>OV121132.1:2500000-5000000 GCA_921294245.1 Brassicogethes aeneus | reverse complement strand
ATGTTAAAAAAAGAGTACACATACCCCAGCAATCTGTTATTTCTTGAGGGAGGTGTTTGTGATATCCGTCAGTTATACTTCTTGGCGATAACAAATCATTTTTTATTTATTATATACTATGCTTTAGTGAAGTTTCATTTAAGATATGATTTATTTGCTTGGGGAGGGGCTTTTGACTGTCATTTAAATAAACTAGAATTAATACAAAAAATGGTTCTCAAAGTAATGTTAAAAAAAGAGTACACATACCCCAGCAATCTGTTATTTCTTGAGGGAGGTGTTTGTGATATCCGTCAGTTATACTTCTTGGCGATAACAAATCATTTTTATTTAAAAAACATTATTCTAGAACCAAGGGTGCACTCATACAAAACTGGAAATAAGGACAAAAAAATAGCACCATTTATGACAAAAAGTTTCGGTCAGCGTAGTTTTCAGTTTATTATGCCAAAAATTATTTTTATCCCTAAAAATATATTAAAAAATAAAAATAAAATAAAATTCAAGCGAGAAATTAAATTATTTACATTAAATCAAGAGATAAAATAAAATCACTTATTTTAAAAACAGCTAATGGAATTAGGTATTGTTCAATATACACAATCTGTATATAAACTTTCTTTAATTAATTATTTATTAGATACATTGTCACCACTTTTGTTGTAATTGGTTTTAATTTTGTTATGGATATCATCAGTGATGATGATGATTCATCACCTTCATTCTAAATAGCATTATTTTTGTTGTTGATACCATTAATTTTACTGTAAAAAGCATTACTCTAATGTATGCATTTATTATCTCACGCACAAGTTCTAAACTTTAGTGGGTTTGTAATATTAATTTACTATTTTGTATTTCTTCTTAGTATTTTGTATGAATATTTTTTCCTTGGTAAATAAATGTATTATTATTATTATTATTATTGACGATTGTTCACTATATTAGTTTGCACTTGTCGTTTAACTCTTCCTTATCACCCAGCACTTAAGTCCTTCCTGACCGTAGAGCAGTCTGTACTCACTGTAGTTGTCACACTATAATTTGTTTGCACTTTATGAGAGATTATTTGTTGGGTATGGTTTTTACGTTTTACGTTTTAAGAGCTCACGCTGCTACGATACGTCTGGATCAGTGAAGTACTGGGACGTGACTGATGTATTTAGTCTTGTTTATAAATTTTTTGTTAAAAATAATAAATAATGGTACTTCTCTCTTGAAGGTCATAGTTTTCGTAGATCCTTCGCTACCATATTAGCCGATTCTGGGGAAGGAATTTCCAATGTTAAGCGACTTGGAGGCTGGAAATCAACGGCTGTCGCCGAGAGCTACATAGAAGAAACCATGACCCAAAAAAAATTATCAAATAATATTGGACATAAAAAACGGCTCTTCTGAGTTAAGCCAAATTTGAACTTTATTGAATAGTACATCAAGTCACCCGTTGAATGAATTAACCTGTTCTACAATTAATTTAGAAAATATTAATAATTGTTCCTTTGTAATAAATATTAATATTGTTCCTAAAACATGCGCAAAGTAATTTTTCCGAACTTACTGCCTGCAGTAGCGTGCAGAAAAATGTAACTTTGCGCACTTGTTAGGAAAATAACTATTTTTAATTTTGTTTTAATCCTAATATTTTTATTATTTAATAACATTCTACATTATATTTTTCCCTTTATTTTAGTAAACTATTAAATATAATTTTGAATTAAAATATTGTAAAATATCTTTAAATTCCTCTCTTGTATCTACATTTATTCCATTAAACTCCTGAGAGCACTGGTCTTGATTTTTCCAGTTGAAGTAATCGGAATCGATTTGACAAACTTCACGCCTCCTCTGATCCTTTTGTAATCATCGACTTGCCCATCGACAAACTCCCGGACTTCTTCCTGCGTCACCTGCGAACCTTCCTCCACGACCACCACCGCGGTCACGTGGTTCATATCCTCGGGGTTCGCCGTACCAAAAACAGCTGCCTGTCTGACCGCCGGGTGCTTCATCAGTATGTCCTCGATGTCCGATGAACATACTATAAATAATTTGTACTTGATTGCACCCTTGATGCGGTCCACTATGTAGAAAGACTTATCTTCGTCGTAGTAGACTATGTCCCCCGTTTTGTAGAAGCCCTCGTCGTCAAAGTCATCCTTGGCGTCCATTTTGTAGTAGCCGTTCATTATTGTTGGACCTTTAACAAGGAGCTCGCCTTGTTTGTTTGGACCAAGGATTTCCTTTGTTGTCATGTCGACCACCTTAAAATTAAAAAAGTCAAAAATTATATTTACCAAACGTCATGGAGTTGCGGTTTAAATATTGGCGCTCTGACTAATTGTCATAGCGAAAAAGCAGTCACCAATAATTAGTCAAATATTACCGAATAAAATAGTCAAATTAGTATATTAAAATTTAAAAAAGTTTTGATCCAGACAGGAAGCCTAACCGTTGCACCACTGCTACTTTTATAAAAATTAGTTATATCTGTCTATAAATATTGTTAATGTCTAATATTTTAAATTTGAATATTTTTTTTGTGTTGCTGTTTTGAGCTTAATTTTGTTTGTTTTTATGGACCATTTAACCATTGGCCACAAGAATTAAAAACGATTAAAGAAATTAGTTACTTACTACTCTTGAAAACAGTCAAAGATGGTGACTTATCTTAAATTAGTCAAACTTTGACATTTTAAGTACCTAGTAAAAAATAAGTATTTAAAAGTAAAAACGACTATTTTGTTGGTAATTACTAAACAATGCTGGTACTAATTCAAATAGTAGAATTTTGACTATTTCATTTTTAGAGAGTAAGCAATATCTATGTATTTAGGAAAAGTTCTAAGTAAAACCACTAAGCATAGACAATTGAAAAAAAATGTTAAAAATATAATGCAAAAACGAAAAAAATATATAATAAAATGGTTAGAACCTTACCTTATAAGTATATCCTATACTAGGCAACCCCACAGACTGTGGCTTTTCAGTAAACAATCTCCTATGATCTTTATTATAAATATCGTAGTAGGTATTTGCACCGCAGAATTCTGTTTGTGCGTAGCCCTGTAAAACGGTTGCTAGAGGATGTACCATTTTTCTTAAGGCTACTATACATTCAGCTGAAATGCGCGTACCAGCTATCAACATGAGAACCAAACTGGAGACGTTACAATTTTCTGGGATGGATATTCTTATTAAATCGTTTGCATAGTTGGCTACTACGTAGGCGAAATTTACCTATAATTGAAAATTGTACCTATTTTACAAATTGTTTTTCTCGTTACCAAACATTTAAAGCTACTGAATCTACAATGAGTAAATTAGACACCTGTACCAAGAAGACTACTGTGGTATTTGTGCTTACTTGCCTTATATTTATCGACGATTTGCCAAAAATTGGACACTTCAAATTTTTCTAATAGAATCCTCGTAAAACCCGAATGAATAGATTGCGATAGACAAACACCGGCAGATATCCAAAAATATTCTATATACTCTATCATTGTAAAGTTAGTGTCTACCGCGTTAGCCCAATGCTTGATAACATCGTAATCGGGATTTTCTGTGTTTTTATCTTTGATTAAATTTATCAACATTGAAAAATGATTCAAACAAATTGCCTTTGGTAACCCAGTGGTACCGCTGCTGAAATACATTATCGCCGTATCTTTTAGATTTTTTATTTCTACGGGTTCGAATTTATCTTCGTTTGGATTTGGTTGATTTACATCTTCAAACCCAGTTTCTTCTTTATATTCCCCAAAAACCACAAATTTTGCCCGCAAATTCCAAAGCATGCAAATGCTTTGCATTTCCTCCACATGCTCGGGCAAAGTAAAAATCACTTTTGGTTCCAGTATCTTAACAAGTTTCTTTTTATCTTCCTTCGGGTAATCTATCGCAATACAACTTGGTATGGCTCCAATAAAATGGCTGGCTATATATGGGACACAACTGTTTACATGAACTGAGCCAACAAGACAGACCACATCGTCTTTTTTTATTCCGATTTCTTGTAGATATAAGGCAGTCCGTATGCATCTTTTTAGTAGGGAATCATACGAATCTTTTTCACCAGTTTTGTGGACTATCTACAATAACAATTTAAGTTTTTTTTAATCAGTTATAAAATCGCACAATTACTTGATATATGTCAGATGGTTAATCTCAATTAAAAATATCATTATAGTCGCCAACGTGAATAATGAGTTGTTATGCGGGGCGGTTATAATGGTTATCATTACATAAGTGCGAAAAAACAATATAATGCAATTGGAGTACCTACATAATAGTATATTATGTATCAAGTTTGATAAACGCCATTTTATACACGAATTTAATTTAGCTTAAGAGTGTATAGAAAAGTTTATAAACGAGGTTGCATTATGCAACTTGCATACTTTACTTTTTCTACGACAAATACTTATTATTATCTTAAAATGATTTAAATCAAAAATTTGTATAGAGCGCCATCTATGAAACAATAGGGGAATCTGTGTGTCAACGTCAAATCTCAAATTTTTATATTATAAAGGTTATAAATCGAAATGTATTTCTTGAAAATTGATAGTTTTCCACAGTGAAAGTAAAGAAAATGTTTTATGAGCACTTTACAGTGGAGTCCGTGCCAGAATTTAAGTTATAGTTTACTGCCGGCGAAATTAAAAGGTCAGTACAATGTTCATATAAACTTTTCAAATATTGGCGCTGAGAAACTATTTAATACTTTTGTATTTTTGTATTGAAATAATAAAATAATTTTTACATTTAGTATTATTTTACAAGAAAGGCACTTTATTTTAACGATTGTATGACATTTGACAACTTCCAACTAACTTAAAACTAACTTCAGCCCGTGACTAAAAACCTGTTGCTAACTTCAGCCCGTGACTAAAGCGCCATAAAGTCACAACTTGTCAATGTGTATTTAAAAGGTTACTTAGTGTCATGGAAACATGTACGATAAAGGGCGTTTTAAAGGTGGGAGTAGAAAAAATTATTTAATTCTTTCTTTCAAGGCATGCCCCAACAATATTGTTACAAACTGTTGTTATTTTGGATGAGGTTGCAATGAGTTATTTATTAAAAGTAAAGAAAAGTTTATTTATAATAAAATGTATAAAAGCGACTTGACTCTATGCCCGGTACAGGTTTTATGACACTTGTTTCACTACTATCTTATCTAACTGAGGGTTGAGTTTTCTATAAGTATTATTGACATGTAAAGAACTGCAATTAATCTTAACACAAACAAACACATAAAATATAGTTACACAAAATATCCTTTTGCAATTTTGGAGAATACAAAGTTTTGATATTAAAGATGTTAAGGTAAATTTGATAAAAAATAGAATATTTACCTGTGCAATTTTATTCTGTTTTGCATGTTTCTGCATACTTTTAAAATACAAACTTCCTAATCCTGCTGGTAAATCAGCAGGATATTTTAAGTTTTTCGTAACAATTATATTTTCAGACATTTTACTAACATTTACGAAAAATTAATCGGAGCACTTACACTGCAAGTTTATTTATATATCATTGATTAAATAATAATTTTTTTTATCATAACCTATTATACTATATAAATATTATACTCGTAGATATTAACAGAAACATTTTTCAAGTATGTACAAGTTCATAATTCAAGTACACAGATTTTTCAGTTGAAATGATTTAGTAAACTTTGCCAAAGTTACTTTGGGGTTAGTGATATAAGAATGCACAATTGAGGCGTTTCTCGGAAAAACATCATTAGTCCAATATCGTCGAAATTTAGATATTAGCACCAACTGTTTCCTAACCTCCATATATACGTATACAAATAAGTGTTTCTCGTAAAAATGTCATAGGTTCCATAATAATTAAATATGAAATTTAGCTTGTTCTTCTAAAAACCTCACAAGTCCACTCCGTTTCGTCTAAGAAAGTCACATGTACACAACATATGACGTTTTTGGACACTCTAGAAAAGCTTCTACCTCTTTTACATTACCACAGCAATAGAAAATTTTATGATAACTTGATAAAAGAGCAGAAGACCATATCACCTGACAGTCCTGATAACACGGTCGACAACGATGATAACAGCAGTGGATGCGAAGATTGAGTGTGGCAGTAATACAGTTTTTAGTTTTTTCATTTATTTTGTTACTCAGAGTTAGTATTTAGTTTGTAGTGTTTGGAGTAAGGAGAATTGTTTGTTTTTTTCTTCTAAAAACCTCACATGTTCATGTATTTTTTGTGTTTTTTTCATATTCGTTTGAAAATACAAACATGAGGAATTCTGGACAAAGTATCTTACATTTTTTTACATGTAGTAAATAGGTCAATAAAGTACTTTGGTCAAAAATGGGAATGTCGGAGAGTTTTTTTCATTTTCCCAAATATGTTAATTTTGGACTAATGATCTTTTTCCGAGAAACGCGTCAATTTTTGAAACAGAAAACTATATTAACTTATTTTACAATAAGTATCTTTTTCTACTCCCACCTTTAAAACGCCCTTTATGGTACATGTTTCCATGACACTAATGGCGGGTTTACGAGTCACTCGCGTGCGTTTGAGGTTTGCGTGCGTTTCCTGGGCCTTCGCGTCAACGCGTTCTTCCTGACGCGACCCCATTTACGAGTTTCGAAGGCGCGCGTTTGCTCACCTTCGAACGTCAGCTGGTTCCTCAGTGCGTGTGTTTTGATTTCGTCTCGTGTCTCATACTTTGGGAAAATGGACCCATTTTTAATTCTTCGAACCGCAATATTAATGAATTTAGCTCGTCTGCTAATTATGTTTGACACAACACTTCTCCCACGCAGGCTACGCGGCTGATGCCATTGGCTGGCCATGTCACGTGATATCGACTTCAACGCGCGCGATCTTTTTACGGCGTAAAGTTTTTTCCCCGGATAAAAACCAAGACGCGTCAAACTGGCTGAGATTTGGCGCACGCGTCCTTTTAACGCACGCGAGTTCACTTATAAACGATCCCATTGCCCACCATGAGTTAAAACCGTTGCGCGCGTTGGCTAGCTCGCGTAAACGCGACCTCCAAACGCACGCGAGTGACTCGTAAACCCGCCATAAGTGACCTTTTATATTGCAACTAAACTTATGATTATTTACTGGGAATGTTCTTAGATGGTGCGGATTATTCCTAGATGATAGAGCATATTCCTGGAATATAACCAATTTGTAGAGAGAGAAAATTATTTATTGTTTATTGAATATACACGGAAAAAAATAATCGGTAGACTCTACCGAAAAAATCGGTAGAGTCTACTAAAGTCTCTAAAATCGGTAGTCTACCGAAAAAAAATCGGTTCCCTCAACCGATTTTTATCGGTAGAAGCTACCGATTATTTTTCGGTAGAGTCTACCGATTTTTTCGGTAGAGTCTACAGATTTTTTCGGTAGCCGTAACCGAGAAAATCCGCATCGGTGCGCTGTTAAAAAATTTTAAAAAAAATATTAATACTTAAAAATATTAACATTTAAAAATAATATTAAACATTATTCAAGTTAATAAAAGTTACTCTTTTCAGTCAAACATTTTGAGATGGTATTCATTGTAATTATTAAAAAATGCTATTCAAAGAAATGGGTTTTATCATCTATTTAAAAGCAAGTTTATTTATTCAATTATAAATACATACAGTTTTGTCAATTATTTTATATGTAAATATAATTTTAATTTACATATATTTCTAGGTATGTACATATTGGTGATTTTAGTACTGAAAAAAAAATACTATTTTCTATTTAATAAAAAGCGAGTATTTAACTTCTCGCTAAAAAAATACAAAAATTTTCAAAAATTGGTAATCGATTTTTTCGGTAGCCTGCACCGAAAAAATCGGAAGACTCTACCGAAAATAATCGGTAGCTCCTACCGATAAAAATTGGTTGAGGGAACCGATTTTTTTTCGGTAGAGACTACCGATTTTATCGGTAGAGTCTACCGATTTTTTCGGTAGAGTCTACCGATTGGCAATCGGTAGCTGCCACCTATTGCCAATCGGTAGCCTCTACCGATTATTTTTTTCCGTGTAAAGAACATTTACTGGGAATATTCCAAGATGTTTCTTGGAAGGTAGAGGATTATTCTATGAAATATTCCCAATGCATATTCACTGGGAATGTTCTTAGATGGTGCTTGGAAGTTTTAAAGGATCATTCTAGAAATATTCCTAGAATGAAGCGGATTATTCCTAGATGATAGGGCATATTCCTGGAAAATTTTCGAACCTTCATTGCAGTCTGGGTAATTATTGGCACATGCGCTGTTCGATCTTATTTATAATTTATAATTTATTTCATAAAAGTTAAATTTTATGAACTTTCAAGGTTATTCAATAAATACTAAATTGTAGTTACGGATTAAATCGTTGTATAAACTGTTTCACAACTTTCATGCTTATACACTAAATTGTGAATTATGAAATAAATTAATGACATGAAGTTTTATAAACCCGCCATAAAACTTGGGTAAAGAATTAGTCGTTTTAGTACATGGTACGGCCTCTGTTGGCTGGTGGATGTACTATCTCTTGCCGGTAACAGAAAACTGCGGTGAATTACTAATGGTTTATTACCAGAGATATATATATATCTCTGTTTATTACAAACTATAGTTGAGGAGCAACCGTGCAAAACCGGCTATATCCATTTTAATAAAATGTTGGGAAAATGGCAAAAACTCGACGTTTTCTGGCCTTAGGGTGGCCTTTTGTTAATTAGAGTATTTTTATAACATTTAGACTCTTATTAATGAAATATTTAATATTTTAGAGTAAACAAACTGCTTATAAGAGTATACTCTGATTTGTAAACTTTAGATTCAAATCGAGTAAAAATTACCTACTCCATCCTTGCTATATAAAGATAGAAAAATTAAAAAATATATTTAATTTCAAAACGTATATTTTGTGAAAAATAACAAAAATAAAAAAATCCTATAACTAACGTCAACATATTTTATACGTATTATGCAGCGGCACCCACCAACAAGGGAACCATTAAACAGCCCTTGGAAACAGCCACAGATTATAAAGGTTGGAAACAGCACTAAACTCAGTGTTGCCAACCTTTGAGAATTAAATTTCCCACAAAGAGGGTAAAAATTTCCCTTTTTTACGAAAGTTTTCCCACGAATTTTAAAAATGATAAAGTTTATTTTGGCATGGGTATTTTTTGTTTTTTAGAAGAAAAAATACAATATTATGAGAAACGAAGAAATTTAAATTAAAAAAATGATAATTTTTTTTAATCATTCATTTAATGAACTAGACATTACGAATTGCGTTTGTAAATAAAAACTAGTTTAATCTAACACTTTTAGTTTTATACAGCTCATAAAATAATACTTCACCAGCTTTTACAAAAATACTACACAGAAACACAGGCCCACTTATTGGTACAAATCGCACGGATAATTCGGTAAATCCCCGAGTATATTTCAAATTGTAAGCAGGGTTGCCGTTTTGCCAGAAATTGAATGTGAACCAGGAATTTACCAGTAAGAAAGATGGAACGAAAATTTTTATGGCGTGAATTTCTGTAAAATTGTGATTCAACTTAGATGCGGAGTATATACACTGTATTTATAAATACCCTGCTAAAAAAATAAAATTAAAAATTAACTGCATTGTATGCAAACCAAAACTATTCTGCCAGGAATACAACGTAAATTTTTTGCCAGTAATTTCCAGTAATAGATTTTAGTTAAGCCAGGAATTTAACATTGGCCTTCCGGCAACGCGGATTGTACGCAAGTTTGTGACGATTCACATAGAGTATGTCCGGGATGTATCCTCATCATCATGATCACTGCAGTGACGTCACTATTAGGCCGCTGGTTTGTTGACTTTGGCTGTCCACAAACTTGATATGTTTAAGCTGTTATTTTTAAAAGAAAAAGTAGTACCTATTATAGGTATAATACTACTATAGTAAACATTTTTTCGGTAATTTTTTTTTCATGAATGTTGTTTGGACTTTTCTTTTCTAGTTGTTTTAGTTGAAAATTGATTGGACTTTACAATTTCCCACGAATACAGGATTTTATGTTAAAATTTCCCTTTTCCCTTTGGCACTTAAAATTTCCCACGAATCGGGAAATTTCCCACGAGTTGGCAACACTGACTAAACTATAGTTTACAAATTTCTAGACGCTTCGCTATCCCCACCACAAATAATAACCCTAATAGGGTAATAGTTTTAGCGTTGAGTGAAGAAGTCAATGATTTTAGTGTAAAAATAAACTCGCTTACTGTTTACATTACTCTAATCCAAAACAATAATACACTAACGAGAGGAAAACTAGGGTAATTTTAACGCAAATAGCGGTTGTAAAATACTAATTTTAAATTAGTAATTTAGGTATAGTGTAAATAAATGTTTCACCTTTCAAAGTCTAAATTAACACTAATGCGATTGTATTAGACATTCGAGTAAAATATATTATATTTTTATAAGCTCTATATATATATAGAGTTACGTTATTATTACACTTTCAAATAATGTAATTTAGAGTTATGTAGTTATGTATTACTCGAGTAATACCTATTAAATAATTGGTGCCTTTTACACTGAATATCTAAGTCTAAAATATTTACCAACTACACTAGCTACTTTACTTAATCGATATTTTTTAATATGTAGGTAATGAGTTTTATTGTAAAAATTAGTTTAAAAATTTGCTTTATACGCTAAAGAAGTATCGGGTTTTCGCAACGCGCGCGCCATCTGGTGGACTTCGAATGCATTGCGTGAATTTAAGAATTCTTAACAATAAATTTAAAGCACAGATTATACATCATTTTTAAATAAATAGGTAGTTTTTGACAAAAGAGAGGAAGGCAAAAGTCTTACTCGACAAATTTTGTTCAATTGCACAGCTAAATCGCGCACGTTATTTGTGTTTAACGTTGCAAGGAAAAAATTAAAAAACCTTTTTAGTACTCGATTTCAATTGATTATTCCTTATATCATTGATTAAGAAAATCAACGCTTAAATGCTTAAATGCTTATATAGTTCTTGAATTTTATTTACAATTAAAATTTGCCAAAGGATCCGCTTTTAATAATGCTGTTTAAATTTAGACGACTTATTTGTTTGACGATTTTTACTGAACTGAAATGTTTACAATTTTTACGTTAATAATCATGATCAGGGGCGTAAGTTACGCCGCGTAACTACCGCGGTATCAGCCGTATCAATGATACGGGGCCCCCGGCTAGAGGGCCCCCGATTGGCTTCGACATGCGTAAGCAAAAACATATTACCCACATGTTAAAAAAATTTAGGCATTAAATTAAATAAATAAATAATATTATTATTTAATTGTTTATTCTTCGATTTATTAAATTAAATTAATTAATTAAATTTTCCTGAATACCCTCATGTTCCAACGAGGCCGTTAACTCATACGAAATGTTTTTGCCCGCACCTTTCCGCTATGCGTTGTCTGCGGCGCAGTCTGTGCTCTGCGCCGCATCCAGAGTCTTCTTTGGTTATTATTATCATAGGGTATATTAATAGCAAATTAGAAATAATTATTAGCAATTATTTCACATGACTTGCCTTTATTTTAAAAAGAAACCTTTTAAAAGATGTTGAAGAAGGGTATATGTCTAAAACCAGACCAAATTTTAAAATTTGCCTATACATAAAAAGCTATGAATAAATGGGTGAATATATTGAGATGTCCCCCAAGTGAAAATGATTATTTTTTATTTTTGGTTGTTTCACTGTTAGCTAGAATGGGGTTTTTGGGAAGCCACCAGGTCTAGTAATAACACAACATAAGTGGTTCTGCACTAATGCAAGAATTTTAAGAAATCATACATTTTGAATATTAGAGCTTCACGGAAGATAGCTTTACGGATGTTTTTTTTAAACCTTCGTATATTTGAAATAAGGTATTGTATCTTTTGACACCTTAATATTTTTTAAAAATACTATTGTACATATGCATGTACCTACATAAAATATTTATGAAAAATATATAATACTGAGATATTACACTTCACGGTGGATAGGTTTTTAAATAGCAAATTAATGAACTTAAACTTTTGAATTATAAAACAGCAACACTCTCATCTGCATATAAATTATAACTGACCTTCAGGAATCACATGCATCTATAATGTCGTAAACAGAGGTTTTTGCTTATTTAAAATGATTAAAGCGCCATCCGTTGCATAAAATTTAAAGCAAAAACAGATTCACGGAGGATATAATCAATTTTTGTAACACCTACCATAAATGGTTATAAAAATTATTTCTTTTAATTTTTAATAATATTTTATATTTGAATCGATTGCTTTGGATGTGTTAATTTACTGAGGGAACTGATATTTTTAGTATGCTTTTACTACCTCAGATATTTGAAAACATAAAGGTTAACCTAGAAAGAGTAACAGTCACGGAGGATAGGTTTTAGACTTTTAAAACACTGTAAAAAATAATTAATTGCGGTTAAAAATCTGGAACCTGAGCTGTAATATCTAGTGGGTAAATTACACTGGTATACAAGGTTTTGGACTGGAGCAGCCAAATGGTGTTTGTAAGGTAATGTGGTGCGCTGAATTTGAATCTGTAACTATTTTTCTCTTATCAGGTCAGGTTTTCGAAATATAAAATATCATTGTTTTCGTATGTTTTTAATAATAGATCGTAAATTTATTCACAAATAAGGTAAATTTCAAATGTGAATGGCAGTGTTTGAAGATCATTTGTATTTCTCTGGGTCAGTTTCACGAATTAGAGTCCAGCAATAATCTCCCAGCATACTTTTGTCACAAAATCCTTGATCCTTGTTCATCGCGTACTGCACCCAGGTTTTCTGGAAAAAAGTCCAAATGTGAATGCAAAAAATGCATTTTGAGTAATATCCGTGCACCTAATTCAAAATAATTTGTTTGCACACTTTTTCGATTTTTCGCATTGATCCCAACAACTTTTGTTTAAAAAAATAACAATCGGTTTGGTGATTACTTTGCTCTCTCCATATTACTGGAACTGAAAAATCGAAATATTTTTTCGACCACTTGTATAAAATAGCTCTGCAACTATTGCAAAACAATGTCGGTGTCCACGTTTTGTTCAAATTTCCGGCAGCAAAACCAAAGTAATGTAAATATGCATATTTCAATTGTTCTGTTATTGCATATCCTTTTTTTTCAACTATATATTTACCACAGCAAAGCAGAAATAGCTTGGATTAGTAACACACGCTCTACTTGACATAAGCACTATTATTATAGAGATAGAGAAGAAATGTCGGTTTTCGTCAAATAACTTAGCGGTAGCATCACCATACGGCATAAAAAGAACTAGACCTAATAGCACAATTTTGGCTGTAAATTTAAATTCTGCACACCTAAATTACTTAAAAACATCCTCCTTTTTTCCAGTCAATTTTTTTTCTTTAATTTGTAGACCAGTGTTATGAAAGATCAAAACACAATAAAAGTGTAGGTCAAACTCATTTAGATTTATTAAATATCACGGGGTAACATCATCGGGGGACATTTCGTGAGATTCACCCGCATATATATATAATAATAATATATTATTTATTAAATTATAAAAATTTGTAAATGCAAAAAAATGATACACTAAAAACTTTTTTGCCAGCACCTTTTCCAGTATAAGGGCCCCTACCATATTTTTGATACGGGGCCCCCTCGAGGCTACCCACACCGGAATATGTTAATATTTCCAGGAATATTCCTGGCATAATCAAATGTCCGCTTTTTGGTTAATCCAGGCATCATAAAAAGAATATTCCATATATCTGCCTGCAGAAGACTCAAGGATTGTTAGGGGAATATTCCTTGATATAATTTGGGGATTATTCACAGCCCTTATTGCCTCTTATACCCAGGAACTTAACTTAAGTATAGCCATTATTGAGTTACTGAGTAGATCAGTCCCACTCTAATCATTGTTCGGTATATATAGTTATTAGATGATGCTTGGAAGTTTTAGAGGATCATTCTAGGAATATTCCCAATGAATATTCCTAGAATGAAGCGGATTATTCCTAGGCGATAGGGAATATTCCTGGAATATTTTCGAACCTTCATTGCAGTCTGGGTAGCTACGCCACTGATCATGATGCACTACTAAAATTTCTTCATTAAGATTAACACTGTTTATTGGAAAACCAGTAAAACCTCAACCCAGGATTTCCTCTCGAAATACACCCAACAACACAACAAATCGATCCACGTTTTTTTTTCGATATTTTTATATGAGAATAAAGCCGGAAAATGTTAAAAAATATCGAAAAAAAAACGTGGATCGATATAAAAAACGTGGATCGATATACAGTGCTTGCAAATCCAAGTCCGACCACACTGGAAAGGACGGCTGTTCAATACCCGCGTGAAAAGAACAAGGATAGAACGCCAAATAGAATTTGATTGGCCAGAGCCGGCTGCCGGATGCGTGCGAATTGTAAGCGAGGTCAACTCTCAGTCTGGCTGCATTTAGACTAAATGATTTAGTGTCAAGCAAACTGCGTAAGAGTGTAGATGCACATTTTAATTTTCTTTTTAAATATTTTATAGGTACCCGAATCCTAAAAATAAAATTTTTTGATTTTTTCCTTGAGAACTAGGGCAACAACAAAAATAGTATTCTTAATAAAAAAGATTTCTCAAATAAAAAATAATTCTGAATAAAAATAACTAGGTATAAATAAAAATAAAACTCTAAATAAAAATAAAACTCTAAAAATAAATAATAAAAATAAATAAACTCAAAAATTAAATTAAATGTTCGAACAAGCCCCCATAGGCAGCCAAACAATAGCCTAACCTATTATAAAAATTCCCACGCACATTTGCTAGGACTTCTGGACTAATATCCCCCAACAAATTAGTTATGCGGATTCCTAAATCATTGAGGTTATTAGCCCGATCTTCCTGGAAAACGTACAGCTTCGACTTGAGGTACCCCCACAAAAAAAAATCACACGGCGCCAAGTCCGGTGATCTAGCTGGCCAGAGAATTCCTCCTCGACCCATAATAAGACGAGGTCCAAAAGTGTCGGAAAGGAATTCCCGAACAGCCATCGTATTATGTGCGGGGCAACCGTCCTGCTGAAACCATACGTTTTCGATGTTAACTCCGTCTAAATTTTGAAGCGCGGGAACTATTTGGTCTCTTAAGAGATTTAAATACCTAGCGCCATTTAAATTACCATTTATAAAAAATGGGCCAATTATTCGGTCGCCCAAAATACCCGCCCAGACATTAAGTTTTTGGGGATACTGTGTCCGAGCTGCATAAATCCTACGAGGATTTTCTCGCGCCCACATTCGAACATTCTGCGAATTGTGCCTGCCATGGAGAGTAAATGTCGACTCGTCAGTAAATAAAATATTACCGATAAAATTTGGGTCGGCATTTGCTCTCTCCATAACAACCTCGCAAAATTCCATGCGGCGGAATGCATCGGCAGGGAATTGCTCGTTTCCCCGTCGCAGCTTAAATGGACGATATCCATGGCGTCTTAGCACATTTCGTGCCGTGGAAGCTGAAATATCAAACTCCCTAGCCACCGTACTTAATGCCTGGGTTGGGTTTTCTTCAATTGACGCGCAAATTAAAGTATCCCGCGCTTCTCTATTTAGATTTTCACGGGGAGGACGTTCCCGTCGGAGCTGCATCGGAATTACACAACCGTGCGTGAGAAAATTATTAACGGTTCGTCGAATTGTTTCTCTGTTTGGTCTGGCCTCGAACATTCCCGCAAATAATCTTTGAATTTCTCGTTCAGAATTACCAGCAAAATGCCAGATTAAAATCTGAACTTTTTGTTCTAACGTGTACATTTTTTAATTAAATAATCTTTTTCACTAAAATTACTACCTCTTGCTCGCACCACTGCAGTTCTCGTTCTGATATCCTCGTGTCAACCACGCTGCGAGGTGCGCGATGGGTATGCGTTGTCGTAGCCTGCCGGCTGGCCAATCAAATTCTATTTGGCGTTCTATCCTTGTTCTTTTCACGCGGGTATTGAACAGCCGTCCTTTCCAGTGCGGTCGGAGTTGATATTGCAAGCACTGTATAAAATATATATAAAACCACTCGTTTGTAACATATCTAAGCGTTTGAGAGCTGATTATTAAAAGTAATACTTTTGTTACAATGCATTATCATGATAACAGCCGAGTGGTGGCGCTACTAGCGATACTTCTTAAGCGTATAGTACCTAGGTAAAATCATTCTTAACGACAAAGATGTTTGACAACTCATTTTAGATCAGAAATATTTCATTAGAATCCAATCCGGTTCGAAGGACCAATTACCTATCGGAGCGTGAATTTGTCTCAAAACTTTATTAACCCAGTTTTATTCGTTAAAAAATACATGGGACTTTTTTCCTTTCGAAATAAAACGAAATAAAGCAAGGCAACGCAAAGGCAGGAAATTTCCGATGCCGAATGCC
Organism: Brassicogethes aeneus; assembly: GCA_921294245.1. Lineage (NCBI taxonomy): Eukaryota > Metazoa > Arthropoda > Insecta > Coleoptera > Nitidulidae > Brassicogethes > Brassicogethes aeneus. Next base: position 4,983,540 of record OV121132.1, on the reverse strand, counting down.
GAATACGCCAGAGCAGCGATACCGTCCGATATTCTCTCGGCAACGCGACCAACGTCGAGGGGGCTGGGCGTGGCCCCGCCCACCGACCACTGACCACGCCCCCGCACGAAGTGGGGGTGAAGAGTGGGGACGGCGCGGCCGCCAGGGGGCCGACAAATGCATGCGACGCGCTTCAAGTAGATGGCGGATAAGTCAGTGGATGTTAATGCTTGATTATCTTTAAATAAACATTTAGTTTTGTGTTTAAATCGATCTATTGGTCGACTGTCGCCAGGGGAACACTTTTCCAGAGCCCGGAAATTATGGGTAATGTTTTGTGTCTGTTTGTCCTCTTTTGCCTGCCGATGTCATGCGTACGCAAGATTTTTTTTATTGCTTCTTTTTAAAATAGGTGGGTACACTGAGAGAAATGAATTTGTTTAATCAACAGTTTTAGAAATGCTATGCCTTTTGATATTACAACAATCAACATTTCGTTGACATAAACTTTACTTTCAATTAATATTTTGAGGATGTCAAATTAAAATAGTGTAGGTTTTAAAGAACTAATGTCATAAGACGTCATTTTGTCAAAGGTCTTATGACATGAGTTCTTTATGCTATTTTATCTATTTTGCAAACATTCTATAAAAAAAATAATTTTATACCTTAAATTTAATTTGGTCGAATTTTACTTTAGATAGTTGGTATCACAGTGATTGGTTTGACAGTTAATGTCGATAATTAAATAAGAAAAAGAGGATTTTCTTTGGTGTTAAACAAAATTTATTGCCAGAAAAGTCTCGTAGTACTAGAAAAATCATAAAAATATTATAACCAATATGCAAAATATTATGCTGTTTAAAGTATATAAAATCAAAATTTTGGGTGGGATAAAGTATCTCATTACAGAACCGAACGCGGTGTCATTATGAACGCAAAATAGATAAATTTTAATAGTATATTTTATTTCAATCAGTATTATTTGTTTCTATTTGATCATTAAGAATAATATTAGATTTTTTAAATTTATTAATTTCTAATGAGCGCGCTATCGTCTAGGAATAATCCGCTTAATTCAAGGAATATTCGTAAGTAATATTAATATTAATTCAAGGAATATTCGTAAGTAATATATTAATATGGATATATCCATAGATAATAAATCATATCATAAGGGCATCTAATTTTTCCGAAAAAAATCGAAAAAACACGTTGCTAAGTAATATTTTAACAAGAAGCATGAGTGCTGGTGGCAACAAAAATCCGAATCGAAGACGAAAATTAGATGCCCGAATGAGTAACAGTTAACAATTAAAACATAAATTGCAATTTTGGTGACAACAGCTGTCAAGTTTTGCCGCGGGTAAACTCGAAAAAACCTCTGACAGGTGCTGTCACACAGTTTTTTCACCTAGAAACCATTTGTAATTCAAAATTGCGCATTTGTGATTGGTGGAAATTAAGACGAGGGTAATAGTCATTTGGAATATTCCATAGAATGATGCTCTAAAACTTCCAAGCACCATCTAAGATCCCAGTAAATATTCATTGGGAATATTTCATAGAATAATCATCTACAACTTCCAAACAACAACTTAAGTTGTCCAATTGGAAAATTTCCAGTAATTGTTCTTATATTCAAAAAATAATAAATAATTTTCTCTTTCTACAAATTGGTTATATTTCAGGAATATGCGCTATCATCTAGGAATAATCCGCTTCATTCTAGGAATATTCAGTGGGAATATTCCTAGAATGATCCTCTAAAACTTCCAAGCACCATCTACACTGTTTAAAATATCTGTGGGGTAAAGAATAATCTTAAAATGGTGTCAAAATCCAACACCAAGTGGTGTTAATATAACACCATGAATTATGGTTGAAAATGTTTTATACAGCAAACACCAAAACGATGTTTATCTAAAAATATTTGAGAAGTGCACCTACACAGAAAAAAAGGAATAGTTCATTTAACTATATTAATTTAGTGGACCCATAAGTATTTATTTAAATCAACTGTGGGAAGGTTAATATAAACAAAGATTAGTTTGACGGTACTAAACCAGATAGTTATTTTTTTTTAATTGGTTAAATAACCCAGAAAACTTTAGTGAAACCAACCCGCTGTATGGTTCAGTTTACTAAATATGTTGTTTGTAAAATAAGAGTTACCTACTTCAACCTAAAGCTGTCTGTTAAAACGATTAATACAATTTGCCGTGCATTCCTTGTTGCATAGTGTGTACCGAACGCGGTAAAGGCGGTGTGGATCACGTGATGTTCTTAAATCTCGCCTCTGTTGACTTACATGAAGAATATATAAGCTCAGGTAGTCCTTTGTTTTGGTGTGACACTACAAGTTGTTCGATACTAAAGAGACCTTAAATAGGTGGAACAGCTGTCAATACTTGAAGTATTTTAAGTTAGTGGAACGCACTAAAAACATTATCTCAGCAAGTTGAAGGTTCAATTTTCTGGAATAATACCACTGGTAATATACTTGTAATGCGTCAAGGAACTTCCTGTTTCCTTTTTTTCCTTTTTTTCTGTGTAGTAAGATTTAATTTGACCAAAAACACATTATATTTAACACTGAAAAGGAGTTCAATTTACACCAGGTAAAATTTATTTTAATACTGTGTGAAAGTTAAATTTACACCATTTTAGTGTTTGAATTTACACTGGACCAACGAACCATATTTAACACCATTTTGGTTTGTTTCGATATAGACCACGTATGGTGTTAATTTGGTGTTAAAATGGTCATAAAATTTTCATTCCCAGTGAGTATTCATTGGGAATATTTCATAGAATAATCCTCTACAACTTACAAGCAACATCTTGGAACATTCCCAGTGAATGTTGTTTATATTCAAAAAAACAATAAATAATTTTCTCTTTCTACAAAAAAATTGCACGTTTTATGGAGACCCACCTAAATTTAAACGTAAAAAACATAATCATAATATTCCAAGCAAACACAGCAGCCTAAACGAATCAACCATTTCTGTCAAAGCAGCACCAAAAGAACTAATTTTGAATTAAATTTCAGTTGTTTGATTCAAAGCAATCAGGCCCAAACAATTGCAGCGTTTGTTAAAAATATTCTTTTCCCTCAGTGTAACATTGTACTAATTTTTCAATTTTGTTTATTCTGAACTACACTCACAGGCAAAATAATCGATCCACAAAAATTTTCGATGAATTTCAATCGCAAATATCTTTTTTATTTGATTTCGGATTTAAACGAATATTAAAGAATATTGTAGATAAATTAATGGACAATCGCTCACATTTTAAAAAATTACTAATAAATAGACGTACGTTTATAATATACAGGTTTAAACAAAAATATGTTTTTTTCCATAAGTTTTAGACACTCTGTAGAGTGGCAAAACCGTATATTGTTCTAAATTAAGTTTTATTTATCAAGTCACATCTATTCTTAACAGTTTTGTTTTAGGTTCACCTCGATATATTTATTTTTGTGGAAAATATGGATTTAAAAAAAATATTGCAATTTCCAATATTTTTCTGTATGAAGAACTAAGGTTGCTATGGTCCATCCATAGACTATGGAGAATGACAGTGACAGTTTTGTTGAATCATCCCATACTTGGACATGTCATACACGGCTTTCAAAAGCTATCAAATTGTTTTTTGCAAATTAATGTTTAAATTTTGAGGTGCCTTCTTAGTAAGAAGTTCTTACTTTAAAAAATGGATATGTCCCCGACTGATGTTGCCAGAGTGACTAATCCAGGATAGACGGTCACAGAATTACGTATACGTAATATATGTGCTATAGCAAGTGTTTTAAACGTCACAAGAAGTAAAGTACAAAGGGCAACATCAGTCGGAGACATTTTTAAAAGTAAGAAGACACCTCAAAATTAACACATTAATTTACAAAAAACAATTTGATAGCTTTTGAAAGCTGTATATGACATGTCCAAGTAGGGGATGATTCAACAAAACTGTCACTGTCATCCTCCTAGGCTATGGATGGACCATAGCAACCTTAGTCCTTCATACAGGAAAAATATTGGAAATTGCAATGTTTTTTAAAAAAAATCCATATTTTCCACAAAAATAAATATATCAGGGTGAACCAAAAACAAAACTGTTAAAAATAGATGTGACTTGATAAATAAAACTTAATTTAGAACAATATACGGTTTTGCCACTCTACAGAGTGTCTTAAATAAAATGGTTAAATGGTAAAAAACATCTTTTTGTTTAAACATGTATATTATAAACGTACGTGTATTTTTTAGTACTTTTTAAAATGTGAGAGATTCTCCATTAATGTATCTAGAATATTCTTATTTGCGATTGAAATTCATCGATTATTTTGCCTGTGAGGGTACGTTCAATGGTTCGATAAAAATGTTCAAAGATCCACGCAATAATTTCAAAGAAAACGATACCTACCCTGTCAAAGAGGAATGCGGGGCGTTGCATTACAAACGGCACAGAAAGCGAATTTCCCTGTGCTCGCAGAAGAAATAAAATATCTGGAATGCCTCTTGTCATAGAGACCTCACTTGGATAACTAAGCGTGACTAATGATTTTTATGCGCTTTGCTCGTAGACGTGTAAACATATTCGGAATATTTTATCAATTAGACAGTGCGATACGAGCGCTACAGCGAATGAGGGGAGGGTCGGAAAAAGTGGACCGCCACCCCCGAACAGGCGCTTAATCGGCTCCCCTGGGGATTATTGAGACCGAGTCAAGCGTGATTAATCGATTCCATATAGGCGACGGGCCCCGTGTTATTATTGCAAAGCGTAAATAATACCGAATGGCTTACAGGTGATCCTCGCGACTTTTACGCTTTTTTAGGACGACAAAAACATACATGTACGGAATAAATTCATTAACGCAGCGGTTTTTAATTTCATAAATTGTGCTTTTGACAGATATAGTTACATTTTTTAACTTGACCCCTACGCGTACCTACGTCATTCTACATAACATAGGGCCATCACATCAATTTTTTAAAATTACTTGAGGCGAGAGATTAATCTATTCGTTTAAGGATATTAGCTTAAATCAAGAGCAACCGATTTCTTGGAACAAGAACCAAAAATATATCTTCGGAAGATATTTCTCTTTTGAATGAAGAAAACGTTTTCTAGCTAAAAAAAAATGGGATTTTAACAAGAAAACTGCTTAGGAATTTACCAGAAAAAAAATATTCTTGTATCAAATAAATTTATTTCATTCAAAACAATTTTTGTCTCATATATATATATAACAAAGATAATATATTCTTTAAAATAGTAAAGTATTTTCTTAATTCACGTTGATTTACTTCAAGAATCTTTTCTTAAAGTAAGAAAATTAAATTTCTTAAAATAAAACTTTGATTCTTTAAAAGCAAGAATACCTATATAATTTTTGAAATAAGGCAGCAATATTTACTTAATTCAAGAAAATGTATTTTCTTTCACCAAATAATTGGTTGTTTTAAAGCAAGAATATGTTCTTTTAAAAATAAATTAGTAGTATTCTTAAATAAAAAAGATACTTACTTAATTCAAGAATAAATTTTCTTAAAACAAAAACATGTGATATTAAAATAAGGCAATAATTTTATTAAATCAAGATGTTTTTTATAACCCAATATTTTTTTAATTAATAGATACAAGATTAAAAATTTTATTTCATTGATTACAAAATAATATTTATTTTAAAACAATGCAAGAAGTATCGTTAAAAATAAAATGTATCTATCTTAATTTTAAGCTACTTTTAGCAATGTTTCAAAAAATCTATCATTTTGTATTTAAAATCAATAAAATTTTAAATAATGATACGTATATTAACTATAAATTATTTATTTTAATAATAAAACATCTTTATATTTATGAATATTACTGCAAAAGAAATACGTCTAAACACTTGAAGGGGACTGGATTAATTTTAAATATTCTATAATTTTTTAAGGATTGTTTTCTAAACAAAACTTTATATTTAAATACTTACGGATTATTCAAAATGAGCCAAACTTACTAAAGGGCCAAAGTATCGTTTCTAGGTGGTGCAGTAAGCAAAAAATTTAGGTTAGAAATTAAAAAAACAAACGTTGAACAAACACATTTATTTTGTTTTTAATTCCAAAAAAATCTAAAATGTATACATTATTATAAATTAACGTAGGGAACTTAATCATTATTATCGACATATTTTTAATTTTAAATAATTTGTAATATTTTAGGCATAGTAGAAAAGCAATTGCCAATTTTATAAAATAATTTAGGGCTATTGCCAATGAACTCAACCCTAAATGAATCAAAATTACTAATAAAACAAAATATTTTTAAATATCATAAAATAAATTAAGTTTATTAACTTAAAATTATAGAGCCATACAATTCAGAGTGTTAAACACATAAGATATTTTTGTTATCACTGCAAAGCCTATTTATTTATGAATAAAATAATTTTAAGGCATCGTTAATGCTTATTAGTAAATATTTAAACAATAAACCTACCTACCTCCACGTAAATGCGACGCTAAATTTAAAAAAGGGTGGTATATCAATAACAACTTACTTACCTTAAATTTTTTTATAATTTCCTTTGATGCTGACCACTCTTCTAATAATTTTTTAATGAAATACGACCTCTCCCTCACAAAGAGAAAGAAACACTGCATGATTAGGCATAAAATTTCAGAGGAACGTGTCGGCATCTCCACTCCTACACGATTTCAAAAATATGTATTCTTGGCAAAAAAAAATTCCGTTTATTAAAACGAATAAAAAAATTTAAGAATATCTAATTCTTAATATAAAAAAATTAAACAAATTAAAAAATAAGAATATCTTATTCTTGATATAAAAAAAATTTAGCAATTGTACCAAGAAACCAACTACAAAATTCTTTTTTAAAGAAGTTAAATATTTTTTGTTAAAATATATATTCTTATTTAAAAGCAAGTTGACTTGAATTAAAAAAAACATTTTCAAGATGATAGGTGTTGTAAATATAAGAAATCGTTTTTTTCAGTGTATTATAAACAAATTGTAGCATGCCACCTGCTTATTTTGCGCCATCAATCTCAAACTTGACTTGGGGCAAGTCAGCAGAATACATTTAACATTATTTAACTCACCCACTTGCTCTAAGGGTGCTAATCTGCGACTATAGGTCTTTTGTTGCACATTTAACTCTTTTAATTTTGAATTTCATGCAGTGTCATACCAATTTCGAATCGCCACCCCTTTATCATTTTTTAATCTGATACGCTAACACAAGTGTTCCAAAATAGGACTACTACTTAATCGTACCTAAGCCATAATAGCTACTTAAATTTTAAATCAAATTAAACACAGTAAAAAATTTATATGTATATTTAACATATTTCTTGTGTCCCAGAAAGTCCACTCAAATTTTTTTTTTTTTGATTTTTATTACTTATGTTAATTTTTAACACAACAGAATGTGTAAAAGAAAATTAATATATGTTATTTTTTTAGATAACTGTAAAGTTAATTTAACAAATCGTGTTGTGTCAATTTTTTTTAATGGTTATTTTAACCTAAACTAATAATTAATATAATTTAAAATCTGTTTAACTTTAACATAATTAAATATGTTAAATTTATTTATATTTTATTTATTTTACACAAAAAAGTGTTAACGTTAACAAATAACTTTCTAATGATTTTACACAAATAGTATGTCTTCATTTATTTATTTTAATTTGTTATATTAACAATATTTTTTAATTAATTATTTTTACATTATTAATTGTTTATTTTTATTTACTTTAATTATTTTTTTAAATTAATATAAGAATATTGGTTTTCGGAAAAAAAACATGTAAGTATGTAATAATAATGATTTATTATACTACAACATAATTTAAAAAAAGGCCAGCAATGAAAAATATTTGATTCAGGAGTTGTGACACGCCAAGGTACTGATGTTTTGAATATTTATTATGTTTTTCTACAAACGCGCTTTTAAAAAAATACATTAAAATTGGGTGGACAAGTTAAAAAAACCTGTATCTTTTGCAATATACTAAAATATTTACAAAAAAATATTAATATACCTACTCTATTGATTCTTTTGTAGAATCACCCATATAACATTTATGTTATAAACACTATAGGAAGTTTATGTAAATTTTTACATTTTTTATTTAACACGCATTATTTTGAACACAAATTTTATAAATGCTTAACTGTGTATATATACCTATAGTGAGTACCTATAGGTACTCACTAAAATTAAGATTAAAATAAAAAATGTTCTAACACATATTTTTTCACATTGGCCTTTCACCAAATAAATTAAACGACATTTATGCCCTCCATTAACTAATTTAAGAAACAGACAGCATGCGTTCACCTAGAGACCTACACAATATAAGTGTCATCACGTTAGCCGCGTTCTGGAAAACAAATGAACGCGTGTGTCGAGCTGTCATCAGTTGGAGTGTGTTTACAAGGAAATGTCAAATATTCGACCCGGTGTCGAGTTTTTAATTGAGAACTGCGCCGAAAAAGAAAAATACGAATGTGTCAACGGTCGAGGGTGGATGGTCGACCTTACGACTTTTAAAATAGAAAAAAGTCAACAGAAATACCTATATTTATGGCTTTGGGGCTAAGAATATAAGCTATAGAACAAAAACCAAAATACGCATTTCAATTCAGTAAAAATAAAAAAATATTCAATTTTAAGGTTATGTTTGTACAACAATTATTTTTTGTTAGATTTTTTAAAAATGTCCAAACTTAAATATAAATTGTAAAGTTATGAGTTAATTCTTCATTAAAACTCTTTTTAAATAAATAAAATTTAATTAATTTGTTAAATGTTTTTGAATAAAGCAATACATAATATTGGACCAAGAGATATTTGTTCTAAAATCAAAATAAAATGTGGTTAGGTCAATAGTATGCTTTTGTAGCATTTTCTTTCTTAGAAAGTTCCTAAGCTTTTCAATTATGAAATGCAGTTTTCTTGTTAAAATCCCATTAAAACTCAATTTGGGAAAATTACAAAACGTTTGTTGAAATTCACCAAGCATTTATTAAAAATTTGTTCATTAACATTACTATACAAGTATTGTAATTTTGCTAAAAAAAATACTAAATATGTTTAGTAATTTTAAAATGGTTTATTGTAATTATACTATACAATTCATTTCAACGCAGTTTAAGAAAATTACAAAATATATTTTACAATTTTACTGAACTGAAGAAAATTCGTTTCGCAATATAACAATACAAATAATTGTTATTTTGTACAACAAATTACACTAAAAATATTTAGTAATTTACGAATGATGGTATTGTAATTATACTATACGAAAAAAACCTGCAATTTTCTTAGTTTCTTCTTCTTATATACTGTGCACCTAAGTCAACCGAGGCGAGATGTAAGAACATCACGTGATTGCCGCAATCGGTACATACTATGCAATTTACATAACATTACAGCAAATCAAATTACAAACAACGTTTGTAATCTGAGATGCTTCTTATTGGAAACTGTCAAACTGTTACAACTTATCTTAGTAGATTTCCCAACATGTCTTGGAAGATAACTCAAATTGTATATTTCCAAACACTTGGATTCAAATAGCAAATTTTTGTTACTAATTTTATTATGTTAGTAAAATTAAATTCCGAATCTATATAGAAATTTTACAAAATTTCAAATTTAATTCCACTATATAGAATTGTAAAATTACTATACTATAAGTATCTGACAAAAAGAAAAACATTGTAAAATTGGAACCTGTTTAGTACTTTGGCTATAACAAAATGTAATATTACAACAAATGCGTATATACACAGTAAAAAATTTTGCCCGTGTAAATTTTTTAGTGTAGGGGTAAAAATATTAGAGTTGATTTGCAAGTGTAAAAGTTACACTACAAAATACACTAGGTAGCATTTAGTGCTTATTAACTTTATTAAACACATTTAAAGAATATGAACATTGAACATTGGTACATTCACACTATTTATTATTAAAATAAATCAAAAGGGTAGAAAAATTTAATGCGAGTGTTTATTACCCCTTAATGTGTTAAATAGTGACAAAATGTACACTACAGTGCATGCAAATTTCTTTGTCTGTTTTGATGTTACTAAGAGCTCTTTTTTCTTTACACTACTAGTGCAAATTGTATCACAATTAAAGTTAAATTACACCAATAGTGGCAAAATAGACTGAAAAAACTTGTAATAACCGAAATTCGTTTTAAAATATTTGGTTGGTACCTATCTACCTACGCAGTGCATATCTGGAGATACCGCGTTGTGGAAGTGTGGCATTTTTGTTCAGTTAGATTTTAATTACGGTGAATCCATAAGGGGACATTCTTATTTTTTTATTACACTTCCTTTTTCTATAAGCCCTAATACTCAATAAATACCAATATGTTAAAAGGATGTCCATACCCGACCTATATTATATATCAATAATTTACGGCAGTAGGTCGGGTACTTAATAATATAAATACAAACACATTTGATTTACTTTTTATTTTCAAGCGTAATGGTTGTTATATTAACCTTGACCTACATTTTTATTAATATTATGGAAAATTTGTACACGTGTGGTAAAATGGATTACTCATGAATTCTCAAGATTATTTATTGCTTACAAGTTGACAGCCAGTAAAACATTGCATTGATCAAAAACTTTTACGCTTTAAGGAACCATTTTGCTGAAGCCAGCCGTACGACTCAAATATAAAATTATATTTTAAAAGGCACCGCTTTTGATAATTGTCATAGATTTTTGTTCCAAATAAATGTTTCCCTTTATTTACCTTTTCGTTTTATTCACTACCAGTGGTAGTCTACCACCAATAGGTTTTACTCAAATAATAGTGTTAATTTACACTAGAAGTTTGCACTAAAAGAGTAAAAGTACCTTTCTAAAATTAGAACCTTTCCAAAGTAGAGTTAATTTACACTGAACAAAAGTGGGATTTAACAAATTTTACAAAATAACTCTAATTGTAGTGTTATAAAACAACACTATTTAGTGTGGACCTGTGTGAACTCTAATAATTAGTGTTGCTTAGAGTTGATTTTTTTACTGTGTATTAAAATTGCAATATAATACAACATTTTGTAGTTTTACTATGCAACTGCTTATAACTATAGTAGAAATGTAGTAATTTTACAAACATTTTTAACAGTGTATGATTGTAGTAAATGAAAAATGTTTGTTAGTGATATTGCTTGTTGCAGCTGCTGGGTTGGGCCCTTTGTGCGGCTTTTGTCGCAGGCCGATCAGCGATCGATTTCTTTTAAGGATAATGGACGCTTCTTACCACGAGCACTGCGTCCAGTGTTCGTCCTGCGGCGACCAATTACATCACACCTGTTTCGTCAAGGACTCCAAATTGTACTGCAGGCTCGACTACGAACGGTAAGATGAAAAATCTTAACTACACTGAAAAAAAAATCTTGTATCAAATAAATTTATTTGATTCAAAACAATCTTTGTCTCATATATAACGAAGAGAATATATTCTTTAAAATAGTAAAGTATTTTCTTAATTCACTTTGATTCTTTAAAAGCAAGAATTTATAATTTTTGAATTAAGGCAGCAATATTTACTTAATTCAAGAAAATGTATTTTCTTTAACCAAATAATTGGTTGTTTTAAAGCAAGAATATGTTCTTTTAAAAATAAATTAGTGGTATTTTTAAATAAAAAACTTACCCAATTCAAGAATAAATTTTCTTAAAACAAAAACATGTGTTATTGAAATAAGGCAATAATTTTCTTAAATCAAGATGTTTTCTATAACCCAATATTTTTTTTTAAATTAATAGATACCAGATTTAAAATTTTATTTCATTGATTACAAAATAATATTTATTTTAAAACAATGCAAGAAGTATCGTTAAAAATAAAATGTATCTATCTTAATTTTAAGCTACTTTTAGCAATGTTTCAAAGAATCTATCATTTTGTATTTAAAATCAATAAAATTTTAAATAATGATACGTCCATTAACTAAAAATTATTTATTTTAATAATAAAAACACCTTTATATTTAGGAATATTACTGCAAAAGAAATAAAATTTAAAATAAAAATACTTCTAAACACTTGAAAGGGACTGGAGTAATTTTAAATATCCTTTAATTTTTTAAGGATTGTTGAATTTTAAACAAAACTTTATATTTAAATACTTACGGATTATTCAAAATTGAGCCAAACTTACTGAAGGGCCAAAGTATACGTTGTATCGTTTCTGGGTGGTGCAGTAAGCAAAAAAAATTAGGTTAAAAAATAAAAAAATAAACGTTGAACAAACACATTTATTTTTCTTTTTAATACAAGAAAAATCTTAAATGTATACATTATTATAAATTAACGTAAGGAACTTAATCATTATTATCGACATATTTTTCATTTTAAATAATTTGTAATATTTTAGGCATAGTAGAAAAGCATTTAACAATTTTATAAAATAATTTAGGGCTATTGCCAATGAACTCCACCCTATATGAATCAAAATTAATGTTATACCCCAAAGTGTGTAACAAAATTACTTCTAAAACAAAATCTTTTTAAATGTCATAAAATAAATTAAGTTTATTAACTTAAAATAAAGAGCCATACAAATCAGAGTGTTAAACACATAAGATATTTTGGTTATCACTGCAAAGCCTATTTATTTATGAATAAAATAATTTTAAGGCATCCTTAATGCTTATTAGTAAATGTTTAAACAATAAACCTATCTATAGGTATACCTACACGTAAATGCTACGCTAAATTTAAAAAAGGGTGGTATATCAATAAAAACTTACTTACCTTCATTTTTTTTTATAATTGCCTTCGATGCTGACCACTTTTCTAATAATTTTTTAATGAAATACGCCCTCCCTCACAAAGAGAAAGAAACTGCATAATTAGGCATAAAATTTCAGAGGAACGTGTCGGCATCTCCACTCCTACACGATTTCAAAAATATGTATTCTTGGCAAAAGAAAATACTGTTTATTTTCTTCAAGAATATTTAATATACGGATTGAAACATGCAACTTTTTAAAACAAGAAATGTTTCTTAATACTAGAATATTTCCAAAACTACAAAATTTTTTTTTAAAGAAGTTAAATATTTTTAGTTGAAATATATAATCTTATTTTAAAGCAAGTTGGCTTGAATTAAAAAAATATTTTCAAGATGATGGGTGTTCTAAATATAAGAAATAGTTGCATTAAATTAAGAATTTTTGATTGAAGATTTAAAAAGGGTTTAACCTTTTTTGGTTTATCCAAACGAATAGAACGTTGAAGCAAATTAAGGGCGCCGAATAATAGAATCGAAAAAGTTCGCTAAACTCCAGTGCAGTGGTTAATTTCGCAAGTATTTACAATAAGAAAACGTCTGGAAAGAAGCCGAGCTAGCGGGCGGACACAGGGAGTTGGAAATTCTTCCGATGAAATATTTGCAAACTAACCTGAAGCCCTTATCGTTTCCGATTGCTCGAGGTACTTTATATAAACTTCTTTCCATGTTAGAAGTGTGCAGGATCTCTCCTTTTCGCCTTTGCCTCCCTCTAGCGCAAATATTTGAAGTGTTCGGTTTGTCCAAAACTTTCAGACTCTCGCGAAATGAGTTTTTGTCAAAGACGAAAGATACGCCAGTCGAAAGGATTTTCGGCAAGACTTTTTGATCAATGGAGCGTGGTTTGTCTTTTGTTTGCTCTTTAGGCAGATTCTTGGATTAATTTCACTCAGGCTTAATGGTTATTTTGCAATAGTTGTACATTAAGAAAAAAAAGAAACATTTCTTGTTTCAATCCAAATATTAAATATTCTTGAAGGAAATCTTAGTTGGTTCCTTGGTACAATTGCTAATATTTTTTTATATCAAGAATAAGTAAGATATTCTTATTTTTTTTATCTGTTTAATTTTTTTATATTAAGAATTAGATATTCTTAAATTTTTTTATTCGTTTTAATAAACAGTATTTTCTTTTGCCAAGAATACATATTTTTGAAATCGTGTAGGAGTGGAGATGCCGACACGTTCCTCTGAAATTTTATGCCTAATCATGCAGTGTTTCTTTCTCTTTGTGAGGGAGGGCGTATTTCATTAAAAAATTATTAGAAGAGTGGTCAGCATCGAAGGAAATTGTAAAAAAAATTGAAGGTAAGTAAGTTGTTATTGATATACCACCCTTTTTATAAATTTAGCGTCGTATTTTCGTGTAGGTATAGATAGGTTTATACATTTACTAATATGCATTAAGGATGCCTTAAAATTATTTTATTTATAAATAAATAGGCTTTGCAGTGATAACCAAAATATCTTATGTGTTTAACACTCTGATTTGTATGGCTCTATAATTTTAAGTTAATAAACTTAATTTATTTTATGACATTTAAAAAGATTTTGTTTTAGAAATAACTTTGTTACACAATTTGGGGTATAACATTAATTTTGATTCATATAGGGCGGAGTTCATTGGCAATAGCCCTAAATTATTTTATAAAATTGGTAATTGCTTTTCTACTATGCCTAAAATATTACAAATTATTAAAAATGAAAAATATGTAGATAAGGATTAAGTTCCCTACTTTAATTTATAATAATGTATATATTTTAGATTTTTCTTGTATTAAAAACAAAATAAATGTGTTTGTTCAACGTTTGTTTTTTTATTTTCTAACCTAAATTTTTTTGCTTACTGCAATTTTAAAACTTTTTTAAAAGCAAGGTTAATAATTTGTGTAAGAAAATTAATTTTAATTAATAAATGTCACATGTTTAAAAATTCCTTTAATAACGGTGGCTAAGCTTGCAAAGAATTTAATCATATTATCTGGAACAATATATAACAATAAAAGAAAATCCCCCAACTTTATTTGCGTGAGCCTTTATTTAGGCACTCTCCCCACAAATGTGGATTATTGATGGTGCAGCGTGCAGGAGGCAACAGCAGCAGGAAAAATATTCTTCTCGATGGCAGGCAACATATTGCGCTACTGCTACCCTCCTGTGCAACATGATTCTCTCTTTTCCTTTTTTCTTTGCTCTATTTTATCGCAGCGCTTCGAAATATTTTCCATATTCCGTGGTGGAATGTCTATATTTAAAAATGTTTTGCATTGAAAAAGGTAAGGGTAAGACCATGTAGAAATTTAATAAAATGTATATGGAAGCATAATTAAATAAATTTCATTCTTAGAAAACTGAGTAAAGTTAAAAAATACTTCAGTACAATTTGTTAAAAAATAAATAACAAGATTTCTTAAAATTAATATATGGGTGATTATACAAAAGTTGGGCAACTTTTGATCTCATTTTGTTTATATGGTTTTCGGAGAAAATTAAACAGTATTTTGTTATGAGAACATATATAATATAATAAATATACTGTTCCAGACCGGGCCAGTCACTTTTTTAAACAGTTTCTGAAATATCTGTGTTTTCTAAATTTGAATGCAAGGGAAGTGACGAGTTTACAAGGGTACTCATTAATTACATAATTTATTGGAAAATATAAGATTTCTTGCAACTTTGAGCATATTATACATTAAATACCTTAAAATCAAAAAATACCACACATCAGTGGCGGATAGTGGATTTAGGGTATACCGATATCTCAATTATTAGATATGGGACCCACACCAAATTTATATGAGTTTATAATGACATTAAATAAACAAGTTCTGCGCAAGCAGAATTTAAATTGAAGTTTGCGAAAAAAAGATAACCGAAACATTGAACATGGAACTGACGAGACGGTACTGATGAATGGGATACAAATTTGAGATTATAATTCCGAATTAAGTATTTTACAATTTTTTTTTATTAGCGGATGCTACTTATCAACAAATCACATATTACATAAATTACAATGAAATATATATATATATATATATATAGATTTGTTTGACCGCACATACAGACCCAAATCGTCATACTTCGCCGCCTATACAGACCAAAATTGACGTTTTCAGACCCGGCTTCGGGACTGAAAAAGTTAATCATAGTATGGAAATCCGGGGGGTTGGTGGGGGCAGGGGGTAAATTTTTAGGTGGGCTTGAAAAGGCGGTGAAACATGATGAAATATACAGATTTAGTTCACGGTTCAGCCAGTTCGAGGGCGCCTCGGTCGGGCTCAACTAGCTGTATATATTTGGCATAGTTAAACTACGTCTTCAAACCCTAAATTTGGCAACGCCGTTTGGCATATAAATAATGAATATGTATTTCACAGATCTGATACAGTCCCGATATGCTCTTTACCATTTGGTCCAAAATCACACTTTCCCTCCTGAACGGAGATAAGTAAGCTTCAGATAGTAAAAAAAGTAAAATCTACTTTATCAAATTTTGAGGGTTATACTTTTAAATATTCGTCAGTAAAATTGAAATGTTAAATATTTAACACAATATATTATTTTTTTAGTATACATTTTTGCTAAATATTACTGTAAAAATATTAGTAGGTAATTTTTAATATGGTTGTATGGATATTATTTACGTACCTATAGTAATATTTATTGTATTATACAAAATATAAATATTAAGTTAATAAAAAGATTTGCGAAATATCTCAAGATTATAAAGAACCTTACACTGTCTGTGGAACATGTAGTTGATAATTTTAATGGTAAGTATTTTTAATATCAATTTTAATTTCCGTTTATTTATTTATTATTATTATTATCATTATTAGCATTATTATGATTATTATCATTATTATTATTATTATCATTAGCTTTCTTATTGTTGTATTATAATCAATACATATTGCCAAATTTAATTAATTGAATATTTACATGTGTTTTTAGAACCTACCATCTTATCTTATCTTATTTATTATTAAATTTAACCAGCAAAAAAAAAACACCCGGTATAATATTTAAAATTAAATAAAAAAATTATTTGCTTTATATATTACCTACAGCATACCAAATTTTAAACTTGTATTTTAAAATTTATATTTTTTTTAATATTTAATATTAACCGCGGTTACTGTATAATTTTAATACCCTCTATCTATAAAAATACTAAAATACTTTAATTTGAATGCTGATTAGTGAAAATGGAATTTTTGATATTTTTCAATTAATTAATTAACCAAAAAGTTTCCACCCCGGTTTTCTTCTTCACTTTAAATTAAAAATGAGTGATACGTCATTTTAAAGGCATTTTAAATCTCTACATTTTGGCGTATTAGTTTTTAAAATCGGTTAGTTTGTTCCTGAGATATTTAAGACAAAAATAAATTAAAAAAGTAAAATTTTCTGTAATATCGTGAAAACAAACAAACCGATTAAACACTATTACGTCAAAATAAAGAGATTTAAAATGCCCTTAAAATTATACGATACCCGTATTAGTTTTAAAATGGGTTGGTACGTTATTTGAGAAAAACTTAATTTTTTAATTTATTAATTATACACCATTATATATTCACAAGAATCATTTTATATAATCACGTACTTTTAAAGCACACTTAATTAAAGTAATAATTTGTGCGAACCAACCGATTTTAAAAACTAATACGCCAAAATTTTAAGGGAAGAAGAAAAAATAATTTGATGAAGTACGCAAAATAAATAAAGTTAAATTTTTTAAAGGAAATACTTAAATTTTCTTTGCTGTCGAAACTATATTCGTCTACAGGATTTTCTGCGTTTCTTTGGATGGGGATAAGGGGCGTAGCTTCCGCGGTATCAGCCGTATCAATGATACGGGACCCCCGGATAGGGGGGGCCCCCGATTGGCTTCGACATGCGTAAGCAAAAAATATATTACCCACATGTTAAAAAAACTGAGGCATCAAATTAAATAAATAAATAATATTTTTATTAAATTGTTTATTCTTCGATTTATTAAATTAAAATTTTCCTGAATACCCTCCTGTTCCAACGAGGCCGTTAACTCATACAAAATGTTTCTGCCCGCACCTTTCCGCTATGCGTTGTCTACGGCGCAGGGTGATTATGTGGGTAATTATTAGCGTTACCATTGTTTCAAATGACTTTCCTTTATTTTAAAATAGAAACCTTTTAAAAGATGTTGAAGAACGGTAAATGTCTAAAACCAGATCAAATTTTAAAATTTGCCTGTACATAAAAAGCTATGTATACATGGGTGAATATATTGAGATGTCCCCCAAGTGAAAATGATTATTTTTTATTTTTGTTTGTTTCACTGTTAGTCTAGAATGGGGTTTTTGGCAAGCCATAACACAAGTGTTTCTGCACTAATGCAAGAATTTTAAGAAATCATACATTTTGAATATTAGAGCTTCACGGAAGATATCTTCACGGAGGTTAGGATTTCGTATGTTTTTTTTACCTTTGTATAATATACAGGGTTGGGCAAAAGTATGGAATAATGGAAATAATTTTTTCCTGGTCAGGTCCTGCAAAAAACGCTCGGACACGTCAAATTTAGTTTTTTCCAAGGATTTTTTTGACATTTTTTTCATATTTATACCTTTTTCCTTTTTTACAGAATGATGTAACTGTCAGTTTATTTAAATGGCAACCCCCAATTTTTTTTACAGAAATGGATAGACCATTAAATTCTGGTTTCAAAAATATGCATATTAAGTCTAATTGGACTTATAGTTTCTAAAATAATAACGTTTTAAGTTGAAAAAATAGGACAAGTAAATTTATTTTAATTTTACACAAAAAATCGCAGTTGTCTTTGACAAAAAAAAACAGGCTGGTAACCAAGTTTAAATACATGACAACTGTCAATTTTTCGCTATTTTGAAAGAAGCAGTGCTTCAGTTCTTTACAAAAAAGTTTTTTAAAATTCAGATTTACTTAAAAGTCAAAGGAAAAATGGTGCAATTGACTGAAAAAGAAAGGACTGATATCCTAACTATGGTTGGATTTGGAGACCGGAAGAGAACGCAGCAAGAAGTATGCCGCTTATTTAATGAAGCCTATCCCAACCATGCCCCGATTTCGCAATCTTGTATATCCAAAGTAATTAAGAAATACAGACAAAACAGAAATGTGCAAAACGCAAAAAAATCAGGCCGACCCAAAACAGCCACCAACGAAAATTTGGCATTGAATGTTTTGTTAGAAATAGAAAATGCTCCAAGAATATCCACCAGCGACCTTGCACGAAACCATAATATTTCAAAAAGGTCAGTTGGTAGAATTTTAAAAAAAGAAAAATTTCACCCTTACAAAGTCCACTTGTCACAAGAATTGAGTGAAAATGACTTTAATAGGAGGCTACAATTTTGCGAAGTTATGCAGCGCATGTGGCAGGAAAATCAAAACTTTTTAAATAAAATTTTGTTTTCTTTATGCTAAAGGGAGCTGTCAATAGACATAACTGTCGATACTGGTCCCAGCAAAACCCTCACTGGATGATCGAATTTCGCACCCAACGACCTCAAAAAGTTAATGTCTGGGCAGGCATAATTGGAAATGAAATTATTGGACCTTTCTTCATAGAAGGCAATTTAACCATGGGGAGATATTTGGCTCTATTAACTGATAACGTTGTCCCTGCAATAGAAGCCCTGTATCCAAATGACAACACTATATGGTTTCAACAGGATGGGGCACCCCCTCATTTTGGACGAGTAGTGAGAGAATATTTGGACGAAGTATTTTCGGAAAGGTGGATTGGACGTGGAGGACAGATAGAGTGGCCACCAAGGTCACCTGACTTAACCCCCTGTGATTTTTTTCTTTGGGGTCATATTAAAGACAAAGTGTACAAGGAAAGGCCAAATAACTTAGACGATCTGAGAGCTAGAATGACGGCAGCAATGAGAGAAGTAGGAAATGAAGTATTTGGAAATGTGAGGCGGTCTTTTATAGAGAGATTGCAATTATGTAGTCAAAATAATGGTAGACATTTTGAGCATTTAAGGGGCTAAACATTTACCGTTTAAATTATTTTCCTATTAGATGTTGTTTCCATAAATAAAAATATTGGTTTGTATCAAAATAAAGTTTGGTTTTAAAAATTCACAATGTGATTGCCTCAGTTGGAATAAAAAAAATTTCAGCACTTTAATGCATATAGGAACTCTCCGGTAATTAAAAATACTACACATTTCTACCAACTTGTTAAAAACACACCGATTCTTGTCGATGAAAAATATTATTATTTTAAAAAGCATTTATAAGTCCAAACATACTGAATATGCATATTTTTAAAATCAGAAATTGATGGTCTCTCCATTTCTGAAAAAATAATTGGGGGTTGCCATTTAAAAAAATTGACAGTCACGTCATTCTGTAAAAGGGGGAGGGGTAAAAAAATAAAAAAAAATGTTAAAATAGTCCTTGGAAAAAACTAAATTTGACATGTCTTAGCGTTTTTTGCAGGACCTGAGCAGAAAAAAATTATTTCCATTATTCCATACTTTTGCCCAACCCTGTATATACAATGTATATTTAAAATAAGTTATTGTATCTTTTGACACCTTAATATTTTTTTAAAATACAATTGTACATACATAAAATATTTATAAAAAAATCTACTTACTGAGATATTACACTTCACGGTGGATAGGTTTTTAAATAGCAAATTAATGAACTTAAACTTTTGAATTATTAAACAGCAACACTCTCATCTGCATATAAATTCTAACTGACCTCAGGATCACATGCATTTATAATGTCGTAAATAGAGGTTTTTGCTTATTTAAAATAATTAAAGTGCCATCCGTTGCAAAAAAATTAAAACAAAAACAGATTCACGGAGGATAGAATCAATTTTTGTAACACCTACATAAATGGTTATAAAAATTATTTCTTTTATTTTTTAATGATATTTTTTATTCGATTCGATTGCTTTGGATGTGTTTAATTTACTTAGTGAACTGATATTTTTAGTATGCTTTTACTACCTCAGATATTTGAAAACATATAGGTTAACCTAGAAAGAGTAACAGTCACGGAGGATATGTTTTAGACTTTTAAAACATTGTAAAAAATAATTAATTGCGGTTAAAAATCTGGAACCTGAGCTGTAATATCTACTTAATTATGAAAGATCAAAACACAATAAAAGTGTAGGTCAAACTCATCGGGGGACATTTCGTGAGATTTACCCACATATATTATTTATTGAATTATAAAAATTGGTAAATGCAAAAAAATTATACCCTAAATTTTTTTTTGCCAGCACATTTTCCGGTATAAGGGCCCCTACCAGATTTTTGATACGAGGCCCCCTTGAGGCTAGCTACGCCACTGATGGGGATACCTAAAAATTAACTTTGCTTTAAAAAAAATAATAGTAAATAAAAAAACTAAGCTAACCAAACATGCCTCCTTACCTGTATTTTGATTTTTCCCTAGTATTGCCATTTGAGCAATTAATTTGCTTCCTGCCGATATTTTCACACCAAACTAACAATTTCGCCAATTCTGCTATCTTCCCTATTTACAGGCAACGAGGAGAATCCCGGATTAGTATATTATTTAAACGTACTTTCGACCTACGCCAAGAGTCCCTACCATTTGGCAACATCGCTGGGTCTCGGGACGTTGGTTGAATATGGTTATGCAGTATAAACGGGCGCGAAAAGTCGGTAAAATGATGCGGGTTTAAAAAGTGTTATTCAGTTTGCAACTTTTTTTGTAAAAAGAAAATGTTTCCCCTTGAAGCATGCTTATTGAGTTATATTCTTTAAAAGCTTATTTACGGTTTATATACTCGCCTAAATTACCTGGATCAAGTGGGTCTTAGGTAGCCTGTATAGTGTACCGGGACTGAAAACGTGGACCGGATAGATATATATATATATATATATATATATATATATATATATATATATATATATATATATATATATATACGTATATATATATATATATATATACGTATGTATATATATATATATATATACGTAAGAAAATAACTACTCACCACAGTACTGATATTTTGACTGGAACTATACGTGCATTCACCACAACTTCGCCGCTTGCATTGTTTTCAAGATGACGGGCTCTGTATACAGAGCCTATAGGTAAGTTTTTACCAACACTTGAGTTAAAACGAGGACTTGATGTTTAAACTTCAATATTTCGCAGGAATTTTGAATTTTAACATTGGACACAGAACTGACGGGTAATTTTTTTAAAAATTGCTATTATTCGAATCTATGATAAAATATGAAAAATACATTATTTAATGTTTTATAGTTTGTAGTGAAATTGAAAAATTTAAGATAAATTGAATATATTTTAAAATAAAATCACTCAAATATTTGATTCAGGAGTTGTGACACGCCAAGGTACTGATGTTTTGAATATTTATTATGTTTTTTTTACAAACGTGCTTTAGAAAAAATACATTAAAATTGGGTGGACAACCTGGACCTTTTGTAATATACTAAAATATTTACAAAAAATATTAAAATACCTACTCTATTGACTGATGACATCAAGTTGTCCAACTTTTGTAGAATCACCCATATGGAAGCATCATTAAATAAATTAAATTTTTAGAAAACTGAGTTAAGTTAAAAAATACTGGTAAAGCCAATTATACTTATATATAAGTATAATAAGTAATATATATATAAGTATAATATACAGGGTGTTTCATAATATATGCGCAGGACTTCAGGATCTGATAGCTTAACCAAAAAGATGAAAAAAGTCGCTATTAACTTACCCTCTAAAATGCACAATTTTCGAGATACAGGGTGTTGAAATTTTAGAAAAAAAATCGTTTTTTTCGATTATCTCTGGAACCGTTTATGGTACAAAAAACAGCTTTTGTAAGCATTTTCTACTTATAATAAGGTATGTTTTGTGCCAGAAAAAATTTTTTTTCTTCATAATTGGTGGAGATTTTGAAGGGGTAGCGGGTGTTTTTCTCCTCAACTTCTACGCCCCTGAAAAAAGTACGGTTTCGAGAGGCTCATTCGAACCGCCAATGTTTTCTACACAAAAAAGGTACTCTTGGTCATAAGCTCTAAAGTTGACCGTTTTCGAGAAAAATCAACTTTTATGTTTAAAAACATGGTCAATTTTTTGAAAAAAAAATTTTATTACTAATTAAACAAAATTTATTTTAACGTTAGAAAAAGTAACAAAACCAAACGATAATTGCAAAATTAAAAAAAAATAAAAAATGATTTTTTACACAAATGCTGAAATGTGCGAAATGCGTTACCTTTACGGTTTGGAGAATTTAGCAAAGACAACTTTTGAATCATTTTTTATTTTGAAATTATGGTTTTGTTTTTTTACTTGTTCTAATGTTAAAATAAATTTTGTTTAATTAGTAAAAAAAAATTATTTTTTTTTAAATTGTCCATGTTTTTAAACATAAAAGTTGATTTTTCTCGAAAACGGTCAAGTTTAGAGCTTATGACCAAGAGTACCTTTTTTGTGTAGAAAACATTGGCGGTTCGAATGGGCCTCTCAAAACCGTACTTTTTTCAGGGGCGTAGAAGTTAAGGAGAAAAACACCCGCTACCCCTTCAAAATCTCCACCAATTATGAGGAAAAAAAAAATTTTTCTGGCACAAAACATAGCTTATTTTGAGTAGAAAATGCTTACAAAAGCATGTTTTGTACGATAAACGGTTCCGGAGATATTCGAAAAAAAACGAATTTTTTTCTAAAATTTCAACACCCTGTATCTCGAAAATTGTGCATTTTAGAGCGTAAGTTAATAGCGACTTTTTTCATCTTTTTGGATGAGCTATCACATCCTGAAGTCCTGCGCATATATTATGAAACACCCTGTATAATATATATAATATATATATATATATATATATATATATATATATATATATAATATAGTATATAAGTATAATATATAATACTTCAGTATAATTCGTTAAAAAATAAATAATAAGATTTTTTTAAATTAATATATAGGTATTTTTAAATTGCAATATATAATATTAGGTACTAATAATTGTTAGCGATGACGTTTAGAACTAGATTTTTCCAACTCTATTATGTTCTTATTTTAACAAAATTTTAACAAAATTTATTCTTAAATTAAGTGTATTTTTTATTTAAGAATACCACTGATTTATTTTTAAAAGGATATCTATATTCTTGCTTTTTTTATTAAGAATATATTTTTTTCATTTAAAAAATTGCTGCCTTATTTCAAAAACTATATATTCTTGATTTTAAACAATCAAAGTTTTATTCAAGGAAATTTAATTTTCTTACATTAAGAAAAGATTCTTGAAGTAAACCAACGTGAATTAAGAAAATACTTTACTATTTTAAAGAATATATTCTCTTCGTTATATATGAGACAAGGATTGTTTTGAATCAAATAACTTTATTTGATACAAG
The DNA here is from genome assembly GCA_921294245.1 of Brassicogethes aeneus. Lineage (NCBI taxonomy): Eukaryota > Metazoa > Arthropoda > Insecta > Coleoptera > Nitidulidae > Brassicogethes > Brassicogethes aeneus. Next base: position 4,959,259 of record OV121132.1, on the reverse strand, counting down.
AATATTTTTTTTGGTCCGAATTATGATTTCGGTTTTGACCCTTCCATCGAGTTTACTTAATCCTCTGACAAACAAATTCGTATTTATGGACAAACTTTCTCATAGCTTTCCAACAAATCGCAGTTTGAGTGGCCAAACATACATTTATTATTCCAATAATCCCTCATGTTTTGGCAGCAAACATCGAATTTAATAACGCGATAGTCGTCCACTGGTGGAAGTTGACCTAGCGGGGCTTATCAAAACTGCCACACAGTCTCACGGTTCGTCGATTCGTTGGCTTAAACTGAACATTCCCGATGTTTGCATAGGCCTGTTGACCGTGGGCGATGCGACGTTGCCGGCGACGCTTAGCGTCGACGACGTCGCCGCTAGGGACGGCCACGCGCTTAAAAATCCTTTCCGTAAACTGTCTAGTCTTTTGAAATTGAGTATTTTGCAAGGATTAACTGCAGAAAAAAAAACACGGCTTTAAGAAATTTTTTCTTAAATTCCATACATTATTTGAATTTTTCATTTTATATGAATCAAGATCAATGTTTTACTCAAAATTAAGATGCTCCGCATCACACTTTTAGATTTACATAGGAAAAATTATTTTTGTTTCTTTTTATTTTTGAAACTAACGAGCAATAGGTCGTACTGTAAAGTTCTTGACATATTTTTGTAGAGAATTGAACGCTCTACAAAAAAGGTTTTTTATGATTTTTTGATAAATTTGATCCTTCTAAAGAAATTTAAGCTCAAAGTTCAAATTATACGAAATTTTTGTGTTTTTAACTACCCGACTCATTTAAAAAAATTTGAAATATTTTTGTAGAGAAATGAACGCTCTACAAAAAAGGTCTAGAGTCATTTTTCGGTAAGTTAACTTTAAGTTATTCAAGGTTAAAGTGAAATTAACCGTCAATTTAGTCGTTTTCTCGAATTTTTTCTGGATTTTTTTGTTTAAAGGGCTAAAAAAGAATCGAAATTTGAGCTCTGGAAATTCGGAAAAACAGCGTTCAATTCTCTACAAAAATATTAAAATTTTTTAAATGAGTCTGGCAGACTTGCCAAAAAAGTTAAAAAAACCCAAAAATTTTGTATAATTTGAACTTTTACCTTAAATTTCTTTAAAAGGTTAAAATTTATCAAAAAATCATAAAAAACTTTTTTGTAGAGCGTTCAATTCTCTACAAAAATATGTCAAGAACTTTACAGTACGGCCTATTGTTCGTTAGTTACAAAAATAAAAAGAAACAAAATAATTTTTCCTATAACATATATGTTATTCTTATGGAAAATCGAAAAGTGCGATGCGGAGCATCTTAATTTTGAAATTAAGAGCTCATTTTTTCAGAGGCTCATCCGAAACTTTTGAGCCTGGTTCCGAGAAAAAAAATAAAAAAAAGGTTTTTTTGAATCACCCTAATTTATATATTTATATAGGTGAAGTAGACAGTTATCGGACACTTTATAGTTAATGGACAATTAACATTAATACTGTAAAAACAAAAGTTCCATAAATAGTTACCTTAAAGTCAAATCATTAGATGACGCTGTATACAATTATAACTATCTCAGTCGGTAATAATATAGAACTACTTTATTTTAGGTCCAATATAGGACAAAAAAGTTTGCACGTTACTTCGGTGGTAAGATTTTTGTTTTTTTGTTAAGATCAGTGTGTGGTATAAATTTGTTCCTCATGGTTTAAACATTGTCACTTTAATGCGTTTTAATTTTAATTCTGAAAACAAACAGTAAAATGTGTGTCCAATTACTGGTTGGTAAAAAATGTAAATTTCTATTATTGGACATATGTCCAATATCATACTCTATTTACCAGCCAATTCTTATGTAAAATTGTCCCCTGATTCCGAAAAACTATAAAAGTTAAGCAGTTTTTGAGATATAGTCAATTCCATATTATATGTAAAATTGATTATATTTCAAAAACTGTTCTACTTTTATATCGTTTGACGACATTTTCGGATTCAGCGAATAATATTTCATAGGAATTGACTGCTAAATGTCCTGGATACAAATTGCTGTTGACGAGAATTATTAGTGGCTGCTTTTTCGCTATGACATTTTTGACTAATTCATTTTTAGAGAGTAAGTAATATAGTGATTTCTTCGTCACAGGACATCTTGCAGAATAACAGTGATTTAAATACAGTGCATGATAGAGAACATAAAAAACTAATGGCAACAAAATTAATAAATTTAAACTTTTAACATGCCACCCAAAAAATATTAGATATATATAAGTCATCCTGTTACGGCCTAAACATTATAAATACTTCACAAACTAGAGATACCACACTTAATGATATTTGCAACTATTTCAGAAGTCAGACCAAGGAAGTAGTAGTTACCTTCAGAATCCAGAAAAGAGATGAGGGAAAGAAATATATGAATTATATGATATGTACAAAAACGAAATAAAAAATCTTACCTAAAACAGCAATTTATCTTTAAAAAATATTTAACAATTTATGTTATTTGATGTAAAGTTGTTATGTTTATATAAAAATTGTATGTCCAATAGGGTGATGCAAAAAAAAATTTTTTTTGAATTCTATGCGAGACCACTCGGGTTTTCAAAGAGTATCAAGAAAATAAAAATCTGTAAAAATTTGAGAGAAATTAATTAAAATCTAGAGGTCGCTCAACGCAATTGTTTAATTTAGAAAAATCACGCATCTCAAATGCATTGCTATAAACAAGTAGACATATTTCATACAAATTTGAATGAAAATGGTTGAATTTTTTTTTGGTGGACTCTTAATGATTATTCTAATAAATAATGATGTCCCGATTTCAAAAAATTGTTCATAATATTTAAAAAATATATATTAATTAGCAAATATAGCTTAGTTAACAAATAATTCATTAAATTTTTTTTTTGTTTCAAAATCTGTAATAACATTGTTAATAGATCTACAAGCAATTATTCATTCACAAAAACACTCGCCCCCATCGTTAAATATGAGAAAAAAAATAATATTTTAATTAACTACACTTCGCGTCAAATTTAACGCACCACTAAAAGTTTGTCACATTTTCAAAGTTGATTTTCTCGCGAACCGTCAAACCGAATTTGGTAATTTTTGTTTTAAAATTGAGGTTTATTCTTTGGTTATGATGCCTTTATTAAAAAATTCTTTTAAATTTAAGTTTTGAGTATATACATATATAACCGTCAAACCGAATTTAGTGATTTTTATAATAAATTGTAGGTTTATTCTTCGGTAATAATACGTTTATTAAAATATTTTTTTAAATTAACATTTTGAGTATATATAGGGTGCAAGTGTAATAAATTATTACTAATAATTAGTTTTTTTCCGGAAATTTGAAACGCCCTGTTGGTTGTACCAGCTATAACAGCATATGTCTCATAATCAAACTATAGCCCTATGTTCTCTTAACATTTTGTATTTTTATTCACCGGGTTATCTTTATTTTTAAATGAAATATACATTCAAAGATTAAAGATTAAGGTACCATGAATAGTGTACGATATATCGAAGACATTTTATTTGAGCATGTTGTCCCTTTCGCCCGGTAATAATTTTTTACTGATGCAGGATAATGCTATATAGTACTTACTTGAGGTGGGTGTTAAAACTTTAGACTGGCCTGCAAATAGTCCGGATCTTAACACCATCGAGCATTTGTGGGATAATATGGGTGGTAAACGACTAAGAAATCATGATCCCTTGCCTGCCTCCCTTGATGACGTAGCAAATATGCTACGAGAAATATGAAATGTCATTGATCAAGACAAGATTAGACATCTGGTTTCGAGTGTGAGCCGTCGATGTGAAGCCATAATTAGAAGTAGATGCAGAAATACGCGATATTGATATTCTTTAATGTTGGTTTTATTGATTTTGTTAATATTTTTGTTGTTATTGTTACAATCGTTCTTTTTACATTTTTGTATTAAACTGGAGTTATTTAATCTTTAACTGTATATTTCATTTAAAAATAAAGATAACGCGGTGAATCAAAAAACAAAATGTTAAGAGAAGATGTGGCTATAGTTTGATTATAAGATACATATGCTGTTATAGCTGGTACAATCCACAGGGCGTTTTAAATTTCCGGGAAAAAACTTATTATCACTCTTGCACCCTGTATATACTCAAAATGTTAATTTAAAAAAATATTTTAATAAACGCATTATTACCGAAGAATAAACCTACAATTTATTATAAAAATCACTAAATTCGGTTTGACGGTTCGCGAGAAAATCAACTTTGAAAATGTGACAAACTTTTAGTGGTGCGTTAAATTTGACGCGAAGTGTAGTTAATTAAAATAATATTTTTTTTCTTATATTTAACGATGGGGGCGAGTGTTTTTGTGAATGAATAATTGCTTGTAGACCTATTAACAATGTTTTTACAGATTTTGAAACAAAAAAAAAATTGAATGAATTATTTGTTAACTAAGCTATATTTCCTAATTAATATATATTTTTTAAATATTATGAAAAATTTTTTGAAATCGGGACAACAATATTTATTAGAATAATCATTAAGAGTCCACCAAAAAAAAATTCAACCATTTTCATTTAAATTTGTATGAAATATGCCTACTTGTTTATAGCAATGCATTTGAGATGCGTGATTTTTCTAAATTAAACAATTGCGTTGAGCAACCTCTAAATTTTAATTGATTTCTCTCAAATTTTTACAGATTTTTATTTTCTTGATACTCTTTGAAAACCCGAGTGGTCTCGCATGGAATTCAAAAAAAATTTTTTTTTGCATCACCCTAATGTCCAATAACTATATGGTCCATGTGTCCAATTACTATATAAAATGTCCAATTACTATACTTTTTTGCATGTTTTTATAAATCTGTTATTAAAAATTCAAATATTCTTATTTTTAAGTACCTAAACGTAAATAAAGTTTAAACAAACAATCCTTTTTATATATTTATAAAAAAAACTAAAATCTTTAAACAACGGCATATATAAATTTTAAATAAATATTATTCCTTAAGTTTCCAATAACTATGTAGTTTATACCTTAAAAATCTTATGAAAATTGGTTTGAACAAAAAATATATATTTAAAATCCAAATTATTTGTAATTTCTTTATTAAAAACATTGACACTGTATGGCAAAGTATTAACAAATTTATTTATATTTTTATTTATCATAAAATTTTTGCAAATCTCATTTCATTATTCTAATTTTAACCAAATCAAAATTGATTTTTAAAATGCATAGCTGAATACATTAACCAGATCACCGTTGACAAAGTTTGATCAGTTGCTTCACTCCCTTTTTTAAAAGAAGATACATATTCAATATTAAGTTTGCGGAGACAGGTGCTCATCTTATTGGGGGTGCATGATATTAAAATATTACCCTTTTTATTCGAAATTGATATTGATACAAGTGCATCCAAAAGGAAATAAGTATACCTACTTATTTATATAAATACTAAATTAAAAATATACGATTAATAAAATAATATTATTTAACTTAAATTTAAAATTGTAATGGCTATAAAAAAAATGTACCACCTAAGGTACCTTTTTTATAAAATGTTCAGTGTCTTATTGGGACAAAAACCTACGATTTGTCAAAGTAATGAGATTATTTTTATTTACAGAATAAACTTTTTTTACTGTTAATAAAATTCTCATTTACTATAATGAAGCAGCAATGTTGAGCTTTTATAAAAAAAAATATTCATCCAACAAAGTAATAGTTGTTATCATATTGTCATGGCAATAATAAACACTTTATGTTTATATTAAATCTTTGTCGAACTTAAAATGTTTTTTTTTAAATCTATAGTTGTGTGTGAATTGCGCTTACATAAAGTAATGCGCAGTTGTTATAGTAAAATTTGTTCATTTTACTATAGCATATTTGTCTTTTTTAAATTACTATCGTTGTAATTCAAATGAATTTTATTTTATCTTTGTTAATAGCTTACGTTAAGAACAATAACAAAAATATTTTATTGCTATAAAAATACTTTTTTAATATTTACTATTGTTTTGCAATGGTAACAAAATGTTTGTTATTTCCCTTAAAAAGAGGGGGAAAGGGCCAGCTCCTTGGTGAACATAACTTTATAATCCACAGTCTGTGTTATAATATTATTGATTTCACCTGTGCGAGTGAAGTGTGGTAAAATCTAGCATGATAAAAATATCAAAAAGATCACTAAGAAAATTAAAATTTCGACGTTTTCTAAAAGAAATATTTAAGGTCTATTCTATAAACGAAGCAGACTTGTTGTTTAAAAAGTGAGTTAATATTTTTTTTATTTTGTACATCATATAATATGAGTAATTTTTTTGTTATAATAAATAATTTGTTTTAATGCCTTGAAATTATTTTAAAAAAAAATACCCAACACCCAACAGTAGGTTGAAAATGTGACCATTGTTACAATGAAAATAGTTTATTGAATTAACAATTAATTTGTTGTTAAATTTACATAAATTTTATTAATATTATAAAAAAAGTTTTATTTTAAACGAAAAGGGATTTGTAAAATTTACAAAATTTGACGAAAATTTCAGAGAAGTTTGACAATTTCTAAAATTTTGTCAATGTTTTTTATAAGTCATTTTTTATCAGTAATATTGTTTACAAAACAATTAAATATTTAGTAAACAAATTGTTTATAACGACCTGAAAAATTGATGACATTAAATTTTGACAGATTACGTGGTAAAATATATATACTTAAATTGATTTTAAACGCTCTAAACCTTCTTATATTTTCAACAAATTAACCAAAATTTGTGGCAAAACTACGTTTTCATTGATAAAAGTATTTACTTTCTATATAAATGCGTAAAAACTTAAATGTATTATAATTTATTATGTGTATACTTAGTTATTTATACACAATTTCAAATTCGTATACCTAATTCATAAATGCATTAATCTTTGTTCGGTACAGTTTCAGTATGTTACTCGGTCGATTGTATTAAACGGTAGTTTCATATTCGACGATGTGCATATATTAATATACGATTGCGGCGTCGTTTGCGCCGCGATGCACGTGCTGTTTCAGCCTAGACGCGTCGCGACGCTTATACGACAACAGCTTGCTCGAGTCATGCGACGTAGAACAGGGGCGTACACAAAAACTATACAGTGTATAGTATTTTTTGTTTTACAATTTCCAAATAAAGTGGTTCAAAAAATAAAGGGGGGGGATTTTTACGCGATCACTGTTTATTGTTTGTGTATAATTTTTGAAAATTTCAATTTTTAAAAATAATTTATGAAAGCAATTTATAATTTAAAACGGATTTTATTAATTTTATAAAATAGACAAAAAATTTATATAGTTACAGGGTCCACCAAGTATCATATAGAATATATATGTATGTATATATGTATGTATATTTCTAGTATAGTTGCGTAACTACAAGTTTATTATTATAGCCTTTAAAAATTGAAAAAAAATCAGCGGTTCTTAAATAATTTGGAAAAAGTGAAAACCTGTCAAAACCAAAAATTGTTATAACTTTTATTATTTCTGAGAATTTAAAAAAAAGTAAGTTTATCTACATTTTAATCAAATTTATGATTTTTTTCGCCTACTATATTTTGAGTTACCACCACCATCTTTTGTTTTTCCTATGGCCGCCATATTGGAATTTTACAGGGTTGGATAGAAAAAAATTAAGAAATACAACGATGTATCAAACTACATAAGTTATGGCGGCCATTCAAAAACAAAAAAGTTAATGGTAACTCGAGTTTGATCAAAACACTGCAGTAGCAAAGAAATTTCAAACCTTATAAGGTAAGTATACTTTTTTTTTAATTCCTAGGAATGACAAGGTTATAACTTTTTTGGTTTTGAAATATTTAATTTTTTTTTTTAATATTTAATTTTTATTTTTAATTTTTAATGATAATTAAACTTAGGTTTAAAAATAAAAAGAAAATTTTAAATTTGTATTTTTAGTCTCAAATTTTTGGCTGCAAAAAATAAAAATTAAGTGTTTTCTTTATAAAAAGGTACTCTTGTTAAACCATTTTCAAATAAAAATAAAATAACAAATTGAATAAAAAATATTAATAAAAAATACATAGGTATGTGAATGATTTTAAGACAAAAAGTTCATATAAACATGGATCCAAAAATGTTTCGTTTTCCAGAACTTTTTTTAAAAATTATTTTTTCGTAAATATTGTAATTTGTCAGTTTTAAGTAACAACCTGTATGTTTTCCAAAAATTTTATCTCAAACCATTTCAGAAATAATAATAATAATATTAAAACATTTTTACGCAGTAAAAAATTTGTGTTAAATAAAAAATGTAAAAATTTACATAAACTTCCTAATGTTTATAACATAAATAAATCTTAAAATTTCAAAAGATTTAACAAACATTAATGTTTGGTGGTGTTAACAGGTCCTACACAAATAAGAATGTAAAATAATAATTTTTTTGATCACTGTAGTATAATAATATAGTTAATGTTACGAAAAAATTATGTTAATTTCAATATAATACATTAGTTTAAATAACTCCTAAACAAGTGTTAATCTAACTCAAAAATATTTGTTAAATATTTTAGTACAGAAATTTTATTATCACGAGAACTATGAATTTAATCGGGTAAACTAGGCTCAGTAGTTTTTTGTTTGGTTTTTGTTGGAAAATGTTGAATGCAAAATAATTTAATAAAATCACGAGACCGCGTAGCGGTCGAGGGGTTTTATTTTTAATTATTTTGCATGAAACTATTTTCCAAAAAGAAAAATCAAATAAAAAACTTACTGAGAATAGTTTGACAGATTAAATTTATAGGTTGAGTGATATACGTCTAGATTATTTCTCGAATTAAAGGAAACTATTTGACCATTCATAAAATCTGACGTATGTGTCAAAGTTTTTAAATATTTTTTTAAAGAAAATTCCATTAATTTAAGGTATGTAATAAGTAATAATTGATATTTCGTAAACTAGATAACTTATTTTTTATTGTTTGTTAAAACTTGTAAATAACACCATAAAATCGTAAACAAAAATCCAATATGGAGGCTAAAATTTCATCGCTGTTAAAAAGGACTAGTGATTTAATCGCTTATTTAAACGAAATTTATTCGAAAATTCAAGGCTTTTGATTGGTTCATATTATATTGAGGGAAATAATCAAATTAAAACAATTGAGTATTTTTTTATTCAATTCAACTTAAATAAAAATGTAATTCTTCTAATTCGCTTATTTCGCCTTCTTTCGATTAAAATCGGTACCCTGCAAGGCCCTTTGTCTTCTAACCCCGTTTAGTCGGTTGATGATAGTTAATTCGATTAGAGGTTCCTAATTGTAAGGTTAAGTGTGTTTTTATAGGTATAGCAAAATTTAAAGGTAAGTTTGCTATGATGATGTTTTTTTACTAACATAAAGTTTGTATCCCGAGAAATGTTTGAAGACCGTTTGGATTTGTAATTTATTTTGGCCTTTTTTTTTTAAATATGTTGTACTTAGTATAATAAATCATTATTATTACATACATGTTTTATTTTTTGCCCAAAAACCAATATTCTTATATTAATTGAAATATTTTATTGAAATAAATACAAATAAACAATTAATAAGTAATGTAAAAATTAATTAAAAAATATTTTTAAAATAACAAATTAAAATAATTAAATGAAGACATACCTACTATTTGTGTAAAATTGATAGAAAGTTATATGTTAAAGTAACACCTTTTTGTGTAAAATAAATAAAATATAAATAAATTTAACATATTTAATTTTGTTAAAGTTATGCAGATTTTTAATCATTTTAATTTTTATTTTGGGTTAAAATAACCATTAAAAAAAATTCACACAACACGATTTGTTAAATTAACTTTACAGTTAGGTAAAAAAATAACATATATTAATTTTCTTTTACACATTCTGTTGTGTTAAAAATTAACATAAGTAATTAAAATCAAAAAAACTAAAAAATTGAGTGGTCTTTCTGGGACACAAGAAATGTGTTAAATATACATATAAACTTTTTACTGTGTAGGGGCCTCCTTCAAGTGAACAGGTTGTACGTCGGATATTTGCCGACTTATGTTCATATAAAGTTGGCCCTTGAGTATTGCACCATATTTTTGGGTAACAACGTATATTGTATACAATACAAAGTTAAAATAAAAGAATAAATAAATAATAAACTATATTAAGTAGGTACGCAATTCTCGATACGCCACTGCCCCACGGAGAATCGTTTATCCAGATCATGACAAGATTCATCCCCCAAAATATATACATCATATTTAAAAAGCGCGCAAGGGCGGAGACGTGTCATATTATCCGTAATGCGTGTAGGGCGTCATGTGTAGGTCGCGCTCATTCTCCGAGTCGAAAAACCAACCCCAACTTTTTAACAGGTGCTTTCGATTCTCCCGCACGAATTAAATATGCATCTCATTGATCAAAATCGCATGAAACCCGCCCAAGTTTCCGACGATTGTTCAATCAAATACTAGTTTTTGGGTTTAGAGATTAATAGAATAGTGTCAAATGGAGGAAATAATGAGATATTATAATATATTTGTTGGGTCACTGTTTTTGAAAATTGTTCTCTATGGTAGTAAAAACATCTTATAAGCATGTCTTAACGAAAAAAATTTATTGTTTAGTCAAAAATTTCTATTCTTTAAAAAAAGATAATTTTTATAAAAATTATTTATCTACAAACGCTGCTTTCTGTAGTAGCATTTGCATTAATTACCTATAAAGTAAATTTACGTTATGTTTATAAAAATAACTCTTCCAGATACAGAAACGCATTGATAAATCGTCACCTGAGTATTGGTTTGTGCTATCTCCATTTTTTACCATTTTGAGGTTTATACATTTTCGGAAAGTTGGTTTGTTCCATCTCCATAATAGTATTTTGATATAATTGTGTCAGTTTTTAGTTTAGGTTAGTCTAAATCCGAGTTTAGTATAAAAGGTTTAAAATTGGTTTACTCTATCTCCAAAATTTCGCTTACAGGCTTTATTTTGCTCTATGTGTTTGTAAAAATATGAAAATAATTAGTATTTGTGCTATATCCATTTTATAACTGTTTTGTCCAAAGAATGCTTCCTTATAAGTATAAAATTGTTTTGTTCTATATTCACTTTAGCCAGTACACGTTTTTTTCACCTATTTACATGTATGTATATGACATTGTATTTTGGCAATAATTATAACTATTATTATTAAAGTAAATCATTATTAAATAAAGTGATTTTAATTCAATTTTGTTTCATGTCCTAAAACTTTGTATGTCCAACATTTTGTTTCTAAATTTCAAAAATAGCACTTTTTGTTTTATCTCCAAAACGTTTTTTCCAATATTGAGGCATAAATCCAAATTTGAGATAAGAGTTGCTCAATAGAACTAATTAAAGGCTAAACAAGAATATTGTTATTAATGTTTATTTAAGTTTTTATTAAAAAACAAATAAGATATTTAATGTAAAAGTTTTAAACCCGTTTATCTCGATTATAACATATTGGACATAGAACAAATCAATACTCAGGTGACAAAATATAGTTATTATTATTTGTCCAAAAAAACAGTTCTATACCGTTTACAAAAACGTTTTGTAGTATTAATGTAACCTAAATGGTATTATTAATAGAAAATTTGTAAATTTTACAAATCCCTTTTCGTTTAAAATAAAACTATTTTTATAATATTAAAATGTATGTAAATTTAACAACAAATTAATTGTTAATTCAATAAACTATTTTCATTGTAACAATGGTCACATTTTCAACGTACTGTTGGGTGTTGGGTAGTGTTTTTTAAATAATTGCAAGGCATTAAAACAAATTATTTATTATAACAAAAAAATTAACTCGTATTATATGATGTACAAAATAAAAAAAATATGAACTCACTTTTTAAACAAATATTTCTTTTGGAAAACGTCGAAATTTTAATTTTTTTAGTGGTCTTTTTGATATTTTTATTATGCTAGATTTTACCACACTTCACTCGCACAAATGAAATCAATAAGATTATAACACAGACTGTGGATTATAAAGTTATGTTCACCAATGAGAGCGCAGACACAGACTGTGGATTATAAAGTTATGTTCACCAATGAGAGCGCTGGCCCTTTTCCCCTCTTTTTAAGGTAAATAACAAAAATTTTGTTTTCATTGCAAAACAATGGTAAATATTAAAATGTCATTTTATAGCAAAAAAATATTTTCGTTATTGTTCTTAACGTAAGCTATTAACAAAGATTTTTTAACTGAAATAAAATTAATTTGAGTTACAACGATAGTTATTTAAAAAAGACAAATATGCCATAGTAAAATGAACAAATTTTACTATAACAACTGCGCATTACTTTATCTAAGCGCAATTCACACACAACTATAGATTTAACAAAAACATTTGAAGTTCGACAAAGATTTAATATAAACATAAAGTATTTCTTATTGCCATGACAATATGATAATGTTGGATGGACATTTTTTTTTATATAAACTGAACATTGCTGCCTCATTATAGTAAATGAGAATTTTATTAACAGTAAAAAAAGTTTATTCTGTAAATAAAAATAGTCTCATTACTTTGACAAATCGTAGGTTTTTGTCCCAATAAGACAATGAAAATTTATTAAAAACGTACCTTAGGTGGAAAATTTTTTATATGGCTATAGCCACGAGGAGTATCAAAATTAAATTTAATGTTTGCGTTTATCTTCATTTATTTTAGTAGTTTGTCAAGAAGGTTTTGTGTAACACAAATAAATACCTAAATCTGATAATGTAGGTACTTTCTAAAAATAAAATAGTCAACATTTTACTATTTAAATAAGTACCAGCATTTTTTACTAATAAAATAGTCGTTTTCACTTTTAAATAGTTTTTTTACTACGTAAATAGTTAAAGTTTGACTAATTTAAGATTAGTCACACTCTTTGACTATTTCTGAGAGTTAAAAGTAACTAATTTCTTTAATCGTTTGCGGCCAACAACAAAGTATTATTTGAAGTAAATGCACATACCTAAGCTCCATGGTTAAATGACCCATAAAAACAAATAAAGATGCAAAAACTTTAGCTCAAAACAGCAACACTTATAATACATTCAACTTTAAAATATTATGAAAAATATTTATTGACGAATAAAATTGATTTTTATAAGAGCGGCTGATAGCCGAATGGGTTATGACAACAGCTTGACAAGCTTGACAAGTGACAGACCTGAGTTCAATACCCGGCTGGGTCAAAACTTTTTTTAAATTTATATCTACTAATTTGACTATTTCATTCAATGGAATTTGACAATTAGTCAAATAGATATTTTTGACTAATTCATTTTAAGAGAGTAGGTATCCAGGGTGCATCTTCAACAAAAGAAGATCGTCCTAAATCTCTACCTTGCGGCACCCCAAATGCAAACCCCTCCAATCTCAAGCAATTGCTCGTTTCCAGATTGTTCGTCAAGAAGTGTCTGGGTTGCTCGGAACGGGTGACTCCGGAAGAGCTGGTTATGCGCGCCAGCGACAACATATTTCACCTGCGATGCTTCGTTTGCGTGGTGTGCGGCATCAGGCTGCAAAAGGGCGACTTGTACGTCATCAAGCAAGGCCAACTGTTCTGCCGAGCAGACTACGAGAAGGAAGTCGAGATGATGCAAGGATTCGGGTACGGTATGTAAGATTAATTTTGTAGATATTGGGATGGCTTTACGACATTTAAACGGTGAAAATTTGTGAAAATATTAATACCTAATAAATTGTCATCCTTTGGGGGATGATAGTACACGCCAAAACAAGAAAGTTTTTCCTCCATCATGTTTAGAAAGTTTTTACGTACCACAATATAGTAATAATAAAACTCAGTTTTGTAAACTCAATTTGGGAAAATTACAAAACGTTTGTTGAAATCCACTATAGTGGATATAAGCATTTTTTAAAAATTTGTTCAGTAACATTACTATACACGAATTGTAATTTTGCTAAAAAAAATACTAAATATGTTAACCCTTTCGGAGCCAAATTTAAATTACTGAAAAAAAAAAATTTTTTTCGTTATAGTTGCATTCATTGGTATTATTTTGAGATATTTTTGAAAAAAAAAAAAATTTCATTATTTTTTTTCAAAATATGACATGTCCACTGGAATGGACAAAGTTACTTTAGAGAGGTCAAGTAATTATTCGGTCATCTACTGTGTTTTATGTCTAGTCCACTATAATGGACAACATGTTTTTGAGACAAAATATTTAATATTTAAAAATATAAATGGTGTTAAAAAAAATGTCCACTCCAGTGGACATAGCGTACGAAAGGGTTAAGTAATTTTAAAATAGTGTATTGTAATTATACTGTACAATTCATTTCAACTCAGTTTAAGAAAATTACAAAATATATTTTAAAATTTTACTGAACTGAAGAAAAATCGTTTCGCAATATTACAATACAAAAATTGTAATTTTGTACACATTACACTAAAAATATTTAGTAATTTACGAATGATGCTATTGTAATTAAACTACGAAAAAAAAACCTGCAATTTTATTAGTTTCTTTAAGAAATTTCTTGACCCATTACTGTAAAGATTAAAAAAATTGAACCTTCCCTTCGCCAGAGTTTTTAATTCAAATACCGACAGACAGCTAGACAGATAGACCTATTTTGGGTCTGATCAATTTCTGCCAATTTGGTGTATTGGAATACAAAAAAACGAAAGACACCTGAGCTTATATACTGTCCACCTAGGTCAACCGAGGCGAGATGTAAGAACATAACGTGATTGCCGGAATCGGTACATATACATGCATTTTACATAACATACTGCAAGTCAAATTACAAACAACATTTGTAAATCTGAGATGCTTTTTATTAGAAACTGTCAAACTGTTAAGTAAAATTACAATGCGTATAGGATTTATACATATAGATTGTAAAATTATAACTTATCTTAGTAGATTTCTCAACATGTCTTGGAAGATTACTCAAATTGTAATATAATGTTGTATTGGTATACACTGATTTGTAATTTTAGGCTCGTCAGGGTAGGCCTCTGAGGCCGCGCCTCACCCTTAAAATAAAGGAACGAACGACTTTTTGTATTTATATTTTTGCCTATTACAAGTGTATTTTTACAACAGTTCTACCCAATAAAAAGTAAAAAACCAATCAATCATATTAAGCGTAAATAAAAATCCAGGCGCAAAGCGCGTCAAGTTAACGTGCATCGTTGAGTCGCTTGGACAGAGGCGAAATTTTCACAGCCTCGGAAGCTCCCATTTACCTCTTGAAAGCGAAAATGACTCACCAACAAAAATATCGCCGTAAGTTCGCGAATAAACACCGTAGATGAGGCGAAATTTAGTTGGCTTGGTTTGTTCTGATTGGTGGTCCGTTTATGGTGGGATGCCAGCGGAGACAAAGAAGCCTTCTTTGTCCCCTTTAAGAAGGTTGCCAGGCTTCTCTTAGCGTTTGAAGAGCACGTTTAAAACTTTTGGCTGATCTTTTATAGTTTTTGTCTCGATTAGTAAAATTTCTTATTTAATTATTGTAGGGAACACACTAAGGTAGATTTAGCAGTTTTTATTAAGCAAATTTTATATTTTGAAATAATAGATTGCATAATTCTTCAATTAGAGACGCGGTTTGAAAATTTAGAATTACTTTTAAATCTCACTGCAGACCCACAATTTTACGACCAAATAATAGATAAATTTTCAATCTTAAAAGATAGACCTATAGTTTTTTATATTTTTTATTACTTAGGTAGGGGTCGACTTTTTAGTTTTATTTTTATTTTTTGATTAATTTATTTATTTTTAACTTTTTTAAGACTATATTTTAAGTTTAAGATTAAAACTAGTCTTTGATGTAATATTTTGTTTGTGTTGTTTTTTAGAGTTTATTTTTTGGTTTAGTAGTGCTATCGGCTCCATTTTAAAAAAGGTCAACGCGTCGCATAATAATACCTCCCGGGTGACGTGGAAATTTATTCGTATTTAGACAAAATTAACCTTATGTAGCCTCACCCTCCTGTACACCCACGAGCCGCCACTGAATTTTACTCATCCTTTGTTTTGCAAAACAATTGTAATTTTACAAAAAAAATTAGCAGTGTACATGATTAAAATGATATAGATAAAATGCAAACAGAATTTGTATAAAATAAATAATGATTTGTATATTTCCAAACACTTATTGAAATCCAAATAGCAAATTTTGGTTTAACATACAATTTGTGTAAATAAATCCAAAAGCACTTCCCTTAGTTAAGATATTTACAATTTGAGTACATAACCTAAAATTTGAAAGAAATATGCTAGATTCTAAATAAAAGTTGCCAGATTTCGTTTGAATTTACCTTCATTACAAAAACGACATAATCAACAATTAATAAAAACGCCAAATTAACAATTTGTATTGTTGATTTTGTCATTTTTGTAATTAAGCTAAATTTAAACAAAATCTGGCAACTTTTTTGACATCATCTGGCAACGCCGGTTGTTGCCAACCATAACATAATAAATTAAATTAGGCAACCAGATTAGCCTAAAGTTTCCAGTCCATCAGTGGCGTACTTTTTGGTAGGATAAAGGTTATTATAAATTATTTTTAGTCTTTAGAATTTAGACTTATGGACCCTAGGAACTACCCATTTTAATATATTACATTAATTACATAACACCCTGTATATATATATTTTTCCAAGGTGAATTCATTTGCGAGGATCTACTGCAATCGCCGAGATCCCACGACGGCAGAAGGGGCCCGAAAAGGCCTCGCACGATATTGACGACGTCACAAAGAAGAGCCTTCAAGGCCTCCTTTGAAGTCAGTCCGAAACCTTGCCGCAAAGTCCGAGAAACTTTGGCCAAAGATACCGGACTCAGCGTACGAATAGTTCAAGTAAGTTTTCGACGAATGTTTCTGTAATTCTCTTCAGAAATATATTTGAATGTTTGGATGTTTTGCATCCCCTTCCATGTATCAGAAGTTACCAGATTTTGTTAGAAAATTTGTCAAAAATAACTAATTACACAGTAAAAAAAATCAACTCTAAGCAACACTAATTAGAGTTCACACAGGTCCACACTAAATAGTGTTGTTTTATAACACCACAATTAGAGTTAATTTGTAGTGTAATTTTCCCCAAGTAAGCAAGTATGATTTAACACTATAGCACTGAGGATAAAGTAATTTTACACTGTATTAAAAAGTGTTAATTTACCTAAAATTTACACTTCCTGTGTAAAATCCCACTTTTGTTCAGTGTAAATTAACACTACTTTGGAAAAGTTATAATTTTAGCAAGGTACTTTTACTCTTTCAGTGCAAACTTCTAGTGTAAATTAACACTATTATTTGAGTAAAACCTATTGGTGGTAGTGAATAAAACGAAAAGGTAAATAAAGAGAAACATTTATTTGGAACAAAAATCCATGACAATTATCAAAATCGGTGCCTTTTAAAATATAATTTTATATTTGAGTCGTATGGCTTGCTTAAGCAAAATGGTTCCTTAAAACGTAACAGTTTTAGATCAATAGAATGCTTTACTGGCTGTCAACTTGTAAGCAATGAATTATCTTGAGAGTTCATCAGTAATCCATTTTTCTGTTATAAAAAATGGGTGATCCCATTGGTAGAGAGGCGTCAGGCAGCTGTATGTCGGGGATTTACCACACGTATACAAATTTTCCATAATATTAATAAAAATGTTGGTATACGTTAATATAACAACCATTACGCTTGAAAATAAAAAGTAAATCAAGTGTGTATGTATACATATTTATAAATATATTTATATATTAATGTTACCTTCATGCCGTAAATAATTGATATATAATATAGGTCGGGTATGGACATCCTTTTAACATATTGGTATTTATTGAGTATTAAGGCTTAAAAAAAAGGAAGTATAATACTTACCAAAAAATAAGAATGTCCTCTTATGGATTCACCGTAATTAAAATCTAACTGAACAAATATGCCACAACGCGGTATCTCCGGATATGCACTGCGTAGGTAGATAGGTACCAACCAAACATTTTAAAACGCATTTCGGTTATTTCCAGTTTTTTCAGTCTATTTTGCCACTATTGGTGTAATTAAACTTTAATTGTGATACAATGTGCACTAGTAGTGTAAAGAAAAAAGAGATCTTAGTAACATCAAAACATGTTTGCAGACAAAGAAATTGGCAAGCACTGTAGTGTACATTTTGTCACTATTAACACATTAAGGGGTAATAAACACTCGCATTAAGTTTTCTACCCTTTTGATTTATTTTAATAATAAATAGTGTGAATGTACCAATGAATAATGTTCATATTCTTTAAATGTGTTTAATAAAGTTATAGTTATATATAAGTTATAACTTCTTATAAGAAGCACTAAATGCTACCTAGTATTTTGTATTGTAACTTTTACACTTACAAATCAACTCTAATATTTTTACCCCTACACTAAAAAATGTACACGATAGTTTATCAAAAAATAAAGGTAATTTTTTATATAAAATATTGTCGAATTTTTCTTACTCTTTGAAGCAAAATTCCTTTACTTTTGAATAATTCTGCTGATATAAACAGGATCACCTTTTTTCTTTCAAAAAACTTCAAAGCTGAATGTCTGATTCGTGCCCGTTGTAGCGTTATTAACGCCGGTTATTTCCGACAGGTTTGGTTCCAAAACCAGCGCGCGAAAATCAAGAAGATCCAAAAGAAAGCCCGACAGGATAACAAAGTGGCCAAAGATCCGGAAAACGATGAAAAGAAGTTCAATGTGAAAGAGGAGGATCCCAGTACGTATAAACGCTTGTTTCTAATTGTTTGCTAATTGACTGCGTGCCTTTGTGCGCAGCAGCATTGTTTAAAGGTGTCTTGATTGAAGGGGGCGAAGTGTCGAAAGTTAAGGATTGATAATAATTAAAAACTCGGGTGATCAATAAATAACTTGACTTTTTAATTTATTCAAAGTACCTTATGCATGCTTGATTTTTTTCCCGTTTTAAGATTTATAGAATGGCCAAACATAATGAAATTTCTTGAAGTAATCAAAATCCGAAATTACGAAAATATTTTCCAAAATCATTTAATTTTAATGTCTTAAAAATTCTCAAAATCATAATATTTACCTACTAATATACCACCAGTTCGTTGTTTCCAGGTTTGAAATAAGTTTAAAAAAATAATTTTTAATGAGTTGGCTAATTTTTTTTCTTTTTTAACTTGTTTTTATTTTAAATTATTTCTTTACAGTTTCAAAACTAATTATAAAAAAATTGATGATACTTTTATATATATTTTTGTAGAAAAGTTTACGCTCTACAAAAAAGGTATTTTATGTCTTTTCGTAAATAATATAATATATAATAGTTTAATAGTATATTATGTATCAAGTTTGATAAACGCCATTTTATACACGAATTTAATTTAGGTACGAGTGAGCTTGCGAGCGAGTGCTTAAGTTAATGAGTGTATAGAAAAGTTTATAAACGAGGTGCATACTATACTTTTTCTAAGACAAATACTTATTATTACCTTAAAATGATTTAAATCAAAAATTTGTATAGAGCGCCATCTATAAAACAACAGGGGAAACTGTCAAATGTCACATTTTTACATTTTATAAACACAATTATGAAGGTTATAAATCGAAATGTATCTTGAAAATTGACAGTTTTTCACAGTGAAAGTAAAGGAAATGTTTTATGAGGACTTTACAGTAGAGTCCGTGCCCGAATTTAAGTTATAGTTTACTGCCGGCGAAATTAAACGGTCAGTACAATGATCATATAAACTTTTCAAATATTGGCGTTGAGAAACTATTTAATACTTTTGTATTTTTGTAGATAATAAAATAATTTTTAAATTTAGTATTATTTTACAAGAAAGGCACTTTATTTTAACGATTGTATGACATTGACAACTGTCAACTAACTTAGAACTAACTTCAGCCCGTGACTAAAAACCTGTTGCTAACTTCAGCCCGTGACTAAAGCGCCATAAAGCCACAACTTGTCAAGGTCACTTAGTGTCATGGAAAAGGGCGATTTAAAGGTGGGAGTAGAAAAAATAAATAAAATAATTAAAAATTTTAACTTAAAAGTATTATCATTTTTAAAAAACGATATCGGAAAAAAAATATTTATTTTTTAAAATTTTTTTCAGATCATAAACAAATAATTTGGTGATACCCAGAAAAAAATGACAATGAAAACTACATTTTGATTTATTTTAAATTTTGACGTCCGTTAAAAACATAAACCCATAGATAATAAATCATATAGATACGCCACTGTCACATATTTGACGCTCCTTGTTACGCACACTCGGCCCGCTATGCCGCTAGTGTACCCGCCTGACATTTATTGGTTTTAGGTTATGGTTTTAATTTAGGTTATCCTGTCAAATTTTGACAGTCAAAATAGTAAAAAATAAAAGGCCTGATAGTTTATTTAAATTGTTTATTTGAAAAGCAAAAATAAATGTATTATATTTTAAATTATTCAAGGTATTTACTAAACTAAACCAATTAACAATATAATAATGTATTCAAGTGAATTTTATCTTATTAAAGAACACAAATCAGTATAAAGTAATAATATTATGTACCACATTTGTGTAAGTACCTTGTTTTAATAAAATAGTTATAATTGAATAATACAATACAACCTTGTCATCATTGTGAAAAATATGGGTGACGTTCATAATATCGAAATTCACTTTATCGAATTCAAAATATCGAACACTTTTTATCGAAAATCAAAATATCGAAAATACAAAATGTCGAAAATCAAAATATCGAAAATTAAAATGTCGAAAATGATAATATCGAAATTTTATTTAATCGAATTTTCAATTTATCGAAAATAAAATATCGACGTTCATAATATCGAAATTCACTTTATCGAATTCAAAATATCGAACACTTTTTATCGAAAATCAAAATATCGAAAATACAAAATGTCGAAAATTAAAATGTCGAAAATACAAAATGTCGAAATATTTTCTTATTTTGAATTTGATATTTTGTTTAAATATTTCAATTAATCGACATATTATTTTAGTGTATATGTACAGAGGCGCCTCTGATATAGAAATGTACTCAAACTCAACAACACAACCCAACCGACCCCGCCCCATTGGCCCCCCCCCCGCCCCATTGAGCAAAAAACCCAACTAAAATGGGCTAATTTATGTAATTAAAAAGTGTTTTATTTTTATCGTAACATGAATTTGCCCATTTTAGTTGGGTTTTTTGCTCAATGGGGCGGGGGGGCCAATGGGGCGGGGTCGGTTGGGTTGTGTTGTTGAGTTTGAGTACATTTCTATAAAACGCGCATCTCTAGGAGCCAGGGAGCCAAGATAATTCGGTGCATAACCGTAACTTTATCTACAGAGGCGCCTCTGTACATATACACTTCGATTTTAATCATACATTTTAATTTTCGATATTTTTAAATCGATATTTTAATTTTCGAAATTTTAATTATTCGACATTTTCAAATCGACATTTTAATTTTCGATATTATCATTTTCGACATTTTAATTTTCGAAATTTTAATTATTCGACATTTTCAAATCGACATTTTAATTTTCGATATTATCATTTTCGACATTTTAATTTTCGATATTTTGATTTTCGACATTTTGTATTTTCGATATTTTGATTTTCGATAAAAAGTGTTCGATATTTTGAATTCGATATAATGAATTTCGATATTGTGAACGTCACCCGAAAAATATGCATCATAACTTGACAGAGCAGCCCACAGCACAGCACAACACCATGTTAATGTTCAAATAATGTAGCAATATATAAAAAATAGAGTACACAGATAACGATAAATCGCAATTATAAAAGTTTTTAAGCGTACAGAACAAACCAAATAAACAATATGAATTTACAAAACTTTACAAAATTTATCAAACTGAAGTTTGTTGATTTCGTTACCAAGCAACCGTCAAGATTAACCGCCGCTCCTGCCACATGCAACTCGAGTGTAAACTAAAACCAAAGTCGACTAGACAAAAATGTGGATTTTGTTTGTTTAAGGCGAGTGCACAGGGCATGCATAAACCTTACTACAAAAATATGTTATATGGGGTGTCCCAAAAATATTGTGCAATATAAAAAAATCTTCTTGTAAACATAGGTCGGCAAATGGCCCCCTCCAGTCTCTTAAAGGGGCAACCACGAAGATGTTTTATTGAAATGTTGTATACTTAATAAACTTTTTATGCTGAATTTAAAAATAGAAACAAAATTTAAGATTTTTAATTTATGAGTTTAAAAAAACTGTTTTAAATAAAATGCATTATGTAGCCATTTATAAATGGCGAAGTTATGAATTTTTTAGTAGAAGACCAAAATCCATTTTTTCGAGAATTTTTACTTTTTTTCCTCATTTTACTAAATTATATAAAATTTAATATTGAACATTCATTTTTATTTTAAACATTAAATATTGAAGTAAAAATATATATTGAATATTGGTTTAAACAAATTCTGGCTCCTTCTTTGTTTTTTGTTGCTTTCATATACCGTTTTTCGTATGAAGGACCAAATGTAATCACCTATTATGGCTGCATCCCAGAAGCCGTGATACCGCCGCTCCATAGCCTTCATTTGCTGGTGAAAACGTTCTCCGTGCTCATCACTTACGTCGCCCAGATTGTCCGGGATATTTACGCACTCGAACTCTCCACTTCTTTTACTCATTTTACACTTTTTATTAACTATAAAAAACCATGATAAAAATACCTTTTAGAAATATTAAAAAATAGCAGTAAAATGTCACTATGCCAACACGAGAAACAAAAGAATTCACGTTTGCGGAGTCATGTTAAAAAATCAAAAAATTCCAATCATGCACTTTACTTAGGTTTCCATTAAAGATTAAACATTTAAACGAAAAAATAAAATAAAAATGGTCAAAAAGCTGAATTTTCCACTAAAAAATAGGCCATCTTTTTGTATTTTTATCAACTTGTTTTTTTTTTGTAAAAATGTGAGCTTCACGAAAAATTCAAAAAAATTCAAACTAAAGTTATCTGTTTGATTTAAACCTTTCCCAGGACGATATGTAAATTTTCGACCTCAATTAAAACTCATAAAAACGAATTTTTTAAGTTATTAAAATCGCTACTGTCAAAATACTTATCCGATATAAAAAGTATCTAAAAGAAAGTTTTAGAGGGCTTACATGCCTTCAATTTAAGGGCTTGTTTGACCAAATCGATCAATTAAATTTTAAGCTATACTCAAAAACGTCAAAACACCTCCGAAAAGTGAAAAAAAAACAATTGAAAATTCATATTTCAAAAACTCTTCTAAAAAAAAGTTTAGAGAGTTAGGATTTTTATGTTATTATTAAAATGTCACATAGGAAGGGTTAAATGACATCAGAATTTTTTCAAATGTTTTTAGACTAAACAAATAATTTACATGATAACTAACTAAAAAAAAAACAAGTTGGATAATCCTAAAAAAACTGTAAAATATCAATAAAATCCTCAATTTAATCAAAATTGTTAAAATACATATATGTATAGGTATAAAAATCATAAAAGTTCCAAAAACCTAGAAAATCATTAAAATTATCAAAATCATGAAAATACTTAAAATCTATATTTATAAATATATGTTTGATAAACGCCATTTTAGTCACGCATTTAATTTAGTCACGATCGTGAGCTCGAGCTCGAGCGAGCTCGCCTAATTAAATGAGTGTCTAGAAAAGTTTATAAACGAGTTGCATAGGTAATATAGTTTATGCACGATGACATTATAATATGACAATTATAACAAAAATTCATTGACGTAAACGTCTTTTTATAGCCCGCGGGCGTTATTATGACCCAGCGGGCTATAATGAAACGTCAAAAATTAAAAACAACAATGTTACACCATTTGATATATTCGAAGTAAGTTTTTTCGTATAAAGATTTTGATTTTTCCGGCAGCAGGCCGCAATTTTTCGCCTTTTCAGCTGCTTCCTCAATTTCATTCATCTTTAAACTTTAAAACTGACTGATAAAGTTATAAAGTTATAAAGTGCTCTTTTAGTTCCACCCTTACATCCAAACTAAGATGTCCCATAAGCCAACTGAATGGCTTGTGCGGGTTAGGGGTAGGAACGGACCGACGGCTTAAAGTCCCCTCCGAAGGACTATACACAATGGACAAACACAAATAAACAACATTATAATATGACAATTATATCAAAAATTCTTTGACGTAAACGTCTTTAAAAACATTAATATATTAAAAATATTAATATATTAATCGTGCATAAAGTTTTGTATGCATTGCTGGCATAACTGGTTTTTATGGTCCTACGACGCTTTTCTAGCCTCGGACCATAAAAACCTTATTATGCCCTTAATACATAAATAACTATTATCTATTTTGCGTTCATAATGACTTCATTATAACACCGCTTTCGGTGCTGTAATGAGATACTTTATCCCACCCAAAATTTATAAAAATAAAATAAAAATAATAAAATAATAAAATAAAATAATATTTTTATGATTTTTCTAGTACTTACGAGACTTTTCTGGCAATAAATTTTGTTTAACACCAAAGAAAATCCTTTTTCTTTTTTAACATTAAAAGCCGCTTATTGCAAATAAGTAAATTAAGGACGGCATGGCGAATCA
This sequence comes from Brassicogethes aeneus, assembly GCA_921294245.1. Lineage (NCBI taxonomy): Eukaryota > Metazoa > Arthropoda > Insecta > Coleoptera > Nitidulidae > Brassicogethes > Brassicogethes aeneus. Next base: position 4,934,603 of record OV121132.1, on the reverse strand, counting down.
ATTTTGACATTAACTGTCAAACCAATGATCAACTATCTAAAGTAAAATTCGACCAAATTAAATTTAAGGTATAAAATTATTTTTTTTATTTTGCAAAATAGATAAAATAGCATAAAGAACTCATGTCATAAGACGTTTTGTCACACAAAATGACGTTATATGACATTAGTTTTTTATTATACTATTTTATATGACAAATACCTACATATTATTATTAAATATTTGTATAGAGCGACATCTTTACAAAAATAAAGTTACCGTAAGAATGGGAATCTGTATTACCGGCGGCAAACGTCAAATTTTTCTGTGTCCCTTGAAAATGGACTAGCAACAGTTTAAATCGGATATAGAAGCAGTTTTTTTACAGTAAAAGTATTTTAAGCACTTTGTATTTTGCTTCGGTGTTGCGGAATATTTCTAATATTTGTTTACCTTAAACTGATGAATTTTGATTTTTTTCTTAGGTCCCAGATCAACTCCTTTCTTCAACGACAGCTGCAGCGACACTGATACCACAGCAGGAGACGATGCCTCCTTACAAACACCATCAAGAGACCACCATTTTATCAGCATAAAAGAAGAAATCGAAAACGACAATCCATTTTTCAAAAGCAGCGCCAACTTGGCCCTCCACGCATTCACAGGTTAAAAAGTTTATGAATTTAAAGCAAAATTCTTCACTACTTGTTCCCGATATTTTTTAATACTCTACCAAATTGCTGGCGCGTTTCAGATTTTTTCCAAAGCATTCCTTTTATTATTCCCTTTTATTTCCCTGCAATAGATTCCTGTAAAATCAATAAATGCCTTGCTATGGAATTTGTTTTCATTTAAATCGAACACTTTTATCCTAATAATATTCTAACTTACTCTTACTTTACTTATAAATTATACCACGTTGTCATATCAAATGGGGTAGTTAAATTTTTTCTGACCTATACTTTTTATGGTTTTATTCAAGGCGTTTTGTAATATTAAACATTTCTGTGAAATCAGAATTTCAATTGAGTTTACCGTTTTCGAGATATTTACAAAAAATATAAATTTTTATGACGTCACAAACCTCGCCATGTGACCAACATTCTAAGATTTCTATTGGTTGAAAATTACCCTGTTGTCAAGTTGTCTTGTTAATGATTTCATTCGGTTATGCCAGAAAATACCCGAAGATGTTATGTACAAATACTGTCACTGTCAGTTGAGTGAAAGATGGTCACCAAATTCATTAAGTACCTATCTTCCTTATTACGAGGTATCATATTACTGTTTGATATTTTAGAGTCCAAGATATATCTAAAAGAATATAAAGAACTAGGCATTATACTAATGAAATGCATTTACGACAAAATATGATTATAATTATAGGTACTTACTTTATTTGTTTAAAAGCTCCAATGTTCAATGTAACCAACCATTCCACAAGATTCCTCTGCTTTGGAGTCCGTTATTAATAAATCACTTATCTAATATCAATTACAAATAACATAACAATAACATTGATTTTCAATAATCTAAAATTAAAAAAATCATAACCCGAAAAAAAGAAACGTCAAAAAATCAATTCTTCTTCTTCTTCTCAACTAAAATTATAGATCAAGGGGTTTTAAAACTAAAATATTATAACGTGGCGCCATCTATCGTAAGAATCTTAAACTAAACACACTGGCAACCATAGAAAAAGCTGGCAACGTTGTTAATAGCCTAGTGACGTAATTAGGAGATTTTTTTTTGTAAATATCTCGAAAACGGTTAACTCAATTGAAATTCCGATTTCACAGAAATGTTTAAAATTACAAAACGCCTTGAATAAAACCATAAAAAGTATAGGTCAGAAAAAATTTAACCACCCCATTGTTTATTATATTTTTGATTCTTTTAGGTCTAGAAGTGGGCAAAAGAAGGGACAAAAACTACCTGGGCATATCTTTTCCATCGGTTCTGGATTCCGGACAAGCCCATCTGTTCTTGAACCCACCGGTGGCCCATCAAAATCCACCGCAAACCCAACCGGGGCTAAACCCCATTGACCGATTGTATTCCATGCAGAATTCGTATTTTTGCGCTGAAGATCCGCCTATGGAACCTTAATAACAGTATTCGTGATACATACCTGCTATGTTTTTGTTGATTTAATATTTTGTTAGTTTTGATGGTACTCGTATGATATTTTAATAAAACTATTACGAAAATAAATCGTCTTTTTATTAATTCAGGTGGATGATACGTAATTAGAGCGTAGTTTTAATCATTTGTTTGTCATCAAATCATCGATTGTCATTGACAAGTACTTATCCAAACAAACTTTTATAGATAATGTATTTATATTGGTAATAAATTTTTCAGGTGTTTAGGTGACACCTGCATTTCCAAGATTTTCATTGCCCCTTATCTTATCTTGAATATAGCAACAAGTACAATTTTAGTTTGACGGTGAATAAGGTCTATACAAACTATGTAGTACAGTTTAGTACTATTTTGTCTTCAACCGGATAATATTTTTTATATTATAATACTTATGTCTAAATCTGTACCTCAAAGGTAAAATAACAGTAAAGTCACATAATGTAGATTCTTCAGGAGAAGCCAAAGAAGTTTAAACAGTTCTTACATTTAATTTAACTGATGATCTTGACATTCTTATATAACTTTTTAAATTTGAATATCCTTGATTACTAAGTAATTTTTATACAAATATCTCATAAAACATACACAATTGGGTTATGTTCTCAGTTTGCAATGTGTTCTGGTAAATTTGCATTAAAAGGTATGAAAAACGAAAATTACGGCTTAAAGCCTCTGAAAAGAACAAAAAAATTTTGTTGAAGTTGGTGGAAATTTTATTCAAGTGTGTGTTCTTGTAAAAGATTAATTAATTATATTATAATTATAATTATATATAGGAATACTAAAAATTGTCCCCTTTACCTTGTTAAGCCCTTTAAAATTTAAAAGAAAAAATAAGTTGAACATGGTCTAAAATTTAAAATTCTTCAAAAGTATTTAAAAAATAAGAAAAATATTTTTTAAACACAATTTTGGTTTTATTTTTTTAAGATATTTGATATAATTAACTTGGTAGTAATTATATCTTAAAAAAATGTTATTTTTTAATTATATCTATGTATAGAAATCGACTTTTTTATGGAAAATATAAACTTTGAAAGATAGTTTTCCAATTTATTTTATAAAACAACAGTTTTTAAAGAAAATTACTACGTTGCCATGTCGTGCAAAAACATATATCCACTGATATGCTAAATCAGTTGATATAAATAAATCAAAGTTTCTGTTTACGGCCCTAATCCTACAAAAATTTTGCAGTTTCATTTATTGTCGATGTCAATTTTCTTATTTATTAAAATATGCTTTCAGTATTATAAGGGTCGTTTTCAAAAAAACACCCGCCTTCCGCTGTCCGTAAGTTTGAATTCCAATAACTTTGTTAAAAATTATCGGATCTTATTAATTTAAAAACCAAGTGAAAGCCTAACAAGCCCTTAGTAAATTCTTTCAGAAAATTTTTGTTTAGTTATTTCAGAATATTTTTTTTTAATTTTGAAACTTGTGAAACACACATTTTCGCATGTCCCATTAGCGTTTTATAAAACTTACATACCTACATATTTTTTTTTAATATTGAATAACCAGAACTTTGTGTTGCTTTATATCAATCCATAACATCCTTAGTTAATAAAGTAAACAATTTATATATAAAATAATTAATTTTAAACTACTTTTTTTAAATTTGACTCATGTCCCAGATAATTTTTCCGTTGCGTTACGTCCGTCGCGTTACCGATAGAATATTAAAAAAAACATATATATGGCAACTTTTTTGGTACTCACGTGATCAACAAATGATGTTCGGACGTACACATTACCCAGCTGAATTTATTTATTCAATCAGGAAGAAGATATCGGTTGAAACAGGTGCGGGTAACGCGAATGTAATAATTGTTTGTCCGCTAAGTTACTCAAAAAAAAAATAATATTTTTTATGTTTATGTTTATTTTAGGGCACTAAAGCTCATTGAGAGTAATTAATGACTATAATGTCTTATTATTATTTTTTAAATATGGTTTTACAAAACTTTGTCCACTGCGTTACCGAGTCCACTATGTTACCTTATGGTAACGCAATGGAATTTAGTGTAACGCAATAGAATTTTTCGACAACAAAGTGGATATTTACCGTCGCTTTTATTAAAAGTAGTTTATGATTAACCAATTTAAAATTATTTGTAATTACAACTCATGATATAGATTACATCCAAAGAAAAATTCCACGCAATATAAAAGTACTAAATTTAGTCCCTTTAAAGGGACCTTCACCAGCTTATAGTCAAAGAAAAAGGGTGTCTACAATTTAGAAATCTAAGTTGTTGTTCTGCAAGTGAGCACCACTACAAGGGATTTTGTTTATGCATTACTCTAAAATCGTACCACCCTATATAGTTTCTTTTTTACGTTACCTGATTAAGTCCTTTGTGTACCCCTGTCCGTTGTGATACCAATGTTTATTTTTTACTTAAAATGATTTTTATACACTATCACTTGGTAATACGTGTTTATAAATTAAAGTTTAATTCACTAATACAGTGACTAAAAGAAAATATTAATGGTATTGTTTTTTTAACAAAGAATCGGAATGGTTTCTTTTAAAAAGTAACTTAACGAACATACATATTTGAAAAAAAGCATACATTTTTTAATAAAAAATAAAATAAAAAATTGGAGTCAAAAGTTTGTGAACTAAGTACATTTTCTTACAAATTATTTTTAAAACAACTTTTTTTATTGAATTAAATTTTGGATTTCAAATTGGTAATACAGTGGAAATATATAAAGCTAGCTAAACACATTTTTCTGAAAAAAACTCTAAACATTTATAAAAATCCAACCAAAAGTCAATTTAAGCAGGTGTTTCTTGAAAATGACCCATAAACTTTATATCCGAAATTGACATAAATTGTAAAAGGTAACAAAAAATCGATACCATGACCGAAATACAAAGCAAAGCTGGCATACAAGCAATATTAAGCGATAATATCCGATAAAAGGGCAAAGCACAGCAAAGCTGAGCAGTGCAGAGGCCGTGGAACAGTGGTACAATGGTTAATGACTGTGTTACACAGCGTGAGGTCGTGTTAGCATTAGGTAATGCTCGTTCGGTTATTGAGAAGGGGTCCGAAACGCAATACTGTCCCAGTCAAACAATGTTTGAGCTTTCCAGGCGATGCAATTACGATTTCGAGGCACAATATCCAAAATCACCTGTGTTCGCTGTTTGGGTCTGGTCGGGCGCCCGAAGGTGCTATAGCACTATAGTTATTGGATTAACGGACTTTATGTAGATGATAGTGGAGGACAGTGTTTGGGATCCGTATGGTTTGGTATTAACAGATGTAGGAATCAAAGGATACAATGGGTTTACAAATGATTACATCAGATTCAATTATTGTTTTGGAAGATAGGTACATTGAAAATACCGTCTACATTTTTGGAAGTCTATAATCAAATCGACATTTTAAGCAAATTTTACTATATTTTAAATTGTCTCCCAAAAGGTTTTTTTGATTATTTTGCCAGAGTATTACACAGTAAAAAAATCAACTCTAAGCAACACTAATTAGAGTTCACACAGGTCCACACTAAATAGTGTTGTTTTATAACACTACAATTAGAGTTAATTTGTAGTGTAATTTTCCCCAAGTAAGCAAGTATGATTTAACACTATAGCACTGAGGATAAAGTAATTTTACACTATATTAAAAAGTGTTAATTTACCTAAAATCGTGTACTTCTACACTTCCTGGGTAAAATCCCACTTTTGCTCAGTTTTAATTAACACTACTTTGGAAAAGTTATAATTTTAGAAAGGTACTTTTACTCTTTTAGTGCCAAATTCTAGTGTTAATTAACACTATTATTTGAGTAAAACCTATTGGTGGTAGTGAATAAAACGAAAAGGTAAATAAAGAGAAACATTTATTTGGAACAAAAATCTATGACAATTATCAAAATCGGTGCCTTTTAAAATATTATTTTATTTTTGATTCGTATGGCTGGTTTAAGCAAAATGGTTCCTTAAAACGTAAAAGTTTTAGATCAATGCAATGTTTTACTGGCTGTCAACTTGTAAGCAATGAATTCCATCCATTTTTCTGTTATAAAAAATGGGTGATCCCATTCGTAGAGAGGTGTCAGGCGGCTGTATGTCGGGGAATTACCACACGTGTACAAATTTTTCATAATATTAATAAAAATGTAGGTATAGGTTAATATAACAACCATTACGCTTGAAAATAAATTATTACTATTACTATTATTATATAATATAGGTCGGGTATGGACATCCTTTTAACATATTGGTATTTATTGAGTATTAAACTTAAAGAAAGTATACTACTTACCAAAAAATAAGAATGTTCTCTTATGGATTCACCGTAATTAAAATGTAACTGAACAAAAATGCTACACTTCCACAACGCGGTATCTCCGGATATGCACTGCGTACACTCAGAGAAATATCATGTCATGAAAAGCATATAAAATTATATTAATTTAAATAATCAGGTAAATTTAATTCAAATAGAAAAATGTTTAGTTTTATATTCATTTACCAACAGTTTTACAATGTTTTTAATCACTTTTAAAGTTTACCCTCTTTAAAATATATATACAAAAAGAAATCTATTTATTTCATTACCTTTCTCAACGTTGTTTCAAAAAGATATGTATTATACAATTGTTATACACCTATTAGTTTAATGGGACACACCAATGACGCCAAAACATATTTGAATCCCTTTGAATTATTATCGTTTTGAATGATTCTACAACATTTTTTCTCTCAGTGTAGGTAGATAGGTACCAACCAAAAATTTTAAAACGCATTTCTGTTATTACCAGTTTTTTCAGTCTATTTTGCCACTATTGGTGTAATTTAACTTTAATTGTGATACAATGTGCACTATAGTAGTGTAAAGAAAAAAGAGCTCTTAGTAACATCAAAACAGACAAAGAAATTGGCATGCACTGTAGTGTACATTTTGTCACTATTTAACACATTAAGGGGTAATAAACACTCGCATTAAGTTTTTGTACCCTTTTGATTTATTTTAATAATAAATAGTGTGAAATATCCAATGAATAATGTCATATTCTTTAAATGTGTTTAATAAAGCACTAAATGCTACCTAGTGTATTTTGTAGTATAACTTTTACACTAACAAATCAACTCTAATATTTTTACCCCTACACTAAAAAATTTACACGGGCAAAATTTTTTAGGTTCAACTAACGATGACATTTTAGCTTTATTTCGGTAGGAAATTTAATAATAATTTGACTTTTGAACTAATATTAATATTCATGAAGTCTTTGTATATAGACTTTGAAGTGTTATAATATAAAAATTGTTGTACGCTTGAAAAAAAATATATATTGGAGGTTTGCAATGATTCTGCTCTTATTATTTTTTTATATATTCATTTATTTTTAATGCTTGGGTGTTTAAATAATGTTTATATAAAACAAATAAAATTTATATTTATATAAAAATACAGTCCATTGTAAGTTTTACGTTACAAAAAATTAAACTACAATATTTGGCAATTACTTTATATAAATACGTAAATACAGTCCATTTTAAGTTTTACGTTACAAAATATAAAACTAATCTTTGGCAATTACTTAAAATATAAATGCGTTCAAAACACCAAATATTTTGGCACAAAGTACCAATTGAAACTGTTAGATTGGTGTAAATTGTATGGCTCTTTGTAAAGCAAGCTTAAAATCTCGTAATTTTGTACAGATTACCAATTCTTACCCATTTTTTGACTAAAATTTCTATCGAATCGGGAAATTCTTCTATATAATTATATACCAAATTTTTGCAGTGATAATTTCAAAATAAAACTTTGAAGGTCCTCTTTGCAATTCAGTGCTAAAGTTGTCATCATAAAATGCCATCTGCTAATATCGCACTGCTAAGGGTTTGGCTAAATTTTTGGCGTCATTGACATGTTTTACGTTTAGGAAAAACATCTAAAAATTAAAAAAAAACGATTTACTTATTTTATACATTAAACTGAGCTATTGTAAGGACTGTACTTGAAATTTGTTTGTACTATTGTACAAAACGCGATTTTTACGCGATTTTTGACCTTATGAACCAAAACAAAATGCAATTTTTGACATTATAAACCATGATGAGTAAAAATACTTTGAAATTGACTTACCTTTAGTTAATAATTATAAACCACAACTAAACAGCTTGGTGCATTCTTCCAACACAAATTCTAAGATAAAAATGAATTAAACAAGTTTGTGTTTTTGTCAGCTGGACACCCCCTGATTGAATATATATTTACACTACTGTGCACTATCAGAGGCTAGTGTTAAATGGAAATTTAAGTGTAAAGTTAGATTGATGTGGAACCAGTGACGTCGCAGTTCACAACATATATATATATATATATATATATATATATAGTTTTTTACTTAGTTTAAGTATATATACTTAAAACTAAGTAAAAAACTGTGGTGAGGAAGGAATCCTCTACTTTGTCAATGAAATATATTTTATTGTAAAAATGACGTTTATTTTAAATAAACCTCATTCTTGTCTAATTAATATTTCATTGTTCAGCAAGAACCACGTGAAGGTGTAGAGGTAAAGTGCAGCATTATTAATATAACCATTAGGTTTAAGCCCTAATCATTAAATTAATAATAGTACACTATCTTGCCGGGAAAAAGGGAAACTGGGAAGAGGTACAATTTCTCACCGTAATATCCATAATGACTAAATTCACATAAATTACCAAGTTCAATTAACTAAACCCACAGAATAAACCATTTACAAAAGAATCATAAAATAGACAAACTCATAGAAAAAGAATAAACAAAATATTGCGTAAATAAGCATAGATTTGTTCATTAAACAGTTCAGAATTTTATAACCAAAACAAATCTAAAGAAGGAATCTGTATTTATTTTATTGGTTACTGTGATGGCTTCAAGATGGCGATAGTGTTAAAATATGTTTATTTTAGAATAGAAAAATAATTTCGATTAAATCGATTTATTATAAGAAAAATAATACCATTTATTATTGAATTTTGAAAAACGTGTGAAGTATAATTTATCTAAAATTCCGCAACAGTGTTGCCACACCTGCTTATTTCCTTGGATGTAGAGGAGGAGACAACTATGATATCGCATTGTAATAGAACGAGACTAACAAGGCTAACGCCAATCGTGAATCTAAATTAGTTCAGGCATGCTTCTGAGCCAATCATCTAGCTATAAATATTAGTTTAAATTGCGGTCGTTTCAAATTCAAATAATTTAAATGTTGCTGGGTATTCCACGTATAAAATCATTTTTATTGACTATTGACTATTTCACGGGTCGCCACAGTGTGGAACACTTCTATCAGTCCATCGCACCAATTCGAAAGAATATATTTTATGATTAAAAATAGTGTTTTCACTCTACAAATTTCACCTGGGAGAACACTAAAGTCTCTTTTTACTGTGTTGGGTCGAGTTTCTATAGACCAGCAATATATTGATCCAAAAAAGCGTAAAAGCGGGCTATGTGCAAAACTACACACACACACACACACACACAATGTTGCAATAAAGACCGGGTCATAAGTTGTGGTTTTTTTGAAGTTTTATTATCGACCCTGCTGGGTTATTACGGAAAAACAATGGCCGGTCCAAACGAATTCAGCGGTTAACGGGATCACTATTTTTCGCAACATTTGGTACATATGGACGATAGAATTCAATTTTCATGAAAATTCCCCAGCAAAAGTTATTAGTTATTTTTTTTACAAAATATCAACTGCTAAAAAATTAGATTATTTATAAATATGAAAAGAGATGCAAGTTTTTCCCTTTGGAATATTATATTATGTTTAATAAACGCAATTTTTGTTACGAGTTTAATTAAGCACGAGCGAAGCTTACGAGCGAGTGTTTAATAAAAACGAGTGTCTAGAGAAGTGTTTAAACTAGTTGCATAGTATACTTTATCTACGAGAAAATAAAAACGGAATTTAAAGCCAATTTTATTTGTTAAAAATTTGACATTTATCAACTGTAATTTAACCTCACTTTTTTCCAATTCATTGTAAAGCTAACTTCAGCCCGTGACTGAAAAGCTAAAAAGCCACTGTTTCTAACTTCAGCTCGTGACTAAAACGCCTCTTCAATGTTGCAGTTTGTTACCTCCAATGTTTTCAACTAATAAGAAACAAAACTTTGCTATATGTAATCTTATCTTGTGATAGGGAAAACTAAAATTTTATAAGAAAAATATTAAGCTTTAGGTGTAAACTTTTTGATATTTTTTAAATTAGGATAATTTTAAATACTATTGGACCAAGAGATATTTGCTCTAAAATCAAAATAAAATGTGGTTAGGTCAATAGTATACAGGGTGTTTCATAATATATGCGCAGGACAGGATGTGATAGCTCATCCAAAAAGATGAAAAAAGTCGCTATTAACTTACCCTCTAAAATGCACAATTTTCGAGATACAGGGTGTTGAAATTTTAGAAAAAAAATCGTTTTTTTCGAATATCTCCGAAACCGTTTATCGTATACAAAACAGCTTTTGTAAGCATTTTCTACTTATAATTATCCATGTTTTGTGTCTCAACTTCTACGCCCCTAAAAAAAGTACGGTTTTGAGAGGCCCATTCAAACTGCCATGTTTTCTACGCTCTAAAGTTGACCGTTTTGGAGAAAAATCAACTTTTATGTTTAAAAATTGGTCAATTTAAAAAAAAAAATTTTTACTAATTAAACAAAAATTATTTTAACGTTAGAACAAGTAACAAAACCAAACGATAATTGCAAAATTAAAAAAAAAAAAGATTCAAAATGATGCAAAATTCTCCAAACCGTAAAGGTAACGCATTTCGCACATTTCAGCATTTGTGTAAAGCTTTTCAAGAGGTGCAGTTTTCTTCTTAAAATCCAATTTTTCAAAAAAGAAATATCTTCGGAAAAAATATGTTTTGTTCTTGTACCAAGAAATCAGTTGCTCTTGATTTAAGCTTATATTTTAATATCCTTAAACGAATAGATTAATCTCTTCCCTCAAGAAATTTAAAAAAATTGGAGTGCGTTCGAAATTAGAGTGTACTTTGGATATGGTATAAGGATAGGTATATAATTACGTGACTTTACATTATATCTGACATCCTTGTTATTTTCGAACGCCGCATAGCGTAAACCTATAAACTTTATGTTGTAGTGTTCTAAAATCAATTGGTTTTGACTGAATACATATAAATATTAAATTATTGAATTTCAACCCTTTAGTTATATGGTTTATTTAAGTTTTTGTGAATTTTAAACAGATATAAATAAATTAGATGAAGGTAAATACAAATTATAGTCCGGGAGGCAGTGAAGATTTTTATCTTCTTATTTTCCCAGTTTGTGAATGTCATTAAGTTTGTTCAAATGGTGACACAAAACGACAATTTGTGTGTCTGGCTAAAATTTTCGCATGGGTTCACTAGATGAGCCAAAAAGTCAAGTCCACTTATTTTCCCAGTCATAAATATTTCACATTAATTAAAGTGAGTCATTTTATTAATGGAAATAACAGTCTGGCACATCCCAAGTGAAGGAAAGTCAGTCTGGCTGAAAATTTGCGGAAGCAAAAATTTGACCGGTTTTTGAAATACGTAGCCCTTATTTTCCCATGCTTAAAATTTAACCCATTATTTGGTACTGTCATAAACTATAATCAAAATTAAGTCTGGCTGATTTATGAAATTGGCAAATTGTTCTGGCGGCATCTTGAAAATCGTAAGAATTACAAAAATTTTGCTCTTATTTTCCCGGATTTGAAAATTTGTCACATGATAAATAATACTATAATTTCGTAGAAAATACACGTCTGGCTGTTATTTACTATCACGAAAGCCCCGCCAGACTCACAAGTCAGATAGCAGAAACTCGCGTTTGAATGGGAATTTTCGCGATTTTCTTTTTTTTATTGATATTACTCAAAAACTAAGGGAGATACAAAAGGCTGTCAAGAGATCGATTTTGTAGAGAATCCTAAAAAAAACAACTGCACAAATTTTCTCGTATCTCTGATAGTTACAAAGTTATTCGCGAATAAAGTTTTTTGGTGGCGGACGGACTGACATTTTTTTTAGCCATATTTAAATTTTGCTTTACACAAATTATTTTCTTATCATACATTATGAAAAGTAAAAACATGTAGAGATGTAGAGGTTGGACGCGTCTGGCAAGGCTTTCGGAGTGTTCCACATTAGCCAGACTATATTTGCAGCTGTAATTATAATATAAACTATCATCTCACAAAATTTTTAGGACTGCGAAAATAAGGGCAATGGTTTTGATAATTTTTCTGATTTGGATTAAGAAACATAGCTCTTGGCCCTATTCAAAAACGCAAATCTTTTGAATCAAAGTGATTTTCATTTCTTTTAAGAGATTATTTTTTCAGTGGAGAAGCCAATTTTAACTTGATAATATTTTGTTATGGGCTGAATATAATATTTGTAATAACATCAATTACATTACCCTCAATCACACATATTTGATTGAATAAACTCTATCTTTTATTGGAGAAATGAAAAAACAATCAATTATAGCAATGTTATTGACTATATCAAAGCGTTTTTTCTGTGTATACTTTAGCCGTCCTTAGTCAATGCTTTAGCTATAGCTATGCCACTGTTGCCACACCAGATTTCGTTTGTTGGGGCCCCCAACTCAAAGGACCTCGACGAGAATAATTTGTCTTTAATGTACGCTCGCTTTCCACATAAACAGCCGCTGCCAAACGGGAACGGCCATTTGCCGACAAATACGAGTCCGGATACCAACAACACATCGTCGATTGACTTCTGTTGTGTCGAATTGCGCGCCGGCTTTGAGCTCTAAATTCTGATTTACACCGATCAACTGTTGCTGCCGAATGCCATGAATCCAAATGCCATAAACTTTGCTAGTTATTAAATTCTATCGGAAGTTTCGATTCAGAAGTTCGCCTATGTAATTTACAATACTAGGAGCTTGAATGACATGCATCAATAATATCTAAAAAAAATAAGGTACACTGAAAAAAAAGGTGCCCTTAAACTAAAATAGTCAACTCTCTTGATACTACTGTCTACAAAAAGGTTTGTAAAAATAAGGTCATTTTTGAAAATTACATAAATTATGGTTGAATTGACATAGGATTTGGTTATTAAATCTACAAAATTTTATTATAATAATTACTTATTTAATTAGTTAGCAGATTACAGTTGGTTGTAAACTTAACATAAAGGTGTAGACCTGGAATGCAATCTGGTTAATACACAGTAAAAAAATTGCCCGTGTAAATTTTTAAGTGTAGGGGTAAAAATATTAGAGTTGATTTGTGTAAAAGTTACACTACACACAGTAAAAAATATTTCGGTGTAAAGTTACCAAATGGAGTGGTACAATCATTTGGTGTTAATTTATACACTAAAATTGGTCAAAAATATTAAGTGTTTATTTTAAATTGTGGTAAAATTCATTCGTGTTAATTTAAATTTATTTTACACAGCACCGTGTCAATCTAGTGTTAATTTAAAGATAAACTCGAAGCAGTGTACATTTGACACTATTATTTGTTGACAGCTACACACATTGTGGTAAAAAAAAAGTCACGAAGTCATCACCTTTCGTTAACGGCAAGGAAGAGTTCAGTATTCCGAGTGCAGTTGATGGTAGTGTACCTATTTTAAGACCATGGTTTTTAAATTAAAATTCAGTGGTCGGGTAAAGTGGTGCAATGTGACAGTGGATGCAACTTATGTTTGTGATATAACATGTTTTTTTACCTGTGATAAGTGAAATATGAAATTTAGTAAAATTTTAAGTTTTTTGAGCTAGTGAAAAATCATATTTAACTTATATACCTATATAAGCTAAATATGGTTTTGCACAAACTGGAAAAAACTTAAAATATTAAGTACTACTTTTCATTCAAATAAAAAAAATTATTAACACTTCTTGGGTATAAGAATACACCTAAGTAGTGTTAATCATTTTTTTAAATTTTATGCCAAAGCCTATTTGTATTCATATCTAATAGTTTGTAAGTAAAAAAAATATACTTTATTTTACATTACATGCTGTGTTTAATATTAAAACACCTACCATTTTTAACACCTACAAGTAACACCAAAATGTGTAGTAAATTACACCAAATTGAGCAGTATCTACTCTTGAATGGAGTTCTTTTACCAATATTGCGTGTTGCTTTTACCCCTAAGAGTGTATTATATTTGATGATTTTTACACTGTTACGAGTTTTTTGTACGAATAGTACGTGTAGATTTTTAACCAATTAAAAAAGGTAAAATTTACCAAATTGTATGTGGTTAGATATACCATTTCTAGTGTGGACCTATATAGACCACTTTTGGTGTTGTTTTTTACCAGAAATTTTTTACTGTGTAAAATACACTAGGTAGCATTTAGTGCTTATTAACTTTATTAAACACATTTAAAGAATATGAACATTATTCATTGGTACATGCAAAATATTTATTATTAAAATAAATCAAAAGGGTAGAAAAACTTAATGCGAGTGTTTATTACCCCTTAATGTGTTAAATAGTGACAAAATGTACACTACAGTGCATGCCAATTTCTTTGTCTGTTTTAATGTTACTATGTCACTCTTATAAGAGCTCATTTTTCTTTACACTACTAGTGCACATTCTATCACAATTAAAGTTAAATTACACCAATGGTGGCAAAATAGACTGAAAAAACTGGTAATAACCGAAATGCATTATAAAATGTTTGGTTGGTACCTATCTATCTACGCAGTGCATATCCGGAGATACCGCGTTGTGGAAGTGTGGCATTTTTGTTCAGTTAGATTTTAATTACCGTATACGGTGAATCCATAAGGGGACATTCTTATTTTTTGGTAAATATTATACTTCCTTTTTCTTTAAGCCTTAATACTCAATAAATACCAATATGTTAAAAGGATGTCCATATTATTAATGTTACAAGTACCCGACCTACTGCCGTAAATTATTGATTTATAATATAGGGGGTATGCATACCCCCTATATTATAAATCAATAATTTACGGCAGTAGGTCGGGTACTTGTAACATTAATAATATAAATACATGCACACTTGATTTACTTTATATTTTCAAGCGTAATGGTTGTTATATTAACATATAGTATATGTCATATGTCATATACCTACATTTTTATTAATATTATGGACAATTTGTTCACGTGTGGTAAATCCCCGACATACAGCCGCCTGACGCCTCTCTACCAATGAGATCACCCATTTTTTATAACAGAAAAATGAATTACTGATGAATTCTCAAGATAATTCATTGCTCACAACTTGACAGCCAGTAAAACATTGCATTGATCTAAAACTTTTACATTTTAAGAAACCATTTTGCTTAAGCCAGCCATACGACTCAAATATTAAATTATATTTTAAAAGTCACCGATTTTGATAATTGTCATAGATTTTTGTTTCAAATAAATGTTTCTCTGTATTTACCTTTTCGTTTTATTCACTACCACCAATAGGTTTTACTCAAATAATAGTGTAAATTTACACTAGAAGTTTGCACTAAAAGAGTAAAAGAAGCTTTCTAAAATTAGAAAGTAGTGTTAATTTACAGTGAACTAGAGTGGGATTTTACCCAGGGAGTGTAGAAGTACACGATTTTAGGTAAATTAACACTAAAAAAAATTACTATTAACACGTTGAGTGCCATTACTATTACTATTAAAATTACTTTATCCTCAGTGCTATAGTGTTAAATCATACTTGCCTACTTGGGGAAAATTAAACTACAAATTAACTCTAATTGTAGTGTTATAAAACAGCACTATTTAGTGTGGACCTGTGTGAACTCTAATTAGTGTTGCTTAGAGTTGATTTTTTTTTATTGTGTACTTACGTAGGTATAAAGTTTTACCACTTCCAAAGGTGAGCATTTTAATTTAAAACAAGCGGTCAATGTCAAATATGAAAATATTTGTATTTTTAAAATTGACCAGGGGCCCCCATTTAGCTAATTTTTTTTTAATTCAATTTGCTCAATTTTAAAAAAGTTATATAAGATGTAGGTATGTAATCTAAAAATCCTTGGCAAATATTTGATTATGGGCTGATATATTTTACTAAATATATTAATTAAGTCTAGCTAGTATTGATATAATTTATCGTGGGCTTTATTAATCCAGACGACCAATCAATATGCATACGCAAATACTTAATATTAAAATTTTTGTTTACTACATCGATAACGGGTCGGATAACACTTTATTAATAAATTTTATTGGGTATCTTTCACTATTTCGCACTTCATATATTGATATCTCGACATCTTTGGTCACATATGTGTCGGGATTTAATTAAATTTTTCGACGTTATGTCGAAATAGATAAAACGGAAACTTGCACAAATAAAACCACAAGTTCATGATTCGATACTTTGTACAGTTTAATCCAAAAGTAAAAAATGTGTAAACATAAAATTTTCTTTATTTTTCGTTAAAGATTATAACTTAAGCAACAATTTAGGTTAAAATAACTAAATGTTTACTTATATTTAAATTATTTTTACATTAAACGAAAACGGTAAAATACATAATATATATATGTATACATAATAACTATTTAGGCGACCAAAAGAATAACGTAATAGAAACAAAATAAAAACACATTTAAAGTAAAAATATCGTTGAAATTACTTCATGTCTTCTCCCTTTCCAAATCTTCATCATTAATATTTTTTGTCTCTTTAATTTATATTTGGGTCGATTTCAAAAAACACCCGCCTTCCGCTGTCCGTAAGTTTGAATTCCAATAACTTTGTTAAAAATTATCGGATCTTATTGATTTAAAAACCAAGTGAAAGCCTATCAAGCCCTTAGTAAACTCTTTCAGAAAATTTTTGTTTAGTTATTACAGAGCAATTTTTTTTTAATTATGAAACTTGTGAAACACACATTTTCGCATGTCCCATTAGCGTTTTATAAAACTTACATATATGTATACATGTTTTTTTTTTAATATTGAATAACCAGAACTTTGTGTTGCTTTATAGCAATCCATAACATCCTTAGTTAATACAGTAAACAATTTATATATAAAATAATTAATTTTAATCTACTTTTTTTAAATTTGACTCATGTCCCAGACATTTTTTCCGTTGCGTTACGTCCGTCGCGTTACAGATAGAATATTAAAAAAAACATATATATGGCAACTTTTTTGGTACTCACGTGATCAACAAATAATGTTCGGACATACACATTACCCAGCTGAATTTATTTATTCAATCAGAAAGAAGATATCGGTTGAAA
The DNA here is from genome assembly GCA_921294245.1 of Brassicogethes aeneus. Lineage (NCBI taxonomy): Eukaryota > Metazoa > Arthropoda > Insecta > Coleoptera > Nitidulidae > Brassicogethes > Brassicogethes aeneus. The sequence goes on along the minus strand of OV121132.1, from coordinate 4,917,195 downwards.
TAGGTGCGGGTAACGCGAATGTAATAATTGTTTGTCCGCTAAGTTACTCAAAAAAATTATAAAAATAAGGTAAGAAAAAATACTATTTTTCATGTTTATGTTTATTTTAGGACACTAAAGCTCATTGAGAGTAATTAATGACTATATGACTATATGACTATATATAATGCCTTATTATTATTTTTTAAATATGGTTTTACAAAAAACTTTGTCCACTGCGTTACCGAGTCCACTATTTTAACTTATGGTAACGCAATGGAATTTAGGGTAACGCAATAGAATTTTTCGACAACAAAGAGGATATTTACCGTCGCTTTTATTAAAAGTAGTTTATTATTAACCAATTTAAAATTATTTGTAATTACAACTCATGATATAGATTACATCCAAGGAAAAATTCCACGCAATATAAAAGTACTAAAAGGGACCTTCACCAGCTTATAGTCAAAGAAAAAGGGTGTCTACAATTTAGAAATCTGAGTTGTTATTCTGCAAGTGAGCACCACTACAAGGGATTTTGTTTATGCATTACTCTAAAATCGTACCACCCTATATAGTTTCTTTTTTACGTTATCTGATTAAGTCCTTTGTGTACCCCTGTCCGTTGTAATACCAATGTCTATTTCGTTACTTTTTTTTAGTTTTTGTTAAAAAAAAATCACTTGGTAATATGTGTTTATAAATTAGAGTTTAATTCACTAATACTGTGACTAAAAGAAAATATTAATGGTATTGTTTTTTTAACAAAGAATCAGAATACATATTTAAAAAAAAGCATACAATTTTTAATAAAAAATAAAATAAAAAAATGGAGTCAAAAGTTTGTGAACTAAGTACATTTTATTTCAAATTATTTTTATAACAACTTTTTTTATTGAATTAAATTTTGGATTTCAAATTGGTAACACAGTAGATATATAAAGCTATAGCTAAACACATTTTTCTGAAAAAAAAACGTAAAAAAATTTTCTTAAATGTAAGTAAACAAAACTCTAAACATTTATCCAACCAAAAGTCAATTTAAGCAAAAAAAATATTTTGATCTTCATTTTCCTGAAAGCGGGTGTTTTTTGAAAATGACCCATTATATTAGGGAGGGGTATTACGACTATCAAACTCAACTGCCTCATGAATGGGAATAACTTGAAATTTCCGAAAAAATACATCTCTTCGTTTAACACCCTGTAGTATAATGCTATGTGCAAAATATCGTATTCCCAAAGTTAGACATAAGAGTCAAAGAATCTGCTATTCGGGATTTCCAAAGATTTTCAAAATCGATTCAGTAATTTTCAAATAACGAGCTTTCAAATATTTTCCAAAAAACTATAGGTGCGTCGATTTTTATGACGAGCAGTTTATTTGTAGTAGAAAAGGTATAGTATGAAATGAATATTATTAAGTATAAACTTATACCTATGAATAAAATAATCAGATGTTATGTTGTGACACCTGAGTTGAGGGATAACACAAAAGCTCAGCAGTGTTTTCTATACAATGCAAAGTACGTCAATCAGAAGATTAAAGAGGGAAAGTTTTTAATATACACTTGTGCAAGTGAATCCCGGTGTCAGATGTGCTGTGCAAACATAAAAATTGGCCCACTAGACATCTTTTCGTGCTCATATCAATATTGAACATCAAGAGCTATGTGCTTATATTCCACGACCGACTGAAGAGTTAATTAAATGGGGTGGATACGATTCTTAAAGGGTGCACCGTGTTTACCTAAATCTGGAAGTTTTTTCTCAATAAAAACAGCGAAATGTTTATTGACAGTTTCGGGGGGCCCCGGGGGCGAAATCAAATTAATTCTCACGGTGGGTGTGTCGCATGCGACAGCGCTCAAAGGACGGATCACGTTCGACGGACTTGGACAAACAGTGCTCCCCGTGGGGATGTGCACTATTCGTACCCGAGGCGGACTATCAAAACACCAGGATGCGCTCTTCGGTGTTTGCCAAAGGAAATTAACAAAAAGGCAATTAAAGAAAAATGTGTTGTTAGAATTTGATAATAAGCAAAAAACTTACCATGGTATTGTTTTTTTAACAAACAATCGGAATGGTTTCTTTTAAAAAGTAACTTAACGAACATACATATTTAAAAAAAAAGCATACAATTTTTAATAAAAAAAAAAAAAAAATTGGAGTCAAAAGTTTGTGAACTAAGTACATTACAACTTTTTTTATTGAATTAAATTTTGGATTTCAAATTGGTAACACAGTGAAGATATATAAAGCTAGCTAAACACATTTTTCTGAAAAAAACGTAAAAAAAATTAAAAAGTGCACTGCCTGTCTTAAAAGTAAGTAAACAAAACTCTAAACATTTATAAAAATCCAACCAAAAGTCAATTTAAGAAAAAAAAATATTTTGATCTTCATTTTCCTGAAAGCGGGGGTTTCTTGAATGACCTTAATGCAGAATGATAGGTTATGCGATATGTCAAGAAAAACCTGTCAAAATTGTCACAGCAGTGTTCGAAGTTAAAAAATATAGAAATTCCCACTGTTCACATTAATGCATTAATATTTTCTTTTAGTCACATGTGACTATAATATAATATATATAATATATATAATACTGCAGTATTAGTGAATTAAACTCTAATTTATAAACACTTATTAACAAGTGATAGTGTATAAAAATCATTTAAAGTATTTTTTTAATAAAAACTAAAAAAAGTAACGAAATAGACATTGGTATCACAACGGACTGGGGTATACACAAAGGACTTAATCAGATAACGTAAATAAGAAACTATATAGGGTGGTACGATTTTAGAGTAATGCATAAACAAAATTCCTTGTAGTGGTGCTCACTTGCAGAATAACAACTTAGATTTCTAAATTGTAGACACCCTTTTTCTTTGACTATATAAGCTGGTGAAGGTCCCTTTTAGTACTTTTATATTGCGTGGAATGTTTCCTTGGTCCTATATCATGAGTTGTAATTAAAAATAATTTTAAATTGGTTAATCATAAACTACTTTTAATAAAAGCGACGGTAAATATCCACTTTGTTGTCGAAAAATTCTATTGTGTTACCATAAGGTAACATAGTGGACTCGGTAACGCAGTGGACAAACTTTTGTAAAACCATATTTAAAAAATAATAGTAAGACATTCTAGTCATTAATTACTCTCAATGAGCTTTAGTGCCCTAAAATAAACAAAAACATGAAAAATAGTATTTTTTCTTACCTTATTTTTATTATTTTTTTGAGTAACTTAGCGGACAAACAATTATTACATTCGCGTTACCCGCACCTGTTTCAGGGCCGGTTTATCAATGTCCAGTTAAAGTTGCAGTTAGTTATCTGTAAGGCCCGGATTTTTAGGTCAAAAAGTGATAAAAGGTTCCTAAATTAGGTGATAATTTTAATAAAATAGGTATTTTAGGTACCTATATTTTATGTACTTATAAAATACATAAAATATAGGTACCTAAAATACCTATTTTATTAAAAATATCACCTAATTTAGGAACCTTTTATCACTTTTTGACCTAAAAATCCGGGCTCTAGTTATCTGGTAGATAATTTCCATGGATACCATTGTTCTCACGACGATCGATATGGAATTTAACTGTCAGATAGACTAACTGGAACTTAACCAAAGATTGATAAACCGGCACTCAACCAATATCTTCTTCCTGATTGAATAAATAAATTCAGCTGGGTAATGTGCACGTCCGAAAATCATTTGTTGATCACGGTGAGTAACAAAAAAGTTGCCATATATATGTTTTATTTTAATATTCTATCGGTAACGCGACGGACGTAACGCAACGGAAAAAATGTCTGTGACATGAGTCAAATTTAAAAAAAGTAGATTAAAATTAATTATTTTATATATAAATTGTTTACTGTATTAACTAAGGATGTTATGGATTGCTATAAAGCAACGCAAAGTTCTGGTTATTCAATATTAAAAAAAAACATGTATGTAAGTTTTATAAAACGCTTATGGGACATGCGAAAATGTGTGTTTCACAAGTTTCAAAATTAAAAAAAAAATATTCTGAAATAACTAAACAAAAATTTTCTGAAAGAGTTTACTAAGGGCTTGTTAGGCTTTCACTTGGTTTTTAAATCAATAAGATCCGATAATTTTTAACAAAGTTATTGGAATTCAAACTTACGGACAGCGGAAGGCGGGTGTTTTTTGAAAACGACCCGTTAAGTAATTGCTAATGTCAGTCATTTTCCCGGTTATTGCGTAAAGTAGCCCTTCTAGACTGGCCTGTAAACTCACCGGACATTAATCCTATTGAGAATTTAGGAGCTATATGCAAGGACAGGTTGCTAAAAACGAATTCTACAACAAAAACTAAGATGTTGAGGCTCTCATTCAGGTATACCTATATGGTTTCGAGATGACAAAATAAAGGAAAATTGCAAAACATTAATTATATTAATTCTATGCCAAAACGAGTTAAAGCTTTAATAAAGGCCCTAATAAATAATACAAAAATATTTATAAACTAGTACTGTTTGTATTTTTTTTCAATAAATAATATTAAACGTAAACCTATTTGTGTTCACATTAATTCGCACAAAACTGTAGCTGACACAGTAAAAAAATTGTTAATTTTAACCAAATATTAATTAGATTTTATGTTAATCCAGGTCCATATAACTTTATGATAAGTATAACAAAATTTTGTAGATTTAATAACAAAATCCTATGTCAATAACACTAGTTTACAAAATCGAAAAAAATTCTGCCCACCATATCCCATTATAATTTTCCCATGTATTTTGACCCACTAAACACGAAAATCACACAAAGTTTTTTTTAAGGAAGCGTTTTTAAAACGCTGTGGCTCCCGTCCCGAGGCGGGACTTAAGTTCAGTCCCGATTGACGTCATAATTTTAAGATTTGTTATGTTATAATAAAATAATAATAATAATAAATTGTACATGTATACATGTTAAGGGCACATTAGTTACGTCATAAAACCAAACCAACCCAAACTCAACAACACAACCCAACCGACCCCGCCCCATTGGGCCCCCCTTGCCCCATTGAGCAAAAAACCCAACTAAAATGGGCAAATTTATGTTACGATAAAAATAAAACACTTTTTAACAAAGAAACAACAAATTTATAAAATAAAAAAAATAAAAAAAGTTTGACAACTTCTAGTAGAATCGAACCCGGTACCTCTCGCATGCCAAGCGACCGCCCTACCATCTAAGCCATCTAGCTTGACACCAATTATAAAAGCTCGGGGAATAAAAACGGATTTACAGTGTGTGACGTCTGTCGGGATCGAAGTTAAGTCCCGCCTCGGGACGGGAGCCACATCGTTTTTAAAAAATGAATATTCAATTGTTTTTTTTTCAATTTTCGAAGGTGTTTTGATGTTTTTAAGTATAGCTTAAAATCTAATTGATCGATTTGGTCAAACAAGCCCTTAAATTGAAGGTAGTCCTCTAAAACTTTCTTTTACATACTTTTGATATCGTATAAGTATTTAGACGCTAGCGATTTTAATAACTTAAAAAATTCGTTTTTATGGCAAAAATTGAGATAACTCCAGCTTGAATTTTTTTTCGTGAAGCTGACATTTTTACAAAAAAGACAAGCTAATGTTGTTAAAAATACATGAAAAAATGGCGAAGTTATGAATTTTTTAGTGAGAGACCAAAATTCAGCTTTTTTGGCGATTTTTATTGTATTTTGTTCTTTTATTTTGTAATATGTATATTCTTAAATGAAAACCTAAGTAAAGTACATGGAACTTTTTACGAACTTTTTTCACCGAAAACATTACTCAAAATTTAAATTTGACATGACTCCGCAAACGTGAATTCTTTTGTTTCTCGTGTTGGCATAGTGACATTTTACTGCATTTTTTTGATATTTCAACAAAGTATTTTTATCATGGTTTTATTTAGTTAATAAAAAGTGTAAAATGAGTAAAAGAAGTAGGTAGAGAGTTTGAGTGCGTAAATAACCCGCACAATCTGGGCGACGTAAGTGATGAGCACGGATAACGTTTTCACCAGCAACTGAAGGCTATGGGGCTGCGGTATCACGGCTTCTGGGATGCAGCCATGATAGGTTGGGTAAAAAAAGTTACACATAAGTTTTTTCATTGTAAAATTGCTCCCAAACGACACTAGAACGAACATTGGCTTGGTGGCAGAGATAAGGACTTACTCTCGGTTGAATTATCTTTACATTGAAGTAATAAGACTCAATATTCTAAGTTTGTAAAGGCAAAATACAAAAGAACATCGCTTCAATAATAATAATAATTTTTGTGTATATAATAGAAAAATGATTTAATCAAATATCTTAACAATATTTATTCAATTTACCTACGTAAAACATTTTTAATTTGACATTCTCAAAATATTAATTCAAAGTAAAATTTAAGTTTATGTCAACAATTTTTTTATTGTTTTAATATCAAAAGGCATAGCATTCCTAAAACATTTGATTTAACAAATTCATTTCTCTCATTGTACACACAGTTAAATAACCCATCATTCTGAAATCATCAAATTATAAAGAAATTTGGTACAATATAATTATCAGTCCTACTACACTTACTGATGTATTTCGTAACTTTAACCCACTTCATTGTATCCCCTAGTTTCAGTTTGAAAACCAGTGGCAATGGCAATGGCATCTTTTTTTTTGGATACTTCGCAATTATAAAATTAACAAACTAAACTAATGTTAACAAACCTGATTTTTATAACAGTGTATGATAGTTTTTAAAGAAATACAATGAAATAAAAAAAGGAGGGTGAATAGAAACATATTAGCAGGATAAAACAAGTATAGGTACAGGTAGAACTTAAATATTAGGTCAAAATCGAAGGCTGTTGATAAAACAAAAGCTAAAACTAATTAATGTGTCAACGCGTTTAGTTCTTAGTCACTCTTTGTGCACACAGCTTAATATTCCTGCAAGTTTGGCTGGGGTCGCAAACGGGCAGTCGTAAACCCCGAACCCTGTCGTTTAGTTCTTCCTGCTACGCCACTTTTACCTGTTTATAAGGGATCATAAAGCCTTATTGCTCAGGCGACACGGATCTTACTCTGACTTCCCTCCCCCAATCTCCATCTTTCCTCTCCATCTTGGCTCTCCGTTAAGCGTTATGCTCGCGGATCCCATTACACATTGCCAGAACGACGCAGCGCGTTTAATCCTGCTGCCTGCTGCTTGCAGGAAGAATAACTGGATGGTTGTTATACAGGCAGATGAAAGGTTCATTTCATTGGAGTCCGGAAAAAAGCTTTTCTTGTATTTAAGGTGAAAGTACACCTTTCATTATAAAAATTGATTCCTGAGTTCAAAGGAGTTTGAATTAAAAATGTTTGAAGATTATTATCTTTGTTGATTGTAAATCTTTAGCAGATTCATCAACATGTGCTCTGTCACTTACTTTTAGATTTAAAAACTCTTCATTACGTAACGCCCCATCAATGCAAAACAAAACACAAATATAAAATAATTACTATGTTTTTCAATAAGAGTGATATTTAGTGGAATTGAACAAAGTTCCAAAAAGGTAACGACTTTGTTTTACTTCAAGAACATATGGCATTTTTTATGGAAAATAGCTAAGTTAGTTGAGAATTTTGACATTTTGACGATTAAAGTTTTTTGTGCAATTAAACATGGAAAATAGTTTTAATGTGCAAGTTGATATGTTGTTGATTTTGGGGGAGTGTAGAAAAAACTACAGAGAAGCTGCACTAGTGTGTGCAGAGAGGTTTCCTGGTAATCGTAAATCTCATATGGCATTTCTAAGAAAAAGAGTTCGGAGGAGATCTAAAACTGATGAGAATAGTGCAATTGGCGTTTTAGGAGTGGTAGCTGTTGACCCGCAAGTCAGTACCAGGCGGTTTGTTAGAGATACTGGTCTGAGTCAAAAATCTATTCTGAACATATCGCATTTGTACAAATTTCATCCATATCACACGACACTAACAAGCTTTTGAAAATCGCGTTGCATTTTGCAATTGGAAATACCAGATTTTAAAAAAATATTATTTTCTCTGATGAAGCTACATTTCATAACTGTGGGCAGGTATAATTTTAAATTCTCCCTTATCAGTAGACATTTAATTCCCACTGGGTAAGAATTCGTCCAAATCAACACCGATGGTCACTTAATGTCTGGTGTGCAACAATGGAGGATAGAGTTATTGGTCCGCATTTCTTTGAAGGGCACTTAAATGGAGAAATGTGCCCGGATTTTTTAAGAAACCATTTACCGCAATTATTAAACCAGGACATGGGGTTTCAGCAGGATGAAGCTCCACCCCATTTAGCTATTGAGGCCCGAACCTATTTGAATGAAATTTTTCAAAATAGGTGGATTGGTCGAGCTGGTCCGGTCAATTGGCCTGCTAGGTCGCCTGATTTGACCCCTCTGGATTATTTCCTTTGGGGTTTTATCAAGGACAAAGTGATGGCAATTGCGCCAACATTAGAGGACATGAAGGACAGAATCCGCGTTGCCTGCTCTAATGTTGAAATGTTGCAGAATATACTGAACTCGTTTAAAAAAAGAGTGAGAAAGTGCTTAGAACTTCAATGACATTTTGAACTATTTCAAATAAGCAAAAAATAAATTTGTTCTAATTAATACTTTTTGTGTAATTTGTAATTTAATAAATCATAATTCATGTTTAGCTAAATAATAAATTGAGAATTAATCGTCAAAATGTAATGCACGCCGTTTTAACATTTATTAAATAATTTTTTAATTTAAAATTTTATTTGTTTAAAATTTTCCCAACTAAAAATTTTAGGTTTACATTTATAAATTTATAATGTTTTCAAATATCATGTATTAAACAATATTATTTTCTATCAATTTTTGCAAAAATTGCTAACTATCATTTTTTAATAAAAATAATTTGTCAGGTGTAATTTATTTGGGTGGCATTTTGTTAACTTAAATAAATATTTTATAAAATTATTGGCTGCATCGTGGCTCCGATCCCAGACTCTTGTGCCTTCTACTAAAGCTACGTTTACACTTTGTAATTTAAAAATTATCGACTTACATTTAAATTAAATGTAAAGTTATAAATTTTTTCTTAAAAATATATCACTTTAAAATTGTTAAAAATAAAAAAATTTGGTATAAATTTGTAAATAGTCATTTAAATGATAGTCGATAAATTTTTAATCCAAAAATTAGTACTTAAAAATTTAAAACTTACATTTAATGTAATGTGAGAATTTTTGTATTAAAAATTTATCAACTATCATTTAAGTGACTCTTTAAAAATTTAAACCAATAATTTTGTAGAATAAAATATTACAACCAAAACTTTTAAAAATCAATATTTTTGAACATACATTTTTACTGTTGCATTTTATATTTAAAATATTTTTTGACTATCAATTGTTTTGAGTTTAAAAAAATATAACTTTATAAATTTTTGTTAAAACATAATTTAAGTGCTAAACTTTAATCTTTAAACTTTTATCTAATAAATGCTAAAACGGCGTGTCATAAAAATGTCAAAATTCTCGACTAACTTAGATCAAAATAATGCGTTTCCATGGAAATAAACAACAACGTGCAGCTTAACAGGCTTGATAAAAACATTGAAATTATTTTTTAGTATTTTAACATAATAAATCATAACCCCGTAACCAAAAGAGCAAATAATTTTTTTTTGGCACACATACCTAAATTTTACGTAGATTCGAATTTGATTAATATTTGTTTAAAATTAACAAATAATTTGTGTACAAAAAGGTTTTATTTTTATTTTCAGTAAAAAGCAGCTTTGGACATTTAATTAAAGCCCATCGACATTCCCTGTCCCGTCGTCACCCATATTTCAGGATCCCTAATCCTGCAGGATTAGACGCATCCTGCTGACGGACGGATTAGCGCGCTGACTGGCAGCGGCATCGAGCAGGCTGTGTGCCGTGGCGGCCGCCCGCGACGCGCACGGCCTCCCGCGGTTTTTATGCGCGCCTCCCGCCAATGTCGGCGCCTTTGTTCAGGCGATTAATAAACTTCGGCTATGAATATATCAAAAGTTTCAGATTTTTGACTTGCCGTAATGGCAAACATCGACGTTACGTTTTATAAATCCTTTGCTTAGACAACATGTCATAAATAATTTTGATAAGGCTTTATTTACATAACCTTAAAATCACATAATCACTGTGTATGTCATTATTTAGTTTTAGAATAGTTAACAACATATAATCACCGTTTTAAGACTTTTTAGAGATTACAGAAGGTTTCGATAGTAAATATTCATTTCATCGGTTAATTCAAAAATATTTATTTTAAACAGTACCCAAGCAACACACTTTCATCTTAAAGATGATCATTAGACGTCTTCGTCAGATATCTATAGATGGTATTGTTCAGATTGCAGATCGGCATCGAAATGTCCTCGAGATAGACGTATATATTAGGTACGTCATTATATCATTATAAGAGCATAGGTCTAAATTTGATCTTATATAAGTATTGCTTTAGATAATATATACATATATAGTTTTAATATGGACCTCTTATCTATGTATTTAGGAAATATCTATATTCAGACTAGATTAAGCAGAGCAGAGATCTAAAATTCATCTAAATCCTTTTTGTTTTAGATGAGTATATATGTAGTCCTATTATGGACGTCTTCAGTCTAAAATGAGCCGAGGTCTAAATTTAATCTAAATGATTACTTTTTTTAGATGAATATATATGTATGTTTTATCTATGTTTTTAGGAGATGACCATATTTAGGCTAAATGCTTTTTTCCTTAGGCCAGTATATCTGTAATCCTAATATAGACGTCTTATTTATGTTTTTAGGAAATGTTTACATTTAGAATATAGATTTAGCACGACAGAGGTCTGAATTTAATCTAAATAATTGTTTCTTTAGATCACTATTATAGTATATTATTATTATTATAATATAAGTATACTTATACAGTCATCTAAAGTAACAATTATTTAGATCAAAGTTAGACCTCTGTCGTGCTCAATCTATATTCTGAATGTAAACATTTCCTAAAAAAATAATACGTCGCGACGTCTATATTATAATATAGACTTCCTATAGGATAACAGAAATACTCGTCTTAGAAAAAAGCGCTAAACCTAAATATAGTCATCTCCTAAAAACATAGAGGAGTGCGGGGTACATTGCTTATGCAAGAATTCTTGTAAGAAATTCTACAAATATGAAAAGTCTTTTAATGAATTTCTTTCTTCATATTTTATTTTCAATAAAAGCCAAATAGTTTTATATTAAATAACAAAAATCCTTAAACAAAATAACAAAATAAAGTAGCAAACAAAAATTATATTCTATTTTTGGTATCCCTTTGGTTATCCGTTAATTCAGCTGACGCGTTTATACCGTTGTTGATAAAATGTAGAAACACAGCATCTGAAAGGAACAAGGTTACATATATGTTACAGACAATTGTGAATTTCATACCCCCAAGAACTTCTGACGTTTTCGTAGATTTAAAGGCCTTCTTTCCATTATTTCGCGCTTAGTTAAATCTCTTGGCAACTTTATTGGCAAGCAAATATTTTAATCCATTCATGGTAGCTGATCTCAGGTTGGTACCTTCAATAGCAGCTAATCTGTTTTTCTGTTGATAAACGTACTTACAAGTGTGTTAATTATATCATCGTCATTTATATAAGGTAATTAAAATAAATAAGAAAGCGGCTTACCACATACGAAAATTTGCTGGGATGCATTAGTTCCTCTTACAAATTGCTTGAAATCCGATCTTTGTTGAATTGGGAATGTTGGCAAACCAATAGGCCTTGTCAATTGCTTCACCTTGTTGTCTAAAAGATATCGAAGTATGTAGTCCAATTTGACCGTATTTTGATCCTGATGTCTACTCGAATGGAGGCATCTATTTCATGTGTTAAAATGATCTATTAGAAGGATCAATTAAAAAATGTTTTTTTTTGACATAAACAGGAAAGGCCCTTATTATTATAAGTTTTCAATATACTTCGTCTATGTAGTACAACATATGGAATCATGTTATTATTGGAAAATTTCCCTTGATCTATTAAAAAACGTAATTATCTACTTCGGATCTACTATGGATCAATTATAGAGTAATAACTTTTCTTTTCTTAATAATAATAATAAATTGTTAATTTATTGCTAACAGCAGACAACAGAAAGATTGAGAATAAAAAGACTAAAATTCAGTAGAAAATGATATTAATATTAATTTAGCCCCTTTACCTATGTAAAAAAAAATTGTGCGGACAATAATAAAACAATCATCTATTACGGATCTATTAGGGATCAGTTATAGAGCAATATAGGTATTAATACTAACTTAATTAAATGGGTGAATTTTTAATACATTTAAAAAATATCTTTATTTCTAACGCAAAACCTAGGGAGATGGATTTTTATTAGAAAACCGTATGAATCATACGTTATTATAGTTTATTTATTGGCAAAAGGTAAATATCTGCTCCATCTATTATAGATCAATTATAGATCCGTCATCCAAATTCAATAAAATGTTAATAATTATAAATGTAAACTTACCTAAAATGTTGTGGACATATGCACAGCACAAAAAGACAAAATTTATCACCACCAAATATAAAAATGTATCAAATTCACCAACTAAAACTGACATTTACATTGCAGCGAACTCAAAAGTAAGCACGCGAAGCCACAGCGAACAAAGGAATGAGATCGACCGTGCGCGCGCAGGCAAAGTAGCGCTAAAGTAAACATAACCTTAACTTTTTGTTTCTTTAAGAATTTTTAATATTTTTAATCCTTTTTAATAAAATTTTGCAATTATAGTAAAGTAAAAATAAATGTTATCTTTAATAAAATGAATTACGAGCAATGTTAATGGTGACAAATGCGTTAAAAATGTTTAATGGGGAATTCGATCGTTCTCAGCAAACATTTTTGATTTTTAATTTAATATTACCCGTTATTCATTTTATTAAATTTAACATTTATTTTTACTTTATAATATTAAAAAAACTTCAAAATATGAGTATCGAGATGAGTATGTTAAGAAAATATTTTACCGTTTGATTTTTGTACAAGCTTTTATTTTACTTGCAATATTTGTTTGTTTGTATGTTAAATGTCAAATCTTAAAACTAAATTTTGAACCATTTCCTCCCAGATGGTTGTATCTATGCTCAGTAGTTTAAATCTATGCGCAGTAGTTCCTGGATTATTTTATATATGCGCAGTAGGTTGTATTTATGCGCAGTTGTTCTAGGATGATTAATAAGTATAAGTATAATCATTGATTATACTTATGCGCAATAGTTTTCGTATGTTCGTATCCATGCGCAGGACTGTCTGGAAGATTGTATTTATGCGCATTAAATGAAACATGTCCAGCAAAAAATAAAAAATAAATGGTAAAAAACATTTTTAAAGAAAATCTTTTATTAAATGCTGTAAAAAGAAGAAAATAAACTTTAACCCGTTAATGCCCTAGTTAACTTCTTTGTTTTTCTTTTGTTGCTATTTTGTTTTAAAATAGCAGTACCAAGACAGATAAATATAGTTGTCATATTTTTTTTCTATCGTTTGACCGGCACATATTCTAAATGACAACAAATATAAAACGAAGTTTAAAATAAGCAACTGCCTTATTTTTTACTATATCTTCTTGTCGTCTCTAGATTGTTTTTCTAAGGTATGCTACAGATGTCAAAAATAATAATTAACCAAATACCATTATATTAGCCTTTACAAGTTTTATATCTTTTAGATGTATCATTAAGTGGCATCTATAAATGATTTGGCAATACATGTAAAAAACTAGTGAAAATACTTAACATTTAAGAGACCTATCATTCTCAATGTCTAATACACGTCGAACTTAAGCTTCTACTTAAGTTTAAAGTGTATTATACATATTTTAGATGTCTTTGGAAAATCATCTAAAAACTATTTCATAAAATACGATCGAAATCAGATCCATTTGTATATCTAGATGTTATTTAGATTACTTATACCAGATTTAGACATCTATTAGATTACCTTGTGTTTCCTGGGTAGTAACCAATTTCCTGGTCATCCAAAAATGCAATAAATTATTTTCATTATCACATTTTCAACCTACTGTTTGGGTGTTGGGTAGTTTTTTTTAATAATTGCAAGGCATTAAAACAAATTATTTATTATAACAAAAAAATTAACTCATATTATATGATGTACAAAATAAAAAAATATATGAACTCACTTTTTAAACAACAAGCCTGCTTCGTTTATAGAATAGACCTTAAATATTTCTTTTAGAATACGTCGAAATTTTAATTTTCTTAGAGACTTATTAACCTTCGGATGACCAAGGGGGGTAAATTTTGACCCCAATGTATATTTTTCTTAAATAAGCTCTTAAATATTTTTAATTTTTAACTGATTATTTTTTTATTTGACTATAATATTATGCCAAGGATCTTTATATTTTGCATAAAAAAAATTTACAAATATTTCTCATTAAAAAAGTTTTTTTAAAATAAATATTGTATCAACACAATATTCAGAAGATCCTGAAGATGCAGAGCCAGCTGAAAATCCCAAGAAACGTGGCCGATGTAAAATTTGCTGTCGATCTTCCGACAGAAAGTTGACAACGAAATACGATAAAAAAAGCATTTTGTCTGCAAGGAACGTTCTAAGATTAAAAAAACATACTATGTAATACCTTTGGTTTCTAGTGCATTTTTTTACAAATTTCATTGCTTCCTTTATTAGGTTTAGACTAATATTTTTACTTTTTTGGTTTAGTTGGAATAAAAATTTGTTGTACTAATGTTTGTTTTCATTATTTAATATAAAATAAAACATTAAAATAATGAAAGGATGTTTTCGTTTACTAAAATCAGGAGGGGTCATTTTTAACCCCCCTTGGTCATCCATGTATAAAAAAGAGGTTGGTCATCCGAAGGTTAACAAAGACCGGATTTTAGGCCCTTAAAAATTGGAAATTAGGAGGCTTAAATAGGCAATAAAAACCTACATTTTAGGCCGTTTTAGGCAGAAAATGTCTAAAATAGGCCTCAACCGCCTAAAATAGGCGATATGAAATAAAAACAACACGATTAAACATAACATTTATTCAGGTCCTATCAATAAAAATTAAACAAAAAATACATATGTATCTCTTAATATAAAATACATTATAAAAATAATAACACAAACTCTTGCAAACAATTTCCCGTATGAATAAAGAAAAGGAAAAATATTGGAATAAATAGGCGACCCTGAACAAAAAATATAAACAAATACAAACAAAAGCACGATACGTTGATTCCAACGGTTGTCAAACATATACTTACATATACTTATTGTCTTTATAGAAAAACTATTTACCACCTGTAAATTGTGGAGAGTTATTGGCGACAATACTGTTAAAAAGTCTAAAATTAGCATATATATCGATATATGGAAATTACAGTAAAACCTATGAAAACAAAGTAAATAATAGTTTTCAACCATTATTTTACAAACTTAATATTATCCAAAATTATTTATAATAAATATTTAAGCAAAAACAAAATTTTATTAGGTTTTCACTAGTGTGGTCCTCGTACTCGCCAAGGGCGTCTAGGCGAAATAAGAGCATGAAAGCAGGGTCTAATTAAAAATAATTTACTTTTCCGCAATGAAAAATCCATTTTTTACTGAAAAATTAAAACAGCGTGTTTTAGGCTCATAAAAATGTCCTTTTAGGACAATAAATCAAAATTTCGCCATTTTAGGCTTTTAGGCAAAAACAAAGTGGTGTCATTTTTTTAAGTTTAGGATTAATTTCAAGGTCCCAAACAATTGCCTAAAATAGAAACAAAAAGGCATTTTGCCTAAAATCCGGTCCTTGCTTATTAATAAGTAAATTAAATAAAATGGGATTTTCTGGAAATGTTTTAAAATGGTTTAAATACTATTTGACTCATAGATCTCAGATCGTTAATATAAATAACGTTTATTCCAATACAATTGACACAGTTCATGGAGTTCCTCAGGGGACTGTTTTAGGTCCTCTGCTATTTGTTTTATATATTAATGATATTGTTAAATATGTTGAAAATTGTAAAATATGTATGTTTGCTGATTACACCATGATATATGTGATAGGGAATGATATTAATGAAATGACTAATATCATGAACACCCAACTTAATGTAATTTTTAAATGTTTGTATGAAAATAAGTTGGTAAAACTAAATATATGTTAATTGGTTCTAGTCATAAAACTAAAAATTTTAATTTTAATTTATGTATTAATAGTAATAAACTAGAAAGAGTAAACATTATAAAATATTTGGGTATAATGATAGATGATAGACTAGATTTTAAAGGTCATGTTCATTATTTGTCAAATAAAATTCCAAAAAAGATCTATTTTATGGGTAGAATTAGTGGAAGCTTATCACTTTTTATAAAATTCTTATTATATAAAGCTATTCTAGCCCCGCATTTTGAATTTTGTCCCACAATATTATTCAACATAAACAAAAATGAAATGCAAAAATTGCAAAATATACAGAATAAAGTACTACGCATTGTGTTAAAATGTACTAAATATACCCCCATTAAACTAATGTTAGAAACTTAAAATATATTAAGTGTAAACCAATATATAAATTATAAAACTTAAATATTTATTTATAAAATTAAAATTGGATTATTACCATCATACTTATACGATAAATTGCATTTAGTCCAAAACATCCACAATTGCGGTACTAGACAAAATAATGATTTTTATGTTGAAAATTTTAACAAAGTGCGTACTACAAAAAGTGTTTTTGTTAATGGGCTAAAATTATTTAACAATTTACCAAATAAAATTAAAAACTGTGATACTTTAATTAGTTTTAAGAAATATATTCTATCTTATGTAAAAAATTTATTATTTCTGATGAGAAATTGTTAATAGCTTATGCTAATAATAAAGATATTTATTTATATTTATTTATTATTTATTATATTATCTTTTTGATATTTTTATCATGCTAGATTTTACCACACTTCACTCGCACAAGTGAAATCAATAAGATTATAACACACACTGTGGATTATAAAGTTGTGTTCACCAAGGAGAGCGCTGGCCCTTTCCCCCTCTTTTTAAGAGAAATAACAAAAATTTTGTTACCATTGCAAAACAATAGTAAATATTAAAAAAGTCTTTTTAAGCAATAAAATATTTTTGTTGTTGTAAGCTATTAACAAAGATTTTCTAAATGAAGTAAAATTAATTTGAATTACAACGATAGTAATTTAAAAAAGACAACTATTACTTTGTTGGATGAACATTTTTTTTTATAAAAGCTCATTATTCATTAGTAAATGAGAATTTTATTAACAGTAAAAAAAGTTTATTCTGTAAATAAAAATAATCTCATAACTTTGACAAATCGTAGGTTTAAGTCCCAATAAGACACTGAAAATTTAATAAAAAAGGTACCTTAGGTGGTACATTTTTTTATAGCTATTCTAATTTTAAATTTAAGTTAAATAATATTATTTAATTAATCGCTTACAAAATTAGTTTCATAATCAGTGCATGTACATTTTTCTGAGGGTTAAATTATTAATTCGCTCTAATATCTGATTGCAATGTCAACATAATTTGTGTGGTGTATATATTTACTGTGCCAAATAATTATTTTTCGTTTGGACTTTAGCTATGCAATGAGGCATTTAAAAAGGGGTTAGCAGGCACCCTACCCTACCCTATCGAGTTTTACCCCGATCGCTGGCTCGCTTTAAAATACCGAAAATTAATGCTTCAATGTTCAACTAACCGAATAGCAATGACGTTTTAACAATGCACCGAAAAAACTCTTATTTTGTCAATGTTTGCCATCGAATATTTTACTACAAATTAAACAACAATCTAATAGATAATGTTTGAAGTTTTTTGTCAGACCATATATCTTGTATGTATGTCATAACTTTTATCAAATTAATAAAACATAGTCTCAAATTTTTTGAGCCAACCACTAAAAGTATTAAAATAAAATACACGGAATATTAAAATAATATTATCGTAAAATTAGTAGTGAAATAATAAACATGGGATCAGTTTTAAGGTTAAAAAAATGAATTGTTACTTAAATCAAATAAATAAAATATTGATTAAAAATAATGTTTTATTTAAAATATTGGATAATTAAACCAAAAATAAAAGTATGTAAATGTAACCAACTGAAAAGGTTGAATAAAATAACAAATTTGTTTAAAAAAACTTTATTAGAAAAATACAAATATATTTGAAAAATAAAGCATAATAGATTTAAATCATTTTTTTTTACTTTTTTTTAATTTTTTTATCCAAAATATAATTAAAGTTTTTAATTTATAATAAAAAAATATGATTTTTTTATAAACATCCGATTTTTAAAAGCTTTTCCCCATCGATATATCTTGTCCTACAATAAAGTTTATTTTATGGTAAACCTTCCTTTAAAAACATCAATTAGGTTTGTCTAAATTACCTTAGAATGATAGGGTTCTAAGTGCAATTGTCATTTTAAGCAAAAATGGATTATCTGCAATATTTAATATTCTAGATAAGTCATTTTCGCTTAACATTTCTGCTGCACTTAAAATCTTGTTATTCTAAGGTACGTTAATAACGATTCCATTGCAATAAAAGTTAATTATGGGCTGATTAACCAAAATTTGTATTCGTACCTATAATCTACAGGTAAAATATACATAATTGTTCATGTAATTTTTAGTCCAACTTAATATCACTCCAACATCTATTCAATGCATAATACTACACACATAAATATAATTATGTCATAATTATTACCTACACATACATTTGGTGGTTAATTCTATCAAATTCCACTAATTTAGTAGCTCTTTAATAATTTCAAACCAAATAATAACTTACACAAGAAACAATCTCCCAAAATGTCGGACACTTTCGTGAGTGGGGGATATTTTTAAGAATAGGCCAGTCGTACCAATATTAACTATTCTTGGAAAAAATATAATTATATTTAAATCCAGTTTAGTTTTATATCTTTAAGAACAGAATAGAGGGAAGTCTTTCTTAACTTTTAACAGGCAAGAATAAGATCTGCTTGTTTAAAGAAAGATTAATATTTAGTTTAATGTTAGTTTTAGCCTTGACAATATTAGGTCAATAATCTTGTTTCAACTATACTTGATTTTAAACTAAGAAATAAAATCTTTTTAATTTAAGGATAGGTTAATATTTAAAAGAAATTTTATGTATTCGTATACTTAAATCAAGTGAATTTTTTTAAGAATAAAGGTATTCTTACATTTAGAAAACATTTTTGTCCGTGTAATTATAGTAATGTCCATTATATATAAGAAACAAAACAATTTACGCTGACACAAGTGCAAAAAATAATTGGGGCGATAAAATCTATATTAAAGGAAACAAAAAAATTACGTCAATTTGTAAGTGCCCCCTAGCTAAGTTTTGACCCCATATATCGTGATTTTTCAGTCCATTTTTTAATACTTTTTTAAACGATTATTGCTAAAAGTTTAATGAAAATTCTTGTCGTTGAAAATAACAGTTTCAAAAGTCTTAAACAGTGCTTTAAATATCGCTGGCACACGCTAAATTAGCATAAATATTCAATTGCATTAATCCTAATGAGAGGCGTGTGAAGTTTTCGGCAACTTCTGGGTCCGGGTCCGGGTTCGGGAGAAGAGGTGAGCCACATTTCCACGGCCCTCACCGCAATGATAAAGTCAAGACTTCGGCGTTGAACATTAACTGATGCGGTGGGTTTCGGGTCGCCTCCTGAATAATGGCCAACTAATGCTCCGGACACGTGGCCCAGAGGCGGCGGCGGACGCAGCCTACTGCCATGAATCGTTTAAATCAAATTACATCGTCAACTTTCCCGAACCAACGTCGCTGACATTTATTTCTATTTTAACGGCTATACGAGCATGAATAATGATTTTCATTCGAATTCGTATTCATGACGCGAATGGAACCTTTGGAGGTGGTAGTAGGAAAAAATACTTTTTTCAAGTATTGTGTGGGGTTAGTCTGCACGCGTGCCTTTACATTGAGGGATAAAATGAAATGAAAAAAGAAACCTGTGCCCCAAGGAAATCTGCCATTCCCTCAAAAGAATGGGGACTTTGGATAGGTCCAAATAAATGAAGAGTTTAAAGCAAATACATTCTTTTGAAATCATTTTATGATTTGTATTTGTTACAAAGAAACATGAAGAAGAGCAGCCAATTCTTATGTAAAATTGTCCCCTGAATCCGAAAAGACCGTCAAAAGTTAAAAAAAAGTAGAACAGTTTTTGAGATATAGTCAATTCCATATTATATGTAAAATTGATTATATTTCAAAACTGTTCTACTTTTATAACTTTTGACGACATTTTCAGATTCAGCGAATATAGTTCATAGGAATTTACTGCTAAATGTCCTGGATACAAATTGCTGTTGACGAGAATTATTAGTGCCTGCTTTTTCGCTATGACATAGTGATTTCTTCTTCACAGGGCATCTTGCAGAATAACAGTGCTTTAAATACAGTGCATGATAGAAAAAATTAGATATATATATAAATCATCCTGTTCCGGCCTAAATATTATAAATGAATCACAAACTAGAGATACCACACTTAATGATATTTGCAACAAACTATTTCAGAAGTCAGACGGTCTGACTCAGACCAACGAATTAGAAGAATCCAGAAAAGGGATGAGGAATCCGAGAAAGAAATATATGAATTATATGATATTTACAAAAAGGAAATAAAAAAATTACCTAAAACAGCAATTTATCTTTAAAAAATATTTAACAATTTTTGTTATTTGATGTTGTTATGTTTATATAAAAATTGTATGTCCAATAACTATGGTCCATGTGTCCAATTACTATATCAAATGTCCAATTACTATACTTTTTTGCATGTTTTTATAAAACTATTATTAAAAATTCAAATATTCTTATTTTTAAGTAAACGTAAATAAAGTTTTAACGAACAAACTATCTTTTTTTATATATTTATAAGAAAAAAACTAAAATCTTTAAAACAACGGCATATATAAATTTTAAATAAATAATATTCCTTATAAGTGTCCAATAACTATGTGGTTTATTAAACCATAAAATATATGGTTTATACACGATAAAAAAACTGATTTTTCTTACACTCAAAGAAGTTTTCGCTTTCGAAAATTCTTAGGCTATGGCCTAGCTAGCCTATTTAGAAATCCGCCTCTGGATATCTGGCAAGAAATAAGAAGGATATATTCTTCTCCCAAAGGTTAACGTTTTTTAGAAAATAATGCGGTTTTTGTCAATATGTTTTAAGATATAATAAATCCTTGTGCATTTTAGCCAAACCCTACATATATGCACATGTGTATTTTTTCTATGGAGGACATGACTTGCTGACATGTAGGTTTTGGCTCAAATGCACGAGGATTTATTCAATATTATGATGCTTTTGTGGAAGAAGGTATATATACCTATAGTTAACAATTTTTATTTTCCTGTTCTAAGAAAGCGATTTACAGAATGATCATATTTGCATGAAATAATTATATTTTAGTCGATTTTAGTTTATAAATTAGGCATTCATTCAAATTCCTAATTGATTAACAATTTTTATTTTCCTGTTCTAAGAAAGCGATTTACAGAATGATCAATGATCATGATTATTTGCATGAAATAATTCTATTTTAGTCGATTTTAGTTTATTAATTAGGTATTTATTAGATTCCTGATTGATTAAAATTTTAAAAATAAGAATACATTACCTATAAAATTAAACGTTGGAAAAGCGTATAACAATAAACACTAATGTACCTTCAAATTTTGTAAATAAAACAATAATGCCCCAAAGTTTAAGCAGTTCCTTCATGGTACCCATAATACCGATTAAATTTTGATAGAAAGACATGAATTAAAGATTTCTTTTGCCTAAATGCCTTTACGTTGCCTTAAAGTAATTAAATGTCAAAAGAATCGAGAATTTCACCTAAATCTTATCATACAGTTTTTTTGAAGTCAATCAATATTTTTTAAATGAATGAATTCCTTTGCCCTAAGGATTCCATTTTTATCAGTGTGGCAAAATTTTTACAATAAGAAATATTTTGTTTAAGAATAAATTGGTGAATATCCAGATGGATGGTGAAGTAATTAATCTGTTCGTTAGGACCTTCCAAGGTAAAAAACAACAAGTGAAATTCGCTTAAAAATGGAATTTATACCCATATGAATTTTGGTTGCATGTAGTTGGCAACAGATTTTAAATGTAATGCTGTAGGATAGGACACAGTTCTACCACGATCGAAACACTAAAATTCATGCACGGACAACCTTAAACGTAAATAAGATTTGGGAGTTGGAATGTTTTGCATGTCGTGCTGTGTTCCTCGGGCAGAGGAGAGAAATGTTGAATGGGGCCCGTCACTTAGCAACCCGGTGCGGAATTCCGTTCCCTACATTCCTTGACACTGCGGAAGCAACATCCTCCGACACCAAGATTGATGAATTTACCGTAGACGTCGCCATGAAATATGAATGACGTTTGCTGGTGCTCAAGGAAAACCATTTGTAAATAGGTCTCAATTTAAAAGTTGAAAAGAAAATAATGGAAAAAGAGTAACAATCACGGAGGATAGGTTTTAGACTTTTAAAACATTGTAAAAAAGATTATTGCGGTTGAAAATCTGGAACCTGAGCTGTAATATCTACTTAATTATGAAAGATCAAAACACAATAAAATTGTAGGTCAAACTCATTTAGTTTTATTAAATATCACGGGGTAACACCATCAAGGGACATTTCGTGAGATTCACCCAAATACAAAAATTAACAGTTTTGCTACTTTTCTAAGAAAGCTGCCTTCAATACTTTGTTGGAAAATATATCGTTTTTTATTATATCTGCTATTTTTTTATTTGGCTATTAAGCTGGTGCTAAAGAATTTGAATGGTTTCATCGTTAAAATTAAGCTGGAATTCTAGTGAATTAAGGTGTCAGGAGACGTTGCAATAAAATTGTGGGGTGGGTTATTGCGTAGAGGGAACACACTTAAATTTCAACGTGGTTGTCATTACTGGAAACGTAAACCCGTTAACATCGTTACCCCGAATTTATGACGGGAAGAGTCGAAGGCAATATTCTTCTTAACTGCTACGGCGTCGGCCGTTAAATTAAAGAAACGGCTACGCAGGCATATTCAGGGTCGTATCCAGGATTGTAAATGAAGGAGTTAAAAAAAGGTCCTGATAAGACATCATAATGTTAAAATTCAAAAGTCATAAAATGCACACTCGATTCGATTTCGTAATTTTTGAAGAATCAACTTGATCTTTAATGGAATTCCACACCATGCTTGACATTAAGATAAAATTCCGTCCCTGTGTTTAAACATTGTTCTTGGAGACGACGATAGCGGCGGCGGCGGTTAGAAGGCAGATGGAGGAATAGAAACAGGGGAAGGAGGATGGGGAGGCAAGGCACGTTGGGGTGCAATGGTATTTACTCTTCGCCATTAAAATTCTGCCAGCGAACGGCAGTAAGTCGTCGCTAGATGGTGGCGGTAAAAGCTAGAACACCGGCCGTCGCTCCAGCCTACCACAGTGATTTCATTTTGTAAATATTGCTAGACAAAAGACATTTTTTGATATTAAAATTTGATTTGGAAATTTCAGAACATCAAAATATCAAAATATCAAAATATCAAAATATCAAAATAACAAAATATCAAAATATCAAAATATCAAAATATCAAAATATCAATATATCAATATATCAATATATCAATATATCAATATACCAATATATCAATATATCAATATATCAATATATCAATATTTCAATATATCAATATATCAATATATCAATATATCAATATATCAATATATCAATATATCAATATATCAATATATCAATATATCAATATATCAATATATCAATATATCAATATATCAATTTATCAATTTATCAATATATCAATTAACCAATATATCAATAAATCAATATATCAACATTTTTATTTATAAAATATCCAAAATGTCAAAATTTTAAAATAATAAAATATTAACTATCAAAATAACAAAATATCAAAATTTTAATATCAAAATATATCAATATATCAATATTTCAATATATCAAAATATTAATATATCAATATATCAATTGATCAATATATCAATATAATAATAATAATATTAATTATAATAAATCTTTATTGCACAAAAATATTAATAAAATATAATATTTTATATAAAGACGAGAATTCAGCTGATGCTGTTCTTCCATTCCAAACCTACTTAATAATACAAAAAATAACAAGGTACATTGGTAAAAAATACATTCTTACAAAAATATATATAAATTTTACTACACTAAAATTGGCTAGCTTGTTCCCTTAGCAAAGTGGATTGGAGTATTTTTTTTTTAACTATTTACAAAGTATGTATACATATAAAGTTAAAAATATCGTGACATTTGTTTAGAATTTTCACTGCAAAATATTCAAAGCTTTTCTCAAATTTCGAGGTTCTATGACTAGGAATTGAAATATACTGATTATTTCTTACATTTAATTTAAGCTGTTATATTGGTTTCGTTTTATAGGTAAATCGTACAAATAAGATGGAGAGTCTGTTTTGACTACTTTAAATACTAAAACACTATATTTTAATAGGAATAGATGGCTGCATTTTAAAGTGTTGTGTTGAATATAATGGCGAGTAATATGATCACGATAATTAGTGTTAAAAGAATATATATCAATATATCAATATGTCAATACATCAATTTATCAATATATCAAAATTTTTAAATATAAAAATATCCAAAATGTCAAAATGTATGTATATAGATATATCAATATATCAATATATCAATATATCAATATATCAATATATCAATATATCAATATATCAATATATCAATATATCAATATATCAATATATCAAAATATTAATATATCAATATATTAATATATCAATATATCAATATATCAAAATATTAATATATCAATATATCAATGTGTCAATATATCAATTTATTATTAAATCAATATATCAAAATATTTAAAAATAAAAATATCCAAAATGTTAAAATATTAAAATAATAAAATTTAAAAATAGGTATCCAAAATGTTGAAATATTAATATAATAAAATATTTACTAAGTATCTAAATATCAAAACTTCAAAATAATAAAATAAAAAATATCAAAATATCCAAATGAGGAGTGATTTTTCAAAAGGTCGTATTTCCATTTGCAACAATTTTTCAAAAAAATGACTATAACCTGTGTAGGTTATTATAAGGACAATATAGGTTATTAAAAAAAAATTCTGATGAATATTTAATAATACTTCAGACCTGCTGTCATATTTCGCCGTTAATATATGCCTTTTAACCATACCTTTGGGATTTTGTCAAAAAATTACATTCAAGTAAAAATGGAAATAAGGCCTTTTGAAAAATCACTCCTCAAATATCCAAATATCAAAACATTAAAATATGAAAATGTCAAAATAATAAAATAATAAATATCAAATAACAAAATATCAAAACATCAAAAGTATTTCCATTTGAAGAGTTTTCATAGAGTGCTTTCAAAATTTAATATATAATTTATCACATTCACAAACAATTTCAGATTTTATTACAGCACATCCAAGTATATGCAAGAAAATAATTTTCGAAATTACGTTGTTTTCATACGCATTTTTTTTATTTTGCCTTTCACGAGCGACATAAGATTTCCATAAAAATATAACTATAATCAACAACTTTTAAACTATCAAGTTAATAGTAGGTATCAATTCTGTTTCTCGAAATGAATTTTTAAAATAATCTATGGGAAATCTGTAGGAAATAACAGTGTTTTTTCTATTAAAATATCACAATATCTAATTTATTTTGTGAGAAGAGAAACTTTATACGGGAGTTGCTATCAATATTTAAATAATATATATCACTGGCATTTGCCTCTTAAAATCACTAAGAAAGTTTTGACGTACGAGCCATATATGTGACAGTGACAGCGGCAGTGATAGTTTTAGCAACCCTCCTATCAATTTAAAAAAAATCTTTTCAAGTAAATAGATAAACTGTGCAGTTAAAATTGTAATCTGGATCATTGTGCGGCGCGTTACAACTGGCGCACAATGATTCACATGTAAATGGCAACACGCGGCCGCCTTCTGCTGCCAAAAGACGGGGTATATAGCACACACGCTGCTGCCAAGTTTTACTTCGTCTGCGGAGATCATAATCAGTACAGCAGGATTTAATCCTGCTAGCAGGAGTTTTTTGGTACACGTTTGAAGTTACTGCAAAACGTGCCTAATCATTTTTAAGACGGAGTTTTAATATAGGTTGTGTAATTTCCTTGTTTTTACTATGTTTGTTTCCTTTAGATATAAATGTTATGATTACTCAGAAAAAAAATTTGATTAATAGATAATAAATATAAGTTTTAAGCAAATATCGATGACTTTATGCCAAAGTATCGCAAGCAACATAACTCAAATTTCGGGAATTGAAAACATTTTTCTTTTAAAGTCTGTTTTAAATTAAATATAGCCCAAAGGTTTTATAGCAATTAAATAGCTTATAATTATAGCTATTTACTTGTTATAAAACCTATCAGTTATATATGGTTTAAAACAGACTTTAAAACAAAACAAAATTTCAATTACCGAAATTTGAGTTATGTTGCTTGCGATACTTTGGCAGAAAGTCATCGATATAACATACAGTAAGCAATACATATATACAGGGTGTTCCGAAATTAGTGCACCATACTTTAACAGCAGATTCCACGTGCAAAAATAAGAAAAAAAGTCCCTATAAATATACATCGAGAAATGCCTCCTAAGGGAGCAACTGCCCCCGAAAAGGGAGCCCCTGAATATGGTTTTTATCTAATATTTATAAAAAAGTAGAAACACCCTGTCATTTACTACATGAAACTGTCACCTGTCTTGAATTATTCTATTTTTTCCTAAACATGGCAGTCGTATTCCAAGGACCACGCGAGTCTATTTCTATGGTTGTGATTTAATTGTGAATTTTTATGCCAAGTAAAATAATTTTCAAATCGATTTTAAGCGAAAACGGTGTATGTTAACGAAGTTCAACAAGATGACCTTTTTTAAGTGCAAAACTCCAAAATTTCATAATCTGACATCAAATTCTGGTACAAGATACGTACAAAAAAGTTAAGGTGGTTTTAACCCCACTTTCTATCAATCTGACCCAAACCTCATGAAATCTTTTAATTTGTTATTGTTACGTCTTATTGCTCATAAAAAGTTTAATTAATTCCCCAAATTTCACTTTTCTATATTTAACAGTTTTGGAGATATTAAATAAAAACCATCTTCAGGGGCTTTCCTTTTGGGGGCTGTAGCTCCCTTAAGAGGCATTTCTTGACCTGTGTTTATAGGGACTTTTTTTCTTATTTTTGCACGTAGAATCTGCTGTTACAGTATGGTGCACAAATTTCAGGACACCCTGTATACTAAATATTTAAAATAATACGGTAAATTTAATAGTTATTAAACTGATTGAACTATTAATATTTCAAAAGTAGGTACTCCTTTATACCTTGTAGTATAATAATTATAACTGTTAGTTCACACCATTACCCAGTTAATATTATTATTTCTTTTTCTCTGTGTAGGCCATTCTACTGAAACCTGGGACACCCTGTATACATACATATATCAAAACGAATTTACACAACACTTACAAACAAATTTAATATCTATAATTTTCAGTTTAAACCTATCATCCAAGTAGGTACAGAAAATCAAATACATTGATATTGTTCACGATGATTACAAATTTCAAACCAATCAGCAAGCAGCAATGCAATAATAATTCGAGTCGAAATTATTTGGGCGGCGCGTAAATTTATTCGAAATATGTCGAAAATTCGGTAAAAATTTGTTTTAGAGTGCAACGCAACATTTAATATGTGGTCAACTGACATTCAAAATGAATTTGACCACATTGAGTTCGCATGCCGCAAATACATTTATCACGTTTAACAAATTTAATGCATTTTTTCCTATTAACCACATTTATTTGTTATGTGACACAAATTAATAAATTATTGTATTAATATTGCAATATTAATATTAATATATTGCAAAGGCAGAAAAGCATAGGAAAAAATATGAAACAATGATGTAGAAGTTTTTAATATTGAAATTTTATAAAATTCTATCAATATATCAAAAACTTATCAACATTTATAATGGACGCTTGCAAGCGAGTGCTTAATTAAATGAGTGTCTAGAAAAGTTTATAAACGAGTTGCATACACAGAGAGAAAGGAGTGGTTGTAAACACCGTAATAGGTTTATATTCACCTTAACGTAGCATTGTATTTTGCCGACCTCATATGGGTTTATAGTAAACACATCTTAAAGTATATCATATTTATTTGTTAATAAAAGTTAGTTCGGTAATAGTTAAAACATTAGTTAGTTAGCTATTAATAAAAAAACGCTATGTTAGAAAAGTATTCTTATAGTAATTGGTCTTCACTTAATAGTTAATCCACAGGCGCTTTATATTAGAAAAGCCTATTTATAGTAAATGAACTTAAGGTAATACTTCATCCACAAGAGCTTTGTATTAAAAAGGCAATAGGTGATTATTATAATGCGAGAAATAATAATAAATATTTTAATTAATTGCAATTATCAATTCATATTTTAACTATTAGAAATGTATGATTATTAGTATAGCATGTATTTATAACAGTGCGATTGTATAAGGTAATAAATAAAAGTGTGTATTTATAAGAAAATTTATTTTTGAAAAAAGTTTAAAAATATTTAAGGTGTAACAGAACAAAAAAAAAAGTGGCGTCTGGGGGGTTTTGGGTATACCGATACTTAGTTATAAGACATGGGACCCACACCAACTAAGATATCGGTATAGCCAAAATCCACCAGCCGCCATTGAAAAATGAATACATTTAGAGTAAGCTTATACCTATGAGTACATAAAAATAATAATAATTAAAGTAATATTTAAAAAAAAAAGAATGTAGTGATATTTTGTTGCCGGAAGCTCATTAAAGATGAGTGGTGTTATTGTGTTATTTTGGATGAGGTTGCAATGATTCTGATTTCAAATCAGTGATTTGTAGTTAGAACTATAATAGTTCTAAAAGAATTTAATTTTTATTTTTTTAATGCTTTATATTTCCTGTTTTATTTCTATTTACCGGGCTCCCTATATATCCGTAGGTATATACCGAGCCCGGTATATAAAAATAAAAAAATCCTTTTAGAACTGACTAAAAATCCGAAGTTACTACTCATGTATAATGAGCTTCCGGTAACAAAATATGATTTTATTATTCTTCATAAAAATATTACTTTTAGTATTTTTTTACTGCCGTTTCTGTGCAATGCCACTGGAGTGATATTCTTTACAGTAGTACACTTAGTTAAGAGTTCCTTAGTTAGTAGTTAGTTAGTTAGTTAAGAGTTCCTGACAATCTGCCTTGGAATTTTCCATAATTTGCACACAAAAAAACGTTTCCACTTAATGGTGCAACTATTACTATTCTATGATGGGAATCGACTAAATCTCTTAAGAGTCTTAACTGAACTAATCGAAACTCGCATAGCCTATGCGGCATATTTTTTATCCCCACTCCAGTGGTTTATTGGGTATAAATGAATCTTCTTAGTAAATAGTAATAAGTTATTACATATAACACCATGCTATAGCAATAAATAATATATAATAATAAGTATTAAGAAATCTGTTTGGATAATAATAATAAAAACGTCTACGAGTCATCTCTTCGTAGATTTATTATTACCCGATAAGTTAACTATTACCTCATAATGTAATATTCTGTAGTTATTGTAAGATTACTGATATTAAACCAGTGTAATACATTTAAACCATGACAGCTAACTATTATTCATATAACTTCTTAAATAACCGCAAAATTATTACCTAATACTCTTTTTTTGTTAATAACCAAGACATCAACCAGCAAAACACCTTCGTGTGTTTAAAATCTATTCTATATTATTTATTAAAAAATTAGAGATATCTTATCTTGATGCAATAATTAAGTTCTAGGAATTCATCATGTTTTACCAATTAAACAAAAAGTTTATTTATTATATTTCAAAATTTAAAAATTATAACTTTATGGTACTTAAAAAGAAATGTGTTCGTAACTTATATTTTGTAATAATAAATGAGTCTTTTCTCTCTGTGTACTATACTTTTTCTACGACAATTACTTATAATTATCTAAAAATTATTTAACTTAAAATTAATTCATTGAAAATGGACTAACAACCGTTTAAATCTGATATAGAAGCAGTTTTTTACAGTGAAAGTAAAAAGTATGTTTTGTTGTCACTCCAGTCTTATATAAGAAGAGAAGGATATTTTAGTTTTATATATGGTTATTAAATTCTAAACCTGTTTTTAAAAGGCATTGCTTTTTTACCTATTCTTTTACCAAAAACCTTTTTAGGCATTTAGGCAAAAGTTGGTTCAAATTGTTTTTATCATTTGTTATATTTATTTGACAAATAATTAAAAATATGCTCTGAAACAATATTTTTATTTTTAAAATAAAATACACAGGGTTAAAAAGTCTGGACTAAAACTAAATTTTAAAATTTGTAACTGATATGATAATTGTTTATTTTGCTTTAAAAACTTAAATGTTAAATAAAATTGTTGTTGCCCTTTTATTAGATGGTCTAAAATTTAAAATTCTTCTAAAGTATTTAAAAAAACACAATTTTGGTTTTATTTTATAATACTTTTTGCCTAGTTATTTATTTCTATTTATAAATTTAAAAAATTACAAATTTATTTAAAAAATGTTAACAATTAACATAAAATGTATTTATTTATTTTCTAATAAATATCTTTGCTGTTTTTTTGGTATGATAAATTTTGAAATGATTAACATGGTAGTATTTTATCTTAAAAAAATGTTATTATTTAATTATATGGGTGATTCTACAAAAGTTGGACAACTTGATGTCATCATTCAATAGAGTAGGTATTTTAATATTTTTTGTAAAAATTTTAGTATATTACAAAATATCCCGGTTTTTTAAACTTGTCCACCCAATTTTAATATATTTTTTCAAAAGCACCTTTGTAGAAAAACATAATAAATATTCAAAACATCAGTACCTTGGCGTGTCACAACTCCTGAATCAAATGTTTGAGTAATTTTATTTTAAAATATATTTAATTTATCTTAAATTTTTCAATTTCACTACAAACTATAAAACATTAAATAATGTATTTTTCATATTTTATCATAGATTCGAATATTAGCAATTTAAAAAAAATTGATAATCTTTGTACTCACTTTTACCCGTCAGTTCTGTGTTGAATGTTAAAATTCAAAATTCCTGCGAAATATTGAAGTTTAAACGTCCTCGTTTTAACTCAAGTGTTGGTAAAAAAATTACCTACAGAGCCGCCCTTTGCACGACAATGCAAGCGGCGAAGCCGTGGTGAATGCATGTATAGTTCCAGTCAAAATTTCAGTACTGTGGTGAGTAGTTATTTTCTTACGTATATATATTTCATTGTAATTTATATAAGGCTATAGGTGATTTGTTGATAAGTAGCATCCACTAATAAAAAATATCAGTAAAATACTTCATTATAATAATATAATAATTATAATCTTAAATTTGTATCCCATTAATCAGTACCGTGTCGTCAGTTCCATGTTCGATGTTTCGGTTATCTTTTTTTCGCAAACTTCAATTTAAATTCTGCTTGCGCAGAACTTGTTTATTTAATGTCATTATAAACTCATATAAATTTGGCGTGGGTCCCATATCTAATAATTGAGATATCGGTATACCCGAAATCCACCA
The DNA here is from genome assembly GCA_921294245.1 of Brassicogethes aeneus. Taxonomy (NCBI): domain Eukaryota; kingdom Metazoa; phylum Arthropoda; class Insecta; order Coleoptera; family Nitidulidae; genus Brassicogethes; species Brassicogethes aeneus. The sequence continues at coordinate 4,885,298 of OV121132.1, read as the reverse complement.
GCCGCCATTGATGTGTGGTATTATTTGATTTTAAGATATTTAATGTATAATATGCTCAAAGTTGCAATAAATCTTATATTTTCCAATAAATTATGTATTTAATTAGTACCCTATACTCGTCACTTCCCTTGCATTCAAATTTAGAAAACACAGATATTTCAGAAACTGTTTGAAAAAGTGACTGGCCCGGTCTGGAACAGTATATTTATTATATTATCTATGTTCTCATAACAAAATACTGTTTAATTTTCTCCGAAAACTATATAAACAAAATGAGGTCAAAAGTTGACCAACTTTTGTTGAATAAATATACTCACGTGCAAAATAATCGATCCACCTCAAAATTTAAACATTAATTTGCAAAAAACAATTTGATAGCTTTTGACAGCTGTATATGACATGTCCAAGTATGGGATGATTGAACAAAACTGTCACTGTCATTCTCCATAGCCTATGGATGGACCATAGCAACCTTAGTTCTTCATACAGAAAAATATTGGAAATTGCAATGTTTTTTAAAAAAATCCATATTTTCCACAAAAATAAATATATCGAGGTGAACCAAAAACAAAACTGTTAAGAATAGATGTGACTTGATAAATAAAACTTAATTTAGAACAATATACGGCCACTCTACAGAGTGTCTTAAACTTATGGTAAAAAACATCTTTTTGTTTAAACCTGTATATTATAAACGTACGTCTATTTTTTAGTATTTTTTTAAAATGTGAGCGATTCTCCATTAATTTATCTACAATATTCTTTAATATTCGTTTAAATCCGAAATCAAATAAAAAAGTTATTTGCGATTGATATTCATCGAAAATTTGTGTGGATCGATTATTTTGCACGTGAGTGTATATAAAAATTTTTTTTGAAAATTAAATTTCCCATATTGTTTTTTTTACTTGTTTTGCTATAAAATTCAAAAATACTGTTTTATATTAAAAAATATGAGAACTTAAACACCAAACATGTCAATAACAAAACAGTTACTCATGCTTTTGTCTAGAAGTTTGTATTTAGCTTGAAGCGAAATTATCCAGGTGGATAAAGAGACATCCATATAAATTTCCGGTGGAAGCTATTGAACACAAAACAGAATAAATACGAAGTATTTTCGAACAGATTCCCAATGGAAACGAGGAGCAGGGCGCTATTGGTACCTAAAGCTCAAAGAGTTCTTTCCCTTGGAAAAGCTCATCTCTACAGCACATTGGGACAAATGCTATTTTTGGATATTTTTAATGATACTTATTTCAATAAAGAGCATACATTTCACCGCCGAGGCTACAACCAAGGCAAGAGATAAAAAATTATTAGCGGCAAAAAACAATGTTTTACCATAAATAGTTAATTATGTCATTAGGTTAAGAAGTAAGGCTTTTTGTGCTAAGCACAAAAAGGCACTTCTTGGCCGAATGGCATACAACATTTTATCTTCAAAGCACTTTATATAGGTCAATTTAATTCAACATCAAAGCGGCCCAACCTCACTTTTTTAGAATCTCATTTATTTATTAGCTAAAGATTACATTTGTATACAATAATTATTATTGCTTTTAGAAGCAGTAATAGTTTGACAATACCTAGCTACATGATTTAAGTAGAAATGGATTTTTGCTATTACATTGAATTCAATTAATTGTTTAATAAATAGGTAGGTATCTAATTTCAATTTGTTTGGATTTTTATTTAAAAAATAGGTAGTTTGGAATGTTAAAGCTGTGTTTAACATTTAATTTCACTGAAAACTTAAAGCAAATTAAAACTTAAAGATAATTTAAATCGTAGAAAAAGAATCGTGCGTTTTCTTGGTTGCCTAACCTCACTTTTTGTTTTATTATTCATTTTTAATTTTACAATAATTTAATGAAAAACATTAAACATTAACAGTAAAACAAACAAATTAGTGCTTATTATAAATAAATTAAACCAGTTTAGTACGTTAATTTCTTAGAACTAATTACTTGCCTCATAAAAATTTTTATCGGCCTAGGCCATAACAAGGTATTTCTTTATCGAATGTTGACAACAATAAACTTTAAATTATAGACCGCGTGGAGATAAACAATATTTTAGCATAAAAGAGTATTTATTGCTTGAAGAAAAAAGTTCTTAGTGGAAGAAGTATAGTTCTCTTGGAAACAAATACAAAATCTCTTGTATGTTTCTTCTTTCAACCAAGTGCAAAGTGTTTTTGTTCAAAAGCTATGAAAATTATTCATATTTACGCAATTCATTCAAGCTACATCACAATTATACCGTTAGCATGTCAATTTTCTAACAAGATCTGGTAGCTTCTGATAAATTGGAGGGGATGCAAAACGCGCACACCGTTTTCGGCACACGTGTTTAGTACGTTTTTGCAACTTGCAATTCGCCATTTTCTAGGGGCAGTGATATAATATTATAATTCTATTATAGGTCTTTCTAATATACAATTTGCCGGTTGTGTTGTGTTGTGGCGTGTTGGTAGTACTTTTACTATGAAGTTGGAATCATTAAAACTCTTTTTTAAATAAATCGAATTTAATTAATTTGTTTAATGTTTTTAAATTAAAATATATGTATAATTAGAATTGTATGTTAAATCATATTTATGTTAGTTTATTAGTGTTAGTATAAACAAACTTTTGTTATTATCAAACAATAAATGTCTTATTTTACTTAAATAAACCTTTTTTTAGTCAATCTTCTAGTTTTCAACGATGCCAATATTAAGGCTTAAACTTCCATCACTACGAAGGTCCTTGATTTAAATTGTTAAATGCGTGTTTTGATAATTACAATCAAAAGGCCTTTGTGGTGAGGGGAATTTAAGCTTAAATACTAACAACGCTGGTAGTTTCAGTGAAGATCAGAAGCTTTTGAATAAAATAAAATGTGGTTTGGTCAATAGTATATGCTTTTGTAGCAAGACAAATCTTCTTTCTTAGAAAGTTTCTAAGCTTTTCAATAAAGATGCAGTTTTCTTGTTAAAATCCCATTTTTTTGAGCTAAAAACGTTTTTTTCATTCAAATTAGAAATATCTTTCGAAGAAATATTTTTGGTCCTTGTACCAAGAAATCGCTTGCTCTTGATTTAAGCTAATATTTTAATCTCCTTAAACGAATAGATTAATCTCTCCCATCAATTTAAAAAAATTGATGTGAAGATATTTTCTGATTTAGATTAAGAAACATAGCTCTTGACCCTATTCAAAAGCGCAAATCTTTTCAATCAAAGTGATTTTCATTTCTTTTAAGAGATTATTTTTTTCAGTGTAGGTGGACGATTTTCTCCCAATGTGTTCGAACGTTTGCCTTCGGCTCTCCCCCCTCGTCCTTGTCCCGATGCCAGTTTAATATCTGACTGGGGTGTAGTCATCTATCAGATTCAAACAGACAAGAGTTTTATTAAAAGTCAGAGCAGCACGTCAATGGGCTGCTAAAAGTGGGCCGCCCCCCCATCGGGGGATCGCGAGGACGACGTCGAGGGGGCCTCTTACCGCCCCTTCTCCACCCGCCGACAAATCGAAGAACCTTTCTTTTTCTTTACGGAATTTCTCTTTGAGATTTTAAATTTTTTAAAGAAAAGTTTGAAAGAAAAAATTTAATTATTTAATAATAAAATCTACATATTATCTGTACAAAATATTATAAAAAATATTTATAGACGGCGAAAATCACACTTAAATTTTTTTCTTAGAAGCGTTTTCGAGATATTGATTGTTTTTTTAAATTTTCTGAGGTGTTTTAGAGTATATTTCGAGTTCTAATTGATCGATTTGAACAAAAATCGAGGTCGAAAATTTACATATATTTCTGGGAAAGATAGAAATCGAAAAGATAATTCCAGTTTGATTTATTTTACGTATATATTATACTTAAAGGAAAAAATAAGCTGCTGTTTATAAAAATCCATGGATAAATGGCGAGGTTATGAATTTTTCAGTGGAAGACCAAAATTCAGTTTTTCGAGAATTTTTATTTTAAACATTAAATATTGAAATTAAATTTTTTATTGAATATTAAACAATAAATATTGAACACTGAAGAAATTGAAAGTTTTATTTTGTTGTAAGAAGCATAGGTTTAAAAAAATTCTGGGTCCTTCTTTGTTTTTTGTTGCTTTCGTATTCCGTTTCTCGTATGAGGGACCAAATGTAATCACCCATCATGGCTGCATCCCAGAAGCCGTGATACCGCCGCTCCATAGCCTTCATTTGCTGGTGAAAACGTTCTCCGTGCTCATCACTTACGTCGCCCAGATAGTGCGGGATATTTACGCACTCGAACTCTACTTCTTTCACTCATTTTACACTTTTTATTAACTAAATAAAACCATGATAAAAATACCTTGTTGAAATATCAAAATGTTACTATGCCAACACGAGAAACAAAAGAATTCACGTTTGCGGAGTCATGTCAAATTTAAATTTTGAATAATGTTTTCGTTAAAAAAAGTACGTAAAAAACTCAAAAAATTCCAATCATGCACTTTATATAGGTTTTCATTGAAGAATAAACATTACAAAATAAAAGAAAAATCGTCAAAAGGCTGAATTTTGGTCTTCATAACTTCGCCATTTTGCCATGTATTTTTATCAACATTAGCTTGTTTTTTTCTATAAATGTCAGCTTCACGAAAAAAAATCAAACTGGAGTTATATGTTTGATTTAAACCTTTCCTAGGACGATATGTAAATTTTCGACCTCAATTTTTGCCATAAAAACGAATTTTTTAAGTTATTAAAATCGCTAGCGTCAAAATACTTATCCGATATCATCCGGAGAGAAAAGTATAATGCTGATTACCATAATTATACCCTTTACTATAATTTATATTACTATTTGGGACAACTATCTTGTATATTGCCAGATACTTTGCATATATAGTAATTTTTAAATATCCATGTATGTTAAACCTTAAGGTAAAATATTATTATTCTTAACCAATTTTGTTTTTAATTCTTATTATAATTAGATTTTTTCCATTACTAATAAGTATAGTAAATTTTAAAATATTATGTTGCTATTTTAAATATAAATTATTTTAAAATCGAATATTTTTATATGTAACATATTTATTGTACTTTTTAATATAAAAAAATGTTATGAGAAAGAATTGAACCTACACCTCGCCAAAGTTTTTTGTTTTGAGTGCGTTCCATCAACTTCAAATACCGACAGACAGGTGTTTTGACCTATATTGGGTATCATCAGTGTCGACACGACACTGTCGAGCATCTTGTAGTAGTGGAACACACCCAAAACAAAGAAATACCTGAGCTTATATAACATGGTTGGTAAGCCAACAGAGGCGAGATGTAAGAACATCACGTGATCCACACCGTCTAACGACGCGTCGTGACGTGGCCTTTGCCGCAATCGGTACATACTATGCAACCAAGTAGGTTCAATTCTTTCTTATAAGAATTATAATTATATATACATAAGTACTACCAGTAATGGGTCAAGAAAGTTTATTGAAGAAACTAAGAAAATTTAATGTTTAAAATGTCATAAGTTACTATATTGTATATTATATTTAAATATATTATTACCTTAAACATAAAAGTATCTTTATTTTTACTATATTTTTTATTAATGTGTAATATATTATAATATTAGATGAACACCTTACATTTGATTAAATCATATAGTAAATATTACTATTTGTAGAAAGTAAAATCAATTTACTATACGAACATATTAAAAATTAAAATATATATTATACATTTATGATTTAGTAATATTGGTGTTGTAGTCTTTACTAAAATTGTATAATAAAAAATAGTATTTTGTATTGCAATCTTAATATTGTTACCCTAAAAATTTGTTAAAGTAAATTTTACTATATATTTTTTCTATCTAAAATTTACTATACATTTTTCTCCGTGCAAAAGTATGTAAAAGAAAGTTTTAGAGGGCTCAAATACCTTCAATTTAAGGGCTTGTTTGACCAAATCGATCAATTAGATTTCAAGCTTTACTCAAAAACGTCAAAACATCTCCGAAAATTGAAAAACAAACAATTGAAAATTCATATTTTAAAAACGCTTCCATAAAAAAATTGAGTGTGATTTTCGTGTTTAGTGGGTCAAAAACATGGGAAATTTTTTTTACGATTTTGTAAACTAGTGTAATTAGTCATTTGTGACACACCTGTAATTTTTAACCAATCAAAACGTGTATTTTTGACAGATCACCATGGTAAGGGATGAATTTTAGTGGAAATTTTTTTTCTCGTGGGTACCCAACAGCAAATTGGGTCAGAATTTCTCAAACGGGCCACCTGAATTAGGTCAAAATTAGTTTTTGTTTGTAGATACATTTTTTTGATAGTATTTTACATCACTAACACAAATCCTAAAGGATTTTGTAAAAAAAAATTTTTCAATTGATATATTCATGATATTAAAAGTCAAAGTTTTTAATAATTAAAAAATAAAAAAATTCATTATGGCTGAACTAATTATCCGATTCCAACGATATAACTAGCGTTGGAATCTTGTTTTGACATAGATTCTTTGTTATTTTTTTCAATTGTCCTATTTTCATTTAGGTCGATTTTTTTTTGTTTTTTTTATACCAAATTCGGAAATAATTGCCTTCTGCGCCAGCTATCGACTCTAGAAAAAAAACACATATACTCCAATCATTTCTCGAAATTATGCTGCTGAGAAAAAAAATGGCCCGCAGGTTGACAAAAAGTTATTCGTCCTTTTGTGGCCGCGCGCGGTGTCAGCTCACGCTCCGAACCGTGTACGCTGTACGCGCTTGTGACGCGACGTCTTACGGTGGTATGGAACCTGCGGGCCATTTTTTTTCTCAGCAGCATAATTTCGAAAAATGATTGGAGTATATGTGTTTTTTTTTTCGAGTCGATAGCTGGCGCAGAAGCCAATTATTTCCGAATTTGTTATAAAAAAAACAAAAAAAAATCGACCTAAATGAAAATTTTACAATTGAAAAAAATAACAAAGAATCTATGTCAAAACAAGATTCCAACGCTACTTAAATCGTTGGAATCGGATAATTAGTTTAGCCATAATGATTTTTTTTTATTTTTTAATTACTAAAAACTTTTACTTTTAATATCATGAATATGTCAATTGAAAATTTTTTTTTTACAAAATCCTTTAGGATTTGTGTTAGTGATGTAAAATACTATGGAAAAAATGTATCTACAATCAAAAACTAATTTTGACCTAATTTAGGTGGCCCGTTTGAGAAATTCTGACCCAATTATATTGGAAATTTTTTTGACGTTTATAATGGCAGAATATTTTTTTGACAATCTGGTTTTTATTTGTTTACATGATTATTTTGATACATTTCAATTACAAAGCTAAGATGTTTTCTATATTCTTTGGACACCTCCTTTCTTCTTAATGGCGAAAATGCAGGACTTGGAATGGAATGTCTAATAAAATATATATAATATTTAGACACTATTCTATTCACCTTCACAGCTTCAAAAGTGAAATAACTTTTAGGTTGGGGTTGACTTAGTTGCCATGGTAACTAAATAATCAAGTCGAGGTCAAGTTAAATCACAAAATAAATTATAATTATTTAAACACAATTTGGTGTGGAATTTTCTTACCGAATACCACACGAGGTCAAATTATTTCCGGAAATTTTTTCTCCCTCATGAATATTTTTAGAAAATTATCCCTCGTCTTCGACTAATAATTTTCAAAATATTTATGAGCTCGAAAAAATTTCCGCAAATAATTTGACCTCTAGTGGTATTACTAGTGAAAATTTCTGAAAATTGCAAACCCGTAAATAATTACAAAAAATGAGCATACAAAGAAAATTCTTTAAATTGTTATTATAATTCCGCATTCTTGCCTATCTGAACATGATCAAAAAGCATTCTTTAATAATAAAACAAACCCAGAACAGATATTTGCGGAGCGCGCGCTAATATGGGTAATGCGATTTGATTATTGCGTCTGAGCGAGCAGACTGAATGCGCTATGGCTTTGTTCGACCGAATTGCTGTTTTAACATCTTTATACTTATCTGCTAGTATACGAGGGTATACAGTGGTGTACGATATGCCACCCCTAAAAAATTGGACATGATTAATTACTCTTGGGGTAGTGCAGGTGCCTTCTTGAATGGGTGCTGATTTATTTACTGGAAAATCACTGATTAATTGGATGAATAATGAAGACTTTAGTTTTTATTTTAATAGCAAACATACATCTAGGGTTTATCCTATAAATAATTAATTATTTAAAAAAAATTGTTTTCTATTGTTTTATATAATATATAATTTGTATACTTAATAAATGTTTTATTCCTGTTATATAATGTTTTATACGAGGTTATAATTAATGTAAGTATCAATTTTTGAACAATCAAAATTTTAATAATAAATAAAACAAAAAAAGTAGTTTGTCTTAATAAAGTAAAGATCCCTATTCGTCCAACAATTGCTTTCGTTACGGCAAAAAGATCATTTTTATAAAAATTATGTATCTACAAACGCTGCTTTCAGTAATAGCATTTGCATTAATTATAAAGTAAATTTACGTTATGTTTATAAAAATAACACTCTTCCAGATGCAGAAACCCATTGATAAATATAGTTATTATTATTTGTCCAAAAAACAGTTCTATACCGTTTACAAAAACGTTTTGTAGTATTAATGAAACCCTAATTATTCACAGAAATTTTGTAAATTTTACAAATTCCGTTTCGTTTAGAATAAAACTTTTTTTATAATATTAATAAAATTTATGTAAATTTAACAACAAATTAATTGTTAATTCAATAAACTATTTTCATTGTAACAATGGTCACATTTTCAACCTACTATTATAGTAAATGAAATTTTATTAACCGTAAAAAAGTTTATTCTGTAAATAAAATAATCTCAGTACTTTGACAAATCGTAGGTTTTTGTCCCAATAAGACACTGAAAATTTAATAAAAAAACCTTAGGTGGTACATTTTTGTATAGCCATTACATTTTAAATTTAAATTAAACAATATTATTTTATTGTTCGCTTAAAAAATTAGTTTTATTATCAGTGTATGTACATTTTCTTGAGTATTGGACTTGTGAGCTTTTTTGTGAAAAATTAAATTTCTACAAAAAAAGGTATTTAGCTTTTTTTCAACCGTTTATAAGTTTTTATCAAAATTTTAAATTAAATTTTACTGGACACTAAATTATGGCTAGAACTATGCTTGCATGGATTAATAAAATAATGTTTTAAAAACACATTAAATGTGAAAAAACATTTGAAAACAGAGGGTGAAAAAAATAAACGGATTTTTTTCACGTTAGGAAAGCTAGTCATAATAATGTCCCTTTAAAAAATCGTTTGTAAAGTGACCTATTATAATAGTTCTTTTCATAAACTACATTGTACTCTCTAAAAATGAAATAGTCAAAATTCTACTATTTGAATTAGTACCAGCATATTTACTAATAAAATAGTCGTTACACTTTAAAATAGTTATTTTTTACTACGTAAATAGTCAAAGTTTCACTAATTTAAGACTAGTCACCATCTTTGACTATTTTTGAGAGTTAAAAGTAACTAATTTCTTTAATCGTTTGCGACCAACAATAAAGTATTATTTGAATTAAATGCATATACCTTAGCTCCATGGTTAAATGGCCCATAAAAACAAATAAAGAGAAGAAGTTTAGCTCAAAACAGCAACACAAATAATATATTCAACTTTAAAATATTGTGAACAATAGAGGTTTAGTAATGATGCACTTCTCTGCTTTTATTTTTATTTTAAGTTCCCGACCGGTTTCGGCTTATGCCATCTTCAGGGGACTCTACAATTAATACATTTGATTTTACTTATTTTTAGGTTAATAAATAATTATGTAAATAAAGATAAAATAATATTAAAAGTGACTTACACGTCTGTTTACATAAAATATTTATCACTCACTATATTATGCTCTAAAATCATTGTTATATATTTCTTTAAAATTTCAGGGCCGGGTTCAGTAACTTTTTCTTCTCCTTCCTCATTGTGTAAGTATTTGAAAATTGGTATGTAGAAGAGGTTTACTTGTTCGTTTAGGCTTTTTTCTTTTTCTTTTTTTGTGGATTTCATATGCTTCCAGTAATGTGAGTTTGTGGTTTTTCTCCTGGATGTGTAAAACCTTTATTCCTTCTTTCTTGTTGAATGTATGGTTGTTTTCTGTTAGATGATTGCCGAAAATTGAGTTTTTGTTTTTAAGGTGTTCTCCAATTCGTGTTTCGAAACTTCTTCCGGTTTCTCCGATGTATGTTGCATTACAATTATTACATTTTAGTTTGTATACTCCGTTTTTTTCTAGAATGTCTGTTGTTCCTTTTGAGTTTTTTAGATTATTATAAATGTTATTTTTTGTTTGTGAACAATATTTATTGACAAATAAAATTGATTTTTATAGGAGCGGCTGTTAGCCGAATGGGTTATGACAACAGCTTGACAAGCTTGACAAGTGACAGACCTGTGTTCAATCCCCGGCAGGGTCAAAACTTTTTTAAAATTTAAATCTACTAATTTTTGAGTTTTTCATTCAGTAGAATTTGACTAATTATTAGTGACTGCTTTTTCGCTATGACAATTAGTCAAATATGACTTATTTTTGACTAATTCATTTTAAGAGAGTACGAACTTTTAACCTTATGATTTAATATATTTATTAATACAATGTAGTTACCATATTTCCTTTTTTATTGAGAAATCTGTGGTCTCCTTTTTATCGCGACAGCAAAAACAGTATCAGATCGCTTAGGTCGGCAAATGGCGGGTCGGTTGGCGGGCGTAATGGAGAACGAAGGGAACGGCGAATCCAAGGAGGGCGGCTGCGACGGCGGCGGCGGCGGCCGTGCATCGTCGGATTCCTGTCCCTGCAATCCCGCGGACAACTGCTCAGCTCGGATCGAGAAGAATGCTCGGATCAGCCGATATTAGATTCCCTCATCACATGGGCGGAGACGGCGAAAGACTAAAATTTTGATATTAAAAGTTACCAATTTTTTATTATCTTAGATACTGTTTAAATAATAAGTATTCGGGGGTAAGACTAACTTACCTGCCACAGTAGCACAAAGATATTGGCCCAATATTGCTAATAATATTGGGCCATATATCTTTCGTCAGATTTTTTCTAGCATGGTCCACTATTGAAACCCAACCTATAATATATTTATACAAAAATTCCAAATCAAATAATTAAAATTAAGAAACAATTTTTAATGTTTTTTTTTATTTCTTTGATATAACACTATGATAGTTCGAATTACTAACATTGAGTACGCCCACCTATATTACCTAATTTTGGGCTGCTGATTTTAAAAATGCCACTAGTTTTGCTCCAGGACGTCTAGGATTCGAAATAATTGCGTAATAAAATGCTCTGCCCAATTATCGCAAAATGTAAGATTTTCGTTAATATTTTGATTATTTATTAAATTATTTTGCCTTAAATCTATTTTGGATGTTCAGGGACTCAATACAAATTCATAGGTAGATAAATGTCAAATAGAATTTTTTTTTATTCAATTGTAGCCGTATACTATGGTAGTATAAGGGATATTTAATTAAGCACTTTTCTGCAGAGAAGTGCTTTAGTAAATACCAAAACTAAAATTATAATGTTTTTTTGGTAAAAAGTATCATTTTTTGAAATTTTTGTGTCGTTTTTTTAATTACTAATTAAATTGAAAAGGCAACAAAGTAAATGGGTTTCGGTATAAGCATTACTCTTCGACTAATATTTGATACGTTTTTATTCACATGCCTAAAGTACCCAAAAATTTCATCTCGAATCTTATTTACTAAGTCTTATCAAAATTTAATATCGAATTGAAGTATAAATGCGCCTTTATCTACTTTATCGTTCAAGCACACTAAAGTGCATCTATTAATTATTGACATTTAAAATTTAAACTTTAAATTGTATTTTTACTTGAAAGTGATTTTAAGAACCAAAAATGAAAAAAGAGCAGGAAATGGAAGTGGTAATGGAAGTGACAGAGAAAGAGAAAGGAGACGAACATTTATGTCGTCGTTGTAAATTTGTTTTGTTTTTGTTGCGTTACATTTACGTCCAAGAAAAACCAACGCAATATTTCATTACAAAATTTTATGAGATATATCTACTACTTTAATTTTGCAGGAATATTAAATTGACCGTTTAATGAAAGATTAGGCATTCAAAAATGCTCTCAAAGTTGACGAGCTTATCGCATATGGAAGTGTTAAAGCTGTCATTGAAAATGTTCTTGGTTCATATCGGGCCTAAAATTTGCGCCAATTCGTTGAAAAAATGCTCTCCGTTTTGTAAATAATTACCGTTAATATGTCTTTTAAAATAAATTTTCTTTTTAAATCCTGATAAATTTGCCGAACTGATGAGCATGGAGAACGATTTCACCAAGTGACTGCAAATCTAGAGCATTGGTAGTCTATGGGTATAGCGGAAAAAAGTTGGATTCATTAATGCAAGACATTTGCTGGAATTTGCAGCAAAAGATGTACGACGATGATGAGGATTAAGCAAAATAATACTATAATTCAATTCGATATGTGATACGATTTAATAAATTTAAGGTAGAAAAAAGCAAAATTATGCAATGCATTAAATTTGGATAAAACATACCAAAACTTGTTTACTTTGTTGCCCTTTCAATTCAATAATTAAAATAAACGACAAAAAGTGTCAAATAATGGTTGTTTTTTACATAAAATACATTAAAATTTTAGTTTTAGTATTTAAAATGTCATATTGTTAAGATAAATATAATCTATTTGACGTATACCAATTACTTCAGTACATTCAAGATAAATTTAGGGGAAGGTGGGGGAATTTTGCGCGGTGGGTAATTTTACGCATAAACAATTCTTCCAGATATGAAGTAAATAATACATTTTTTGAATGTTGCAAACTTGGAAACGTTGCTTTGGGTATACGGGGACTAAAGTGTACCGCAATGAAGCTTGTAGCTTTTAGCTAGTGACCATGGTCACTAGCTAACTGTGATACATGTACGTTGATCTAAGAAATCCATGTCGTTTCCGCTACGAGTTAAGTTTAAATTTCTGTTCAATCGCTTAAATGTTTATAACACAACTTTATATGATCTTTCCTCGTAATCTGGTGTATGTTTAAATTGTTCAGGTTAACTTTTGAAAAGTTTTTTAGTATCACAATATTTTTCTTACAATGGGGGTAATTTTACGCTGCTAAATTGGGGTAATTTTGCGCTGCAAAATTTGGCCAATATGGGAGCTTTGGTATACAGGAGCCTAGATTGTTCAGCATAAACAGTTCCATTTGGGCACACGCGAAGTGTAGCGAAAAAAAAACCCTAAAACTACATATGTGACAAATGCTGCATGTAGACCCTCTTATTTCTAAGAACAAAAATTTTATTTTTAGTTATTTATTTTTGATTTTGTTTGTTTTGTTTGTTTCATAGAGAAAATAGTTTTGTTTTATTTTTATGTTTTAATATAATAATATTATAGAAATAAACCGCGGTTTATTTAGATACCTACAAATCTTTCTCTATACAGCGCAAATTTTCCCACTATGTTGCGCAAAATTACCCTGATAGGTGGGTAATTTTGCGCAAATGCATTATTTAAAAAAATGTAGTTATAGCAAACCAAACATTTTTTTTATAAATTGCGCATTATATACACATAGTAAACATAGTAGACTATCGCTGGTATTAATTGCAAAATTTCACATTTAAACTTAACAAAGATACTAGAGATTTTGCTTAGATGCGCAGAATTCCCCCACCTTCCCCTAAGCCAAAATAATTTAATAAATAATTAAAATACTACCAAAAAACTTACATTTTGAGGTGAGCAGAGCATTTTATTAAGAAATTATTTTAAATCCTAGACGTCCTAGAGAAAAACAAATGACATTTTTGAAATCAGCGGCCCAAACTTAGTTAAACTAAGCTGGTGTACTCAATGTTAGTAAAAAAAAGTTTCTAAAACTATCATAGTGTAATTAATTCATCTTTAATACTTGTAAGCCATGCATACTTACTTCAGTTCAATTTGTATAAAAATAACAAGATTTTTTATAATAAACATATATTTTATATACTTTGCCCCTTCAAAGTAATTTTGTTAAAAGTTTGTGTTCTTTTGAAGTAATAATATTAATAATAATAACAATATTTATTTCCAAAAACGATAGGAAAACGTCTAAAATACAATATAAAATACATATACGAGGTGTGTTCAGAAAATAACGGGAATTGTTAAATTTAGCGGGTTCGGAAGGTCCGGTTGTCATAAAATTTTCTTTATCTCCACGCGGTCTATAATTTAAACTTTATTGTTGTCAACATTCGATAAAGAAATACCTTGTTATGGCCTAGGCCGATAAAAATTTTTATGAGGCAAGTAATTAGTTCGATTTTTTCTCGCTAGGGGTATTGTTTTGACAAATTAATCCTTTTCTAAGAAATTAACGTACTAAACTGGTTTAATTTATTTATAATAAGCACTAATTTGTTTGTTTTACTGTTATAACATTATAATGTTTAATATTTTTCATTAAATTATTGTAAAATTAAATATGAATAATAAAATAAAAAGTGAGGTTAGGACATTGCAATTTGACGTTTCACAGTTGTGTTTTCTTTTTCTACGATTTAAATTATCTTTAAATTTTAATTTGCTTTAAGTTTTCAGTAAAATTAAATGTTAAACACAGCGTAAACATTCCAAACTACCTATTTTTTAATAAAAATGCAAACAAATTGAAATTAGATACCTATTAGGTACCTATTTATTAAACAATTAATTGAATTCAATGTAATAGCAAGAGGGTAAGTAAACCATTTTCTTACAAAAATCCATTTCTACTTAAATCATGTAGCTAGGTATTGCAAACTATTACTGCTTCTAAAAGGAATAATAATTATTGTACATTTAATGTAATCTTTAGCTAATAAATAAATGAGATTAAAAAAAGTGAGGTTATGCCACTTTCATGTTGAATTAAATTGACCTATATAAAGTGCTTTGAAGATAAAATGTTGTATGCCATTCGGCCAAGAAGTGTCTTTTTGTGCTTCGCTCAATTGTAGGCCTCCGCTACGCGTCGGCCTTCAAACTTTGAGCTTAGCACAAAAAGCCTTACTTCTTAACCTAATGACATAAATAACTATTATTATGTTGGTATACATGCCCCCGTAGTTTGATAAAAACTTTAGCTGTTTTCATTGTTTACTTTGTCTGTGGTAAGGTTAGACGTGTTTTATGAGCTCGGCGATTTTTCATTCGTTAAAAGAAATGGATCAAAGAATTTGTATCCAATTTTGCTTAAAAAATGAAATAAATTCTGTAAAATTTTAACAAAGGCCTATATTGAGTCTGCTATAATTAAAACCAGAGTTTACAAGTGGTATAAGAGTTTCCAAGATGGCCGTGAAGACGGCCCGAACGGAAAAAGTGGAAGAAATGGTTATAAACCATCAGAGAAGAAGCTGGGCTCATTATTACTGTTTTGCAGTTTATTCTTAAAAAACTCTTTTTTTGTTTTTTAATTTAGCTCTCATGTTTTTTTTTTAATTATTCTATATCTAGTTTTAAATTCTACATCATTAGTATTTTTATAAATTTTTTCTACTCCCACCTTTAAAACGCCCTTTATCGTACATGTTTCCATGACACACATTGACAAGTTGTGGTTTTATGGCGCTTTAGTCACGGGCTGAAGTTAGCAACAGGTTTTTAGTCACGGGCTGAAGTTAGTTTTAAGTTAGTTGACAGTTGTCAAATGTCATATAATTGTTAAAATAAACTTTCTTGTAAAATAATACTAAATGTGAAAATTATTTTATTATCTCAATACAAAAATATAAAAGTATTAAGTAGTTTCTCAACGCCAATATTTGAAAAGTTTATATGAACATTGTG
The DNA here is from genome assembly GCA_921294245.1 of Brassicogethes aeneus. NCBI lineage: Eukaryota > Metazoa > Arthropoda > Insecta > Coleoptera > Nitidulidae > Brassicogethes > Brassicogethes aeneus. The sequence goes on along the minus strand of OV121132.1, from coordinate 4,869,379 downwards.
CTCATAAAACATTTTCTTTACTTTCACTGTGAAAAACTGTCAATTTTCAAGAAATACATTTCGATTTATAACCTTTATAATCTGTGTTTATAAAATGTAAAAATTTGACATTTGACGGTGACACACAGATTCCCCTATTGTTTCATAGATGGCGCTCTATACAAGTTTTTGATTTAAATCATTTTAAGATAATAATAAGTATTTGCCGTAGAAAAAGTAAAAACTTGATACATAATATAGTAATTTTTCATAATTTAACAATTCAAAACAATATAAGAATTTGTATGTTTCAGTGACAAAGTTTTTGATGCGCCGCCTCTGACTCGAACATAGCACCAGTCTCATCCGCCCTTCGTCTTGAACATCCAGCCACCCTTTTGTTATGGACGCGATATATTCGCCTCTGATGGACAGACATTCTTTTCTTTTCCTCGTTTTTTCCTCTTGTCTCTTCTTCTTCTTCTTCCCATCTTCTCGACCCGCTCCCCTTTTCCAGCCCCGCGCTTTTTTACAGTGTTTTCTTTGTTCCAGCCAGCGCGAAATATCAATGTCGAAGGAAATTTATTTTATCGCTTCTTTTCTTTTATTGCGCAAATAGATGCCATTGATCTGCATACTAAAATCCCTCGAAGCGATCCGGTCCGAACCATAAATTACAATAAGTTAACCTGGATCGAAAATCACGCACGAAATCGGACGTTTTATAGGGAATAATAAATTATTTAAAACATAAACCTCACAGGAATTAGTTTTAACAGGAAAACTATTTATTATCATACAAAGTGTAAACCCAATAAACATTTTTGTTTTTATAGTGGTTTCCATAAATGTTATGTTATATCAACGTTGGGCCCTCTTATATTGTTCATGGTAATTTTATATAACCTAAGGGACTATAGTTCAGTTTTATAGGATTATCTAAGTTACTTAATGTGTTATTATAGCGGTCTGTGTTGTAATATTATTGATTGCACTTGTGCGAGTGAAGTGTGGTAAAATCCAGCATGATAAAAATATCAAAAATATCACTAAGAGCCGGTTTTTCAATTAGGGTTTAAACCTTGGTTTAGGGGAACTTAGATCAGTTAATGAACTCAGTTCACAGTCAAATGGGTTTTTCAATGTCAACGTTAAGTTGGTACAACCGAATTTAGTATACGCCTAAAATAATAGTAGTTAAAACTGTCATTTTAACAAAAGGATTTTGTGTTTACTTTTGGATTTTTGTTTATCTGTGCTGTTTTAAAAAGTTCTAATCTATGCGAAAGGTTGCTTTAAAACAATTTACTATTGTTAAAGAACAATAACTATTATTTATTATGGATAAAAATCGTGCTGCCAACTTTACCTATTTTAAGGAGGAATTATTTGTAATTATTTCGTTTTATAGTATAAAATGAATTTGTCGTTTTTTGTTACATGTGATCAATTTTACTAAAATGTATTACCTATTCAGTAATTATTTTTATAACTAACATATTGGTCGGATTTGCAATAACTGGTCTAATTAAATCCACTATCCTACAAAAGGTTTGGAAAACCGAAATCTGGCAAAAAATTCATCATTATTTCACCTTTCAAAATGATTCGGTCTTACCCGTGGCCTGTGCACACGAAGTTGAATATTATTTAGGAATTCGCCAATTTCCTCATCATCCTCACTAACTAACTCAAACATATCCATTGCAGATCACAAAACAAGAAATAAACAAAGTAATACACAATAAAGCAGAGAAAAATTAAGTTATGTCAAGTTGAACTTCGTTTAAACGGCCAACACATAGATGGGGTTCGCCAACAGTGACGGTTCATCTTTTGATTTAGTTTAAACCAAATTCAAGCTTGAACTTTGATTGAAAAACGGCATATTTTGTTTAAACTAAGTTTAAATCCTGAACCAAGTTTAAACTATGATTGAAAAACCGGCCCTAAGAAAATTAAAATTTCGACGTTTTCTAAAATAAATATTTAAGGTCTACTCTATAAACGAAGTAGACTTGTTTAAAAAGTGAGTTCATATTTTTTTATTTTGTACATCATATAATATGAGTTAATTTTTTTGTTATAATAAATAATTTGTTGTAATGCCTTGCAATTATTTTAAAAAACTACTTTCTATCTCCAATAATAACAGGGTTAGAATGGTAGCAATGTATGTAAACAAATAATAATAAATAAATAAAATAAACAAGAAACATGTTTCTATTTGACACATTGGGGTCATAACGATTAAACACAATAAAACTTTATGATTTATGACCATGGAAAATAATAAATAATTCATTTGGAAAATGCCGGATTTAATCGGCACACGTCCCGGATTACCTGCCTCCGCTTTAGCTCCGGTTTAATTATTTGAGGAAGATATGAAACTGCGCCTCCCAATAGATCGGCCGCGTGGCAGAATTTATACCCCCATGTGTGCCTACTCACCTGTATACTGGAGTTCCCACGGTAGTTTCGTTTTTTTTCTGCTACTTATCTACCTATAGCCATAGCCTCCATTTCGCAAATATTGCCACCGTTGCTTGTATTTGGTCGCTACCGTACATGAAAAAACAAGTAAATATACAATATTTGCCTAAAAATTATATTTATGACAAGTGGATTAAACAATCTAGTAAGAGCAACTTGATGTCATCAGTCAATAGAGTAGGTATTTTAATATTTTTTGTAAATATTTTAGTATATTACAAAAGATCCAGGTTTTTTTAACTTGTCCACCCACGTTTGTAGAAAAACAAAATAAATATTCAAAACATCAGTACCTTGGCGTGTCACAACTCCTGAATCAAATATTTGAGTGATTTTATTTTAAAATATATTCAATTTATCTTAAATTTTTCAATTTCACTACAAACTATAAAACATTAAATAATGTATTTTTCATATTTTATCATATATTCGAATAATAGCAATTTTTAAAAAATTGATAATCATTGTACTCTCTTTTACCCGTCAGTTCTGTGTCCAATGTTAAAATTCAAAATTCCTGCGAAATATTGAAGTTTAAAGTCCTCGTTTTAACTCAAGTGTCAGTAAAAAAATACCTACAGAGCCCGCCCTTTGCACGACAGTCATCTTGAAAACAATGCAAGCGGCGAAGTTGTGGTGAATGCACGTATAGTTCCAGTCAAAATTTCAGTACTGTGGTGAGTAGGTATTTTCTTACGTATATATATTTCATTGTAATTTATATAAGGCTATAAGTGATTTGTTGATAAGTAGCATCCACTAATAAAAAATATCAGTAAAATACTTAATTCCGAATTATAATCTCAAATTTGTATCTCATTCATCAGTACCGTGTCGTCAGTTCCATGTAATCTTTTTTTCGCAAACTTCAATTTAAATTCTGCTTGCGCAGAACTTGTTTATTTAATGTCATATGACAATATTATAAACTCATATAAATTTGGTGTGGGTCCCATATTTAATAATTGAGATATCGGTATACCCAAAATCCACCAGCCGCCACTGATGTGTGGTATTATTTGATTTTAAGATATTTAATGTATAATATGCTCAAAGTTGCAATAAATCTTATATTTTCCAATAAATTATGTATTTAATTAGTACCCTGGTATACTCGTCACTTCCCTTGCATTCAAATTTGGAAAACAGATATTTCAGAAACTGTTTGAAAAGGTGACTGGCCCGGTCTGGAACAGTATATTTGTTATATTATCTATGTTCTCATAACAAAATACTGTTTAATTTTTACCCAAAATGAGGTCAAAAGTTGCCCAACATTTGTAGAATTACCCATATAAAATAGGTGCTTCCTTTACCTAATTCGGGTACAAAAAATCCAGACTGTTTTTTGTCTTGTGTCTTGAAAAAAACTAATAAAAGCTCACCTTGCCTCTGCTTTAAAACCTGACTATATTTTTTTGATTCAAATATCATTCGACTCGAAGCAGTTTATTGAAATTTAAAGCGTGCGCTTCAAGGATCAAAGCTCCTGCTATTATAATATATATAATACCTACTTTAAGGGCGTCGCCAGTCAACGGGCTAGGGCGGGCAAGATGATAGAGGATTTGAATTGTAAGTTATATAAATACAATTTGTAGTGACCGACTCAAGCTTCGGCTTAGGCCAAAAATGCCACCTTCGGACCGTAAACCCCAAATTATAAAAACATGTAAAAAAAAGTATAGTAATTGGACATTTTATACAGTAATTGGACACTTGGAACAGGTTATTGGACATAATAATATTTTTTGAAGATAAATTGCTGATTTAGGTAATATTTTTTATTTCGTTTTTGTATATTTCTTTCTCGGATTCCTTATCCCTTTTCTGGATTCTGAAGGTAACTACTAATTCCTTGGCCTGACTTCTGAAATAGTTTGTTGCAAATATCATTAAGTGTGGTATCTTTACTTTGTGAAGCATTTATAATGTTTAGGCCGGAACAGGATGATTTAAATAAATCTAATATTTTTTCGGGTTTTATGTTAAAAGTATTTTTCGAATTTATTAATTTTGTTGACATTAGTTTTTTATGTATTTAAATCACTGTTATTCTGCAAGATTGTGACGAAGAAATCACTATATTACTTACTTTCTAAAAATGAAGTAGTCAAAAATTTCATAGCGAAAAAGCTGCCACTAATAATTCTCGTCAACAGCAATTTGTATCCAGGACATTTAGCAGTCAATTCCCATGAAATATTATTCGCTGAATTCGAAAATGTCGTCAAAAGTTATAAAAGTAGAACAGTTTATGAAATATAATCAATTTTACATATAATATGGAATTGACTATATCTCAAAAACTGCTCTACTTTCATAATTTTTTACAGTTTCGGATTTAGAGGACAATTTTACATAAGAATTGGATGTTAAATGTCCTGTGAACTACAGTTATTAGTGACTGCTTTTTCACTTTAAAAACTAGTCAATTTCTTTCTTTTAAATAAATGCAATGTTTTAGGTGCATTTATTGTGTCACTTGGAAAATAGATTTTTTTATAGTGAAAAATGTCTCCTTCGTCACATGTCTCTTTTGAGTTAAGATTTATAGTGGAATTACCTTTATTTTGCCTAAATAATAGTCATAATGGATAAGAAAATGTGAAATATTTATTTTTTAAGTAGATGAGGCTAAAAAGTATAATGACCCTTATACTTACGTATATTCGGACATAAAGTGATTAACTAGATTTTGGACTTTAACCGTAACATATCCATTATATTAAACAAAAATTATCATTTTTCCATCATATAAATAACACAGTTAATTTTTAACACAACAGAACGTGTAAAAGAAAATATATGTTTTTTTACATAACTGCAAAGTTAATTTACCAAATAATAATAATAATAATAATAATAAGTTTATTAAACCTTCAAATGTTTGTTTACAAGGCGTGTCTACAATGATAATATAAAAAGCAGTATTATAAATATAAAATATACACATAAATAAATAAAAATACAAGAAACATCACATATTATAATAAATGTATAAGTCAAGTAACAGATAAATACAAAATTATATGATTAATATTAAAAGTTTAAAAATTCCTCAATTGAGTAAAAAACATTCTGGATTAGAAAACTTTTGATTGTCTAAAAAGTGTTACTTTAACATTAACTTTTTGTTATTTTAACAATATTTTGTAATTAATAATTAATGTTTATTTTTATATATTTTAATAAAATTAATATAAGATTATTAGTTTTTGGGAAAAAAATAAAACATGCAAGTATGTACAACATAATTTAAAAAAAAGGCCAGCAATAAAGCATTGGAATTCACTAAAATTGCACAGCCTACTCCTTTTTTTTAAACATTATCATAGCAAACTCACCTTTAAATTTTGTTAAATATATGTTATATAAAAACACACTTAATATTACAACTAGGAACCTCTATAGAGATTATAATCGAATTAACTATCATCAACCGACTAAACGCGATTAGAAGACAAAGGGCCTTGCAGGGTACCGATTTTAATCGAAAGAAGGCGAAAATTAGCGAATTAGAAGAATAACATTTATATTAAAGTTGAATTGAATAAAAAAAATACTCAATTGTTTTAATTTGATTAAAAATGTTCTGTACTCAAATATTTAACAAATATTTTTGAGTTAGATTAACACTTGTATAGGAGTTATTTAAACTAATGTATTATATTGAAATTAACATAATTTTCTCGTAACATTAACTATATTATTAAATTACAATGTACAAAAAAATTATAATTTAACATTCTCATTTGTTTTTACATTTTTTAACACGCATTATTTTTAACACAAATATTATAAATTTTTAACTGTGTAACAAGTATTTAACGTCAAAATCTAAATTAGATCCCTATTTTTATAATTGAAGAAAACTAATAAACCAAAATAAAAATCATACAAACTTGTAAATCGTAAATGATTGAAAGCCATGCGAACCAAACTCGTAAAAAAGAAACAATTGATCTTAAATAAAACAAACACATAAACGGCCTTAGTAATATTTGCCAAAGTATCTACACATCCCATATAGCGGGCAATAAATATATTTGTTGACTTGGTCCCTTTCACTCCCCAGGGATCATTTATTGACGTTTATCTGCTTTGGAAAATCTGTCTGCGGCCCCTTCTATTTACAACAGTTAAGAACTGTGCGATAGATTTGTTTCATTGTCTGCTATTTTAAATGTATGTATGTACGTACAAAAACGTATGTAGGTGTAGGTAAATAGCACCCTTTTAACATTAGATTCTGTGGGAAGTTTACAATAATTTGAAAAGTCTCATTTGCATTCCCAAGTAACACTAATGCTCTTATTGAGATCTTCAAGACAGCCTTAGGACCATTATAAAGCAGCTTCTAGCCAACAAGGGCCTACAATGGACCAAATTGATTAAATTAAAACCTTTAACCTTTAACCTTTTAAAATATGCTTTATGTACTTTTAAAATGTAAAAATTAATTACATTATATAGTTATTTAAACAAATTTATTATATTGAAATTAACATTTTTTTATTTAAGATTCTTATTTGTGTAGGACCTTTTAACACATTAATGTTTGTTAAATATTTTGAAATTTTAAGATTTTAATTATTATAATTTTTGTATCAAGTAACATATATCATTTATGTTATAAACACTAGGAAGTTTATGTAAATTTTTACATATTTTATTTAACACTCATTATTTTTAAAACAAATTTTATAAATTTTTAATTGTGTAGGTAGGTACAGTTACGGAAAGAAGTAATGTCCATTTGAATGCTCCATTGTAATTGTTCGGAGGCATTCGGGTTTTACGCACTCTGATATGTGATCTATTTTTAAACTCAATAATTCTACCTACCTGCTATTTACCATTCTTTCTAGGCACATTTCATTTGACTTTTAAGCTTTTATGCAATAATTAAATATTTAAGGAATAACATTGATTCTGAAATAGTTTAAATATAATATAATATATTATGTTCTATAACTTATTAAATAAACTATATATTATTTAATAAGTTGTTATTAATAAAATAATATATTTAAATGAAATATAGACATTTAATACTAAAATAATTATAAACTTTTGCATAATTTTGCAAATAAAATTGTTAATAACCCTCTTTAATGTATTTACCTTTTTATGTGATTTTTTTGTTATCTGGGCAATATAAATTAAAATATTTATTCTTACTATGTAAATTAAACACATTAAAATTTTAAACTAAAATGCATTTTGTGCACTATTAATACGTTTTTCTACTTCTATTGCATATTATTGATATTTTTTGTTTTTTTTTGCGTAAATAATGGTAACCAATATAACCGCCCGGTCTATCAAAGTGAATTATATTTACTTTGTAGGTATCAGTGATTGGCTTATTTTAATATTCACTGATATTTGAAACAATCGGGTTTTAAATTAGAAAAAAGTAAGGTTGACAGATGTCAGATTTATTTATATATACGAGGGGCGACTATAATGATCTTTAAAATAGAAGAAAAGTGAGGTTATATTAAATAAATTTTGTTATCAATGGAAATTTCTTAATTGGAGTAGAACAAACATAGTATTACACTCGAAATAATGCGCATTATTTACTCGGATGAATTACGTCTCTCGCCTGACGGCTCGACATGCAAACCTTATCCTTTTGAATAATAGCCTGCATTATCTCTCGTATAATAATATACTATTATCAACATTTTAGTTTTCATTTCTTGTTTTATGAAATATCTGCCCAATACCAACTTATTTCAATGTATAAAAATCCAATAAAATATGGAAACGGCAAAAATTTATAATTATTATAATAATTGAACTTGGTATTCCCAAAGGGTCTAAGTGTCAAAAATAAAATTGTGTAAATTAATGAAAATCCATTCATCTTTAAAATACAAAAATAATATGGAAAATATTTTTTTAGTCGTTTTGCATGGCACATAGACTATTTTTAAATGATAATATAATATTTGACCAAATTGGGTCCAAACCCTTTGGGAATGCCATGCTTCAATTATAATTATTAATGTAATTATTTACCATTTCTTTTTAAATAAAAAGGCAGCTTTTTTTGCTTATGGTTTTAGATAATATTTTCCTAAAAAAGGGTCCTACTAAATTTTACCATAAATTTTGTTTTGCTGAAAAAGTTTGAAAATCTTGAAAATTTCTATAAATTCAACTTTTACCTTGAATACCTTTTAAAAGAGCCCTACCAAAATTTGTTTTAGTTTTACTAATCCGTTTACGAGTTATACAATTTTAAAGTATTTTAAAAAATCTCATATTATTTTAATGGGAAATAAAAATTCCCGATGAGGGACCTGTAAATGTAATATTAAGAGCTTGCATTTTAACAGGACCATTTTTTGGTATTTATACTTATAAGTCTAATAATTATATAATATTTTAATGGGAAATAAAAATTCCCGATGAGGGACCTGTAAATGTAATATTAAGAGCTTGCATTTTAACAGGACCATTTTTTGGTATTTTATACTTATAAGTCTAATAATTATATAATATTTTTTATCAAATATTTAATAATTTGTCCTACGTTTAAAATATTAATATGAAATTAAATTAAAATACTTTTTAACATTTTAGTCCGGAAGAACTTCGGCTATAAAATTTATTACCTACTTTTATGATATAATTTATATATTTTCTGTTTATACATCTATAGATATTGTAATCTTTTCTTATTAAGCCGGATGAGGATTAGCCCTTTCGGCAAGTATTAACTTATACCTCTAATTATGCCTAAATACGCGACGTGTGCGCCGATGATAATTTTAACGGCGCCGGAGTATATTATTATAACTTTAAAGAATAAATATTTTATAATTTTTTACATAATAAAAGAGCAATAAATAAATATGAAGAAATATATAATATATATTTTATAGTTTTATAATATTTATATATTTATATAATATATATTTTATAATTTTATAGCTATTTATGTTTATATGTTTTATAGTTTTTATATGTAAGTTATAGTTTTATAGGTATGTTAACTTTTATATTATAATTATATTAAACATTTTTTGATAAATCCTACTATATTTAATTTAAAAATATACCAAATATAAAAATTTTAATTATTATTGACTGCTTTTTCACTTGTACCGTGGTTAACTATGGAATACCATGGTATCCCAAAATTTAACAGCCAATTCTTATGTAAAATTGTCCCCTGAATCCGAAAATACATCAATAATTATGAAAGTGAAGCAGTTTATGAGATATAGTCAATTCCATATTAAATAGAAAATTGACTATATCTCAAAAACTGTTCTACTTTTTTAACTTTTGACGGTATTTTCGGATTCAGGGGATAATTTTACATAAGAATTGGCTATTTAGTTTTGGGATACCATGGTATTCCATGGTTAACCATGGTACAAGTGAAAAAGCAGCCACTATTAACTATTAAATTAGTAATTTTTGACTAATTCATTTTTAGAGAGTATGTTTTTAATTTTAACACATAAAAGTGCAACAAATAATAAAATTTGTTTTTACTCCTAAAATAGTGTATTGAATCATTGCTAGTTCTGAAAAATGTAAAGTAAGTTTTAAAAAACTACAACTTGATAATATAATTTATAGCCTAAAAAGTTCTTATTAAAAGTTTTTTCCTAGAATAAATGTTTATAAAACTATACAAAAATATATCAAAAAATTAACGATTTAATAAAAATACAGTTAAATATGTAACATAGGTACCCAAAATAATTAATTCAATACGAGCAGGTAGTAAATTCTAAATATAAACATATTTTTAAATAAATCCCTAAGAGGCAGATGTTGACCATTTCCGAATGCCTCCGAACAATTACAATGGAGCATTCAAATGGACATTACTTCTTTCCGTAACTGTACATAGTAGTATAGTAAATGCAGGACATCATTTTTCAGTGATTTGATCGCAGTCATAAGCCGTCGATTTAATAAAGCGGATAATCGCCAACAGGCATCAACAAAGCAGGTCGTACGTACGTTGTAGGTTGACGGGGGCTGGCTGGCGTTTTCGGGGCGAGCGTGGGGCTTCTTGGGGGGCCGCGATCCGCATCACACACCGTCGGCAATTTGTAAATAGCCGGCCGCGTGCCGCAAATACCGGTATTGAATGTTTTCTCGCCGACGACACGTGGCCCAGAAGTTTGCCACCCCATTCGATCCGCTATTAATATTGATTCCCTCAGGAGATATGCCCAATTTAGAGACCTCCAAATAAGTCTATTAAGGTCGCATATATGAGAAAAGTAGATACACTAGAAACCTTTCACAAGAGTTTATATATATATGCATGAGAATGAGAACAATGTTTGCATCAAAAAACTTCTATCAGCTAAATTAATAAAATGGGTCCAGTAATGAAAATTATTTTGTAATATTAAAAGTCTTTCCGTCAAGCAGGTTATTAGTTTTTTTTTTACACTGATAGAGAAAAATAAAGTAGAAACCACGAATATATGAACGTGACTCATCAGGCACAATCGTACGAAGTAATCTATCAAAGGTCACGGTCCATTGCAGTGCTGTTCTAACGGGGGCATAAATATTTGCTTTTAAAGTTAAATTTTAATAATTAACATCTACGATAATTAAATAAAATGTAATTTTCTTATAAACTAATTAATAAATAAACTTTTCTTTTAACTTTAAACGCAAATATTTCAGAATTGGTGAAAAAAACAAAAATGTTTACGCAGGTCAGGTACAAAGTGAAAGATAATTAAATTGTGTAGATATAAAAACAACTTGCGTTAGTTTCACGAAATTTATTAAATATTGACAATTGTTTCGCTACACAGTAGCTTCTTTAGAATGTATTAAACTAATACTATTACAAAATTTATATAATTAAAATATTTTTGTATTCTAGCCTAGAATTTCTAGGTAAGGATTTTTATACGACATATACCTGTGTTACATAATATAAACCACTGCCATTACAACGTTTAAAACGATTATTAATCCGTAAACACACAGCAGAAACACGATATGCAAAAACAAAGATCATATGATCTTTGTTTTTGCATATATATGACATATAAAAACAAATGGCCGACGGTAGAGTTGGTTGCCTTACTATGTAATAAAATAAAATAAATTCCCTAAAACACGAAATCTACTGAATTCTAACAAAAAAAAGTAACAAGCTAGGACACGCGTCATATGTCCATCTTTGTCGAACACTTAGGCAGTTTAAAGTGAGATCACATCACAGATGGCGCATTTTAGACCGGATGCTTAAAAACCTACGTGTGAGTACATTTACCGCTGCATCGAATGTACAGGTCAAGTAAAACATTACTGCTAGCATGTCTGAGATATGTTCGGCACCCGATGAGTCACGTTTATATATTGGTGGTTTCTACTGTAGATAGGATAATCCACTCTTTACCTTTTAAAATAAACATCGGAACAGGGATAAAGTCGTGCAAAAGTTAAAAAAATGAATAGACAATATTTGAAACAATTATTGCTAACTTGACCTGAAAAAAATGATACTGGTCTACACTCAAAAAAAAAATTATGTAAATTTACCACGATTATTGATGGCGACTGATGACCATCGATAATCCAGTAAATTTGCAACAACAAAGTAATTTTACAAAACAGTATTAAAATTACATTGTAATTTTACACCCATATAATTAAAATTACAAAGTAAAATTCATAGTTCAAATAAAATCATATTGTAAAATTACTAGATTTCATGTAAATTTACAATGTAAAGTCCCTAGTTAAAATAAAACTATAATGTAAAATTACTGACTTTAATGTAAATTTACAAACACTTAAAATTGTAAAAATCCTTCTTTAGTAAAATCACAATGTAATTTTAATTTACAACATATTATAACATTAAAAAGTAATGAAATAACAAAATATTTTTTCAGCATAATTTATTTAATAGAAGTTGTTAAGAAAATTTAAAAAACGATAATTAATTGATATTTACTTACCTGCAAAAACTACATGTATTTTTTATTACTAAATATTATTGTTTTTATTATGATTAAGAATTAATAAACTGTTTTTAGGTACATAATATTTTATTTAACTTTATCTATAAATACATAATTTAATTTCGCAAATATTACAGGTTAACATTGTCTAAAACAATTATGAATTGATTATGCATCTTTAACTAAGTTTAAAGTACTTACCAATAGTAAAAGACCTTGTAGAAAACTGTGCACATAAAAACACGTTCATCTACTAAACACAATGGCTGACAACAAAGACGTTTTGGAAGCGGATGCAACCCTGCATCACGATTTGGCGCGCGGTAATTGGTTGGAATTTACAATAAAACTTGTAATTTTACATGCGAATAGTAAAATTACAAAAACTATGCAAATATTACAAATTGATATGTATTTAAAACAATAATAATGTAAATATAACTAAATGAAATGTATTTTTACATAACAAAACTTAATATTCCATTGTAAATTCACAAAAATTATTAATTTTACAAGAAACTGTGTATAATTTCATAAATTAACTTGTGATTTAATTTTCACATTATAATATTTGTAAAGTGTACATGTTTAAACTAGTAAATGTGTTGTAAATTTACAAGAATTTTTTTGAGTGTATAGCATTGTCTTTATTAAATAGCTTTTTTACAATGTTTCAAATACCTATCTACCTTTATACAGCCCGTTCAGAGTAAAACCGAATATAGGGAAACGTATCGGGCGTGGCTTCGCCTCCCTCCAACGCGCGTCACAGTAGCTTGTGTGATAAACGACATGACGAATGGTCGAACAGGTAAAACGACCTTAAAAATTAAATGATAATAATGCAAAAAATCTCATTAACATTCGCTTAGCTACTGTGTCGCGCGATGGAGGGAGGCGAGGCCACGCCTTATACGTTTCTCTATATTCGGTTTTACTCTGAACGGGCTGTATATAATATAATATATATACTGCAATGATTTTTTTAAACCTTCAGACACGTTGATTTTGGTTGCGAGACGGACATTTTTTGGCTATATTGGCCTGTTTAACCAACGTTTTTATTCATACCTATAATCTAGAGTAAAAATATACATAATTGTTTTTTTATGTGATTCTCCGGCCAACCTAACATCACTCCAACATCTAAAATTCAATACCACATATAAATATAATTATGTAATTATTATTACCTACATTTGGTGGATAATTCTATCAAATTCCACTAATTTAGCAGCTCTTTCATAATTCCAAACCAAATATTAACTAACACCAGAAACAATCTTCCAAAATGTCGGTCACTTTCGTGAGTGGGGAATATTTTCAAGAATAAGCCAGTCGTACCAATATTTACTAATCTTAGAATAAATATTATTATATTTATAGGTATCCAGTATAGTTTTATATCTTTAAGAACAGAATAGTTGGAATTTTCCAAAATTTGGTCTAATCGATTGTTAAATTTAGAATAAGATTATTTCATTTAAAGTCTTTCTTAACATTTAACAGGCATAAGATCTACTTGTTTGAAAAAAAGATTAATATTTAGTTTAATTTTAGTTTTAGCCTTGACAATACTATGGGTCAATCATCTTGTTTCAACTGTACTTGATTTTAAGCTAAGAAATAAGATCTTTTTAATTTAAGGATAGGTTAATATTTAATAGTTATTTGTTTTACAAGTGTTGAAAAGCGACTTTTTCATGCGAGTGTTTAAGTTGCTCACGAGGCTGTAAGGCCGAGTGTGCATTAACACGAGCTTGAAGAAAGCTTTTCTCACAAGTGAAACACAATGTTTTTTTCTACTACCTTACTAGAAAACTTAATTTTCCACCCCCGAGCGAGGGAGGAAAATGCCTCTTTTCCTCCCCGGGAGGAAAAAAAATTTCCTCCCTCTTTTTTTTTTAAACATTTATATTGGCAAGAGTTTTTGTACCTTGTCTAGCTTTATTTGATTTTGTAGGAAAAAGATTTACTCCGCGCTTGTCCAACCATTCTTTTAACATTCTTTTAACAAACTATATTCATATTCACTATTTTAGATTTTTAAGGAAGAAAATTAATTGCAACTATTAAATTTATGATAAACATTATGACAGCTTATAAAAACTGTTATGTTGGTATTACCAAAAATACCATAGCAACAAAGCGTTATCAACACAACGTCGGCGACGCAAAACTTAATATTTTGTCATAATTTTATAGCCCCATACCGGGTAAGTAAAAGGAACCGGAACGCTTAAAATGTCTTAAAACCGTTAAAAGGTAATAGAAAAAACTATATACATACCTCAGGAGGAAAATGCATTTCCTCCCTTGAATATTTAATGCCCTTCGCTTCGCGTCGGGCATCAAACTATTCGCGGGAGGAAATGCAATATTTTCCTCCCATGGTATGTAAATAGCTATTTCTACGACCCTTTTATTTTTTATTATATTCAAATACAAAACAAAATAACCTAAAAACGTGTTTGACAGCTGTCAAAATTACTTTCATCTTATTCTTTTAATTTTTAAGGTATAAGTTACTTAAAATTAATAAACTTACCTTCTCAATTGGAATAAAGGCACTAAAATTGGAATTTATTATACAAACACAATTAATTGTGCTCTAAATGATATTTAGACGTACATATACAAATACAATACAAATTTTGAAACGAATGAGAAACGATGCTGTCAATTTCTTTTCACACAGACCTGTCACTTTTACACAGAAATGTCAATTTACATTCGTGTTTTGCCTTGCCAATGAAAAGATTTATTTTCTAAGCAACGATGCCAATACGAAATGTGACTTTTACATAGTGTTCGTAGAAAAAAGAAATTTAATGTATTCGTAGCCTAAGCACATTATACTTAAGAAACACAAAAATATGACAGTTTTAAACCTTAATTTTTATCATTATAACAACAAACTAATAATTTATATTGTATACTTATTTACTCTTATGTTGTTTTTAATTTTCAAAAATAATTTAATTTGTGTTAAATTATTAATTTTTTAATTAAAATACAACAATTATTTATCAATCCAACTCTTTAAATGGAGATACTATTGTATACCTTAACAAAAATGTTTTTTGTCCTGGGAACTCGGTGTATTTCCATTTTGTTTTATCTTCAATAGATTTATCTGATAAAAACACTTACGGAAGCAAACGACCATGTTCACGGGGCGCCTGTCGACCCTCAAAAGTCGATTGATTTTTCTGAAACTTATCTGATTATTTAAATTAATAAAGGTACTTCAATTTGATGCAATCTTGTGTGAACATTTTAGCAAGAACGCGTCCAGGATTAAAATTATTCCATGGAATGAAATTGGACAACAAAAAATATTATGTGTTAAGATAATTATAATCAGAACATATATTCATTTGTTTTGCCCACTTTGCAAACGAAGCGTAAAATAACATGGTTGTTTCTGTATATTTGAGGTTATCAAAAGGTAACATTATAATGAAAAAACAATTGTTCTTTTTAGAAAGCAATATCCAAAATTAGAATAAATCTTAATAATTGCCTATTCAGCTTGGAAAATCAATTTCATTTTAAGCAGTTTTAATTTTGAGGACTGCTTTTTAAAAATATATTCAAGATTGGCGATTTATTAAAATTATGTTAATAAAAAAATGTATAGGAAGGAATATTAGTGAAGTAAGTTTTAAGACAATGACTACAGGGTGACAGTGACAATGCTATACAGGATGGTGCAAAATTACCGTTTAAATGTTTACCTATAGGTATTATTATAATAACACCCGCATGAAATATGTAACTTCGTTTCCCCATTGAGGGTGATTAAAATAATAAATTTCCTAATCATTAATTTCTTAACTTCAACCCGTGGGCGAAATACTACTTCGTTCACTAGTGAGCAAAATAGAATTTTTCCCACAGGTTAAGCTTAGCTTTAAATTAAAATTGGAAAAAGTGAGGTTGAAACTGTCTGACACATGCAAATTTTAAATGAAATATCAAATAAAATTGGCTTTGAATTCCTTTCGCCACAATTGTTTATATTCTTTAATTGTACAAGGAGAGATTAAGTACCCCAGTAACAACTGTAAAATACTTTTGATTTATTTAGAGTTTAAATGTGCTTTAATATGTTCAATAAAACAATTTTGGTTTTAAAGTTACCTTAAGATAAACTAAAAGTCCTTAAAGGCCATGCAAAATTAAAATAAAAAAAAACTATTTGGACATTTATAACTGACTAATTATTGACAAAACTTAGTTTGAAGAGGATTGCGGCAATGTAAAACATACACAATTGGGTTATGTTCGCAGTTTGCAATGTGTCTTTTTACAAATACCTAAATTTGCATTAGAAGGTATGAAAAACGAAATTTACGGTTTAAAGCCTCTGAATAGAACAAAGAAATTTTGTTGAAGTTGGTGGAAATTTTATTTAAGTGTTTGTTCTTGTAAAAGATTAATTAATTATATTATAATTATAATAATTATAATAATTATAATATAATTATAATATTTATATTATAGTTATAGGAATACTAGTGCTCTTTTACCTATTCTTTTACAGGTGGTACAGAATTTCTCAAACGGGCCACCTGAATTAGGTCAAAATTAGTTTTTGATTGTAGATACATTTTTTCGATAGTATTTTACATCACTAACACAAATCCTAAAGGATTTTGTAAAAAAAAAATTTTCAATTGACATATTCATGATATTAAAAGTAAAAGTTTTTAGTAATTAAAAAATAAAAAAAAATCATTATGGCTAAACTAATTATCCGATTCCAACGATTTAACTAGCGTTGGAATCTTGTTTTGACATAGATTCTTTGTTATTTTTTTCAATTGTACAATTTTCATTTAGGTCGATTTTTTTTTGTTTTTTTTATAACAAATTCGGAAATAATTGGCTTCTGCGCCAGCTATCGACTCGAAAAAAAAACACATATACTCCAATCATTTTTCGAAATTATGCTGCTGAGAAAAAAAATGGCAATGGTATCCTGATTTCAACAGAAGTTAAAGAGTGCACTGTGATCCGTGAGTCAGGTGAGCGGAAAGAACGAATGAACGAGCGAATGCAGAATGAAAAAGGCATTAACGACGGGTGGCTATTTATCATCGGACATTGTTTGATCCTGTTGATCCGTTTGCTACGTTCGCCGCCGTTTCCAAAGAGTTCGTCCCATTGTTGGAGACGCGTGTCGGCGCGTGCATTCATCCAATATTATACTTTGTTCGATTGTCAACTTAAATCCTGACCAATTTAATTGCCCGCCCGACCGGGATTGGCTTATAAACATCCCGCTGTAGCAAATACACTTTATTATTTGATTGATGTTGATATGTTTCGAAAAAAAAAATGGAAAAAGTTTTTTAGTATTGTTTTTTTTTAACAACATTAATTTTATGCTTTTGAAATAAATCATCATATTATTTATTTAAAATTTATATATACCGTTGTTTTAAAGATTTTAATTTTTTTCTTATAAATATATAAAAAGGTTAGTTTGTTTGTTTAAACTTAATTTACATAAAAATAAGAATATTTGAATTTTTAATATTAGTTCTATAAAAACATGCAAAAAAATATAGTAATTGGACATTTTATATAGTAATTGGACACATGGACCATAGTCATTGGACATACAATTCTTACATAAACATAAAAACTTTACATCAAATAACATAAATTGTTAAATATTTTTAATGTAATTTTAGGTAATTTTTTTTATTTCGTTTTTGTAAATATCATATAATTCATAAATTTCTTTCTCGGATTCCTCATCCCTTTTCTGGATTCTGTAGGTAACTACTAATTCCTTGGTCTGACTTCTGAAATAGTTTATTGCATTAAGTGTGGTATCTCTAGTTTGTGAAGAATTTATAATGATTAGGCTGGAACAGGATGATTTATATATATATCTAATATTTTTTCGGGTGGTATGTTAAAAGTATTTTCCAAATTTATTAATTTTGTTTCCATTAGTTTTTTATATTCTCTATCATGCACTGTATTTAAATCACTGTTATTCTGCAAGATGTTCTGTGACGAAGAAATCACTATATTACTTACTGTCTAAAAATGAATTAGTCAAAAATGTCATAGCGAAACAGCAGCATAAAAGTAGGTCAGTTTTTGAAATATAGGTAATCAATTTTACATATAATATGGAATTGACTATATCTCAAAAACTGCTTAACTTTTATAGTTTTTGACGGTCTTTTCGGATTCAGGGGACAATTTTACATAAGAATTGGCTAGTAAATGTCCGGGATATATTATATATTGATATATTGTATACAAATAATGATATTGGACATATGTCCAATAAT
Organism: Brassicogethes aeneus; assembly: GCA_921294245.1. Lineage (NCBI taxonomy): Eukaryota > Metazoa > Arthropoda > Insecta > Coleoptera > Nitidulidae > Brassicogethes > Brassicogethes aeneus. The sequence continues at coordinate 4,850,607 of OV121132.1, read as the reverse complement.
AGAAATTTACATTTTTTACCAACCAGTAATTGGACACTGGCCATTTTACTGTTTGTTTTCAGAATTAAAATTAAAACGCATTAAAGTGACAATGTTTAAACCATGAGGAACACATTTATACCATACACTGATCTGTACACTTTTTAGAAGTATTTTTTATTGTAATTTAAACACAGCCCAGCTCTTAACAAAAAAACGAAAATCTTACCACCAAAGTAACGTGCTAACTTTTTTGTCCTATATTGGACCCAATATAAAGTAGTTCTATATTATTACCGACTGAGCTAGTTATAATTGTATACAGCGTCATCTAATGATTTGACTTTAAGGTAACTATAGTTAAATATATTTATCTCCACGTGTCTATAATTTAAACTTTATTGTTGTCAACATTCGATAAAGAAATACCTTGTTATGGCCTAGGCCGATAAAAATTTTTATGAGGCAAGTAATTAGTTCGATTTTTTCTCGCCAGGGGTATTGTTTTGACAAATTAATCCTTTTCTAAGAAATTAACGTACTAAACTGGTTTAATTTATTTATAATAAGCACTAATTTGTTTGTTTTACTGTTATAACATTATAATGTTTAATATTTTTCATTAAATTATTGTAAAATTAAATTTGAATAATAAAACAAAAAGTGAGGTTAGGACATTGCAATTTGACGTTTCACAGTTGTGATTTCTTTTTCTACGATTTAAATTATCTTTAAATTTTAATTTGCTTTAAGTTTTCAGTAAAATTAAATGTTAAACACAGCGTAAACATTCCAAACTACCTATTTTTTTAATAAAAATGCAAACAAATTGAAATTAGATACCTATTTATTAAACAATTAATTGAATTCAATGTAATAGCAAGAGGGTAAGTAAACCATTTTCTTACAAAAATCCATTTCTACTTAAATCATGTAGTTAGGTATTGTCAAACTATTACTGCTTCTAAAAGGAATAATAATTATAGTACATTTAATGTAATCTTTAGCTAATAAATAAATGAGATTAAAAAAAGTGAGGTTAGGGCGCTTTCATGTTGAATTAAATTGACCTATATAAAGTGCTTTGAAGATAAAATGTTGTATGCCATTCGGCCAAGAAGTGTCTTTTTGTGCTTCGCTCAATTGTAGGCCTCCGCTACGCGTCGGCCTTCAAACTTTGAGCTTAGCACAAAAAGCCTTACTTCTTAACCTAATGACATAAATAACTATTATCTCCACGCGGTCTATAATTTAAATTTTATTGTTGTCAACATTCGATAAAGAAATAACTTGTTATGGCCTAGGCCGATAAAAATTTTTATGAGACAAGTAATTAGTTCGATTTTTTCTCGCTAGGGGTATTGTTTTGACAAATTAATCCTTTTCTAAGAAATTAACGTACTAAACTGGTTTAATTTATTTATAATAAGCACTAATTTGTTTGTTTTACTGTTAATGTTTATTATTTTTCATTAAATTATTGTAAAATTAAATATGAATAATAAAACAAAAAGTGAGGTTAGGACATTGCAATTTGACGTTTCTGTGGATTTCACAGTTGTGTTTTTTTTCTACGATTTAAATTATTAAGTTTTAATTTGCTTTAAGTTTTCAGTGAAATTAAATGTTAAACACAGCGTAAACAATCCAAACTACCTATTTTTTTAATAAAAATGCAAACAAATTGAAATTAGATACCTATTAATTAAACAATTAATTAAATTCAATGTAATAGCAAGAGGGTAAGTAAACCATTTTCTTACAAAAATCCATTTCTACTTAAATCATGTAGCTAGGTATTGTCAAACTATTACTGCTTCTATAAAAGGAATAATAATTATTGTACATTTAATGAAATCTTTAGCTAATAAATAAATGAGATTCTAAAAAAGTGAGGTTAGGCCGCTTTTATGTTGAATTAAATTGACCTATATAAAGTGCTTTGAAGATAAAATGTTGTATGCCATTCGGCCAAGAAGTGTCTTTTTGTGCTTCGCTCAATTGTAGGCCTCCGCTACGCGTCGGCCTTCAAACTTTGAGCTTAGCACAAAAAGCCTTACTTCTTAACCTAATGACATAAATAACTATTATAGGACAATCGTTTTTACAGTATTAATGTTAATTGTCCAACAACTATAAAGTGTCCGATAACTGTCTACTTTACCCTAATACATAATAATATTTCATTTTTAAAACCGGTTTGTTAAACTAGACATCAAATGGGCATTGGCATAAACAAAAATTCATTGTGATTTTCGAGTTTAGTTTTCCATGCGCCTTTGACATGAAACTTTTAGAGATAAAAAATGCCATAAAGGATCAATTTACTCATTCGTTGAAAAATGCGGGAACTCGCATTTGAGGTAGTATTCAAGCCTTGAATTTCAAGGAAAGCAAATGAAGAGTCACCGTTCAGGTCGGCAATAAAATTCAATTTAACATTTTGAAAATTTAATCATCTGTTGTATTCGTCTAATGAAATAAATGTTTTTTCGTATTGCGATTCGGTGGCTGCTTCCTGCAGGTATGAGATTTTTCCAAACTACGGCGAAATTAAATTTTAAATTGCTTCTCTACGAGTACCTGAACACTCGTACATGCAAATATACCTACATATGTATGTATGTATACACATATATGTATGGGTACGCGTTCAGTAATGAAATAATAGGAGCCTGCGAATGCCACCGCTTTCGGATATTAAATTTTTTTTAGTTCTACTTTTTAATGCACATCAGAGCATTTTTATCATTTTTTTATGCCATGCACGAGTTTTCCATTATTGATATTACCTTTTTAAAAATTATATTGGATACGAGGTTTTTATCAATCTATAGGTATACCTTTAAAATATCCCAAAAAACAGATTTTTGAACACTCAAAAAATTTTTTAATACAAGTTAACCCTTCAAAGCATTGCGGTTTTATATTAGAAAAAAAATTGACATTTTAATGGGGTAGTTAAATTTTTTCTGACCTATACTTTTTATGGTTTTATTCAAGGCGTTTTGTAATATTAAACATTTCTGTGAAATCAGAATTTCAATTGAGTTTACCGTTTTCGAGATATTTACAAAAAATATAAATTTTTATGACGTCACAAACCCCGTCATGTGACCAACATTCTAAGATTTCTATTGGTTGAAAATTACCCTGTTGTCAAGTTGTCTTGTTAATGATTTCATTCGGTTATGTCAGAAAATACCCGAAGAGGTTATGTACAAATACTGTCACTGTCAGTTGAGTGAAAGAAGAAGAAGAAGAGGAGGTTAAAGAAAATTCTGAAATTAAAAGTTTTATTGATAGGTTTGCACATTGAAACACCGTGTGAAACCTAATAAAATGTAATAAATAGGTACCTAATAACTGTCTAAAGCAGAGTTTAATATATTTCATAGAAAAAAGTGGCAAAATAAAGCTGAAAATGAATGAAATAAATTTACAAAAAATAACAGTAAATGTAAGTTAACAATGGTATTTATGATATTTGTGTATAGTTTTTATAAAACTTGCATCCCTGATGATGAGCATCAAAACCTTTTGTAAGATTAAAAAAATGTATGACAAACTTTTGGAGTGTTTGAAGATACTATGCTCTAGAGTACATTTTTGTACTTTTCGACAATTCTACAACGTACATGGTAGGTAAAGATAGTGCAGGGTCTACATATAGACATTTTGATTAAAATTATTCAAACAGATGGTCATCAAATTCATTAAGTACCTATCTTCCTTATTACGAGGTATCATAATATTATTACTGTTTGATATTTTAGAGTCCAAGATATATCTAAAAGAATATAAAGAACTAGGCATACTAATGAAATGCATTTACGACAAAATATGATTATAATTATAGGTACTTACTTTATTTGTTTAAAAGCTCCAATGTTCAATGTAACCAACCATTCCACAAGATTCCTCTGCTTTGGAGTCCGTTATTAATAAATCACTTATCTAATATCAATTACAAATAACATAGCAATAACATTGATTTTCAATAATCTAAATTTAAAAAAAAACATAACCCGAAAAAAAGAAACGTCAAAAAATAAATTCTTCTTCTTCTTAACTAAAATTTTAGATCAAGTAGTTTTAAAACTAAAATATTATAACGTGGCGCCATCTATCGTAAGAATCTTAAACTAAACACCATAGAAAAAGCTGGCAACGTTGTCAATAGCCTAGTGACGTAATTAGGAGACTTTTTTTTGTAAATATCTCGAAAACGGTAAACTTAATTGAAATTCCGATTTCACAAAGATGTTTAAAATTACAAAACGCCTTGAATAAAACCATAAAAAGTATAGGTCAGAAAAAATTTAACTACCCCATTGTGTCTTAACCCTTCTTTAGGTAGTTTAAGATAGTTTAATTAATTGGTTAATTGATTGTATCTGTTGACATCACACCATAGATATGTATTTCTTTAGTGAGTAATACTTATTGAGTATGTAAGTTAGGGTGTTTAAAAAAAAACAATTATTTTTTTCCCAATGGTGTTGAAAGTGTATTATAATTATGGTAATCAGCATTATACTTTTCTCTCCGTGCACGGTTTTTTTTTAAACACCCTAACTTACATACTCAATAAGTATTACTCACTAAAGAAATACATATCTATGGTGTGATGTCAACAGATACAATCAATTAACCAATTAATTAAACTATCTTAAACTACCTAAAGAAGGGTTAAGACACAATTAAAATGTCAATTTTTTTTCTAATATAAAACCGCAATGCTTTGAAGGGTTAACTTGTCTTATTTGTCTTCCTTAAGGTTAATCCTGACGAATGGCCCTAAATGAGTGACAGGAAAGGGAACAAAAGTTCCGTTCATGTTGCAAACAAGTTTCCATAAAGTTAAACAAAGCAAAATATTTCCTCCAACAAGCCGGAAACTAATTTTATTCATTGCCGCAATTAGTGAAAGCTACCTATTGTTTTCTGACACTTGTTGAGCGCTAAATCTTTTTCAAGTTAATTGAAGTGAAAATATTGGATTTAGTTTTGAAAGGAATAAAAAGTTCAAATGGCAAGTAAATTAAATAAAAGTGAAACAAATAAATTGTTGAAAAAAGGATTAACGTCAAAATATATTTTGTATATATACAAAGACAAATTGTTAGGTATACCTACATGCACTGATAATGAAACTAATTTTGTAAGCGATTAATAAAATAATATTATTTAACTTAAATTTAAAATTGTATACTTAACTTAAATTTAAAATTGTATACATGCACTGATAATGAAACTAATTTTGTAAGCGATTAATAAAATAATATTATTTAACTTAAATTTAAAATTGTATACTTAACTTAAATTTAAAATTGTATACATTATAATGGCTTTAAAAAATGTACCACCTAAGGTAGGTACCTTTTTTATTAAATGTTCAGTGTTTTTATTGGGACAAAAACATACGATTTGTCAAAGTAATTAGATTATTTTTATTTACAGAATAAACTTTTTAAATTTAAAATTGTATACTTAACTTAAATTTAAAATTGTATACATTATAATGGCTTTAAAAAATGTACCACCTAAGGTACCTACCTTTTTTATTAAATGTTCAGTGTTTTTATTGGGACAAAAACCTACGATTTGTCAAAGTAATAAGATTATTTTTATTTACAGAATAAACTTTTTTTACTGTTAATAAAATTCCTATTTACTATAATGAAGCAGCAATGTTGAGCTTTTATAAAAAAAATGTTCGTTCAACAAAGTAATAGTTGTTATCATATTTTCATGGCAATAAGAAATACCTACTTTATGTTTATATTAAATCTTTGTCGAACATAAAATGTTTTTGTTAAATCCATAGTTGTGTGTGAATTGCGCTTACATAAAGTAATGCGCAGTTGTTATAGTAAAATTTGTTCATTTTACTATGGCATATTTGTCTTTTTTAAATTACTATCGTTGTAATTCAATTTAATTTTATTTCAGTTAGAAAATCTTTGTTAAACTTACGTTAAGCTATAAAAAGACATTTTTAATATTTAATATTGTTTTGCAATGGTTACAACATTTTTATTACCCTTAAAAAGAGGGGGAAAGGGTCAGTTTATTTTATTTGCAGAATGTTATATTTTATATGATTTAAAGTTATTTAAAAAAAAATGTATATTTTATTTTTTAAAGTTATTAAAAAAAATGTATATATATATATTTTATTTTATTTTCATAATGTTATAATGTTATAATTGCAATTTAATAAATATTTATCATAATAAACATGTAATAAATAAAATAAAATTCGTTAATCTGTATTTACATTTTTTTTAAATAACTTTAAATCATATAAAATATAACATTATGAAAATTTTGATTTTGTCGTTTGCAAAATAAATTATGCCTGGAATTTATCTGACTTAAATTTAATGTGAATTTTTTTCCCTCTTTTTTGATGGGGTTGAACTACTGACAAATTTCTACTATTTATTCTGATTGATACTTTTTATATAATTCTCCTATTTAAAATTATTGGTTAACATTTTTGAATTTTATAATTCCATGAACCATCCCTTACAATATTAGTATACATATACTCGATGTTTTTTAGTATTGCATGTACCTTTCCACCCTTTAGCATTTTTCGTGTGCATTTGGCCCTTGAAAATTCGAGTGGAGCGTTGCTTGCCAAACAAACGGGCACAGATGAGTCGAGTTGGGTAATTGAAGCGTACACAAGTAGCCTAATATTCCTATCTGTGCGGTCGTTGAACAACATTTGTACGAAACAGCATTCGCAGCACCAAACCCTTCAACTTCTTTTCTCTACCAAGCGAAAAACTACAACAGCGACGGCGGAAATCAGCTAAAACACTTTTAGTTTTGTTTCTAACTTCCTTAAGCTCAACATCATCTTGTTCAATGTCTATACATTACCCGCAAAGATAGAAAAAATAAAAAGAAGTCATTCTTAGATATTTTTAAAATAAAAAAACCATACATTTCAAACATGTAATTTATCTTCAGCATTTGTCATTTTTACTAAGTAAACATGAAATAAATAGTCAAGAAATACATCATTCTTAAAAATTATTATTACTATTATACTTTTCCAAATATTCATTTCACTGAAAATTAAAGAGAGAAACTTTTATCTCTTATGAAAATAATACAGAAAATATAAATTTAAAAAGTTCACTTAATTTCGCTCTTTTATTTGACTTTTTACATATTTAATAAGTAAAACCATATGCCGTTGCTTTAAAGATTTTAGTTTTTTTCTTATGAATATATAAAAAGGATAGTTTCTTTGTTTGAACTTTATTTACGTTTACTTAAAAATATGAATATTTGAATTTTTAATAGTAGTTTTATAAAAACATGCATAACATGGTTATTGGACATAAAATTTTTATATAAACATGACAACTTTACATCAATAATATAAATTGTTAAATATGTTTTAAAGATAAATTGCTGTTTTAGGTAATTTTTTTATTTCGTTTTTGTAAATATCATATAATTCATATATTTCTTTCTCGGATTCCTAATCCCTTTTCTGGATTCTGAAGGTAACTACTAATTTCTTGGTCTGACTTCTGAAATAGTTTGTTGTAAATATCTCTAGTTTGTGAAGCATTTATAATGTTTAGGCCGGAACAGGATGATTTATATTTATCTAATATTTTCTCGGGTGGTATTTTAAAAGTATTTTCCGAATTTATTAATTTTGTGGCATTAGATTTTTAAGTTCTCTATCATACACTTTATTTAAATCACTGTTATTCTGCAAGATGTCCTGTGACGAAGAAATCACTATATTACTTACTCTCTAAAAATGAATTAGTCAAAAATGTCATAGCGAAAAAGCAGCCCCTAATAATTCTCGTCAACAGCAATTTGTATCTAGGACATTTAGCAGTCAATTCCTACACTGTTCAAAATCAAGCCTTTTGAAATACCTAATCAGAATTAGTTAAGGAAAAATAAGGTAATATGCTTAAACGAGTAAAGCAATTTACCTTTTCGTTTATTAGGCAGGTTCGAATGCCTTAGTTCTATGGTGTATTCACTAACTTCTAGATAAATATTCATACTTTACTTAATAAACTTGTCAAATTTAAAAAGATAGGCAAATTACCTAAATATTTAGTCAAAATCTCAATTACTTTTAGGTACGACAATTTTGCTTTTAATTTAGGTAATTCTTCTAAATTATTATGGCAAATTATTGAACTAATTTAGGTAAATTCCTTTAAATATTAGTGACTTACTTGCAATCGGCTACGATCGTTAATACCGACGTTTTAAGATAAATATTCGCGCCTATATTGTCCACCATAATGCCAAAATCAACGAAAGCTTAAAGACCGCGTTGTGTGTTATTGATATAACAACATAGTTAATAATTATTGTGATATAAGTGAACATTTTGTAGTGCTATAGTTAAGTAATCCAAACTAAATGGAATTTCCCATTGACCCCAGTTTATTTTGAATAATAATACATGTAGTACCTGAACCGCAGATTTTAATTCGCCTAGGACACAAAGATAAAGGAGTCCTAACTTGGAAGAAAATTCCTATGCTAGGATTTTCACTAAAAATATATATAATTTGCCTGAAAACTTAGCTAAAATCTACCTAAAAATTTAAGCAAATTGCCTTATAAGAAATATAGAAACAGGAAATTTATTCTTTTATTCTCAGGCAATATCCCTTACGATCTAAGGTGTATTATCTTTGAAACCCAAGTAATTTTGCTTAATTAATTGTATCATTTTCTTTAAAAATATCAGTTAAAGAATTCACTTATTTAAAAGGGGAATATTCCTCTGAATTCATTTTAAGCAGTTTGCCTTAAAAAATCAATGGTCCTATATAGTCTAATATTTTAGGTAAAAATTAGCTAAAATTTTGAACAGTGTATAAAATATTATTCGCTGAATCCGAAAATGTCGCCAAAAGTTATAAAAGTAGAACAGTATTTGAAATTTAATCAATTTTACATATAATATGGAATTGACTATATCGTCACCTGAGAATTATAGTGTTCTATCTGCATTTTCTTTTTTTAATTCAGGTTAGTCTTGTTTTAAGTCTTAAAGATGCATATATGCATCTTTAAGACTTAAAACAATATATTGATCTATCTATTTATAATTGGGGTAAAAATTGTACAGTTTAAGGCTTAAACTGTACAATTTCTATCCCAATTATATATAGATAGAACAATATGCATCTTTAATACTTAAAACAAGACTAACCTGAATTAAAATAAGAAAATGCAGATAGAACATTATAATTCTCAGGTGACGATATCTCAAAAACTGCTTAACGTTGAAAGTTTTTGACGGTCTTTTCGGATTCAGGGGACAATTTTACATAAGAATTGGATGGTAAATGTCCGGGATACAAATAGAGTATGATATTGGACATAAGTCCAATAATAGCAATTTACATTTTTTACCAACCAGTAATTGGACACTGGCCATTTTACTGTTTGTTTTCAGAATTAAAATTAAAACGCATTAAAGTGACAATGTCCAAACCATGAGGAACACATATATACCACACACTGATCTGTACACTTTTTAGAAATATTTTTTGTTGTAATTTAAACACAGCCCTGCTCTTAACAAAAAAACAAAAATCTTACCCCCAAAGTAACGTGCGAACTTTTTTGTCCGATATTGGACCCAAAATAAAGTAGCTCTATATTATTACTGACAGATCGTTATAATTGTATACAGCGTCATCTAATGATTTGACTTTAAGGTAACTATTTCAATAACTATAAAGTTTCCGATAACTTTCTACTTTACCCTAGATGAAGATACAAAATTTTATTTAATTTTGGCTAAAAAACGATTTTATTATGTTAAGGATTAATGTTTTCAAAACATTTGAAAAAAACTTACAACCTTTTAACCAAAAGTGGTAACTTCGTTATATCTGGGAATGTTGAAAAAAAAAGTTGTTTCAAACAATTTGAGAAAAGCTGATTTTTTAAATTTTTAAATGTTATTTTAGTAGCCTTATAATTACGCAACTTTTCTCTTGTAGCACTTAAAAAAAAATATACCCATAAAATATCTACAACCAAGTTCTTTAAAAACGTGTACAAAAGTAGATTCCCTTTCTACCCCTATGTACTGCACTGGTTCAACTTAACCCGACAATGTATGTACCTACATACATGTATACGTGTATGTCTCTGTGGTTGGCAATGACAATACCATCATTATATTTGCATGACCTAATCTCTATCCATACTGGGTTGTTTATTCCTCAACCAGAATAATTTGTTATTTTTTCAATTCGGATATCGCATTCAATTGACAATATGTTTATTGAAAGGACGAGGCGGTCTAATAGAGGGATTGTAAAATTATCGTTAGGAACTGTTTAGTAGATTGTATTGACAGTGAATTTGTTTCCGTTAAAGGTCTGAAAAAGTAGGTAAATATCGTTTTTTGGTTTAGACAAGAGCGGCTTCAAAACTTTGGCAAATGCAAATGTATAGCTATAGCTTAACTCATAATTCTTTACAAAAAAACCTAAATTAAAATTAAAGAATTAAAATACAATGGTTGTTTGTCCTGTATTTGGTTGGAAATATCTCAGTTAATAAGCATTTTAAGAAAAACAAATTAAAATAAAAATTATATGATTCGAGGGGGGAAATCAATCAGTACTAAAATTTCCAATAGAACACCCTATTTTTAATTGCAGATTCGGATCATTCGACTAAAAATAGGTAGATTATGTCTAAAATATTGTTTCATATTTGTAATAGATGGCGCTGTAATGAAAAAAAAACTAATTTGCTCGATCTTTCTTCTGCATACGATTCTGTAATAATTTTTCTATAAAAATATCACTTTGTTTGGTAATAATTATCTTATTAAATTAAATTTGATTTTTTTAAGTACCCACGATTTTTTACCTAATATTTAAGGTTACTTTGGTTTAAGTTTTATTTCATTCGGTGATAATTATCAATTGCGTGGTCACTTTTTACCTGCCAGCATTAAATCCTTTAATTTAAAGGATTATTGTACTATTTTTAATAAAAATAGTGCTTTATTAAATACAAAAACTAAAATTATAATGTTTTTTTGGTAAAAATTACATTTTTTGAAATTTTTGTATCGTTTTTTTAATTAGGTACTAATTAAATTGAAAAGGCAACAAAGTAAATGGGTTTCGGTATAAGCATTACTCTTCGACTATTATTTGATATTTTTTTATTCACATTATGCCTAAAGTACCCAAAAATTTAATCTCCAATCTTATTTATAAGGTCTTCAAAATTTTATATCGAATTGAAGGCGCCTTTATCTACTTGATCGTTTAAGCACATTAAAGTGCATGACATTTAAAATTTAAACTTTAAATTGTATTTTTACTTGAAAGTGATCTTAAGAACCAAAAATGAAAAAAGAGCATGAAATGACGTCGTTGTAAATTTGTTTTGTTTTTGTTGCGGTACCTTTACGCCCTAGAAAAACAAACGCAATATTTAATTACAAAATTTTATGAGATATACCTACACTCAGAGAAATATCATGTCATGAAAAGTATATGAAATGATATTAATTTAAATAATCGGGTAAATTTGATTCAAATAGAAAAAAATGTAGTTTTATATTCATTTACCAACAGTTTTACAATGTTTTTAAACACTTTTAAAGTGTACTCTTTTTAAAATATATATACAAAAAGAAATCTATTTATTTCATTGCCTTTCTCAACGTTATTTTAAAAATATATGTATTATACAATTGTTATACACCTTTTAATTTAATGAGAAACACCAATGACGCCAAAACATATTTGAATCCCTTTGAATTATTAGGGATTCAAATATGTTTTGGCGTCATTGGTGTTTCCCATTAAATTAATAGGTGCATAACAATTGTATAATACATATCTTTTTGAAACAACTTTGAGAAAGGCAATGAAATAAATGGATTTCTTTTTGTATATATATTTTAAAGAGGGTACACTTTAAAAGTGTTTCAAAACATTGTAAAACTGTTGGTAAATGAATGTAAAACTAAAATTTTTTCTATTTGAATCAAATTTACCCGATTATTTAAATTAATATAATTTCATATGCTTTTCATAACTTGATATTTCTCTGAGTGTACTACTTTAATTTTGCAGGAATATTAAATGGATCTGATATACGACGTTTAATGAAAGATCAAGCATTCAAAAATACTCTTAAAGTTGACTAGCTTGTTACATATGGCAGTGTTAAAGCTGTCATTGAAAATGTTCTTGGTTCATATCTGCCCTAAAATTGGCGCCAGAATTAGCGTCAATATACGGTTTTGCCACTCTACAGAGTGTCTTAAACTTATGGTAAAAAACATCTTTTTGTTTAAACCTGTATATTATAAACGTACGTCTATGTTTTAGTATTTTTTAAAATGTGAGCGATTGTCCATTAATTTATCTACAATATTCTTTAATATTGGTTTAAATCCGACATCAAATAAAAAAGTTATTTGCGATTGAAATTCATCGAAAATTTGTGTGGATCGATTATTTTGCACGTGAGTGTATTTGTTATTCTAGATAAGTAGCATTAGCTACACCAACTGGGTGTCGGACGCGTAGGTACACGGCGTTCTCTACCCAGGCGAGAGTGTGGTAGTGGGAGGCGTGACGTCAGGAGGCCGACTGCAATGGCAAATTAATGTATAACCGCAGTAATACAAGACGGTTTCATATAAATTATCTATTGCTTTTCCATTGATATCGCTTGATTTAACGTTAATTTAATTATTGCATTAGTTTGCTGCTTTTATAACATTATAAATAAATAAAAAATACCAAGAAAATGTTGCGTTCCTAACAGGAAAATTAATGTATTATCGAGGTAATGCAAGACAGTTTCATATGAATTACTGATTGTCAAAGCCGGCCTGAGGTTTTTTTGAACAGTTTTGCCGTCCCCTTTTTATTCAGCAGAAAAATTCTTTTGTTGACTATCAATTATTAAAATTATCTCTACTTTTGTAGAAGTATTGCTTGGGTTTCCTTTATTTATTGTACGGCCTAATAAAAGAAGAATATATTTAACAATTGTTTGCCAAAATACTATATTACCTACAATATTTTTTATAAAGACAGTTTTATGATTTGCCCCTTTTTCATGCTTCAAATGGCCCTTTGACATTATCCAAAAAGACTGGTTAATCTTATTATTTATAGCGCAATATAAATTATTCTATTGCGCTTATAAATTAATCCAATGTTGTATGTTTGTTTTAAATAAATTACTATTTTAAGAGCATACACAAAAAAATAATTATTTACATTAAATAACCAACATTTTTATGGTTATAAGTATATACACAAAAATATTATAGGTAGGTACTCTTAATTCAAATCAAATATAAGTTTACTTTTTTATTTAAATTAAATCTATTATGTTTTGTTGCAAACTTGTTTTTTTAAATGAATACCTATATTAATTTATTTTAAGTAAACTTTAATATTTAAAAGAGCATAATTTCTATATTTAAAATACAAGAAAATTTTATTAGAGTAATTATTCATAATAGTAATAGATCAATTAAACTAATTTTTTTATAAAATTAAACTTAACAAAATTATTATTTCATATTCTATATTATAAAAATTAGACTATACTTATTTTAAATATAAAAATCCAAAAAAATCGTTATTTTAAAATTAAAGAATTATTTTTTGTGTGCAGTTCTGTTTGTTTTAAATAAATTTCTAGTTTAATAGCAGTTCTCTGTTTGTTTTTAATAAATTACTTAGTACATATTGTTCTGTTGCTTTGATAAAATATGTACTATGCATTGTCCACTGCTTTGGTAAGAAATACTCCTTAAAAGCAATAATAATCCATAACTTTGGTTGCAAAGCAATGTAATACAATAGGCGGACGTTGATCAGATCGGCCTCCTGACGTCACAGTTTCGATGCAGGAGTGGGGGCTACACTCCCGCCTGGGTAGAGAACGCCGTGGTAGGTATCGAGTTTGTTTTTATTAAACGGGATTATTTTAATCCACTCGACAGGACATCGAGACGCAGTAAATTGTCAACGCGATCTGCGATCAAGGGAGGGCGAAATAAAGAATCCGTCCGTCATAAGATTGCAGTGTCACCGTATTGGGGGTGCCAAAGTCGCGCAGCTGTTGCCGTTTAGTCACGGCACTGGAGTCTGTGACGCGGTTCAAATCGGCAATTTGTCGCACGACAAAGCGAGATCACCTGTTTTTGCTGGCGCAAGTCCCCTTATTACGCACGGTGGTGGTCTGGACCCCGACGTTTCGGGGCTCGATGTCCATTTTCATTACACGCTCGGTTTTATGCTTTCGTCATTTTTACTAGGAATCACCGAATTTCGGCTTGTTACGCAAGTTTACCGGGTAATTGATTACGGCGGTGTTTTGCAGGTGCGGTTTGCAGGATGAACAGCAGCAGGACATAAGCATTGTGACAATCAGAGGCGGATTAAATGTCGAGAGCGCCCTAGGCAAGCACCTTATCGGCGCCCCTCCAGCGGCCATATATTATAAATTTTAACTAGTGCGTATATAATAATTAGCAGCGCCCCGCGGTTTCACCCGCGTAATGTCCTATACCGTGAAAATTTTGGGATAAAATGTAAATCTGGGTCTCCAGCTATCTACACACCAGATTTCATCACAATCGGTTCAGTAGTTTTTATAAGTAACACACACAAACACACTTTTGCAGTTATAATATTATTAGGGTAATTTCACATGTCTATACCTATAATTAGTTATGGACCAGGACGTGTACTTAGTAAATACACGTCCTGGCCCTTACCTAATTATAGGTATAGGCCAGGACACGGATTTCCATGTTCGTTCTGTCACTTTTGCTTTCTTCACTTTCATCACATTTTATTCACGCCTATGGGTAAGTACTACTTACCCATGTTGTGAATGAAATGTGATGAGAGTGAAGAAGGCAAAAGGGACAGAATGAACATGGAAATCCATGATGAGTCACTGGGAAACAGATCTGACTGTGTATGTGTGTTGACAGATTATGGTGTGTTATATTATTATCATTAATTATGTAAAAGTTAAAAGAAATTATTAATATTTGACCGCCCTCGGTGGAGTAGTAGTCGAGAAGCCGAGAGGTCGTGGGTTCGAATCCCACCAGGGGTATTTATTATTATTATTTATTTGTGTTTGTGAGGATGTACTCCTGTAGGCCTGGTGCCTGTTGCAAGCACATTAAAATAATAAAATAAAATACAATAAATAATAAAATTAAAGTTATAAATTATTTATTTAAAAAATCCCAATTTTAAATTGGTACTAATTCAATGGCAATTGTAAAAAAAAATATAATTAAAAATGTCTGCGTCTACATTTTTGTCTTGCGAAATTGTCAATAGCATCGTCATAGTTTAAAGATATCAAGTTTGATTCAATGTTAAGTATACAATATATTGATAACGAATTTAATCTCTTATATATAAGATTGAGCGAAAATAATTATAATTATTATAATTATAATTTTTCACTCTCTTTAGACAGAAAAAACTCCGCTTACCACTGCAATTGCTGACTGCCGTCGATACGCACATTCTTAAGGCTATGTCAATATTTGGGTAAATTGTTCCAATTTCTTTATTACTATTTTTAATTTTATGTTAATTATTTTCTTTGTTTAAAAACTTACGTTCGCGCGCCCCTTTCTAACCTCGCGCTCCTAGGCACGTGCCTAGTTTGCCTTAGGCATAATCCGCCTCTGGTGACAATACTTTTGTTGGGCATGATTTATTTATTTAGGAAAGGAAAATTAATTATTACTAGGATTGGGAGAAAATTATTTTTTATATCACAAAACCAGGGGCGTAACTAGACGTGTGGGGGCTCCGGGGCAAGGAGTTGAATTGAGGCCCATGTGTAAAAATGAAAAAACACTTTTTTATTTATATTGTTCTTTTTCTTTTAAACTGTTCAAAACACTTTAAACGTTTAATACCTGTATAAAAAAACAAAATAATTAGTAAAATTGTGCATGTACAGGTAATATGTTGTCTTTCCAGGCCCAGGAGAGACAAAGTATTCCTAGCGGATAATAATGTTCGCTTTGAAGAGAATTTATATAAAAGAATATAGGGTAAAGTAGACAGTTATCGGACACTTTATAGTTATTGGACATTTAACATTAATACTGTAAAAACAAGAGTTCTATAAATAGTTACCTTAAAGTCAAATCATTAGATGACGCTGTATACAATTATAAATATCTCAGTCGGTAATAATATAGAACTACTTTATTTTGGGTCCAATATAGGACAAAAAAGTTCGCACTTTACTTTGGT
This sequence comes from Brassicogethes aeneus, assembly GCA_921294245.1. Lineage (NCBI taxonomy): Eukaryota > Metazoa > Arthropoda > Insecta > Coleoptera > Nitidulidae > Brassicogethes > Brassicogethes aeneus. The sequence continues at coordinate 4,834,306 of OV121132.1, read as the reverse complement.
GGTAAGATTTTTGTTTTTTTGTTAAGAGCAGGGCTGTGTTTAAATTACAATAAAAAATATTTCTAAAAAGTGTGTGGGGTATAAATGTGTTCATGGTTTAAACATTGTCACTTTAATGCGTTTTAATTTTAATTCTGAGAACAAACAGTAAAATGATCAGTGTCCAATTACTGGTTGGTAAAAAATGTAAATTTCTATTATTGGACATATGTCCAATATCATACTATTTGTATCCCGGACATTTACGAGCCAATTATTATGTAAAATTGTCCCTTGAATCCGAAAAGACCGTCAAAAATTATAAAAGTTAAGCAGTTTTTGAGATATAGTCAATTCCATATTATATGTAAAATTGATTATATTTCAAAAACTGTTCTACTTTTATAACTTTTGACGACATTTTCGGATTTAGCGAATAATATTTCATAGGAATTGACTGCTAAATGTCCTTGATACAAATTGCTGTTGATGAGAATTATTAGTGGCTGCTTTTTCGCTATGACATTTTTAAATAATTAATTTTTAGAGAGTAAGTAATACCTATAGTGATTTCTTCGTCACAGGACATCTTGCAGAATAAGAGTGATTTAAATACAGTGCATGATAGAGAATATAAAAAACTAATGGCAACAAAATTAATAAATTCGGAAAATACTTTTAATATATCACCCGAAAAAATATTAGATATATATAAATCATTCTGTTGCGGCCTAAACATTATAAATGCTTCACAAACTAGAGATACCACACTTAATGATATTTGCAACAAACTATTTCAGAAGTCAGACCAATGATGAGGAATCCTAAAAAGAAAAATATCAATTATATGATATTTACAAAAACGAAATAAAAAATATTACCTAAAACAGCAATTTATCTTTATAAAATATTTAACAATATATGTTATTTGATGTAAAGTTGTTATGTTTATATAAAAATTGTATGTCAAATAACTATGGTCCATGTGTCCAATTACTATATAAAATGTCCAGTTAATGTACACTGAAAGAAATATATGTTTGTTTTAGCAATGTATGTGGTAGTCTATATATGAAACATAAAATATATTTACCTTAACCATTTTTATATTTAGTTTTAACATATTATGTTAAAACTAAATATAATATATGTTTGTTTTAGCAATGTATGTGGTAGTCCATATATGAACCACATACATTTGCTAAAACAAACATATATTTCTTTCAGTGTACTTTTTTGCATCTTTTTATAAAACTCATATTAAAAATTCAAATATTCTTATTTTTAAGTAAACGTAAATAAAGTTTAAACAAACAAACTATCCTTTTTATATATTTATAAGAAAAAATCTAAAATCTTTAAAACAACGGCATATTTAAATTTTAAATAAATAATATTCCTTAAGTGTCCAATAACTATGTTACACTTACAATAACCCAAAATAGTATAGGTACCTATGTATATATTTACAAACCTGCAAAAAATTTAATCTAAAAATCTTATTAAGTTTTCAGTAAGCATTTAAATTTCAAATTTGCAATTTGCGGTTTTAATATTAGCACATCGGCTGAAACTGTTTACATAATTAATTTTTAATTTTGAGGTTTTATGAATTGCTAAATATTATTGCCCTGGGCGATAATAATACCCTCCTCGAATAGTTCAATTTTAATAATTTCTCATTTAAATCGCTTACAGTTTTCAGAGTGGATTCAAAATTAAATCCCTGATTACAGCCTTTAAAAACAAAGTTGTTAAATAAACGAATAACAAAATTTCATGGGATTTTTACGTTTAAAAACATTACCCTATGGTACACGACACAACCGGCAAAATGTATATTAGAAAGACTCATGATAGAATTATAATATTATATCACTGCCCCTAGAAAATGGCGAATTGCAAGTTGCAATGATACAAAACGTACTAAACCCGTGTGCCGCAAACGGTGATTCCTTTGTTAAAATAATAATAATAAGTCTTTATTTATTATTGACCAGAGTTGGGAGTACTGCAGTACTCATGAGTATTTTTTTTAATGGATTATGCTATCATTACTAATTATTACTTGATTTTATAATTGTAATGAGAGAAAAATATTGAGTACTTTTTATTTTTACTTTACCAATTTGATAATTACAATTTTTTTTTTATTTTGTAATTATAATCAGAGAAAATATCAAGTACTTTTTATTTTAACTTAAAATGTTTACTTATTCTAAATATTTTTTTATTTTATAATTAAAAAATAATAAAGAACAGAATACATTATATTTTTTTTTTTGATTTGATTAGAATGGTGAATAAGGATACTTCCGTGCTTGTTTATGTTTTTATTGCGACTAGTTTCGATCTATATTAGATCATCTTCAGGCAAACTACAAAAATATGTAAAATTATTATAAGGTTATGTTAACATGATAATGATAAAATTAATAGTTTAAAGTAACAATACAATGGTTGATAACAAATATTAAATACTTACATGTCAATAATTAAAATATTTGTAAAAAGGTTTATCAATTATATTAAATATATGCATAAAGATAGTTTTAGATTCTAATTAAAATTATTTACAATATACAATGACTTGAAGGACGATGTATTCTTGGTACTTGTATTTTCATTTATATTTTAAGTACAATCAATTTTTTACTTTGACTTTAAACTTTTTGCATTACGAAGTACTAAAGAATATTATTTATTCAAATTAATAAGTAGAATTATTTTTATATTTTAACTTTAAATCAATTTAGAGTAAAAAATACAATGTATTGATAATTTTTATTTTCTCCATTCTCCAGTAACTTAAATATTCTAATGGCAATACTTTTTAAGTACAAATCTCGCAACTCTGTTATTGACACGAAATTCAGTTTTAAAACTGGTGCCAGGGCCAAAAAAATAGTAGGTCAAAACTTCATTCTTCCCAAACTCTCGGTAGCTGAGAGTATCTTGGAGTTATTCCAAACAGAGGTGTCGCATAATTCAGGTGCCGGAATGAAATAAAAGGTCACGATCCGGAATAGTCCGGGAACTCGGAGATCTCGCAGACAGCGCCAACTATGAGGCAACATTTCCTGGAATCCGGAGGCACAGGTGTTGGGTTGTGCACACAGTTTGCACCGGGTCCGGACTTTCCGGTTCATTTTCAACTATGCTTGTTGTATTATTTCGGTTTGACCGGTCTAATTTATGTTTTAGATGGAATTTGAACTATTTTGGTTTGTCATACCAAAAAATTTACCACTACCCTGAAAAAAAACGTGCCCTTAAATCTAATGGTTAATCCGTCAATAAAGATATTTATTTATTTATTTATTTATTTATAAACTAAATTGCTGATAAAAAAATTTTAGCGATAAGAAACAATATTTTAGCATAAAATATTATTTATTGCTGGAAAAAAAAGTTCTTAGTGGAAGAAGTATAGTCCTCTTAAAAACAAAAACAAAATCTCTTGAATGTTTCTTCTTTCAACCAAGTGCAAAGAGTTTTTGTTCAAAAGCTATAAAAATTATTTTATTTATGCAATTTCTTCAAGATACATCACAATGGGGTAGTTAAATTTTTTCTGACCTATACTTTTTATGGTTTCATTCAAGGCGTTTTGTAATTTTAAACATTTCTGTGAAATCGGAATTTCAATTGAGTTTACCGTTTTCGAGATATTTACAAAAAAAAATCTCCTAATTACGTCACTAGGCTATTCGTCACCTGAGTATTGATTTGTTCTATGTCCAATATGTTATAATCGAGATAAACGGGTTTGAAACTTTTACATTAAATATCTTATTTGTTTTTTAATGAAAACTGAATTAAACTTTAATAACAATATTCTTGGTTAGCCTTTAATTAGTTCTATTGAGCAACTCTTATCTCAAATTTGGATTTATGCCTTAATATTGGAAAAAACGTTTTGGAGATAAAACAAAAAGTGCTATTTTTGGATTTTAGAAACAAAATGTTGGACATATAACAAAGTTTTAGGACATAAAACAAAACTGAATTAAAAAACACTTTATTTAATAATGATTTACTTTAATAATAATAATTATAATTATTGTCAAAATACAATGTCATATACATGTAAATAGGTGAAAAAACGTGTACTGGCTAAAGTGGATATAGAACAAAACAATTTTATACTTATAAGGAAGCTTTACTTGGAGATAGCACAAAACAGTAATAAAATATTTTTTCCATATGGATATAGCACAAACAAATACTAATTATTTTAAGATTTGTACAAACACATAGAGCAAAAGAAAGCCTGTAAGCGAAATATTGGAGATAGAGTAAACCAATTTTAAACCTTTTATACAAAACTCGGATTTAGACTAACCTAAAATAAAAACTGACACAATTATATCAAAATACTATTATGGAGATGGAACAAACCAACTTCAACTTTCCGAAAATGCATAAACCTCAAAATCGTAAAAAATGGATATAGCACAAACCAATACTCAGGTGACGTATTGACAACGTTGCCAGCTTTTTCTATGGTTGCCAGTGTGTTTAGTTTAAGATTCTTACGATAGATGGCGCCACGTTATAATATTTTAGTTTTAAAACCACTTGATCTATAATTTTAGTTGAGAAGAAGAAGAAGAATTGATTTTTTGACGTTTTTTTTTTCGGGATATGTTTTTTTTTAAATTTAGATTATTGAAAATCAATGTTATTGTTATTTTATTTGTAATTTATATTAGATAGGTGATTTATTAATAACGGACTCCAAAGCAGAGGAATCTTGTGGAATGGTTGGTTACATTGAACATTGGAGCTTTTAAACAAATAAAGTAAGTACGTATAATTATACCTAATCATATTTTGTCGTAAATGCATTTCATTAGTATAATGCCTAGTTCTTTATATTCTTTTAGATATATCTTGGACTCTAAAATATCAAACAGTAATATGATACCTCGTAATAAGGAAGATAGGTACTTAATGAATTTGCTGACCATCTTTCACTCAACTGACAGTGACAGTATTTGTACATAACCTCTTCGGGTATTTTGTGACATAACCGAATGAAATCATTAACAAGACAACTTGACAACAGGGTAATTTTCAACCAATAGGAATCTTAGAATGTTGGTCACATGGCGAGGTTTGTGACGTCATAAAAATTTATATTTTTTGTAAATATCTCGAAAACGGTAAACTCATGCAATTCAAATTCTGATTTCACAGAAATAACGCCTTGAATAAAACCATAAAAAGTATAGGTCAGAAAAAATTTAATTTAATTTTCTAACAAAATCTGGTAGCTTCTGATACATGGGAGGGGATGCAAAACGCGCACACCGTTTGCGGTACACGTGTTTAGTACGTTTTGTATCATTGCACTGTAAAAAAGGATTTCTTCAGCCAAGTTAAATTAACTTCATTCAAAATACTAAATGATTCCTATCTCTTCGAAACAATATTTTCTTGCCAGCAGTAAAAATTATTCTTGTGTTACATGTTTTCCTCGGAGAATATATTTTCTCCTTTTTAAGAACATAAGCAGTCTTAAACGAATGATAAAAACTCTTGTTATTAAAATGGTCACATTTTGGGTCGAGAATAAATATTCTTGAATAAAAAATAAAATTACTTGAGGAAAAAAAACAAAAATAATTGAGTTTTGGTGGAGTAGTAATTATTCTTCATTCAAGACATTATTCTTCGCATTAATCAAAGGAATTCTTCAATGAAACCGTTCTTTTCTTTATAGAAATATTTTGTGTCTTGCGTTAATAAAATGTATTCTTGGTTAAAGATAATATTTATTTCATTTAAGACGAGTACTTCTTCAAACAAGTATTTGAAATTTTCTTCAGTATAGTTAATATTTAAGCTACATTCGGGATTTTTAAGAAGCAGAGGGGGGGTAAACAATTTTGAACTTTTTTGACACAAAGATTTATTTACAAATAAATAAAAATGTACATGGTGTCAAAAAAAGTTAAAAAATGGTTAACCCCTACGTTCTGGAGTATTCCATTCAGTCAATAATGTCCTAATGTCTACGGCACTGTAATCGTTCGAATAATCACTCATTTTTAAACATTTAAGTAAACACAAGCACGGTTACTTTTCAAATGAGGGTGTAGGACCATGGGCGCCGCTACATAGGGGCAGGGGGGGGCCCGGGCCCCCCCCTGGAAATTCATACCCAGAAATTCCGGTACTCCATAATTTGACGGTAAGTGCTGATCGTTATCATTTGTTCATTATTTTTTAGATAAATTAGATTTGTTATCTTAGATAATTTAAGATTTGTGCCGTCTTAATGAACACTAGTGTTGTTACAGTTGTAAAATGAATGAAATGCCTGGCTGTTCAAAGAAATCAGAAGCACAGTTTACTGATTCCGTTCATAATCCTATGGCGAAGAAACCAGAAGCCACAGATCATTATGTTCATATTCCTCGATGGAATCTTATATACGTGCAATAAGGTTCATATCAATTTTGATTTGGAATCCAAGGGGTTTTAGCTTAAATAAAACTTAAAATTGAAATAACTCGAAAACTGTTCTTGGAAAATTAATGAAATAAATATTAAAAAAATAGAGGATTTATTTATGGATTCAGGATTTAAATCCAGATAACGTAATGGATTTATGATTGAGGATTTAGATCCAGTTTATGGTGTGGATTTATGGATTTAGATTTAAATCCTTTTTGCCGGATCTTGCCCATCCCTGAGTAAGACGCTCTTGGCTGATATATTTCTATATACGAACTATATATCTACATCTTTATACAGGGTGTCCCAAAAGTCAACGAGATCCTTTGGAGGACTGATAGACCAACTCATGACAAAGCAGAAAATCAAAATATGACCTTGGTAAAAAATCATTAGTTTTTAAGATATTGGCATTTTTATGAATTTTGTGAAACTTGACACAAAAACCCTGAATAGGACTGCTATTAATTACAATTTAAAATTAAATTATTAGCAGATTTTGTGGCTGTAGCACTCGAAAAACTAATCTAAAGTGTCAAGTTTTACAAAATTCATAAAATGTCAAAAACTAACGATTTTTTACTAAGGTCATATTTTGATTTTCTGCTTTGTCATGAGTTGGTCTATCAGTCCTCCAAAGGATCTCGTTGACTTTTGGGACACCCTGTATAAAGATGATATTTTATTTGACTTAAGTTTAATGTAAACTTCTACAGTACAACTTGATTATAAATAACATCTATCAAAATTGTAAAAAACTTTAAGCCCCCCCCTAGACGAATTCCTTCCGGCGCCCATGTGTAGGACGTATAAAACAAGTTTATTCCCTCCCCAACGGACAGCTCGTAAATACAAGAAATTATCTAATAATTATTCTTAAAACGAAGTCAAACGATCAGATTTTCTTAATACAAGAACAACAAATTTTAATATTCTTCAAGTAAAATTTACAAGCCCTGATTCTCTTGTCCCAAGAAAAGGGTAATTTTTAGAAAATAAGAAATATTTTACTTAAATTAACGCAATGCTTTTCTTCAATGAAGAAAAATTCTTGAACCAAGAGTTTTTTTCAAGAAATATATTTACTATTTAAAAGAAATTGAACATTCTTGTAACAAAACATTCGTCTTAAATCAAATCAAATTAACTCTATTCAAATAAATATTTTTAAGAAAAATAAAATTCTATATCTAAGAAATCCTTTTTATCCATCTGCAAACTGCATTTCGCCATTTTCTAGGGCAATGATATAATATTATAATTCTATTAGGTATATGTACTATTTCTAATATACATTTTGCCGGTTGTGTTGTGGCCTGTTGTATGTACTTTCACGATGGAGTTGGAATAATTAAAACTGTTTTTAAATAAATGGAATTTAATTATTGTGTTTAATGTTTTTGAATGTAAGGTATCAATTAAAATATATAATAAAAAATTTATGTTAAATCATTTTTATGTTAGTTTATTAGTGGTGCACCACCATGGTATAAAAAAACTTGCGCTTTTGTTGATAACAAACAATAAATGTCTTATTTTATTAAAAAAAAATATTTTTTTTAAACCTTTTTTTCAATCAGCCTTCTAGTCAGGGCCATATTACCCATTAGGCAGGCAAGGCAATTGCCTTAGGCGCCACAAAAATATAGGCGCATTGTCCCCAACCAACCTAAAAAAATTGTTACCAAATGGTTTATTTTTCCAAAAAAATAATGCCTTACATAAAACTACAGGGAATTAAAGTTGTTCAACATTTTTTAAATACTTACTACCCAAGTAGCACCACTGGTTAAATTAACGTTATTTTGTAATAAGTGGGGAATTTAATTATGGTAAAATTAACGTTATGATAGTTAAACTTAACTTCTTGGTTAACTTAAGTTAACCAATTTTGGTTAAAAAGAAGTTAATATTTGATAGTTTTTGGTTTATTTTACCTTTTTTAACTTCTTTTTAACTCTTAAGTCAATTTAAGTTTATTTAAACTACTTATATTACATATATATATATATATAATTATAATTTACCAAATATGGTTATTTACTCTCTTGAAATGAAATAGTAAAAATTCTACTATTTGAATTAGTATCAGCATTGTTTACTAATTAAATGGTCGTTTTTACTTTTAAATATTTATTTTTTACTATAGTATACTATAGTAATATATATATATTTAATTAGTTAAAGTTTGACTAATTTAAGATAAGTCGCCATATTTTACTGTTACTGATTTATTTAATCGTTTTGAATGGGGTAGTTAAATTTTTTCTGACCTAAACTTTTAATGGTTTTATTCAAGGCGTTTTGTAAATTTAAACATTTCTGTGAAATCGGAATTTCAATTGAGTTTACCGTTTTCGAGATATTTACAAAACAAACTCTCCTAATTACGTCACTAGGCTATTGACAACGTTGCCAGCTTTTTCTATAGTTGCCAGTGTGTTTAGTTTAAGATTCTTGCGATAGATGGCGCCACGTTATAATATTTAAGTTGAGAAGAAGAAGAAGAATTGATTTTTTGACGTTTCTTTTTTTCGGGTTGTTTTTTTTAAATTTAGAATATTGAAAATCAATGTTATTGCTATGTTATTTGTAATTGATATTAGATAAGTGATTTATTAATAACGGACTCCAAAGCAGAGAAATCTTGTGGAATGGTTGGTTACATTGAACATTGGAACTTTTAAACAAATAAAGTAAGTACCTACCTATAATTATAATCATATTTTGTCGTAAATGCATTTCATTAGTATAATGCCTAGTTCTTTATATTCTTTTAGATATATTATTATTTTTTGTAAATTTATTTCATTCATTTTCAGCTTTATTTTGCCACTTTTTTCTATGAAATATATTAAACTCTGCTTTAGACAGTTATTAGGTACCTATTTATTACATTTTATTAGGTTTCACACGGTGTTTCAATGTGTAAACCTATCAATAAAACTTTTAATTTTAGAATTTTCTTTAACCTCCTCTTCTTCTTCTTTCACTCAACTGACAGTGACAGTATTTGTACATAACCTCTTCGGGTATTTTCTGACATAACCGAATGAAATCATTAACAAGACAACTTGACAACAGGGTAATTTTCAACCAATAGAAATCTTAGAATGTTGGTCACATGGCGGGGTTTGTGACGTCATAAAAATTTATATTTTTTGTAAATATCTCGAAAACGGTAAACTCAATTGAAATTCTGATTTCACAGAAATGTTTAATATTACAAAACGCCTTGAATAAAACCATAAAAAATATAGGTCAGAAAAAATTTAACTACCCTATTCTTGCGGCGTTAAATGCATATAGGCTCCATGGTCCATAAAAATAAAGATGCAAAAAGTTTAGCTCCAACACAAAAAATATATTCAACTTTAACAATTTTATTAACAATATTTATTGACAGATATCATAAATTTAATAAGTAGCAGAGGTGCGTCTACTAATTTGACTGTTTCATTCCGTAGAATTTGACTAATTATAATTAGTGACTGCTAATAATTATTAGTGACTGCTTTGTCGCTATGACAATAATTCAAATATGACTTATAATTAGTCATTTTTGACTTATTCATTTTAAGACTAAATCAAAATATGTCTAAAACAATAACTCGTCTTAAACATTTTTAAATTATGTTTTATATGTATTTTTTTAATAAAAAATGTTTTAATTTATAAGGGATAATAAGGTAAGTAAGTACTGTCTGTCCACTCTAAGTTGGCTGAACTAAGGAATTTTGTTGTTTAGATATTAATGAATTGTCGTACTGTGTGCTTTTAAAACAGATTTTATATTATAAATAATACTAGTACATATTATATACTAGTATTATTTATAATATAAAATCTGTTTTAAAAGCACACAGTACGACAATTCTTTAATATCTAAACTACAAAATTCCTTAGTTCCGCCAACTTAGAGTGGACAGACAGTAAGTATAGTATCTAGTAATAGGCGCCAAATTTTTAAGTGCCTAAGGCGCTGGATTGCCTTAAGCCGGCCCTGCTTCTAGTTTTCAACGATGCCAATATTTAGGCTTAAACTCCTCTCACTACGAAGGTCCTTGATTTTGATTGTTAAATGCATGTTTTAAAACATGTTTTAAAACATTAATAACTATAGTTATTAATGTTTTAAAACATGTTTTAAAACATGTTCCTAAGCTTTTCAATATAGAGATGCAGTTTTCTTGTAAAAATACCAGTAATTTTAAAAAATTGATATGAAAATAGGTTCTGATTTGGATTAATAAACATAGCTCTTGGCCCTATTCAAAAGCGCAAATCTTTTGAATCAAAGAGATTTTCATTTCTTTTAAGAAATTTTTTTTTCAGTGTAGTTAACTACAATAATTGTAGTTAACTACACTGAAAAAAAATTATTTGTGATTGCTTTGACCATTTTCTCTAATAATAACTTTGTGATTTCTCTGACCACTCTCAATCATATTTAATAATTGATTATAATTATAGTTGCAATTGTCATAATTATTATAATTACGACCACACATTTTTTAGTGTGTTATAACATAAAGTTGTGTGGACCTGGATAAATATTTTTTACTGTGTAAATTTATTATATTTAGTTAAACCTCCAAATTGGAGGCTCCAATATTTATAAATCCAAAAAATCGTATATCGTAGTATAGAAGGCAAAACTGTTGTCCATCAAAATTGACAATATGCCTATATGCATTTTGTCTGTAATCCGGTGTTTGATGCTATTTTGTTTTTTTGTAATAAAATTCCCACTAAACTATAGATGAATTCGATGGTGGAAACGTAAAATTCAAACATCAATTATAGAACCGTTAAAATTCCCTTTCAGCTGTTTCGGTCGTTTGGAAATTTCGACGACACGAAGAATAATAAGTTGGAGCGTGTAAACCTGCCAAAAAGAACGATGCGACCGCGAGCCGCCTGAGAAATGTAACTCCAATTTTACTTTTAATTAAGTTTCGTCATTAATCAAGGCCACACGGTTCGCGCCCGAGTTGCCTTGACGGCGCCGAAGAAACTTCTTTGCCACGTTGTCAAACCTCACAAATTCAAACGATAAAAAAATAAATACTCAGACAATTTTTTATACACTGAAGGAACAGTTTATTTACAATTAATGATGTTGTTTAACAATAAATAAAGGATTTAATCGATAATGGCGGAATAAATATTTATTTTTTAAAAACAAATTATTTTTTTGTGGAAATATCTTGAAACAAACTGCGACAAAATTTAGCCAATACTTCGAAATAACAAGGCATCAAATATTTTTTTTTTTAATAACTCATAAACTTACCTTTAAAAGTATTAGCCAGATCTTCTAAACCGTATAACAGTTTAGAATCTATTATGCCCGTGTCAGCATCCATGTTTAAGGACCTATTTTTGTTTTGTTAGCATTCAACACCATAGAAAAATATTATTATGTACTTACACAATCACTGCAACAGTTTATACGCAATACAAATTTCCTTATTATAGGAAAAATGATGCAAAAGCACAAACAGAGCACAAACCACCACAACTTTTATCAGCAAAGATGTAAACCACACACTACGTGACATTTTAAAGTGAAGTGAATCGTCCTAGGTAAAACGAAGCGTTACGATATTCCATTTGTAATTATTAATATATCATATTTCTTACAAACAATTTGATTTAATAGTTCTTTATGCTATTTTATCTATTTTGCAAAAATTCTTAAAAAAAAATTATTTTATACCTTTATTTGACAGTTAATGTTAAAATCGATTCACCATGCCGTCCTTAATTTACTAATTTACAATAAGCGGCTGTTAATGTTAAAGAAGGAAAAAGATCTTCTTTATTGCCAGAAAAGTCTCGTAAGTACTGGAAAAATCATAAAAATATTATAACTAATATTCAAAATATTATTTTACTTGTATACATGACATTTATTAAAAAAATACGTATTATTTGTTAGAAAACTTTAATCCAAAAAATTTTTTTTTCATATTATGTTAAAAAAATTCTATTTTAAAATAAATAGGTACATATAAATCATGCAAATTAATGGGAACCAAGAACCAAGAAGAAAAAAACTGTGATGTTTGGCAACAATGTTTTTTATTCAGCTTCAGACTAACTGCTAAGTGAAAGACTAGGTTCCCCCTGAAAAATGCACCGACGTATTGTTAATTCCTGCTATTTTTCAAGTTTCACTGGCAGCAGGAAATTAATATTTTAAGAAGGAGGAATTACGTCGAATAAGTTTTGACGTTTTAGACTTATAAGTAAAAATTTGGTATATATTTTAATGTCTTAAAATGTCTAAATTTGGACATGTTGGAGAAAAATGTAATTAACCTGTAAAATATTAGTAAATTTCCCTCCCAAGAGCTTCAGTAGGTACTGTGAAAAAATGTTGAGTGAGACAAATTAAATTAGGAAATTTGTCATTCAGGTTAAATTATATTTTTACCTATAGTTAAACAAAACGTTTTAATAAAAGAAACCACTTAAATATGTCAATACAAAAAGCTAAAGCTTAAAGGTTGTTCACTAATAACCTAATAAAATTTGGAATAATAGTATGAACGAGCTTTCTTTTGATACACGGGCTAAGCAAGCTTGGCAAGTTTCACATATTATTTGGTCACAGAATCAAATCAAAATTAATTAAAAATGAACACTTTATGAAAGAATCGTAGTGTGAACTAACCTTAATGGTATAATGACAGATGTGTTTTTATTTTGAGGTTAAGTTTTCCAACATCCGTAATACGTATTGATGGGGAATTGTTTTTCAAATTTGACAACTCATCATCCTAACAAAACTACAACTTTTTCTGATAATATAAAAATAATTGATTTTAAGGTTAGGTTTGTACAACCATTATTTTTTGTTAGATTTCTTTAAAATGTCCAAACTTAAATATAAATTAAATTAGGTAAAGTTATCATTAGTTAATTCTGCACCAACAAATATACGTACCGAATTGGATAATTTATTTAAAAATGATGTTCAGTTCGTATGCTTTAAATGTATTGTTGACAATTCTTGAATTTCCAGATGGCGCGAGCGTTGTGGGTTGAGGTTAAGTCGAAATTTTGTAATACCAACTGCATAATAAATCTCTAAATAGCAACATAAATTATAAATTATAATTTTTAATTCTATAATTATTTTAAAAAAAAATAGTATAAAGAACTCATCTCGTTCAAGAAAATGACGTCTTATGAAATAGGTATACCTAAAGTCGTTCTTTAATATATTAGGGTGTTTCAAAATAAGGCAATTTTTTTTCTTCCAATTCATGTGATATTCTCGTCACTTATGCTAAAAAAAAATCTGTCAAAATTTGAGCTCTTAATATTCATTTTAAAAGGTCCATCATCGAGTTTAAAATTTTCCCATTGATTTAATGTGGAAAAATAGTTTTTTAAGATTTATTTCGCCTGCATACGTATACGTATAATAATAATAATAATAATAATAATAACTTTATTAACGGTATGACCAATTTATATATATACGCATACTATACTATAGTATACGTATATTATACGTATAGTATACTATAGTATACGTATACGTAGAATTTAGTACTCTATATATATATATAGTGACTAAATTGAAGGTTAATTTCAATTTTAACCTTGAATAACTTTCAACCAAGTTAACACCGAAAAATGACTTAAGACCTTTTTTGTAGAGCGTTCAATTCTAAACAAAAATATTTCAAAAAATTTTAAATGAGTCGGGTAGACTCACCAAAAAAAATAAAAAACACAAAAATTTCGTATAATTTGAACTTTGACCCTAAATTTCTTTGAGAAGATCAAATTTATCAAAAAATCATAGAAAACCTTTTTTGTAGAGCGTTCAATTATCTACAAAAATATGTCAAGAACTTTACAGTACGACCTATCGTTTGTTAGTTACAAAAATAAAAATAAACAAAAATAATTTTTCCTGTTATTCTCATGGAAAATCAAATTTAATTGAATCTTAATTTTGAAATTAAGAGCTCATTTTTTCACAGGCTAATTTTTATATCTATAGGAAACTTTTGAGCGTGGTTCCGAGAAAAAATACATAAAAAAGGTTTTTTTGAATCACCTGCATATTCCTAATGTTTTTGTAAATGAGCGTACAATTGCTGACTTAAAATTTCACATGTATTATGATTGAAATGTTTACAAAAATACTTTCTCATGAAAAAGCAAAAATTTGTCAGTATTTGTAAAAATTAAACAGGTAAAATCACACTATTTCAGGTGATAAAATTTAAAAGTTAGGTCCATTTCTCCTAAAAATTAAAATTTAGGTAAACTAAAATCAGGGTGCATCTTAAGTAATGATAAGCGTAGACAAATCACGGTGCTGTTCTGAGAGGTGATTTTTAGACTTTCTGTGAAACCTAATTTTTTTTAAATTCTTGTTAATTAGCTCATAACAAAAATTTTAAGAGCAAAATAAAAAAAATTTGACGGTTTGAATTGTTTTAATTGGCTGTTTATTAACAATTTTATGCACTCTTTCAATTATCAATATTTAATATTTGCATAACTAAAAAAAAAGGTTTTTACAATTTTTTTTATATATTTTACTGGTTTGTTGCAATAAACGTTCAAACTTTTAATCTAACCTTTGACGTATACACTGTAAAAAATAATTAACACAAGTCTACACGCCCCAACACCAAACTGTGTTATTCCAACGAAAAAAATCGTGTTAAATTTTAACACAGCATCAGTGTGTTGATTTGTTTTTTATATCGTGTAATAATTTACCCAAAGAATAATTAAACTTTAACACATTGTTTGTGTAATTTTTAGACAACTTTAGGTATTAAATTTAACAACAGATGGTGTTATTGTTTAATATTTTAGCGTATTAAAATTATACTAAATTGGGTAGATAAATAAAAATTACGTTTAAAAAAATACTTATGAAAAAAATATTTTATAATTTCAATTAGACAAAATAATATAATATAATATTTTTATAAAAAACAAATTATTAAAAACATTTAAAAAAGTAATAAAGGAAACAAGATCATTTTAATTGTTTAAAACTTACTTACCTAAAAAAGAAAAAATGTCATGTGTTACTGGAAAATTTGTTATTACCCACTATGTTTCCTAAAGGCAAAGTTTAAATTTCATATTACATATAAAGGGGTAAGAAGCAAAAGGGCAAATTTTACACGATATTTGTTAAAATTTACACAACTTTGTGTAACGTAACACGATATTTATTAAATATGAGTTTATAACACATTAACGTGTAAATTAACAAGTGGTTACACGTTTTAGTGTTGATTCCCAATTTAGGAACATTCGTGTAAAAGTACCTATTTACACGATTTTTACACAAAATTTACACAAAAATTTTAACACACAAAAAAAGAGAATTTACACACTGATATTTTTTGCAGTGTACATTTATGTTCCCTTAATTAATATATCCTTAAAGGTTGCCATGAAACTTAGATCTATTAAAAATATATTTGACGTTTGAATTGTCATTTTCAGTATACGTATTCTATAATTTTTGTTTACTTTTTTAATAATAATAATAGTGCTTTAATGCCCAACAGTAAAACCATTACAGGACATTCATATTCAAAATATAATAATAATAATAATAAAAATAAAAAACAGTTAAGGTATATACAAAAACTTTGGCTAAAATTAATTAAAAAATAGGTAAAAAATACAGTATATATATATACGGTATATACGGATTATGAGGAGCAACATTCAAGAACAGATTGTATAATGAAACTTAAAGTATTAAAATTAATACCACAGTTTACTGAAATCATGTTAAAATTTTGACACATATAGTAAATCGGTGATTTTTTTCCAATATTGGTATTAGCTCTATGATTCCTAAAGGTTATTTGATTTCTAGAGTTTTTACGAGGTATATTAAAATTTAACCTATCCAATAAGATTGTACAATCGACATTGGCATGGACAATATTGTACAAAAAAGTCACCGAGATAATAATTTTTCTTAAATCTAAAGAATTAACATTAAATATTGCTAAAAGCAGCGCATGATCAAACCCTTGGACAGGATAGTTTCCGTATATTTTAAAGTGAAGCAGCTTGAGAAATTTGCGCTGCACTGCAGAAACATGTTTCTAAGCCCATTTTATGTGCTTCATAAATCGGGCTCCAGATTAATGAGGCATATTCCAATTTAGACCTAACAAATGCAAAATAGAGTGTCTTAAAAGTTCTTTCATTTTTAAAAGTTCTCGTGTTTCGAATCAGAAAGCCTAAGGATCTAAATGAAGAGTTTATAGTTTTTTCTATATGTGCAGTAAAACTTAACCCTGGATCAAACTCCACACCTAAATCCTTAAAAGCCGAAACTCTTACCAATTTGCAATTGTCAATGCCATATTCAAAAGTAATAATATTTTTCTTTTTGGAAAATGTCATTGTTTTACATTTATCTGTATTTAGATGTAGACAGTTTTTTGTACACCAACGCGAAATACTTTCTAAATCATTTTGTAAATCATAACAATCCTTTGTCGAATTTATTTTACCAAAAATTTTTAAGTCGTCAGCAAACAAAAGGTTTTTAGATTTTATGCATTCAGGAAGATCATTTATAAATATAAGAAATAAAAGGGGCCCCAAGTTGGAGCCCTGCGGCACCCCTGATGTTGGAACAAAAAACTGTGAGCCAAACCCGTTATAAAAAACAAATTGACTTCTGTTAATTAAATAGGAACTAAAAACACTAACTAAATCATCACTAAACCCAAATGAAGCTAATTTTGTTAATAGAACATAATGATCTATCTGGTCAAAAGCCTTTCGAAAGTCAGTGTAGATCACGTCAAGTTGGCCATGACTATCTAATACATCACTTGCAAACTGAGTAAATACTGCCAAGTTTGTAACTGTTGAACGCTTTTCAACAAACCCATGTTGATTTATGGATATTATATTTTTAATTTTATAATAGATTTTTTTATATATTATTGACTCAAATAACTTGGAAAAATTACAAAGAATAGATATTGGCCTATAATTAGCAATATTTGACGGGTCTCCTGACTTTAAAACTGGAATAATCTTGGATATTTTCCATGTTTTGGGAAATTGCTTACTGGAAATTATGAGGTTAAATAAAAATACTAAAGGCTTTGCAAGTGCCATAGCACAGTCCTTAACCAAAAAGCTTGGTATATTGTCAATTCCAAAGTGTTTTTTATAAACAAAAATGAAAAATTGTAGTAAAAGTTATGAAGAAATTCATGAAATTTAACTAAGGACCGGTTTATTCATCTTTAGTAAAGTTTATCGGGCCGATAACTTTCATGTCTTGGCAATATCTAGTATCCAAAGAAATTATTTGTCAAATAAGTCAAAAATGAATAAATCGGCCCTAAATAAAATGTGGCACCCTTAGAATTATTGTTTAATAAATGTATACTATACATTTAACCTTAAATTAAAACTTTAAACGTGTATTACAAAAAAACAGTAAAAGATATAAAAAATGTATAGACCTTCTTTTAGGAAATTAACTAATCTTTAATCTGATTTAAAAAGTTATGATAATATTTAAATAAAATCGCAAGTTTTAATTGGAGAATTGAAAGTGTGCATACATATTTTTAATAAACATCCAATTAAAAGAAAATTAACCGTCAAATTTTTTTTATTTTGCTCTTAAAATTTTAGTTATGACCTAATTAACAAGAATAAAAAAAAAATTAGGTTTCACAGAAAGTCCAAAAATCACCTCTCAGAACAGCACCGTGAAATATAATTATAATTGTAACTAGAGATAGGATTTTAGTTTTAGGTATACAGGTATAGGGTGATTTTATTCGCAAATTTTATCTAAATCCGTATAATTTTTTTTTAAATCTACCTAATCTATCATCATTAACTTGCCAGCGAGAAAATAAAGAAACCCCATAAAATCGACATACACAAGCAAATGAACCGGTGCTCGTTCCACGCGAGAGAAAATTATGTCAGTGATATCACGTCGCAGTAATCCGCGGATGAAAAATTCAAATAAACCGAGAAATCCACCGTCGGATAATCCTCGCTCACAGAGGGGGGTGGCAAACTGCGCATGCTCGAACGTTCAGTAGCGGGGAGCGTTGTCTTATTTACATGCGGCCCGGCCACGCCCTTTCCACGGGGGCGGGGCATGCGTACAAAGGCCCGGAGTAAATTTCGGACCCCAGGGGTGGGGTTCAGACCCCGCGGGTGGGATTCGTCACCCCCTGTCGGCGTGTCACTGGCAATCCGCGAACAGTACGACAGTCGTGCCAAGAACTCCGAACGCGCAGCGTCGCACCGATCACCGGAGTTTGCCGGACTTTTACGCGAAGTCTGCACTGTCTAGTCAAATTTACCCCAAAGATATTTATGTGCTAACAAGTCAAGTTTAGTTTTTCCCGTGTGAGTTTTCCACAAAGGACTGTCAAAATGTTGGAGTTTTATCCGAATTTGAATTTGAATCCCGCTATGTTACCTGAACACAGTGCCCTAACAGGGCCGGACTGCAATGGAAGACCAGGTTAGTTTTCTTTAAATTAGATAACCTATATGTTATAGATAGCACTGTTTAGTTAAAAAAATATATAAACTCACTTTTTAAACTACAAGTCTTAGAAAACGTCGAAATTTTCTTAGTGATCTTTTTGATATTTTTATCATGCTAGATTTTACCGCACTTCACTCGCACAAGTGTAATCAATAAGATTTTAACACAGACTGTGGATTATAAAGTTATGTTCACCAAGGAGAGCGCTGGCCCTTTCCCCCTCTTTTTAAGGAAAATACCATTGCAAAACAATAGTAAATATAGCAATAAAATAGTTTTGTTATTGTTATTAACGTAAGCTATTAACAAAGATTTTCTAACTGAAGTAAAATTAATTTGAATTACAACGATAGTAATTAAAAAAAGAAGATAATATTTATTTTTGCCATGACAATATGATAACAACTATTACTTTGTTGGATGAACATTTTTTATATATTTTTATTATAGTAAATAAGAATGAATTAACAGTTAAAAAACTTTATTCTGTAAATAAAAATAATCTCATTACTTTGACAAATCGTAGGGGTCCCAATAAGGGACTGAAAATTTAATAAAAAAGGTGGTACATTTTTTTATACCCATGACAATTTTAAATTTAAGTTAAATAATATTATTTTATTAATCGCTTACAAAATTAGTTTCATCATCAGTGCATACATGTACATGTACATTTTTCTGAGTGTGGTTTTAGCAAAATTTCAACCCAAAACCAAATTTAGAACAAACCACCATTGTATTTTAATATTGAACAGACGTTTTAAATTTCTTTTTAAGCAAAAACACACAAAACAAACTTAAAAATTGACACTGACAGTACGGTTCACATTTCATTAGGTACGATGTGTGTTCAGAAAATATCGGGATTTTTTGTTTTTTGAAACAAATATTTATTTATTCGTCTACATTAATATTGTTGCCTTCAAAATAGTCCCCATTGGATATTATGCACATGTGCCAGATCTTCTTCCAATACTAGAAACACTTCTAAAACTCGATCTTTGGGATAGCCTTTAGTTCTTTCAGCGATGCGCATCTATGGTTGCAAAACGACGGCCCTTTGAGGTTCTCTTTATTTTTGGGAATAGGAAAAAGTCAGACAGAGGCATGTCTGGCGAATATAGAGGCAGGGGGAATCATTGCAGTATTGTTTTTGGCCAAGAATTTTGTTTAAAATTTAACAATTTGCCACGCGTTGCATACCCAAAACATTCGAAAAAATTTCATGGGATGAGCCAATCGATATACCAACATCAGCAGCGACTTCTCTGATGGTTTATAACCATTTCTTCCACTTTTTCCATGTTTTATCGGTTGTTAATGTGCTTGTGCGTTCGGGGCGTTCGTCATCTTCAACGTCTTCACGGCCATCTTGGAAACTCTTATACCACTTGTAAACTCTTGTTTTACTTATAGCAGACTCACTATAGGCCTTTGTTAACATTTCACAGAATTTATTTCATTTTTTAAGCAAAATTGGATACAAATTCTTTGATCCATTTCTTTTAACGAACGAAAAATCGCCGAGCTCATAAAACACGTCTAACCTTAGTGGCTGCCATAGACAAAGTAAACAATATAAACAGCTAAAGTTTTTATCATACTTCGGGGGCATGTATACCAACATAATGAAGAAAATTTTATGACAACCGGACCCTCCGAACCCGCGAAATTTAACAATTCCCGTTATTTCCTGAACACACCTCGTACATAAAAGTAAAACGAGGCTGCTTTTTTGATATTTTATCTACTCCTATTGTATAATTTTGGTTTTTTTTTCGTGAATATTGTAAAACATTATCCCATAAATCCCTGCCTAACAACTGAAGTAATGAACTTATTATTCACGGTGCAAGGAGATTTCAATATTCACTGTGAAAACCAATCGAGTTTTGAATTGAGAGAAGGCGACCATATAACTTTTAAAATTGGTAAAAATTGAGGTTAACCATTTGACAGATATCAGATTTTATTTATTTAATTTTGAAAATCACTTATAATAGCCTGCTTTATTTCTCGTATAATAATATACTATTGTGTAATAAAATACTATCTTATAGAACGAATGTCATAAAACGTCTATTGAGTTCTTTGTAATATTTTATCTATTTGCAAAAGTTTTGAGAATAATTCTCGAATGTCAACTTAACCTCAATTATCAACGCAAATAATACATTACATAGTTAAAGCATATAATATGTATTACTTTTTATTTCATATACACTGATTTAATAGAGCTTTTTTTAACTTCTAAAATTAAATGTTACAAAAATGGCGAATGCGCCGGGATTAATACCGCATTTTAGAATAATAATTATTATTATAATACTATTTTAAAATTATGTATTTTGAAAGCATTAAATAATTTTTTTTAACGCTAATTGACAATAAAACTTCTTCAAACTTTTTAAACCATTTAATTAATATACCAAATTCAACGTTTTTCTTCATACAGGGTGCACAAAAAAAAGAGGTTCTCAAAATATTTGACAAAAAATAAAAACTTGTCGAAAACAAAAATCTTTATAACTTCGTTATTCCTAGGAATTTTGAAAAAAGTAAGTTTCACACGTAAACATTAGGGTATAATCTAAATTATTTGTTTACCTACAGTTTAAAAACCATTTAAAAATTTTGTGGAAAATTGTAAGCTTTACAAAAAAGGTTTTCGCTTTTTTCGCTTCTTTCAGTGCTAAACTGGCCTTTTTTTACGTACTACAGTTTGACTAATTATACTCTCTTTAAAAATAATATTTTGGCAAAGATGAATAGCTTTTTGTTCATTTAAATGGTACTTGTCTCAAAGTAATCTAATGTTATAATAATTATATAAGTATAATTTAGTGATATTGCAATAATTAATAATTTTTTTCTACTCCCACCTTTAAAACGCCCTTAATAGTACATGTTTCCATGACACTAACCTTTTAAATACACATTGACAAGTTGTGGCTTTATGGCGCTTTAGTAACGGGCTGAAGTTAGCAACAGGTTTTTAGTCACGGGCTGAAGTTAGTTTTAAGTTAGTTGACAGTTGTCAAATGTCATACAATCGTTAAAATAAAGTGCCCTTCTTGAAAAATAATACTTAATGTGAAAATTATTTTATTATCTCAATACAAAAATACAAAAGTATTAAATAGTTTCTCAACGCTAATATTTGAAAAGTTTATATGAACATTGTACTGACCTTTTAATTTCGCCGGCAGTAAACTATAACTTAAATTCGGACACGGACTGCAAAGTGCTCATAAAACATTTTCTTTACTTTCACTGTGAAAAACTGTCAATTTTCAAGAAATACATTTCGATTTATAACCTTTATAATTGTGTTTATAAAATAAAAAAAATTGACATTTGACGGCGACACACACATTCCCCTATTGTTTCATAGATGGCGCTCTATACAAATTTTTGATTTAAATCATTTTAAGATAATAATAAGTATTTGTCGTAGAAAAAGTCTAGTTTGCACCTCGTTTATAAACGTTTCTATACACACAAAAATTAAACCACTCGCTCGCAAGCTCGCTCGTGCCTAAATTAAATTCGTGTATAAAATGGCGTTTATCAAACTTTATACATGATATACTATAATTGAAATCTTATTTGAGTTTTTAATTGAAAAATTATATGGATATTAAAAGAGAAAACATTTTCACTTAATTTAAGAACAATCCTTTATTTAATAAAATATATTTTTTACTCTTTGCTAAAATAAAAAATACTTAAAATGAATAGTTCAAAATTAACATTAAGCGAATACATACTTTAATGACTAATAAAGCATTGTTTTACTAAGTAAATTATTATTGGGTCAAATATAAAATTATAAGTATAGAACTTTTTTTGGATATAGAAATGTTTTTTTTCCATGTGTATTTTAAGTATATTTTAGATTTTTGCTTTTTAAAGAAATCCTATTTGGCAAAATATGACAAAGGCAGTCTAAATTAAACCTATTCCTATACTTTTAGATAAAATCTATATCGATAAAATTAATATTTATGTAGTACCTAACAAAAATTATACTTTTAACTCGATTTGTCCCCGCAAGAAAGCATGTGTGCACGGCACTCAAAACAAAATATATTACCGACTTATAAGTATTATATGTCATCTTGAAATAAAGCTCTTTACGGCTCAACCAACCATATTGACGTTCGGCTCGTTTAATGAAGGGGCGGAGAAGAATTTATGGGGCCGCGTTATTGGCTGCGAAACCCTAAAAAACTACTTAAAGAAAATATAAAACGGTCCACACAAGCTCTCGTAAAAATGCTTTGAAATTGTTATACTTTAACAACTGTATAAAATATCAAATAATGTTTTTGATTATTGTACCTACATATACAGTGTGACCCATTTGTTTGCGACTCACAAATGTACATGCACTTATAATGAAACTAATTTTGTAAGCGGTTAATAAAATAATATTATTTAACTTAAATTTAAAATTTTAATGGCTATAAAAAATGTACCTTTTTTATTAAATTTTCAGTGTTTTATTGGGACAAAAACCTACGATTTGTCAAAGTAATGAGAATATTTTTATTTACAGAATAAACTTTCTTTACTGTTAATAAAATTCTCATTTACTATAATGAAGCAGCAATGTTGAGCTTTTATTAAAAAAAATTTCATCCAACAAAGTAATAGTTGTTATCATATTGTCATGGCATTAAGAAATACTATATGTTTTTGTTAAATCTATAGTTATGTGTGAATTGCGCTTACATAAAGTAATGCGCAGTTGTTATGGTAAAATTTGTTCATTTTACTATGGCATATTTGTCTTTTTTAAATTAATATCGTTGTAATTCAAATTAATATTATTTCAGTTAGAAAATCTTTGTTAATAGCTTACGTTAAGAATAACAAAAATAGTTTATTGCTATAAAAAGACTTTTTTAATATTTACTATTGTTTTGCAATGGTAACAAAATTTTTGATATTTTCCTTAAAAAGAGGGGGAAAGGGCCAGCGCTCTCCTTGGTGAACATAACTTTATAATCCACAGTCTGTGTTATAATCTTATTGATTTCACTTGTGCGAGTGAAGTGTGGTAAAATCTAAACTGATAAAAATATCAAAAAGATCACTAAGAAAATTAAAATTTCGACGTTTTCTAAAAGAAATATTCTATAAACGAAGCAGACTTGTTTTTTAAAAAGTGATTTCAATTTTTTTTATTTTGTAGGTACATCATATAATTTGAGTTAATTTGTTTGTTATAATAAATAATTTGTTTTAATGCCTTGCAATTATTTAAAAAAACACCCAACAGTAGGTTGAAAATGCGACCATTGTGGCAATGAAAATATTTTATTGAATTAACAATTAATGTGTTGTTAAATTAACATAAATTTTATTAATATTATAAAAAAAGTTTTATTTTAAACGAAACAATATTTCTATGAATAATACCATTAGGGTTTCATTGATACTACAAAACGTTTTTGTAAACGGTAATATCTTGAAATCAAACATATTGGATTAGCAAATACTAGAAATACTAAATGAATGGTAGCATCTAAAAGTAAAAAAACATAGGTACCTCTAAGTAAGTAATTTATATGAACTTTATCCAAAATCCATTTACTAATATTACAACTGTTATTAAGTCGATTTCATTAAATACACCTGCTATCTAAATGTTAGGATCATACGATTGGAATGTTTAAGCCAACAGTCGAATAATATGCAAATATTACTGGAAGTAGGTTTATCTAATATTGTTTCCATGTTAGGTACAATTACCACCTACATATTAAATTTTAAATACAAAAAAATCATATCTTCTAAACGGTTTTGGCTAACATTTTTATAGACTGAATGCAGTTTAAACTGTCTTTTTAATAAAAAAATTATCACAATGAATTTGAAATTGTTGTTAATTTAAATGGAAGTTGCCAATCAATAAATACAATGAAAATGTTTATTTCATCAATAAATGGTGTTATTAATTTTGAGCCGATGAACAGTTCATCAATATAATGAAAAGTCATACATTTAAAGTATTAATCAAATTTCATAATATTGAACGCTGTTAATTGAATTTAAAAAATTAAGATTTAAGATTTTAGAATCTTATCTTGCTTTCCCAAAATAAAATGTTAAATATGAACAATTGTATACCTAAATAAAGCACACTATTGGGTTATTTCAAAATTCTTGTACATTTAAAGAAGAAAAAGTAAAAACAAAAACTTATTTTTTCCAAATTTTGTTTATTTAGGGGTGTTATTTAACACGTAAAAGTGGGCAGTTGAATTTTAATACATAAGCCTTTTAAAAAGGAAAAAGAAAAAAATGGTCCCCTGGGTCACAAATTTACTACTTTTTTGAAGTAAAAGCAAAAACTATGTTCTATTTCTCAACTTTAATACATGAGTATTATATATATATATATATTTTCTGTATTTAGAAAATGTCCATTAAAAAGAAATTTTCTTTTAATGCGTATTAAAAACGTTTTTTCTCGATTTAACTATTTAATATTTTTGTATTTTTGTATTGAGATAATAAAATAATTTTCACATTTAGTATTATTTTACAAGAAAGGAACTTTATTTTAACGATTGTATGACATTTGACAACTCGTCACCTGAGAATTATAGTGTTCTATCTGCATTTTCTTTTTTTTATTCAGGTTAGTCTTGTTTTAAGTATTAAACTGTCAACTAACTTAAAACTAACTTCAGCCCGTGACTAAAGCGCCGTAAAGCCACAACTTGTCAATGTGTATTTAAAAGGTCACTTAGTGTCATGGAAACATGTACGATAAAGGGCGTTTTAAAGGTGGGAGTAGAAAAACATTGTTTCGTTGAACTACCAAAAATTTTTTTCCAGCTTCTTTGAGGCAAAATACATTGACTAGGAAAATTACTATTAAAAAGGTGGAGGACATTATTTTAAATTGGCTACGTACTATTATAAACAGAAAAGGTGGAAGGTTGAAAAGAATTTTTTTTAAACTTTTATATAAGTTTATTATTATTTTAAAAATATAATATAATTTATTTTTTTGGAATTGTCCCCTGGGTCACACAATATTATTAAAGTAGAGGGACATCAAATGAACAAGAAATTTGAAAATATCCCAATTATGATGATTATTTCGATGTAAATTTCATAAGAAATTTTGCAGAATTAAATAAAATTCATGTTTTTTAAATTTTAAGCGCTTTAAATTGATGCAAATTCATTCGGAACAAATTGCCTTTTTCCATCGTATTATAATTTATACACCGATATAAAATGTCGGGCTAATGCTTTTCCATTATCTCTGGGTTTACTTTCCCGGCTCGTCGAGATTTTCATTTGGGGCCCCCAGCTCCAGGAGTGCCACCTTAATGTCGGTTTCTTGGAAACAAATGCATCGCGCCCACTCGTAAATATTGGCTGAACTAAAAGCCGCAGGAAACGAACTAATGACTGATCCTGGTTCCTTTAAATTTAACCGGTAGACAGGCAACGAAGTGGCCATGCGCAAATAACGCCGAAAAGCCTTTTCTGGCTATTATACGTTTCCACGCGTTTTTGCTTAAATAAGTGGATTATTTTTGCATACGATTTAGATGCTAGCAAGTCAAAATTTTGTTTTGAAGAAAAAAAATAAAATCCCCTTAATAACACTAGTTTACAGCCATTTTGCCCACCATGTCTCACTATAATTTTCTTGTCTTGTGTTTTGACGTTATATAGTATACTACTTCGAGTTCTAATTGATCGATTTGACCAAACAAGCACTTCAATCAAAGGTAATTGAGCCTTCTATAACTTTCTCTTAGATAGTTTTGGTATCGGCTCAGTAGTTCGATACTGGCGATTTTATGAAGTTGAAAAAGTCCTTTGTTTTACAAAAATCGAGGTCGAAAATTTACATATCTTTCTGGGAAAGATAGAAGTCCAGTTTGATTTATTTTACGTATAAATTATACTTAAAGGAAAAAAAATAAGCAGCTGTTGATAAAAACCATGGGTAAATGGAGAAGTTATGAATTTTTCAGTGGAAGACCAAAATTCAGTTTTTCGAGAATTTTTACGTTTTTTCTTCATTTTATTGAATTATATAAAATTTAATATTGAACATGAAAGTTTTATTTTGGAAGAATAAGTTTTCGGTTTTAAAAAAATTCTGGCTCCTTTGTTTTTTGGTTGCTTTCGTATTCCGTTTCTCGTATGAGGGACCAAAATTTAATGTAATCACCCATCATGGCTGCACCTCAGAAGCCGTGATACCGCCGCTCCATAGCCTTCATTTGCTGGTGAAAACGTTCTCCGTGCTCATCACTAACGTCGCCCAGATTGTCCGGGTTATTTACGCACTCGAACTCTCTACTTCTTTTACTCATTTTACACTTTTTATTTATTAAATAAAACCATGATACAAATACCTTGTTGAAATATCAAAAAATAGCAGTAAAATGTCACTTTGCCAACACGAGAAACAAAAGAATTGACGTTTGCGGAGTCAAGTCAAATTTAAATTTTGAATAATGTTTTCGGTGAAAAAAAGTACGAAAAAAACTCAAAAAATTCTAATCATGCACTTTAAATAGGTTTTCATTAAAGAATAAACAAATTACAAAATAAAAGAAAAAAATAAAATAAAAATCGTCACAAAGCTGAATTTTGGTCTTCCACTAAAAAATTCATAACTTCGCCATTTTTCCATGTATTTTTATCAACATTAGCTTATTTTTCACGAAAAAAAAATTCAAACTGGAGTTATCCGTTTGATTTACCTTTCCCAGGACGATACGGAAATTTTCGACCTCAATTTTTGCCTTAAAAACGAATTTTTGTAAGTTATTAAAATCGCTAGCGTCAAAATACTTATTCGATATCAAAAGTATGTAAAAGAAAGTTTTAGAGGGCTCAAATACCTTCAATTTAAGGGCTTGTTTGACCAAATCGATCAATTAGATATCAAGCTTTACTTACAAACGTCAAAACCCCTCCGAAAATTGAAAAAAAAACAATTTAAAATTCATATTTCAAAAACGCTTCCATAAAAAAAAATTGAGTGTGAATTTCGTGTTTAGTGGGTCAAAATGCATTGGAAATGGGATATGGTGGGCAGAATTTTTTTTCGAATTTGTAAACTAGTGTAATAATTGCATATCCCTGGACCACATAAGATAAGCATTTAAGTGTTTTTTTTTCTAAAACTAAGCAAAATACGAAAAAAAATCAAAAGACCAAAAGTTGTAATTTTAGTTGCTTAATCCGAAAAAAAGGTTTATCAAAGTTTTTACACCCATGTTTATATGAACTTTTTGTCTTAAAATCACCTAAGGAATCTTCTGTTCAATTTATTGTACATACTTGTGTAACACCCTGTATGTTAAACGATAAATGAAACTTACTTACAATAATAATAACAATTAATAAAAGTATAAAGTAAGGTTAGATACTTCAGAACTGTCAATAGTTAACGAATTTTTGTATAGGTCCTAACAGGATTTTTACAGACTAGTATGTAAAAAAATTTCACCTGATTTGTCTAAATTGTTTTTACAGTCTAATCTAATCTAATCGAATAGGTACTTTGGTAGTGAGCGTTGACAATAATAAAGCTTTTTTTTTGTTTTAGATGGCAGCCTAATAAAATGTGAAAAAACATATGATGGATGTGAGTATACATTATTTTTTTCTTAATAATTAAAAAATGAAATAGTAAAATTTAGAGCAATGGTACGCCACTGCAATTTTCTTTTTTTAGTTTTTTAAAAATTTGTTACATTAAAAGAAACTTGTACTAGTTTTACTCAAATTTAGTACGATTACATTCTACACCATTAGCTACAGCTGAAGGAAAATTTTTCATTGTATAATATTTTATAAAATCGTAGCCAATTTTGAAATGAAAAGATTAAGTAAAAAAGTAATCGTAGTAAAATTGAGTAAAACCAGTACCAGATTCGTTTAATGTAATACAAAAAATTGAATGCATCGGAATGTCTTATCAATTATTTTCACTTATCTATTTTCAATATTTTTTTGTATCACTTTGAATAAAATCGAAGAACGAATTTGACAACAATTTTTTGCAGTTTAAAACATCTTAAAAACCAAAAATAATTTTATTTAATTTTCTACAATTTTAAAGAAAACGAAAATTTACAAAATATTTTTTTAATTTCCTATAATTTTTACAAAAAAACCTTTTTCCAAGTTTAACTTTCTCTACTTAAAA
The DNA here is from genome assembly GCA_921294245.1 of Brassicogethes aeneus. Lineage (NCBI taxonomy): Eukaryota > Metazoa > Arthropoda > Insecta > Coleoptera > Nitidulidae > Brassicogethes > Brassicogethes aeneus. Next base: position 4,805,099 of record OV121132.1, on the reverse strand, counting down.
TTAATAGTTACTTTTAAAATTATTTAAAAAAATTCCTAATGATATAATTTAAATTAGGCATTTTGATTTTCCAAATTATCCATTTCTTCAGTAACTATCATCACGCGTTATACTAATTTTATGTAAAAAAAATACTATTTTTATTGACACAAACCCCTAAGCAAAAGACTAAAAAACCAGCGTCATTTTTTTCCCTCCTCCATAAAACATGCCCCTCCCGCAAAAAGCAGAGACGTCACATGTGCGTGCAATTTGTTGCAGATGGCGGCGGAATCGGCTTGGGCATCCTGGGCGGCCACGTCGGCGTCGGCATGATAAAATGCGAAAAAACGTACGAGATGTGCGAGGGGTGCGGCCAGAAGATCCACGACCGCTACCTGATGCGGGTGGCTGATAGTAGCTGGCACGAGCACTGCCTCACCTGCTGCATCTGCGGGCTGCAGCTCAACCATTCCTGCTACACCAGGAACACCAAACTGTACTGCAAGGCTGATTACGATAGGTACGTAAACAAGATATTTTTTATCGAAAATCAATACTTAAGTGAAATAATACAAAAAAAAGTATAATAATAATAATAATTAATAATAATAATAATTTATTGTCATCAAACAAGTACATGTCATGACATGTCAAAAATATAGTACACAAATATAGAATTACAAATAAATATAGAGATAGATACAGATACTTATAGAGATAAATACAATTTTAAAATATTATATTACAATAATTGGTTAAAATATGTAGATCGCATGTTCTGCAGAAATTTAGATATATATTAAATACTACTTGCTAGGATGTCCCAGTCTAGGAACTCTTCATAGCTATAAAAAGCTTTGGCGACTAATAGATATACTCTTGATTTTTTGAAACATTTGAAAGTTGTAGTTTGTTAAAAAAATTGACTCCCCAATAATCAACATATTTTTGTGTTTTGTTTAATCTATGATATGGTATTATTAGATCTTCATTAAACCTCGTATCTTTTCCATGTCTCGTACTGCCTTTTGTGAACTGGTTTAGGTTTTCATGTACATGATGTAAACATTGTTGAATATAGGTGGATTTAATAGTGAGTATACCTTCTTTTATAAAATATTCTTTGCAGCTTTCAGTTTTTTTAGGCCACATAGTGCTCTTAATGCCTTTTTTTGTTGAAGGAATATGTCATTTGCCATTGTAGTTCCTCCCCAAACTAAAATTCCGTAGGTAGCCACTGAATGGAAATAAGAAAAATATACCATTTTTGCTATTTCGAAGGCGGATATTTTCTTCATTCTTCTTATGCAGTATATTGAGGTCGAAAGTTTCTTTATGGATTCCGATACATTAAAGTCCCACGATAAATTGGTTTCTGTGTGAATACCAAGAAATTTGGCTTTTTGATTGCTTTGGTTGGTACCAAAAGTTATTATTTGAGTTTTTTCCTCGTTGATTTTGAGTTTATTTGCATATAAACACTGTTTTGATTGTTCAAGAGCCATGTTCATTTTCTCATCTGCTTCTTGTTTTGTCGTATCCTTAACCAGGAAGGAAGTATCATCAGCATAGCAGCAAATTTCATATGTATCCACATTCCAGGCCAGGTCATTTAAATAAATTATAAACGAAGGATGGGCAGTGGTTTTATGCACACAGAAAAATAAAATTTCATTTCAAGAAGAATTATTGTTTTCAAAATGTTTACTTCATTCAAAACACAATAAGTTCCTATTAAGACTATGCTTTTACTTGGAGAAAAACGCTAAGATTACTGGGAAAATGTTATTTCTTTAAATTATTTTTTTAACTGGAACATAACGGTTTCATTTGGAATAATTTTTAACAACTTAACATAAGGATAAGAAAATGTTTGAATGAAAAGAAAACTTATTCTTGAACTGATTCAACGATTTTTTCTGGCGAAAATTTTCAACGACAAAATGTATTTGTTCAGATAGAATATAATTTTTATTTTGAATAGTTATATGGTTTCTTTAAAAATTCTCAATTTTTAAATCAAGAAAATATATTTGATTCAAGAGTATGTTTGTTTTAAATAAACCCACGCATGCGCTAAGGTACCATCCCCTTCGTCTTGACTGGTGAAATTGTTGTATATTTTGTTGTCGTTTGTTTAATTGAAGATAACTTGGGTCTTCATTCAGTGTTAGGTTACCAAAAATATTTTTCTGCAATTTTTTTGCAGGTTTTGCACTCTAAACAAGATAGAAAGTTTCTATTAACACGAAACAAACAAACAAGTTACAGAAAAAATATCCCTGTGAAGGGAGAAAGAACAGTATTATAATCATTTGAAGAACAACAGCTTTATATTTTCACTGTAAAAATTAAAATGAATTTCATATGAACCGATAGGGTTTATTTTAAGAATATCATGGTTTTACTTTAACTTTTCAAATTAAAAATACGATTTTTTAGTACAAAAATATGTCGATAGTTTTTTGAAAAATATTCTGCTTATTTTAAGAAAACATAGTCTTAAATCAAAGTTGTAATAGCTACAGAATAAGAATTAAATATTAAAAATATTCTTGTATCAAATAAATTTATTTGATTCAAACAATCTTTGTCTCTTATTTAACGAAGAGAATATATTCTTTAAAATAGTAAAATATTTTTTTAATTCACATTGATTTACTTCAACAATCTTTTCTTAATGTAAGAAAATTAAATTTCTTAAATAAAACTTTGATTGTTTAAAAGCAAGAATATAGTATATTAAAGTACAAGTTGCAGAAGGCCACATATTCTCGCACGAATTCGAAATTTGGCCTCGAGCGACGAAGGAGCGAGTGGACGAACGAATGAGTGCCAGAATAGCCTTCTGCAACGTGTGATTTATACTATTTTCTCGATTTTAACTTTTATTTAGGTTTTTTTAATTGTTTTGTGGTCGTTGTTAGTTAGGGGATTTTTCTCGCAAAATGGCAGTTGGCAACACAAAATGACAATATTTGTTATCCTGCACAAGTACAACCTGAACTGCACTTTTTTACATTAAACTTAAAATTTTGCATTAAAATGCATTGTTGGAGCAAACTTAATATTACAAAACAATAATAAAGGCTTCATTTTCAATAAAAGTAATGAATTTGAGGTTATTAATCAGTTTGACATTTTGGGGGTACCAATACTTAAAAACTAAATGTTACCAAAAATCGTTTAAGAATGAGCTTCATTCTTCAACGATTTTGCGTGCGAGAATATGACATTCTTACATAAAAATCGAGAAAATAATTTTTGAAATAAGGCAGCCATATTTACTTAATTCAAGAAAATGTATTTTTTTAACCAAATAATTGGTTGTTTTAAAGCAAGAATATGTTCTTTTAAAAATAAATATTAGTGGTATTCTTAAATAAAAAGATACTTACTTGATTCAAGAATAAATTTTCTTAAAACAAAAACATGTGACATTGAAATAAGTCAAATTGACTTAGTCAATAATTTTCTTAAATCAAATTGTTTAATAGATACAAGATTAAAGTTTTATTTCATTGATTACAAAATAATATTTATTTTAAAACAATTCAATTAGTATCGTTAAAAATAAAATGTATCTATCTTAATTTTAAGCTACTTTTAGCAATGTTTAAAAAAATCTATCATTTTGTATTTAAAATCAATAAAATTTTAAATAATGATACGTCTATTAACTAAAAATTATTTATTTTAATAATTAAAACATCTTTATATTTAGGAATATTACTGCAAATTTAAAATAAAAATACGTCTAAACACTTGAAGTAATTTTAAATATCCTGTAATTTTTTTAGGATTGTTGTCTAATCTTAAACAAAACTTTATATTTAAATACTTACGGATTATTCAAAATTGAGCCAAACTTACTGAAGGGCCAAAGTATACGTTGTATCGTTTCTAGGTGGTGCAGTAAGCAAAAAAAATTAGGTTAGAAAATAAAAAAACAAACGTTGAACAAACACATTTATATTGTTTTTAATACAAGAAAAATCTAAAATGTATACATTATTATAAATTAACCTAGGGAACTTAATCATTATTATCGACATATTTTTCATTTTAAATAATTTGTAATATTTTAGGCATAGTGGAAAAGCAATTACCAATTTTATAAAATAATTTAGGGCTATTGCCAATGAACTCCACCCTATATGAATCAAAATTAATGTTATACCCCAAAGTGTGTGACAAAATCTTTTTAAATGTCATAAAATAAATTAAGTTTATTAACTTAAAATTATAGAGCCATACAAATCAGAGTGATAAACACGTAAGATATTTTGGTTATCACTGCAAAGCCTTCTTATTTATGAATAAAATAATTTTAAGGCATCCTTAATGCATATTAGTATATATTTAAACAATAAACCTACCAACTACACGTAAATGCGACGCTAAATTTAAAAAAAGGGTGGGATATCAATAACAACTTACTTACCTTCAATTTTTTTCATAATTTTTTTCGATGCTGACCACTCTTCTAATAATTTTTTAATGAAATACGTCCTCTCCCTCACAAAGAGAAAGAAACACTGCATGATAAGGCATAAAATTTCAGAGGAACGTGTCGGCATCTCCACTCCTACACGATTTCAAGAATATGTATTCTTGGCAAAAGAAAATACTGTTCATTAAAATGAATAAAAAAGTTTAAGAATATCTAATTCTTAATATAAAAAAATTAAACAAATAGAAAAAATGAGAATATCTTATTTTTGATATAAAAAAATATTAACAATTGTACCAAGAAACCAACTAAGATTTCCTAAGATTGAAAAATGGAACTTTTTAAAACAAGAAATGTTTCTTAATATTAGAATATTTCCAAAACTACAAGTTGACTTGAATTAAAAAATATTTTCAAGATGATAGGTGTTCTAAATATAAGAAATCTTTATTTTCAGTGTATATTCCGATTAACATGATAAAGGCATAGAATCCAAAACATTTTATTCGAAAAATGTAGCAAAAAGCATCAATTTAGTATTTTTCTTTTGTCGAGCTCGGTGAATTTATGTTCTTTATTGGGGCGCCGCGACGCCAGCCAGCGTCGTCTTAAATATTCGGCAGGCGGGCGCGCTTTCATGCAGCCGCGATATGAGTTTTTAAAAGGCGACGGAGCGGATCCAATAAAAACCCCTAATGCTCATTCATGGGGCTTTGTTGCCGAATCCTCGCCTTTGCCGGCACAACGATCTTTTTCTTTACGTGCTTTTCCTTTTTTACTTTTTTCCATGGCTGGAGCTTATCTTGCTGGGAATTTTTAAGCTGAAAAGGTAGCAGAAATATGTAAGGATTCATAATAAATAATTTTTTCTACTACCTTACTAGAAAACTTAATTTTTCACCCCCGAGCGAGGGAGGAAAATGCCTCTTTTCCTCCCCGGGAGGAAAAAAAATTTCCTCCCTCTTTTTTTTTAACAATTTTACATTAGCAAGAGTTTTTGTACCTTGTCTAGCCCTATTTGATTTTGTAGGAAAAATATTTACTCCGCGCTTGTCCAATCATTCTTTTAACAATCTATATTTATTTTCATATCGCTCTTTCGATTTTTAAGAAAGGAAATTAATTGCTATTCTTGCCTCTTCAGCAAGATCTTGCGGCAGGTCTTCTTCTCTAGAACTCATTTTCAAAACGTATACGTTTTGAAAATATAGGAAGAATTTCAAATTTATGATAAACATTCTGACAGCTTATAACAACTGTTATGTTTGTATTAAAAAAATACCATAGCAACAAAGCTTTGTCAACATAAAGTCGGCGACGCAACACCTACTTAATATTTTGTCATAATTTTAGTCCGGGTTAGTAAAAGGAACCGGAACGCTTAAAATGTCTTAAAACCGTTAAAATAATAATAATAATAATAATAATAATAATAATAATAATAATAATAATAATAATAATAATAATAATCGTCTTTATTTAAGGATACTCTTACACAAGTGTGTAAGTTAAGTTAAGTTTAACCGTGTGTGATATTTTAATTAAAAATAGTACAATAATCCTTTAAATTAAAGGATTTAATGCTGGCAGCAAAAAGTGACCATGGTGCGCAATTGATAATTATCACCGAATGAAATAATGTATAAAACTTAAACCAATGGAAAAAATCGTGGGTACTTAAAAAAATCAGATTTAATTTAATAAGATAATATTATTACCAAAAAAGTGATATTTTATTTATGTAGAAAAATTATTGCAGAATCGTATAAGAAGAAAAATCGAACAAAATTGATTTTTTTTCATTACAGCGCCATCTATTACAAATATGAAAAAATGTTTTAGACAAAATCTACCTATTTTTAGACGAATAATCCGAATCTGCAATAAAAAATAGGGTGTTCCATTGGAAATTTTAAAATGTGTAAAATGCATACTAACTCAGCTGAGATATTTCAAAGTTTCAAGTTAAATGACTCATCCTGTATATAAAAATTAATGTTATCAGCAAGTTTTATTGTAAAAATCCGTTTAATAGTCCTTTTAACGTTGTTAAAATGAGTTTTGTAGTGGTAGTTTAAAAATATAAAACTTCTTCTAGTTTTCAAAGAATCTTTTCACTAACTGGCAAACATTTCTAAAACTTGTTTTACAAAACTACAAAACAAAATTCTCTTTTGGACAAAAATCATTACATCGTAGATCATTGGACATTTTCGCGTTACGCATTCGAAACAGATGAAAAACGCGTTAAAGCCCCGAAAATAAATAAGCAGAAAACGTTGCTACGTCACCGTTTAAATGAAAACACGCATCGTATTTATAATTTATATCGTTGTTAATGAAATGTACAGAATTTATCGAACAAGAATTAATTACAAAAATAACATAGTGACCTATCGATGTCTAATTATTCCATACTATTATTTTAACATTTATTTACTTATTTTGAAATGCTTTTAATGGATACATTAACCAATTAAATAGTAATAACACGATTGATTATTTTTTCTTTCGTTTTTTTTAAATATTTTGAGCTCAAAATTTGAGAAACAATTTTTTTTTCGTTTATAAAATTCTACCGTATTACGGTAAAGAAGAAAAAAAATTTAACAAAAAAAAAATCGATTTTTGACGATTTTGAAAATTTTGAGCGATCGTTAAAAAAATTTTATTTGAGCTCATCTTTGTTAAGGGTTCTTAAAAAATAAAAAAGTAACATATTTTCACATATTTTTTGTTCCCAAAAATTATAAAAAAAATTATATAAAAAAAAATTCATATTGTAGCGAGTACCGCTCTGGATATCGGAGTGATGAGTCATCGCCGGTGAGTCATCGCCGGTGACTCAGCGCTCGAACAATCGAGAGTGTGGAGCTCGCTGGAATGTTCCAGAAGACCTTGGCGCTGAATATATAAGAAACGGAGCATCACAGCAGCAGTGAGTTGAGCTTTGGTACTCGCGAAGAAATAAATAAATATAGTGCAAATAAATAAACTAGTAGTGATATAAATAATTAGTAGTTAAGTGTTTAGTTAGTTTTATAGTGTTTTAAGTGTAGTTAAGTTATTAAATAAATAGTTTAGTTCGTTTATTAACCAGTGCGTGTTTTTATTCACACTACGAACAGTTAAAAACGTTACAATTGGTGTCAGGAGTGCGGTTAGTGTGAAATTTCGCGAAAATGGTTTCCTTAATGGACTTAAAAGTGGCGGACCTTAAGCGGGAGCTGGAAGAAAGAGAATGTGATACAACTGGAAAAAAGAATGTGTTGCAGCAGCGGCTTCGAGAAGCGTTGGAACAAGAGGGTGAAAATCCAGATACCTATTTATTTGAAGGTTCTTGTGATATGCATTTATTGTTGCAAAATTTGAAAGGTGATTTACAACAGAAAATGCTAGAAAATTCTAACGAATTACAACAGAAAATGGTAGAAAATTCTAGCGATTTAAAGGATGATTTGCAACAGAAAATGGTGGAAAATTCTAGCGATTTGAAAATCGATTTACAACAGAAGATTCTGGAAAATGTCAACGAATTAAAGGACGATTTGCAACAGAAAATGCTAGAAAATTCTAACGATTTACAACAGAAAATTTTGGACAATTCTAACGAGTTTCAACAGAAAATGCTAGAAAATTCTAAAAACCTAAAAGAATATTTGGAAGGGAAAATTCTAGAAAATGTCAATGAATTAGAAGAGAAAGTGGGACAGAAAGTTGACGAACGAGAAATTGGAGGTCAAAATTAGAGAAATAAATAGTAAACTGAAAGCTGTAAATTTACCAATGATGCTGACGGAACCAGGAGCAGTGCCGGAGGGAAGCCGAGTACGGATGAAACCACCTCAGTTCGATGGAAAAACTTCTTGGACAAATTACATCCGTCAGTTTGAGGCAGCAGCAAAAGCAAATGGCTGGCTACCGGAAGAAAAAGCTACAGCATTAACTCTTGCTTTACGCGGAGATGCAACGGACATCTTGCAGACACTTTCTCCAAACGAACAAGAAGATTACGAAGCCTTGGTGAAACACCTGGAACTGCGATATGGCCAGACACATCTGGAACATGTGTACCATTCCCAACTGAAGAATCGCTGCCAGAAATCAAACGAGACTTTACAAGAATTCGAGGCTGATATTGCACGCTTGGTTCGGCTAGCATATCCAGCTACTCCAACGACCGTTATGGAACGATTAGCGGTTCAAGCCTTTTTGGATGGACTTCGAGACAACGAAACAAGACAGTGCACTGGCTCGTCCGAGCCAACTGGTTGATGCATTGGCTCGAGCTTTGGAATTCGAAGCGGCAAAACAGAGCTGCAGGAGCCAGCCTAGAATAAGGAGAGTCGAGGAGGAGAAAGAGGAGGAACCCAGTATAATTGAAGCAATCAGGCAAGTTTTTAAAGAAAACCTACCAGAGAAGAAGAAAATCCGGTGTTGGAGATGTGGAAAGCTCGGACATATACGAAGTCGTTGCAGAGAAAGCCAGGAGGCGCCGACTTCATCCAAGTCGGAAAACTAGATAGGGTCGAGGAAAAGGGGCAACCGTCGACCTGTAACCAGCATGCCCCAGAGGATATCGAACGTGTCGCATCTCTTTTACATCAGTCCAGCAGTGTTTTTGTGGATGGCTTTATTAATGGAAAGTTACATGTGCTGCTGCTGGATACAGGTGCGACGAAGACAATTATTCGGCCAGATATTGTCGAAAAGTCGATGATAAAATCTACCAATCGGCGACTACGTACTGCAACAGGAGATACTGCTACTGTTCATGGAGAAGTGGACATCACGATGGTCATAGGAAACACGAAATTTAAACATCGAGCATTAGTAGCAGATATTGAAGATGAAGTTATTGTAGGCATGGACATTATGAACTCTATAGGATTTGAACTAAACTTTCAACAAGGAATATTGAGAGTAAATGGAGAAGAAGTCGTGTTGCATCGATCAAAAGAAAAGAATATTCGTGTAATGCTAACAGAAGATGCTTTGATACCGGAACACAGCGAGATGATATTGAAGGCTTTCTTGGATTGTAAATCAGAAGATGGAAGTATAATGCTTCTGGAGCCGAAAATTGATGACAAAGAGGTCGGTCGAGGAGTTGTAGTAGGGAAGACTTTAATACGTGTCGGAAAAGAAGTGCCTGTAAGAGTATTGAATGTTAATGGTTACTCTGTGAACTTGAAAAAAGGAATCGTTTTGGGGAACTGTTCTTCTGTTTCCTCAATTATTAGAAGCATTCGTGAGTCTGGAGTTCCGGCCAAGAAAATTAGCAATGAATTGACGACTCTGCTTTCGACTTCTTCAAAGGACTTAAAACCAAATGAGAGAATAAAGCTGAGAGAGCTGATACACAACTATCAGGACGTCTTTGATGATGGACAAGGAAAGAAGGGTAGGACAAGAATTGTCCAGCATAAAATTAACACCGGTGATGCACAGCCTATTCGACAGTCGGCAAGAAGGCTACCTCTTGCTAAGCGAGAGGAAGCTGATAAAATAGTGCAAGAAATGGAGAAGGAAGGGGTGATCGAACCATCTAACAGCCCATGGTCTTCCCCAGTGGTGTTAGTTAAGAAGAAGGATGGATCAACTAGATTTTGCGTCGATTTTCGTCAGCTGAACAACGTGACGAAGAAGGACAGCTACCCTCTGCCTAGGATAGATGACACCCTGGATACATTGGCTGGATCCCAAATATTTTCGACTTTGGATTTGAAAAGCGGTTACTGGCAGGTTGAAATGGCACCAGAAGATAGAGAAAAGACGGCGTTTACCGTGGGTGCTGGACTGTGGCAGTTTACTGTCATGCCGTTTGGACTATGTAATGCCCCTGCAACTTTTGAAAGGCTCATGGAAATGGTTTTGAAGGGACTATCCTGGAAGACTTGCTTGGTGTACCTTGACGACATTATTGTGGTTGGAAAATCATTTGAGGACCATATGAAGAACCTGAAGGAAGTTTTTCAGCGCTTAAGAAGTTCCGGCCTGAAGCTTAGCCCAAAGAAATGTCACTTGTTCCAGAGGGAAGTGCAGTATCTGGGCCATGTCGTTTCAAGTCAAGGAGTTGCAGTGGATAAACAGAAGGTGAAGACGGTGCGGGAATGGCCAATACCGAAGAATAAACATGACTTAAGAAGCTTTCTGGGATTATGCACCTACTACCGTCGGTACGTACCAGGATTCGCAAAGGTTGCTAAGCCTTTGACACGTTTAACAGAGGGAGAAAGACGATTTCAATGGGACGACGAATGCCAAGAAGCCTTTAAGAACCTGAAAAACGCGTTGACCAGCTCACCAGTCCTGAGTTATCCACTTCCGGATGGTGAATTTATTTTGGACACGGACGCCAGCAATGTGGGCCTGGGAGCTGTTTTGTCGCAGATTCAAGAAGGAAAAGAGAAAGTTATTGGATACTTCAGTAAAACTCTATCGAAACCAGAGCGAAATTACTGTGTTACTCGACGCGAGCTGTTGGCAGTGGTAAAAGCAGTCGAACACTTTTACAAGTACCTGTATGGAAGAAAATTCTTGCTAAGAACGGATCATGCTGCCCTTAAATGGCTTTTGCAATTCAAGAATCCTGAAGGACAGGTAGCAAGATGGATTGAAAGACTACAGGAGTTCGACTTTGACACAGAACATCGGGCTGGGACGATCCATAGAAATGCTGACGCCTTGTCAAGAAGACCGTGCCCGGAAGACTGTAAACATTGTCTCAGGGCCGAAGAAAAGGATGTGTTGGTTCGCAGGACTACAATCGTGGATGATCATTGGCAATCCGCTGAGGTTCAACAAGACCAGGAAAGGGACCCGGATTTGAAGCTTATCATCGATTGGAAGAAAAACGACCGTAAACCAACGTGGCAGGAAGTCGCCCAATATTCGCCGAATGTGAAATCGTACTGGGCCCAATGGAATTCCATCATCTTAAGTGACGGGCTTCTAAAGCGCGTTCTGGAGATGCCAGAAGGGGGGGAAGACCGGAAGCAGATAATAATCCCCAGAAACAGGATACCAGAAGTGCTGCAGGAAATCCATGATGGAACTACTGGAGGATATCTTGGGGTGACCAGGACGCTCGGAAGACTTAGGGAACGGTTTTATTGGGTCAACAGCCAACGAGATGTGAAGGAATGGTGCAAGAAGTGCGCCGTTTGCGCGGCAAGCAATGGACCCCAGAAGCGCCCAAAAGCCCCAATGCGACAGTACAATGTGGGCAGCCCATTTGAGAGAATTGCAATCGATGTGGCGGGTCCATTTCCGGAAACAGAGTCTGGAAATAAATACATCATCGTTGTAATGGATTACTTCAGCAAGTGGGCGGAAGCGTACGCCTTGCCAAACCAGGAAGCTGCCACAGTGGCCGATGCCCTTATTAAGGAGTGGATTTGTCGTTTTGGTGTGCCAATGGAGATGCATTCAGACCAAGGCAGGAACTTCGAATCTATATTGTTCCAGAATGTCTGTAAGATTCTTAACATTCGGAAGACGAGGACGACTGCATTACATCCGCAGTCTGATGGAATGGTAGAACGAATGAATAGAACGATAAACCGGTACCTGTCCAAGGTAGTCTCTGATCACCAAAGAGACTGGGACCGCTTCCTTCATCTGTTCCTGTTGGCGTACCGTTCTTCTATCCACGATACAACCGGCCAGACACCCGCTAGCATTGTTATGGGGCGTGAACTTCGTCTACCTTGTGACCTGAGGTTTGGTTGCCTACCAGGGGATGATATTGCTGGAGAAGATTACGTCAACAATTTACGTAGGAAAATGAGCGACATTCACAGCCGAGTTCGTTTAAACATCCAGAGTGCCAGTGATAGAATGAAAGAGGCATATGACATCAAGGCGGAAAATGGAGGATTTCAACCTGGAGACCTAGTTTGGTTATACAACCCTCAGCGCCGTCGTGGTTATTCACCGAAGCTGCAGACTTCTTGGGAGGGACCATACGAAGTCATGGATCGAATAAATGACATCATCTACAGGATCAGGAAACAACCAAGAGGAAAGCCGAAAGTGATCCATTTCAACCGATTGGCCCCTTACGCTGGAAACAATGATCAAATAGACGATGCTAGAGTAAGGAGAGTTAATCCGCCGGAAGACGACTTGCCTTTTGAAGACTTCATGTATTTATATTCGAGCGGTAAAAAAGCTCGCTACGGTGTCACTAGAGAAGAGCAAAAAGATCTGTTCACAGTTTCGGCCGATTACTCCTTGGCTCACTGTGTTGCGGAAGACCTTAGGATGTCCAGGGGAATAGCGGTTGTCTTTAAAAACAAATTTGGACGGGTCGACGAGCTACAAAGGCAGAGTCCCAAAGTTGGAGAGGTGCTTGAAATTGTGGATAATGAGCAGATAGGTAACCGAAGTATCTTCTATCTGGTAACGAAGCAACTCTCCAATCAGAAGCCAAACTACCGTGATGTATGGAATGCCTTAAATAAATTGAGGGATATCCTTTTGTCCAAGGACATCATGAACCTGGCGATACCAAAGATTGCTTGTGGACTTGACGGTTTGGACTGGAGAATAATTAGAAGTATGGTGGAAGTTATCTTCAGATTTAGTGGCATACACATTCTTGTCTGTTGCCACAACCCTAAAAGAACAACCGGAAGGAAGACCGTAGACTGTTACTTCTATAGGACGTCACAATGCAAGTTTGGATCTCTATGCAAATATCGCCATGGAGCTGAGGACCATTTTCGGGACGAAAATGTTTTAAGGCGGGGGCAATGTAGCGAGTACCGCTCTGGATATCGGAGTGATGAGTCATCGCCGGTGAGTCATCGCCGGTGACTCAGCGCTCGAACAATCGAGAGTGTGGAGCTCGCTGGAATGTTCCAGAAGACCTTGGCGCTGAATATATAAGAAACGGAGCATCACAGCAGCAGTGAGTTGAGCTTTGGTACTCGCGAAGAAATAAATAAATATAGTGCAAATAAATAAACTAGTAGTGATATAAATAATTAGTAGTTAAGTGTTTAGTTAGTTTTATAGTGTTTTAAGTGTAGTTAAGTTATTAAATAAATAGTTTAGTTCGTTTATTAACCAGTGCGTGTTTTTATTCACACTACGAACAGTTAAAAACGTTACAATATTAAAGACGATACATTTTCCATTTAAATAACATGGGGTTTCGGCAACAATGCTCCACACCTCAAAATCCCACCACGTGACCACGTCCGGAACGCAGTCTTTTGAAAATTTGGCATTTAAGGCTTTTCAGGTTATGTATCTGTCAAAGTATAGTCAATGAAAGAAATAATATTTATAGTGTTACCGCTTATGTTTAACCGTTAAAAGTTAATAAATCTTTATAGTATCACAATAACAATGGTTGGTTTAAGAATTTAGGAATATAAATAATGCATTTAATGAAATTCCAAAGTGTATGGTTCAATATTAGTGATATTTTAGTGCATTGGGTCTACATAAAATAGTTTTAACTAAACCGCATTTATTAAAAAAAATCTGGAATGGAATAAGAATATCTAAATCAAAGGTAGGTTAATGTATTAGAACAAAAAATATCATCTAATTTTGTATTTTAAGGTTAGAAAAATCTATTTTGACCAAAATAAATAATTGGATTATTTGAAAGAGTGTGTTAATATGGTCATAAATAAATATAGGTATTCTAAATAATTGTTGAATATGGTTCAAATTAAATTGAAGCTTTTATACTTCTAATGACAAAACTTGTGCATACCTCTCGGCATACTTACTTTAAGTTAGATTATAAGAAAACAAACAATTTTTAGAGAAACTTGCAATGTGAAAATTTTTCGATGTAGATCAAGTTCAGTCGAAGCTTTTTAACTATTTGTATTGACAAAACTTTATGTAGGTACACTTTAAGCTGGATAAGAAAAAATGCCACATTTTTAAATACCATATTATACAGTCTTTTAAATAATCCAAAATACTTATTTATTTTGGTGAAAATAAATTTTTCTAACCTTAAAATTACAAAATTAGATGAAATTTTTGTTATAATATATTAACCTACCTTTAATACAGATATTCTTATTCCATAATAGAGAAGCTAGATTTTTTAAATAAATGCTGTTTAGTTAAAATTATTTTATGGACGAAATGCACAAAAATATTACTTATTTGGCACCACACGTTTTAGAATTTCATTAAATGCAGTATTTATATTCTTAAATTCTTAAACCATCCATTGTTATTGTAATGTTATAAAGATTTATACATTTTTAACGCCTAAACATAACATTTCTTTCATTGACTATACTTTGACAGATACATAACCTGAAAAGCCTTAACTGACAAATTTTCAAAAGTACGTGGTCACGTGGTGGGACTTTGAGGTGTGGAGCATAGTACACGAAAAGAAATATAAAGTCATTATTAATATAAATCTAGTAAGTTATACTATAATTTTTAATAAATATAGGGACAGCTATATGATATTTTAAAATTAACCATAATAGTTATTTATGTATTAAGGGCAGTAGATATACTATACCAATTCTAGAACGGAAGTGACCCAGACAGGTGGATGGGCGCCCCCTCTGGTGGGTGGTGGGGGGTGATCATATTAGCTATTGGTGGGCAGGCATTTGGGCAACGCCTCAACTGATAAGCGTAAGTGAGCCTATTGGTGGGTTGTTGGCGGATGGCGGCTGGCGGATGGCGGCCATGTTTGATAGATATTAGCTATTGGTGTTGTGGTTTAAAGTGGGCGGGGCTTAGGTGTTTAGTTGGCATTACTGGAGATGCAAAAGATAAGCGATATGCATATTGGTTGTTTGTGGTTAGCGTATTAGTTTGGTATTACTGGAGATGCAAAAGATAAGCGATATGCATTTGCTGCAGTGGTTTGATATCCGGGGGGAGATAAGGATTTATTATTATTTTGTTGTAAATTTCATTTTTGACGCCATTTTGAATTGCTGACGTCATCCGACTTGTCCCGACTTGTGTTTCAGGGGTTTTAATGCGGTAATCAGTTATTTGGAGATAAGGATTTATTATTTTGTTGTAAATTTTTATTTTTGGTACCATTTCGGCTGACGTCACCCCAACTTGTCCCGACAAGTCTATTTATTGTCCAGAAATCTTTTTCGGTGATCAGTCTTAATATTGCTTTATGTTGATTATGTTAATAATGGGCTTTAAATTGTTATTAATATTTCTGCCAAGTATAATTTTGGTAAAATCAAATAATTTAACTGATAAAGATGTTGTAATAAAACATCTCGAAACATTTGGTTACCTTAATAGTTCAGAGTTTTCGTTGACTAGTTATGAAGAAGCTTTAATATTATTTCAGGAGAGATATAATTTAAACATAAGTGGTGAAATAACGAAAGACCTTTTAGAATTTATAAAAACACGTCGTTGCTCTATACCAGATGACAATATTTATGAATTGACGCAAAACCCACCTAAATGGAATAAACATAATATATATTGGTATGCATATAATAAAGAGATAAAAAGAGTTGCTACTAGAGCTTTCAATGAGTGGGAAAAATTTGTAAATCTAAAGTTTATTTTTTCGCTTAGAAATCCCGACATTCTAATTTCATTTGGGAAAAATAACCATAGAAATTCAGTTCGATGCATGAAGGGTTATTGTATTGAACCATTTGATGGAAAGGGTGGTGTAGTTGGTCACGCATACCACCCAAGTCATATTAATTCCTGTACGGAAATTCATTTAGATTCAGATGAAAATTGGTATTTTGGTTTCGATGTACCTGAAGATAATGATAAAACAAGTCTATATACCGCATTGCTTCATGAAATTGGACATACTTTGGGGTTGAGTCATTCACCAGATAATAATGCACTAATGTACGCATATTTTTCACCAAATATAACAACCCTATCCGATGAAGATAAAAAAAATATACAAAATTTATATGGATTACCCCCAAAAACTACTCCAAAAATAGTAACATCAACAACCCCAAAAACTACTCCAAAAATATTAACAACAACAAAAACAACCCCAAAAACTACTCCAAAAATATTAACAACAACAAAAACAATCCCAACTACAAGGAAACTTACAGATAAACCAAGAACAACAAAAACAATTTTAACAACAAGCAGACCTAAAATAACGGGTTCTACACAAAAACCTACACAAACATCACCAAATTTAACTGATTTATGTCAAATCGAGTATCCACAACAAATGTTAGTCACAAATAATAATCATCTGTATGTTTTTAACAATGGGTTAGCGTGGATTTTAAATATAGGAGAGCCCTCCGGCATAAATCTTAAAAAGCCTAAAAAAATTAGTGATTATATTAAATATAATGATTTTTTACATATATACCAAACACCTAGTGGTAGTGTGGTAATAATAGATAATTTAAAACGTGTTAGTACGTTTTCTTTTCCTAGTCTTGCATGTGAAACATTTAATCAAACAATAGACAAATTTAATATTGCTCGAAGTAGCAACATAAATGCCATTTTTAACTCAAACAGAGGTAGAACTTATATTATTCATGATGATTATTGGGTTACTGAAATTGA
Organism: Brassicogethes aeneus; assembly: GCA_921294245.1. Lineage (NCBI taxonomy): Eukaryota > Metazoa > Arthropoda > Insecta > Coleoptera > Nitidulidae > Brassicogethes > Brassicogethes aeneus. The sequence goes on along the minus strand of OV121132.1, from coordinate 4,788,118 downwards.
TGAATGTAGTTTAAATGCAGTCAATCGGGGGACTATAAAACAGTTTTTCCCAGGAATCCCTCCAGATATATCTTCAGCATTTCGCTATACAAATGGTAACATTTATTTTTTTAAAAAAAATTTATTTTATGAATATAACGAATTTTCTGGTAAATTAATAAGAGCAGGAGTTTTTGATTGGAGTTTATTTGGAATAAATTGTCCGAATGAAACAATTTTAAATCAATTAAAAAATATATTAACATCCCTTTCAACATACTTTTATTAATAATTATAAAAGGTTAACTTTATTAAAAAAAAATCATTTCAATGTTGACTTTTAAAGGTGGCGGTTTATTAAATTCTGCAATTAACAACCTACCCTTTGAGCTTCACGTGCCTTCTTATCAATTTTGCGGACCAGGTACTAAATTAGATAAGAGAATTCAAAGGGGTGATACTGGTATAAACCCCTTAGACGCTGCATGTAAAGATCACGATATTGCTTATTCAAAAAATAAAAATTTGGAGGATAGACATAAAGCGGATTGGATTTTGGAAAATAAAGCTTGGGAAAGGGTGAAATCTAAAAACTCTAAATTAGGTGAGAAAGCAGCAGCTTGGTTAGTAACAACTGGAATGAAGGTTAAAAGAAAACTTGGAATGGGCGTTCGAAAAACTCGAAAACCAATCTCATTTAAACGTGGTTTGGTTGATAAAATTAAAAAACATGCTCAAGATTTAGATATGTCCAATAAAAATTCGCTTAAAAAATCTACTGCAACGGCACTTAAAGCAGCTCGGGTGATTATAAAGAAAGCCGGGGGTCGTAAAAATATTAAGGTGCCTAGAATAATTCCATTTGAATCCGACAAACAAGGTGGGTTTTTACCTCTTTTACCACTATTCGCAGCCTTAGGGGCCATAGGATCATTGACTGGAGGCGCAAGCGCTGTAGCCAAAACGGTGATAGACACAAAAAATGCTAAAAAGAAACTTGAAGAATTAGGTCGACATAATAGGGCTATGGAGGAAATTGGGAAAAAAGGCTCGGGATTATATTTAAAAAGGAATGCCAAGGGAGGATATGGTCTTTTTTTAAAACAAAAAAACTACCAATAAAGCTACCCAATAGAGCTCTATATGATTCTGAATTGGTAAAATATGCACAAAAGCTTAAAATACCCTATTTTAGAGGGGTTTTTATGCGAGACGCTTTACCAAAAATAAAAAATAAAAATGAATCTGCAATCCTAAATTTAGACATTTCGAAAAATTTGGGTACACATTGGGTAGCTTATACTAAAAGAAACAATTCTGTTATTTATTTTGATAGTTTTGGTGGTCTTAAACCGCCAAAAGAATTAGTAAATTATTTAGGAAAAAATGTTAAAATTAATTATAATAATGATTGTTTTCAAAACTTTAAACAAATTAATTGTGGCCATTTATGTTTGTGGTTTCTTTATAAAAATAAATGAGATAAGAAAATATGATTAGTCTATTATTAACCGTTGTTTAAAGATAATGTCCCAGCTATTTACATTAAAAAGTAATAATTATGTTTTAAGTATAGATTTTACAAATCCAATACAACTTAATCCAGATTTTGACTACGGTATAGCATTGATAGGGTTTTATTCCTATAACAGCATCCCTAATATTGAAGAAGGTGAAAATACATTTTATTATAAAGAAGCGAGTGTGGATAAGAAAATAATAATACCAACTGGTACTTATGAAATATTAGATATAGAAACTTACCTAAGACAACAAATTATTCCTGACACCGTTAAAAAGGAAGATTATGATAAATATTTTTCACTTAAACCAAATAATAATACTTTAAAGTGTGAAATTCAAAGCAATACGTTGGAAATAGATTTTACAAAGGCTGATGGTATAGGAAAAATATTAGGATTTTCAAAGCGTACTTTAACACATGGTAAAAAACACGAATCAGATCTACCTGTTAATATAATAAAGGTTCGAACCATTCACATTGATTGTAATATATCCACAGGTGCATATTATAATTACCTACCAACGCATACCATTCACGAATTTTCGGTAGACGTTGATCCAGGCTATACAATCAACGAAATTCCCCGAAACCTTATATATTTACCAATAATAAATAAACAGGAAATATTTAATATTACTTTGGTAATTTTAAACCAAGATTTTAAACCAGTTAATTTTCGCGGAGAGGAAGTTATAGTTCGATTGGAATTAAAAAAATTATCATAATGGGGTTAACATTTAATAATTATTATAAAAATCCTAGCACAAACAATTTGAAATCAGTTGACAGCAAACGCTTGCCTAGTTCAAACAGCTTAACTAATTCAAATAGACTTTTTCTACAATCATTAGGATATAATGTCATCATTAGACCAAATCTTCGACATCTATCGAAAACCACAGTTTAGTGAAACAATTCAAAAGGTTGACTACAGAACTTATTACCCCTATGTTAAATCTTTTAATAATAGTGATGTTATAGAAATTTCAATAAATCAAAGAGATTCCTGGTTGCTTATGCACGATGCAGCTCTATTAATAGATGGTAAATTGGAAATAACTAAAGGGGATGGCGAGGCAGCCTTAATAAATAATTTTGGAGCTTTTTTGTTTGACCGAATTTCTTATGAAATAAATGGAAAAGAAATTGATGGTATTCGCGACCCAGGTATTGTGAGCACAATTAAGGGCTATCTTAATTACAGTAGCGATGATTCAAACCATTTAGGCATTGCAGGGTGGAATTACCCAGCTCAACCAATAGTCTCAACAATAGCCAAAATTTCAACTTTTAATATACGTATACCATTACATCATTTATTTGGTATATTTAATGATTATCAACTAGCCCAATTTGGTAAACAAACTATACGTCTTGTAAGAGCTCGAAATGACTCTGATTGTCAAATTATAACAGAAAAAACTGCGGCTGCTGCTGGCACAACAAAGGCTAAATTAACCGTTGAAAATATCTCGTTAAAAGTACAAGTTATTACACCCAATGATTTATTAAAGCTTCAGTTGTTGGAATCAATAAAATCAGACAAACCTATAGTAATTCCATTTAGAAAGTGGGAATCTCATGAGCTACCCCAATTAACTAAAGATGCCACTAAGGAAATATGGTCAGTTAAAACGTGCACTGCATTGGAAAGTCCACGCTATATAATTTTAGCTTTTCATACCAATAGAAGAGGTAATGATACAAAAGATCCCTCATATTTTGACAACATTGATATATCTGATATACGTGTTATCCTCAATGGCGAATATTTTCCTATAGAACGCATGGACCTTAATTTTGAAAAAAATAATTTTATCGAGGCCCATCACAATTATACACAATTTTATTCAAGTTTTAAAAATGATTTAACAATATCAAAACACTCTCTACTTGATTATAAACAATTTAAGAACCACGCTCTTTTTGTAATTGATTGTTCCAGAAGAAATGAATCCTTAAAATCGAGTACAGTTGACATCAAAGTTGATATTGAGGCGAAAAAAGGCTTCCCCGATAATACAAAAGCATATTGTGTTATTATACATGACGTCATTATGGAGCATCTCCCACTCAGCGAAATAGTTCGTAGTTTATCATAATTTTTTTAGTTTAAATTATTCTACCTAAGATGAAGGTTGTGTCTGTTAATATTCAGGGATTTAATTTATTCTTCGAAGAAAAATGGTTTTTTCATCCAAAAGAAGTTACGGTTACCAATGGATTGCAAACAAATCATTATCTCTTAAAACCAATGGTAGAATTTAAGCTGTTATCACGAAAAAATAAAAAACAAGTTTGCTTTGAAGAAAAAATTCATGGTCTACGATATTCAAGTGGATATATAAATTTTAATGAGATTAACAACATTTTAATGGAATTATTACCTGAATACGACACTGTTTACACAAAAGGAAATCAAAATTATGAATATTTAAAAACAATCTGTGAGCAGTTATTACCAAATATAAAAATTATAAACGTTGAAACATTAAACCTTTGGGAACAACCTATGTTTAAAAACAAACCCCTCATGTGTTTGAATCATTTTAGAAGCGGTAGGTGTAGTACAACACATGCCTTAGTATTACATAATTGGCTTCAAAGTTATCTACCCCATAATCATGGATTGTAAAGAATTTGCTCAAAGAAAAATAAAATTTTATAAAGAATTGCAGGCATTAAAAGAAGACATTGAAATGTATGAACTGTGTAAGGCTTTTGCTGCTATGAGCATTTCTGAGGACCTAAGGAAGGATTCGCTTGACATTACTTATTTAAAAAAAAAATTATGTGCTTTAAATAAAATAATATTATAATAAATAAATAAAAAAATTATATTGTTTTTATGTATAAAATTAGAATAAAACTCAAAGGTAAGTTAAATAATATATTTATTACATATTTTTACATTTATTAAATACATAACCTAAAAAGTATAAAAATCCATAAATAGTTAGTAAAATAATTCCTACTATTAACAGAGATATAAATTCTATAAATATTTTTGTGGAAAATGTTGTTGAAGAAGCCACCTCCGATTCTGTAGTGGTTGATAAATTGGTTAAATTAGTTATTACACTATTTAAACTATTTATTTCAAAAAGGGTTCTAGTCTTTCCACCATCTGCTGATAAAATATATTTTAATTTATAATGTAATATAGAGCTATTTGCTGAGGCATTAACTTGAATCTTGAATGTACCAGGAGCTGCATCCATTGGATTCCAATCATTTGGCCATTGAGTCTTTACCATTGGATTATTAACACTGAATGCCACATAACAATCCTGAGTGTTTTTGGGAAAATTTACAAATAAAGTATTATTAATGAATGTAGATAGTAATAAAAAATTGGCTACTGAAAACATGTTTACTCAATGATAGTAACTTAACAACTAATTATTTTTCACACTTTTGAATTATAGTTGCCTTATATTATTAATTTTTTATTATAAATAAATTGTTATCTTTACAATTTTTATTAATGTAAACATAACGACCTTGTTTTGGTGGGGGTGGTTGACAATTCTGCAGCACCCATATTGGTGGTTAAATAAAATGCGCATAATGTGTTTAGTATTGAACAGAGTAAAATTGGTTTAAGTCCATATGATGATAAAAGGCATTTATTATCAAATTCAACAGATACTTTACCTCATGGGCACTTCAAGATTAATAATATTATGTAATAATTATTTCTAATTTTAATAAATATATTTTATTTATTTTAAATTATTGTGTTTTTATTAACAACAATCATCATTAAAACTCAAGGGTACGTTTAAAAATCAGTATATTTTTCTAAATCATTTGACATTTTCATATCTAAATAGTATAAGCATTCTAAAAAACAATAACTTTCTACACTAGTACCGCAAGAACATAGGGATGACAGAACGTCTAGCACAGCATGAAGGGATGGAGGATAAAAACGAAGTTCAGTTTTCATCGCTTCATATGTGCTTTTTAATAGATTATGATAATAATAATTAAAATTTAAATTATTTAACATTTCAAGTTTTTTAAAAATTAACTTTTTTAATTCAAGAATTTCAAAAACATCATTTAGCGTAAAATAAAAAATGGTACAATCATCTGATATTTTAAAAATTTTATTATTGCCATCAATATTTAATTCAATCTTCATGTTCCTCCAAAGCTGAATTTCATCAGTGTGATGTGCATCCAGAAGTTCTTGGAGTGATTCAATTACACCAACCCATTCACCATATATAAAAGAGAGATGTTCACCAGTAACTTTGTTAATCATTCTTACTGTTGGTAAAAAATCCCTTGCACCACTAAGCCCACATTCCAGCGAGAATAATTGGAAATCATAAGTCGTTGTGTAAATTAATCTTTTTTCAGCTTTAATAGCTTCTTCATATCTATTAAACACTGCATTCAGTGGGGCATCATAACCTTCAAAATCACTACTACCCATTTTATGTGTGCACTGCTTTACTTTACTTTTTAAACTAAATTAAATTTTGATTTTGTGGTGAGAAACTGGAAAAGAGTGGGGTAATCAAAAAGAGTCTGTTTTATTAATATAACTATTATGTGAATCATCGAAGCCCAACCATTTCACGAAGACTTTGTTGCCACGTTTATGTAAAACTTTTTCCACCAGGTAAATATCAGGCTGCATTGTTTTTTGCAACTCATCCTCATAAAATGCTCCACTAATGGGTCTACCATTTAAATCCTCCAAAATGTATGTGGCTGGGTTTGTAATTTTTACTTTCACAATTTTAAACAATTCTGTAGTCCAATTGGGGGTGTATCCTTTATCAAAAACATGTTTTGCTTTACTTATTCTTACTATATCGCCGATGGAAAACTTTTTAGGTTTGGTTGCTAATTTTAAATGAGTAAAGGCAAACTTTAAAACTTTTTTTTCATTTTCTTTACAAACATCAATTGGTTTCATATTAATTGTTCTATGTTTTGTATTATTATAATTTGAAACAATTTGTGGCAATATATCAACCCAATTATATGATCCATTTAAACTAAAGTATTTAAATAGGCGTTCTTTTACAGTCCTTATAACACGCTCGGCGATTGCAGCTTTTTTACAACTAAATGTATTATAGTGATTTATTGAATATTTTTGCATAAGTTCATTAAACTTACTATTAAAAAATTCCTTGCCCTGATCAGTCTGTAAGTTTTGTGGACATCTTTCTTTCAATATTAAATTAAAAGCTTTTGTAACTTCTTCCCCAGATTTATTTTTTAATGGTTTAGCCCATAAATATTTTGAAAAACAGTCAATAACAATCAATATGAACTTAAAATTTTTATTATTTGATGCATACATGTCCATCTGCCCTAAGTCTGATTGCCAAAGGTCATCAATGCCCTTAATAATTGTTTTTCGACGTTTAAAATTTTTTCTTATAGGTCTATGAAGTTCATTAACAAGTTTAATTTTTTCCTTGGTGTGTTTCATGATTATGGTGTGGTGGACGCACTCTGATATGTGCCAGCAGCCACTGTAATCACTTTTATTATATTTTTCTCCATATCATTGATTGCGGATTTGTTTTTTTTGACGTCCTCAAATAATAAATCTATAATGTTTTGTCCATTTTTCACGTTTGTATCCAGAGACTTTAAAGCTGTATTAAGATCTTTGATTTGCTTTTTAAAATCTATAATGTTTTGTTCATTTTGCTGTTTTATATCCTTTAAGTTCACATCTTGAGTCTGTTGAAGGAATTTAATTTGCCTATCCAAGTCATTACGTGCATTTACATGCGATCTTGAAATATTCTTTAAAGAATTCAAATCATTGAAAATTATTGTTTTTTGTTTATTAAGTTCTTTAATTTGCTCTTTTAACTCATCGGTATTTTGCGTTAAAATAGCTAGTTCTTTATTTAAATTAATTATTAATTTATCTTGTTTTTTACTATCAAGGTTTTCAATTTCCTTTTTTATTTTTGCATCCGATTGCTCGAGTGCTTTTAATGTCTCTTGTTCAAATTTACTAAGTGATTTTATTGTATCATCATAAAAATTTGCATATATTTGATCAACATAACCCATATTAGTAGCATCTGCATTTAAAGTTGGTGATTTCACATTACATATTTTTAGGTTTTCTGCGTCAATATTACCATCGGGAGTATATTTTAGTACATTGTTACCATACTGTAATTTTGATAATAACGAATTTTGATTAGATTGACCGAGAGATTGACCAAACTTGTTAAGAGGCATTGTTAAACTGCTGGTAAAACTTTATTTGTTTTAATATATAACACCAGCTTCTTTTAGTTCATTAATAATTGCTGTAATTTCATTATCATTTGATGTGTTGCCAGCATGCTTGGAGGCTACTAATAACTTTAATCTTTCAACCAATTCATTTACGTCATCCCAATAAATGTACTCTATTGGTTTTTCATTGTATGTTACCAAGGTGGGCGATGCTCTGCCAAACCCAATTTTTTCAGTATGTTCTTTACCAACTCTAAGTTTACGACTATGTTCTTTTTGTTTATCTATATCTTGCTGTTTTATTTGCTCTAAAACAGGCTTAATAATGTTTTTATATTTGAGCCCTCTATGCCCCATGGTTTGTTCGTTGGGATCAAAATTTCTTTTATGCGCGTTTGTAAGCACAACAAGTTCACCAAATGTTTTAAAATCTGATGTCATGTAATTCTTAGGATTTTGTTTAAACATTAATTCGTACAGTCCTGGGGACCCCTTGAATAAATTATTATTTACAATAAAATCAGGACCTTTAAACTCCACAATTGAATCCCCAAATTTGATCTTGCCTGTATCCAAATCGTGGTGAATATAAGTATGATCATATTCATTGCTAGTATCTCTCATATGTCCTTCAACAAAATTTCTAGGTAATTCATTGAAAAAATCCAAATATTCTGCTATAGAATTTTCCGGAATTGTTTCCATGATTGATTCGTTGTCGAGTGTTCTACTTAAGCTTAAGTCATTATCATAAAAATCATTTGTATCATCTTCATAAATAGTTTCATTTCCAGAAAATGTGGGGTGGTATGTTTTATTGGGATTATATTCGCTTTTATAAAAATCATTTGGATTATTTTCATTAGTGGTGTCATTTTCAGGAAAACGTATGCTTGAGATATTTAATGATTTATCTTGAATACCTTTTCTGGGGGATGCTTCAAGTATTTTATCAATAGCTTTATATTTTATAGGAGATTGTTTTTTAATTTTTTTTGCTGGCTGTAATAAATCTTCTTCTTCAGCTTCTTTTTCATTTGGATTATTTTCATTAGTGGTGTCATTTTCAGGAAAACGTATGCTTGAGATATTTAATGATTTATCTTGAATACCTTTTCTGGGGGATGCTTCAAGTATTTTATCAATAGCTTTATATTTTATAGGAGATTGTATTTTAATTTTTTTTGCTGGCTGTAATAAATCTTCTTCTTCAGCTTCTTTTTTCACAAAATCCGTATCATATGCCATTTTTTCAAGAGGCTTTATGATTGGTCTAAAAATTTTATCTAATGTAGCATCATTTTCAGCTTTTCCCAATTTAAGAGCTAAATATTTTTTTCTAATATTTCGAGAGAGTTCATTAATTTTTTCAGTTACATTGACAGTGGTTGGTGCCATGATTACTAATGATACTAAATATAGTTGTTTTACATATTTATATTTTTATCAAACGATAACACCCATTGTTTAAACGGGAGTCTTTTATAACAGCCTGTAGTTTTTGTGACAGTTTTACAGTTTTTATAGCAGTTTTTACAGTTTTTCTATCGGTTTTTGCGATAGTTTTGCAGTATTTACAGCAGTTTTGCAGTTTTTCTAGCAGTTTTTGTGACAGTTTTGCAGTTTTTTTAGCAGTTTTTGCAGTTTTTCTATCGGTTTTTGTGACAGTTTTGCAGTTTTTCTAGCAGTTTTTGCAGTTTTTCTATCGGTTTTTGTAGTTTTTCTATCGGTTTTTGTAATAGTTTTGCAGTTTTTTATCAGTTCTTGCGACAGTTTTGCAGTATTTATAGCAGTTTCTACAGTTTTTCTATCGGTTTTTGTGACAGTATTTTTAGCGGTTCTACCAAGATTATAAGGTTACTTAGCAAAAAATATTAATAACAGCTTAAAGTCTATTACTGTTACTCAACTCAAAAAAAATATTAGCTACATATTTATATATTTATCAAATCCCTTTCGATAACGTCCATTGTTTAAACGAAAATCTTTTATAATAGCTAAACAACCATAATTTTCATTCCAACATTCTGAGCATATTTTCTTAAACTGATTATAAGGCATATCAGGTGAGACATGTTCATCAAATACATGTTTTAAATTCATATCATCCTGTCTAAATAGCACAATAATATTACAATTATCACGTATTAATTGTTTTGGTATTTTTGAATATGTTTGACATAAGTATGCAGCGTCTATGTTTTTATGTCTACCCATTGAATAGTATTCGCGTATTTTATTTTGTTTATCACAAGCTACATCATCAAATATGAAAATTGAATTGTTTCGAGCTTCCATAGGTTCAATTATTTCATCATTATCTTTATATGAAAAATACCCCACACCTTTTACTTTGCTTAAAACATTTTGTAATAATTGATATTTTGGTTGGAAAAGAGATTTTGAATAAACGTAAATATTTTCAAATTTAGCTCCATTAGGATTAAATATTAAACTTAATAAAGCATTTGTTTTACCACACCCACTAGGACCACAAAAAATTGCTCTAAAGGAATTTGGTAGTAAATTACCATGTTTACTAGCATCAGAACTGGTTTCAAATAAATCTAAATTATTTATAGGTAGTTTTTCGGGTTGTTGAACGCAACGCATTTTAGGTACTACTGAACTCAAATAGTTTTGTTAAGGAATATATATTAAAGTTTATTCAATTAATTTTACAACAGCATGTTATTTTTGGCAACTTATTTAACACCTCGTTAGCTTCTTTCGTATAAATTGAAACCATACAGCATGGGCATGTATCAGGACCTTCATCTGAATTTGACCAGGGGCACGACTCAAAATGTTTACCATATTGGGTTTTTACAACATTAGCATTAAGATGTTGCTCCAAAAATTCTTTTTGACTGATCCATTTTTTAATTTTTTCCTTTTCCAAAAATTCTCGATATATTTCCTGTCGAGTAGGATATTTATTTTCAAATTTTTCTTTATTCTTTTTTTTACTACATTCTTCCAAAAATTTATCAATATTTTGGATTGCCTTTTCAATTTCCTTTACACTAATCATTTTACCTACCATATTATATGTTCTCCTGTTTAAAATGTTGTTATTATAAGGTCGGACGGGAGACTGATCGTCTAAAATAAAATTTACAAAAAAATAATAATCTTATCTTATCCTTATCTCCCCCGGATATCAAACCACTGCAGCAAATGCATATCGCTTATCTTTTGCATCTCCAGTAATACCAAACTAATTATAAAATTAAAAAATGAGTATTAAACATTAAATAACTTACTCCTTAAAGGGGGTGAAGGAAGGCGGCGGGGTTATATTTCTAAAACATAAAGGTAAATAAAATATATTTAAAAATATGCAAAATAAACTTACTTTTCACGGAAATACTCCTCAAGATCCTGTGGAGGTGTATAGCGATTAGTTATATAATTCAACTCTGACAATCTAAAACATAAAGGTAAATAAAATAAAAAAATAGTAAAATAAACTTACTTTTCACGGAAATACTTCTCCAGGTCTGCTGACATTTTTAAAACCAACTAATGCATTTTGCATGCGATTATTTTCTTTTATAAACAATTTTTTATCAAGCAAGCCACGTAAATTCGCTTTGTAATACAAACATGTTGATAAGTAATAAATTTGCGGTAATTATGCAAACACACACATGCATCCGTTGAAGTTGATTGCAAGTCACCACAAGTTGAGTTCTTAACCGCTAAAGTTTTAAAAATAGATGATAAATAATAAATTTGCGGTAATTACTAAAATAAAATTTACAACAAAATAATAATAAATCCTTATCTCCCCCGGATATCAAACCACTGCAGCAAATGCATATCGCTTATCTTTTGCATCTCCAGTAATACCAAACTAATACGCTAACCACAAACAACCAATATGCATATCGCTTATCTTTTGCATCTCCAGTAATGCCAACTAAACACCTAAGCCCCGCCCACTTTAAACCACAACACCAATAGCTAATATCTATCAAACATGGCCGCCATCCGCCAGCCGCCATCCGCCAACAACCCACCAATAGGCTCACTTACGCTTATCAGTTGAGGCGTTGCCCAAATGCCTGCCCACCAATAGCTAATATGATCACCCCCCACCACCCACCAGAGGGGGCGCCCATCCACCTGTCTGGGTCACTTCCGTTCTAGAATTGGTATAGTATATCTACTAAGGGCATAATAAGGTTTTTATGGTCCGAGGCGTTATTTCGAGCCCGAGCGCGTTAGCGCGAGGGCTAGAAAAGCGTCGCAGGACCATAAAAACCAGTTATGCCAGCAATGCATACAAAACTTTATGCACGATTAATATATTATTATTTTTAATATATTATTGTTTTTAAAGACGTTTACGTCAAAGAATTTTTGTTATAATTGTCATATTATATATAATAATGTCAACTGACATCAGTCAGTTTTAAAGTTTAAAGATAAATGAAATTGAGGAAGCAGCTGAAAAGGCGAAAAATTGCGGCCTGCTGCCGGTAAAATCAAAATCTTTATACGAAAAAACTTACTTCGAATATATCAAATGGTGTAACATTGTTGTTTTTAATTTTTGACGTTTCATTATAGCCCGCTGGGCCATAATAACGCCCGCGGGCTATAAAAAGACGTTTACGTCAAAGAATTTTTGTTATAATTGTCATATTATAATGTCATCGTGCATAAAATATGTTAATTATCTTTTATTATTGTTTAGTAAATTTAACTATATATGTATTGTATTGTATGATTTTTTTAAATTTATGAATATAATTAATTTTAATAATTTGTACAAAAATATTATGTTAGCTTTTATTAAAATGTTATAGTAATATTTAAAAAACAATATATTAGTAATAAATATCTTGGTATAATAATTTTAACTATATTTTTTATAAGATTTACTATTTTTTTTCTTTAAATTATATTTTATTTGGTATGTTTTACTATAAATTTTAGTAAATTTTAACTAGTTTTTATAGTAATATTTAACAGTTTTTTTGGTACCTATACAGGGTGATTTAGAATCATGGGATGAAATATCAAGAGGTCTTCAGTGCAATAATAGAAGACATATAAGAACCCATATCTCTCGACATTTAATTCCACAATTTTGAATCACTCTAGAGTACAGCTGTATACAAACAGCTGTATACAAACATACATAAAATTGTAAAATAAAAGCATCATATAAATATTTTATATATTTATTGCCACAAACATATTTTAAAACAAAACAAAAATATTCCAAAAATAACTAAAAATAGTTTTTTCTTAGACTCTAATTATCACAAGAGAACAACAGATAAAATTAAAAGTTAAGTTTAAGTATCTAAATAATTCGGTATTTTTATAAAATTAATTTGTACTCTTTAGAATCACATATTCATTACTTTGTAAGTGAATGTTAGCTTTTTACATTCATTACTTTACATTAATTCATTTACTTCCCTTCTTAAAATACTTAAAATTAAACCAAAATTGTAACATATTTTAAAACAAAATAAAACATATTTTAAAAATAAAATAATATAACTAAAAAACAGTTTTTCTTAAACTCTAATTATCACAAGAGAAAAAAGATAAAATTAAAAGTTAAGTTTAAGTATCTAAATAATTCGGTATTTTTATAAAATTAATTTGTACTCTTTAGGATCACATATTCATAACTTTGTAAGTGAATGTTAGCTTTTTACATAATCTATAAATAATAGTTATTTATGTCATTAGGTTAAGAAGTAAGGCTTTTTGTGCTAAGCTCAAAGTTTGAAGGCCGACGCGTAGCGGAGGCCTACAATTGAGCGAAGCACAAAAAGACACTTCTTGGCCGAATGGCATACAACATTTTATCTTCAAAGCACTTTATATAGGTCAATTTAATTTAACATGAAAGCGGCCTAACCTCACTTTTTTAGAACCTCATTTATTTATTAGCTAAAGATTACATTAAATGTACAATAATTATTTTTCCTTTTAGAAGCAGTAATAGTTTGACAATACCTAGCTACATGATTTAAGTAGAAATGGATTTTTGTAAGAAAATGGTTTACTTACCCTCTTGCTATTACATTGAATTCAATTAATTGTTTAATAAATAGGTATCTAATTTCAATTTGTTTGCATTTTTATTAAAAAAATAGGTAGTTTGGAATGTTTACGCTGTATTTAACATTTAATTTCACTGAAAACTTAAAGCAAATTAAAATTTGAAGATAATTTAAATCGTAGAAAAAGAAAACAACTGTGAAATTCACAGAAACGTCAAATTGCAATGTCCTAACCACACTTTTTGTTTTATTATTCATATTTAATTTTACAATAATTTAATGAAAAATATTAAACATTATAATGTTATAACAGTAAAACAAACAAATTAGTGCTTATTTTAAATAAATTAAACCAGTTTAGTACGTTAATTTCTTAGAAAAGGATTAATTTGTCAAAACAATACCCCTAGCGAGAAAAAATCGAACTAATTACTTGCCTCATAAAAAATTTTATCGGCCTAGGCCATAACAAGGTATTTCTTTATCGAATGTTGACAACAATAAAGTTTAAATTATAGACCGCGTGGAGATAAATTCATTTACTTCCCTTCTTAAAATACTTGAAATTAAACCACAATTATTGTAACATATTTAAATAATACGATGCACCACAAAATAACAACCTACTCTTACCACTGCCATTGTTGCTATGCAATGCAAATGAAGAACCCAAGTTTAAAGTTGACTTATGGTGGTTGACTATACAAGGGAGTTAATTTTACTATAATTATAGTAATAAGCAATATCTCGTATATTTATTACAACCATAATTTAAAATCTGGTGTAACTAAATTTATTTTAGTTAAAGATGATATAAAATATAGTTAATTGAATATGTATTGTATATGAAAATATTTTTATAGTCAGTGCTAATAACTTGGTATGTTGTTTTTAATATAATTTATAGTGACTATTAATAAAAATAGTGTACTATAAATTTTCTACTATCCATTTCTTTCCGTGTACATACAAAATTTGTACAAAAATGTACAAGACAATATCAATATCTTTTGATCTCTTTTTCAGAATATTTATTGTAATGTTATAAAGATTTATACATTTTTAACGCCTAAACATAACATTTCTTTCATTGACTATACTTTGACAGATACATAACCTGAAAAGCCTTAACTGACAAATTTTCAAAAGTACGTGGTCACGTGGTGGGACTTTGAGGTGTGGAGCATAGTACACGAAAAGAAATATAAAGTCATTATTAATATAAATCTAGTAAGTTATACTATAATTTTTAATAAATATAGGGACAGCTATATGATATTTTAAAATTAACCATAATAGTTATTTATGTATTAAGGGCATAATAAGGTTTTTATGGTCCGAGGCGTTATTTCGAGCCCGAGCGCGTTAGCGCGAGGGCTAGAAAAGCGTCGCAGGACCATAAAAACCAGTTATGCCAGCAATGCATACAAAACTTTATGCACGATTAATATATTATTATTTTTAATATATTATTGTTTTTAAAGACGTTTACGTCAAAGAATTTTTGTTATAATTGTCATATTATATATAATAATGTCAACTGACATCAGTCAGTTTTAAAGTTTAAAGATAAATGAAATTGAGGAAGCAGCTGAAAAGGCGAAAAATTGCGGCCTGCTGCCGGTAAAATCAAAATCTTTATACGAAAAAACTTACTTCGAATATATCAAATGGTGTAACATTGTTGTTTTTAATTTTTGACGTTTCATTATAGCCCGCTGGGCCATAATAACGCCCGCGGGCTATAAAAAGACGTTTACGTCAAAGAATTTTTGTTATAATTGTCATATTATAATGTCATCGTGCATAAAATATGTTAATTATCTTTTATTATTGTTTAGTAAATTTAACTATATATGTATTGTATTGTATGATTTTTTTAAATTTATGAATATAATTAATTTTAATAATTTGTACAAAAATATTATGTTAGCTTTTATTAAAATGTTATAGTAATATTTAAAAAACAATATATTAGTAATAAATATCTTGGTATAATAATTTTAACTATATTTTTTATAAGATTTACTATTTTTTTTCTTTAAATTATATTTTATTTGGTATGTTTTACTATAAATTTTAGTAAATTTTAACTAGTTTTTATAGTAATATTTAACAGTTTTTTTGGTACCTATACAGGGTGATTTAGAATCATGGGATGAAATATCAAGAGGTCTTCAGTGCAATAATAGAAGACATATAAGAACCCATATCTCTCGACATTTAATTCCACAATTTTGAATCACTCTAGAGTACAGCTGTATACAAACAGCTGTATACAAACATACATAAAATTGTAAAATAAAAGCATCATATAAATATTTTATATATTTATTGCCACAAACATATTTTAAAACAAAACAAAAATATTCCAAAAATAACTAAAAATAGTTTTTTCTTAGACTCTAATTATCACAAGAGAACAACAGATAAAATTAAAAGTTAAGTTTAAGTATCTAAATAATTCGGTATTTTTATAAAATTAATTTGTACTCTTTAGAATCACATATTCATTACTTTGTAAGTGAATGTTAGCTTTTTACATTCATTACTTTACATTAATTCATTTACTTCCCTTCTTAAAATACTTAAAATTAAACCAAAATTGTAACATATTTTAAAACAAAATAAAACATATTTTAAAAATAAAATAATATAACTAAAAAACAGTTTTTCTTAAACTCTAATTATCACAAGAGAAAAAAGATAAAATTAAAAGTTAAGTTTAAGTATCTAAATAATTCGGTATTTTTATAAAATTAATTTGTACTCTTTAGGATCACATATTCATAACTTTGTAAGTGAATGTTAGCTTTTTACATAATCTATAAATAATAGTTATTTATGTCATTAGGTTAAGAAGTAAGGCTTTTTGTGCTAAGCTCAAAGTTTGAAGGCCGACGCGTAGCGGAGGCCTACAATTGAGCGAAGCACAAAAAGACACTTCTTGGCCGAATGGCATACAACATTTTATCTTCAAAGCACTTTATATAGGTCAATTTAATTTAACATGAAAGCGGCCTAACCTCACTTTTTTAGAACCTCATTTATTTATTAGCTAAAGATTACATTAAATGTACAATAATTATTTTTCCTTTTAGAAGCAGTAATAGTTTGACAATACCTAGCTACATGATTTAAGTAGAAATGGATTTTTGTAAGAAAATGGTTTACTTACCCTCTTGCTATTACATTGAATTCAATTAATTGTTTAATAAATAGGTATCTAATTTCAATTTGTTTGCATTTTTATTAAAAAAATAGGTAGTTTGGAATGTTTACGCTGTATTTAACATTTAATTTCACTGAAAACTTAAAGCAAATTAAAATTTGAAGATAATTTAAATCGTAGAAAAAGAAAACAACTGTGAAATTCACAGAAACGTCAAATTGCAATGTCCTAACCACACTTTTTGTTTTATTATTCATATTTAATTTTACAATAATTTAATGAAAAATATTAAACATTATAATGTTATAACAGTAAAACAAACAAATTAGTGCTTATTTTAAATAAATTAAACCAGTTTAGTACGTTAATTTCTTAGAAAAGGATTAATTTGTCAAAACAATACCCCTAGCGAGAAAAAATCGAACTAATTACTTGCCTCATAAAAAATTTTATCGGCCTAGGCCATAACAAGGTATTTCTTTATCGAATGTTGACAACAATAAAGTTTAAATTATAGACCGCGTGGAGATAAATTCATTTACTTCCCTTCTTAAAATACTTGAAATTAAACCACAATTATTGTAACATATTTAAATAATACGATGCACCACAAAATAACAACCTACTCTTACCACCCAGATAGCACAAGATAACCCACAGACGTCCTATTTAGGTAATTCTCGGCTTAGCCAGACCGAACGGGTCTGGGACATCCATAGAACGTCAAGTCTAGACCCTGTTCGGCTTAGCCTGATTAGGCGTATTTTGGACGTCCAAAGTAAGCCAAATAAGGCTTAGCCGGACCAGGTCTATAATTGACGTTCTATGGATGTCCCAGACCCGTTCGGCCTGGCTAAGTCGAGAATTACCTAGATAGGACGTTCCTGCTCACACAGCACAGGATGTCCAAATGACGTCCATTGGACATCCTTTGGATATCTTGTACTATGTGGGTGCACCCATGGGGTATCATGCCTAAACTTTTCGTTCAAGAAGTTTCGAATATGTAATAAATTGTGGGTAATATTAAATATCATGTACAAATTATATAAACCACCTATTTTTATGAGGTTTCTCTTTTGCCTTCTTTGGATGTTCGTGGGACAGCCTGAGGGTGTCACAGAGAGTCAATCAAATCGATTAGCCTTATTATAAGAAAGATTACCTAATTTACAAAAAAATTAAGTTTATTATTGAATATAGGTAGTTTATAATACATATTCGTACTATTCGTCGGGATTTATACATTTATATTTAATTTAAAATTTCTTGTTATCACGTAAAGGTAGTAAAATCCATTACTGCATCATTTTTAAATTCAATTAAATTCTATTAGGTACCATTGATTAATAAGTTCACTACTTCTTTACTCAACGCTATTACGTTTAAATGTATAAAAACACCGTTATTATAACGTATAGTTTTAAATTTTAAACATCGGTCTTCTTCGGGTAGAACCGAACGGGTTCGTGACGACGCTTCCCATAATCCGTTGCAATGGCGTTCTTTTGCTGTGTGATGGCGTTTATGGCGGTGTTTCTACATTGTGTGTTGTGATTTCTACTAGGTATTGGCTGTTTATAGACTTGTAATAGAATAAATTCAAGTAAGTAATTAGATTAGGTTTGTTTTGACTAATAGACTGTACCACACAAACAAAATTTACGGTTGCACTGATAATTGGGCGTAAACAAATCGTGAAAACAAGGATTTAAAAAAAATATTTTATAAAAACACATTTTTATTGTTTTTACTTTCCAAGGGATTTCTTTCTATACTTTCTAAATTTTATTTTATCCTCCCAAAGCCCTACATCAAAATTTTACAACAACCAAACTATAGTTGAATACAAAGTGAGGTTATCATTTTTATTGTTATCTAGAAAAGCTTTTATTTATTTAATATCTAAAAAAGCTTTTATTTCTATTTAACCGTGAATTTTTTTTATGTGGTGCTCATGAGCTCATATACCGTTCCTTCATTTGCAAGCTATACATAGCCTATGTCATAGGGAAAATACATTGTAGGTGGACCAGACAAGTTGAAGTCAGCGCAAAGCAAGGAATGTCTGAATTTCGAATTTACCGGCAGTGGACGTCCAATGGATGTCATTTGGACACTGAGACGTCCAGGGGATATCCTTTGGACGTCCTCTGGACATTTGTGCTGTAATTATAATATAGGTGAATAAAAATGTTTGGTTAAAAATTTTAGGTGTTTTAGTTTTTATTCCTGTCAGCCAAATTATGGCCAAATTTGGTCCTAGGACAGTCTTTAATAGACCATTATAGGACGGCCAAAGGACAACCAAAAGTGTCTACTTTGGAAGTCCTACGGACGTCCATTCGTGGTCTTCGGATATCCGTAGGACGTCCACTATGTCCTGGGTTGACGTCCTAAGGATATCCAGTGGACGTATGTGTGCTATCTGGGCACTGCCATTGTTGCTATGCAATGCAAATGAAGAACCCAAGTTTAAAGTTGACTTATGGTGGTTGACTATACAAGGGAGTTAATTTTACTATAATTATAGTAATAAGCAATATCTCGTATATTTATTACAACCATAATTTAAAATCTGGTGTAACTAAATTTATTTTAGTTAAAGATGATATAAAATATAGTTAATTGAATATGTATTGTATATGAAAATATTTTTATAGTCAGTGCTAATAACTTGGTATGTTGTTTTTAATATAATTTATAGTGACTATTAATAAAAATAGTGTACTATAAATTTTCTACTATCCATTTCTTTCCGTGTACATACAAAATTTGTACAAAAATGTACAAGACAATATCAATATCTTTTGATCTCTTTTTCAGAATATTCGGGGTAAAATGTTCGAGATGCGGGGACAGGCTGCAGCCGCACGAGATGGTGATGAGGGCGCAGCAGCACGTCTTCCATTTGCCGTGCTTTGTGTGCGTGGTGTGCTGCCAGCCGTTGCAGAAGGGCGAGCAGTTCGTCCTGAGGGCCGGGCAGCTTTTTTGCCGCGGCGATTTCGAGAAAGAGATGTACCTTATGCAGCAGGCGGGCAGCGGCGACGATGACTTGATGGACGAGAACAGCAGACCCAGAGACGGTAAGAAAGATGTCATCAAAAGTTTGAATTATAAAAAATACTATTTTTTATAATGCAGTTAATTTAAAATTTTTAATTAAAGTATTAAAAACAAAAAAGTTTAAATATAGTGCATCAAAAAAGCACAAATATTTAAAAATGATAATCCAAGAAAAAAATATTGGAAAAATATATTACAATATGTAACATTGAAAGAAAAAAAATCGGGAGTAATAGCATGAAACCAGTCAAAACTTTATACTGGTTTCAAATTAAAAAGCTATACAAATTGTGATAATCTATTAATAAATTAATTCATAAAAATTATTTAAGTTATAATTTAAGTAAACAAAACATTTATTAGTAATAATATTATTTTTGTAAAAAGGTCCTATAAACGTTTAAATTTGAAAAAATAACAAAAAAAATATTGGTATTTGGGTAAAATATACATAATACTATAATGATACAGGGTGTTTCACGTTGTAGTCCATTAAAAGTTTCTGGGGAACGGTTTATAATCAAGTCCATTTTTCCAAAATATTTTAGAATATTACTAAAAAATTACTAAATATAAAATTAAAAAATGTCGAATACCAAAGAAGCATAAAAAGGTCATATATAACATATGTACAAGTATGTAACATATGTACATATGTCTGACGTTTTAATTTATAAATTTCAGTTTCCATTTTAAGAAATTTCGTATTATAATTTTTAATGTCCAAGACGTTGAGTTAAAATTTTAATAACAGTTTAAATTAAGGAAAATACCTTAAAAATTGTTGTAATTAAAAAAAAATATTAGAAATGTTCATTTTACGTTTTAAGAATAAAAACTACATTTTTTTATTCTGACGAGTAGCTTTCCATTGAAAGACTAAATATATATTTTACTGACTGTTTTTTTCAAAATAGCAAAACTTTAAATCAGCATTTATGCTGTAACAGTTATATACTAATGTAACTTTGTTATTATTAGCAAATATGTATTTTTAAAAAATCATGAGGACATTGATTTTTTTAAATTTTGGATTAAATTCAGAGACACCTTGTATAAATATATGTATAATTTTAAATCATTAAAATAATTAAAAAAATAAAAACAAAATCCAACAACTTTACCAAAAAATTTGTATTTTTATGCTTTAAATTATAGGTAGTCATAAAGCCATAATAAGTGTACCAAAAAGCACCTGTCTTAAAAAATTAAATAACAAAAATAAAAATATAAAACTAAATTATATAAACATAACACGAAAATTACTTGGGAAAAACTTTTTTTTTAGTTAAAATAAACATAAAGGTGAATAAAAATGCTAAAACCCAAAAAAAAATGAAAAACTAGGTACTTGGGTAGTTTTTAAAGGAAAAAAGAATATTTAGGACTATTATTTGTATTTTTTAAATCTCCGTTTTAACATTTTTAGAAAAAATACTAACCTTTAAAAAATTTAAACAGAATAATAAGGGAAAACATGTAAAGTTTATAAAACAATAGTTATATATGTATTATCAAGGCAGTAAGGCAGTAGTATTTTTTATCACAAATGTGGAAATTATTGCCGAGGCGAAAGCCAAGGCAAATAACTACGTGAGTGTTAAAAAATGACTTTAATGCCGAGGTGCATATTAATTTTTATTCGAAATCACATTTAATAATACTATAGTATCAATATTAATTATTATAATAATTAATATTGATGATTAGGTAAATCAAATGTCATTTGATGATCAAATCAAATGTCATTTAAATGTAGGAAGTCTACGTATACTGTTTGTTGCGACGGTCATTATACAGTGCTTGCAAATCCAAGTCCGACCGCACTGGAAAGGACGGCTGTTCAATACCCGCGTGAAAAGAACAAGGATAGAACGCCAAATAGAATTTGATTGGCCAGAGCCCCGGATGCGTGCGAATTGTAAGCGAGGTCAACTCTCAGTCTGGCTGCATTTAGACTAAATGATTTAGTGTTAAGCAAACTGCGTTAGAGTGTAGATGCACATTTTAATTTTCTTTTTAAATATTTTATACCCGAATCCTAAAAATAAAATTGTTTGATTTTTTTCCTTGAGAACTAGAGCAACAACAAAAATAGTATTCTTAATAAAAAAGATTTCTCAAATAAAAAATAATTCTGAATAAAAATAGTAACTATAAATAAAAATAAAACTCTAAATAAAAATAAAACTCTAAAAATAAATAATAAAAATAAATAAACTCAAAAATTAAATTAAATGTTCGAACAAGCCCCCATAGGCAGCCAAACAATAGCATAACCTATTATAAAAATTCCCGTCGGAACTGCATCGGAACTACACAACCGTGCGTGAGAAAATTATTAACGTTTCGTCGAATTGTTTCTCTGTTTGGTCTGGCCTCGAACATTCCCGCAAATAATCTTTGAATTTCTCGTTCAGAATTACCAGCAAAGTGCCAGATTAAAATCTGAACTTTTTGTTCCAACGTGTACATTTTTTAATTAAATAATCTTTTTTACTAAAATTACTACCTCTTGCTGGCACCACTGCAGTTCTCGTTCTGATATCCTCGACTCGAGGCAAGCACGCTGCAAGGTGCGCGATGGGTATGCGTTGTCGTAGCCTGCCGGCTCTGGCCAATCAAATTCTATTTGGCGTTCTATCCTTGTTCTTTTCACGCGGGTATTGAACAGCCGTCCTTTCCAGTGCGGTCGGACTTGGATTTGCAAGCACTGTATATGTATTTGCCCGCCGCGGCGATTTTTTAATCTAATTAATAAAATTAACTTTAAAACGCCCTTTATCGTACATGTTTCCATGACTAAGTGACCTTTTAAATACACATTGACAAGTTGTGGCTTTATGGCGAAGTTAGCTAGGTACAGGTTTTTAGTCACGGGCTGAAGTTAGTTTTAAGTTAGTTGACAGTTGTCAAATGTCATACAATCGTTAAAATAAAGTGCCTTTCTTGTAAAATAATACTAAATCTGAAAATTATTTTATTAGCTCAATACAAAAATACAAAAGTATTAAATAGTTTTTCAACGCCAATATTTGAAAAGTTTATATGAACATTGTACTGACCTTTTAATTTCGCCGGCAGTAAACTATAACTTAAATTCGGGCACGGACTCCACTGTAAAGTCCTCATAAAACATTTCCTTTACTTTCACTGTGAAAAACTGTCAATTTTCAAGAAATACATTTCGATTTATAACCTTTATAATTGTGTTTATAAAATGTAAACATGTGACATTTGACAGTTTCCCCTATTGTTTCATAGATGGCGCTCTATACAAATTTTTTATTTAAATCATTTTAAGATAATAATAAGTATTTGTCGTAGAAAAAGTATAGTATGCACCTCGTTTATAAACTTTTCTATACACTCATTAATTTAAGCACTCGCTCGCAAGCTCGCTCGTGCCTAAATTAAATTCGTGTATAAAATGGCGTTTATCAAACTTAATACATAATATACTATTATGTCAAATCCACTAATAAAGAACTAAAAAAACTTCTTAACCAAAAAAGGCAGTTGTTCTAACCCTAATTCTGTTTACAGGCAGGAGAGGTCCGAAACGCCCGCGAACAATCCTGACGTCGGCGCAGCGCAGACAATTCAAGGCCTCGTTCGAGGTGAGCCCGAAGCCGTGCCGCAAGGTGCGCGAGGCGCTAGCCAAGGAGACGGGGCTCAGCGTGCGGGTGGTGCAAGTGTGGTTCCAGAACCAGCGCGCCAAGATGAAGAAGATCCAGCGGAAGGCGAAGCAGGACGACGGCAAATCGCCCAGCGATAAAGACAAAGGTGATACTACCGCTCCTAATAAGGACGATAGACTAATTAAGCAAGAGTCGCCGTCGAGTGACCATGGACACAATTTTTTGCATGGCATGGGCTACTTGGGCGACTCTCATTTTCCCGCTGCGAACGGTACAAATCCTAATTTGCCGTACTCGCCTGACGGTAAATAAACAAACCTAAAACAACTGTTTTAAAACACCTTCTTATATACACAAATTTTTTTAAAATTAACTCAATCAAAACAATAATTTGAACTGTCACCAAATAAGTTGTCATCCTTTAAGATGATACACTCACAGGCAAAACAATCGATCCACACAAATTTTCGATGAATTTCAATCGCAAATAACTTTTTTATTTGATGTCGGATTTAAACGAATATTAAAGAATATTAATGGACAACACAGCAAACGGAAAATTATAGAAGTGTATAGGATGACGCCACGTTTGAATATAGTTTTCTAAATCTCCCCACGGTATAGAGGTCGTAATTTCACTTTTGAACTAGTATTAAAATGAAAACTATTTTATGCTTAAAAAAAAACTATATACGACATGATTTTTTTCATTTTATTAATTAATTAAACTGTGTTGAAAATTTTTCCTAAAGGAATAATTGTCAATGGGCCATTAATTCATTTGTTCGTAGATGCTACAATAACCTGCACTGGTGTATACTTTTTGATCAACTAGATTTAAATATTGCTGAACTAACATAAAACTTCCAGTGGAGATGTTCAGGATCTACCAACAGACCTCATTACTAAATTATTAAAGTTTAATAGCATATCGATCATTTTTTCAACATAACCTCTGAAATTTTTAATACAAATATAGGTATACCTTATAGGTATACTTTATATAATACATAAATATACTTTACATCATATCCTCTGTGCTTTACATACCTGAGTTGTAACGGTAAATAAAAATCAGACAAACGAACCAAAGAAAGGAATTATTTTCAACAAAATCATATGTAGAAATGAGAATAATCAAACTACTTGCATCCATCAAAAGATCAAAACTTCTTGCAATAATTACACCCTCTTTTTATACTCTCAGAAATATTGACTAGAATAGTATTAGAAAACACTCCAGTTTCTATAACTTGGTAGAGTAAAGAGAAGTCGAAACCGTTGCGATATTGCATTGCGCTGTTTTTGTATAATTCTCGGGGACATTAACGAAAATCATTGCCAGTAAAAGTAAAAGCTTGAGTTTCTATGTCTCTGAAGAGAATAGGAATCCGAAGTTGCTGCACCATTGGACTGAACCCTTTTTTAATAATTTCTATAGAAAATCTCTATAGAGACATAAATGACTGCACCATTCGACAGGGTCGAGTTTCTACCTCTCTGTTGAATATAGAAAATCAAAATAATGTATCTTGTAAGACACCATTGAGTTTGACTTTAAATATAGTCGTGCATAGGTATAGAGCCGAAAAATATAAAAACAAAGCACGATTCAATACAGTTATGATAAAACTTTAAGATTTGATATTCAAACGCGGATCCTATACACTTCTATGATTTTCCGTTTGCTGTGTTGTTTGAGGTTGAGGTAAAGTAACATCCAATGCAAAAATGATAGAGAAAAAACTTTCTTGTTTTGCCCCAAAGGATGACAATTTATTAGACCCTGTATTTATGTAATACAATCTCTAAACTTAAAAATTTACCAAAACAATCCCGACTCAAATAAAACATTGCCCTCTAAAAACAATACTAACGTATTTCTTATTTTATTGCAGATAACTATCCAGCGCACTCTGGCGACAGTTTCTGCAGTTCCGACATCTCGTTAGACGACACGTCGAACTTCGACCACTTAGACGAAGGAACTTCTGACACCCTCTCGCTTCAAAACCTGGAACTTCAGTCGCACTCCCACCAGCACGATACGGCGCCCTCTGGTGGCTCGATAGCGAACCCAATCGATAAACTCTACCTCATGCAAAACTCGTACTTCAGCACCGAACAATAATTGAACATTTTTGTTGTTTGGTTTTACGGAAACGTAAAACGTTCTAGTCATTTTGTTACCTATTTTTGTTGATGATATATTTTGTTTTTCTTTATTATAAATCGATGTACTATTTTTTTGTACAGTTAAGAGATTGTAAATATTTATTCATTCATTGTATAAGTCTAAAATTTGTAAATATGAACGTACATGTTAAGTAATTATGAAATAGATATCTCCAGAGTCGAATTATTGATTGTGATCATATATTTATGCCAAATATAGTATTTAATATTGCCTAGATTTTATTATGTATATTTTAAATAAATAATAAACCAAACCATTGTTTTATTTAACAAACACTTTATTTATTTACAGGTATTTTACAAGAGTAAAATGATTTTTGGTGTTGTGTACTTCCCCTAACTTTCTAAATTCATACGAGCACTTATTTCTTTCTTCCTTCCTTTTCACTATATTATACAGTTGAGACTAAAAGACAAAACATAAGTGATTTAAGCCGAAATGCAAATGCACAATTTACCTGTAAATACAACACGTCTTTGACCCTGGAATAAGCCTGGACTTTATCGAAATCGTTCTTAACTTTCTCCAAAATATCGGCTGCATTATTCAAAAGCGCCACCCTTGGGGATTCATCCAAGTTTTTGGAACCAGCTATTAACAATTTGGCGTACAAAAGCATAGCTATCAAAATTACCACCATGGGCCATAATTTGCACCAGCGCCTTATACAGCACTTTCAACGCTTGACTTGTAAGCCCCATGAGAAATTGGACGATAATTGAACATTTTTGTTGTTTAGTTTTACGGAAATGTAAAACGTTCTAGTCATTTTTGTTACCTATTTTTGTTAATGATATATTTTGTTTTTTCTTTATTATAAATCGATGTACTATTTTTTTTTACAGTTAAGAGAGTGTAAATATTTATTCATTCATTGTATAAGTCTAAAATTTGTAAATATGAAATAGATATCTCCAGAGTCGAATTATTGATTGTGATCATATATTTGTGCCAAATATAGTATTTAATATTGCCTAGATTTTATTATGTATATTTTAAATAAATAATAAACCAAACCATTGTTTTATTTAACAAACACTTTATTTATTTACAGGTATTTTACAAGAGTAAAATGATTTTTGGTTTTGTGTACTTCCCCTAACTTTCTAAATTCATACGAGCACTTATTTCTTTCTTCCTTCCTTTTTACTATATTATACAGTTGAGACTAAAAGACAAAACATAAGTGATTTAAGCCGAAATGCAAATGTACAATTTACCTGTAAATACAACACGTCTTTGACCCTGGAATAAGCCTGGACTTTATCAAAATCGTTCTTAACTTTCTCCAAAATATCGGCTGCATCATTTAAAACCGCCACCCTTGGGGATTCATCCAAGTTTTTGGAACCGGCTATTAACAATTTGGCGTACAAAAGCATAGCTCTTGCTCTATCAAAATTACCACCATGCGCCATAATTTGCACCAGCGCCTTATCCAGCACTTTCAACGCTTGACTTGTAAGCCCCATGAGAAATTGGACGATAATTGAAAATTGTTGTTTATTTTTCGGAAATGTAAAACGTTTTAGTCATTTTTGTTACCTATTTTTGTTGATGATATATTTTGTTTTTTTTTATTATAAATCGATGTACTATTTTTTTGTACAGTTAAGAGAGTGTAAATATTTATTCATTCATTGTATAAGTCTAAAATTTGTAAATATGAACGTACATGTTAAGTAATTATGAAATAGATATCTCCAGAGTCGAATTATTGATTGTGATCATATATTTATGCCAAATATAGTATTTAATATTGCCTAGATTTTATTATGTATATTTTAAATAAATAATAAACCAAACCATTGTTTTATTTAACAGACACTTTATTTATTTACAGGTATTTTACAAGAGTAAAATGATTTTTGGTGTTGTGTACTTCCCCTAACTTTCTAAATTCATACGAGCACTTATTTCTTTCTTCCTTCCTTTTTACTATATTATACAGTTGGGACTAAAAAACGAAACATAAGTAATTTAAGCCGAAATGCAAATGCACAATTTACCTGTAAATACAACACGTCTTTGACCCTGGAATAAGCCTGGACTTTATCAAAATCGTTCTTAACTTTCTCAAAAATATCGGCTGCATCATTTAAAACCGCCACCCTTGGGGATTCATCCAAGTTTTTGGAACCAGCTATTAACAATTTGGCGTACAAAAGCATAGCTTGCACCAAGGCCTTATCCAGCACTTTCAACGCTTGACTTGTAAGCCCCATTAGAAATTGGACGATAATTGAAAATTATTGTTGTTTAGTTTTACGGAAATGTAAAACGTTCTAGTCATTTTTGTTACCTATTTTTGTTGATGATATATTTTGTTTTTTCTTTATTATAAATCGATGTACTATTTTTTTTGTACAGTTAAGAGAGTGTAAATATTTATTCATTCATTGTATAAGTCTAAAATTTGTAAATATGAACGTACATGTTAAGTAATTATGAAATAGATATCTCCAGAGTCGAATTATTGATTGTGATCATATATTTATACCAAGTATAGTATTTTATATTGCCTAGATTTTATTATGTATATTTTAAATAAATAATAAACCAAACCATTGTTTTATTTAACAAACATTTTATTTATTTACAGGTATTTTACAAGAGTAAAATGATTTTTGGTGTTGTGTACTTCCCCTAACTTTCTAAATTCATACGAGCACTTATTTCTTTCTTCCTTCCTTTTTACTATATTATACAGTTGAGACTAAAAAACAAAACATAAGTGATTTAAGCCGAAATGCAAATGCACAATTTACCTGCAAATACAACACGTCTTTGACCCTGGAATAAGCCTGGACTTTATCAAAATCGTTCTTAACTTTCTCCAAAATATCGGCTGCATCATTCAAAACCGCCACCCTTGGGGATTCATCCAAGTTTTTGGAACCGGCTATTAACAATTTGGCGTACAAAAGCATAGCTCTGGCTCTATCAAAGTTACCACCATGGGCCATAATTTGCACCAGCGCCTTATCCAGCACTTTCAACGCCTGACTCGTAAGCCCCATGAGAAATTGGACAATAATTGAAAATTTTTGTTGTTTAGTTTTAAGGAAATGTAAAACGTTCTAGTCATTTTTGTAACTTATTTTTGTTGATGATATATTTTGTTTTTTCTTTAGTGGTAAATCGATGTACTATCTTTTTTTTGTACAGTTACGAGAGTGTAAATATTTATTCATTCATTGTATAAGTCTAAAATTTGTAAATATGAACGTACATATTAAGTAATTATGAAATAGATATCTCCAGAGTCGAATTATTGATTGTGATCATATATTTATGCCCAATATAGTATTTAATATTGCCTAGATTTTATTATGCATATTTTAAATAAATAATAAACCAAACCATTGTTTTATTTAACAAACACTTTATTTATTTACAGGTATTTTACAAGAGTAAAATGATTTTTGGTGTTGTGTACTTCCCCTAACTTTCTAAATTCATGCGAGCACTTATTTCTTTCTTCCTTCCTTTTTACTATATCATACAGTTGAGACTAAAAGACAAAACATAAGTGATTTGGGCCGAAATGCAAATGCACAATTTACCTGTAAATACAACACGTCTTTGACCCTGGAATAAGCCTGGACTTTATCAAAATCGTTCTTAACTTTCTCCAAAATATCGGCTGCATCATTCAAAACCGCCACCCTTGGGGATTCATCCAAGTTTTTGGAACCAGCTATTAACAATTTGGCGTACAAAAGCATAGCTCTGGCTCTATCAAAATTACCACCATGGGCCATAATTTGCACCAGCGCCTTATCCAGCACTTTCAACGCTTGACTCGTAAGCCCCATGAGAAATTGGACGTGGGCTATGTGCAGATAAATTATGGCCGTTTGGAAGTCCAGTCGGTATTTCGTGGCATCCATTAGAATGTCTTCTAGGATAGTAATAATGCCTGGAGGAATATTGGGAAAAGAGGAAGCGAATTGTATTTCTGCTAGAAGAACTTTGGCTCTCGTATAGAAGAACATGTCTTTTTCCTCGTCGAACAGTTTGAGTAAATCTGTCGCGCATCTGTGGGCTTCCGCGTAGTCTTCTTTGTAGTAATACAGCTCTCCCAAGCGTAGGTACCCTTCGTACTTATTGAGAACCATGATTTTTTGGGCCGCGCACTCCGCGTCGTACCATTTTTCGTTGTGGAACGCCTTGGTGTAGACGAACAAATTCTCGATGAGTTTCCAAGCCAAACACCGAGGCTCGTTCGGGTAACGCCGCCTCAAAAAACTCAGCAAAACGTGCACCAAATTGTAGTCGCCTTGCTGCAAGAGGTTGTTGGCGATGTTGCACATCGACAGACAGAAACCTTCGCCGTAGAAAGCGTTTGATGGTGACCACGAGTCCAAGTTGAGGTACATGAAGAGTTGGCTCCAGAGGGAGCCCATTTCGGTTTTACCGTAGAACTGCCACAAGGCCGCTTTCATTGTGTAGTTGTTGCAAATTAGGTCCCTGTGGTTGTGCTGGTAGTTGATTAAGTCGCTTTTGGCCAAAATCTAGTATTTAGCATAGAAAAACTGAATAGTTGATTTTGAAAAGGACATAAATAACATATTAGGTGTGTTCAGAAAATATCGGAAATTTTCGTTTTTTGAAACAAATATTTATTTATTCGTATACATTAATGTTGTCGCCTTCAAAATAGTCCCCATTGGATATTATGCACATGTGCCAGCTCTTCTTCCAATACTCGAAACACTTCTAAAACTCGATCTTTGAGATAGCCTTTAGTTCTTTCAGCGATTCGCTTTTAATGTCATCTATGCTTGCAAAACGACGGCCCTTTAAGGTTCTCTTTATTTTTGGGAATAGGAAAAAGTCAGACAGAGGCATGTCTGGCGAATATGGAGGCTGGGGCATCATTACAGTTTTGTTTTTGACAAAAATTTTGTTCAAAATTTAACAATTTTAGAACAAATTTTGCTGCCACGCGTTTCATACCCAAAACATTCGAAAAAATTTCATGGGATGAGCCAATCGATATACCAACATCATCAGCGACTTCTCTGATGGTTTATAACCATTTCTTCCACTTTTTCCATGTTTTTATCGGTTGTTAATGTGCTTGTGCGTTCGTCATCTTCAACGTCTTCACGGCCATCTTATAAACTCTTATACCACTTGTAAACTCTTGTTTTACTTATAGCAGACTCACTATAGGCCTTTGTTAACATTTCACAGAATTTATTTCATTTTTGAAGCAAAATTGGATACAAATTCTTTGATCCATTTCTTTTAACGAACGAAAAATCGCCGAGCTCATAAAACACGTCTAACCTTAGCGGCTGCCACAGATAAAGTAAACAATGAAAACAGCTAAAGTTTGTATCATACTTCGGGGGCATGTATACCAACATAATAAAGAAAATTTTATGACAACCGGACCCTCTGAACCCGCGAAATTTAACAATTCCCGTTATTTTCTGAACACACCTCGAATTTACATGAAAATGCGATTTTTTTAATACAATACGAATGTCAACTGCACAAAGAAAAGAAAACAGTAGATAACTATTAATCACAGAATACACAATGTCAATGTCAGTATACCATTCATAAATTTATGGTACCATTTACAATTGCGATATTTTCCAAAAATCAAGGTCGAAAATTTACATATCTGTCTGGAAAAGATAGAAATCAAAAGGATAATTCCAGTTTGATTTATTTTACGTATAGATTATACTTAAAGGGAAAAAATAAGCTGCTGTTTATAAAAATCCATGGATAAATGGCGAAGTTATGAATTTTTCAGTGGAAGGCCAAAATTCAGTTTTTCGAGAATTTTTACGTTTTTTCTTCATTTTATTGAATTATATAAAATTTAATATTGAACAATGATTTTTATTTTAAACTTTAAATATTGAAATTAAATTATAAATTAAAAATTAAACAATAAATATTAAACATTTTGTTGTAATAAGCATAGGTTTAAAAAAATTCTGTCTTTCTTCGTTTTTTGTTGCTTTCGTATTCCGTTTCTCGTATGAGGGACCAAATGTAATCACCAATCATGGCTGCATACCCGAAGCCGTGATACCGCCGCTCCATAACCTTCATTTGCTGATGAAAACGTTCTCCGTGCTCATAACTTACGTCGCCCAGATTGTCCGGGTTATTTACGCACTCGAACTCTACTTTTTTTTACTCATTTTTTAGTTTTTATTAACTAAATAAAACCATGATAAAAATACCTTGTTGAAATATCAGAAAATATCAGTAAAATGTCACTAAGTCAAAACGAGAAACAAAAGAATTCACGTTTGCGGGGTCATGTCATATGAATAATGTTTTCGGTGAAAAGAGTACTTAAAAACTCAAAAAACTCCAAGCATGCACTTTATTTAGGTTTTAATTAAAGAATAAACATATTATAAAATAAAAGAAAGAAAATAAAATAAAAATCGTCAAAAAGCTGAATTTTGGTTTTCCACTAAAAAAATCAAAACTTTGCCATTTTTTCATGTATTTTTATCAACATTAGCTTGTTTTTTTTTGTAAAAATATCAGCTTCACGAAAAAAAAATCAAACTGGAGTTATCTGTTTGATTTAAACCTTTCCCAGGACGATATGTAAATTTTACCTCAATTTTTGCCATAAAAACGAATTTTTTAAGTTATTAAAATCGCTAGCCTTAAAATACTTATCCGATATCAAAAGTATGTAAAAGAAAGTTTTAGAGGGCTCAAATACCTTCAATTTAAGGGCTTGTTTGACAAAATCGATCAATTAGATTTTAAGCCATACTCAAAAACGTCAAAACACATCCGAAAATTGAAAAAAAAACCAATTGAAAATTCATATTTCAAAAAAATTGAGAACGATTTGTTAGGATTCATTACTTACCTCAAATATAGGTTGCGGATTTCCAGAATTTTCCACGCTAAATTTACCAAAACATTGCAATCCCAATGATTTCGTGTAAGTTAAATTCAATTCAAAACTCTTAAGAGTACAATGGGAAATTAATTTATCTTTATTAGATTTACTGATTCGGTATAACCAGGAAAGTGCTTCTTGTAGACAAACATTATCATTGGCTTCATGGGAAAGTTTGATTGATTCGTTTAGAGATGCTAAAGCTTCATCACTACAAAAATAAACAATAATTTTATTGGTAGGTAAGTAACAAATATTTGTTATATTACTTATGGTTAAAATGATGGTGCAAAATGGCTAAATTTAACGCAGCATATCTCTGCCCTTTGCTTCTTTCCTCACTGGAACCTTTATCCAAAACTAACCCTTTATCAAAACAATGATAAAGACTATTGATGGCCCCACAAAAATCTTTTATCCTAGCATAGTTTAAATATGACAGAAAATGCTAAAAAAATCAATATTTACCACTATATAGTACTACTATTTTTTTTAAGTATATTAAAACTATGGTTTGGAGTGAAAAAGAATTATTGTGAAAGTTTGAGTCCATAATATTAATATTAAGAGGTCTATCATCCAAATTTTAAATTTTTTTTCCTCAGCAAGTTTTTGTCTCAGAACTCTCAAACTAATGAGTTTAACTAAATTGACTCGGAAATATTTTTTTAAGAAAATTAAATCCTCTACAAAAAAGGTTAAAATGAAATTTTCCTTCAGATAAACCGTTTCCTTAAAATCATGCCTTAAAAATTGGTATAGTTTTACATTTTGATCTTTTAACTTTAGAATTTTTTAATTAATGTAAAAATCCGTACCCAGAAAAAAACCGATGAATATTCTTATGGCAAATCAAATGCTTTACAAAAAAAGCCTCTTAACATTTTTGGCTAAATTCACTCAATCAAAAGTTATTCAAGGTTAAAATTTCGTTTTGACTTCAAATTTAACCTTGAATAACTTTTGATGGAGTGAATTTAGCCAAAAATGATAAAAGACTTTTTTTGTAGAGCATTTGATTTCCCATAAGAATATCTATCGGTTTTTTTTCCGGGTACTGATTTTTACATGAATTACAAATTCCAAAGTTAAAAGATCAAATTGTAAAACTATACCAATTTTTAAGGCATGATTGTAAGAAAACGGGAAATTCCAATCAAACCTTTTTTGTAGAACATTCAATTTTCTTCAAAAAATATTCTTAAGTCAGGAAAAAAAAATCTAAAATTGCGATGATAGACCTCTTAATATTAATATTATGGAGTCAAACTTTCACCATAATTTTGTTTTGTCACCCCAAACAATATTTTCGATATACATACCTACTTTACAAAAAAAAATAGTCGATTTTTTTGGCCCAGTCTAGTAAATAGCATATAGTATATCAAAAATTATTGTCTCTAAAACTATAATACATTTACTTACAGCTTCTGATAGACGAGGATTGGATTTCAACAAACTAGCAATTGTTTTCTGCATATCCACAGGATTCATGGCTTTTTCCACATTATTAGACAACAATTCAGCCTGTGTGGCAATAAACAACTCAGCCTGTCTCCTAGACCATTGCTCTTGAAACCTATTTCGATCCGTAATTAAATCCTTCCTACTAACATTTTCCTTGGATAAATTTTTCCACCTTTCATAGTATCTTTGAAACGCCAAATACACTCCGGTTATTTCAGAAAACGTTAAATTATCGAAATAAACAATCAGTCGTCTCACATAATACCCAACAACACTGTTTTTTGCTACGAATGTTCTGGGGCAGAGTTTAGAATCTGTGTCGCTTTGCACCTGTATGCACCTACTAAAACTGTCCACGTTGTCCAGCATGTAGCCGGAGCCATTGTGATACATAGCCTCCAAAGTCTCATCGAACGCATCTAATACTTCAATGGGAACACGATATTTATCTGATTGCAATAAATCTCTTAAATCCTTGAGAGTCAAATCAGGTCTTTGCATTAATTGCAAGCACAAACACGCGAAATTCCTTCGAAACGAACATTGCGCTATACTATTCTTTAACGACTTAAAAGATTCTAAAATAAGTCGTTAAAAATCTCTAGAATAATGGATAATTATCTTACCTGAGTCTCTGTACGAACAAAATATGTTAATTAAAATCGCCACAGTCAATCTGTGCGGTGTAACGATTCCAGTGTAAGGTTTTTTAACAAATTGCGAATCCTTTGAGCTCATTTTGTATTTTGAAGTTTTTTTTAGGTTAAGTTGTTGACAGTTTTTTTCAAAGCGCCCTCTGGTAGTGAGTAGAGTTATCTTTAAGTCTAACGTTTTCCTGCAATCAAGTGGTTTCTCAAACTTGTTTTAATAGAGTTGTTTGAAACAACTTGTTTCTTTATATTAAAGTTAAAGCTAGATACATCTACAGAATCTGTATTATAGATAACAAAGTGTTTAAAAACAAAAGGTACAAGTCTTGTACTACAAGACAATTCATTTACTTTACTTTTAA
Organism: Brassicogethes aeneus; assembly: GCA_921294245.1. Classification (NCBI taxonomy): domain Eukaryota; kingdom Metazoa; phylum Arthropoda; class Insecta; order Coleoptera; family Nitidulidae; genus Brassicogethes; species Brassicogethes aeneus. The sequence goes on along the minus strand of OV121132.1, from coordinate 4,752,889 downwards.
TGATATAAAAATTGTTTGTTTGCATAAGTATAGACATGGAAAAAGCCCTTGAAACTGCTGAACCGGTAGCAACAAGTCAAAACGAACTATTGACAACTGAACAAGCCACAGAAATAATGTCAGATCCTCAAACATTAAATGTAGCTGCAACTGGTACAATAACATCAACAATAAAATTAGTATCAACATCAAAAACAACTGAAAACCAAATAATAAGTGATATAGCTATTTTGCCTGCATCAAAACCGGAAGCAACTGCAAAAACAAAAAATACTAAAAATCAAGGGACATATAAAGAGAACAGTTTCAGCAACAAGTAATTACTTAAGAAACCTGAACAAAATGAAGCAACTGCCAGTATATCAAGAAGCAATGCTGCAGCTGAAACAAAAACATCACAGGAAATGTTTTTTGATAGAAGAATAGAGTCAGCTGAAAGAGGAATAGAGTCATGTGAAAGAGCAGTAAAGGCAGCTAAAAGGGGAATAGACGCAGCTGTTAGAGAAATAGAGAAATCTGAAAGTGAATTATATAGGGCTAGAAGAAAAAGATTGCATGAATCTAAGAGAAGATTTCAGAGTGATGTAGATATATGGGTAGCTTCAAGAGGACTTTGGGAAGCTGAGAGGGAAAGATGGGCTTTGCAAAGGGTAAGATATGCAGCTGAAGTAGATAAATGGACGGCTGAAAAAGAAGAAAGGGCGGCTGAAAGAGACAGAAAGGGAGCTGTAATTGAAACATTGTCAGCTGAAAGAGAGTTATATATGGCTGAAATGGAAAAATATGAAGCTAATCAAAATAAAGCTTCTGCAGAAATGAGCGCGCTGGGAAAAAGAATGAACAAAGCACAAAAAAAGCTTGAACATATGGTACATGGAGGGTGGAAACAGCAATCAGTTGCTGAAGAAATGCATGCACTTGGAAGAAAAATGAATGTAGCTGGAAATAAAATAAGAACAGGGGTGAGAAAAATGGAAGCAGCTAGAAAAAAAATTAATGCAGTTGAATGGAAAATAAGAGAAGCTAAAAGAAAAATTGGGACAAATGAAGAAGGCATTGAAGCTGGAAGCATAATTAATACAAATTCTTCAGTTGTAAGAAAGGGAGTCACTAAAGGAGTATACAATAACAACGGGGTAAAGAATATAGATAAAGTTATATATAATTTTTTTTAATATTAATAAAATAATTTATATTTATTAACTATCACAAATTATCAGAATTTGTGGAATCAGTTGAAAAAATGAGTAAAAAGTTTAATCAAAATATAGGAAAAATGTTTAATTATTGTTTTTACTTATTGTACCTTCAATAAAGTTAGTCACAAAAAGAAAATTTTGTATTCAAAATAACTAACAATGAGGCAAGTAATTTTTTTCCAAATTTTGATAAAAACTAGTCATTGTCATTTTTTTATTACTTCCGATTTTAGGAATTCTGAACGTTTTTTTCTTTCACAGTTTAGTCATTGTTGTCACCAATGAAAAATGGTTTGAGTTGTATGAGATGGTTTGCTTTTTTGTGTGTATTTTCGTGAAATAAGTTTGTTTCTTGATTATTTATGTTTTTAAAAATTTGCAATAAAATTACTACATTAAAGGTTGTTTTTTAATTATAATTAAAAACACTATAGTGTTTAGATCAGTGATATGGTTTTAAAATTTTTGGAAAAATTAAGCCGGCGAAAAAAACGGAAAAATTTGGAAATTTTTAGAAAAATTGACTTGCCCATTTTATTCGAAGGGTAATAGGTAGGTATGAATAAAATGTAAAAATTTTTATAAAAATTTCCGACGCTGATTAATTAATAATTATTCATTTTATTTTTATTCAGTAACCCATCCAGAAAAAAATAATTTTGTTATTTTTTTTATACAGGGTGTCATTTAAATTGAAACTTAAATAAAAATATTACAATAATCCTTTAAATTAAAGGATTTAATGCTGGCAGGTAAAAAGTGACCATGGTGCGCAATTGATAATTATCACCGAATGAAATAATGTGTAAAACTTAAACCAAAAGAAACTTAAATATTAGTTAAAAAATCGTGGGTAATTAAAAAAAATCAGATTTAATTTAATAAAAAAGTGATATTTTTATATAAAAATTATTGGAGAATCGTATACAGAAGAAAAATCAAACAAAATTATTTTTTTTATTTCAGCGCCTCTATTACAAATATGAAAAATGTTTTTGACAAAATATACCTATTTTTAGTCGAATTGCTTTCTGCATTTGCACATTTTACAATTTTTTTATATTAACAGTTTTATTAGACAAATATTTACTTTTTTGATGGAGTGAAAAAGTGCAAATTTCAGCAAAATTGTTTGTCTTCGGCATCTTATTTTCAATCTTTTGGTGTCTAATTCTGCGAAAAAAATATATGTTTCGGCGTTCGAACGAGCAAATTAATGTTCACACAATTTGTATTAAAATATATTTTAAAATACAAAAAAATTGTATCGTAAGATTTTTACTCTTGGAACAAACCCGAAAAATACTGGATAAACGTAGTGGTTGGCAGCATCTGGTTGCGATGCGCCATCTATTAAAAAGCGGCAGAGACTATGCGTGAAACCGTATAAAAATGAAGGTGTTCTATCGACTATTTTACTAAACCACGTGATTGATGAAACAAGATTTAAACTTTGTTTACGTTACTTAAAAAAGTTCATTTTTGATTCAAAAATTTTGAACGATAGTTTACTTGTATACATACATATGTATATGTATTTTGTTCTGTGTTTATTCTAGTAGATTAAAGTTACATAGACTTCTTTATCTCTGCATAATACCTATTATCAACATAAAGAATAGGTAAGTGCCTACTACAAATTTTAAATTACAATTAGAACATTAAAACCTACCTACCAATTATATTAAAATTTCCTGTTTATTATAGACATGGAAAAAGCACTTAAAAATAATGCTAAACCTGCATTAAGTGAAATCGAATTATCCACAATTAAAAAGGCTAAAGAATTAATTTCATATTATTATCAATCAACTAATACAACTGCAACTGGAAAATCAGCTGTAAGTAAAATAAAAGAAAGTGCAATGACAACATCAACAATGACAAAGACAGCTGAAAAAGAAATAACACAAATAAAAGCTGCAAGTAATACAGCTATTTTGCCTGCAATAACAAAGACAGCTGAAACAAAAGTAAACTCTTCAAATAAAAATAAGAAACCTGCAACAGTTGTAAACAATAGTGCAGCTGCTACCAAATCTAGTTTAGTAGGAGAAGTAAGAGTAAAAGATCGAGTAGTAGCATCAGGAAACAAAGCACCAGCTGCACCTAAACCAAAAACATCACAGGAAATGTTTTTTGATGGCAGAATAGAGGCAGCCGAAAGAGAAATGGAGTCGTGTGATAGGGCAGTTCAGGCAGCCGAAAGGGGAATAAATTCGGCTGTAAGAGCAATAGAGGCAGCTGAAAATAGATTGCATTCAAGGAGATTGCATGGATCTGAAAGAAGAAGTCTGGAAGCAGATAGGGGAAGATGGGCAGCTTCAAGGGGGAGATGGGAAGCTGAACGGGGCAGATGGGAGTTTGCAAGGGAACGATATGTAGCTGAAAAAGCAAAATGGGCGGGTAAGAAAGAAGAATGGGCAGCTGGAAGGGGAAGGGGGTCCAAAAGAGGAAGAGGAAAAATTGGTGGAAGGGGAAGAGGGAGAATAACTACAAAAAGAGGTAATAAAATTATTACAATTAACTATTTTTAATAAAGTTTGAAAATTATGTTTTCTTAAAAAAAAAGTTATGTTTAGAATGTTAAGAACAGGTTTAAGTTATGTTTAGAATGTTACTTATTTGTTTGCAATAATAAAACTGCTGTTTTCTTAACTTGTTTTCAATATTTTACAAAAAAAAAAACGTCATATTTGTACAAAATACAAGGGGTACTATGTCAGTTTTTAGGAGTAAATTTTTAAGAATTCATATTTTTTAAACAAAAACGACCCTATACTAAATTTTATTGAAAAATTTTAAGAAAAAAAATTTATTCTGGCAAGTTATCCATGAAAAAAACATTGAAATAAAATTAAACTTATAGTAATAGTAAAATATGTGTGGATAACTTGACAAAATAAATTTTTGTTGTTATTATTGTGCATTTTACTACTGAAAATTTAGTAGGTAAAGGGTCGTTTTGAGGGGTGGTGAATCCAGTGCCGTGATTAGATTTTGTTTAAAAAAGCGCTAATATAAACTCTTAAAAATATACTCTTAAAAACTGACATAGTACGGCCATTCCAAGCCCATGGACAGGACACATCAGAAACATGTCTAAATATATTCTTGTTACTTCCTTAAGTTTACTTATTTTTTCTACGAGTATTTATGAGAAGTATTAGCCAAATTTGGCTAATACTTCTCATAAATACTCGTAGAAAAAATAAGTAAACTTAAGGAAGTAACAAGAATATATTTAGACATGTTTCTGATGTGTCCTGTCCATGGGCTTGGAATGGCCGAGTAGGCCTTGTATTTTGTACTAATATGGCGTTTTTGTTCCAAAAATAGTTTATCAAGATCTACACTTTAAAACAAATCCGATTAAAATCGCACAATAAATAAAGATTTTACAGGGGTGAGTCGCAAACTAATGGGTCACAATGTATAAGGTGACCAACCGTCCTGGTTTATACTAATTTTTTTTATTATTGACGTTATTAGCAATTTTTTTTTTGAATGGTCATGGCTCAGGTTAAAAATTAATTTAAAAATCTAAAACTTTGAAAGTATACAAAAAAATAATAAAAAACATTTAGAAGAGAAAAGAAATAATAAAAAACCTTGTTTGAAAAAAAAAATTTCTCATGCTAAAATTAATTTACAAATTGATTATTTTGGAGTACGTTCAGGAAAGTAAAAAAGTAAGAAAAAACTTCGTTTGAAATTTTTATTTTTAAATTACGAGTTTTTTAATTTTAAAATCTAAAACTTTGGAAGTCGTGTAAAAAAGTTATATAAAACCTCGTAGGAAAAAAAATATTAAAAATTATGAGTTTTTCCCACTTTTTTAGGATTTGGTTTAATTTTTTTTATTAAATGTGGTCGGTACATTTAGAAGTGTTAAAAAGTAATAAATAACCTTGTTTGATAAATAATTATGACTTTTCGGCCATTTCAAGCGGGCGGACCCGTCCGGACGGGACAAATAACAAAACTGTTTTTATAAAAAAAAATTGTAGGTAATTTATTATATATTATTATTGCATCAGAATTGACAAATATATTCTTATTTTATTAGGCTAAACATTAAATAAAAAAAAATCGCAAGAAATATTTTATAAAAGTAAATAATTTCAATAATTGACAGGTGTGGACGGGACAAGATAAATCTTTTTTTGTCCCTTCCACACCCTTTAATTAATAAAATTATCTCTACTTTTATAAAATATTTTTTGAGTTTTTTTTATCGTATACCCTGCTTAAAATACCCCATAGAGACCTATACAAAATATTCTATCGGGCGCTACCGGATTCAATATGTGCATTTGTCCATGGTTTTTTCCGGATACGGCCTGATAGAAATGTATAGGAAATTACCTACCTATAGGCACACCATAACTTTTACATTTTCCCTATTGAGACCGATAGCAAATAACTCAATGAAGGATATATAGGGATATCCCTATAGAGCAACCATAAAACATTTGAGATAATTTAATTAAAACCTATGGGGTCCTATAGGGGAAAAAGTAATTTCTACATTTATGTGTATTTTCCCCATTGAAACCGATAGCAAATAAATCAAGGGTGGATATCCCTATAGAAAAATCATAAATCTCAACTATGGGTCCTATACAAACCGATACACCCTATACATCCCGATAAAAATATCTATCGGTTTGAACAGGGTCTCTATGTGGTATTTTAAGCAGGGTAACCTAATAAAAGAAGAATATTTTTGACAAATTTGAAGCCAAAATATTATAAAATAAATAATCTACAATTTTTTTTTAAAAAACAGTTTTGAAATTCGTGCGTTTCGCGCGCTTGAAATGGCCGTTTTTTTCACTTTTTTAGAATTTGATCTATTATTTTTTTAGGCTATTTTTAGGCTAAAAAGTAATTTACAAATCTGAATTTTAATAATATATATGGGTGATTCTACAAAAGTTGGGCAACTTTTGACCTCATATTGTTTATATAGTTTTCTTAGAAAATTAAACAGTATTTTGTTATGAGAACATAGATAATATAATAAAGATATTTCAGAAACTGTTTGAAAAAGTAACTGGCCCGGTCTGGAACAGTATATACTGTTCCAGACCGGGCCAGTTACTTTTTCAAACAGTTTCTGAAATATCTGTGTTTTCTAAATTTGAATGCAAGATTATACCAGTGTACTAATTAAATACATAATTTATTGGAAAATATAAGATTTATTGCAACTTGGGGCATATTATACATTAAATATCTTAAAATCAAATAATACCACACATCAGTGGCGGCTGGTGGATTTTGGGTATACCGATATCTTAATTATTAGATATGGGACCCACACCAAATCTATATGAGTTTATAATGACATTACAAACAAGTTCTGCGCAAGCAGAATTTAAATTAAAGTTTGCGAAAAAAACATAACCGAAACATCGGACATGGAACTGACGACACGGTACTGATGAATGGGATACAAATTTGAGATTATAATTCGGAATTAAGTATTTTACTGATATTTTTTATTAGTAGATGCTACTTATCAACAAATCACATATAGCCATATATAAATTACAATGAAATTTATATATATATACGTAAAAAAATAACTACTCACCACAGTACTGAAATTTTGACTGGAACTAAACGTGCATTCACCACAACTTTGCCGCTTGCATTGTTTTCAAGATGACTGTTGTGCAAAGGGTGGGCTCTGTAGGTAATTTTTTACCAACACTTAAATTAAAACGAGGACTTGACGTTTAAACTTCAATATTTCGCAGAAATTTTGAATTTTAACATTGGACACAGAACTGACGGGTAAAAGTGAGTACAAAGATTATAATTTTTTTAAAAATTGTTATTATTCGAATTTATGATAAAATATGAAAAATATATTATTTAATGTTTTATAGTTTGTAGTGAAATTGAAAAATTTAAGATAAGTTGAATAGGTATATTTTAAAATAAAATCACTCAAATATTTGATTCAGGAGTTGTGACACGCCAAGGTACTGATGTTTTGAATATTTATTATGTTTTTCTACAAACGTGCTTTTGAAAAAATACATTAAAATTGGGCGGATAAGTTAAAAAAACCTGGATCTTTTGTAATATATTAAAATATTTACAAAAAACATTAAAATACCTACTCTATTGACTGATGACATCAAGTTGTCCAACTTTTGTAGAATCTCCCATATATGTATATATATAATTTAAATTAGGTATGAGTTTTTCCCACTTTTTTAGGATTTGTTCTAATTTTTTAAATAAAAGTGGGCAGTGCTCTGGTTAAAAATTAATTTAAAAATCTGAATTTTTAGAAGTACCTTAAGAATAGTAAAAAAGTAAGAAAAACCTCGTTTAAATTTTTTTATTAAATGTGGTTAGGACTCAGGGTAAAAATTAATTTAAAAATCTGAATTTTTGGGAGTAATAAAGTAAGAAAAAACCTCGTTTGGATTTTTTTTAAGTTATGAGTTTTTCCTACTTTTTTAGGATTTTTATCTATTTTTTTTATTAAAAGTGTTTGGGGTTCAGGTTAAAAATTAATTAAAAAATCTACATTTTTGGGAGTAATAAAGTAAGAAAAAAACTCGTTTGATTTTATTTTCTTTAAACTATGAGTTTTTCCCAATTATTAGGATTTGTTCTATTTTTTTTATTAACAGTGGTCTGGGCTCAGATTTGGAGTACCTTCAGGATATTTTTTTATTATTGACGTTATTAGTAGAGATGGGAATCGGAAAGTTTCCATTTTAAGGAAACTTTCCGTTTTGGAAAGTTTCCAATTGGGAATTTATTTTCATTTTGAAAGTTTCTTTTAAGCTACCGGAAACATTTCTTGGAAACTTTCCTTGTTTTTTTCATTTAAATGTCAATTGTTTAACCGCTGATTTTCGTTAAGGCCATGATACAAGGCCAAGAAACTTTGAATAAGAATTTAATTTGTGTTAATTTAAAGCAGAAGAAGAAGTATAAATAATGTAAGTTATGTTACATAACCTCAATGAAGCCGGATTATTCAGCATCAACACAAAAAACTTTTTTAAAAAAATAAACAAATTTAAAATCATTCTTTTATTTTTGTTGTTTATTTATAGGCATAGCACAATGCCAAGAGAAAAATCTAGTGTTTGGAATTATTACAAAATAGTGCAAAAAAACAAAAAAGACCGTTAATGCAACCAAAAATTTGACAAAAAGTTAATGTGTTAAATATTTTTGCAAATCTCTGGCATAAAAAAAAATATTTTCGCAATAAAAAATTTTTTTTTTAAACTTTCGGAAAATTTCGGGAATTTTCGATGGAAAGTTTCCGGGAATTTTCGTCAAATGGGAATTTTCCCATCTCTAGTTATTAGTACATCTTAGGGCGAGGAGGGGCATGTTGTGTCCTGGTTTTTCATTTTAGAAAGTTGTCATATAATATCAAATAACTTTATTTTGATGTCTGTAATACAATAAATCACTCCATATGAAAAATAATTTAAAACTATGTTAAAAACATACTTAAGCCTAATCTAAAACTATCTATACAATGAATCACAATTAGGTATAAATTTTTTCAAACTTTACAGTTTAGTCACCGTTTGGTTGACACCTATTTTAAGGTCAGCCACCAACGAAAAATGATCCGAGGGGTACGAGAACGAGGGTATCCTGTTTTCCCCGATTTCCTCGCCGGTGGGAAACTCCAAAACCGATTCGACCTCCAAATTATTTTTCGTGTAAAAAATATAGTCGATCGTGTGGCAAATCTCGCCCTCGTCCCTGATCTTCCACGTGGTGTATGGCGGTTCTCTTTCAGCCGAGCCGATATTCGAGTTATTGCAGTCTGCGTAGGCACTCGAAATTTCCAAATTCTGGGAGTTTATTATCGTTGAGTAGACCGGCTCCACTGGTTCTGCGTTGAAATCCCCGCAAAGAACTACCGGCCTGTGCCCGGAGTTCTCCGCAACGAAATTCAGCAGATCCTTGCCTTGTTCATTGCGAAGGGTGGAGAGGAGGGCGCCTTTTCTGGCTTTTAAATGCGTCGTTGTTATGCACACCTCCTGGCCCGTTTCTTTGATCTTCAAGTTTACTAGAAGGGCCACCTAAAACAATATTTTTTTTTATTAACATTAAGGTAAAGTAGACAGTTATCGGACACTTTATAGTTATTGTACAATTAGCATTAATACTGTACACGGTGTTCAAAACTTAAGTATAGGACGAACAAAAATGCCAACCAAATCTGATAGCATATTTTGATTATAGACCCTTTTGGTAACACTAACATGTATTTATCAAAATCCCAGATGATCCTTAGGGTGATTCATTTCCGCAAAGTTTTTGTTTTCTTCGGTGCTCAAGCAAAATATTAATCTGCATATAGAAAAAAAAATTCTCAACAAGTTTGAGCTCTTAATATAAATTTTAAGTACTTACTATTTAAATTTAAAGTTTTACCGTTTTTAAAAAATGCATGTAAAAAATATATATTTTTTTTTCAAATTTCTAATGCTTACCCACCTTTGACAATATTGCAAATCGGTTCGATACACCTTATGGGGAATTTCACGCTCTTTAAAATTGCTTTTGAGTTTTTTTTTGTAACTCGCATTGGTTCACCAGTAGGAGTCGTCAAAGGACAGTTTTTGAAAAAAATCGTTTTTTTTTTAATTTTTTCTAACAAACCGCAAAAAGTAGGGAGAAAAAAGGGCTGAATCATAAAAAAAGTTATCCAACCAATATTTAATGAATTTAGAGCCATTTTTATAACTGAAAACGTAAGAAATTGATAATTACCAACTCATAATGTTATTTAGATTGATTTTTTCTATTTATTATCATTATATTTCCCTACACTAAGAAGTTTTTTAAAATTATTGATTTCTCACTTATAATGAATATGAAAACAACAGATAAATTCATAAAAAAACAATAAGAAAATTGTAACGTGGATTTTGCAATTTTTCAACATTTCTGTCATATAGCAAAAAAATATAAATGAAGATTATTTAATTTTTTGAAGCGAAATTTGAAATATGTTACATAACCTTCTGTATATTCCGATTAAAGTTTTGTTGTTTTTTTATGAATTTATGTGTTGTTTTCATATTCATTATGAGTGAGAAATCATAATAATTTTAAAAAAGTTCTTAGTGTAGGGAAATATAATCATAATAAATATAAAAAATCAATCTACATAACATTATGGGTTGGTATTTATCAATTTCTTACGTTTTCAGTTATAAAAATGGCAGTAAATTCATTAACTTTTTTTTTTATGAATCAGCCCTTTTTTCTCACTACTTTTGGCGATTTGCTCGAAAAAATAAAAAAAAACGATTTTTTTCAAAAACTGTCCTTTGACGACTCCTACTGGTGAACCAATGCGAGTTACAAAAAAAAACTCAAAGGCAATTTTAAAGAGCGTGAAATTCCCCATAAGGTGTATTAAACCGATTTGCAATATTGTCAAAGGTGGGTAAGCATTAGAAATTTGAAAAAAAAAATATATTTTTTACATGCATTTTAAACGGTAAAACTTTAAATTTAAATAGTAATTGCTTAAAATTAATATTAAGAGCTCAAACTTGGTGAGAATGTTTTTTCCTATATGCAGATTAATATTTTGGGATGAGGAATCCGAGAAAGAAATATATGAATTATATGAAAAAATATATGAATTATATGAAAAACGAAATAAAAAATATATGAATTAGGTATATGAAGAACGAAATAAAAAAATTACCCAAAACAGCAATTTATCTTTAAAAAATATTTAACAATTTATGTTATTTGATGTGAAGTTATGTTTATATAAAAATTGTATGTCCAATAACTATGGTCCATGTGTCCAATTACTATATAAACTGTCCAATTACTATAATTTTTTGCATGTTTTTATAAAACTATTATGAAAAATTCAAATATTCTTATTTTTAAGTAAACGTAAATAAAGTTTAAACAAACAAACTATCCTTTTTATATATTTATAAGAAAAAAACTAAAATCTTTAAAACAACAGCATATATAAATTTTAAATAAATAAGTGTCCAATAACTATGTGGTTTGTCCTACCTGGTTGCTTTGTACTCTCCAAATTTCCAAAATTCTCGATTCGGAGTTTATCAATTCGAATTTGTCGGTACGATAAAAGATGGCGCATCCATCCGGTCCATTATTTCCATGGATATACATGCAAGGTGAATCTGGTTTGGGGAAGAACAGACCTGTGTAGCCCTGTGTTTTAAGTATGTTCTTGATGAAGTTGAAATGGTCAACTTCCTGAAATAATTTAAGTGGTTTAGTTTCAAATCAGGTTCCTTTGAAAACTAATTTATCTCTCTACAAGAAAATATATATTTTTTTACTGCAAATTTTGTCAAATGTACAGTTTGTTATTGAGCTACAAAACTTACATTTTCTTCAAACTTTGGACTTTTCTGAGAGTTACAAAAAATTTTCTAAAGAACGGTTAGATATTAAAAAAGTTTTGGAGTTCAAAAAAGTATTGTTTCTGTGAAAATTTTTGATTTGTTTTTCATCTTTGTAACTCAATCTGGGGACAGTACAATTGCAGCTAAAGGAAGTAGAATTTATTTACCTGTAAACATATCACATCAGGACAATATTCTACAATTTCTTCTATTATGTAAAATTTGCGATGGTTCCATTCTAAAGCTTCGTCGGGGCATTTTTCAAAGTGATCATTCATTTGACCCAGTGCTAAAAAATTAATTTTTAAAGAACATTTTTTATAAAAATAAACATTTTTTGATTTCAAACCGGTTTGTTAATTTTTTTATTGTGAAATAGTTACTTATGTATCAGTCGTATTTTTTATCACGAATGTGGAAATTATTTGCCGAGGCGAAAGCCGAGGCAAGTAACCACGTGAGTGATAAAAAATGACTTTAATGCGGAGGTGCATATTAAATTTTATCCGAAATCACATTTTATCTATTTCGCGTTCATAATGGCTTCATTATAACACCGCTTTTGGTTCTTTAATGAGGTACTTTATTCCACCCAAAATTTTGATTTTATAGGTTGGCTACTAGTAAAATAAAATGTTGAATACCTATAGGATATAATATTTTTATGATTTGTTTTCTAGTACTTCCGAGACTTTTCGTGCAATAAATTTTGTTTAACACCAAAGAAAATCCTTTTTTCTTCTTTAACAGCCTCTTATTGTAAATACTTATTGTAAATTAACGACGCCATAGCGAAAGAATGTGATAATGTTTGAAAGGTTAATGACCTTTCAAACTTCAAACTGAGATACCAACTATGTAAAGTAAAATTCGACCAAATTAAATATAAAGTATAAAATTAATTTGTTTTATGAAATGTTTGCAAAATAGATAAAATAGCATAAAGAGCTCATGTCATAAGACCTTTTGTCGCACTTGTCCATTATAAAACTCGCTCCTTCGTCGCTCGTTTTATAAATTGTCCGCGTGCGACAAAATGACGTCTTATGACATTAGTTCTTTAATATACTATTATAATACTACAGTAATTAATTTTGATGATTAAATCAAATGTCATTTGAATGTTGGAAGTGTCTACGTATACTGTTTGTTGCGACGGTTATTATATATTACGGTGTTCCAAAAAAACTCGATATTTTTGTTTTCTTGCTCTCCACCCAAAATATCGTAGAATATGTCCGAACAATTATCCTGTTAAAAGCGGAGCTCATAATTTCAATTTCATCGATTCTGAAGTTTTGCCGCTTAAATAGCACAGAAAACTGACTTTTTTACCTTATTTATTCTTGCAACTTAGGAAGAATTTTTTTTCACAAAATCCATGACTGAATCTTACAAAGCATTAAATTTGGACGAAAAAATCTTATTAAGCCGAATTTCTATTTTCATTATTTGATTTTTTACAGAGCTTTAAATTTAAAATTTTATGTTTTTGCCTTTTTCAGCTAAACTATTGAAGTTACACGAAAAAGTCAAATGGCAATTTTTTAGCTTATCTGATAATATTTCACTAACAAAAAGTTAATAATACAAAAATGATGACATTATACTCCTGTAACTTTTAGAATATTGACGATACAAAAAATTCGCCTAAAACTTTTTTGTGGTCCATCAGACAAGCTAAAAAATTGCCATTTGACTTTTTCGTCTAACTTCAATGTTTTAGCTGAAAAACTTATTATTTTTATTAAACAACATTTTATGAAAAGGTCCAATTTACCTCCGCGACGGTGTTTTTTTTTAAATATTATTTAGTTTCTGCTGAGGAGCAGTAGACACATCTTAAAATGTATTATGGGTTGCATACAATACTCGTATTAAATTGGCAGTTCTACGTTTTTAGTGGGGTAAAAAAATTGATAAAGTATATTTACCTTGTGATAAAATGTTCCACTGAAACACCCTCAAACTGTTCGGATTGGTGATGTAATCGCTGCATCCTGAAAAAATTAACCACATAAAATATTAATACTACATTTTTTTTATAATAACTACCTTTTGTAACCGCATTTAACTTCCTAAATTTAAACCCGTAGTCTTGGCCGTTGTGACCGTCAACTTTTTTAAAGTGCCTCTTGAAAATGGGGTGACCCACACGGATCTGTTTTTGACAGTGCTGCAGGAGTTCGTTCCTGCTGATATTTTTCGGCAGAACCAAATCGTTGTCCTGAATGTCGTCGTTGAGGATTTTGGGGGCCGAACTGAAGCTCCCCATCCTGAAAAAAATAATTTCGTTAGTTTTTGACATTTTGTTGTTTAATTGTTAACCTTTGCAGGATTGCTCTCTGCACTTGCACATTTTTGAAAATTTTATTTTCGAGTGTTGATACTGCAAACATCGTGAATTTACTGCAGATACATTTCGACTTCAGACATATTTATTTAGAAGTTGTGCCTAATTTTAACGTGTTTGTCTGTAGTAAAGACATAAGTACAAAAGAAATTTATTTTAATCCGGGATCTTCTTTACTTGACAAAAGTGAGGTGAAAAGGTGAAAATATCATAACAAAATTGTTTTTTTTTGCAATCTTGTTTTTTAATCTTTGGGTGTGTAATTCTGCGACTATATTATGAGACTGTGGTGAGGGTATAAAAACAATTACATTTTTTGTTACAGTATTTTTAGTAGGTATTCTGCTGAAGACCTTAATTAAATACTCTCCCAAGCAACAATTTAAGTATTTGTTACGTATATGGGACTATTAAAGTGTTTTACGATAGTCGCCGGTCTCTTTATATTACTCTTTTATTACTAAGTTACGACTTAAGTGGGGAACAATAATTATTATTGAGTTCCAAAAAGGTAAAAAATATGTCACTAGCTATAAACCCTGGTACTATTTGGAACGTAGCTGCTACGTTACTAGAACGTTCCAATATCGTTGCTATAGCGTTATAATTACTTTATTTATTTGTTTTTAGTTCTATATTAACTGTCTTTGTCAAACTTATATTAGATTATACTATCCCTCCTTTTTTAAATGGAACCACTACGGACTTGGCTTTTCAATGTCGTCGTTTATTAAATATGTACTGGTAGTTTATAACTTCCAGAATAACAATATAATATTTAATTAGGCAGGTTTTAAATTTTACTGTTAAACTTATGAATTTAGTTTTTGTAAAATAAATGCGCTTCATCAATATTTAAGTACATACAAATTATTTATTTAATAATGTTTATAAATACAAAAATCCTAATATTTATTATTATTTTTTTTATTTAATTATTAATACCGTCTATTACCGACAACCATTTACAAACAATTAAAATAATTTATTATTTACATTACCACGTGGTACTGTACAGTAAAAAGTAGTTTTCGCTACTTTAAAGTTTTTTTCCACTTTACGGTTGTTTTGGTTAGTACCATAAACGTTCCAAATACTAAAATAATAACTTTTAAGTTATTAACTTTGTAGTTTTTAACTCATGTTCCAGTTTCGAGATTTTAACTTGTAAAGGGACTACAAAGTAAAAATAATTATAATGTAATCTTTAGGTAGCAACCGAAAGTAAGTGCTACAAATTAAATTTACTTGAAAGTTTTTTTTTACTTATAACACCTTTTTTAAAGTTGCAAAGTCTTCTTGGGGGCAACCAAGTTTTACTTAAATGTTTATTACTTTATAGTAACCATTTAAGGAAAAATTAAGTTTCTGTTACAAAATATTGCTATTTAAAAGTTAGAATTACTTTTAAGTAAAAATTAAAGTAGCTGTTTAGCATACTTAACTAATTTAAAGTTATCACCACTTTGGCAATGGTGTCTTACTTTGATTTTCTTGAGTAGTTTGGCTCACTAAACGCGAAATTTACAATTAAAATTTTTTTCATGGAAGCGTTTTCGAGATTTGAATTTTCAATTGTTTTTTTTTTATTTTCTGAGGTGTTTTGACGTTTTAGAGTATACTTCGAGTTCTAATTGAATTAAAGGTAATTGAGCCCTCTACAACTTTCTCTTGTATAGTTTTGGTATCGGCTCAGTAGTTCGATACTGGCGATTTTATGAAGTTGAAAAAGTCCTTTTTTTTACAAAAATCAAGGTCGAAAATTTACATATCTTTCTGGGAAAGATAGAAATCTAAAAGATAAGTCCAGTTTGATTTATTTTACTTATAGATTATACTTGAAGGAAAAAAAATAAGCTGCTGTTTATAAAATCCATGGATAAATGGCGAAGTTATGAATTTTTCAGTGGAAGACCAAAATTCAGTTTTTCGAGAATTTTTACGTTTTTTCTTCATTTTATTGAATTATATAAAACTTGATATTGAATATTGATTTTTATTTCAAAACATTAAATATTAAAATTAAACTTTATATTGAATATTAAACAATAAATATTGAACATTACAGAAATTGAAAGTTTTATTTTGTTATAATAAGCATAGGTTTAAAAAAATTCTGGCTCCTTCTTTGTTTTTTGTTGCTTTCGTATTCCGTTTCTCGTATGAGGGACCAAATGTAATCACCCATCATGGCTGCATCCCAGAAGCCGTGATACCGCCGCTCCATAGCCTTCATTTGCTGGTGAAAACGTTCCCCGTGCTCATCACTTACGTCGCCCAGATTGTGCGGGTTATTTACGCACTCGAACTCTCTACTTCTTTTACTTATTTTACACTTTTTATTAACTAAATAAAACCATGATGAAAATACCTTGTTGAAATATCAAAAAATATCAGTAAAATGTCACTATGGCATAGTGACTGTGCCAACATGTCAAATTTAAATTTTGATTTGTTTTCGGTGAAAAAAGTACGTAAAAAACTCAAAAAATTCCAATCTTGCACTTTAGTTAGGTTTTCATTAAAGAATAAACATATTAAAAAATAAAAGAAAAAAAATAAAATAAAAATCGTCAAAAAACTGAATTTTGTTCTTCCACTAAAACATTCATAACTTCGCCATTTTTCCATGTATTTTTATCAACATTAGCTTGTTTTTTTGTAAAAATGTCAGCTTCACGAAAAAACAGGAGTTATCTGTTTGATTTAAACCTTTCCAGGACGATATGTAAATTTTCGACCTCAATTTTTGCCATAAAAACGAATTTTTTAAGTTATTAAAATCGCTAGCGCCAAAATACTTATCCGATATCAAAAGAATGTAAAAAAAAGTTTTAGAGGGCTCAAATATCTTCCATTTAAGGGCTTGTTTGACCAAATCGATTAATTAGATTTTAAGCTATGTGATTTTCGTGTTTAGTCGGTCAAAATACATGGGAAAATTATAATGGGATATGGTGGGCAGATTTTTTTTTTCGATTTTGTAAACTAGTGTTATTTTATTATTAAGCCACTACTACTAAGTATTAATTATTATTTTAATGCATTAAAAATATTGAAACAAATTGAATAATTATCTAAATTTGGTGTAAATTTAAACAGTACAAGCGGTGACATCTATTGCCAAACACACAAACTTGCAGCTGCATTTTGTAGAAAATTATTTTTCTACGTTTTGCAGGAATAATCGCGTGATCTTTGACGCATGGTTCAAGTTCAATGATTTAAGGTTATATCAAAATCATGCTGAATCTTAATAAATGACCCAAATTTTTAACACAATGTAATTGCAACAAAACGAGATAATGATTACAACTTACTTTTTCTTCCACTTTAACAGTAATGCTTTGATTTCGTTCGGACATACACTCTCGTCTAACGCGTTCATTTTGACAACTAATTTAACGAAACCGAATAATTAAATTCATGAATTCGGTTATTATTATGCAAACTAAAAAATGTCGCGACACAGAGTGAAACAGCAAACTATTTTTAAAAATACATTTAAGTATTGATATAACTTTAAGTTAAATCTTTAAACCATGGTGATTGATTGATTGATAAGCTTATGTACATTGTTGCATATTATTTTTATGGATTATTTATGAATATTTATCATAATTTTTTAATATCTAATAATATACAGGGTGTCCCTTGGGCACCAATTCTTTAATGCTGTCCAATTTTGGGGGTTTGGTTAAAAATTCTAGAATTTTGTGAATTCGAAAAAATGTATACTTACCTACTCTAAAGAAGTATCGGGTTTTCGCAACGCGCGCGCCATCTGGTGGACTTCGAATGCATTGCGTGACTTTAAGAATTGTCAACAATAAATTTAAAGCACCGACTATACATTATTTTTAAATAAATAGGTAGTTTTTTTACAAAAGAGAGGAAGGCAGAAGTCTTACTCGACAAATTTTGTTCAATTGCACAGCTAAATCGCGCACGTTATTTGTGTTTTACGTTGCAAGGAAAAAATTAAAAAACTTTTAGAACTCGATTTCGATTGGTTATTCCTTATATCATTGATTAAGAAACTCAACGCTTAAATGCTTATATAGTTACGTTAGTGTGTGTATTTTATCTAAGGGATCATGGTGAATTATTGTGTTTTTAATTGTAAATAAAATTCAAGAACTAAATCGTTGCATTTTCATGTTTTGCCAAAGGATCCAATTCGGTAAGTACATTTGTTGGTGCAGAATTAACTAATGATAACTTTACCTAATATAATTTGTATTTAGGTTTGGATATTTTTAAGAAATTAGTAAAAAATAATTTTTGCACAAACATAACCTCAAAATCAATCATTTTTATATTTGAGTTCTCTAAAAAACGCCGACAACTGCATTTTAAACAACAAAATATACCCATAATATTATATATAATACATAATTATTAGTAAAATACCATTATATTAATATAATGGTATTTTACCGTTGAGTGGAGACTTTTTTAATCAACGCTAAATAATAATGCTAAATGCTACCTATTTAAATTTAGACGAATTATTTGTTTGACGATTTTTACTGAATTGAAATGTTTACACTTTTTACGTTAATCACTACTAAAATGTGTATTTATTGTATCTAATAGGTACAATTTATATTTACAGAGACTGTATGCAATTTATTTCTTCATTCAAATTAACACTGTTTATTGGAAAACCGGTAAAAAGTCAACTCAGGATTTCCTCTCGAAATAAAACCAACTACACAACAAATCGATTCACGGTTTTTTTTTCGATATTTTTTAACATTTTCCGGCTTTCTCAAAAACACTCGTTTGTAACCTAAGCGTTTGACAGCTGATTATTAAAAGTTATACTTTTGTTACGATGATAACGGCCGAGTGGTGGCGCTACTAGCGATACTTCTTTAGCGTATATTATAATATAATAAATCACTTGTATTTATTTCTTTGATTTGCAAAAAAATTTAAAATACATTTTATTCACTACAGGAAGTATTTAGTATTAATTAATTGTAGCCTTTAACTTGACCTTGCTTTACTTAAGTTACTTGATGCATGATTGTTTAATTTAAAAATGGAATGGCATGATAATTAAAAGTTAAAATTATTTTTAATCGTTATTGATTATTTATCCCTGATCTAAATTCTATCGATCATCAGGCTTTTTGTAATTGTATTCGAACAATTAAATGGGTGATTCTACAAAAGTTGGACAACTTGATGTCATCAGTCAATAGAGTAGGTATAATAATATTTTTTGTAAATATTTTAGTATATTACAAAAGATCCAGTTTTTTTAACTTGTCCACCCAATTTTAATGTATTTTTTCAAAAGCACGTTTGTAGAAAAACATAATAAATATTCAAAACATCAGTACCTTGGCGTGTCACAACTCCTGAATCAAATATTTGAGTGATTTTATTTTAAAATATATTCAATTTATCTTAAATTTTTCAATTTCAGTACAAACTATAAAACATTAAATAATGTATTTTTTATATTTTATCATAGATTCGAATAAAAGAAATTAAAAAAAAATGATAATCTTTGTACTCACTTTTACCCGTCATGACGGGTTCTGCAGTTCTATGTCCAATGTTAAAATTCAAAATTCCTGCGAAATATTGAAGTTTAAACGTCAAGTCCTCGTTTCAACTCAAGTGTTGGTAAAAAAATACCTACAGAGCCCGCCTTTTGCATGACAGTCATCTTGAAAACAATGCAAGCGGCGAAGTTGTGGTGAATGCACGTATAGTTCCAGTCAAAATTTCAGTACTGTGGTGAGTAGTTATTTTCTTACGTATATATATTTCATTAATATTTATATAAGGCTATATGTGATTTGTTGATAAGTAGCATCCACTAATAAAAAATATCAGTAAAATACTTAATTCCGAATTATAATCTCAAATTCGTAGCACATTCATCAGTACTGTGTCGTCAGTTCCATGTTCGATGTTTCGGTTATCTTTTTTTCGCAAACTTCAATTTAAATTCTGCTTGCTCAGAACTTGTTTATTTAATGTCATTATAAAGTATTATAAATTTGGTGTGGGTCCCATATCTAATAATTGAGATATCGGTATACCCAAAATCCATCAGCCGTCACTGATGTGTGGTAGGTATTATTTGATTTTAAGATATTTAATGTATAATATGCTCAAAGTTGCAATTGCAACTTTGAGCATATTATACATTAAATATTAATAAATCTTATATTTTCCAATAAATTATGTATTTAATTAGTACCCTGGTATACTCGTCACTTTCCTTGCGTTCAAATTTAGAAAACAAAGATATTTCAGAAACTGTTTGAAAAAGTGAGTGGCCCGGTCTGGAATAGTATATTTATTATATTATCTATGTTCCCAACAAAATACTGTTTAATTTTCTCCGAAAACTAAAAAAACAAAATGAGGTCAAAAGTTGCCCAACTTTTGTAGAATCACCCAAATATTTCTATTTTTGACAAAACGCGTTTTTTCCAATTTTAGGTTAGAATTTCACAAAAACCTGACGTGATGGTTACTCCTTGTAGAATTGGATTCATATTAATTAAGCATTTAATCCTGTGACTTACCTTGGTAAGGTAAGCATGCGCCCAAATTTCCGCGCGGACACGATAAACCGAGCTCCTCTAGCGGCCATTTCTGCAAGCACTTTCACTAAAAATTCGTACAATTCTGAGAAAAAAATCTCTAAAATTTGGTCACTACGAAAATTCTTCGAAGGCACAAAAGAAAGTCATAAAACACTTTTGAACGTGGAACATGTACAACGTTTGTCCCATCAGTTGTCGAAAATTTTGGATGTTTGGTATTTTGTCCTAAATAAAGAAAACATGTTTTACATCTTAACCACCATTTTTGTTGGCAATGATTCCACGCTTTTCTTCGAAGTCACACTACCAAAATGTTAACTAAACATTGATTGTAGTTTACTACGGAAACGAGTTATTTTACGCATGCAAATTGGACTTTGAAATTTGCAGATAAAAATTATAGTAAAAGTGAAAGGAAATTCCCTGGCAAGATGAGGCAGCATGTCGTGACGCCACATTATATAACAGAAAAAACACGCTATTGTTATGTCTACTTGGGTATTTATTGCTTGAGTGACATTTTGCATATTTTCTCTTTGATGATGAAAATAAATTATTTTTATATTTATATTATGCATATACTCAGTTTCAGAAAGAATAAAGCCTTTACGGTATTGTAAAGTAACCGATTTATTTATATCCACTGATTTAAGTTTGAACCAATTTGGCAAATTTTAAATGACAGTAAAGATTTGTAGGTTATCTCACATACTTAAATATGTGATTATTATTAAATATACACATAATAGTATATTATGTATCAAGTTTGATAAACGATAAATGATTTAAATCAAAAATTTGTATAGAGCGTCATCTATGAAACAATAGGGGAATCTGTGTGTCACCGTCAAATGTCATTTTTTTTTTTTTTTAACACAGATTATAAAGGTTATAAATCGAAATGTATTTCTTGAAAATTGACAGTTTTTCACAGTGAAAGTAAAGAAAATGTTTTATGAGCACTTTACAGTGGAGTCCGTGTCCGAATTTAAGTTATAGTTTACTGCCGCCGAAATTAAAAGGTCAGTACAATGTTCATAAGTATAAACTTTTCAAATATTGGCGTTAAGAAACTATTTAATACTTTTGTATTTTTGTATTGAGATAATAAAATAATTTTCACATTTAGTATTATTTTACAAGAAAGGCACTTTATTTTAACGATTGTATGACATTTGACAACTGTCAACTAACTTAAAACTAACTTCAGCCCGTGACTAAAAACCTGTTGCTAACTTCAGCCCGTGACTAAAGCGCCATAAAGCCACAACTTGTCAATGTTTATTTAAAAGGTCACTTAGTGTCTTGGAAACATGAACGATAAAGGGCGTTTTAAAGGTGGGAGTAGAAAAATACATTTATAACTGACTAAACCTTATTATTGACAAAAACTTGCGGCAATACAAAACATACACAATTGGGTTATGTTCGCAGTTTGCAATGTGTTTTGGTATAAGTAAATTTGCATTAGAAGGTAAAAAAACGAAAATTACGGCTTAAAGCCTCTGAAAAGAACAAAGAAATTTTGTTGAAGTTGGTGGAAATTTTATTGAGTGTTTGTTCTTGTAAAAGATTAATTAATTATATTAGAATACAAGACCTGTTTCTAAAAGGCAAGGCTCTTTTACCCATTCTTTTACAGGTACCAATAACACCTTTTTAGGTATTTAGGCAAATGTTTCGAAAAATAAATGCAATGATGCCGAAGACATCGAGAGGGAAAAAATACATTTAAAATTTGTGACAAGAATATAAAAAATTAAGAAACGAACTTTGGGTACTTGATATTTTTAAATATTTTGCCTATTTAACGAGTAAAAAATCGTCAAACCTTTTTTTTTAAATTAAATAATCGTTTTTTTGTTTACATTTATTTAACAAGTAAGGCGCTGTAAATAATAACAATAAACAAATCCTTGATCCTAACTTCCGTTTTAAAATCATAAAAAACAATTGGGAGAGGCTTAATACATTACGATTTTATTCATGCGCCTAAGTAGTTACAACAATTCTTCCGCATATAATCCTATTTCAATTTAATATAATCCTATGGCATTGTATTTTAAATTTTGCCCTAAAACCCCCTCGATTTGAATATAAATAAGTCGAACTGTTGCAACATGTTGATTTAAATCCCGTCAACGTCTTTAGGAAACAAATCATGACATTGAAAATTCCTAGATTGCTTTTTATTGTGTTACAAAATCTCAATAAACAAGTCCAAAAATTACATTACATCACTTTTGTTGCGATAAACAAATACTAATTCAAACTAAATCCTAACTGGTTTAAATGGTCATTCACTGTATACATATATATATATATATATATATCAAATGTACGGATTTGGAAAAAAAATGGACTTTGAATTGGTTCACATACAATATATAGAGTAAATAATGTTCACTCATGTGCACTAATTATAAATGAAGTTTTTCGAAATACGTAAATATTTTTTTTCTACGACCACTATGTAAAAGTCACTTTTCATGATGGCATCGTTGCTTAGAAAATGAATCTTTTCATTGGCAAGGCAAAACACGAATGTAAAGTGACATTTCTGTGTGAAAAGTGACAGGTCTGTGTGAAAAGAACCGGAAAGCATCGTTTGACATTCAGCTGTCAAAAAAGTTTTTAGGTTATTTTGTTTTGTATTTAAAAATAATATAAAATAAAAGGGTCGCAGAAAAAACATTGTGTTATACTTGTGAGAAAGCTTTCTTCAAGCTCGTGTTAATGCACACTCGGCCTAACGGCCTCGTGGGCAACTTAAAAACTCGCATGGAAAAGTCGCTTTTCAACACTTGTAAAACAAATAACTATTATATAAAAATCACATTTCGTAATGGCATCGTTGCTTAGGAAATGAATCTTTTCATTGTCAAAGCAAAACTCGAATGTAAAGTGACATTTCTGTGTGAAAAGTGACAGGTTTGTATGAAAAGAAATTGACAGCATCGTTTGACATTTAGACGCAAAACTTGTTGGTTTCTTATATAATCAAAATATGTAGGTATGTCTAAATATCATTTAGAACACAAATAATTTTGTTTGTATAATTCTAATTGTATAATGGTAATTCTAATTGTATAATTCTAGTGCCTTTATTTAAATTAAGATAGTAAGCTTGTTGATTTGAAGTAACTTATACCCCAAGCAACATTTTAAGTATTTGTTACGTATATGGGACTATTGAAGAAACTTTAAAGTGTTTTGCGACAGTCGCCGGTCTCTTTATATTACTCTTTCATTACTATGTTACGACTAAAGTGGGGAACAATTATTGAGTTCCAAAAAGGTAGCAAATATGTCACTAGCTATAAACCCTGCTACAATTTGGAACGTAGCTGCTACGTTACTAGAACGTTTCAATATCGTTATAATTACTTTTATTTATTTGTTTTTACTTTTATATTAACTGTCTTTGTTAAACTTATATTAAATTAAACTACCCCTCCTTTTTTAAATGGAACCACTACGGACTTGGCTTTTCAATGTCGTCGTTTATTAAATATGTTGGTACTGGTAGTTTATAACTTCCAGAATAACAATGTAATGTTTAATTATGCAGGTAACTTTATAAACCCTTCTAATTTTACTGTTGAACTTATGAATTTAGTTTTTGTTAAATAAATGCGCTTCATCAATATTTAAGTATAAACAAATTATTTATTTAATAATGTTTATAAATATAAAAACCTTAATATTTATTATTAATTTTTTATTTAATTATTAATACCGTCTATTACCAACAAAATTACTATTTATTAAAAAGTAAACAACCATTTACAAACAATTAAAATAATTTATTATTTACATTACCACGTGGTACTACTGTACAGTAAAAATTGGCCGATAAGCAGCATTTTCCTTTTAAGTAGTTTTCGCTACTTTAAAGTTTTTTTCACCTTAATTTACTTTACGGTAGTTTTGGTTAGTACCATAAACGTTTCAAATATTAAAATAATAACTTTTAAGTTATTAACTTTGTAGTTTTTAGTTCATGTTCCAGTTTCGAGATTTTAACTTGCAAAGGGACTACAAAGAAAAAATAATTATAATGTAATATTTAGGTAGAAACCGAAAGTAACTGCTACAAATTAAATTTACTTGAAAGTTTTTTTTTACTTATAACACCTTTTTTAAAGTTGCAAAGTCTTGGGGGCAACCAAGTTTTACTTAAATGTTTATTACTTTATAGTAACCATTTAAGGAAAGATTGAAGTTTCTGTTACAAAATATTGCTATTTAAAAGTTAGAATTACTTTTAAGTAAAAATTAAAGTAGCTGTTTGGTATACTTAACTAATTTAAAGTTATCACCACTTTGGTAATGGTTTTTGGAACCAAAAATGCTGCTTGGGACCTTAAAAATGAATATAATAAGATGAAAATAATTTTGTTGTTTTGTACTTGAAAATATTAAAAAATAAAAGGGTCGTAGAAAAAAATCTGTATTCCACTAGTGAGAAAACACTTGTAAAACAAGACTGGTTAAAAAAATTGTTTGATAATAATAATTTTACAAGCAAAAACATGTTCTGCAATTTTTTACGTCAACAAATCTATTATATTATTACCATCACCTTATTTTTTTAAGCAATTACTTTCAATTGAAAATAATTAAATAATAATTGGTAGATGTACGCAAATGGGAATTTTAATGTTTAGGATGGCTTAATAAATTGACAAATTGCTATGTATTTATTATAAAAGTGTCACATTAAATAAATATAATAATTATTATAATAATTGATATTGGTATGAAATTTGCATATTTATTAAATTTACAAAATATCGGAAAATTCTTATCAAAACAATATTTTGTTTTTAATTTTTTTGCTTTGATATTTTTCTGGAAATTTAACAATAACAATAACATTTTTAGGAAATTTATATTTATAATAAAATTGCAATCAAAATTATATCAAAATATTGTCAACAATATTTTGCCATATGGCACCAGTTATGGGTAATATACCCGGTATATTGAAATTCGGGTAAATAGTATTTACTAAATACCCAAGATATGTACTATGTACCAGTGGTGAGCATAATTATTGATAATTGATAGTTCAAAGTTTACTGTTATTTATTTATCCAACTTTTCAAATGAAGATGACTGAACCCAACGCTATTTTCGGGACACCCTGTATATCCCTCCTACAGTATTTTGTATGCATAATGTTTATTAACTTTGTATTGAACAATATTTTATTATCATTAAAATTGACAAATTCAGTAAAAAAACTTGTTTGGTCCAAAATACAAAAGATTTTTGGTTTAATAATTTAATATTTAATATTGGCACTTAAAACATACTGGTAAATTTATAAAATATTAAGAAGTCTCTTTACTCACTTACAAACTAGAATTTAAATTAATTTTGTAAATAGACATTTCTAATGCAAATAAATAAATTTATCAAAGGGCATTGAGCGGTTTGTAAGTGGATTAAAATTTATTATTTTTTTTGATTTTAAAGGGGGAAAATTAAAATAAAAATTAAATGATTCAAGGGGGGAAATCAATCAGTACTACAATTGGTCCTCATACTCTCCTTCTTAAAGGGGAAACAGGGGGTAACTTTAAAATTTCCCTTGGAACACCCTATTTCTTATTGCAGATTCGGGTTATTCGACTAAAAATAGGTACCTAGATTTTGTCTAAAACATTTTTTTAAATTTGTAATAGATGGCGCTGTAATAAAAAAAAATTTGTTCGATTTTTCTTCTGTATACGATTCTGCAATAATTTTTCTATAAAAATATCACTTTTTTTAAAAATAATATTATCTTATTAAATTAAATCTGATTTTTTTAAGTACCCACGATTTTTTAACTAATATTTAAGTTTCCTTTGGTTTAAGTTTTATACATTATTTCATTCGGTGATAATTATCAATTGCGCACCATGGTCACTTTTTACCTGCCAGCATTAAATCCTTTAATTTAAAGGATAATTGTACTATTTTTAATAAAAATACGTCTTTTCAGGTAAAAAACATTATTTTGTCAATTAATTAATTTAATCCTAATTGAGGTATAAAAAAATGGTATTTAGGTACTTATAAATAATAAGTATTATTGAGGTGTAAAGAAACTATTTACCTATAGTTTAGCAATTTAGTTCAAAGATTAATTTGTAAAAAAAAGACCTCCTTTCGTTAAGCAGTTATTCATAATGGATTTTTTAACAGTGGAAGAAAAAATAGAAATGATTTTGATTTATGGAGAAGCAGGCAGGAATCTTGATGATGCTGTTAATATCTAAGCTCAGCGTTTTCCGGAAAAAATTCGATCACGTACTTCATTTCACAAGTTTCAAGTTAAATGACTCACCCTGTATATAGCTATAGCAAAAAATATGCATTTCTTTAGGTAGGTACTTCCGTATTTTTCATGGCTAATTATTGTTGCCAATATAAATAAGTGTTATTAGTTATAAACATAGGTACAACATTTTAATAATTATTTGTATTTGTTTACAAAGCTAATTGTTATAAAAAGGGTTTCGAAAATTGCAAATATTAATTTTATTTTATTCGTTATATTTTTGCTCTATATCCAACAGCAAAGCACAAAGTTATCAATAATGTGACCTAAATTTTAAAAGTTTTTTTTGATTCGTGACATGTTGACCCACAACTTAAAATAAAATTGTGTATGAATTATAATTATAGGTATAGTATGGGATAAAAATATTAATGAATAATATGGTAAAATTTACAGAATAGTTATAAATATTTCTAGCAGGTATGTGCTTTTAAAATAGACGTTAATGAACTTGCCAACTCTAATTTTATTTATAATTAGATATAAATACGTTATTTACCTTACTAAGTACATTAGTAGTTCTTTGGGGGGCACAAAAACCCCCGAATTGGCGTCCATGTGTCCAAACTTTAACTCGATGCCCCTCGCGACGAGTCGCTGTTTTGCTGAAGTCGGAGTCATCAGACTCACTTTCGCTAAAGTCTCGGCCAACTCGAGACTCTCCTTGATCTTATTCAGGTTCAATTTACCGCACTCGTCCACTATGAGATCCGTCATGGTGTCTTTTGGTCGCTATTTCGATCGAAAACTGTTGTTTACCGTTGGGCATTTGCTGGGAGACTGGATGGGTATCGGCGATGTGTTGGTTTAAAAGTTGCGGACAGTGTCCGCCGGACACCCTGTCGTCTGGCAGTGCGACCTTTGTCTTGCTGCGGTTTTCATAAGTACGCACTCGCCGAATGTGACATGCACAAGGATCACAGTTACCTGTGCCGGCGGCCTACCGCGGCGTTTTGAGGTTCTTGTTCTGGGCTTTCAGACTCTTTCATTGCTTGCCGCCGAATTGTCTCATTCAGAACATCGTAATTAGTAGAATAAATTATTATACTTAAATTATTATTAATTATAATTAAAATTATAATTTATATATATATTAGGGTGGCCCAAAAAAAAAGAATATTTTTTTTTACTCGTCTCTTGTAAAAATTAAAAAAATTTTAGGGGTCGCTCAAGATTTTTTAAAATTTTCAAAATCGTCAAAAATTGAATTTTTGTTTTATTTTAATTTTTTTTCTCGTCTTGATATTATTTTTTTGGTTAAAAATAATAAAAATTCTGTAAATTTCAAATCAATATTTTGATTTTTAAAGGTCGCTAAAAGTTCGTTGATATTTATATTCAGAGGTCAAAAACATTCAAAATACTCTACTTTTAAAGTTAAAAAAATCTTGAGCGACCTTTAGAAATCAAAATATTGATTTGAAATTTTCAGAATCATTAATATTTTTAAATTAAAAAATAATATCGGAACGAGAAAAAAAATTAAAATAAAAAAAAATCCAATTTTTGATGATTTTGGAAATTTTTAAAAATCTTGAGCGACCACTAAAAAATTTTTAATGGAGCTGATCTTTTGACAGGCTCTTAAAACATGACAAACCAACATATTTTCACAAGAGACGAGAGAAAAAAAATATTCTTTTTTTTTGGGCCACCATATATATATATATATATATATATATATTAGGGTGTTTCATTTAAAACGAATTTTTTCTTTCTTGCTGACACATGAAAATTATGTTTTTTAGGTTGAAAAAAAAAATTCCTGAAAATTTGAGCCCTTAATTTTGATTCTAAGTACTTCCTTTTTAATTTTGTAGTTTTTCCATATAAAAAGCATGTATTTTTAATCATTTTTACTTTAAATTTCTATATTTTGGCCGGGTTTTGAATTATAATTTTTATCACCATAATTTTCTGCATAGTATTCACGGTTTTTGAAAGGCCCTTCATCAATTTTGTTTTTGATTTATTTAAGTTGATTGTAGTACCTAGCTCCAAAAGTCGTTTTTTCACTCTTTTCACATATTTTTGAGAAAATCGAGCGAATGACTGGTTTTACCGAAAAAGTTCAAATAAAAAAGTTGTAGAAAATTTAATTTTTGACAAAAAAGGTTTTTACGTTCATGTCTTCTTACTTTTAAAAATGTCTCCGACTGATGTTGCCCTTTGTACTTTACTTCTTGTGACGTTTAAAATACTTGCCAAGTAATACTGTGACCGTCCATCCTGGATTAAATTAATGGCTCTGGCAACATCAGTCAGAGACATATCCATTTTTTTAAGTAAGAAGACACCTCAAAATTTAAACATTAATTTATGACATGTCCAAGTATGGGATGATTCAACAAAACTGTCACTGTCATACTCCATAGCCTATGGGTGGACCATAGCAACCTTAGTGCTTCATATAGAAAAATATTGGAAATTGCAATGTTTTTTTTAAAAATCCATATTTTCCACAAAAATAAATATATCGAGGTGAACCGAAAACAAAGTTAAGAGTAGATGTGACTTGATAAATAAAACTTAATTTAGAACAATATACGGTTTTGCCACTCTACAGAGTGTCTTAAACTTATCGTAAAAAACATCTGTATATTATAAACATACGTCTATTTTTTTGTAATTTTTTAAAATGTGAGCGATTGTCCATTAATTTATCTACAATATTCTTTAATATTCGTTTAAATCCGACATCAAATAAGTTATTTGCGATTGAAATTCATCGATTGAAATTCATCGAAAATTTGTGCGATTTGTGCGATTATTTTGCCTGTGAGTGTATTAGAATAATATTTGTTTACAAACTTTTTAAATTTGACATAATGCCCGCGCGCATGCGCAAATTATAATTTGTGGCAAAGTTTGGAGTTCGCAAACTTTTTCCACTAATTGAAAAGTACCACCAAGTGTATATTCATGAAACAAACTTTGACGTTAATTGAAACCACTAATTACGTATACGAGGTTCTGAATGAAGCTTTCTGTTTGTGACGTTTGAATTTGGAAGTATACTTATAGTACAAGATAATACAAAAAACGTTGGATTATGAGAATAAATTAAGATAAAACGTGATAAAACATAAAATAAAAAACAATGAAGATTGTTTTTTATTGTTATTTTCAAAACGGTTTGAAATAAAATGTATCTTTGGTATACTTACGTATTTTTATTAATATTTCTTGTTAAATTTATTAAATAGAAAAAGAATTTTTTTTTTAATTTATTATTTTACTTTTTTTAGAAAATGGTGCATTTTTATATTATGCGTTCAACTTCAAAAAAATTGCAGACAAACCTTCCAGTGGGAATATTCTTAGGATCATGCTATATTTCTTCTAGTCATGTTCTAAGAATGTGTTTTAAACCTTCCAGTGAGAATATTCTTAGGATCATGCTATATTTCTTCTAAAGAACAAGCTTAAAAGAAATATAGCATAATCCTAAGAATATTCTCACTGGCCTATAGGCAGGTTCTTAGAAGGTGCAAAGTTTAGTGGTAAAAATTAATCCACTCTAAAAATATGCTTAGAATGTTGAGAAAGTAATTGCTATAGAAAGTTCATTTAGGAATATTCCTGGAACATTCTGTTAAGCATATTCAGTTCAGTTGGGTACCTATATAATAGTAAAATATACCATAATCTACGTATAAAGGTACCTATACTTAGTATTGAATACTAAGTAAAAAACACAACCCAAAATAATTTTTTATAGTTATTTGTCAAATTAAAACAATATTCGATAACCAAAATACTTTTACTATAGGTATCTAAATTATCCGGCTTTTACATAAAATCTTCTATCCAACATAAATACAATGAAAAATGTTTTTTTTTTATGTAGAACTATTTGGATTTTTCTTTTATGAAGAATTATTTTATAAGGAAATATTTTGTTTTTTTATATTTTTTATTATGTTAAAAATAAATATTTATTAATTTGTATACTGATTTTTTTATTTCTGAATTAACATTTTTATGTATAATAATCCTAACTATCTTCAACTTCAATCTAATCTGACTTATCCCACAAAATTTTCCAATTTTACTTTTTATGAAATAATGTCATACAACTTATGGTTAAGAGGTCAAATAGTTTATTTAATATTTTTAAATAAATATATATTAATATGTCGCAAATTTTTTTAAGGGGACGACAAATACATTTCACTGTCAAGTCCCTAAGAACATTCTTAGCAATAAGGGAAGGTTCTAAGAATATTCCATTATTCCGGGTCATATCTTCTTAGAAGATTCTTACAATCAAATTTTGCTATCAGGGTAGTTTAATTTTATTTCAATGTTTTTTTCATGGATAACTTGACAAAATAAATTTTTATAGTGATTATTGTGCATTTTTTTTCTTAAAATTTTTCAATAAAATTTAGTTTTGAGGGGTGGTGAATCCAGTGCCGGGCTTAGATTTTGTTTAAAAAAATCGCTAATATGAATTCTTACAAATTTACTCTTAAAAACTGACATAGTAGGCCTTGAATTTTGTAAAAATATGGCGTTTTTTGCTTCAAAAATACAGTTTATCAATATCTACACTTTAAAATAAATCCGGTTAAAATCGCACAATAAATAAAGATTTTACAGTCAGTATTTACTGAAAATTAGGTTGTTTTTTGTATTGAATAATCCTTGTGATAAAAATACTCCTAAAACTACCTATTTATAAAAAAGTTAATTTTAGTAAAATTGCGTTATAACAAAACCGAATCCTTGAGCTTTTTTTGTTTGTTTACTTTACAAAAACGTTTTTTATAGCAATTTATATCATGTTTTTGTATATTAAATAAAAAAAATAATTTACATATGTAAATAATTTTTTTTTAACAGTTTTTGATAAAGTTAATTATATCATTCGTGTATTATTATTTATCATTTTATCTTAAATACCGTTTAAAATAAAATTATGTAAATTTGTCCTATTAATTCTTGAATTTTGCCCACTGTGCGGAAGTTCGGCGACCGAGCACTTGTTCCTGTTGCACGACTTCCTTGACCCTCACAGAAACGACCGAGAGTGGAACATTATAAAGAACCCATTGGATTTGTCGCTGCTCTTTTTTCCCATCGAACCTACGAGCTCTTGATTGTTTGTTTAAAGAGCAGGAAGTAGGTTTTGGGGGACACGGTGGGTCAGATACGCCGAAAATACCTTGAGGTTTTGTTTTGAATTTGGGTTATAATATAATTATAACGGAAGTTGTTACATAAATAAATATAAGGTGGATATCTAATTTATATGTAACATGTTTATATTATGATATATTATTTTGCTTAGATTAGCTTGTTTAATAATTTTCCGCGTTTCTAGAAATTATTTTGATAAACTGCAGTTTTTAGTCTGTTGATATGTAAAATATATTGCTGATTTTATTTTTAACTTTTTAACTAAAATCCTTTAAATATTTTTTTATACAATTTTTGTTTATTGTTTGTTATGCTTTATCATGAAATTTGATTATTTTATGATAATTGAAAGGTTAAAAAATAAAATTTGTTTTTTATTTTACTTTAATAGGGTAAAGTAGACAGTTATCGGACAATTAACATTAATATTGTAAAAACAAGAGTTCTATAAATAGTTACCTTAAAGTCAAATCATTAGATAAAATCTCCTCATGGTTTAAACATTGTCACTGTAATGCGTTTTAATTTTAATTCTAAAAACAAAGAGTAAAATGACCAGTGTCCAATTACTGGTTAGTAAAAAATGTAAATTTCTATTATTGGACATGTCCAATATCATACTCTATTTGTATCCCGGACATTTACCAGCCAATTCTTATGTAAAATTGTCCCTTGAATCCGAAAAGACCGTCAAAAACTATAAAAGTTAAGCAGTTTTTGAGATATAGTCTATTCCATATTATATGTAAAATTGATTATGTTAAAAAAACTGTTCTACTTTTATAACTTTTGACGACATTTTCGGATTCAGCGAATTGACTTCATAGGAATTGACTGCTAAATGTCCTGGATACAAATTGCTGTTGACGAGAATTATTAGTGGCTGCTTTTTCGCTATGACATATTTGACTAATTCATTTTTAGAGAGTAAGTAATATAGTGATTTCTTCGTCACAGGACATCTTGCAGAATAACAGTGAATTAAATGCAGTGCATGATAGAGACCATTAAAAAATAATGTCAACAAAATTAATAAATTCGGAAAATACTTTTAACATAAGATATATGTATATAAATCACCGTGTTCCGGCCTAAACATTATAAATGCTTCTCAAACCAGAAAAGGGATGAGGAATCCGAGAAAGAAATATATGAATTATATGATATTTACAAAAACGAAATAAAAAAAAATTACCTAAAACAGCAATTTATCTTTAAAAAATATTTAACAATTTATGTTATTTGATGTAAAGTTGTTATGTTTATATACAAATTGTATGTCCACTAACTATGGTCCATGTCTCCAATTACTATATAAAATGTCCAATTACTATAATTTTTTGCATGTTTTTATAAAATTATTATTAAAAATTCAAATATTCTTATTTTTAAGTATACTAATATCTTTAAAACAACGGCATATATATATTTTAAATAAATAATATTCCTTAAGTATCCAATAACTATGTGGTTTATTTATTTTCTTTAAAAGGTATAATTTTGCATTTTATTATCAAATTTTTAATGTTATACCTACAACAACCATTAAACACAAAATTATGTATCGTGACTCATTAAAACTTAATAAGTAAGATAATAATTACAAACAAATAGCGGTTCCTGTTTATTATTTTTAACTTGTCCAATTACATATGTAACAGCGTCGTTTTTTGTTGTCGAAGGTATTAAAATTCATGTCCATAAGCGCGGACTACGACCTCGATTAACAAATAGGCATAATGGAAAACATAAGTTGGCACTAAGCCGAATATAACTGCGTACACACGTTATAACTACCTAATTAACTCAAGTCCAATTTGCTATACCTAAAATAGCTCGAAACCAGATTTTTCCGCAGAAAAAAATAAAGAATCTGCGTATTTCAGAAGGTAAATATTACGGTTGGGAATCATTAGCAACAAGTGGTAATTTTTCTTTATAAGGTTGTCTACTTACCACCATATCAGATATATGTTGTTTTTTCACAAAGGCCACTCAGCTAGTTCACCGATTTTCACATTTACACTCACAAGAGATGAACTTTTTAGAGGTTTGTTGATGTGCACGTCTCGTTAAAACTGATGCAGATGCCAAGACTGTTATAAATAAATGAAATAGTATTCAATTTTACATTTTAAGATAACAACGTAGGTCGCAGAGTCTACTGGTCAAGTGATATTTTAATTAAAGATGTATACATTATTAGGATATATTTTCATAAATTATCATCATTGTGTTCGATTTTCGAAGAGGGGGGATTTGGGTCAATAATTTAAAATTTTAATCAATTTGTCTATAAAAATAAACTAATAACTATGTATTTGATCAGCAATAATCTCGTGAGGGGGCACATTTAAAGAATCTTATCGCAATTATAAAAAGATAATATTTGTAAATAAAAATAATGCATATAATTTCTATTTTCTTTATACAGGGTGTGTCATTTAACTTGAAACTTGAAATATCTGTTAGTATGCATTTTACGAAAAAAAAGTTAAAATAAAAATTTGAGGGGGAACTTTTTTTTTCGGTTGAACACTCCCGTTTGTAGTAAACTGCTGGACTGTACGGTGAAATGAAGTACGTGATCGAATTTTATCCGAAAAACGCTGTGCGTAGATATTAACAGCATCATCAAGATTCTCCGTAAATCAAAATCATTTCTATTTTTTCTTCCACTGTTAAAAAATCCATTATGAATAACTGCTTAACGAAAGGAGGTCTTTTTGTTTGCAAATTAATCTATGAACTAAATTGATTAAATAACGCTAAACTATAAATAGTTTCTTTATACCTCAATAATAATTATTATTTATAACTAAATACCATTTTTTTATACCCCAATTAGGATTAAATTAATTAATTGACAAAATAATGTTTTTTTACCTTAAACGAGGTATTTTTATTAAAAATAGTACAATCCCTGATAGCACAGTTTATTTTAAGAATGTTTTTTAAACCTTCCAGTGGGAATATTCTTAGGATCACGCTATATTTCTTCTAGTCATGTTCTAAGAATGTTTTTTAACCTTCCAGTGAGAATATTCTTAGGATCATGCTATATTTCTTCTAAATAAATATAGCATAATCCTAAGAGTATTCTCACTGGCCTATAGGCAGGTTCTTAGAAGGTGCAAAGTTTAGTGGTAAAAATTAATCCACTCTAAACATATGCTTAGAATGTTGAGAAAGTAATTGCTATAGAAAGTTCATTTAGGAATATTCCTGGAACATTCTGTTAAGCATATTCAGTTCAGTTAGGTACCTATACTTAGTATTAAATACTAAGTAAAAAACACAACCCAAAATATTTTTTTATAGTTTTTTGTCAAATTAAAACAATATTCGATAACAAAAATACTTTTACTATAGGTATCTAAATTATCCGGCTTTTACATAAAATCTTCTATCCAACTTAAATACAATGAAAAATGTTTTTTTATGAAGAAATATTTGGTTTTTTCTTTTATGAAGAATTATTTTATAAGGAAATATTTTGTTTTTTTATATTTTATTTTATGTTAAAAATAAATATTTATTAATTTGTATATCGATTTTTTATATCTGAATTAACATTTTTATGTATAGGTAATAATCCTAACTATCTTCAACTTCAATCTAATCCAACTTATCCCACAAAATTTTCCAATTTTACTTTTCATGAAATAATGTCATACAACTTATGGTTTAGAGGTCAAATTGTTTAATTAATATTTTTAAATAAATATATAAATTAATATGTCGCAAATTTTTTTAAGGCGACGACAAATACATTTCACTGTCATATTATGACAGTGAGGCCTATTTGTCGCCTCCTGAAGAATTTTACGAATGTAGAATCCAACATATTAGGACGTGGGTATCTGACATATTTGGAAATGTTCTTCCTAGAAGCTCCATAAGAAACCTTCTAAGAACATTCCAAAAACTTTTTCTTAAAATGCTTTTTAGGAAGGTTTTAAGAAGCTTCTAAGAATCTAATTGCATCATTAAAAGGGTATCTATTGAATGTTTTAAAAGTCCCTAAGAACATTCTTAGCAATAAGGGAAGCTTCTAAGAATATTCCATTATTCCGGGTCATATCTTCTTAGAAGATTCTTAGAATCAAATTTTGCTATCAGGGATACTAACTGAGATATTTCAATCAAGTTAAATGACTTATCCTGTATAATAAATATAGTTAATATTTTTTTTTAATTAAAAATACTTTTGATTCTAAATAACTAAAATCCTAGGCTAAATTACCTGTTGTTTAAGGTTAAACAAGCTACTGACTTGACTATGAAAAAAAAATGAACTGTAGATTATTTTTCAATATTTATTTCTATGGGCTTAGTTAAGGGGGGCAGAGGGCCAATTTAATTATTCGTCGAAAATCATTAATTTGGGTGCCAAAAATTTGTGACGCAAAATTCGCTACTCGTAGTACGATGCCCTAAAGGTATAATAAACCCTCAGCGACTTATTGGATCCTAGCCCCTGTAGCTACAGTGAAGAAGGGGTGGGATAAATAAAATCAAAAATACCTAGGCGCCACTTAGTTTTTAAGATCCAATAAGGTAATGGTACTAACAAACTAAGAAACCTCATACAACAAATTGGGTCGGCAACGTACTACTAAAGTACTGAATGTTAACAAAAATACTAAACAGGAAACACCGCAAAGGAAACGAATAAAATAAGCACTAACCAGATTTAAACACGTAACAATTTATTGCGTAAACACCCCGAGTAAACCCTGTATCTAATAAAAACAAAATATAATATTTTTGTAGCTAACTGCAACTGTTAAATTCTACAAACACTCAGTATAAAAAAATTATAAACAAAATTAAATGATGAATGTCTATGAGTACGTACACCCTGTATATAAACAAGCATAATAGTTTTTTGTTGTTTAAAATCAATATATATATATACAGGGTGTTTCATAATATATGCGCAGGACTTCAGGATGTGATAGCTCATCCAAAAAGATGAAAAAAGTCGCTATTAACTTACCCTCTAAAATGCACAATTTTCGAGATACAGGGTGTTGAAATTTTAGAAAAAAAATCGTTTTTTTAGATTATCTCTGGAACGGTTTATCGTACAAAAAACAGCTTTTGTAAGCATTTTCTACTCATAATAAGCTATGTTTTGTGCCAGACAAATTTTTTTTTTACTCATAATTGGTGGAGATTTTGAAGGGGTAGCGGGTGTTTTTCTCCTCAACTTTAGCGCCCCTGAAAAAAGTACGGTTTTGAGAGGCCCATTCGAACCGTCAATGTTTTCTACAGAAAAAAGGTACTTTTGGTCATAAGCTCTAAAGTTGACCGTTTTCGAGAAAAATCAACTTTTATGTTTAAAACCATGGTCAATTTATTGAAAAAAAAAATTTATTACTAATTAAACAAAATTTATTTTAACGTTAGAAAAAGTAACAAAACCAAACGATAATTGCAAAATTAAAAAAAAAAAATAAAAAATGATTTTTTACTCAAATGCTGAAATGTGCGAAATGCGTTACCTTTACGGTTTGGAGAATTAGGCAAAGACAACTTTTAAATCATTTTTTATTTTGCAATTATGGTTTGGTTTTGTTACTTGTCCTAACGTTAAAATAAATTTTGTTTAATTAGTAAAAAAAAATATTTTTTTTTTAAATTGACCATGTTTTTAAACATAAAAGTTGATTTTTCTCGAAAACCGTCAACTTTAGAGGTTATGACCAGGAGTACCTTTTTTGTGTAGAAAACATTGGCGGTTCGAATGGGCCTCTCAAAACCGTACTTTTTTCAGGGGCGTAGAAGTTGAGGAGAAAAACACCCGCTACCCCTTCAAAATCTCCACCAATTATGAGGAAAAAAATTGTTTTTCTAGCACAAAACATAGCTTATTTTGAGTAGAAAATGCTTACAAAAGCTGTTTTTTGTACGATAAACGGTTCCGGAGATATTCGAAAAAAAACGAATTTTTTTCTAAAATTTCAACACCCTGTATCTGGAAAATTGTGCATTTTAGAGCGTAACTTAATAGCGACTTTTTTCATCTTTTTGGATGAGCTATCACATCCTGAAGTCCTGCGCATATATTATGAAACACCCTGTATATATATATATATATATATGTATATAAATATATATATATATATATATTTATATATATATATATATATATATTTATATATATATATATATATATATATATATATATATATATATATATATATTTATATATATATATATATATTTATATATATATATATATATATATATGTATATACAGTGTGACCCATTTGTTTGCGACTCACCCCAGTAAAATCTTTTATTGTGCGAATTTAACCGGATTTGTCTTAAAGTGTATTTCTTAATAAACTGTATTTTTGGAGCAAAACACGCCATATTAGTACAAAATGCAAGGCCTACTAAGTCAGTTTTTTAGAGTAAATTTTTAAGAATTCATATTAGCGATTTTTTAAACAAAATCTAAGCAAGTAATAGTAGCATGGATAACTTGACAGAATAAGATTTTGTAGTTATTATTGTACATTTTTCTACATAAAATTGTTCAATAAAATTTAATTTAGGGTCGTTTTGAGGGGTGGTGAATCCAGTGCCGAGCTTAGATTTTGTTTAAAAAAATCGCCAATATGAATTCTTAAAAATTGACATGGTAGGCATTGTATTTTGAACAAATATGGCGTTTTCTGCTCCAAAAATACAGTTTATCAAAATCTACACTTTAAAACAAATCCCGTTAAAATCCCAATAAATAAAGATTTTACAGGGTTAAGTCGCAAATACTGTATATATCTATAATTTTTGTGTTAAATATTTTCAACAAAAATATCAACCAATAAGTACCTATAGGTATATATAAAAAGGTTTCTTATTTAAGTTTTCATTTTCAAAACGTCTTTAGAAAATAACACAAATTAAAATCAATTTTTAAACCCTAATTACTCAAAATGGTGCGTAATTTTTGGAAACCAATCGAAATTAAATTATTTGATTATTAATAAAATAATAAATAACAAATATATAATTGAGAAATTCGTCACCCGTAACGTAATATGTTTATAGCGCAGGTCTGACTCACCCTCTTTTTTGGTTGTTTTTGTTAATAAAAATAATTATAATCCCTACAACGTAATCAAGCGTTCAGTTTTAATTTGGCTTTGATGGGAGGAACATGATCATTTTATTACTTTTATCTACATCAACAAATTGCTAGGTATTATTAGAATTCTAACGCATCTATTAGGTCAAATAATACTACGAATATTTTTGATATTTAAAAAAAATAAAAAACAAAAGTTGCAGTCCTTAAATGGTCTAATTGTATTTTTTTTCCAGGACCAACATGTTAAAGCCATGGCTATTAAGCCAATGAATATTAAGAAATAAGACAACCATATACTGTACTATATACTATATAAGGATAATGGGATTTAACCAGAACTCATCAATAAATTTGGCAAGTACAAATTTATTATTTTTAATATTTTTGACTAAAATAAAAGTAGGTATTTATTCGCTAATTTTTAAGTTTTTTTAACTAAATTTTTTCAAACGTGCTTAGTCTACTTTTATTTATAAAATCGCCTCTGATTTTAACCTTTAGAAAATTTAAATAGTT
Source organism: Brassicogethes aeneus (assembly GCA_921294245.1). NCBI lineage: Eukaryota > Metazoa > Arthropoda > Insecta > Coleoptera > Nitidulidae > Brassicogethes > Brassicogethes aeneus. Next base: position 4,713,244 of record OV121132.1, on the reverse strand, counting down.
TTTTGTTGTTTAAAATCAATATATATATATATATATATATATATATATATGTATATGACCCATTTGTTTGCGACTCACCCCAGTAAAATCTTTATTTATTGTGCGATTTTAACCGGAATTGTCTTAAAGTGTAGATTTTGATAAACTGTATTTTTTAAACAAAATCTAAGCAAGTAATAGTAGCATGTTACTATTAGTTTAATTTTATTTCAATGTTTTTTCATGGATAACTTGACAGAATAAAATTTTGTAGTTATTAATATGCATTTTTCTACTTAAAATTTTTCAATAAAATTTAATACCTATAGGGTCGTTTTGAGGGGTGGTGAATCCAGTGCCGGGCTTAGATTTTGTTTAAAAAAAATCGCCAATATGAATTCTTAAAAATTTACTCTTAAAATCTAACATGGTAGCCCTTGTATTTTGTACAAATATGGCGTGTTTTGCTCCAAAAATACAGTTTATCAAGATCTACACTTTAAAACAAATCCCGTTAAAATCACACAATAAATAAAGATTTTACAGGGTTGAGTCGCAAACAAATGGGTCACACTGTATATATCTATAATTTTTGTGTTAAATATTTTCAACAAAAATATCAACCAATAAGTAGGTACCTATAAAAAGGTTTCTTATTTAAGATTTTCAAAACGTCTTTAGAAAATAACACAAATTAATATCAATTTTTAAACCCTAATTACTCAAAATGGTGCGTAATTTTTGGAAACCAATCGAAATTAAATTATTTGATTATTAATAAAATAAATAACAAATATATAATTGAGAAATTCGTCACCCGTAACGTAATATGTTTATAGCGCAGGTCTGACTCACCCTCTTTTTTGGTTGTTTTTGCTAATAAAAATAATTATAATCCCTACAACGTAAGTAATCAAGCGTTCAGTTTTAATTTGGCTTCGATGGGAGGAACATGCTCATTTATTACTTTTATCTACATCAACAAATTGCTAGGTATTATTAGAATTCTAACGCATCTATTAGGTCAAATAATTCTACGAATATTTTTGATATTTAAAAAAAATAAAAAACATAAAAGTTGCAGTCCTTAAATGGTCTAATTGTATTTTTTTTTCAGGACCAACAAAGCCATGGCTATTAAGCCAATGAATATTAAGAAATAAGACAACCATATACTATACTATATAAGGATAATGGGATTTAACCAGAACTCATCAATAAATTTGGCATGTACCAATTTATTATTTTTAAATTTTTTGACTAAAATAAAAGTAGGTACCTATTTATTCGCTAATTTTTAAGTTTTTTTAACTAAATTTTTTCAAACGTGCTTAGTCTACTTTTATTTATAAAATCGCCTCTGATTTTAACCTTTAGAAAATTTAAATAGTTTTTTGTTGTTTAAAATCAATATATATATGTATATGACCCATTTGTTTGCGACTCACCTCAGTAAAATCTTTATTTATTGTGCGATTTTAACCGGAATTGTCTTAAAGTGTAGATTTTGATAAACTGTATTTTTGGAGCAAAACACGCCATATTTGTACAAAATACAATCCGGTTAGAAAATAACACAAATTAAATTAAATTTTTAAACCCTAATAATTCAAAATAGTGCGTAATTTTTGGGAAACTGTATAATCGAAATTAGATTATTAATAAAATAATAAATAACAAATATATCCATAATAAAAATTTGTCACCCTTAACGTAATATGTTTATCGCGCAAGTCTGACTCACCCTTTTTTCGTTTTTGCTGATAAAAATAATTATAATCCCTACAACGTAATCAACCATTTAGTTGTAATTTGGCTTTGATACGACATACATGCTCATTTATTACTTTGATCTACATCTACAAATTGCTAGGTACCTATATATACGTATTATTAGAATTCTAACGCATCTATTATCTCAAATATTACTACGATTTTTTTGGTATTTAAAAACATAAAAGTTGCAGCCGTCGTCTAATTGTATTTTTTTTCTAGGTTCAACATGTGATAGCATTAACCCATGGATAATAAGAAATAAGACAACCATATAAGGATAATACGATTAAACCAGAACTCATCAAGGAATTTGGGATAATAAATAAGACAACCATATAATACGATTAAACCAGAACTCATCAAGGAATTTGGGAAGTATACCTACCAATTAATTATTTTTAATGTTTTTGACTAAAAGTTTTTATAATCGAAATTTCTTTAAATATCTTTTCGTCGGGTCAAATATTGTTTAAGTTGGAGATGGAACTAATTCTTTATTTAAAGATCAGTTCCTTTAGTTCGTTTTTGTTAGGGGTAGTAGGTCAAAATTTTGTGATTCTTTTCGTCAGGTCAAATCTTGTTTAAGTTGGTTAAGTTAGAAATGAAACTAATTCTTTACTTAGATTAGTTCTTTTTTGTTAAGGGGTCGTGCTTCAAAATTTATTTTTAATTTTTTTATCTGGTCAAATTGTGTTTATTGGGATATGGATATGGAAATCTTTTTTAAAGATCACTTCTTCTTTTGTCAGGGGTCGTAAACTTTTTAGATTCTTTTTGTTAGGACGAATCTTGTTTATGTTGGAGATGAAACTAATTCTTTATTTAAATATACGTTCTTTTAGTTCGTTTTTGTTAGGGGTCGTTAGTCAAATTTTCATTAGTTTCTTTAAGTTGGATATGGAACTTATTCTTTTTTAAAGATCAGTTCTTTTTTTGTTAGGGGTCGTAAGTCAAAACTTTTTTAGATTCTTTTTGTTAGGGCAAATCTTGTCTAAGTTGGAGATGGAAATAATTCTTTATTTAAAGATAAGTTCTGTTAGTTCGTTTTTGTTAAGGTTCGTAATTCAAATTGTCATTAGTTTTTTTTTAACTTGGATATGGAACTTATTCTTTTTTAAGGATCAGTTATTTTTTTTTGTTAGGGGTCGTAAATCAAAACTTTTTTAGATTCTTTTTGTTAGGGCAAATCTTGTTTAAGTTGGAGATTCTTTAATTAGACATAAATTCTTTTAGTTTGTTTTTGTTAGGCGTCGTAAGTCAAATTGTCATTGGTTTCTTTAAGTTGGATATGGATCTTATTCTTTTTTAAAGATTAGTTCTTTTTTTTTGTTAGGGGCCGTAAATCAAAACTTTTTTGGATTCTTTTGTTAGGGCAAATCTTGTTTAAGTTGGAGATTCTTTATTTAAGTTTGTATTTTAGTTTGTTTTTGTTAGGGGTCGTAAGTCAAATTGTTATTAGTTTTTTTAAGTTGGATATGGAACTTATTCTTTTTTAAAGATCAGTTCTATTTTTTGTCAGGGGTTGTAAATCAAAACTTTTTTAGATTCATTTTTATAGGGCAAATCTTGTTTAAGTTGGAGATGGAACTAATTAAAAGAATTAATTCTTTGTTTAAAGTTCTTTTAGTTTGTTTTTGTTAGGGGTCGTAAGTCAAATTATCATTCGTTTTTTTAAGTTGGATATGTAACTTATTATTTTTTAAATATCAGTTATTTTTTTTTGTTAGGGTTCATAAGTCAAAACTTTTTTAGATTCTTTTTGTTAGGGCAAATCTTGTCTAAGTTGGAGATGTAAATAGTTCTTTATTTAAAGATAAGTTCTTTTAGTTCGTTTTTGTTAAGGGTCGTAGGTCAAATTGTCATTAGTTTCTTTAAGTTGGATATAAAACTTATTATTTTTTTAAAGATCACTTCTTTTTCTTTTTTTTTGTTAGGGGTCGTAAGTCAAAACTTTTTTAGATTCTTTTTGTTAGGGCCAATCTTGTTTATGTTGGAGATGAAACTAATTCTTTATTTAAATATAAGTTCTTTTAGTTCGTTTTTGTTAAGGGTCGTAGGTCAAATTGTCATTAGTTTCTTTAAGTTGGATATGAAACTTATTATTTTTTTAAAGATCACTTCTTTTTCTTTTTTTTTGTTAGGGGTCGTAAGTCAAAACTTTTTTAGATTCTTTTTGTTAGGGCCAATCTTGTTTATGTTGGAGATGAAACTAATTCTTTATTTAAATATAAGTTCTTTTAGTTCGTTTTTGTTAGGGGTCGTTATTCAAATTTTCATAGTTTCTTTAAGTTGGATATGGAACTTATTCTTTTTTAAAGATCAGTTCTTTTTTTTTGTTAGGGGTCGTAAGTAAAAACTTTTTTAGATTCTTTTTGTTAGGGCAAATCTTGTCTAAGTTGGAGATGGAACTAATTCTTTATTTAAAGACTAAAAGAACTTTCTTTTAGTTCGTTTTTATTAGGGGTCGTAAGTCAAATTGTCTTTAGTTTTTTTTAAAGTTGGATATGGAATTTATTCTTTTTTAAAGATCAGTTCTTTTTTTTTGTTAGGGGTCGTAAGTCAAAACTTTTTTAGATTCTTTTTGTTAGGGCGAATCTTGTTTATGTTGGAGATGAAACTAATTCTTTATTTAAATATAAGTTCTTTTAGTTCGTTTTTGTTAGGGGTCGTTAGTCAAATTTTCATTAGTTTCTTCAAGTTGGATATGGAACTTATTCTTTTTTAGAGATCAGTGTTTTTTTTTGTTAGGGGTCGTAAATCAAAACTTTTTTAGATTCTTTTTGTCAGGACAAATCTTGTTTAAGTTGGATATGGAACTAATTCTTTATTTAAAGATAAGTTCTTTTAGTTTGTTTTTGTTAGGGGTCGTAAGTCAAATTGTCATTAGTTTTTTTTAAGTTGGATATGTAACTTATTCTTTTTTAAAGATCAGTTCTTTTTTTTTGTTAGGGTTCGTAAGTCAAAACTTTTTTACATTCTTTTTGTTAGGGCAAATCTTGTTCAAGTTGGAGATGGAAATAATTCTTTATTTAAAGATAAGTTCTTTTAGTTCGTTTTTGTTAAGGGTCATAGGTCAAATTTTCATTAGTTTCTTTAAGTTGGATATGAAACTTATTCTTTTTTTAAAGATCACTTTTTTTTCTTTTTTTTGTTAGGGGTCGTAAGTCAAAACTTTTTTAGATTCTTTAAGTTGGATATGAAACTTATTCTTCTTTTAAAGATCACTTTTTTTTCTTTTTTTTGTTAAGGGTCGTAAGTCAAATTGTCATTAGTTTCTTTAAGTTGGATATGAAACTTTTTTTAAAGATCAGTTTTGTTTCTTTTTTCTTGTTAGGGGTCGTAAGTCAAAACTTTTTAGATTCTTTTTTTTTTAGGGCAAATCTTGTTTAAGTTGGAGATGGAACTAATTCTTTATTTAAAGATCAGTCCCTTGTGGAAATTTTTTCTCTGAGAAAGTCTTACTTTCTCTGAAAAAGTCTGAATAATACTTATTAAGTCGGAAAAAGTCAGAATAAGACTTATTAAGTCGGAAAAAGTCTGAATAAGTCTTATTAAGTCAGACCAATAGCAAGATTTGGGAGTCTTCTGGAAGAGTTAATAAGACTTTTTAAGACTTAATAAGACTTTTAGTAGAGAAATGGTAGGTTCCTATGGCGATAAAAATAAATATCCGAAATAATTCATAGAGATTGTAAGTATTTGATTATCGTAAAATAAAACACATAGACAAGTATTTATTAACATTTTTGCTGTTGTTATAAGCCAAGTTTATTGCATAATTACCTATATACCTACTAACATAGGTAAGAATCTTACCGTAAGATGTAATAATTATAACAATTATAATTTTATACATACGATGCGCTTAACATGCTTTCATTGTTTCCAACATAGAAAAAGGAGTTAATATCAAGTCTATAGACATGATATTTTCGATAGACTTATAAGACAAATATGGTTGATCTTCGTGTTTCATTCATCTTTGTATCATGGTTGATCTTCGTGTTTACGTACAGTGTTGCCATAAAAGTTCCTGACCATAAATTACAAAATGCTAAAATAATAATAAAAATGTAACAAGATAGAATAAAATAATTGTGCATATTTAGTAAATATACAATATTATTTACTGAAAATTTCTTTTGTTATTATTTTGATAGAAATTTGCAAATCACCCGCAAATATTATGAAAATACCCGATTTTCGAGTAAAATACTTGCAAACGGCAACACTGTGTCCCACTGACAGGTCAGCTGTGCTCTAATTGGTCAGCTAGCTAAGCTGGTCTCTCGATATTACGTCTTACGTCTATTGTTTGTGACAATGTTTAGATAGGTAAATATTTGCGTGTATCAAAACAAACTATTAAAATAAAACGTACAGTGGCAAACCCTTTTTCTATTGTGGAAGCATGCATGTCAAGCGCATCGTATGTATAAAATTATAATTGTTATACCTAATTATTACATCTTACCTATGTTATTATATAGGTAATTATGCAATAAACTTGGCTTATAACAACAGCAAAAATGTTAATAAATACTTTTCTATGTGTTTTATTTTACGATAACCAAATACAACCTCTATGAATTATTTCGGATATTTATTTTTATCTCCGTAGGTACCTACCATTTCTCTACTAAAAGTCTTATTAAGTCTTAAAAAGTCTTATTAACTCTTCCAGAAGACTCCCAAATCTTGCTATTAGTCTGACTTAATAAGACTTATTCAGACTTTTTCCGACTTAATAAGTCTTATTCTGACTTTTTCCGACTTAATAAGTATTATTCAGACTTTTTCAGAGAAAGTAAGACTTTCTCAGAGAAAAAATTTCCACAAGGGGTTCTTTTAGTTCGTTTTTGTTAGGGGTTGTAAGTCAAATTGTCATTAGTTTTTTTTAAGTTAAATATGGAACTTATTCTTTTTTAAAGATAAGTTCTTTTAGTTCGTTTTTGTTTAAGGGTCGTAAGTAAAATTTTTATTAGATTCTTTAAGTTGGAGATGGAACTTATTCTTTTTTAAAGATCAGTTCTTTTTCTTTTTGTTAGGGGTAGTAAGTCAAAACTTTTTTGGATTATTTTTGTCAGTTCAAATCTTGTTCCTTGGTGATATGTTACCGAAACAAAACAGAAAGTGCTTAAAGTACTTTTCACCAGCAATGTTGGCATCTTCAGAAGCGAAGTGTAACTATATCTAAATGCTAAATCTACCAAATTTATACTAATTATTATAGTTTACTAAACCCTGGACCGTAATCGCTTCAGTGAACACGTAAAGAGAAACTTACAAACTCTAGTTGGGTACCGGTCCGTTATCGATATTTAAACATTTATTTCTATTCTTATAGATGTATAAACTTTTATAACTATCTAGTAGGCGTAAGTTTAAGGTTGTTAAATTCTATTCTATGACCATCATCAAGTATACGTTGGAGAACAATCGATTTCTCTGTCCTACCAAATCTAGCACTTGGCCCATGCTAGATTTGGTAGGACAGAGAAATCGAATGTTGCTCAACATCCACTCCATTTCTCTGTGCTACAAAATCTAGCACTTGGCCAATGCTGGATTTGGTAGGACAGAGAAATCGAGTTTTGCCCAACATATACTTGATGATGGTCATAGAATAGAATTTGACAACCTTAAACTTATTAAGGAAGTTAAGGAACCAAGTCTGCTAGATAGTTATGAAGGTTTATACGTCTATAAGAATAGAAATAATTCTTTGAATAGCGATAACGGACCGGTACCCTAGTCTAGTTTGTTTAAATTAGTTTGTTAGTTTCTCTTTACGTGTTCACTGAAGCGATTACGGTCCAGTGTCCGTTTACGGTGCAGACAACCTAGCTTATAATTAGTATAAATATGGCAGATTTAGCATTTAGATTTAGTTACACTTCGCTTCTGAAGATGTCAACATCGTTGGCGGAAAGTACTTTAAGCAATTTGTGTTTTGTTTTGGTGTTGGAGAATATTTCTAATATTTGTTTAGGTCAAATTTTGGTTAAGTTGGAGAAGAAACTTATTCTTTATTTAAAGATTAGTTCCTTTACATCGTTTTTGTAGGTGACGTAGGTCAAAACTTTTTTAGATTCTTTTTTTCAGGTCAAATCTTGTTTAAAGTTGGAGATGGAACTTATTCTTCATTTATAGATTAGTTCTTTTACTTCGTTTATGATAGGGGTCGTAAGTCCAATTGTTATTAGATTCTTTAAGTTGGAGATGGAACTGATTCTTTTTTTAAAGATCAGTTGTTTTGGTTCGTTTTGATAGACTAGGCAATAAAAAGTTTATGGGGATATAGGTCCGAAAACTATCCTTCAAATTTTAGGCTTTACTTCTCTATAGAAAGTATTAAACCAATCATAGCACGGCGTTCTCCACAGCACTTTAGTGTGGAAACAGAAACAGCACGGGAACAGGGACGGAAAACAGAAACGGAAACGGAAACGAGAGGCGATTCCAGGATTACTAACGGGCCAAACAAAAACAAGACAAAATGTTTTTTAAAATTTTTATAGGAACAACACATCTTCAAAAATTTTCATAAAACATTTTGGTTTTTTTTTGCTTGTCCTGTTGGTAATCATGGAATCGCCCGAGAGATCAAGAGATTGAGGCCGAGATAGATACAATGATACAGACACAGCCAACAGTCACAGAACACAGAAACAACTGAGTGCTATGGAGAACGCCGTGCTATGATTGGTTTAATACTTTCTATAGAGATAATTTTCTATAGAAGGTAAAGTCTAAAATTTTAAGGATAGTTTTCGGACCTATATCCCCATAAACTTTTTATTGCATAGTCTATCAAAACGAACCAAAATAACTGATCTTTAAAAAAAGAATCAGTTCCATCTCCAACGTAAAGAATCTAATAACAATTTGGCCTACGACCCCTATCATAAACGAAGTAAAAGAACTAATTTTTAAATAAAGAATAAGTTCCATCTCCAACTTTAAACAAGACTTAACCTGACAAAAAAATCTAAAAAAGTTTTGACCTAGGTTCCCTACAAAAACGATGTAAAGGAACTAATCTTTAAATAAAGAATAAGTTCCATCTCCAGCGTCAAATTGTCATTAGTTTTTTTTTAGTTGGATATGAAACTTATTCTTTTTTAAAGATCAGTTCTTTTTTTTCTTAGGGGTCGTAAATCAAAACTTTTTGTTAGGGCAAATCTTGTTTAAGTTGAATATGGAACTAATTCTTTATTTAAAGATAAGTTCTTTTAGTTCGTTTTTGTTAGGGGTCCTAAGTCAAATTGCCATTAGTTTTTTTAAGTTGGATATGGAACGTATTCTTTTTTAAAGATCAGTTTTTTTTTGTTAGGGCTCGTAAGTCAAAACTTTTTTAGATTTTTTTTTGTTAGGGCAAATCTTGTTTAAGTTGGAAATGGAACTAATTCTTTATTTAAAGATAAGTTCTTTTAGTTTGTTTTTGTTAGGGATCGTAAGTCAACTTGTCATTAGTTTTTTTTAAGTTGGATATGAAACTTATTCTTTTTTAAAGATCAGTTTTTTTTTGTTAGGAGTCGTAAGTCAAAACTTTTTAGATACATTTTGTTAGGGCAAATCTTGTTAAGTTGGAGATGGAAGTAATTCTTTATTTAAAGATAAGTTTTTTTAGTTCGCTTTTGCTAGGGGTCGTAAGTCAAATTGTCATTAGTTTTTTTAAGTTGGATATGGAACGTATTCTTTTTTAAAGATCAGTTCTTTTTTTTGTTAGGGGTCGTAAGTCAAAACTTTTTTAGATTCTTTTTGTTAGGGCAAATCTTGTTTAAGTTGGAGATGGAACTAATTCTTTATTTAAAGATAAGTTCTTTTAGTTTGTTTTTATTAGGGGTCGTAAGTCAAATTGTCATTAGTTTTTTTAAGTTGGGTATGGAACTTATTCTTTTTTAAAGAACAGTTCTTATTTTTTTAGGGGTCGTAAATCAAAACTTTTTAGATTCTTTTTGTTAGGGCAAATCTTGGTTAAGTTGGAGATGGAACTAATTCTTTATTTAAAGATCAGTTCTTTTAGTTCGTTTTTGTTAGGGGTCGTAAGTCAAATTGTCATTAGTTTTTTTAAGTTGGATATGAAACGTATTCTTTTTTGAAGATCAGTTTTTTTTTGTTAGGGGTCGTAAGTCAAAAAATTTTTAGATTCTTTTTGTTAGGGCAAATCTTATTTAAGTTGGAGATGAAATAAATTCTTTATTTAAAGATAAGTTCTTTTAGTTTGTTTTTGTTAGGAGTCGTAATTCAAATTGTCATTAGGTTTTTTTTAAGTTGGATATGGAACTTATTCTTTTTTAAAGATCAGTTTTTTTTCTTAGGGGTCGTGAATCAAAATTTTTTTAGCTTCTTTTTGTCAGCGCAAATCTTGTTTAAGTTGGAGATGAAACTAATTCTTTATTTAAAGTTAAGTTCTTTTAGTTCGTTTTTGTTAGGGGTCGTAAGTTAAATTGTCATTAGTTTTTTTTTAAGTTGGATATGGAACTTATTCTTATTTAAAGATCACAATTTTTTTTTGTTGGGGGTCGTAAATCAAAACTTTTTTAGATTCTATTTGTTAGGGCAAATCTTGTTTAAGTTGGAAATGAAACTAATTCTTTATTTAAAGTTAAGTTCTTTTAGTTCGTTTTTGTTCGCAAGTCAAATTGTCAATAGTTTTTTTAAGTTGGATATGAAACGTATTCTTTTTTAAAGATCAGTTCTTTTTTTTTGTTAGGGGTCATAAGTCAAAACTTTTTTAGATTCTTTTTGTTAGGGCAAATCTTGTTTAAGTTGGAAATGAAACTAATTCTTTATTTAAAGTTAAGTTCTTTTTGTTCGTTTTTGTTAGGGGTCGTAAGTCAATTTTGTCATTAGTTTTTTAAGTTAAATATGGAACTTGTTCTTTTTTAAAGATCAGTTCTTTTTTTTTCTTAGGGGTCGTAAATCAACATTTTTTTAGATTCTTTTTGTCAGCGCAAATCTTGTTTAAGTTGAAGATGAATTCTTTATTTAAAGATAAGTTCTTTTAGTTTGTTTTTGTTAGGGGTCGTAAGTCAAATTGTCATTAGTTTTTTTAAGTTGGGTATGACACTTATTCTTTTTTTAAGATCAGTTATTTTTTTTTTGTCAGGGGTCTTAAGTCAAAACTTTTTTAGATTCTTTTTTTTAGGGCAAATCTTGTTTAAGTTGGATCTGGAACTAATTCTTTATTTAAAGTTAAGTTCTTTTTGTTCGTTTTTGTTAGGGGTCGTAAGTCAATTTTGTCATTAGTTTTTTAAGTTAAATATGGAACTTGTTCTTTTTTAAAGATCAGTTCTGTTTTTTTCTTAGGGGTCGTAAATCAACATTTTTTTAGATTCTTTTTGTCAGCGCAAATCTTGTTTAAGTTGAAGATGAATTCTTTATTTAAAGATAAGTTCTTTTAGTTTGTTTTTGTTAGGGGTCGTAAGTCAAATTGTCATTAGTTTTTTTAAGTTGGATATGGAATTTATTCTTTTTTAAAGATTAGTTCTTTTTTTTTTCTTGGGGGTCGTAATTCAAATTTTTTTTAGATTCTTTTTGACAGCGCAAATCTTGTTGGAGACGAAACTAATTCTTTATTTAAAGTTAAGTTCTTTTCGTTCGTTTTTCGTTTTCGTTGTTAGGGGTCGTAAGTCAAATTGTTATTAGATTCTTTAAGTTGGATATGGAACTTATTCTTTTTTTAAAGGTCAGTTCTTTTACTTCGTTTTTGTAGGGATCATAGGTCAAAATTTTGTTTAAATTCTTTTCGTCAGGTCAAATTTCAAGTTGGAGATGAAACCAATTCTTTATTTGTCCGCGTTTGGGTAGGTGAACATATTTTTTAAATACTTTTCGTCGTTTTAGTCTGTTTTAGATAGTGATAACCCTATGGAACCAGGCGCCCAGGAGTTTCCTATAAAACCCTCCTTTTTATTCCTTCCATTTAGACCCATTTTAGTTAATTTCACAATCTTCAGATTGTGGAATTAAATTAAAATGGTAGATGGATCTTGAAAGTACTTTCTGGATTTTGTCTCGGAACATCGGTAATCCGTGCCAACCCGTTTTTAACGTGGAGCATGTTGTTGTGCACCGGCGCTAATCTATTTGTAACTTAATTATCTGTCGTTTTCCTTTTCTACCCTTCCTATTACCCTAATTCCTTCGATTGGACCTGACGTGGACATCTTGGACTTCTTGGAACTTCAGGGTGCGAGTGAATCTTATATGCGAGTATGTATACAACCAGTAAATTTGTTTTTTGCGTGTTTTTGTTTATTTAAATACTTTATCTGTTTTAGGAAATTTTAGGTATATAATATGATGAGGAGGGTGGAGGGTAACTCCGCCAGGTATTTTTAACCTGCCGGTCCCAAGCCCGGATAAAGGAGGAGGGCCCTCACTCTTTTCTATTTTTTTTAGATTGTTTTAGTCGGGTCAAATCTTGTTTAGGTTGGAGATGGAACTTAGGTGGTTTTCGCCAGTCAAATCTCTTTTAGGTTCTTTTTGTCAGTTCTGTTTTTTTTAGGTTGTTTGGGAGACTGTAAGGACTGAAAACCATTAATGTTATTTTAAGCTTTACTTTCTACAGAAATTATCTCTATGGAAAGCAATAAACCAACCAGAGTGCGGCATTCTCAACAGCACACTAATACAGAAACGGAAACAGTAATGATGCGCTTGACTTGCTTTTATTGTTGCCACTGTACGTTTTATCTTAATAGTTTCTTTTTATATACGCAAATATTCATCTAACCATTGTTCCAAACAATTGTTTTAAAACAACAACACGTGTGTTCTAGACTCGATATCGCTTTTCTAAAATATATTATTAAATATAAAAATATAAAACAAACCCACAAAATACTAAATTTTCAAAAATGTAAATACAATGAAAGTAGCTACATTAGACTATGAAGTTGGCTACATTACCAGTACATGCGCATTTGCCTATTTTTATTAAAAACTTTTCTTAGGATAAGGATTCAAATTAAGTTAGGTTAAGACGAATTTAAATTGCATCAACGGTTCCGCTCATTATTACAGTTTTATCTCTTTAAGATAAGGACAAAGATTAATTTAGTATTAAGACATGCTTGCATCCACGGTAAGGTAGGCGAAATTTGCACGTTACATTCTATGTCCAGATTATTCTGGCTACGCCCATGTTTAAATTATTAGAATTATTTTCCTTTCAACGTTAAAATTCGCAAGTCTGTTGGGGAAATTTCTACTACTGATAATTTGTTTAATGAATCATAATAATGTCTGCAGAGTTCAAGATCAATAAATGCAATATATTTACTTTCAACTTCAAACTGTCTGTATAAACAAGTATACTTTTGTCTGCCTTAATGATATCCCAGACTTTCTTATTGCTTTGATTGTTAAATATTCAAAATTTGCAATAAATAAATTTACTCTTAAACCCACTGTATAACGCATGAACTGTGGGTCAATACACTCAAGAATATTTTTAAATAAAACACTTTTAACGTCTGTGCATGCTTTTGATAGCATAAATATAACAATAAAAAAAATTTACTGATAACGCTAACCTATGATCTCTAAATTTAACAAATGGTGTTATGTATCAATGTAATATTTTAAAATACTGAATACCTTTTGACATGAGGTGTTAAAAAATATTTTAAAAAATATTTTCCCTAAGATAAAGAAAAAATATGCATTAGAAGTTTTTTTATATTTTTTGTGATACGCCACTGGTTACACAAACAAAGTAGCTGCGCGTTGCCAGTTGTAAAAAATTGTAACTAAACATTTTTCTTACAAAAAATAAATAAAAACTCAATAAATACAAAAGTTGTATGCCCTTAAAGCTCTAATAAACTTCTGTATAAAAATGTCCAAACTTTATTTAAAGTAAATAATTTATTGTTTTTATCAAAACTACTTTATTTACATTTTTAAGTTGTTTACTTACCATTAAATTTTACTAAAGATGATATAAATGGTCCAACAAATAAAACTCCATTTTTTAACATATTGTACTTATAAAAATCTTTATTATTATAGTGATCTGAGCATTAATTAAAAAATAAAATATACAATCTTAATTCAGGGTTTTGCTTAAAACTAATTAATTTGAAATTAATCTCAGGGGGAAGACTTAACACGTTAAAACGCAGCTACAACGTTAAAAATAAATATTATTATATTAAGTGTAATAATGAATGTACGTATGTATAAGGTAAATAATATACAAAGTAAGCTATATTATACAAAATATAAACAAAAAAATTAGTTAAAAAGAACTGAGTTTGGGTCTTCATTGTCCATTTGTTTGATATGCCTCAGCACATCTTTTTTGGTTATTACGCCCAATAGTCGGCTGGAAAGAAAAACAATTATAATTTATTTTCCTACGCGTTTTAATTGTTTGTAATTTTAATGTACTTTAAGTTTAAATTATATGGATGAATCATTGGTAAAATTAAAAAATTAATGATAAATATAACGTGACTCGTCGTTTTGTGTATTTTACAAGGTTTTCACATATTTGTCATAAAAACGTAAACAATACAATATTTTTGTTTATTTTTAAATTATACAGGTTGGCATGATAGGGCAAGTAATACATCATTGCTTTAATGAGAAGCATAAAAAAGTATAGATTTCAAAAAACATTAAGCCTTAATTAGTCTTTTAAAGTAGACAGTTATCGGACACTTAATAGTTAATAGTTCAATATAGGACAAAAAAGTTCGCACGTTACTTTGTTGGAAAGATTTTTGTTTTTTTGTTAAGAGCAGGGCTGTGTTTAAATTACAACAAAAAATATTTTTAAAAAGTGTACAGATCAGTGTGTATTATAAATGTGTTTAAACATTGTCACTTTAATGCGTTTTAATTTTAATTCGGAAAACAAACAGTTAAATGGCCAGTGTCCAATTACTGGTTGGTAAAAAATTTAAATTTCTATTATTGGAACTATGTCCAATATCATACTCTATTTGTATCCCGGACATTTCTCAGCCAATTCTTATGTAAAATTGTCCCCTGAATCCGAAAAGACCGTCAAAAACTATAAAAGTTTAGCAGTTTTTGAGATATAGTCAATTCCATTTCATATGTAAAATTGATTATATTTCAAAAACTGTTTTACTTTTATAACTTTTGACGACATTTTCGGATTCATCGAATAATATTTCATAGGAATTGACTGCTAAATTTCCTGGATACAAATTGCTGTTGACGAGAATTATTAGTGGCTGCTTTTTCGCTATGACATTTTTGACTAATTCATTTTTAGAGATTAAGTAATATAGCAACTTCTTCGTCACAGGACATCAACAGTGATTTAAATACAGTGCATGATAGAACTAATGGCAAATAAATAAATAAATTCGGAAAATGCTTTTAACATACCACCCGAAAAAATATTAGATATATATAAATCATCCTGTTCCGGCCTAAACATTATGAATTATATGATATTTACAAAAACGAAATAAAAAATTACCTTAAACAGCAATTAATTTTTAAAAAATATTTAACAATTTATGTTATTTGATTTAAAGTTGTTATGTTTATATAAAAATTGTCCAATAACTATGGTCGATGTGTCCAATAACTATATGAAACGTCCAATTACTATACTTTTTTGCATGTTTTTATAAAACTATTATTAAAAATTCAAATATTTTTATTTTTAAGTAAACGTAAATAAAGTTTAAACAAACAAACTATCCTTTATATATATTTATAAGAAAAAAACTAAAAACTTTAAAACAATGGCATATATAAATTTTAAATAGATAATATTTCTTAAGTGTCCAATAACTATGTGGTTTACCCTACAGAAAATTAGTTCAGGATTGTTACAACTTCACAACATCTCAAAAGTTCTCATAAATCTTGGATTTTAAGAATTTGAAGGATTTTTTTTTAATAAATTATAGTAGCGAGTCAATCCATATGAAAACGACGAAACTCGTTGCTCGACCATCTTGGATTTTGATCAAATTTTATAGAAATATGCATTAGGGTCCCAAAGGACAAAATCCACCCTTATTTATTTTTTCGCATGTGTCTACTCCGGCCTAATCGAATTAAAACTTTTTAAAAACGTCATTTTTATGCTTTAATAATTTAAGCTGTAATTTTTTTCTATTAAAAATATTTTAAATTTTAAGATGTCATTTAAAGCTTAAAAATAGTAGTTTTTATAAAAAAAAATATAAATTCACTCAATAAATATTTCTAAATAATTACACTGTGTTGAAAAAACGTTTATTTTACTAATTTTTCGTGTTTTTTAAATGCGTCCCATGTCTCGGCTGTTTAATATTAACAGCTAATTTTTTTCATATATAAAGTTTACATACCAAAGACAAAATAAAACTTACAATTGGCCCGTTTGGCATACGGTTTCCAAACAAAAAAATTGCTTGAAATTTTAAAATTCTAGAAAATCTCATTATTTAGGCCATTATATAAAGATGTTGACTTCCAAATAGAATTATGAAATTTACAGGATAATTAGCCCCTACCTTAACGTTCAAATGTCTGGTAGTTTGGTTTTGGTATTTTGATCTTTGAAGGTTATACAATAGCTTTAAATGGAGAAAAATATTGAAATAATAAAAAGTCGCATTATTTCATCCATTATATAAGTATGTTGACTTTAATATAGAAATATGACATTAACAGGATTACCTTGAAAATGAAATGCCTGTTTGACTTGTTTTGATATTTTCATCCATTTTGCTTATAAAAAAGGCTAACACATGGAAAATTAAAAAACGATTCA
This sequence comes from Brassicogethes aeneus, assembly GCA_921294245.1. Lineage (NCBI taxonomy): Eukaryota > Metazoa > Arthropoda > Insecta > Coleoptera > Nitidulidae > Brassicogethes > Brassicogethes aeneus. Next base: position 4,696,728 of record OV121132.1, on the reverse strand, counting down.
TTTTATCCTTAAATCATATAAATGTTAACTTCTAAATAGAAATAAAAAACTTATTTTGCTTTTTTTATTTTTTTGTGATTGTACAGATGCTTAAAGTACCTACATAAATATGCATAGGCATGCATAAGCCAAACATCATAGTAAGGACTAAATATCCTGTAAGTTTCAGGTTTCTATCTTGAAGTCAACACATTCTTAGAACAGAAAATTAAACAATAATCGTTTTTTAAATTTCAATATATTTGCTCCTTTTAAAGCCCATGTAAAAGCAAAATGGATGAAAATATCAAAACAAGTTAAATAAGCATTTAAACTTCAAGGTAAGGACTAAATATCCTAGTAATTTCATGTTTCTATATTGAAGTCAACGTACTTATAAAATGGATGAAATAATGCGACTTTTTAATATTTCAATATTTTTCTCCTTTTAAAGCTACTGTATAAGCTTCAAAGATGAAAATAACAAAACCAAACTACCAGGCATTTGAACATCAAGGTAGGGATTAATTATCCTGTAAATTTCATAATTCTATTTGGAAGTCAACATCCTCATATAACGGCCTAAATAATGCAATTTTCTAGAATTTCAAAATTTCAAGCAATTTTTTTGTTTGAAAACCGTATGCCAAACGGGCCAATTGTAAGTTTTATTTTGTCTTTGGTATGTAAACTTTGTATATGAAAAAAATTAGCTGTTAATATTAAACAGCCGAGACATGGGACGCATTTAAAAAACACGAAAAATTAGTAAAATACACGTTTTTTTAGCACCGTGTAATTATTTAGAAATATTGATTGAGTGAATTTATATTTTTTTTTATAAAAACTACTATATTTTAGCTTTAAAATGACATCTTAAAATTTAAAATATCTTTAATACAAAAAAATTACAGCTTAAATTATTAAAGCATTTAAAAAGTGTTAATTCGAATAGGCCGGATTTGACACATGCGAAAAATTAAATAAAGGTGGATTTTGTCCTTTGGGAGCCTAATGAATATTTCTATAAAATTTGAGCAAAATTGGAGAGATGGTCGAGCAACGAGTTTCGGCGTTTTCATATGGATTGACTCAGTAGCCATTATATTTATTATTATTTTTTTGAAACTCACCCGTTATGAGTGACCAACGTCTGCCGCAGCCCCAACTTTCTGAACATGTCGACCACGGTCTCCATCGGCGTTTGGTCCGTGATGGTGATGGGCGCCATGTCCAAGATTTTCTTCAGCTTCAGTGGCGGCGGTCCCAGGGTCTGGGGCGGGTTGCCGCTGGTGAAAATTACGAGCGATTGCCCGCAGATGCCGTCCACCATTCGTTTTGCGTTTGCTGAAGGAGATTATTTATTTTGAAGGAGAAATAATGCAGCAAGCTTTTCCAAATTATACATTTAAAGTGTGGAAAAAAAATAATAAAAAAAAAACCGTTGGAAAAATTGGAAAAAGAAAATTTAAAAATTATTTAAAACGGAAACCTGAAAATATATTAATATAACTTAAAAATTATATAAATATATTTTCGCAATTTTTATTCAAGTTAATTTAAATGAAGACAGTAACTAAATTGATCTATTCGGGGATTTACCGAAATGCGGGGAGATTTGCTAGTTGACGCGCCATATCATATTTGTATCTAGCTACAAATAACTAGATACTTTTTATGTATCAACGTTTGTAACTATGTAGTTATTTAATTTATCCCAATCTAGTACTAGTATTATACACTGCGCTTTAAAATTAACGCATAACAAGTAAAAAAAATCCAAGTCTAAATCGCCTTTACCAATCTATAAAATTTTGGATAAAAATACTTCAACTTATATCTGTGTTTTTCGAGAAATATCTTTAAAGCCTTTTCATTTAATAATAAAAAACGCTCGAAAAAAAAACTTTTTAAAGTAAATAAAAGCTATGCTGTGAAATACCGTATTTTTGCTAGTATACCCTGAAAATGTTGTAGAAATCAAACGAACAGTAACGAAAATACAGCGCTTCAAAGTCGTCAAAATAAAATAACCAAAAAGGGGTCATTTTTATAGACTTTGAAGCGCTGTATCTTCGTTACTGTTCGTTTGATTTGCACAAAATTTTTAGGGTATACTAACAAAAATACGGCCTTTATTTATATAAAAAAACATTCCCTAAAAGTTATTTTTGCATTAAAATTGTCAAAAATATTCTTCCTTTATTAGGTTATAAATTAAATTTAAGAAAAACGCAAGAAATATTTTATAAAATTATTTTATAAATTTTAATAATTGAAAGGTGTGGACTGGACAAAAAAAAAGATTTATCTTGTCCCGTCCACACCTGTCAATTATTAAAAGTATCTCTACTTTTATAAAATATTTCTTGTATTTTTTTAATTTAATGTACTTATAATAATAAAAGAAGAATATATTTGACAATTTTGATGCAAAAATAATATACAATTTGCCTGAAATGGCCGTAAACCAAAAAAGTTAATTTAAATCGTACAATTTTTTTTATTTAAGTTTAATTTAACATAATATGATAAACACCGTTTTTTGTGAAAAATTAAAAATAAATTTTACCGTCTTCGTGAGAAAGTTGGTTTTTCTACGGCTAGGCTTGCAAAAAGACTCACAAACGGCTAGGCAGTTTGGAAGAAAAAATATAATTTTTAGCAAAATATATTTTTTATTTTTAAATCGCAATAATAATCGTAATTACGTCGGCCTTGAAGTTTCAACTTTCAACTAATTTTTATTTGCAATAGTTGTAAATTGAGTTAAGTTGAGTAAATTGAGTCTAAATTGTGCTTTGATGATTGATTTTTAAATAGTAAAACCATGTTAGGTAATCAATAAATACAAGTTTCAAATAAAATTTTTTAAATGCATTTAGTTTTAAGAAAATTTTGTTTAGTGCTTTAATGTTATTATAGGATTGTTATTTTACGAAGTCTCGATACTTTTTATCAACCGTATCCCAAACAGCATTTTAAGTTTAAATAAATACAAATTTACTACTAAGTCAACTTTAAAGTATTTTTTACGGTTAACCAAAACGGTTTTATAACGGTATAGATATGATATGATTACCAAATTGGGGAATGGTTTATTTCGTTATTTTACCTTTTACCTATTTTACCTTTTTTATCTATCAAGAGAATAACGTAATAAAAACAATACAAATACCACAAATGTACGTAAAAATAAAGCTATAATTACTAACTGTTTGCTCTCTCTTTCTAAAACATTGACATTCGTAATTTCTTTCTTCTTTTAATTTATATTTTACAAAATGGTACTTACAAAGTAATAAAGGCCACCCTAGAGTAAATTTAAAAAATTTAACTTAAATTTTCAAACCCAATAATATTTTGCATTAAAACTCAAATGCACATTATTTAATTGATAAAAATAGGCACGATACATCTTAAAAATTATATGCCCTCTAAATATTTTACGGTTTTAAGAAAAATTATTGCTTGGGTAAAAAATCAACATAACTAAAAATTTACAAAATTTTATAAAATCTCCTAAAAAATCATTTTTTAATAACTAAAACTTTCCTTATTATATTTTAGGAAAATATTTATGAAAAAATATTATATAAATGTTTAGATAAGTAATGGATGCCATCTTAAAAAACTAAATTTTCCCTTAAAGTTTTATTTTTCACGTTAAGCTTATTTTTCCTTGTTTAGTCAATATTAATAGTATTTTTACCACTAATCACCCTAAAAAATACCAGGCGAATAGGAATTATTTACGGTTATAAAGTGGTCTTAATATCATAAAATTATGACTTATGAGAAACATTTTCCATTAAGTAAAAATTCTGACGTTAAAATTACCGTTAAATATTTCTTTAGGTTAAATACACTTATAAGTAAAAATTACGTCCCTCATAATACTTTAAAGTGTTGAAACTTAAGGGTTATTAAAATAGGTAAAAATAACATAAATAAAAATTAAAATTTTCACTTTAAGGTTAATGTAACAAAATATTTACTTAACATGCCGCTTGGGATTATTTAATGAGTTCATTCTTTAAATTGTTTGTTTAAAAAAAACATTTTTAAAAATATTAGATAAAATATATGTATGAAATTAGATATGACTTCATCGTTAGTAGTAAACTTTGAATATAAAAAATTTGGAAATTATTTTTTATATTATAAAGAAAATTTATTATTGTTGAAAAATTATTTTATATCACTGGCTGAAATTTACAGTTAATAACAAATTGCTGAACATGTGTTTTTATTATAGTTTTTATCAAAAGTTACATCTATCCATAACATTTATTAAACAGTTACTCAATCCCAAAAAACCTTGACTGAGTCCCCCAAAAATAAAATAATTCTTATCATATTTTTACAAATTATTTTTGACCTAATTTCTCAATATTAAATAGATAATTTCTTTATTTGCTTACCTATGGCTAAATTAACTTCTTTTCTTAATACAAATCCCACCAGGTATTGCGACTCTCTCGAAACCACCACGGGGTAACCATTATGTTCTGTGTCTTTTAGTAAAGCTTCAATGTCATCCACAGTCATGGAATCTTGCGTTATGACGCTTAAAGTTTCGTTTCTCCTAGAAGAAAAACATAAAACCTTGTTAAATTTTATATTTAGAACAATACAATTTTTTTTAAAGATCAGCGCTGGAAATTTTAAAAATACATACATAATACAGGGTGTAATGTAATTAATGTAATATATTAAAATACTGAATACCTTTTGACAATTTTTTTGAAAATTTTTCTTGCAAAAAATAAATAAAAACTCAATAAATAGAAGTTTTATGCCCTTAAAGCTCTAATACCCTTCTGTATTTATTTACTCATCTAGCTATTAGCATAAGAAATGATTAGAAAATTTAGTATGTACCTATTTTAAAAACTCATAACCACAAAATTAATCTTTTCATCGGTTTTTTTCTTTCTGTTTACTCAGATGAAATTAGGACAAGTTCACAAACCTTCAATTTGTGTAAATAAAACCAAAAGCACTTCCATTAGTTAAGATATTCACAATTTGAGCACATAACCTAAAATTTGAAAGAAATTAACTAGATTCTGTCATAAAAGTTGACAGATTTTGTTTGAATTTACCTTCATTACAAAAATGGCATAATCAACAATTAATAAAAACGCCAATTTGCATTGTTGATTTTGGAATTTTTGTAATTACCCTAAATTTAAACAAAATTTGGCAACTTTTTTGACAGAATCTGGAAACGCTGGTATAACATAATAAATTAAATTAGGCAACCAAATTAGACTAAAGTTCCTAGTCGATCAGTGTCGTACTTTTTGGTAGGATAAAGGTTATTATATTAATTATTTTTAGTCTTTAGAATTTAGAAAAAAAAGTTTCAGGTGCTTCTTTATGGACCCTTAGGAAGTACCCATTTTAATATATTACATTAATTATGGCGGGTTTACGAGTCACTCGCGTGCGTTTGAGGTTTGCGTGCGTTTCCTGGGCCTTCGCGTCAACGCGTTATTCCTGACGCGACCCCATTTACGAGTTTCAAAGGCGCGCGTTTGCTCACCTTCAAACGTCAGCTGGTTCCTCAGTGCTTGTGTTTTGATTTCGTCTGATATGTCTCATACTTTGGGGAAATGGACCCATTTTTAATTCGCCGAACCGCAATATTAATGAATTTAGCTCGTCTGCTAATTTTACGGCTGATGCCATTGGCTGGCCATGTCACGTGATATCGGCTTCAACGCGCGCGATCTTTTTACGGCGTAAAGTTTTTTCCCCGGATAAAAACCAAGACGCGTCAAACTGGCTGAGATTTGGCGCACGCGTCCTTTTAACGCACGCGAGGTCACTTATAAACGATCCCATTGCCCACCATGAGTTAAAACCATCGCGCGCGTTGGCTAGCTCGCGTAAACGCGACCTCCAAACGCACGCGAGTGACTCGTAAACCCGCCATTACATAACCCTGGTTTGTTGATCTTATATTATTATAATATTTGGATTCTAGTTTATAGAAATTTATATTATATTTTATTTAAATTGAAGCGTCAAAAACAATAAAAACAAAACTTTCTAGAAAAATTATAACTTTGATCGACATTTATAAAACCATGCCACATTTTAATAAGCATAATTTAATTTTACAGCCTTGAATTTTTACAATTTTGCAAATTTAGATGTTTTGACTTTTTTTAAGACGTTGTTTTGTATAAAATGTTGCTTATAAAAGTTTCAACATTAATTATATAACCGTGTTGTGATCAAAGTTTCATTGCAAACATTTTAAAGCACAAAATGCCGTTTTTGTATTAAATATTAAATTTATAACATAATACTTAAGTAGGTATTTCATGTAAATTTTTTACGATCACTTTTATAATTTTAATTTTGACGTAAAAATAAGTTTTGTGGTTTAAAATGCATTTTTGTGAGTGAGACAATTGGCCGGGGACTGTACGTAAAACAGATATTTATAAAAATTGTGTTAAAATGGACATACAAGTAATAAAATTTGGCATGTAACGTAAAAATCATGAAACCTGTAAAATTTAATAAATTATATATTATATTTTAACAATAAAACAACATTCCAAAATAATATTTAAATGCACATAGTATTTTTTATGATACAAAAAATAATCCAAAATGATTTTTGACAATCTAAATTGAATTTTTCTAGTTTTCGCTGGATTTACTAATATTTTTCATATTTCATAACATTTTTACGTTTCCCTTTATTTTTTACGAAAAAACCAAAGAAGTTGTACTGGGGTTCAGAAAAGTTAATTACACTTTGAAAAAGTTATTCACGATTTTTTTAAAATTTACACCAATTAGTTACAAAATACAGCAAGAACAAAAATTTTGAGTTTGAAATTTGGGTCTTTTAATGTTAAAAAAATCGAAAAACCGATTTGATAATAGGTTTTAAAATTTTTAATCTCGTTTTTCTGGGTTTTCATGACATTTGAGGAAATCGCGATATTTTTTTCAGAAAGCTGAGTTTTTACTACAAATTTTTTTTTATAAATTTTTTAAAGAAATTGATTTTTAAACGAAATAGGTACCAAAACTAAAAAACTCAAAATTTTCAACGTGCAAGTTACTCAATGATGGAAAAATTTAAAAAAATCTTAAAATACTTTTATCCGAAATCGGCAGTAAAGTAAAAGAAATCGGCAGTAAAGTAGAACTTTACTACTGATTTAATACGAGTATTGTATGCAACCCATTATACATTTTAAGATGTGTCTACTGCTCCTCAGCAGCAACTAAATAATATTGAAAAAGGTCGATTGAACCCTTTCATAAAATGTTGTTTAATAAAAATAATAAGTTAATTTTATTAATTAGATTAGAAAACCGCCGCGGCGGGCAAATATATAATAACCGTCGCAACAAACAGTATACGTAGACACTTCCTACATTCAAATGACATTTGATTTAATCATCAATATTAATTATTAGTATTATTAAATGTGATTTCGGATAAAATTTAATATGCACCTCGGCATTAAAGTCATTTTTTATCACTCACGTGATAAAAAATACGACTTTACTGCCTTGATACATAAATAACTATTTAGGCATGTACTTTTCAAAAATGTTAATTAACTTTTCTGACCCCCTAGTACAACTTCGGATATTCGGATGTTTGGTGAAATGATTAATTTTCAAAAATAAAAAATGAAGGAAAACCATTTTTGTTTTAATGAAAAATCAATATTTATTTCATAAAACATAACAGAAAAAAAATCATAGAGAGTTAATTTTCTGGCCACCCAGTACATCTCCGGATATTTATTAGACTGGGCCAAAAAAATTGACTATTTTTTTTTTGAAAAATATATCGAGAATGTCATTCAGAATGACAAAAAAAAATTTCGTGAAAAATTGAGCCCTTAATATTAATTTTAAAGAGGTCATAATATGATGTTTTACGTTAGAACTGTCAAAACATTAAAGTGAAAAAATTTATTTTTACTTATTTTTATATAAAAAGGTCTGATTGAAAATTTTTGTCAGACGAGCCGTTTCCGAGTAATTGAGCTTAATAAATCGATGTGTTTTTTCGATTTGCCCTTTTTACTTTGAAATTTTGTAACTAATGAATCAATGAATATTTAAAAAAGCTCTTCGGATTCTTAAAGGAAATTTAATGTTCTACAAAAAAGGTCTCTTAACATTTTTGCCTAAATTTAATCCTTCAAAAGTTATTCACGAAGAAAAAATTGAAATTTTAAGTTTTTCTTCGATTTTAATCGTGAATAACTTTTGAAGAATTAAATTTAGGCAAAAATGTTAAGAGACCTTTTTTGTAGAACATTAAATTTCCTTTAAGAATCCGAAAGTAAAAAGGGCAAATCGAAAAAACACATCGATTTATTAAGCTCAATTACTCGGAAACGGCTCGTCTGACGAGAATTTTCAATCAGACCTTTTTTGTAGAGAATTTAATTTTATATACAGTTCTAACGTAAAACATCAAATTATGACTAAAAATCAAAAATAGCGATGATAGACCTCTTAAAATTAATATTAAGGGCTCAAATTTTCACGAAATATTTTTTTTGTCATTCTGAATGACATTCTCGATATTTTTTTCAAAAAAAAAATAGTCAATTTTTTTGGCCCAGTCTAATATTTATATTTATACACAAAATCGTGTTAACTTACTTTGGCTGCATAACGTCGGCCGCAAGCGACGTGTGCTGGAACTCGTCTTTCGAGTCCAAAAAGGGGTAGCCGTTGAGGGCTATGTGGGCGTCGTAGATGCCCTGTCTGCCGAGGGCATCTCCCACCCACTTGCTGGCCATAGCGGCCGCCATGAGCGGCACTATGTACCGCACACCGCCGGTCAACTCGAACATGATGACGACCAGGGAGACGGTCATCCTGGTCACGCCCCCCAGCACCGCCGCTGCCCCCACCTGAAGAAAGGAAAAAGGTGGAAATCGTTCTGCTGTAGACAAAACATTTTCTGGACTGCGGCAACGTGGCAAATTTAGGGTTTTGGTTGGTAAATATAGTTGTCAAGTTGGTCGCATTGATTAAAACAAATTAATGTAATTGTAATATAATTGTGGTTATGTTTAAATTATTGTAGGTTACATTGAACGGTTGTCAAGTTGAGTCAAGTTGAGTTGTCAAAATTCGTAGTTAAAAATGCAATAAATTTGGCTTTGGTGGTGCGTAGATGAGTAAAATCATATAAAAAAGTAGTTAAATATAGGTGACTACGGCCCAGGAGAGACAAAGTATTCCTAGCGGATAATAATCTTCGCTTTGAAAAGAATTTATATAAAAGAAATTAAGATTGTATGTATACACTAGACTGGGCCAAAAAAATCGACTATTTTTTTTTGTAAAGTATATCGAAAAAATTGTTTGGGGTTTACAAAAAAAAATTATGGTGAAAGTTTGAGTCCATAATATTAATAGTAAGAGGTCTATCATCGCAATTTTAGATTTTTTTTCCTGAGCGAGTGTATGTCTCAGAACTCCCAAACCATTGACTTTAACAAAATTGACTTAAAAATATTTTTTGGAGAAAATTGCATGTTCTACAAAAAGGGTTTGATTGGAATTTCCCGTCAGATGAACCGTTTTCTTACAATCATGCCTTAAAAATTGGTATAGTTTTACAATTTTATCTTTTAACTTTGGAATTTAGTAATTCATGTAAAAATAAGTAGCCGGGAAAAAACCGATAGATATTCTTATGGGAAATCAAATGCTCTACAAAAAAAGTCTCCTAACATTTTTGGCTAAATTCACTCCATCAAAAGTTAAGGATAAATTTGAAGTCAAAACGAAATTCTTGTTCTTTCCGCTATAGATTTTTGTTTCGGGTCATTTAAAAACTTGAATTCTTTTATCGATGATAATCTTTATGTTATTGATAAAATTATTGAAAATAAAAAAAAATAACGCATTAGAGTTTTTTTACTTTAAGAAGCTATTTTCTTTAGAAAATATTATTTTCACTGTTACCTATTTAATCGTTTAAATAATAACAATCATGTTGTTTTTTTATTGGAAATTGTTAATTAGTTGTATAATACACATTTATAAAGAAAAAAAATCAAATTATCACCCATAAAAAAATAAATCTACAGAGAAAAAACAAGAATTTCATTTGACTTCAACTTTAACCTTGAATAACTTTTGATTGAGTGAATTTAGCCAAAAATGTTAAGAGGCTTTTTTTGTAAAGCATTTGATTTCCCATAAGAGTATTCATCGGTTTTTTCTGGGTACTGATTTTTACATGAATTACAAAATTCCAAAGTTAAAAGATCAAAATGTAAAACTATACCAATTTTTAAGGTATGATTTTAAGGAAACGGTTCATCTGACGGAAAATTTAATTTTAACCTTTTTTGTAGAGCATTTAATTTTCTTAAAAAAATATTTCTGAGTCAATTTTGTTAAACTCAATAGTTTGGGAGTTCTGAGACAAAACCTTTCTGAGAAAAAAAATTAAAATTTCGACGATAGACCTTTTAATATTAATATTATAAACTCAAACTTTTACAATATTTTTTTTATCACCCCAAACCATATTTTCAATATACTTTTCAAAAAAAATAGTTGATTTTTTTTGGCCCAGTCTAGTAAACACACGTGAATGTTGTCCAATCATTGGACTCCAATGGTAAATAATAATAATAATAATAATCGTCTTTTTTAGTAAAACATTACAATAATATAGATTATTAAATACTTTACATAAAGTGGCACACAATGGCGAAGTTTAGCCCAAGGCTACTCTTACACTTAACCAAGTGTGATATTATAATTGGTGTTTAATAAGACTAGAAAATAAAATAAATAAGAAATAGCAACAACAAAAGTATATACATATATACACATATGTATATATATATATAAAATAAAGTAATAAAAACAATATGAAAATTAAACAAGTTAGTTAAAAAATTAAAAAAAAAAAATATATATTCCTATACTATATATCTATATACTGTATAACATATAATTACTCTCTTAAACAACAAAATTGTTTACATAATAATATTATAAACTTAAATGGAAAAAGAAGCTCTTATACTTTTTTTAAATTTATTTAGAGACATAGATTTATAATTATTATCAATTGAGTTGTAGTAAGTTACTGAGTTAAAAGTGAAGGACCGGGTGAATAAAGCTGTTGAGTGCTTAGGTAAAGATAATAGGCGAGCATGTCGTGTGTGGCGATCGTGTATGTCATGACCAAAAACTAACTTTTGTCTTAAGTATAGAGGTGTAGAGGTAAGAAGAATTCTGTGCACAAATGTTAAATAGTGAAGCTTTACAACATCGCCTGGTTTGAGCCATCTAAGTTCAGCTCGTTTGATAGATACATGGTCATATTTTCTGAGGTTAAAAACAAATCTCACACAAGTATTTTGTATACGCTGAATACAGGTTTTAGTTTGCAGGTCAAGACACGGGTAGTACAAAATATTACAATAATAAAAAATTGGCAGAACAAGGCTTTCAGTTAATTTCTTTCTCATTTTAAAATTTAAAATATATCTGTTGTTATAAAGCAGTTTTAATCGTAAATATGTTTTTTTCAGAAGGTTTTTAACATGACCAGTAAACCGAAGATTTTCATCCACCAGGACACCCAGATTTTTAGCCTCTTCTAAGAAATTTATACTTTCATTATTTATAAAAAGTTTGATATTTGATTTTAATTTTACGCGGAGATTTTTAGAGCAAAAAATCATAGCTACAGATTTTTTTGGATTTATATTCAGATTATGGTTTTTGGAAAAAATATTTATTGAATTTAAGTCTTCGTTTATTTTGAGGTTAGTTTCAAATATATTAGCAGGGTCAAAACAGTATAAGATCTGTGTGTCATCCGCATAAGCTTGCATATGCACATATTTAGTTTGATCAAATAAATTTGCAGTGTATAGTATAAAGAGCAAGGGACCGAGAATTGAGCCCTGCGGTACTCCGGATGGTACAAGGCAGGAAATGGGTATATTGTTAAAGCCACGTTAATACTTGTAGTGGGTTAATAATAATTATAATGTATATATTGTCCAGGACTATTAAAGATCAGTAACTTGCAAATTGAAAGTTTTTGCAAATTGAAAGTTTCGTGATTATTGCTTATCTATCTTTTTTAAATGGATAATATTTTCAAAGAAAAAAAAATGAACTGTACCCACTAGAATTTATTTTAGCGAAAGATATCTGTCATCAGTATGTTATAATAAACAGGAAAAGGTTTAGTTCAACATCTGAGGATGATATAAACGCTAAAATAAGAAAAAATACATAAAAAATACTCAAACCAGCAATTAATCAATTTGGAAACAATTTCAAACGTTTTGTAGTGAAAAAGGATATGCCCTTGAAGAAACTACACCAATTACAAAACTGGCATGCATTTTGGAAGATTGGAGATATAACATGATATGGTGTGATGGAAGTTCCATCATGGAACAGATTATAATGAATTGGTTATAAAAATTAAAACCAATGTCATTTTGTAATAGAGTTTACGTCAAAAAATAATCTCGAGAGATCAGTATATTAAAAATTAATTAACTCGTTTTCGAAATATCTGTCAAAATATTTTAAACTTATTTTCACTCTCTTGTGATATTACTGTTGAAGATAATTGAACCAAAAACAAAATAACGAAAATTTTGAATTATAGCAAAATAATAAGCCAGGAAAAATAATACATATATTTTTACAAAGCAATTAAACGAAGACTCACTTACCATGGCATAAAGACCCGGAGTGATGCAGTCGTCGCTCGTGGAGCATTCCCCGCTGAAGAACCACATTTTGGGGTAGTTGTAGGCTAACTGCTCCATGCCGATGCCTACGATGCGGCCGGTGATGGCGCCCAGGCACAGGCTGGGTATGAAAAGGCCGCAGGGCACTTTCATGCCGAAGGTGAAGATGGTCATCACCAGTTTCACGACGAGCGCCAGCATTAGCTGCCAGATGGCCTCGTACACTCCGGGACCCGCCGGCGCTATGTCTATAGCGGATTTTACGTCGGTAAAGTTACGGTTGTAATCGCTGAAACAAGAATAGTTGCACATGGTGGACAATAGAGATGCAACTTGAAGAAAAACGGTCCGTTTTTTGTTGTTTTTTTTTCAAGTTTGTTTTCATTGTTTTTTTCCAAATGGTTTTTTCATATTTTAGGTTTTTATGACATTTATTAAATGTAAATACAGTGTCCACCACCGAATTGACCAATAAGGACCGCGCTTGTTTTGATTTGGTGCTAAAAAAAGTAACTACCTATAATATTTTTGATTCAGCGTTTGATTTTTCAAAAAGCTACCAAAAGCTATTTTTTCATGATTTTTCAAATTCATGTAGAGTGTGGAAATTTTTTTTTTAAAAGAATTGCAAATTCTTGTAGAACATTTATTCATTGGTGGTCAGAACATTCCGTGGACCAAAAAAGAAAGCCATTATTGCGGTATTCGTTATTATTAAGCGTTGCACGTGTTTCATCTAAAAATCTCAAAACTAGAAACTTCAAGCTTCAAATTGCTTTTTTTACGGCTCCAATACGACCATTTTTAACGAAGATACAGGCTATCCGAAAAATCGCAAAAAATTGGAATTTTCTTTATCCTTTAATTTTTTCTATTAGTGTAGAAGTTTTACATGGCTATTGGTTTCTTATGTGGAAACTACCAAATAATAAGAAATCAGATTTTTTAGTCTCGGTCAAAATTTTCAATAATGAAAAATGTAATATATTCTACATTTCACTTTATTATTAATATTCATTTTACTCAAAATTTCATTTTGAAAAATTACTCAATTTTTTAAGATTGATGTTATTTATTGACAATATGCTTTATTGTAGCGGATTTGAAAAAAAAACAAAAAAAACCGTTTTTTTTCATGTTTTTTTCACATCTGAAATAAAACCGTTTTTTACATCTCTAGTGGCCAATAACTTTTCTGGGGTAATTTGGGTGCGTTGATGTCACAAGTTGACCTTCATTTTGCTCAATCAGCTCTTGTTTTGCGATATTGTAAAAATACTTATTCTTATTACAAATAAAATAAAACATTTTTTTAATGAAACTTGTGATTGTTTTTATACACTTAAATATTAGTTTCATCTTTTATATTGCAGATGCAACAAGACAACAATTGCAAGGCTAAACTACAAATTTTATTTGGAAATTTAGGTTTTTTTTGAGAATTTTAGGAGAAATAAAGTATGCAAATGAATAATGAATGAATGACAACTCTAAACTGTACTTAAAAAATAAGAAAAAAATAAATAATACTTTTTAACAAAAATATAAATAAATATCACTTCTTTTGTACAAATAAGTTACATTGACGAGTTTTTTTTTGAATAAAATTACAATTGAGGTAAAATTACTACTTTTGTATATATCTAATAATACTTTTATATAAAAAACGCGTCGATAGATTTGGATAAAAACTAGGCCAATATCAAATAATGTTATATTTATATTTTAAGAAAAAAAATGTTAACAGTTTAGTTAATAACTAACAATAATAATACAGCAAAACATTCTTTAGATTGTTTACTATTTTAGCTATCATTAAAAAGAAAATAAAAAATTCTTTTGTTTAATATACAAGGTGTCCCTAAACTTAGTGGCATAAATTTAGGAGAAGATTAAGCAAGTCAAAATAAGACGAAAATCTAAATAAATATTTTTTCTAATTACGTATGTTTAAAAGATACAGGGTGATAAAGTGTTACTTATCATATATATATCAGTTTGTTTAATATAACTTCTACTGTGGTAGACTTGGAAAGGTGATATTTTGCGAACAGTCACTTACTACCAAAATACATATTCACAAATAATTACAATTGTTTGAGTGAACACAGTGTCGTAGAAACAGGGGTTGCTTAAGCTCATGTGTTTTGGTAGTAAGTGACTGTTCGCAAAATATCACCTTTCCAAGACTACCATAGTAGAGGTTATATTAAAAAAATTGATGAAAAGTAACACTTAATCACCCTGTATCTTGGAAACCTAAGTAATTAGGAAAAATATTTATTTGGGTTTTCGTCTTATTTACAAGTCTAAAACCTATCCTCCGTGAACGTTACTCTTTCTAGGTTAACCTATATGTTTTCAAATATCTGAGGTAGTAAAAGCATACTAAAAATATCAGTTCACTAAGTAAATTAAACACATCCAAAGCAATCGAAGCAAATATAAAATAATATTAAAAATTAAAAGAAATAATTTTTATAACCATTTATGTAGGTGTTACAAAAATTGATTCTATCCTCCGTGAATCTGTTTTTGCTTTAAATTTTATGCAACGGATGGCGCTTTAATCATTTTAAATAAGCAAAAACTCTGTTTACGACATTATAGTTGCATGTGATTCTTGTAGGTCAGTTAGAATTTATATGCAGATGAGAGTGTTGCTGTTTTATAATTCAAAAGTTTAAGTTCATTAATTTGTTATTTAAAAACCTATCCACCGTGAAGTGTAATATCTCAGTAAGTAACAATAACTTATTTTAAATATACAAAGGGATGTTTTAAAAAAACATACGAAATCCTAACCTCCGTGAAGCTCTAATATTCAAAATGTATGATTTCTTAAAATTCTTGCATTAGTGCAGAACCACTTATGTTATGTTATTACTAGACCTGGTGGCTTCCCAAAAACCCCATTCTAGACTAACAGTGAAACAACCAAAGCATTTTGTTTTTGTCTTGACCGTTTTTTTTTTAATTTTAGTGTATATTTTTTACTTACCATAGATTATCAGAGTTTGAGATACTGCACTGACTGAACAGCAAATAAATTAGTTGACTAGTGTTCATTCTTGTGTAAGGATTTGGGTAAGCAATAACTGCTGTAAGAGCAGTTACTACAAGTACTTCAGTGACTGGGTATTGCCCCAATTTCGAGAATTTTCTGTATCTACACCAGTACAGATTGGCTTTAATAAATATTGTGGCAATGACACCCTAAAAAAATTATTATTAAATAAAATAAACTCTTATTCACAATCCAAACAACAAGGTCTGTTCTGTCTCATGCTAAAAATACTAAAAATCACTGCAACACTGCACAGAGTTTAACGGCGGCCATTTTTGTTGTTTACAATTCTTGTGCTTTGGGTTTGTGCTGTTTAATAATTGTTTTAAACGTTGTGTTTCTTACAGAGGCACTTAATAATAATAATAATAATAATACCTTTATTTCTGAGGACACATAGATACATGTATAGAAAACGTCAAAAACATAATTATAGTAAGTATACAAAATATGACAAAATAAATTAATACAATGAGCACACAATAAAGAATACAATCTAATTATTAAAAACACATTAAAAGCTTGAACAAGTTAGACAGCAAAATATTCACTTAATGTATAAAAACACTTATCCAATAAAAATTTCTTTAGCTGTTTTTTAAAACTAAAGAGCAAATTAACATTTTTGATGTCTATTGGTAATTTGTTAAAAATATTAAGACCAATATGATTGGGGGAATTTTTTCCTTTCTTAAGCCTAGAAAAAGGGACCCTAAAACAGAGCTGCAACAAGTCAGTTTTAAAAAGACTTAAATCTTAAGTCTTAAGTCAATTCTAAAATTAAAATGATTTAAATCTTAAGTCAATTCTAAGATAAAGTTCAAATGATTTAAGTATTAAGTCTTTGAATTAAATCATTTTCTTTCAAGTCAAGTCATTTTCGCAAATTCTTAAATCAATATAAAGTGATTTAAGTCATCTTATGACTTAATTCCTTTAGTAAGTCGTTTTTATGACTTAAGTCTATATTTTTTATTTAAATCGTGATCTAAGAGTTAAGTCAATAAAATGACTTGAATCAAAAATTGTGATTTAAATCAAAATAATTACCTTTAAGTCAATACAACGATTTTTTAAATGTTAATAATAACTTTATGGTATTAATGATACTGATATTAATAATCTATTGTAGATACAGATGATTAATGATGAATAAACCACTATGTTAAGAATTTAAAACGATTTATTTTCAGAACACTTAAGAACAAAATAAAAACTTAAAACACATTTTTTGAGTAGACAATCAAAATAAAAACTTAAACCACCTTTTTTAGTAGAGTACATACAGGGAGGCTACTTTTTTATATACACTATTGGACAAAAGTAAAGCAACAACTGTATAAAAAATCTAACCCCAAAACGCCTTTATTAATCTTTAAGAAATTTTGGATAAAAATACTTGAAGTTAAATCTCAGTTTACGTGTTTGAGGGTTTTTTAAAAAATATTTTTAAAGCCCATTTTTTTAATATTAAAAAAACCTTCGAAAAATAATTTTTACGGAAATTTTTTTTCAAGTAAATAAAAAATATACTGTTAAATACCGTATTTTTGTTAGTATACCCTGAAAATGTTGTACAAATCAAATGAACAGTAACGAAGATACAGCGATTCAAAGTCGTCAAAAATGACCACTTTTCAGCAAAATAATCAAAAAGGGTCATTTTTACCGACTTTGAAGCGCTGTATCTTCGTTACTGTTCATTTGATTTGCACAAAATTTTTAGAGTATACTAACAAAAATACGGTCATTAACAGAATATTTTTTATTTACTTGAAAAAAAATTTCCGTAAAAGTTATTTTTCGAACGTTTTTTTAATATTAAAAAAATGGGCTTTAAAAATATTTTCTCAAAAAACCCTTAAACACGTAAACTGAGATTTAAGTTCAAGTATTTTTATCCAAAATTTCTTAAAGAATAATAAAGGCGTTTTGGAGTTGGATTTTTTATACAGTTGTTGCTTTACTTTTGTCCAATAGTGTACATAAATGGGTAACTTCTAAACGGTAATAGATTCAAACTCTGTTAAAATAGATAAAAGTTACAAATTAGACCTAACGCACGCATAACACGACGAATGTTGGCAAACAAAATAACAAAATTATAAATCCGCATTTTTTAAAATTTATTTTAGACAAGACATTTTTTAATGAAGCCGTCAAACGGTTCCGAAAAGCTAACTTTACCGCGGCGGTTTTTTTATTCACTAGCGGTAGCAATTGTAGGTAGGAAATTAAAGGAGTTTTTGATCTGCTGCCGCGTGAACCCCTGGCAGTTCAAAAGAAAATGCCGCTGTTAAAAATTTATAAAAAAATATATGAAAAATCTGACTTAAATATTTTCTAAAAAGACTTAAATCTTTTTCAAAAAGACTTACAATCTTTTTAAATTACTTAAATAATTTACCGACTTTTATAAAGACTTAAATCTTTTTTTGACTTAAATCGTTTCTATATGACTTAAATCGTATGTACTGATTTAAGCCTTTTATTAATGACTTAAGTTTTTTCTATTTTGAAAAAAATATTTAAGTCACAAATCATTTTGAAAATTACTTAAATTTTAAGTCTTAAGTCAGTTTTAGAGAAATTACTTATTACCAAATGACTTAAGTCATTAAAACGATTTAAATCAAAAAAACGATTTAAGTTTTCTGAGAGCTTGCAGCTCTGCCCTAAAATCACATTTTTGCCTTGTGTTTATTGGATGTACATCCTGATTTTTTATAAAAGTATTCTTATTAACAAATACATACACACACATTTCATAAATAAATAAACAAGGTAAAGTTAAAATTTTGTAATCTTTAAACAAGTCACGACAGGAATAATCACAAGGAACTCCAGCTATACACCGAATCACTCTCTTCTGACAAACAAAAACATTAGAATGTAAGGTTGAGTTACCCCAAAAACAAATAGCATATCTTAGTTGAGACTCAAATTGTGCATGATAAAACATTAAAATCTGATTCAGGTTTAGCAATTTCTTTAAATTTCTAAAAAGGTAAATTAAAGAGTTAAGTTTGGAGATGAGACTCTCACAGTGTGGTTTCCAATTAAGTTCTTCATCAATAATTACCCCAAGAAACTTCGTGCTTTTCTTTTTATAAATGAATGTTCCATCAATTGAAATATTTAAATTTAGGTCACGAACATTTTGATGGTTATGGTTATAGAAACGAATAAAATTGGTTTTATCCTTATTTAAACAGAGATTATTAATATTAAACCATGACAACAAGTTATCAAGATTGCCATTGCATTTTTCTTCCAAAATTTGGGTATCATTGTGAGTAATTATTAGAGAGGTGTCATCCGCATATAAAGTTGCCACCGTGTCAGGTAGTAAACAAGAGTCCAAGTCATTAACGTATAGGTTAAAAAGCACAGGACCCAATACTGAACCCTGAGGTACACCCATGTCAACAACCTGTATCTCAGAGTTTACACATGTGACCATATTGTTGTTATCTATATGTCGTATAGCCTCAAATAAGGCCTTAAGTGTTAAGGACAACCATTTTACTTCTCTTTTATAATAAAAATACCTTATTCTATCAGGGCTGTCAAATGACAATTTGAAGGTTAATTTGTGGGTTATAATTTAACTTTAAAATTGACATTTGACAGTTTTATGACAGCCCTGATAGAATAAAGTTTATTTTTTACAATAGAGGAGTAAAATGGTTGTTCTTAGCACTTTAAGGGCTCTTTTAAGGCTTACTATGAGAAACACAACGTTTAAAACGATTATTAATCTGTATAAACCGAGCACAAACCCAAAGCACAAAAATTGTAAACAACAAAAATGGCCGCCGTTAAACTGTGCAGTGTTGCAGTGATTTTTTGTATTTTTAGTGCGAGATAGAACAGACCTTGTTGTGTGGATTGTGCTCTTATTTGGTAAATTCTCATATAACTTGTTTCGATGCTGTGGTCTGTGGATGCTGTATCCACTTATTTTTGTGAAAACTAATTCTCGCTCAAGGTTTTTTTTTAGTGTAATGAGCATGTAGCATTTTAAGGTAATGGGAACTTAAATTATGACAACCCTAATCTATTAATTTTTTCCTAAAATGCAGGCTTTATGTTGCAAATGTCACGTAAGTTACCGGTCATCAACTGCAATATCCTAACATTGATGAATATTTTAACAAAATGGCTGTTGAAACAACTAATGTTAGTGCTTGATTAACTAAAAATAGACTTAAGATTGACGAAAAATTATTTTATCCGAAATCGGCAGTAAAGTAGAACTTTACTGCCGATTTATTTTAATTTACGATTGTTGACTACTTTACTGCCGATTTCGGATAAAATAATTTTTTGTCAATCTTAAGTCTATTTTTAGTTAATCAAGCACTAACATTAGTTGTTTGAACGGCCATTTTGTTGAAATATTCATCGATGTTAGGATATTGCAGTTGGTGACCGGTAACTTACGTGACATTTGCAACATAAAGCCTGCATTTTAGGAAAAAATTAATAGATTAGGGTAAACATTCAATTTTCTTAGTTTCTTTAAGAAACTTTCTTGACCCATCACTGGTAATATTCATAAGAAAAAATTGAACCTACACCTCGCCAAAGATTTTTGTTTTGAATGCGTTCCACCAACTTCAAATACCGACAGACAGCTGTTTCGACCTTTATTGGGTCTCATCAGTGTCGGGCAACTTGGTGTAGTGGAACACAATCAAAACAAATTACTCCCTCAGCTTATATGCTCGGTTGTTAAGTCAACAGATTAGGGTTGTCATAATTTAAGTTCCCATTACCTTGAAATGCTACATGCTTATTACACTAAAAAAAACCTTGAGCGAGAATTAGTTTTCACAAAAATAAGTGGATACAGCATCGGAACAAGTTATATGAGAATTGATCATTTAGTAAACTAAGCATATTTTCTTTACTTACCCCTATAATTCCTAGACCGATAAACGGTATAAGCTCGAAAAATATCCACGGTTTGTTATACTCCACGTAAAACAATACAGAGTGTTCGTTTCCGAAGGGGTTTATTGAGCGTAGGATGAAAGCGGCTATAAGGGCGCAAAAAAACGATCTCCACAGCGTTTTCAAGGGGAAATAATAGCTGACCTCCTCCAAACTGAAAAGAACGCCACCTATAGGCGCTCCGAAGGCTACGGAAACACCCGCAGCTGCCGAAGCTGACAGGATTTCGCGTTTTTTAGCTTCGTTTCTGCCGTATTTTGGGAACAGGTACGATAGTATGTTGCCTAAAATTTCAATTAGTAACTCTCTAAAAATGAAATAGTCAAAATTCTACTATTTGAATTAGTACCAGCATTTTTTACTAATAAAATAGTCGTTTTCACTTTTAAAGAGTTATTTTTTACTACGTAAATAGTTAAAGTTTGACTAATTTAAGATTAGTCACCATATTTGACTATTTCTGACAGTTAAAAGTAACTAATTTCTTTAATCGTTTACGGCCAACAACAAAGTATTATTTGAATTAAATGCATATACCTCTCCATGGTTAAATGACCCATAAAACAAATAAAGATGCAAAAAGTTTAGCTCAAAACAGCAACACAAATAATATATTCAACTTTAAAATATTATGAACAATATTTATTGACAAATAAAATTGATTTTTATAAGAGCGGCTGACAGCCGAATGCGTTATGAGGTTAGCTTGACAAACTTGTCAAGTGACAGACCTAAGTTCAATCCCAGGCTGGGTCAAAACTTTTTTTAAATTTAAATTTACTAATTTGACTATTTCATTCAGTGGAATTTGACTAATTATTAGTGACTGCTTTTTCGCTATGACAATTAGTCAAATATGACTTATAATTAGTTATTTTTGACTAATTCATTTTAAGAGAGAACATTCGGGTGCGTTTTGGAGTTTTGTTTACCGATAGCGCAGGCAATATGTACCATGGGACCTTCCTTTCCAAGACTAAGGCCTGCCGATACGGACAGTATCAAACCAACACTTTTGATTATCAACGTCCATTTGCCCAGATAGCCTCTTATGATAAATCCGCTGAGAATTGTTTTTATCTAGAACGAATCTTATATAAATACGTAATTGTGGTTAAGTTAATGAATGTTTACCTCGGGAATACCAGACCCGCAAGCATATGGAGCAAACATTCTCACCAAACTTGCAGAAAGGGCAGCAAAAAGGAGAGCCCATACCACGTAGAATAGGTAGGAAATTATGTACCCTCCTGCTCCCGTTTTGGATGTACCCAAGACTTGGGCCCATGTTAACCACTAAAATTTTTTTTTTAGTAAAATTGTATACTTAAAGTACTGTTTTTATAATAAATTTATTTAATAACAAAAAAACGTTCGAAAAATAACTTTTAGGGAATTTTTTTTAAGTAGCGCTGTATTTTCGTTACTGTTCGTTTGATTTGTACATTTTCAGGGTATACTAACAAAAATACGGTCTTTTACAGCATATTTTTCATTTACTTCAAAAAAAATTTTCCTATAAAAGTGCGATTTTAATTATTAAATAAAAGGACTTTAAGGCTTTAAAGATATTTTGTCAATACCAAGAATCATTGGTAATATCCTAATTAAACTAAAAATCCTGTTTGTAACAAAATAAAATAGTATTTTTAGCCAAAATTGGACAATTTTCAAAATTAAAAGTATAGTAACATAAACAACTTGTGTGTACTTTATTGTGTTAAAATTTAAACGTAATAAAATAAAGATGAAATTAAAAAATCGGCGCTTGTCAAAATTTTTCCGGTCATTTTTGCTCCTTTTATTACAGTAAAGCAGATAGTTGAATCTACAAAATTTTGTAAATTTCATTCAAATCGGACAAAAATTCTTCGTCTTGAAAGCAATATTTATTAATTCAAAATACCAATATCTTCTCTAAATTGAAAGGATTTTTAAGTTGGACCTTAAAGTTAATAGATTTCACAAAATTGATTTTATTATTAGAACAATGTTAAAAAATAATATATACAGGGTGTTTTGTAATTAAAGTATTATATTAAAATGGGTAGTTCTTCTATATAGAATATATAGGATATCCTACCAAAAAGTACGACACTGATAGACTAGGAACTTTAGGCTAATCTGGTTGCCTAATTTAATTTATTATGTTATGGTTGGTAACAACCAGATTTTGTTTAAATTTAGCTTAATTACAAAAATGACAAAATCAAACATGCAAATTGTTAATTTGGGGATTTTATTAATTGTTCATTATGTCATTTTTGTAATGAAGGTAAATTCAAACAAAATCTGGAAACTTTTATGTCAGAATCTAGTGCATTTCTTTCAAATTTTAGGTTATGTTCTCAAATTGTGCTTTTGAATTTATTTACATAAATTTAAAGTTTAACCTGTAAACTGTACTCATTTTATCTGAGTAAGCAGAAAGAATAAACCGATGAAAAAATTAACTTTGTGGTTACCCAACCATCAAAGTAGCTGTGCGTTGCCAGTTGTAAAAAATTGTTACTAAAAATTTTTCTTGCAAAAAATAAATAAAAACTCATTAAATACAAAAGTTTTATGCCCTTAAAGCTCTAATACCCTTCTGTATTTATTTACTCATCCAGCTATTAGCTTAAGCAATGATTAGAAAATTTAGTACCTATTTTAAAAACTCCATAACCACAAAATTAATTTTTTCATTGGTTGATGAAATTAGGACAAGTTCACAGGTTAACTTTAAGCAATCAATTTGTGTAAATAAATCCAAAAGCACTTCCCTTAGTTAAGATATTTACAATTTGAGCACATAACCTAAAATTTGAAAGATATGCACCAGATTCTGTCATAAAAGTTGACAGATTTTGTTTAAATTTACCTTTATTGCAAAAATGACATAATCAACAATTAATAAAAAGCCACATTACCAATTTGCATTGTTGATTTTGTCATTTTTGTAATTAAGCTGAATTTAAACAAAATCTGGCAACTTTTTTTGACAGAATCTGGAAACGCTGGTTGTTACCAACCATAACATAATAAATTAAATTAGGCAACCAGATTAGCCTAAAGTTCCTAGTCGATCAGTGGCATACTTTTTGGTGGGATAAAGGTTATTATAAATAATTTTTAGTCTTTAGAATTTGGAAAAAAAAGTTTCAGGTGCTTGTTTATGGACCCTAAGGAACTACCCCTTTTAATATATTACATTAATTACATAACACCCTTTGTTAAATTGCACATAACTTGGGGATTTGTGTCACTAACCAGACCCATTTTGGTAAAAAACGATTCAAAACAATAGCCATGGTCTAAGGTTTGCCTATTTCTTTAAAGTCTCGTTGATGAAATGAAAGAAAGGGTTTGAAGAGTAGAAAACGATAAGATGGGTGAAATTTTCAAGATTTCCAACAAATTTCATATTTTCCAGTGTTTTTTTTTTAAATATATTTTACCATTTTACTAAGTTCTTTGAGTAAAATCACCTCAAGTTCAAATTAATATACTTTAATACAAAGTACTCACTATCAAAAATTAATCCCCAAAACAGTTTTTCAAAATTTTCATTTCAACAACATTTTTGAATGATTATTACCCTCATTATAATATGAACCAATCAAAAGCCTTGAATTTTCGAATAAATTTTGTTTAAATAAGCGATTAAATCACTAGAACTATTTAACAGCGATTAAATTTTAGCCTCCATATTGGATTTTTGTTTACGATTTTATGGTGTTTTAACAAACATTTTTTAAAAAACAATAATAAATAAGTTATCTAGTTTACGAAATATCAATTATTACTTATTACATAGGGTAAAGTGGGGTGAGATGGCCAGCCGGGAGAGATGACCAAGAGGTAAAACTCAATAACTTGTCGATCGATGGCGCTGCGTGTCCTACCCGGCGACAAACGTTTATGTGTAAGCACGGCCGGTGTGATTTCGACCACGTCAAAGTGACATTAAAGCACTCAGAAAATAAAAATACTATCGAGTCCTTGTGAAATTATATGATAGTTTCTTACTACCTACTACTGTGAATGTGTAGAATTAAATTTAACCTCTAAAAACTATTAAAAGGATGCAGTGGATTTTGTTTGTCACGCTGGCCATCTCTTCCTAGCATTCGGAAGAGATGGCCACCAAATTGTTGGGATAGATGGCCATTTAATTTTTGCTTCTATTTCTTTACAGTTTAGCGTCCTTTGGGCTTTAATGCAAAAAAATGCCAACAAAATATATCAGAAAGAATTAAAATCGTGGAAACTATTCTCAAGAAAATTTAAGGCTAGCAATTGAAGCTGTCAGAAACGGTTCTTCTGTAAACGGAACCTCAAAAACGTATGGCATCCCTAGGAAGACCCTTGAAAGAAAAGTGAAGAATAATGTTTCCACGACTGGTAAAATGGGACCTGACAGCATGTTGGGGTTTCCCTTATTGCATTGGCCAACTAACCCCACTGAACTGGGATAGATGGCCACGTACGACATATTTTTATAAATAATAAAACAAAAATTTGGACAAGTATTTTGACCCTATTTATTTACATACCTGTTGAGATGATAGTTAAGCTGTTGTAAAAAAAATATTTCATAATCCTAACCATTATAAAAAACTTACAGGCACATATTTTGCAAAACGGTGGCCATCTCACCCCCCTTTACCTTACCTTAAATTAATGGAATTTTCTTTAAAAAAATATTTATAAATTTTGACACATACTTCAGATTTTATGAATTGTCAAATAGTTTCCTTTAATTCGAGAAATAATCTAGACGTATATCACTCAACCTATAAATTTAATCTGTCAAACTATGCTCAGTAGGTTTTTTACTTGATTTTTCTTTTTGGAAAATAGTTTCATGCAAAATAATTAAAAATAAAACCCCTCGACCGCTACGCGGTCTCGTGATTTTATTAAATTATTTTGCATTCAACATTTTTCAACAAAAACCAAACAAAAAACTACTGAGCCTAGTTTAACCGATTAAATTCATAGTTCTCGTGATATAATATATGATTATTTCCCTCATTATAATATGAACCAATCAAAAGCCTTGAATTTTCGAATAAATTTCGTTTAAATAAGCGATTAAATCACTAGAACTATTTAACAGCGATTAAATTTTAGCCTCCATATTGGATTTTTGTTTACGATTTTATGGTGTTATTTACAAGTATTAACAAACATTTTTTAAAAAGCAATAAAAAATAAGTTATCTAGTTTACGAAATATCAATTATTACTTATTACATACCTTAAATTAATGGAATTTTCTTTAAAAAAATATTTATAAATTTTGACACATACGTCAGATTTTATGAATTGTAATATAGTTTTCTTTAATTCGAGAAATAATCTAGACGTATATCACTCAACCTATAAATTTAATCTGTCATACTATGCTCGGTAAGTTTTTTATTTGATTTTTCTTTTTGGAAAATAGTTTCATGCAAAATAATTAACAATAAAACCCCTCGACCGCTACGCGGTCTCGTGATTTTATTAAATTATTTTGCATTCAACATTTTCCAACAAAAACCAAACAAAAAACTACTGAGCCTAGTTTAACCGATTAAATTCATAGTTCTCGTGATATAATATATGATTATTTCCCTCATTATAATATGAACCAATCAAAAGCCTTGAATTTTCGAATAAATTTCGTTTAAATAAGCGATTAAATCACTAGAACTATTTAACAGCGATTAAATTTTAGCCTCCATATTGGATTTTTGTTTACGATTTTATGGTGTTATTTACAAGTTTTAACAAACATTTTTTAAAAAGCAATAAAAAATAAGTTATCTAGTTTTTTATTTGATTTTTCTTTTTGGAAAATAGTTTCATGCAAAATAATTAACAATAAAACCCCTCGACCACTACGCGGTCTCGTGATTTTATTAAATTATTTTGCATTCAACATTTTCCAAGAAAAACCAAACAAAAAACTACTGAGCCTAGTTTAACCGATTAAATTCATAATTCTCGTGATATAATATATGAAAAAAAAACATTTTTGCGACCGAGAAGTCATTGGAATTTTCATTTGTTTACTTAAAAGTTAATTGACAATAGGATAATAAAAAATAATTTTAAGTTTTTAATATTTTAACAAAATATAGATATTTAACAAAAAATCGTGAAAATTTTATTAATTTATATTTCACGGTTGTAAAAAACATTGTTGTTGAAATGAAAATTTTGAAAAACTGTTTTGGGGATTAATTTTTGATAGCCACTACTTTATATTAAAATATATTAATTTGAATTCCACGATCAAGTCCACTTGAGGTGATCTTATTCCTTTCTTGGTTGTTATTATTACCTGAGTGCAGTTGCCGGTATCGAAATCGTTGAAGGACCAGCAGCACTGCTCCTGGTTCAGCCAGAACGCTTGCGGGCAGATGCCGAACTTGAGGTCGGTCATCCAGCTGGCGCCGATGTCGATGACGCCGGCGACCGCGCCGGTCACCAGGCCGACGGCCAGCACGCACAGCCAGCCAGACCAGGCGTCGTGCGCGCCCTCCAGCAGGTTCCATATCGAGTCCTGCTTGCGTTTGACGATGTAGCGATGGCGCATGCGGTCGCGCGCGATGTCGCGCTGCCAGTCGATCGTGTGGAAGTCGTCGTACTGCCCGATGCCGGGGATGTCGGCACTTTCTGCAAGGGAAAAATCAGTTTCAACAGGTTTGTTCTATAGTACGAGCCCTAACCACATAATGTTCGGACACTTCATAATTTATACAGAATTTTTTTTCGTGAATACTATCTCAAAATTATTAGAAGTTATGAAAAATTCAGCTTATTTTGGCATATACCCCTCGAAGCGATTTTTATTTTTAAAAAGTTTACCTTTTATTTTTAGCTTTTAAAAAAAGGCTAACTTTTTAACTTTTTTTTGTATGAGTAAAAAAAGTTATAAATGGACCCATTAAAAAGAGCATAAAATATTATACAAACCCTGAAAATTTGGTAAAAAATAAATAAGTTATAAAAAAGTATAAGTAATTTAAAAATGCTATTTTTAAAGAGTTTTTGCAATTTTCTTAGGAAACGGGAGATTTTGCAGATATATATATCGCTATAACTTTCTTATTATTTATACAATTTTTACCAAATTTTCAGGGTTTGTATAATATTTTATGTTCTTTTTAATGGGCCCATTTATAACTTTTTTTACTCATGCAAAAAAAAGTTAAAAAGTTAGCCTTTTTTTAAAAGCTAAAAATAAAAGGTAAACTTTTTAAAAATAAAAATCGCTTCGAGGGGTATATGCCAAAATAAGCTGAATTTTTCATAACTTCTAATAATTTTGAGATAGTATTCACGAAAAAAATTTCTGTATAAATTATGAAGTGTCCGAACATTATGTGGTTAGGGCTCGTACAAACAAGAGTCTTACAAGACAACAAGGCATGTCCACTGGAAAAAATAGCTTTTTTGGGAAAAATTTAATTTTTTTTAGAAATATACATTTGAAAAAAAGTAGTAATCAACAACTTAACATTATTTTAAAAATAGGTAATAAAAAATCCTTTATTACAAAAAAATAAAGCTAAACATTAAATTAAATTTAAGAAAATAAACGTAAACGTGAAATATACTGTCTGTTGGATTTTTTTTTGCAAAAAAATATCTAACTACAAATGATTTATAAAGTTAAATTACAAAATTATAATTTTATAAATCAAAGTGTTAAATGTTATGTTAATATGGCACCGAATATGTTTTTTTTGCGGCCCGGTATAATAATCGTACTGAATTAAAATAAAAGGAATAATTATTATAAACATAATATTATATGATAATCAGCGTCGGAAATTCCGTAAAAATTTTAAATTTTCAAAAAAATTGACTTTTGCATTTTTTGTATTACCCTTTGAATAAAATATAAAAAAGTAAAAAGTCAATTTTTCTGAAAATTTCTCAATTTTTTCGGTTTTTTCCCCCGGCTCAATTTTTCCGGAAATTTTAAAACCCTATCCCTGAGCCAAAAAAATCGACCATTTTTTTTTGTAAAGTATATCGAAAAAATTATTATGAAAGTCATATCATCGCAATTTTAGATTTTTTTTCTGAGCGACTTTTTGCCTCAGAACTTCCAAACCATTGAGTTTAACAAAATATTTTTTAAAGAAAATGTAATGCTCTACAAAAAAGGTCTGATTGAAATTTCCCGTCAGATGAGCCGTTTCCTTACAATCATGCCTTAAAAATTGGACACTAAAAATAAGAATATTTGAATTTTTAGTAATAGTTTTATAAAAACATGCAAAAAAGTATAGTAATAGGACACATGGACCATAGTTATTGCACATACAATTTATATAAACCTAACAACTTTACATCAAATAACATAAATTGTTAAATATTTATTTAAAGATAAAATGCTGTTTTAGGGAATTTTTTTTATTTCGTGTTTGTAAATATCATATAATTCATATATTTTTTTTGTCGGATTCCTCATCCCGTTTCTGGATTCTGAAGGTAACTACTAATTCCTTGGTCTGACTTGTGAAATAGTTTGTTGCAAATATCATTGAGTATGGTATCTCTAGTTTGTGAAGCATTTATAATGTTTAGGCCGGAACAGGATTATTATATATATCTAATATTTTTTCTGGTGGTATGTTAAAAGTACTTTCCGAATTTATTAATTTTGTTGCCATTAGTTTTTTATGTTCTCTAAAGTGCATTGTTATTCTGCAAGATGTCCTGTGACGAAGAAATCACTATATTACTTACTCTCTAAAAATGAATTAGTCATAAATGTCATAGCGAAAACGCAGCCACTAATAATTCTCGTCCTCGGCAATTTGTATACAGGACATTTAGCAGTCAATTCCTATGAAATATTATTCGCTGAATCCAAAAATGTCGTCAGAAGTTATAAAAATAGAACAGTTTTTGAAATATAATCAATTTTACATATAATATGGAATTGACTAAATCTCAAAAACTACTTAACTTTTATAGTTTTTGACGGTCTTTTCGGATTCAGGGGACAATTTTACATAAGAATTGGCTGGTAAATGTCCAGGATATAAATAGAGTATGATATTGGACATATGTCTAATAATAGAAATTTACATTTTTTACCAACCAGTAATTGGACACTGGCCATTTTAATGTTTGTTTTCAGAATTAAAATTAAAACGCATTAAAGTGACAATGTTTAAACCATGAGGATACCACACACTTTTTAGAAATATTTTTTATTGTAATTGTTAATAAAAAACAAAAATCTTACTACCAAAGTAACGTGCTAACTTTTTTGTCTTATATTGAACCCAAAATAAAGTAGTTCTATATTATTACCGACAGATAGTTATAATTGTATACAGCGTCATCTAATGATTTGACTTTAAGGTAACTATTTATAGAACTCTTGTTTTTACAGTAATAATGTTAATTGTCCAATAACTATAGTGTCCGATAACTGTCTACTTTACCCTATAGTTTTACAATTCTCTTTTAACTTTGGAATTTTATAATTCCCTTAAAAATCAGTACCCGGAAAAAATAATACACACCATCAAAAGTTATTCAAGGTTAAAGTTGAAGTCAAAATGAAATTCTTGTTTTTCCCGCTGTAGATTTTTTTTGGATCAGTTAAAAACTTGAATTCTTTTAACGACGATAATCCTTATGTTATTGATAAAATTACTGAAAATTAAAAAAAAGAAATATATCACATTCGATTTTTTTCGCTTTAAGAAGCTATTTTCTTTAGAAAATATTATTTTCACTGTTATTTAATCGTTTAAATAATAACAATCATGTTGTTTTTTATTGGAAATTGTTAATTAGTTATATAATACACATTTATAAAGAAAAAAATCGAATTATCATCCATAAAAAACAAGAATTTCGTTTTGACTTCAACTTTAACCTTGAATAACTTTTGATTGAGTGAATTAAGCCAAAAATGTTAGGAGACTTTTTTTGTAGAGCATTTGATAATATCTTAATAATATCTATCGGTTTTTTCAGGGCACTGATTTTTACATGAATTACAAAATTCCAAAGTTAAAAGATCAAATTGTAAAACTATACCAATTTTTAAGGCATGATTTTAAGGAAACGGTTCATCTGACGAAAAATTTTATTTAGACCTTTTTTGTAGAGCATTCAATTTCCTTCAAAAAATGTTTCTGAGTCAATTTTTTTAAACCTAATGGTTTGGGAGTTCTGAGACAAAAACTATAACTATGACGAACACAAAACAGAATTTAATGACAATTGTATTTGTTAAAAATTTGACAGTGTCAACTGTCATCCGAATTTAACCTCACTTTTTGCCAATTTATAATAAAGTTAACTTCATCACGTGACTAAAAAGCTTAAAAGCCAAACATAATAATATGTACTTAATTACAAACTTACTGGTAGACATATCCCTAACACAAAAATTCTCGTTTAAAAACACTTGTTTCACATTTTAAACAACAAACTAAATAAAAAATTCACAATTGCAATATTATATCTTAATTACACGACTTTTTGGCGGCAACCGTTACAACAGCATTCTTTAAAATAAATTATTATCCGCAATATTTAAAGAGGACCAACTAAAAACCTTAATTACACACGGTGGTTTTGATAAACATGTGAAGCGTTATCTCACAATGAAAAAACACAGGCGTATGTGTACTGGGAAGCTCGAACATTTTATCAGCAAACTGGCATTTCAAAATGAATTCCAGTTATTGGAATTTTAAATTGTTTTCCTATAGTTATTTTGAAGCATTAAAAATGTGTTGTGAGTGTTTTATTGGTCTGTTTATTATAAATGTGCAAAGTTATTCATGAACGTAAAAAATTAATTGTTGATTAAGGTATTTAAGCACAATAATGAGGCAATATTTTATTACTAATTATTATTTAGTAAATACAGTCTTTAGTTAATTCAAGCTAATTTTTTTAAATTATATTTATAGTAATTATAATATCACGTTAAAGTCAAAATAATTTTAAAATTGTTGCAAATCTACAAAATTGTCCCTTGAAAAACAGCTGACACAAATTTTGTTTGAAATTTGTACAATTTATGCCAAGAGTTCGCATAAAATTTGTATCATAAAAAATTATGAATTTGAAAATACGCAAATCTTTTCAAAAAGTAAAAATTAAAAAAGTTGTGCCACATTATATTTAGTTAATTTAACAATAAAAATGGCAGTTTGCAGTTTCTTGTTCGGGACCCTTTGGTGACTTAAAAATGATATTTACCAAAATCCTAGCTGCTCCTCTTTTCGTTATTTTTTGAAAATTCATGATTTTTTTTTTAATTTTTGTTTATTTCAAAGTCTACCTTTGACAGATAGACCAGTGCCGAAGCCTTTAAAAATGGTAAAAAGTGAACAAAAATTACAGTAGGATGAAACCCATTGGAAAAGGAGGAGAATATAATAAAAAAGAAAGAAAAAATAAATTACGGGCGATCTGACTTCGGGAAGTGGGAGGGGGGGGGGTTTAGGGGTAAAAAATGGTTTATCTCGATTTCCGGCAAAAATACAAGTCCTATGGAAAAAAGTTAAATGGCAAAGTTGTAGGTAATAAAAAGATCTACAACTTTTCTATTTACAATTTTTTCACATAACCTCAAAATTTATGTGAAAAATTCAAATAACCAAGTTTTTGGTTTTTTATTTTTATCTTTTTCAAAAAAAAAATTTTTTCCACGAAATTTGGTGAAAACTTGCCTTTTTATGTCCCAAATACACTGTAATTTATTTGATTTGAAATATTTATTATTTCACCTTATTTTGACTTAATATCAAAAAAACACCCTTATTTTCAATCGAAAATTCTCGCGTCAAAATATCAGCTTTTTTCAAAAAGTCGGTGTGCTTTTTGTTCGTTGAAATCTCTACTTTCTGATGGTGTAAAAAAAATATACATTACTATGGTAAATGTTCTCAGAAAATGCAAAAAATATTATAATGAAAAACGAAAAAAACTCGAATTCGAAAATTTATTTTAATCATTATGTACAATTTCATCAAAAAAATGTGATTGTTGCAATTTTTTTAGTTAAAAAGTTTATTTATTAAATTCTAATAACATTTATGTCAGAAAATCTCATAAAATATAAAAATACATGTAAATCATACTATTGAATTTAGATACTTCATTCTGATTACGTTATTCATTATAATATTTTTTGTATTTTCTGAGAACATTTACCATAGTAATGTATATTTTTTTTACACCATCAGAAAGTAGAGAGTTCATCGAACAAAAAGCACACCGACTTTTTGAAAAAAGCTGATATTTTGACGCGAGAATTTTCGATTGAAAATTAGGGTGCTTTTTTGATATTAAGTCAAAATAAGGCGAAATAATAAATATTTCAAATCAAATAAATTACAGTGTATTTGGGACATAAAAAGGTAAGTTTTCACCAAATTTCGTGGAAAAAAAATTTTTTTTGAAAAAGATAAAAATAAAAAAACCAAAAACTTGGTTATTTGAATTTTTCACATAAATTTTGAGGTTTTGTGAAAAAATTGTAAATACAAAAGTTGTAGATCTTTTTATTACCTACAACTTTGCTATTTAACTTTTTTCCATAGGACTTGTATTTTTGCCGGAAATCGAGATAAACCATTTTTTACCCTTAAAGCCCCCCCCCTCCCACTTCCCGAAGTCAGATCGCCCGTAATTTATTTTTTCTTTCTTTTTTATTATATTCTCCTCCTTTTCCAATGGGTTTCATTCTACTGTAATTTTTTTTTGTTTCAAAAATTATCGACCCTGGTCTAAGAGTACACATTTGTACACCGATTTTTATAAAATTAGAGTATATTATTGAGAATACGTTTTAATACTGTTCACATCATTTGATATATACAGGGTGAGCCAAAAATCGCTTATTTTTAATAAAGCAAAACTCATGATTTTGGAATAACACGCAAAAAGATTTATCCCCATTTTTGTTTAGATATTTCTACGTTTATCAGGTTACAAAATGGCATTTTTATTAACCTTTTATAAAAAAATAGATTTTTAATAAAATTAAATAAAATAACGCTTAGAGAATATTTAAAATGTTGTTTAATTTAAGTTTTTTAATAGTTTTCAATTTTGACCGAAAAACTGGTTAAAGTTTTTTGATCGGCACTCTTTGGAGATTTAAAAACGATATTTACCAAAATTCTAACTGCTTTTTTTAAATTTGTTAAAAAAACATTTTTTTTAAATTATTTGTTTATCGCAAAGTCTACCTTTGCCAGAGTACACATTTGTATACCGATTTTATTGAATGCAGTTTCTTGTTTCCTAGCTGCTCTTCTTTTCGAAATTTTTTGAAAATTCTTAATTTTTTTTTAAATTTTTGTTTATCTTACCTTTGACAGAGTACAAATTTATTAATATTTAGTATATTGTTAACGAGACTTGGAGAATACTGTTTTCATACTGAGCACATCATTAGATTTATACAGGGTTAGTCAAAAATCACTTTTTTATACATATAGTAAAAAGCATAATGCACAAAAAAGATAAATCTATCTCCAAAAAATGTTATTTTATTTAAAATCAATTTTTCTTATAAAGTCTTAATAAGAATCCCATTTTGTAGCCTGATAAACATAAAAATATATAAAAAAACATGGGTGGGTATATATCTTTTTTGCGTGTTATGCCAAAATCATGAATTTACGCTTTTGATTTATTAAAAGAAGCGATTTTTGGCTATCCCTGTATATATTAAATGATGTGCACAGTATAGAAAGTATTCTTTAAATCTCCTTAACAATATACTCCAATATTATAAAAATCGGTGTACAAATGTGTACTCTGTCAAAGGTAGACTTTAAGATAAACAAAAATTTAAAAAAAAATCATGAATTTTCAAAAAATTTCGAAAAGAGGAGCAGCTAGGATTTTGGTAAATATCATTTTTAAGTCACCAAAGGGTCCAAAACAAGAAACTGCAATCTATTTTTGGCGGCATTTTTATGTGACACACCGTGCCGATAGGGTTAAATCAAACAAAATCCTAACCACTAACCAATACGCGATATACTTTATTTTGAACAAAATGTTGAATTAGGCCGACACCACAATGATAGAAAATCAAAGAACCGCAAGAATGTCAAAAATACATTTTACAATTCTCAGAAAATTTCATTATTGATAAGTTTTTGCTTGATTTTAAACCCACATTATTTGGTTAATTTGCAATTTTTCTAAAAAATTTTGGCTAAACTTTTTTTGATTGATTTTTTCGTTTATTTGACATTTACTTTCCACGAGAAATCTCATTAATTTTTCTTATGAAAAATTATAAAAAAATGCATAAATATTTGCTGCAATTGTACAAGTGAAAAATCGACAAATAAAGCGCTCTGACAGATGAAAAAAATTAAATACAAATACTGTTTTATTGGGCAGCGTAAATTTCGAGGTACTCATAAATAATGCATATATGTTTAATATAAATTGAAAATGATCTGGCTTACCTTGTACTCCTCCACCAAATGCAACTGAATCTGAAATTAATTTAAAAGAATTATACATGACCAAATTACAAACTAAAACTATAGGTTTGGTAAGAATTAAACTAACTTAAAATAGGTTCAAAAAAGATAAACAGAAATATGATAAGCAGAAATGTATAATTAGCCGTAAACATTTTGTATTTTATAAAATTATGTAAATTTTTATTATTATCTGCATTACATATATTGTGAAATTCCTAAATTATGGTTTGCAGAATTAAATTACATAGATTTCGTCATGCTTTGTAGAATTGATGTAATTCAGTAGGAATGTTATTTAATATTTTTTGTTTATAGATAAAAAAATATATACAATTTGTTTCTGTTAGGATGCAACCTAATCTTGTAACCGAACCTTGGAAAAAAGTATTGTTTTATAAAAATGTGAAGATAATTTTTTTGTTTAATTTATTAATTATCATACTGCTATTTTCAGTTATTAATATATTTAAAATTAACTTTGATATACATTTATAAACGAGCAATGCTCTATAATAGTTTATTTTTTTAAAAATACGCATGTATGTTAAAATATAAAGTTATGGGATAACGCCATCTATCTAATGGCGGGTTTATACAACTTCATATAATTAATTTATTACATAATTCACAATTTAGTGCATAAGCCTAAAAGTTAAATAGTACTATCTGCTATGAAAAAGTTTATACAACGATTTAATCCCTAACTCACAATTTAGTGTTTATTGAATAACCTTGAAAGTTCATAAAATTTAACTTTTATGAAATAAATTATGAATTATAAATAAGATTGAACAGCGCATGTGCCAACAATTTTTTTATCTCCATTTTTTAAGGTTATAATTAATAATTATTGTGTTTTGTGTTTGTGCCTTAAAAAATACTACAGTCTTACAAAACATGAGTTTTAATGAGGGATTTTGTTTTATTTGTCACTTTTAATTGTCAATATTGTCATTTGAAAATAGTTATTTACGATATAAGTGGGATAAGAGCTTTATTAACGTACGCATGCGAAATTTGCAATCGCAAAAGTACGTTAATAAAGCGTTATCACACGTATATTGTACAAATTTTTATCTACGCCTCTAAATGAAAAAAAACGGTAATTATTTTTGTCTAAGACTTAATTTAGGGTTATTTTGACATTTTGACTTTTTTATTTGATTGGTTAAAAGCAGAGAAAAACGCGTGCGTTAATGAACTTCTTATCTCACTCAAAATGAGTGGGATAAGAACTTCTTATCTCACAGGCGTAGATAAAATAAAATATATATTAAATTAATGGATTGTATAAACCAGATTTTAAAGTTATGTAGGGTAAAGTAGACAGTTATCGGACACTTTATAGTTATTGGACAATTAACATTAATAATGTAAAAACAAGAGTTAGATGACGCTGTATACAATTACAGTCGGTAATAATAATAGAACTACTTTATTTTGGGTCCAATATAGGACAAAAAAGTTAGCACGTTACTTTGGTGGTAAGATTTTTGTTTTTTGGTATAAATGGTTTAAACATTTAACACTTTAATTTTAATTTTGAAAACAAACAGTAAAATGGCCAGTGTCCAATTACTGGTTGGTATAAAATGTAAATTTCTATTATTGGACATATGTCCAATATCATACTCTATTACTCTATTAGTATCGCGGACGTTTACCAGCCAATTCTTATGTAAAATTGTCTCCTGAATTTGGAAAGACCGTCAAAAACCATAAAAGTTAAGCAGTTTTTGAGATATAGTCAATTCCATATTATATGTAAAATTGATTATATTTCAAAAACTGTCCTACTTTTATAACTTTTGACGACATTTTCGGATTCAGCAAATAATATTTCATAGGAATTGACTGCTAAATGTCCTGGATACAAATTGCTGTTGACGAGAATTATTAGTGGCTGCTTTTTCGCTATGACATTTTTGACTAATTCATTTTTAGAAAGTAAGTAATATAGTGATTTCTTCGTCACAGGACATCTTGCAGAATAACAGTGATTTAAATACAGTGCATGATAGAGAACATAAAAAACTAATGGCAACAAAATTAATACCACCCGAAAATTTTTTAGATATTTATAAATCATCCTGTTCCGGCCTAAACATTATAAATGCTTCACAAACTAGAGAGACCACACTTAATGATATTTGCAACAAACTATTTCAGAAGTCAGACCAAGGAATTAGTAGATACCTTCATAATCGAGAAAAGGGATAAAGAATCCGAGAAAGAAATATATGAATTATATGATATTTACAAAAACGAAATAAAAAAATTAGGTACCTAAAACAGCAATTTGTCTTTAAAAAATATTTAAAAATGTATGTTATTTGATGTTAAGTTGATATGTTTATATAAAAATTGTATGCTCAATAACTATGGTCCATGTGTCCAATTACTATATAAAATGTGCAATTACTATACTTTTTTGCATGTTTTTATAAAACTATTATTAAAAATTTAAATATTCTTATTTTTAAGTAAACGTAAATGAAGTTTAAACAAACAAACTATCCTTTTTATATATTTATAATATATATATAATATTCATTAAGTGTCCAATAACTATGTGGTTTACCCTATCACTTATAAATGAAAACATGTCCCATCAATTTCCAGCGTTTCCAAAATTCAAATTATACAACGCTATCTTGGTGTGTTTGTTTTTGTGATTATTTTTTTTGACAGTTCTCTGTATTGTTGGGACATTGTTGAGGCATTGTTGTTGAGGGAACCTACAGCGAATTACAGCGATAATTTTTTGAAAATTTTCTCTGGTAGTTGCTATATATAAAAAACAAATTAAATCTTAATTAAATGTTGTTTTATTCATTATGAAATTCTTATTTGTTAACTGTACATGGTGCAATTCTATTGGCCGACATTTGGGACGGAAAAATAATCCCCCGAATACCACACGAGCTTCAAAATTATCTGGCATTTCCCTCAAGGTTCCCTGCAAACAAATAAAGTCGTCAAGTTTTTCAGGAAAAATCACTCGCGCTTCGCGCTCGTGATTTTTTAACCTGAAAAACTTGACTCCTTCATTTGTTTGCAACGAACCTATCGGGAAAAATACCCGATAATTTTGAAGCTCTTGTGGTATTATAAGTGAAAATTCCACACCTGTAATTTTTAACCAATCAAAACGTGTATTTTTGATAGATCACCATGGCAACGGTTGAATTTTAGTGGAAATTTTTTCCTCGTGGGTACCCAACAGCGAATTATACTGGAAATTTTTTTGACGTTTATAATGACAGAATATTTTTTTGACAATCTGGTTTTTATTTGTTTACATGATAATTTTGATACATTTCCATTACAAAGTTTAGATGTTTTCTATATTCGTTGGACACCTCCTTTCTTCTTAATGGCGAAAATGCAGGACTTGAAATAAATTAAATGTCTATGTCTAATGAAATATATATAATATTTAGACACTATTCTATTCACCTTTTTTCCATTTAGCACTTTGAGTTTTGAATAGTTAAGATGCAAATATTCGTGAACAATTCAAAACAAATTTTCATTCTTCAAGTAGGAGCCACAATCCTCTAATAATGCGGGTAAATAAGTCATTGCACGATGATTGATCATTACAGCAGACAATTTCACATTTTTTTACGTCGTGCCGCTTGACAGCTTCAAAACTGAAATAACTTTTAGGTTGGGGTTGACTTAGTTGCCATGGTAACTAAATAATCAAGTCGAGGTCAAGTTAAATCAAAAAATAAATTTTAATTATTTAAACACAATTTGGTGTGGAATTTTCTTACCGAATACCACACGAGGTCAAATTAAATCCGGAAATTTTTTCTCCCTCATGAATATTTTTAGAAAATTATCCCTCGTCTTCGACTCGGGATAATTTTCAAAATATTCATGAGCTCGAAAAAATTTCCGGAAATAATTTGACCTCTAGTGGTATTACTAGTGAAAATTTATTTTATCTTTTTCTACTTACAATGTGACAGTCCATCTTCATCCTCACCCAGCCTGGCGCTCCTGTCTCCCCCAGCTGTCCCAGACCCGGATGTGGAAATATCAATCATATCGTCATTTGCTGTGTACGTGGCTCTTGAACCGTTCGTATACTAGAAAAAAAGTGAATACTAATAAATTAATGATTAATTGGAATTGAGATGGGAGATAAGATGCTAGTTGGTTCAAAACAGGCCATAAATAACGCAATGTAAAAACAAAAGAAGGTCGATAATTCGAAAACAAATGCTCAAATGAAAATCATTTATTTGGGTCGTTTTAAAAAAAACCCGCCTTCCGCTGTCCGTAAGTTTGAATTCCAATAACTTTGTTAAACATTATCGGATTTTATTGATTTAAAAACCAAGTGAAAGCCTAACAAGCCCTTAGTAAACTCTTTTTTTAATTTTGAAACTTGTGAAGCACACATTTTCGCATGTCCCATTAGCGTTTTATAAAACTTGTTTAAATATTGAATAACCAGAACTTTGTGTTGCTTTATAGCAATCCATAATATCCTTAGTTAATACAGTAAACAATTTATATATAAATTAATTAATTTTAATCTACTTTTTTTAAATTTGACTCATGTCCCAGACATTTTTTCCGTTGAGTTACGTCCGTCGCGTTACCGATAGAATATTTAAAAAAACATATATATGGCAACTTTTTTGGCACTCACGTGATTAACAAATGATGTTCGGACGTACACATTACCCAGCTGAATTTATTTATTCAATCAGGAAGAAGATATCGGTTGAAACAGGTGCGGGTAACGCGAATGTAATAATTGTTTGTCCGCTAAGTTACTCAAAAAAATAATTAAAATAAGGTAAGAAAAAATACTATTTTTCTTACTTCTTATGTTTATTTTAGGGCACTAAAGCTCATTGAGAGTAATTAATGACTGTAATGTTTTATTATTATTTTTTACATATGGTTTCACAAAACTTTGTCCACTGCGTTACCGAGTCCATTACGTTACCTTATGGTAACGCAATGGAATTTAGGGTAACGCAATAGACTTTTTCGACAACTTGTGAAGCACACATTTTCGCATGTCCCATTAGCGTTTTATAAAACTTGTTTAAATATTGAATAACCAGAACTTTGTGTTGCTTTATAGCAATCCATAATATCCTTAGTTAATACAGTAAACAATTTATATATAAATTAATTAATTTTAATCTACTTTTTTTAAATTTGACTCATGTCCCAGACATTTTTTCCGTTGAGTTACGTCCGTCGCGTTACCGATAGAATATTTAAAAAACATATATATGGCAACTTTTTCGGCACTCACGTGATTAACAAATGATGTTCGGACGTACACATTACCCAGCTGAATTTATTTATTCAATCAGGAAGAAGATATCGGTTGAAACAGGTGCGGGTAACGCGAATGTAATAATTGTTTGTCCGCTAAGTTACTCAAAAAAATAATTAAAATAAGGTAAGAAAAAATACTATTTTTCTTACTTCTTATGTTTATTTTAGGGCACTAAAGCTCATTGAGAGTAATTAATGACTGTAATGTTTTATTATTATTTTTTAAATATGGTTTCACAAAACTTTGTCCACTGCGTTACCGAGTCCATTACGTTACCTTATGGTAACGCAATGGAATTTAGGGTAACGCAATAGAATTTTTCGACAACAAAGTGAATATTTACCGTCGCTTTTATTAAAAGTAGTTTATGATAAACCAATTTAAAATTATTTGTGATTACAACTCATGATATAGATTACATCCAAGGGAAAATTCCACGCAATATACAAGTACTAAAAGACACCAGCTTATAGTCAAAGAAAAAGGGTGTCTATAATTTAGAAATCTAAGTTGTTATTCTGCAAGTGAGCACCACTACAAGGGATTTTGTTGTTGCATTACTCTAAAATCGTACCACCCTATATAGTTTCTTTTTTACGTTATCTGATTAAGTCCTTTGTGTACCCCAGTCCGTTGTGATACCAATGTCTATTTCGTTCCTTTTTTTATTTTTGTTAAAAAAATCCTTAAAATGATTTAACTATCACTTGGTAATACCTGTTTATAAATTAGAGTTTAACTCACTAATACAGTGACTAAAAGAAAATATTAATGGTATTGTTTTTTTAACAAAGAATCGGAATGGTGTCTTTTAAGGTAGTTGTCGTGGTACAATATTGTCAAAAATTTTTAGATTATACGCACCGTAAAAGTATAAGAGCTTGTAGCTAAGTGAATCATAATTTATTCGCAAGACTGTACCCTGGAGACGATACCTTTACGTAATAGTTTCAAATATTTTCATAAGTTTTAATCCGGCAACGTCGCTTATGCTCAACCAATAGATATATTGGAGACTGAATCAGTGTTTGAATTTACTGCGGATATAATATCTATACTCGCGTACAGCGTTGCCAAGTTGTTTTTTTCTGACACTAGTGATGTATACTTTTTACAAATTGTTGAACTTTAAACGGTTATTTATAAACAATTGGACGGTCAAAAATGTTCAATTATTTTTTTTAAACTCAGCAAAAATACATTAAAAGACTGTTAGTTTTTTGAAAGCTTCTGACAGTTAGTTTTTTTTTTATAACTAAGAAACTGGTACAGATCTACAGAAAGCCTATACAATCCATGTTAATTATCCAATTTTTAATTGAATTTATCTCGGGTTATAGACGGTCAATCGACTTCAAATTTTAAGGATAATAATTATTTTAAGGATAATAATTATTTTAAGGATAATAATTATTGTATTGTCATGTCCTTAATATGTATGTAAAAATTTAAAATTTTCTGATGGTATGCTTACAGCACGACAACTACCTTAAAAAGTAACTTAACTAACATAAATATTTAAAAAAGACATACAATTTTTAATAAAAAATAAAATTGGAGTCAAAAGTTTATTTATTTTTATAACAACTTTTTTTATTGAATTAAATTTTGTATTTTAAATTGGTAACACAGTGGAGACATATAAAGCTAGCTAAACACATTTTTCTGAAAAAAACGTAAAAAAAATTAAAAAGTGCACTGCCAGTCTTAAATGTGAGTAAACAAAACATTTATAAAAAACCAACCAAAAGTCAATTTAAGCAAAAAAAATTTTGATCTTCATTTTCCTGAAAGCGGGTGTTTCTTGAAAATGACCCAGATATTAGAGAGAAGAGAAAAAACTGTATTCAAAAACCAATGAAAAACATTTTCCAATAATAGAAAAACGTTATTTTCTTAGGACGAGTTAGAGATATTTAAAAAGTTTTTGGCGAAAATTAATATAAATTTGTATTCAATAAAAATTATGTTAATATAACACCTACCTACTAAAATATTAAATAATCACACCTATATTGCAACGTATACACACTAAACATGTTAGAAGTACTAAAAAATGTGTAATAATGTATTCTATACCTGTGCTTAAAGAAAAAACTAACAATAATCCCTTTAATCGCGAGAAATCTGACACGTCCGGAACTAAAAATGTAATCGAAGGATT
Organism: Brassicogethes aeneus; assembly: GCA_921294245.1. Lineage (NCBI taxonomy): Eukaryota > Metazoa > Arthropoda > Insecta > Coleoptera > Nitidulidae > Brassicogethes > Brassicogethes aeneus. The sequence goes on along the minus strand of OV121132.1, from coordinate 4,654,008 downwards.
AATGAAGCTTTCAGGTAAACATTTGTGTGGTTTTTCGGGAGTGAGGACAGACTTATCGTACGAACATCGACGACGGCGCGCTCGCACGCTAGATCGATACTTTATCGGGTCATGAATGGACAAGGACAAGGCCGTCGCCGTCCTTTCCTGATCCTCCACTGGGGCACTGGTGTAAGAGCGTGCGATTGCGATTGTTTTGGTGCATTCGATGCACCATGCTCGAGTGTCGCGTGGCATTCCTGATTTTATTGATGTTCTCAGTGACAACATCTCATAAAGTTTTTATTAGGTTATAATTATTCTATTATCACTATAATAGTTATTAGATGTTTATTAAAATGTTAGTTTTTAGGTTAGGTTAGGTTAGGTTAAGTTACAGTCTTTTGTGTTTATTGGTGGAATTATGCAGCACAAATTAATTAATTAATTAACATTAACAAGCATAAATACCCTCCTATTGGTAAAATTCCTGCATATAAATGATTATATTTTTAGAAGGGGATTTATAAAAAAAAATATCGATTTTTTTAAATGACGGCCTGTGTAATGAAGTCTGGCATTTTATAGCCTAAACCAAACCAAATAGATGAACATCTGACGGTATAATTTTGATGCAATGAAGCGCCCTTATACGGTTATGGAGGAACTAAAATGCAGCGTTGCCAAAAGCGACCGCGTATATTTAAATTTTAAAAATTTATTTTATTATTTGAGATTGTCAGCGTTACCAAATTCTGTCAAAAAAACGTAGATTTCGAAATAGCCTTAACTAAATAACTAAATATTTTACACAATCAACAATAATTAAATATCATAAAATGACAATTTGCATTTTATCATTTTTATAGTTATAATACAATAAATAATATAATCAAACAAATTATACCTTTTTTTACAGAATTGGGCCACATTGGGTCTATATATAAAAATTTAATTTTAAATATACAAATTAAAATAAAAATAGTTAAGGGTATAATTAAAGTAATTTGAATTAGAAATATTTCTTTATTATGTATTACAAAATATATATAAAATATACCTCTTAAAAAATATTAGTAATAAAAGTACATACAATAAAAGATTATAACATAAAAAAAACCTAATATTTCCCCTTAAAATTTAGCAAAAAACTTGTATTAAAAAAAAGAACAAACCTCTACATTTTTTAAAACTAAATTTAATAAAACTTAAAAATACCTGGTAATAATTTTGTTGGGTAAGCCTGACGATTAAGCCTTCTATTAGCTATAAAGTCTTTCTCAGCAAAATGCTTTGAACACATGTGCAGAGTGCACTCTGCAGTTTTTGAAGACTTTTTCAGGTGTCGTTTCAAAAAGTCGTTTATTTTGACACAACTTAACCCACTGATTAAACAAGTCCATATGCCAAGGACGTGACGTCATTAGATACAGCGACATCTGTAGGACATGGAGAAAGTTTATTTTAAAATACCCCCCCCCCCTATTGAGATATTCGTCTATTTGGTTTGGTCTAGGTTTTATAGTATATTAAAGAACTAATGTCATAAGACGTCATTTTGTCGCACGCGGACAATTATATAAAATTAGTATAATGGACAAGTGCGACAAAAGGTCTTATGACATGAGTTCTTTGTGCTATTTTATCTATTTTGCAAACATTTCATAAAACAAATTAATTTTATACCTTATATTTAATTTGGTAGAATTTTACTTTACATAGTTGGTATCTCAGTTTGAAGTTTGAAAGGTCATTAACCTTTCAAACATTATCACATTCTTTCGCTATGGCGTCGTTAATTTACAATAAGTATTTAAGAAGAAAAAAGGATTTTCTTTGGTGTTAAACAAAATTTATTGCACGAAAAGTCTCGTAAGTACTAGAAAACAAATCATAAAAATATTATAACCTATAGGTATTCAATATTTTATTTTACTAGTAGCCAACCTATAAAATCAAAATTTTGGGTGGAATAAAGTACCTCATTAAAGAACCAAAAGCGGTGTTATAATGAAGTCATTATGAACGCGAAATATATAAATTAAGTTTTTCAGTACCTATTAATTTTGCTTTGTCTTGTCAATTTTTCCATTTAAAAACAATATGTGACGCTTGTTCGTTTTTTCTGATTGGTCAAAATATAAAGGAGGAAAATAATCGTCTTACCTACTATTTAATTTTGGTTATTATTAAATAAGGTAGATACAGTTTTTTTGTTTGTAATTTGACAGGGGGTAACCAGGGGCGTACACAGAAAAATATTGCAGGAAGTTTAACTTTTGCATACTTCAGGGGGGCACCTATTTATTAAAATTTGCGACTTTTTTCTATGAAAAGGGGTTAATAATGGAACTATTTCCCACAGGCTGTGGGCCACAGCACAATAATATTTTGACAGAGAATGCAGTACTCTTTTTTATAAAGTACTAGATGACCCGGTGAACCTAAAATTCTTTATAATTGATTATCAATTCTTCATTGATCACTGTAAAACGACACTATTTAAACTAATTTAAACAATTAAGAACTAATTTCTCGCTAAAACAATTGAATGAATGAATTTGTGGTTATGTTTTTTTAATTAATCTGAAGCGCAGCTACGCACGCCATCTATACAAATTAATCCAAAGATGCACAAAATGTATTTTTTATTTAAATCATTATAACCGAATGAAAGCTTGAACTTAAACCAAAGGAAACTTAAATATTAGTTAAAAAATCGTGGGTACTTAAAAAAATCAGATTTAATTTAATAAGATCATTATCACCAAAAAAGTGATATTTTTATGGAAAAATTATTCTAGAATCGTATACAGAAGAAAAATCGAACAAAATTGTTTTTTTTTTATTACAGCGTCATCTATTACAAATATGAAAAAATGTTTTAGACAAAATCTACCTATTTTTAGTCGAATGATCCGAATCTGCAATAAAAAATAGAGTGTTCCATTGAGGACCAATTTTAGTACTGAGTGATTTTCCCCCTCAAATCATTTAATTTTTATTTCAAAAATTTTTTCGTAAAATGCATACCAACTGAGATATTTCAAAGTTTTAAGTTAAATGACTAACCCTGTATATATAGAAGAAGATAGATAAATATGTACTTAGATAAGAGAAGAAGAAAGAAGATAGATAAATGAGGAGCATCCGTGCAAAACCGGCTATATCCACTTTAATAAAATGTTGGGAAAATGGCAAAAACTCTCGGTTTCCTGGCCTTTACAGATAAAAGAAAAAGTAAACTTGAGTTTTGTGGGCTTTATGGTACTTATAAGGCCAAAATTTTAAAAATAATAGCCGGTTTTGCTCAAAAACCGAATAAAATGTGAAAAAAAAACCTTTTTTAGGTATTAAAAAATATTAACAAAATAAATTTAGTGCAAACATGAAAAAACAGAACAAATTTTAGTAGTAGTATCGACATATCCAAGTCACATGCTCATCATCATTATTATTTATTGGATATAGCCGGGTTTGCTATAAAAACGTGGATTTGGCCGGTTTTGCTCCTAAAGCTACCTTTTAAATGTGATTTTAACATGGATATAGTCGGATTTAAACAGAATTATCTTGGTTTTTGATAGAAATGAACCCAAAGACGCAAAATCAAAAAAAAAACAAAAACTGAATAAAATGGATTTAGCCGGTTTTACACGGATGATCCTCAAATATACTATACCCCCTGGGTATAGCATTAAAAAACTACAATAATATTTGTGGATATGAAATAAAAATACCCGTATGCAGGGGCTTAAACAGAAAAAAAATTCGGGGTTCAATTAAATTCCCAAAACACAACTGTTTCTCACATTTTGATAGGGGGAGGCGTTCAAGCCTTGCCTGTATGTAGTTTGTTTGCTTCTCAAAACTGTGATTTTCTTCTGTTAATATTTCAATACAACAAGTAACCATTATGGTCTATGCAAAAGACTATGGTAGTAACTAACTTTTTGGCATTTGAACTGCGGAACGAAAATGTCCATTAGATCATTTAATTTAAATTAAATGTACCTGAGACACAAATATTATACTATTAGGTACTTGAAAAATAGTGCTTTAATAGGTAAGAATACATTTGTAACTCAAATTTAACCAAACATGATAAACTATAGTCTTAGTTGAAGGATCAATTTTTCATGACTTAAAAATTTAAAAACTTTAAAATGTATAATTTTGGACTTGGCAATTGAAAACATTTAATAAATTGAATTTTCAACGTAGAGAGGCCAATAATCATATAAAATTAAAAACCTAAAAATATGAATAAAAATCTTAAATATAAATAAAAATGTAAATAGCGTAAATAAAAACTAAAATAAAGTATTAAACACCAAATGTTTTCTACTAAAGTGAGTCAATATACAAAAATAAATTGCATTTTAATCTACCTACCCAGTTAATAAAAACAAACAGTGTAATTTTTGTAAACTTTTACAATTTTAATTTTAACAATGTAGGTAACTACTTGCTTTTATGTTTTTTTTTAACTTTGTATAATTATAATTATTACCATTACAAACATACAAGGAACATATGTTTCTAGAATACTTCACACTACAAAACTATAAATTTTTATCTAATCTTGCAAAAATTATATTTATTTACTCATAAATGGAAAGGCCTGGGATAAACATTGTATATACATAAAGCTTGCACATAATTCCATAGTTATTAAGCATATTTAAGTTATAATTTTTATTAATTTATTTAAAGCTTGTACAAAATTGTCCATAATTATTAAGCTTAGATAAAAGTTAAAACATATTTACTTGCATCAAAGGCTCATTTTCTTCGCCTGAGTCCATTTTGTATTCGTCTAACATATCTTCAATGGACTACAAGTTTAAAGTAACACTGCCAGCTCTTTTTTAATCTTTTAAGCACACCTTTCCCCTGTCTAGACCAATTTCCTATAGTTTATTGATTTTAGAAGCTGCAGAGAATTAATTTATTTTAGTATGTTTTAAATACAGTACTACCACTTTAAGGGTTTTATGTTATTGTTAAATTTTACTATGATTATACAAACGTTTGTAAATAAAGTGGAGAAGTAAAAAAATAACATTTTATTATTTTTTATATGGACATAATACCTACCTACTAAAAGGGAGCTACAATATTTTGTTTGTTTAGTTTATTTGAAACAGAGTTTATATACAGAAAACAACTGTTTTATTGGTTTAAGCAAAAATAAATAAATAAATTATTTACCCAGTGAAATTTATGTAAAAAAATCAAAACATATCAATTATTTACTTTGTTGCAAAACCCAAATAATAACGGGCTTAAGTTTACCTTTTTGTTTACTGCCTGATAAGTAGGCGAATTATGTGGAGACGATAGTCCTGTTCTCTTCAAAGGGTATTTTTCCATGATCACTCAAGAACCTAAAAGGCATATTTAAATCATAATCGACCAATAAACTAGTGCAACATATTCGATATCAGTTCAACGCACTGCAGTGAAAGTATGTGATTTTTTGCATTGCTAGAACACCCTGAACACGGCAAAACTCACCATTTTTACGCATTTTTTGAGCGTAAATTTAAGTTAGTCGTAGTATGCACTGCGATTTAAATAGGACACATCACTAGAACGCATTTATCTATTTGTAACCAAAATATTGGAATATTTGACGAAAACGCGTCACCCGCTGACTGTCAATGTCATATGGAAAATTACATTCTGTTGGCTACAATGGAAATGCAGGACTCTTCACGTGCTTCATTTAAAACACAAGAGATGGCGCCACGTGTATCGATTCGATAATAATTATTTTTCTTAACTTGTTTGCGTAAAATTCGACTTTCTTAACCCGATTCGCAAAACCCTGAATTTTGTTCACATTCTTGAGAAAACTAGAGTCCTTAACTTGTGCATAAAAGCTTTTTTAACGAATGTGATTGCAAAACTCGCCTTCGAGCCGTCTTGCAACCTTTAAGTCTGATTTATAGAGTGCCTTCCTTCCTTCCTCCCTACCTTACGTAAAGATGAAAAATACAAAAACCGTTGTGCCGTACGGGAATACTCAAAAATAATTTATAATAACCTTTATCCTACCAAAAAGCACGCCTCTTATCGACTAGAAACTTTAGGGTAATCCGGTTGCCTAATTTAATTTATTGTGTTATGGTTGGTAACAACCAGCGTTTCCAGATTCTGTCAAAAAAGTTGCCAAATTTTGTATAAATTTAGTTTAATAACAAAAATGACAAATCAACAATGCAAATTGTTAATTTGGCGTTTTTATTAATTGTTTATTATGTCATTTTTGTAATGAAGGTAAATTCAAACAAAATCTGGCAACTTTTATGACAGAATAGTGCATTTCTTTTAAATTTTAGGTTATGTGCTCAAATTGTAAATATCTTTACTAAGGGAAGTGCTTTTGGATTTATTTACACAAATTGAATATTTAGAGTTTAACCTGTGAACTTGTCCTAATTTCATCTGAGTAAAAGAAAAAAACCGATGAAAAAATTAATTTTGTGGTTGTGAAGTTTTTAAAATAGGTAGGTACTATATTTTCTAATCATTGCTTAAACTGGATGAGTAAATAAATACAGAAGGGTATTAGAGCTTTCGTATTTATTATGTTTAATACCTAAATTGATTTGTAACAAAAATAGTTGTATTATAGAGTATATTTTATTACAGACGTTTAAGTTACCAAAATTTGTGATACAGTTTATAAATGAGTCCTAAAATATACTTTATAGATAAATACTTGCTAAATTTAAAATGCAATATTTCCAATATAAATACTATTGTGCTTATAGTCAAACCATTTAACAATAATAAAAAAATCCCCCTTAGATGAATGAATTGTAAACTTATTGTTTCAAAATCTATTTTTTGTTTCTTGATTTTTTCTTGTGACCACCCGTACCCAACTTCGAAACATCTAAGTAAAAATTTGTTTAAATCATTTAAATAAGGTGAGTCCAGTTGGAATAAATAGGTACTAAACCCAGGTACTAGATATTCATTTATGTAGTTATATTTCTTTGCCATTTTGGCTCCATCATGTTTAAACAAAGCACTTGCTTTACTATTCGGCAAAATAAATGCTTCATAGACAGATTTGTTGAAAATTTTATCGTAAATTTGGGAGTACACGCTTGGTATCAGCTGTTTATTCAGACCATATGTTGTGGGTATGGAAGAAATCAGTTTATCTTTTATGTTAATTTTAAGGCCGCTGTCACGAAGCTCATTAATCGTTTTTATATCTCCTACATATTTTGGTTTCAGTAGTTGTACCTTAAGTCCATCTTGGTATGTTATACTGGTGATCAAAGCAAAAACTATCAAAGAAAATATGAGTATTCTTATTGTTTTCTTCTGTTTGTCCAGAGTTTTAATTGACTGTAAAACCAACGGGCTATATAAGCGGAATAACAAATCGAAAAATTTAACATTTTTAGACAGAAGTTTAGCTGTAATTGTTAGTATTAAAGGTAGCATAAACAGTACTGCAAACTGCACAAAGGCGTTCGAAAAGGTGGCCCCAAATATTATTTTTGGCCTTGGTACCACAATCACCACATTATCCATAGTTACAGGGTAACTGATAAGTGCAAAAGCACTATTTTCCAGCAATACAAAACTTGGTACAAACGTGAAATCCACTATTTTTTGTTGAAGTAGTTTTGTTAAATTGGTTTGAGTTGTTTCAAAAATTTCGTATGTGGCATTTCTTACTTTTACGTATTTGTAGAGTAAATTAAAGTCTGCACCCACCCATTTGTTATTTTTCTTTACGTTTTTGGGGAAGTCTATATAAGCTCCCACGTTAAATTTGTGATGGTGTAGATTAACAAGTTTTTCTGGGAATAGTGCTTTTGATTGGTTTAAGTAAATCGTCGCATTTTGGAAGGGATTGTATGTTAAAAATTGAAATCCGGTGTCTCGATAGATGAACACAAAATTTAATATTTTGTAGTTCCAAAATTTTGCGAGAGTTTCTTGCAAATTTGGTTCGTTGTTTAATTTGGGACAAAGAACACAAAATACATAATCATGCACGTTAATTTTGTTGACATACAAGTTCAAACTTGCAAGTTCGCTGAGGAATAACACCGAAATGCTTGTTTCTAATATTAATGGTTTTGTAAATCCAGTTCTCACCGGATATTTGCAATTTTTAATAAACCAGTCCACTTTGTAACCACAATCTGAATCACCATATATTTTAAACGTGATGAAATTTCTGTATAATATTTTCTTAAAATCCTTATAAACCATCAAATTATTTGTGGTAAACTCTTCATCTTCTTTCAGTACAATTTGGGATTTTATAAGTACGAATAAACATAAAACACATATCTCAAACATTGTGTTGTTTTGCCCACTGGCTAATATTTACTATATTAGCCTATTTCATGATTAATAAATGAAGTAGACATTCATTACACTAATTAATCACCGGCCGTGATCATAAACAAGATATTTATAAAATATTACCATTTAACGTAATTAAATGGTGTTTACTGTAATTTTTCTATTTACTTATTAATTAATATAATATTATATGAAATATTAAAGCTTATATTTGGTGGAAAGTTTATTTAAAACAAACAACAATAAATGTTTTAACACTAAAAATAATGATACAAATGGAAAAACAAAAACACACATATAAAATGTTTTGTTCATTATGTACTAATGCGTTTTTTTGGAGGTAGCTTAATCGCATAAATGTCTTAACCTAAGACCTTATATGGTTTTAACATTCTTTTAACTTAAATTTTAAAAATTTTCAGTGTATTATTGGGACAAAAACCTACGATTTGTCAAAGTAATGAGATTATTTTTATTTGCAGAATAAACTTTTTTTACTGTTAATAAAATTCTCATTTACTATAATAAAGCAGCAATGTTAAGCTTTTATAAAAAAAAATGCAAATATTTGCAACATCCCTGCACTGTAAGTTCTGCTTTAAAGTTGTGCATTAAAAATAATGTAACAACCCGAAATTTCAGATCTGCTTAATGCAGAAACAGTTTTGTTCCCCAGAAACTTCTAATGGACCACGAATGTGAAACACCCTGTATAAACTTCTTAAGCTTTTATAAAAAAAATGTTCATCCAATAAAGTAATAGTTGTTATCATATTGTCATGGCAATAAGAAATACTTTATGATTATATTAAATCTTTGTCGAACTTAAAATGTTTTTGTTAAATCTATAGATATGTGTGAATTGCGCTTAAAAAGAGGGGGAAAGGGCCAGCGCTCTCCTTGGTGAACAAAACTTTTTAATCCACAGTCAGTGTTATAATCTTATTGATTTCACTTGTGCAAGTGAGGTGTGGTAAAATCTAGCATGATAAAAATATCAAAAAGATCACTAAGATAATTAAAATTTCGACGTTTTCTAAAAGAAATATTTTAGGTCTATTCTATAAACGAAGCAGACTTGTTGTTTAAAAAATGAGTTTATATTTTTTTATTTTGTACATTATACAGGGTGTCCCGAAATTAGGGGGCCAAACTTAAACAGCGCATTCTTTATAGACACTTTTTTGTTTAATAAACATGTATCAAAAAATGCCCCCTAACGGAGCTACGGCCCCCTGAATAGGAGCCTAAGAGAATAGTTTTTTTAAACTATTCCTAGAGCGTTAAACATGAAGAAATGAAAATTTGGCACTTTGGTAATTTTTAGATGCTGAATCAAGATCTAAGATCAAAACTGTTAAAATTTAATCATAGGCGTAACATTTGGGGGGGAAAAGTTATAAAAATAGCCCCAACTTTTTTCCGAGATAATATTTTAATTTTTTTTTATGAAATTATGAAAACTTATAGTTTTTTACGAAAAATAGGTAGTCTTGATTTGAATCGCTCAGATGCACCATTTTCGAGAAATATGCATTTATAAATTACTCTGCATAGCATACACATCTCATATTTTTGTTAAAATTTGAAAAATCGCTCTATAATAAAAAATAACAAAAATCGAGCCAAAAAATATTAACTAAACTATAAAAGTAAATGTAAAGTCAGCAAATAACCCAAACGACACTTTTGTCCCAAAGTTTTTTAATGAAAATATTATAAATTATGCTAAGCATAGTAATTTAAATTGCAATTTTCTCGAAAATGGTGCATCTGAGCGATTCAAAGCAAGAGTACCTATTTTTCGTGAAAAACTATACATTTTCATAATTTTATAACAAAAAATTAAAATACTCACTCTGCAAAAAGTTGGGGCTGTTTTTGTAAATTTGCCCCCTCAAATGTTACGCCTATGATTAAATTTTAACAGTTTTGATTATAGATCCAGATTCAGAATGTCAAAATTACCAAAGTCCCAAAAATTCAGGTCTTCATGTTCAACCCTCCAGGAATAGTTTTAAAAAAATGATGCTCTTAAGCTCCTATTTAGGGGGGCGTTGGTCCGTTAGGGGGCATTTTTTGATATATGTTTATTAAACAAAAAAGTGTTATGTTTCTATAAATAATGCACTGTTTAAGTTTGACCCCCTAATTTCGGGACACCCTGTATAATATGAGTTAATTTTTTTGTTATAATAAATAATTTGTTTTAATGCCTTGCAATTATTTAAAAAAACTACCCAACACCCAGCAGTAGGTTGAAAATGTGACCATTGTTACAATGAAAATAGTTTATTGAATTAACAGTTAATTTGTTAAATTTACATAAATTTTATTAATATTATAAAAAAAGTTTTATTTTAAACGAAAAGGGATTTGTAAAATTTACAAAATTTCTATGAATAATACCATTAGGGTTTCATTAATAAAATAAAACGTTTTTGTAAACGGTATAGAACTGTTTTTTTTGGACAAATAGTAATAACTATATTTAACAATGCGTTTCTGCATTTGGAAGAGTGTTATTTTTAGAAACATAACGTTAATTTACTTTATAATTAATGCAAATGCTATTACTGAAAGCAGCGTTTGTAGATAAATAATTTTTATAAAAATGATATTTTTGCCGTAACAAAACAAACTGGATAATGACAGTACATGCTGATTCTAATATTAATGCGGAAGTTCCGCGATGGCGGATGCGGAAGCAAATATTTGCAACATCCCTGCACTGTAAGTTCTGCTTTAAAGTTGTGCATTAAAAATAATGTAACAACCCGAAATTTCAGATCTGCTTAATGCAGAAACAGTTTTGTTCCCCAGAAACTTCTAATGGACCACGAATGTGAAACACCCTGTATAAACTTCTTAATTTTGTAGATGCACATTTAGCCTTTGGTCTGTAAAAACGTACCTATAGGTATAAGTATACTTTCTTGAGTTAATAACATTAAAGTAATTGGAAAACAATTATAGTGCATGCCTTTTAGTTTAATGAGTAGAAAACAAAAGTTATTATTGGAAAATAACTATTAATTACTATAATTAACATCGTTATAAACGTTTTCGACTAGTTAATTTTTCACTAAAACAAAATGAATTGCCTTATGATTTGTTGGTTATTTTTTCTTCCAATGGTTTTCTCAGCAATGATGCCTTTAAAGGAAGCTAAAACAAGTGGCAGAGAATGGAACATTTACAACAAATTCAAGCAAATTTCTTACATACAAAGAAACACTCAATACACGACTTACTTTACAGGTGATTTTGTTGGGATATGTCGTGAAAAATCGATTTTTTTTTTGAAAAACTTCATATTCCCTTATGTGGTTACAAACACTACAACAAAAAATGACCATTTCATGAGAGCTGGTTTTGTTGTATTGTATATGGATAACTTGGCTAAGGTTAAGTATTTTATGGCACAAATAAAGAAAAATTCATATTGGTCCAGTGATACCTATTTGGTAGTATACTTGTGTTTTAATGTTTATAACCATAATGAAATAAAGGTGATACATGACATGTTGTGGAGTTTAGAGATAATAAAGTATTATATTAGTTACGATTTAAAAAGTTTGTATAACAATCAAACAACGAATCATAAAGAATATTATAATCATTTTAGTAAAAAATACGTTGACTTGAACAAAAATAAAAATTACCATATGGATTTGGTCACACAAAATTTGTATGGGTACAAGCCAAGGGTTGGAATTTGTGATGATTTTCCAAAAAACTGGAAAGATCCCAATGGAACGTGGGTAGGTGGTGATGTGGGTGTATTAAATTTATTCTTAAAATCAAAGAATGCGACTGTGGAATTTGTGGAAGCAAACAGATATAAATTAAGGGATCTAGCGTTTAGAGAAAAAATTCATTTTAGTATAATACCACATTTTGTGCAAGAAACTGATATAAAATCAAATCAAATAACATACCCATTCACAATAATAAATCTAGTAGTACTTCTTCCACGACCAAGCTACAAGAACAAAAATTTGTTTTTCTTTGATTCTATAACTTTTTTAATCATGATATCATGTGCTTCTCTGACAGGATTCATCATTAGGATCATTTCTAGAAATGAAGATTTTATGACCTACTTCTTTGAAGCATTAAGAATGATTCCCTTACAACCTGTGAGTCATTTTGGAAAACGAAAATGTTACGTCAAAATCGTTATTGTTATATGGTTATTTATATGCTTGCTAGCCACCATAACTTATGATTCAAAACTGACCTCAACATTTTTAAGTCCTAAATCCTCTTTATTAACCACTATCGCACAGATTAAAGAAAGCAAAATTATTGTTAATATAAACCCTGGAATGGATTCCATAATTCCTGCTGAAGTGAGATTGCAATACACTACTACAAGCGATAATGATATCGTGAAGAAAATAATACAAGTCAAAGAAGAAGCGTATATTTTTCCCGACGACAAAGCATATTATCTGTTTTATTTCTACTCTAAGCTGCATTTGGAGGAGAAATATTACATTGTGCCGAACTATTTAAGAACTGATTTTATAACTTACCTTTTTTCAGACAATTCGCCCTTTTTAAAGAGCATGAATACATTTTCTAATGAACCTATTCGAAGGTGGGTTTCTTAAAGAAAATTATTATATAAAAACTAAACTAAAGTCAAGAAAGCAGTGCATTTTGTAAAATAAAAACTAAGATTTAAACATTTAAGTGGTATTTTTTTATTTTTTTTGTTGGGTTTGGGATTAAGTTTTATAGTTTTTTTTATTGAAATTTTGGTTTATAGCTATAGAAAGTTTGTATTTTTCAAATAACTTGTTTTTAAAAGACCATGGTCTCTTTTAAACTTAAACTTTTCTATAGACTTAAATGGATTATAAACGCTTTTAAAATTTCAAATCGATATATTTTTTCGTTCCTCCACTTCTAATGGACTGCGAATGTGAATTACCCTGTATATACTTCTTAATTTTGTAGATGCACATTTAGCCTTTGGTCTGTAAAAACGTACTTTCTTGAATTAATAACATTAAGGTAGGTAATTGGAAAACAATAGTTCATGCCTTTTAGTTTAATGAGTAGAAAACAAAAGTTATTATAGGAAAATAACAATTACTATAATTAACAACCTTATAAACGTTTTCGACTAGTTACTTTTCCACTAAAACAAAATGAATTGCCTTATGATTTGTTGGTTATTTTTTCTTCCAATGGTTTTCTCAGCAATGATGCCTTTAAAGGAAGCTAAAACAAGTGGCAGAGAATGGAACATTTACAACAAATTCAAGCAAATTTCTTACCTACAAAGAAACACTCAATACACGACTTACTTTACAGGGGATTTTGTTGGGATATGTCGCGAAAAATCGATGTTTTTTTTGAAAAACTTCATATTCCCTTATGTGGTTACAAACTCTGCAACGAAAAATGACTATTTCATGAGAGCTGGTTTTGTTGTATTGTATATGGATAACTTGGCTAAGGTTAAGTATTTCATGGCACAAATAAAGGAAAATTCATATTGGTCCAGTGATACCTATTTGGTAGTAAACTTGTGTTTTAATGTTTATAACCATAATGAAATAAAGGTGATACATGAAATGTTGTGGAGTTTAGAGATAATAAAGTATTATATTAGCTACGATTTAAAAAGTTTGAATAACAATCGAACAACGAATCATAAAGAATATTATAATCATTTTAGTAAAAAATACGTCGACTTGAACACACATAAAAATTACCATATGGATTTGGTCACACAAAATTTGTATGGGTACAAGCTAAGGGTTGGAATTTGTGATGACTTTCCAAAAAACTGGAAAGATCCCAATGGAACGTGGGTAGGTGGTGATGTGGGTGTATTAAATTTGTTCTTAAAATCAAAGAATGCAACTATGGAATTTGTGGAAGCAAACAGATATAAATTAAGGGATCTATAGATGGATATATATAGCGATAAGAAAAAAAATACATTTTAGTATAATACCACATTTTGTGCAAGAAACTGATATAAAATCAAATCAAATAACATACCCATTCACAATAATAAATCTAGTAGTACTTCTTCCACGACCAAGCCACAAGAACAAAAATTTGTTTTTCTTTGATTCTATAACTTTTTTAATCATGATATCGTGTGCTTTTCTGACAGGATTCATCATTAGGATCATTTCTAGAAATGAAGATTTTATGACCTACTTCTTTGAAGCATTAAAAATGATTCCCTTACAACCTGTGAGTCATTTTGGAAAACGAAAATGTTACGTCAAAATCGTTATTGTTATATGGTTGTTTATAATATAACAAGCATATTATGCTTGTTAGCCACAATAACTTATGACTCAAAATTGGCCTCAACATTTTTAAGTCCTAAATCCTTAATATTAACCACTATCGAACAGATTAAAGAAAGCAAAATTATTATAAACATAAACCCTGGAATGGATTCCATAATTCCTGCTCAAGTGAGATTGCAATACATTACTACAAGCGATAATGATATCGTGAAGAAAATAATACAAGTCAAAGAAGAAGCCTACATTTTTCCCGACGACAAAGCATATTATCTGTTTTATTTCTACTCTAAGCTGCATTTGGAAGAGAAATATTACATTGTGCCGAACTATTTAAGAACTGATTTTATAACTTACCTTTTTTCAGACAATTCACCCTTTTTAAAGAGCATGAATTCATTTCTAATGAACCTATTCGAAGGTGGATTTCTTAAAGAAAATTATTATATAAAAACTAAACTAATGTCAAGAAAGCAGTGGATTTTGAAAAATAAAAAACTAAGATTTAAACATTTAAGGGGTATTTTTTTATTTTTTTTGCTGGGTTTGGGATTAAGTTTTATAGTTTTTTTTATTGAAATCTTGGTTTATAACTATAGAAAGTTTGTATTTTTCAAATAACTTGTTTCTAAAAGACCATGGTCTGTTTTAAACTTAAACTTGTCTATAGACTTAAATGGATTATAAACGCTTTTAAAATTTCAAATCGATATATTTTTTTGTTCCTCCACTTCTAATGGACTACGATTTTGAATTACCCTGTATATACTTCTTAATTTTGTAGATGCACATTTAGCCTTTGGTCTGTAAAAACGTATTTTCTTGAATTAATAACATTAAGGTAATTGGAAAACAATAGTTCATGCCTTTTAGTTTAATGAGTAGAAAACAAAAGTTATTATTGGAAAATAACTATAATTAACAACCTTATAAACGTTTTCGACTAGTTACTTTTCCATTAAAACAAAATGAATTGCCTTATCATTTGTTGGTTATTTTTTCTTCCAATGGTTTTCTCAGCAATGATGCCTTTAAAGAAAGCTGAAACAAGTGGCAGAGAATGGAACATTTACAACAAATTCAAGGAAATTTCTTACCTACAAAGAAACACTCAATACACGACTTACTTTACAGGGGATTTTGTTGGCATATGTCGCGAAAAATCGATGTTTTTTTTGAAAAACTTCATATTTCCTTATGTGGTTACAAACTCTGCAACTAAAAATGAATATTTCATGAGAGCTGGTTTTGTTGTATTGTATATGGATAACTTGGCTAAGTTTAAGTATTTTATGGCACAAATAAAGGAAAATTCATATTGGTCCAGTGATACCTATTTGGTAGTATACTTGTGTTTTAATGTTTATAACCATAATGAAATAAAGGTGATACATGACATGTTGTGGAGTTTAGAGGTAATAAAGTATTATATTAGCTACGATTTAAAAAGTTTGATTAACAATCGAACAACGAATCATAAAGAATATTATAATCATGTTAGTAAAAATTACGTCGACTTGAACACACATAAAAATTATCATATGGATTTGGTCACACAAAATTTGTATGGGTACAAGCTAAGGGTTGGAATTTGGGATGATTTCCCAAAAAACTGGAAAGATCCCAATGGAATGTGGGTGTATTAAATTTATTTTTAAAATCAAAGAATGCAACAGTGGAATTTGTGGAAGCAAACAGATATGAATTAAGGGATCTAGCGATAAGAGAAAAATACATTTTAGTATAATACCACATTTTGTGCAAGAAACTGATATAAAATCAAATCAAATAACATACCCATACACAATAATAAATCTAGTGGTACTTCTTCCACGACCAAGCTACAAAAACAAAAATTTGTTTTTCTTTGATTCTATACCCAGCTAACAAAATTGATTATGTAAGTGTTGTTAGAACTGCTATACAACACATATTATAGAAACGCTAAAATTGTATAATGCGTTTAAAAACTACTATACAACACTTAATCAACCAAAAAGGGCCCCGTTTTATAAAACAGTTTACTTCGTTAGCAGTTATATAAATACACTACACAACCATTATAAAACTCAGTATCAGTATACTGGGGAACTGCTAACGATTATACTATAGCGGTTTTACTCTGCAGCTTAATTGCACTTTACGAATATTTATAGAATATTAAAACAAGCATTTTATAAGTATGTTATAATGCGACAGAATCGTTATAACCCAGACTGCAATGAAGGTTCGAAAATATTCCAGGAATATTCCCTATCGCCTAGGAATAATCCGCTTCATTCTAGGAATATTCATTGGGAATATTCCTAGAATGATCCTCTAAAACTTCCAAGCATCATCTAAGAATATTCCCAGTGAATATTCATTAGTTTAGTTGCAATACCTCTCACCGTTGCTTACGCACGCTTGATAACTATATATACCGATAGGTTAATAATATTAGTTGGAGATGTGCGTCTGTGATGGCACAGCCAAACAATGATTATAGTGGGACTGATCCACTCAGTTATAACTCAATAATGGCTATACTTAAGTTAAGTTCCTGAGTATAAGATGCAATAAGGGCTGGGAATAATCCCCAAATTATATCAAGGAATATTCCCCTAACAATCCTTGAGTCTTCTGCAGGCAGATATATGGAATATTCTTTTTATGATTCCTGGATTAACCAAAATGATTATGCCAGGAATATTCCTGGGAATATTCTGGGACGATTGGAATATTCCTGGGAATATTCCTGACATGTGCAGGGAATGTGATTTTGCGGTCTGGGAAGAACATCAATTTGTTTCCTTCTCTAGAAATTAGGAATGGAGTGGGAAATTTTTATCCTAAGACTATTTTATAATGCGAATTATGTTGGATGTCAAACGGCTAAGATCCAAAATGGTGCTTGTTGTTTATTATGTAAATATAATTATTAAACCTTTGAGATTTACGCTATCGAGGACAACATCTTCCTGCGGAGCAATCTTTTCTGACAATATATGTATATATTTTTAACGAAAAATTAAAGCGCCAGTTAACAAACATAAAAATTATTTAAAAAAAAATTAATTTTTTATTTGACAAAGTTTCATGTTTTTTAAGAATATTATTGTTTTATTTGTTCAGTTTATAATTGACTAGTCTTAAGATTACATTAATTTTTTTCAAGACTATTCATTTTTAATTGACAGTTTTAACGTTTGTTGGTAAAATTCACACAATGGCGGCGATTTATAAACAATTGATCGGTCAATAAATATGGCGTGTTTGTTATAAAATGGTTTTGTCTTTATAAAAACGTTATACAATTTATCTGCTCTGTCGCGTGCGTTATACGATATTTAGGTTCTGTAAAGTTGTTTAATACAGGCGCTATAAAAGTAAAGCAAGAAACTGACATTTGAGATGTTGCCAGATTTTATCTGTATTTTTCAAATTATTTGTTTTTTTTTTTAGAATAAAATACTCATTTTTGGTGCAGTTAGGTACATCAAGTAAAATTTTATTTATCCTGCACGACGTTACCTTCATTTTTTATGCAAATAAGGATTTGTAGGTAACACTGCTGCCTAAAATAACAACCCTGTAAGTTCATTTTTCGTATTGGCTATAACGCCTTTGCCTACTGCGCAATAGAACAATAATATCGCTTAAGGTATGCATTGTACCGCACTATACAATTGTGTTCTGTTTTATCCACTTTTTAGCGGTACCTTCTTTATCTACATGTGACCTAACCTATTTTTATTTTTTTTTAAATGCCCACTTTTCTTAATTTTTTTCCATTGCGACTCCATTTTAAAAAAATACTTAACTTATTTTGGCGTAATAAGACACTAAATGTATAAACAGACTTAAGTAATAAAATTATAACGCAGAACTTGCGATAATTTTATTTTATAAACTTTCTATAAAGAAGTTAATCGGTGTAGTTATAGGATAATTATAAAATAACTTTATACTTATTGTGTAGTGTGTTTACTTCTGCTTAAAAAAACAATTTTTAATGTATCTTATAGAGCTTCAATACAACTTTTATACAAATTCTATTACAACTATCATAAAACGTTGAAACTACAAGTACAGGGTGTCTCAGTTGGTTTTTCACTTTTTGTGGCCCTGTAAAAAAGTTGTTAGGTGGGTTGGAAGAGTGGGGTTAGTCGTAAACAAACGCTTGGTATTGGGAAATTTAGTCAACATGCAGCGTTATACAGGAAAACAACGCACTTTTTGTGTGCGCGAGTTTTATAAAAATAACAATTCTTGCACTCTCGTTCGACGTTTGTTTAGACGCCACTACAATTTACACGACATTTAACAATACCCAGGCATTAATTTAATTAGGTCATGGGTTCGTAAGTTTAAAGAGACTGGTTCAACGACAAATAAACGCATAACCAACCGTTTAAAAACAATAAGAAGCCCTGAAAACATTGAGATGGTGAGAGCGTCTGTGCGGCAGGAACAAAACTTGTCGGTTCGCAGGCGTTATGTCGACATGATACGTGATTTTTTGACACCTGCTCTTCAAGAATTTGAAGGAATTTACCCAGAAAGCTGGTTTTAACAAGACGGAGCCACAAGTCACACTTCAAATCGGTCTTTGCCCGTTGTTCAGGCGTTTTTTCCTGAAAAACTGATTTCCGGAAGAGGTGACATAAATTGGCCCCCCAGAAGCCCGGATTTGACTTTTTATGGGGATATCTTAAAAGTCAAGTTTATCGTAACCACCCTGCTAATTTGGAGGACTTTAAGCACAATATTCGGGCAGAAATGAAAGCCATAAGTGAGCAAACTTTTCGGAGCGTGATTGCAAATTTTAGAGCTCGACTTCAAGAGTTCCAGGAAAAAAATGGGCAACATTTGGACAATATAATTTAAAAGTAATAAATTTCCCAAGTTTTTTCTTTAATTTAATAAAAAATTTGTCAAAATTGATCGATTGGTTTTTTTTAATTTTAAATTCAAAAAGTGAAAAACCAAATGAGACACCCTCTATTATAACTTTTATACAACTCTTTTAAAATAATTTTATAAGGGATTGTATAAAACGTTATACAATGGTTAAAAAATGTGTTTGAGTTTGGTTCTATAACACGAGTTGTAAGAATATATATACAATAATGTATTAGAATTTCGTCGTTTTTACGATAAAATTATTGTATTAAGACGCATTAAACAATAAAAATGTTCTTTTTGCAGCTCTAGACGATAGTTATAAAACAATTCAGTTCTTTAAGGGATTTATTTTGCTAGTTGGGTAACTTTTTTAATCATGATTTCGTGTGCCTCTGTAACAGGATTCATCATAAGGATCATTTCTAGAAATGAAGATTTTATAACCTACTTCTTTGAAGCATTAAAAATGATTCCCTTACAACCTGTGAGTCATTTTGGAAACCGAAAATGTTACGTCAAAATCGTTATTATGCTTACTAGCCACCATAACTTATGAATCAAAATTGGCCTCAACATTTTTAAGTCCTAAATCCTTGTTATTAACCACTATCGAACAGATTAAAGAAAGCAAAATTATTGTTAATATAAACCCTGGAATGGATTCCATAATTCCTGCTCAAGTGAGATTGCAATACATTAATGTAATTACTACAAGCGATAATGATATCGCAAGGAAAATAATACAAGTCAAAGAAAAAGCCTACATTTTTCCCGACGACAAAGCATATTATCTGTTTTATTTCTACTCTAAGCTGCTAATATTTTTCCTCCAAATGCATGCATTTGGAGGAAAAATATTACATTGTGCCGAACTATTTAAGAACTGATTTTATAACTTACCTTTTTTCAGACAATTCGCCCCTTTTAAAAAGCATGAATACATTTCTAATGAACCTATTCGAAGGTGGGTTTCTTAAAGAAAATTATTATATAAAAACTAAACTAATGTCAAGAAAGCAGTGGATTTTGAAAAATAAAAAACTAAGATTTAAACATTTAAGGGGTATTTTTTTATTTTTTTTGCTGGGTTTGGGATTAAGTTTTATAGTTTTTTTTATTGAAATCTTGGTTTATAGCTATAGAAAGTTTGTATTTTTCAAATAACTTGTTTTTAAAAGACCATGGTCTCCCAACTAGCAAAATAAATTCCTTAAAGAACTGAATTGTTTTATAACTATCGTCTAGAGCTGCAAAAAGAACATTTTTATTGTTTAATGCGTCTTAATACAATAATTTTATCGTAAAAACGACGAAATTCTAATACATTATTGTATATATATTCTTACAACTCGTGTTATAGAACCAAACTCATACACATTTTTTAACCATTGTATAACGTTTTATACAATCCCTTATAAAATTATTTTAAAAGAGTTGTATAAAAGTTATAATAGAGTTGTATACCTATTCTTATACTTGTAGTTTCAACGTTTTATGATAGTTGTAATAGAATTTGTATAAAAGTTGTATTGAAGCTCTATAAGATACATTAAAAAATTTAATTAGCAATTTTTAAGCAGAAGTAAACACACTACACAATAAGTATAAAGTTATTTTATAATTATCCTATAACTACACCGATTAACTTCTTTATTGAAAGTTTATAAAATAAAATTATTGCAAGTTCTGCGTTATAATTTTATTACTTAAGTCTGTTTATACATTTAGTGTCTTATTACGCCAAAATAAGTTAAGTATTTTTTTAAAATGGAGTCGCAATGGAAAAAAATTAAGAAAAGTGGGCATTTAAAAAAAAAAAAAAAAATAGGTTAGGTAGATAAAGAAGGTACCGCTAAAAAGTGGATAAAACAGAACACAATTGTATAGTGCGGTACAATGCATACCTTAAGCGATATTATTGTTCTATTGCGCAGTAGGCAAAGGCGTTATAGCCAATACGAAAAATGAACTTACAGGGTTGTTATTTTAGGCAGCAGTGTTACCTACAAATCCTTATTTGCATAAAAAATGAAGGTAACGTCGTGCAGGATAAATAAAATTTTACTTGATGTACCTAACTGCACCAAAAATGAGTATTTTATTCTAAAAAAAACAAATAATTTGAAAAATACAAATAAAATCTGGCAACATCTCAAATGTCAGTTTCTTGCTTTACTTTTATAGCGCCTGTATTAAACAACTTTACAGAACCTAAATATCGTATAACGCACGCGACAGAGCAGATAAATTGTATAACGTTTTTATAAAGACAAAACCATTTTATAACAAAAACGCCATATTTATTGACCGATCAATTGTTTATAAATCGCCGCCATTGTGTGAATTTTACCAACAAACGTTAAAACTGTCAATTAAAAATGAATTTTCTTGAAAAAAATTAATGTAATCTTAAGACTAGTCAATTATAAACTGAACAAATAAAACAATAATATTCTTAAAAAACATGAAACTTTGTCAAATAAAAAATTAATTTTTTTTTTTTAAATAATTTTTAGTAGGTATGTTTGTTAACTGGCGCTTTAATTTTTCGTTAAAAATATATACATATATTGTCAGAAAAGATTGCTCCGCAGGAAGATGTTGTCCTCGATAGCGTAAATCTCAAAGGTTTAATAATTATATTTACATAATAAACAACAAGCACCATTTTGGATCTTAGCCGTTTGACATCCAACATAATTCGCATTATAAAATAGTCTTAGGATAAAAATTTCCCACTCCATTCCTAATTTCTAGAGAAGGAAACAAATTGATGTTCTTATAACGATTCTGTCGCATTATAACATACTTATAAAATGCTTGTTTTAATATTCTATAAATATTCGTAAAGTGCAATTAAGCTGCAGAGTAAAACCGCTATAGTATAATCGTATAGCAGTTCCCCAGTATACTGATACTGAGTTTTATAAGGGTTGTGTAGTGTATTTATATAACTGCTAACGAAGTAAACTGTTTTATAAAACGGGGCCCTTTTTGGTTGAGTAAGTGTTGTATAGTAGTTTTTAAACGCATTATACAATTTTAGCGTTTCTATAATATGTGTTGTATAGCAGTTCTAACAACACTTACATAATCAATTTTGTTAGCTGGGCTCTTTTAAACTTAAACGGATTATAAACGCTTTTAAAATTTCAAATCGATATATTTTTTCGTTCCTCCACTTCTAATGGACTACGAATGTGAATTACCCTGTATATACCAGTGGCGGCTCGTCAGGGTAGGCCTCTGAGGCCGCGCCTCACCCTTAAAATGAAGGAACGAACGACTTTTTGTAATTAGATTTTTGCCTATTACAAGTGTATTTTTACAACAGTTCTACCCAATAAAAAGTAAAAAAGCAATCAATAATACTAAGCGTAAATAAAAATCCAGGCGCAAAGCGCGTCAAGGTAACGTGCATCGTTGAAAGTCGCTAGACAGAGGCGAAATTTTCACAGCCTCGGAAGCTCCCATTTACCTCTAGAAAGCGAAAATGACTCACCAACTAAAGTTCGCGAATAAACAACGTAAATTCAGTCGTACATGAGGCGACATAAAGTTAGCTTGGTTTGTTCTGATTTCTGGTTTTATCACATTATAATCGCGTGTCCGTCTATGGTGGGGAGGCCAGTGTCCTCTAAGCGTTCGTAGAGCACGTTTTGTTTCGTTTTGTTTTGATTTAAATTAAATTATTTAAAACTTTTGGCTGATCTTTTATAGTTTTTGTCTCGATTAGTAAAATTTATTATTTAATTATTGTGGGGAACACACTAAGGTAGATTTAACAGTTTTTATTAAGCGAATTTTATATTTTGAAATAATAGATTGCATAATTCTTTAATTAGAGACGCGGTTTAAAAATTTAGAATTACTTTTAAATCTCACTGCAGACCCACAATTTTACGACCAAATAATGGATAAATTTGCAAACTTAGACGTATAGATTTAATTTACAAAAAGTAGCTAATAGTATTTTATATTTTTTAATACTTAGGTAGGGGTCGACTTTTTAGTTTTATTTTTATTTTTTGATTAATTTATTTATTTTTAACTGTTTTAAGAATATATTTTTAAGTTTTAAGATTAAAAGTAGTCTTTGATGTGATATTTTGTTTGTTTTGTTTTTTAGACTTTATTTTTTATTTATAATGGTTTATTAGGGCTATCGGCGATGACCTCCATTTTAAAAAAGGTCAACGCGTCGCAGAATAATACCTCCCGGGTGACGTGGAAATTTATTTGTATTTAGACAAAATTAACCTTATGTAGCCTCACCCTCCTGTACACCCACGAGCCGCCACTGGTATATACTTCTTAATTTTGTAGATGCACATTTAGCCTTTGGTCTGTAAAAACGTACTTTCTTGAATTAATAACATTAAGGTAATTGGAAAACAATAGTTCATGCCTTTTAGTTTAATGAGTAGAAAACAAAAGTTATTATTGGAAAATAACTATTAATTACTATAATTAACAACCTTATAAACGTTTTCGACTAGTTACTTTTCCATTAAAACAAAATGAATTGCCTTATCATTTGTTGGTTATTTTTTCTTCCAATGGTTTTCTCAGCAATGATGCCTTTAAAGAAAGCTGAAACAAGTGGCAGAGAATGGAACATTTACAACAAATTCAAGCAAATTTCTTACCTACAAAGAAACACTCAATACACGACTTACTTTACAGGGGATTTTGTTGGGATATGTCGCGAAAAATCGATGTTTTTTTTGAAAAACTTCATATTCCCTTATGTGGTTACAAACACTGCAACAAAAAATGACCATTTCATGAGAGCTGGTTTTGTTGTATTGTATCTGGATAACTTGGCTATGGTTAAGTATTTTATGGCACAAATAAAGGAAAATTCATATTGGTCCAGTGATACCTATTTGGTAGTATACTTGTGTTTTAATGTTTATAACCATAATGAAATAAAGGTGATACATGACATGTTGTGGAGTTTAGAGGTAATAAAGTATTATATTAGCTACGATTTAAAAAGTTTGAATAACAATCGAACAACGAATCATAAAGAATATTATAATCATTTTAGTAAAAAATACGTCGACTTGAACACACATAAAAATTATCATATGGATTTGGTTACACAAAATTTGTATGGGTACAAGCTAAGGGTTGGAATTTGGGATGATTTCCCAAAAAACTGGAAAGATCCCAATGGAACGTGGGTAGGTGGTGATGTGGGTTTATTAAATTTATTTTTAAAATCAAAGAATGCGACTGTGGAATTTGTGGAAGCAAACAGATATAAATTAAGGGATCTAGCGATAAGAAAAATCATGATTTCGTGTGCCTCTGTAACAGGATTCATCATAAGGATCATTTCTAGAAATGAAGATTTTATAACCTACTTCTTTGAAGCATTAAAAATGATTCCCTTACAACCTGTGAGTCATTTTGGAAACCGAAAATGTTACGTCAAAATCGTTATTATGCTTACTAGCCACCATAACTTATGAATCAAAATTGGCCTCAACATTTTTAAGTCCTAAATCCTTGTTATTAACCACTATCGAACAGATTAAAGAAAGCAAAATTATTGTTAATATAAACCCTGGAATGGATTCCATAATTCCTGCTGAAGTGAGATTGCAATACATTAATGTAATTACTACAAGCGATAATGATATCGCAAGGAAAATAATACAAGTCAAAGAAAAAGCCTACATTTTTCCCGACGACAAAGCATATTATCTGTTTTATTTCTACTCTAAGCTGCTAATATTTTTCCTCCAAATGCATGCATTTGGAGGAAAAATATTACATTGTGCCGAACTATTTAAGAACTGATTTTATAACTTACCTTTTTTCAGACAATTCGCCCCTTTTAAAAAGCATGAATACATTTCTAATGAACCTATTCGAAGGTGGGTTTCTTAAAGAAAATTATTATATAAAAACTAAACTAATGTCAAGAAAGCAGTGGATTTTGAAAAATAAAAAACTAAGATTTAAACATTTAAGGGGTATTTTTTTATTTTTTTTGCTGGGTTTGGGATTAAGTTTTATAGTTTTTTTTATTGAAATCTTGGTTTATAGCTATAGAAAGTTTGTATTTTTCAAATAACTTGTTTTTAAAAGACCATGGTCTCTTTTAAACTTAAACGGATTATAAACGCTTTTAAAATTTCAAATCGATATATTTTTTCGTTCCTCCACTTCTAATGGACTACGAATGTGAATTACCCTGTATATACCAGTGGCGGCTCGTCAGGGTAGGCCTCTGAGGCCGCGCCTCACCCTTAAAATGAAGGAACGAACGACTTTTTGTAATTAGATTTTTGCCTATTACAAGTGTATTTTTACAACAGTTCTACCCAATAAAAAGTAAAAAAGCAATCAATAATACTAAGCGTAAATAAAAATCCAGGCGCAAAGCGCGTCAAGGTAACGTGCATCGTTGAAAGTCGCTAGACAGAGGCGAAATTTTCACAGCCTCGGAAGCTCCCATTTACCTCTAGAAAGCGAAAATGACTCACCAACTAAAGTTCGCGAATAAACAACGTAAATTCAGTCGTACATGAGGCGACATAAAGTTAGCTTGGTTTGTTCTGATTTCTGGTTTTATCACATTATAATCGCGTGTCCGTCTATGGTGGGGAGGCCAGTGTCCTCTAAGCGTTCGTAGAGCACGTTTTGTTTCGTTTTGTTTTGATTTAAATTAAATTATTTAAAACTTTTGGCTGATCTTTTATAGTTTTTGTCTCGATTAGTAAAATTTATTATTTAATTATTGTGGGGAACACACTAAGGTAGATTTAACAGTTTTTATTAAGCGAATTTTATATTTTGAAATAATAGATTGCATAATTCTTTAATTAGAGACGCGGTTTAAAAATTTAGAATTACTTTTAAATCTCACTGCAGACCCACAATTTTACGACCAAATAATGGATAAATTTGCAAACTTAGACGTATAGATTTAATTTACAAAAAGTAGCTAATAGTATTTTATATTTTTTAATACTTAGGTAGGGGTCGACTTTTTAGTTTTATTTTTATTTTTTGATTAATTTATTTATTTTTAACTGTTTTAAGAATATATTTTTAAGTTTTAAGATTAAAAGTAGTCTTTGATGTGATATTTTGTTTGTTTTGTTTTTTAGACTTTATTTTTTATTTATAATGGTTTATTAGGGCTATCGGCGATGACCTCCATTTTAAAAAAGGTCAACGCGTCGCAGAATAATACCTCCCGGGTGACGTGGAAATTTATTTGTATTTAGACAAAATTAACCTTATGTAGCCTCACCCTCCTGTACACCCACGAGCCGCCACTGGTATATACTTCTTAATTTTGTAGATGCACATTTAGCCTTTGGTCTGTAAAAACGTACTTTCTTGAATTAATAACATTAAGGTAATTGGAAAACAATAGTTCATGCCTTTTAGTTTAATGAGTAGAAAACAAAAGTTATTATTGGAAAATAACTATTAATTACTATAATTAACAACCTTATAAACGTTTTCGACTAGTTACTTTTCCATTAAAACAAAATGAATTGCCTTATCATTTGTTGGTTATTTTTTCTTCCAATGGTTTTCTCAGCAATGATGCCTTTAAAGAAAGCTGAAACAAGTGGCAGAGAATGGAACATTTACAACAAATTCAAGCAAATTTCTTACCTACAAAGAAACACTCAATACACGACTTACTTTACAGGGGATTTTGTTGGGATATGTCGCGAAAAATCGATGTTTTTTTTGAAAAACTTCATATTCCCTTATGTGGTTACAAACACTGCAACAAAAAATGACCATTTCATGAGAGCTGGTTTTGTTGTATTGTATCTGGATAACTTGGCTATGGTTAAGTATTTTATGGCACAAATAAAGGAAAATTCATATTGGTCCAGTGATACCTATTTGGTAGTATACTTGTGTTTTAATGTTTATAACCATAATGAAATAAAGGTGATACATGACATGTTGTGGAGTTTAGAGGTAATAAAGTATTATATTAGCTACGATTTAAAAAGTTTGAATAACAATCGAACAACGAATCATAAAGAATATTATAATCATTTTAGTAAAAAATACGTCGACTTGAACACACATAAAAATTATCATATGGATTTGGTTACACAAAATTTGTATGGGTACAAGCTAAGGGTTGGAATTTGGGATGATTTCCCAAAAAACTGGAAAGATCCCAATGGAACGTGGGTAGGTGGTGATGTGGGTTTATTAAATTTATTTTTAAAATCAAAGAATGCGACTGTGGAATTTGTGGAAGCAAACAGATATAAATTAAGGGATCTAGCGATAAGAAAAAAAATACATTTTAGTATAATACCACATTTTGTGCAAGAAACTGATATAAAATCAAATCAAATAACATACCCATTCACAATAATAAATCTAGTAGTACTTCTTCCACGACCAAGCTACAAGAACAAAAATTTGTTTTTCTTTGATTCTATAACTTTTTTAATCATGATATCGTGTGCTTCTGTAACAGGATTCATCATTAGGATCATTTCTAGAAATGAAGATTTTATAACCTACTTCTTTGAAGCATTAAAAATGATTCCCTTACAACCTGTGAGTCATTTTGGAAGCCGAAAATGTTACGTCAAAATCGTTATTGTTATATGGTTGTTTATATGCATGCTAGCCACCATAACTTATGAATCAAAATTGGCCTCAACATTTTTAAGTCCTAAATCCTCGCTATTAACCACTATCGAACAGATTAAAGAAAGCAAAATTATTGTTAATATAAACCCTGGAATGGATTCTATAATTCCTGCTCAAGTGAGATTGCAATACATTACTACAAGCGATAATGATATCGTGAAGAAAATAATACAAGTCAAAGAAGAAGCGTATATTTTTCCCGACGACAAAGCATATTATCTGTTTTATTTCTACTCTAAGCTGCATTTGGAAGAGAAATATTACATTGTGCCGAACTATTTAAGAACTGATTTTATAACTTACCTTTTTTCAGACAATTCGCCCTTTTTAAAGAGCATGAATACATTTCTAATGAACCTATTCGAAGGTGGGTTTCTTAAAGAAAATTATTATATAAAAACTAAACTAAAGTCAAGAAAGCAGTGCATTTTGAAAAATAAAAAACTAAGATTGAAACATTTAAGGGGTATTTTTTTATTTTTTTTGTTGGGTTTGGGATTAAGTTTTATAGTTTTTTTTATTGAAATCTTGGTTTAGAGATTTCGCTATAGCTGTAGAAAGTATGTACTTTTCAAATATCTTTTTTTAAAAGACCATGGTCTCTTAAAGTTATACCTGAAAGAAAAAATGGTTAAATTAACCAATAAATAGTTAATTCAACAGTTTTGCACATTCAATACAAACAATGTTTACTTAGTTAAAAGAACCATTCATGAATGTTAAAATATAAATTTTGTTTTAACAAATTAATAGTTATTTATGGTACTATGGTTATGTTGAAAATAAGTTAGGCGAGAAAGATTTATTCAAAATGTTTGAGTCTTGGATGAATTCACGGAGGATAAAAGGTATCGATTAAAATGTTCTATTGGCTTATTTTTTACATTTGCAAAAAAATAGCCCCATCGTCGCTTTCGACCAAATACTCGATGCTTTGCTCACCTTTATAAAAAAATCGATATTTTAAAATCGAGTTTAAAATATCGCAAACTAACGAGCTTTTTGAAAAGCAAATCACAGGGATACAAACCAAAGAAGTCCAAGACATTAGAACGACCTAAAATAAAGAAGTTTTTGAACGAAGCTCCCGACGACGAGTACCTGTTGATGAAAGTGGCTTTGATAATGGGGATTAGCGGTGCTTGTGGATGCGATGAATTGGTCAATTTGAAAATATAAAATATTCAAGACGAAGGGAAATATTTTTACGTAGTTTTGCCAGACACTAAAACCAAGAAATTGAGAAGTTTCACCATACTTGAAAAAGGATTTCCAGTCAACCCGATTAATTTGTGTAAAAAATACATGTCTTTGAGACCAAAGAATACTAGTTCTAGCCGCTTTTTTGTTTTTTACAAAAAATGGGAGGTGTACCAGCCAGTGTGTGGGAATAAATACGTTGTCGAAGATACCTTCAAGAATTGCAATGTTTTTGAAATTGGAGGAACCAGCGCTCTACACCGGTCACTGCCTGAGAAGGTCTTCGGCGACTTTTTTGGCCAATGCAGGGGCTAACATGACTACTTTGAAGCGTCACGGAGGATGGAAGTCCTCGACGGTAGCAGAAGGATACCCAGAAGAATCCGTGCATAACAAAATACAAATTGCAGAAAAAATACAAGGTTCTAATGCGTCGGCGTCTTCCAGCACTATCAGCAGCTGTACCGATATGGGAGCGTCTGGTTCCAATGAACCAACGAATTTTACAATGACTTCAAATTCGAATAAACCGTTAGCGTTTTCCTTTAATTTCAATATCAATGTTAATTCTGCTTGTAATAGTAATAAATAAATAGAATACTACTTTAAATATGAACGTGAGTTATAACCCATAACTCACTAGTGAGTTATGGATTATAACACACTAGTGTGTTATTTGATAGTTTACTTGTCTAAAATGACATTAATAATGACAGTCATAACTGTCATGTGTTGGATAAAATTATTAAATTAAAATTTCAGAAATTTATTTTAACCTTGTTGAATTGTTAAATAATAAAAATATTAAAATATTGGTTTAACAAATTTTACTTAAAAAAAATTTTTTATTTAAAATATAGGATAATTAAACCAAATATAAAAGAATGTAAATGAAACTAACTGGAAAGATTGAATAAAATATCAAATTTATTTAAAAAAAAACTTTATTAGAAAAATACAAATTTATTTGTACACAAAATAAATCATAATAGATTTAAATCAATTTTTTTTAATTTATTTGAAATTTTTTAATCCAAAATTTAATTAAAATAAAAAAATCCGATTTTAATAAAAAAAATTTTTTTTTAATTTCGGCGTTTATATTTAAAAGATTTTCATAATCGATATCTTATCCTACAATAAAGTTTATGGTAAAATAATATTACAATTAAATAAACCTACCTTTAAAAACATGAATTAGGTTGGCAAATCCCCATTTATCTAATAACGATTCAATTGCTACAAAATTTAATTATGGAACATATTTAAACAGGTACCTGCATGTAGGTAGGTAATAATCATGTCACAAGCATGGTAACGCGAGAAAATATTACTATTAACTTAGCTTCGTCTTCAATTATTACAAAATAATATTAAACATTTTAGAGGCATTCTGTATTGTAAAAGAAAAATATATTAAAAAAATCACACTTACCAAGTTTTTCACTGTAAAATTGCACCCAAACGACACTAGAACGAACAATGGAGTGGTGGTAGAGATAGAGAAAGAGAAGGGCAGAACGACGTAATAAACAACATTTAGGCAATTCATTTAACCCTCCGCATGAGTTAAATTAACAGTCTTACTCTCGGTTGAATTATCTTTACATTGAACAAAATACCTTGCAATTTTAGAATAATTACTAAGATATGTTGACTTAATATTTTAAGCGTGTAAATGCAAAATACAAAATAATTTGACATATTTGTTTAATTTTTGTGTGTTAATCCATTTAACTAATAGAAAAATGATTTAATCAAATTTCTTAACAATATTTATTCAATATACGTTTAATGTTTATTTATTGATTTAAATAATGGACTAATAAAATGACATTCTCAAAATATTAATTGAAAGTAAAATTTAAGTTTGTCAACAAAATGTTTTTTGTTTTAATATCAAAAGGCATAGCATTTCTAAGGCTTTTGATTTAACAAATTCATTTCTCTCAGTGTCAAATTATTTGAATTGTAATAATTAAGCATAGTTAAAAACTAATTCATTTCTTATTGGTTTGGTTCTTTCGAGTGTATTATTAAAAGAACTTTTTAATTAAAAATGGAAGTTTAATCAGAAAGGAGACTAGAAAGTCAACAATTAGAGCTTGTTTATTCTGAGGGGACATTTTACTCTTACAGGTTAGAGCCCGAGGTCAACTAAATTTATTCCGATGAAGTAAATCATTGTCTTAAAGATGATGGTCGAGAGAATTAAGATTTAATTTAATTTTTCTACTCCCACCTTTAAAACGCCCATTATCGTACAAGTTTTCATGACACTAAGTCACCCTTTAAATAGACATTGAAGTTGTGGCTTTAAGGCGTTTTAGTCACGGGCTGAAGTTGGCAACAGGTCTTTAGTCACGGGCTGAAGTTAGGTTTAAGTTAGTTGACAGTTGTTTAATGTCATACAATCGTTTGACACATGGCAGATTTTATTTAATCATTTTTGAAAGTCATTTTATTATCAAAAAAGACTTTAAAATTGGACTGTATCAAGTAAACGCTGGTTAGTCTAAATTTTGTAAAAAACTAAATTATTAACGTTTACTAATCTCTTCTCAATTTAACACTATTAAATTTCATTTTAAATGTAACATAAACATAAATTATCTCTGTCAAAGATCGATAGAGAGAACTGTCTGTAAAATACCTCGGAATGATAAGAACTAATACATTAAAATTTTATGAACATAGTAACTACATAAACAAAAATTAAATAAATTAGTTATCACATTTTACAGACTCAGGGATATCTTACCTGTAGAAGTATTGAAGATCGCATATAAGTCCCTAGTCGAATGGTATTGTAATTTGGGGAGTACATACGAATGACAAATTAAAAACATTTTAACAACAAAAGAATGATAAAGAAAGTGCTTTATGTGCATAAAAATAAAACTTACAAGGGTTTTATGTAAAAAATAAATAAATTTTTAACATGACCGTCGCATACTTTTTTTTTAATGTGATTTCACACATTTTTATTTGCTCAAAATTAAAAGCACATAGGGAATGTTGTGAATTTTAGGTAAGAGTTTCCACCGGTAAACAACCGACAATAAAAAAAAACATAGCGAGCAATTTATAAATATTTATGTTGCTATTTTATCACTATAGACGGTCATGTTAATAAAAAAATTCGAAGAACTTTAACTTACCTTTTCTATATCAAAATACACGACAGGAACTGTAAATATATCGCTAACTGAACTGCACAATTAACTGTCGCCATTTGCAATAATAAAATATTTTAATTCACACATGCAGTACCATCTAGCGGCAAATAGACGACCTAAAAGTCCTTCTACGTCTGGACAACGTTCAGTTATTATTTTTAGCCTAAACATTTGTTCAATATCATTTTCTTTGGCTACTTAAAAGTTGAATTGAATTTTTAGAATGTCGCAAATATTGGATTTTGCTCGAGGGACGTACGACGGTCATGTGAAACAGGAGTTTTAAAACCAAAATTAAAAAATAAATTCATAGGATAGGACTTTTGGTATTATAAATCGATAAAAAATATGCCTGTCTTGTAAAATGTAAAAGAAATGATGGCTAATATAAAGGTTTTAGTTTTAAAACCCCAGGGACATGGTATCTTAAAAGTTACTGAAAACCACCCATATATACTAGTGCTAGTACTCCTACGTAAAATCTGACGTCTGAATCGTACACGGAGAGAAAAGTATAATGCTGATTACCATAATTATAATACCCTTTACTATAATTTATATTACTATTTGGGACAACTATCTTGTATATTGCCAGATACTATGCATATTTAGTAATTTTTAAATATCCCTGTATGTTAAACCTTAAGGTAAAATATTATTATTCTCAACCAATTTGGTTTTTAATTCTTATTATAATTAGATTTTTTCCATTACTAATAACTTATTAGTAATAAGTATAGTAAATTTTAAAATATAATGTTGCCATTTTAAATATAAAAAATTTTAAAATCGAATATTTTTATATGTTAACAATTAAAAATTATAACATATTTATTGTACTTTTTAATATACAAAAATGTTATGAAATGAATTGAACCTACACCTCGCCAAAGTTTTTTGTTTTGAGTGCGTTCTATCAACTTCAAATACCGACAGACAGGTGTTTTGACCTATATTGGGTATCGTCAGTGTCGACACGACACTGTCGAGCCACTTGTAGTAGTGGAACACAACCAAAACAAAGAAATACCTGAGCTTATATAACATGGTTGGTAAGCCAACAGAAGCGAGATGTAAGAACATCACGTGATCCACACCGTCTAACGACGCGTCGCGACGTGGCCTTTGCCGCAATCGGTACATACTATGCAACCAAGTATGTTCAATTCTTTCTTATAAGTATTACCAGTAATGGGTAAAGAAAGTTTATTGAAGAAACTAAAAAAATTGAATGTTTAAAATGTTATGAGTTACTATATTGTATATTATATTTAAATATATTGTTTATTTACCTTAAACATAAAAGTATCTTTATTTTTACTATATTTTTTTATTAATGTGTAATATATTATAATATTAGATGTACACCTTACATTTGATTAAATTATATAGTAAATATTACTATTTGTAGATAGTAAAATCAATTTACTATACGAACATATTAAAAATTAAAATATATATTATACATTTATGATTTAGTAATATTGATGTTGTAATCTTTACTAACATTGTATAATAAAAAATAGTATTTTGTATTACAATCTTAATATTGTATTGTTACCCTAAAAATTTGTTAAAGTAAATTTTACTATATTTTTTTTACTATTTAAAATTTACTATACATTTCTCTCCGTGTAATCGTTGGAAATGCTGGAAGGTGTGAACCAAGCTGTGCATCCAATTTTTTATAAATGATATCATTTCAAATAAAAACCATTCTAAGGACCCTCGTACATTTTTGAAAATAAGTAAAAGAAGACTTTTTAAATTCTTGTTTGTTTTAAAGATTCTATGGAAGCGTCATTGTACTTATATTTTAATTAAGTTGGTAGGTAACAATGTAATTTCTGCAAAACTAAGCTGTGAAAGTAAATGAAAAACAACAAAGGGTGTAAAAGTGAGAAGTCTTAAGACTTGGGCACCTGCATCCTTCATGAAGGATGAAAATTCGCGCAGAATGAAAAAATAATTGCCGCTGAAAAGTAATTTCCCGTCGAGGCATCGACACAAAACATTAACATCTAAGGTGAACCGGGGAAATGTCTTTGGGGCCTGAGTCAGTTGCCATGGCGATCGCGATCTCAATATCATCGACAAAGAGAACCAATTGGGCCTGGACGTCCCGGGGGCACCGGCGGGCCGAGCCGCGGAGGCCCGCGGGCCTCGAAACCGGGCGGCCTCCGGTCCTGGAAACGGGGGCCCGCGGGCCGCCAGACAATCGCGCCGCTCCACCGCGGGCCATACGGGATATCGCCTCCCTTCTCTGCTGCGCTCGTTTGCGCACAGTGGCCCGCGAGGTTTTTTGCCAAATTGGATGAAAATATTTTTTTATATTTGCGTCGTTTTCAAAAAACACCCGCCTTCCGCTGTCCGTAAGTGTGAATTCCAATAACTTTGTTAAAAATTATCGGATCTTATTGATTTAACAACCAAGTGAAAGCCTAACAAGCCCTTAGTAAACTCTTTCAGAAAATGGTTGTTTAGTTATTTCAGAATATTTTTTTTTAATTTTGAAACTTGTGAAACACACATTTTCGCATGTCTCATTAGCGTTTTATAAAACTTACATACATGTTTTTTTTTAATATTGAATAACCAGAACTTTGTGTTGCTTTCCATAACATCCATAACATCCTTAGTTAATAAAGTGAACAATTTATATACATATAAATTAATTAATTTTAATCTACTTTTTTTAAATTTGACTCATCTCCCAGACATTTTTTCCGTTGCGTTACGTCCGTCGCGTTACCGATAGAATAATAAAAAAAAACATATACCTATATGGCAACTTTTTTGGCACTCACGTGATTAACAAATGATGTTCAGACGTACACATTACCCAGCTGAATTTATTTATTCAATCAGGAAGAAGATATCGGTTGAAACAGGTGCGGGTAACGCGAATGTAATAATTGTTTGTCCGCTAAGTTACTCAAAAAAATAATAAAAATCACCATTTTTCATGTTTATGTTTATTTTTGGGCACTAAAGCTCATTGAGAGTAATTAATGACTGTAATGTTTTATTATTGTTTTTAAAATATGGTTTCACAAAACTTTGTCCACTGCGTTACCGAGTCCATTACGTTACCTTATGGTAACGCATTGGAATTTAGGGTAACGCAATAGAATTTTTTGACAACAAAGTGGATATTTACCGTCGCTTTTATTAAAAGTAGTTTATGATAAACCAATTTAAAATTATTTGTGATTCCAAACTCATGATATAGATTACATCCAAGGGAAAATTCCACGCAATATACAAGTACTAAAAGACACCAGCTTATAGTCAAAGAAAAAGGGTGTCTATAATTTAGAAATCTAAGTTGTTATTCTGCAAGTGACCACTACAAGGGATTTTGTTTATGCATTACTCTAAAATCGTACCACCCTATATAGTTTCTTTTTTACTTTGTGTGCCCCAGTCCGTTGTGATACCAATGTCTATTTCGTTACTTTTTTAGTTTTTGTTAAAAAAAATCCTTAAAATGATTTTACTATCACTTGGTAATACCTGTTTATAAATTAGAGTTTAACTCACTAATATAGTGACTAAAAGAAAATATTAATGGTATTATTTTTTTAACAAAGAATCGGAATGGTGTCTTTTAAAAAGTAACTTAACTAACATAAATATTTAAAAAAGGCATACACTTTTTAATAAAAAATAAAATTGGAGTCAAAAGTTTGTGAACTAAGTACCTACATTTTATTTCAAATTATTTTTATAACAACTTTTTTTATTGAATTAAATTTTGGATTTCAAATTGGTAACACAGTGTAGACATATAAAGCTAGCTAAACACATTTTTCTGAAAAAAACGTAAAAAAAATTAAAAAGTGCACTGCCTGTCTTAAATTTAAGTAATCAAAACTCTAAACATTTATAAAAATCCAACCAAAAGTCAATTTAAGCAAAAAAATTTTGATCTTCATTTTCCTAAAAGCGGGTGTTTCTTGAAAATGACCCATATATTGATATGTCCCCCAAGTGAAAATTTTTATTTTTTATTTTTGGTTGTTTTACTGTTAGTCTAGAATGGGGTTTTTGAGAAGCCACCAGGTCTAGTAGTAACATAAGTGGTTCTGCACTAATGCAAGAATTTTAAGAAATCATACATTTTGAATATTAGAGCTTCACGGAGGTTAGGATTTCGTATGTTTTTTTAAACATCCCTTTGTATATTTGAAATAAGTTATTGTAACTTTTAACACCTTAATATTTAAAAAAAATCCATTTGTACATACATACATAAAGTATTTATAAAAAAAATCTACTTACTGAGATATTACACTTCACGGTGGATAGGATTTTAAATAGCAAATTAATGAACTTAAACTTTTGAATTATAAAACAGCAACACTCTCATCTGCATATAAATTCTAACTGACCTTCAGGAATCACATGCATCTATAACGTCGTAAACAGAGGTTTTTGCTTATTTAAAGCAAAAACAGATTCACGGAGGATAGAATCAATTTTTGTAACTCCTACATAACGGTTATAAAATTTATTTCTTTTAATTTTTAATAATATTTTATTTTTAGTATGGTTTTACTACCTCAGATATTTGAAAACATGTAGGTTAACCTAAAAAGAGTAACAGTCACGGAGGATAGGTTTTAGACTTTTAAAACATTGTAAAAAATAATTAATTGCGGTCTGGAACCTGAGCTGTAATATCTACTTAATTATAAAAGATCAAAACACAATAAAAGTGTAGATGAAACTCATTTAGTTTTATTAAATTATCACGGGGTAACACCATCGGGGGGGGGGACATTTCGTGAGATTCAGGTCTAAAATTTGAATCAGATTAACAATAATTATATTTTTTTAAAGAATGTATATGTTTGTTATGTTTTTAGTTCAATATAAATATATTTTTAACATATTTTTCAATAAAACAATACCGTTTTTTTCAGTCTGATTTTATTTATATATGAACGAAAAGGGATAAAAGTTGTAATTTAGTTTACTTGAGTAAGCGAAAGACAATAAGGCAACTAAAAGACAATATTAAACAGGAAATTGAAAATATATCCCTCTAAATGTAACAAACCATGACGGTCCTTTATTGGACATTATCTTTAAACCTATTGGTTTCAATTTCACGCCAAACTTGTTTCTCATACGAGTACCATAGTATACAGGGTGCCCCAGAACTCGCGCCACAGAGAAAAAGTTATGCCAAACACATTCTTGAAAATAAATAACCTTAAAGTAAAAGTTACGAATTTGACACTTTTTAATATTGTTGTTTGTTGTAATAATGATTAAGAATGAATCTATTAGGTTATTAGTTGTATCTTTTTAAATAAAGAAAGTTGATTTTTTTTAGAATTTTTTGTGGGTCCGTAGATCATACACCTTCAGGGTTGGAACACCCTGTATATACTATATTATATTTTTTGTGTTAAGTAACAACCATTTGTATGCTTTAGTTTATTTAAGATTTCTTTATTATTAAAAAACAGTTTTTTTATTGTATTTTTAATTGGTTACTTTATGTTTAAACCAAATTCAAAAAATAATATATTATTTTATTATAATTGTTAATATTAATTTGTAGCATTATTTTCTGCAAAAAAAATTATTATTATAATTATTTTGACCTAAATTTTCAATATAAAATCACTGTGCGCTGTGCCCCCAAGATATGTTCCAACTAAATTTACTACAAGAGGAGCGTTATGATATTTTTTGTATTAAAATTTTAAATAAAGTAATATGGATGGTATTTACTTAATCCCTAAGCCCTTTTTATACCCTTACCTATAGGTATGTTATATAATATACATAATATTAGTAACTGTTCAAAATTTCATGACCATTTTAACACCAAATTAACCCCATACATGGTCTATATCGATACAAACCAAAATGGTGTTAAATATGGTTCGTTGGTCCAGTGTAAATTCAAATACTAAAATGGAGTAAATTTAACTTTCACACAGCATTAAAATAAATTTTACCTGGTGTAAATTGAACTCCTTTTCAGTGTTAAATATAATGTGTTTTTGGTCAAATTAAATCATACTACACAGAAAAAAAGGTAAAAAAGGAAAAAAAGGAAACAGGAAGTTCCTAGACGCATTAAAAGTATATCAGTGGTATTATTCCAGAAAATTGAACCTTCAACTCGCTAGAGATAATTTTTTTAGTGCATTCCACTAACTTAAAATACTTCAAATATTGACAGCTGTTTCCACCTATTTAAGGTCTCTTTAGTATCGAACAACTTGTAGTGTCACACCAAAGCAAAGGACTACCTGAGATTATATACTTTTCATGTAAGTCAACAGAGGCGAGATTTAAGAACATCACGTGATCCACACCGCCTTTGCCGCGATCGGTACACACTATGCAACAAGGAATGCACGGCAAATTGTTTTAATCGTTTTAACAGAGTGCTTTAGATTGAAGTAACTCTTATTTCACAAACAACATATTTAGTAAACTGAACCATACAGCCGGTTGGTTTCACCAAAGTTTTCTGGGTTAATTCAACCAATTAAAAAAAAATAAAATAACTATCTGGTTTAGTACCGTCAAACTAATCTTTGTTTATATTAACCTTCCCAGAGTTGATTTAAATAAATACTTATGGGTCAACTAAATTAATCTAGTTAAATGAACTATTCCTTTTTTTTGTGTAGGTGCACTTCTCAAATATTTTTAGATAAACACCGTTTTGGTGTTTGCTGTATAAAACATTTTCAACCATAATTCATGGTGTTATATTAACACCACTTGGTGTTGGATTTTGACACCATTTTAAGATTACTCTTCACACCACAGATATTTTAAAAAGTGCATGTTCTAAGAGATATTTTAAATACACATTGACATCGTCAAAATAATACTAATTTTGGAAATTATTAGTAATAAAGTATAGTTTTTTTTATTAAAATACATACAAATTTGTTAAAATTAACAACGTTATAGTAGGTACGTATAAAATTTAATAATGAAAAAGCCAATAAAATTAAAAGGCTCCTCCTCTACAGGATGTAGATTCTTGTGTGGGTCTGTAGGTGCCCGGGGCCGGCGTTCAAACAACCTTCCTTCACTCCACTCGTTCCCCGTTTAATATAACTGCACTATATTATTTTATATTTAAATAAATCAAGAATATACACAAAATTCACTCGAAGGTTATTTTCCAATTTACCATTTACGTTGATTGATCTTCACTTAACGATCCAATATAAAAGCTTGCCCTATTATTCAAGGTCAAATAATAAACAAATTTTAAATTAATAGGCTACCTTTTAATTTAAAATTTAAAGGTTATGTTTATGGGTGAATTTAGGTGTGGGTATCAAGTTTGATAAAAGCCATTTCAGTCACGATTTGTCAAAGTAAGGAGATTATTTTTATTTACAGAATAAACTTTTTTTACTGTTAATAAAATTCTTTTACTATAATGAAGCAGCAATGTTGAGCTTTTATAAAAAAAATGATTTCACCTGTGCGAGTGAAGTGTGGTAAAATCTAGCATGATAAATATCTGCTCGTATTGAATTAATTATTTTGGGTGTATTTCATTTTTAACCGTATTTTTATTAAATCGTTCATTTTTTGAAATATTTTGTTATAGTTTTATAAAATGTATACATTTATTCTAAAAATAACTTTTAGGCTACTCCCACCTTTAAAACGCCCTTTATCGTACATGTTTCCATGACACTAAGTGACCTTTTAAATACACATTGAGAAGTTGTGGCGTTACGGCGCTTTAGTCACGGGCTGAAGTTAGCAACAGGTTTTTAGTCACGGGCTGAAGTTAGTTTTAAGTTAGTTGACAGTTGTAAAATGTCATACAATCGTTAAAATAAAGTGCCTTTCTTGTAAAATAATACTAAATGTAAAAATTATTTTATTATCTCAATACAAAAGTATTAAATAGTTTCTCAACGTCAATATTTGAAAAGTTTATATGAACATTGTACTGACCTTTTAATTTCGACGGCAGTAAACTATAACTTAAATTCGGGCACGGACTCTACTGTAAAGTCCTCATAAAACATTTTCTTTACTTTCACTGTGAGATTTCGATTTATAACCTTTATAATTGTGTTTATAAAATAAAAAAATGTGACATTTGACGGTGACACACAGTTTTCCCTATTGTT
The DNA here is from genome assembly GCA_921294245.1 of Brassicogethes aeneus. Classification (NCBI taxonomy): domain Eukaryota; kingdom Metazoa; phylum Arthropoda; class Insecta; order Coleoptera; family Nitidulidae; genus Brassicogethes; species Brassicogethes aeneus. Next base: position 4,613,331 of record OV121132.1, on the reverse strand, counting down.
TCATAGATGGCGCTCTATAAAAATTTTTGATTTAAATCATTTTAAGATAATAATAAGTATTTGTCGTAGAAAAAGTATAGTATGCACCTCGTTTATAAACTTTTCTATACACTCATTAATTTAAGCACTCGCTCGCAAGCTCGGGGCCGTAACCTTTTTTATATGGTTTTACTCATCCAAGCACCACCAAAGCCAAATTAATTGCATTTTTAACTACGAATTTCGACAACTCAACTTGACAACTGCACAATGTAACCTACAATAATTTATACATAACCACAATTAGATTTATAACTAGCTTAGTTTGTTTTAATCAATGCGACCAACTTGACAACTGTATTTACCAACCAAAACCCTAAATTTGCAACGTTGCCGCAGTCCAGATAAAAAAAATGATCTTTAACTTTAATTCCTTTTAATGTTTGGAGACCATGGTCAGGGGCGGCCCGAGGTACGGGCGAACCGGGCAACGGCCCCGAGCGGCATAATGGGGGGGCGGCATTTTTACGATTTGTTAATGAAAATTTTTTAGTATGTTAAATAAAATTGATTATAATCAATTTTATTCAACATACTAAAAAATTTTCGATTGGCGATTTTTTCAAGAATTACGCTCGATAAATGCAGTTGATAATTTACAAATATTTAATAGAGGCGCTCTCGGAAGACGACCCTGGCGCTCTCTTTCATTCGTTTCTTTAATTATATCCTGTAGTTTTCTATAATTTTGTTTGACAATTGAAAATTAATAATTAACAAATATTATATTACGATTGTGCGGTGTAAAATCAGTGCATTGCTAAGGTAATTTCATAATTAGAAATATAAAATGTCTGAAAAACGCAAAAAAGATTCAGGAACTTTTATAAAAACAAAAGAAGGGCGCGTGCGGCGGAAAATCGAGTACTAGCAGCAACCTTTTCCAAATTCTTGCAAAAAGAACCATCGTAGGCAGGTATAATAATTATACTATAATTAAACAATATTGCATATATGAAAATGAGGTTTAATTTTTGTTGTGTACTAAGTACACTGTACACTGTACTTACATCTAAACATTGTTTTTAGAGGTGTAAAATCAATCTTCTGACGTGCATCACAGCAGCATTAGCTGGCCATACACAGACGTTATTTCGCGCGGTTTATCGTGGCGTGTTGGCATGTAGCGGTTTGCATGCACGAAAGAACGGCGTGGCAAAAAAAGCGTCATGTTCCATACACTTGATAAAGTATTCAAATGATTTAGCAAGTGATTGCCCGTGGTATATCAGTTTCAAAGGAAAAATCGTATGTGAGTGGGCAAAAAGTGTCATTTATCGAGTTGTTTGAAACTACATGTGCTCATGTACAAATTTTCAACGTGAAATTTTGCCAAGCAAAGGTAAACCGTGACGCGGAATGTGGCGTGTGGACACGCCACACTCCAGAGAAAAGCACGTCTGAAATCCCTTCCCGTTCTATCATTGCGCGCGGCGATACTCACTCACGTACATGATTTTCCATATGTTTTTGCAGATAACACGATAAACCGCGCGCAATAACGTCTGTGTATGGCCGGCTATTCGGTTTTGCCAAAGTCCGCTAAACTCATTACGTAATTATTAAGTTAATTTACTTTTAAAGATGATTAACCTGAAGTAAGTAAGTTACTTAAAATGTTCGGGTGCACTCTGTCTGTATATTAAAAATACGATATTTTAACAGCAATTATGTATCTAATAATCTGAGCTATCGCGGAATATTGCGAAAGTAAATTTTTAAAAACAAAGAATTGTTGTAATTTAAAAATATTGTTTAATTATACTCACTATAATAGTGACACTATTTATAGTATATAATAAAAGGGGGCGGCAAAAATATCTTGGCCCGGGGCGGCAAACAAAGTCGGGCCGGCCCTGACCATGGTGCACTGAAAGAACATCATAAAACTAAATTTACCAAATATAAAGGTTTGTTTACTTTTCTTAAAAACTAAAACTAAAGCCGATAAAGCAAAATGGGATTTTTCAAAAAGATCTTCGATAAAATTAAAAGCCTACTTCGCTGCAGGTATACGTAATAAAGGTATATCGATATTGATGTAGACACAAAACAAATAAATGGATCGTTTGGTGGGTAGGTTCTGTTTAGTCGATTCGCTCATTATTGCCGGGAACAACATTCTTATTTGAAAGAGCCCCCCGGGGCTCCGGTTCAGTCCATTTCGTTCGCCCATTCGACGTATATAATCACCCACACTTCACCTCGAGCGTCAAACTGCCTTGCGCTCAGTGTTGCCAAATGCTTTATACCAATTTTCTTCAATTTAACCTTAAAAATTCTTCAAATTTCTGCAGAGATGTAAAACGTCATTTTGTTATTAATTAGTTAACAAAAAAACCCTCTGGTTCTGAAGTAAATAGATAAGAACCTTATAAGGTACGTAGGTTAATTTACCATAACCCACAAATTAACCTTAAAATTTACATTTTGACAGTTTAATAACAGCCCTGAAAGTATACGGTTTATTCTTTACAAAAGAGGAGTAAAATGGTTGTCCTTAGCACTTTCAGGCTTACGTTTAAAACAATTTGTATACACAGCACAAACCCGAATCACAAGAATTGTAAACAACATAAAAATGGCCACCGTTAGAGTATGTGCAGTGGGTTGCCTAATTTCGTGATTTTTAGTATTCGCGAAACAAGATAGAACAGACCTTGTTGTGTGTATTGTTGCACCAGTGATGTAATTCGAGTCGTAGAGTAGTTATAACATTTTACCGAGAGATGTCAGAATGCATACGAAATGAATAAAATAACTACATTTATATCATATTACAGTGTTCAAATCGAGTTAAAGAATTAAATAATCTAGAAAATTTAATGAAAAAAAATATGTGAATTTAAAAAATTCTTCATATTTTAGTGGTTTTTGTGAAATATTCTTCTTTTCTTCATTAGCTCCCGATGTAGGCTAAAATTCTGCATATTGAAGAAAATTCTGCATTTCTGGCAACACTGCTTGCGCTACGCAGATACGGACTGACTGCAGTGTTGCCAACAGTAAAATGTTTAAATTCTCAAAAACCTAAACAAAAATTCACCAGAATTCTCCAATTTTGCCAAAATAAATCTCCAATACTTTTAATAGGCAAAAACAAAGAGGTTTGTATGGACACAAAATTCAAAAAATATAAAAAAGTTTAGTTAAAAATAAATAAAAAAACAACTTTGTAATTTGAGGCTTTAATGCCTTTTTATATAAAAAACATTTTCGTTTAACATGTAGGTACAGATCAAAATAAGTCTATTTTTCTATACAGGGTGTTATGTAATTAATGTTATATATTAAAATACTGAATACCTTTTGACATAAGGAATAAACAACAATAAAAACATTTTTCCAAAGATAAAGAAAAAATATGCATTAGAAGTTTTTTATATTTTTTGTGATACGCCACTGGTTACACACTGGTTTATCTCTGCACACCTGTATTTTGTGAGTACATAGATACCAACCAACAAAGTAGCTATGCGTTGCCAGATGTAAAAAATTGTTACTAAAAATTTTTCTTGCAAAAAATAAATAAAAACTCAATAAATACAAAAGTTTTATGCCCTTAAAGCTCTAATACCCTTCTGTATTTATTTACTGATCCAGCTATTAGCTTAAGCAATGATTAGAAAATTTAGTACCTTTGAAATTTGAAATCCATAACCACAAAATTAATTTTTTCATCAGTTTTTTTCTCTGTTTACTCAGATAAAATTGGGACCAGTTCACAGGTTAAACTTTAAACATTTAATTTGTGTAAATAAATCCAAAAGCACTTCCCTTAGTTAAGATATTTACAATTTGAAAACATAACCTAAAATTTAAAAGAAATGCACTAGATTCTGTCATAAAAGTTGGCAGATTTTGTTTGAATTTACCTTCAGTACAAAAATCATAATCAACAATTAATAAAAACGCCAAATTGACAATTTGCATTGTTAATTTTGTCATTTTTGTAATTAAGCTAAATTTAAACAATGTTTGTCAACTTTTTTGAGAGATTTTGGAATAACTGTTGTTACCAACCATAACATAATAAATCCACCAGATTAACCTAAAGTTCCTAGTCGATCAGTGGCGTACTTTTTGGTAGGATAAAGGTTATTATAAATTATTTTTAGACTTTGGAATTTAGAAAAAAAAGTTTCAGGTGCTTCTTTATGGACCCTAAGGAACAACCCATTTTAATATATAACATTAATTACATAACACCCTGTATACAAAGTTTGACGGGCACATTTTAGGATGAACTGAAGAAGGATTTAGATAGTACTAATATACCGCTGTATCTGATACATGATATGTAATACATATTACACTTTATGTTCTGTGATTACACTAATAGTGTCTTCTGTTCTCATGTTCTGTTCTGATGGTGGAATAGATTAATAACTTTAATGGATGGTGGAGTAACATATTTTTTAAATATGTGGATGGAGCTTTTTTTGCAAAGGTCCGACCTGTAAATTCTTGCAGGGTAACCAACTTAATTAAAAATCACTAGTACAATGCACCCAACCAAAACTTTTAATATTTTTTATTCTGTATTTTAATTATTAAAAATTCGCTAAAAACTCTCCGATGCATCTTTAAATTCCAAGAACAAAAAATCACCAGAAATGGTGAAAAATTCTCCAAGATGGCAACACTGACTGACTGTACTTGTAACATGCTCGAAAAACGAAAGCCCCACCTACCTACCTAGCCTACCTATAAGTAGGGTATACCCGTTCGGATTATATCGTCATTAACATTAACAATAACATTAATATTAACATTCATGAAATACGAGACTTACCTTATTCGTAAGTAGTGTCTGCAGACCCATGGTTATTTCATACGGTAAAACAATAATAATAAGATGCGACTTGAAAAAAAACGGTCCGTTTTTTTTCAGGTTTTTTTTCATTGTTTTTTTTTCAAATGGTTTTTTTCATATTTTAGGTTTTTTTTCAAGATTAGTCCCATTTGCCTAATTTTTTGTTTCCAGTCCAGTTTATGGACTAAAATTAACGACTAAATGACATTTAGTAAATGTAAACACAGTCTCGCACTTTGCACGCGCCACCACCACCGAATTGACCAATAAGGGCCGCGCTTGTTTTGATTTGGTCCTAAAAAAAGTATCTACCTATAATATTTTTGATTCAGCGCTTGATTTTTCAAAAAGCTACCAAAAGCACTTTTTTCATGATTTTTCAAATTCATATTTTTTTTTTCAAAAAAGAATTGCAAATTCTTGTAGAACATTTATTCATTGGTGGTTAAGTCAGAACATTCCGTGGACCAAAAAAGAAAGCCAAAAAAATTTCGGTAATCGTTAGGATTGAGCGTTGCACTTTTTTCATTTAAAAATCTCAAAACTAGAAACTTCAAGCTTCAAATTGCTTTTTTTGCGGGTCCAATACGACCATTTTTAACGAAGATACATACAGCTATCCGAAAAATCGCAAAAATTTGGAATTTTTTTTATCCTTTAACTTTTTCTATTAGTGTAGAAGTTTTACATTGCTATTGGTTTCTTATGTGGAAACTACCAAATAATAAGAAATCAAATTTTTTAGTCCCGGTCAAAATTTTCAATAATGAAAAATGTTATATATTGTACATTTCACTTTGTCCCGTTTCCGTTTCCATTAGTAAATAGTAAAAAAAGAAAAAAAAATGTTCGGATTTAGTTCAACTGACTTTTCTTTTGGGTAACTTGGTCAAATATGCCAGAATGATGAAGAAAGTGCTTTATGTGCATAAAAATAGAACTTCAAAGGGTTTTAAATAAAAAATAAACAAAATTTTAACATGACCGTCGCATTCTTTTTTTTTCATGTGATTTCACACATTTTTATTTGATCAAAATTAAAAGTATCCCTATGTAGTGAATTTTAGGTTAGAGGGCTTATATAAAGGTTTTAGTTTTAATACCTCAGGGACATAGTATCTTAAAAGTTACTGAAAACCACCCAAAAGCATTTAACTCAAACAATAATTAATAATCAGGTGATTGTTTTTCGTTGCATTTTTTATCTGCAACCGGTGTTGCCGGACTGGACTTCTCTAAAATCCCAATCTTGAACAAAAGTAGTTCATTTCAGTAGTACATTTATTGAACCAGTTAGCATAAATAATATTAAACAAAATTTCAATTCTTAGGCTAAAGAGTTCAAAGGACCAGATTAAGATTTTCATCTCATTCTTCCCCTGGCCCTGGATTATTTTAAAGCATACTTAAGGGATCCTTGATTTTTAAACCAATCATCCAACCACACATACTACCTAATTAATATTTAACCATTCTGTTCATTCAGTAATCTAGCTTTTATTTTAGATTCAGCTATAGTGATTGAGCTATTTTTTATAGTTTGTGGTAGTTCAGAGTATGATGCATAAATATCATATGTAAAAGATTTCCTAAAAAACTCTGTGTTACGTTCAGGAGGGTCAATTAACCCTCTATGACGAGTAAGGATGTTATGGACATCATCTCTGAACCTAATTTTGTTGTAAAGGTAAGGTGGGGATTTAGTTTTAATTATTTTATGATACAAACAAAGCTTGTGTAACTTTCTTCTATTAAACATATTAAGCCTGATTGCCTTAAATATGGTGAGATATGTGCTCTTCTGAGAATTTTGCATTCTCTGTATCCTTCTTTTGTCAACTTCATTTGAGTAAGTATCATAGACAGTATCACAATAATTAAAGTTTGAAAGTATTAATCAGTCACAAAACTTTTTTGAAATTTTGGTTAAATATATGTCGATTAGCGTACAGCATTTTAAGTTTATAATAGGCCTTTTGTAACATACTTGTTACATGATTAGAATACCACTTGTAAACTCTTGTTTTACTTATAACAGACTCACTATAGGCCTTTGTTAACATTTCACAGAATTTATTTCATTTTTTAAGCAAAATTGGATACAAATTCTTTGATCCATTCCTTTTAACGAACGAAAAATCGCCGAGCTCATAAAACGCGTCTAACCTTAGCGGCTGCCACAGACAAAGTAAACAATGAAAACAGCTAAAGTTTTTATCATACTTCGGGGGCATGTATACCAACATAATAAAGAAAATTTTATGACAATCGGACCCTCCGAACCCGCGAAATTTAACAATTCCCGTTATTTTCTGAACACACCTCGTACTCGTATTTGGTAGGTGGTTGAATATTCAAACGGGGATAAATTGTGGTGGTAAAAAAATAAAAATCAAAGATTAATAAAACACTAGCAAAATAATACCTCAATGTTTATTTCTTAATAACATAAAGTAATTTCAAGGCGGCTATAAATTAAACTTAATATATACATATAGTATAATAATAATACTATTAGAGAATTTTTTTAAAGAAAAATTAAATGAAATTTATTATAATTTAACTATATATTATTAATTATCGTTAATAATGCCTTAACTTATATGAGCTAAGAGTTTAGGGCAATAATAAGAAAGTAAACAACTCCATGGACATACCTTTTAACTCCATGGAGTTGATGTTTTTATAGTTAAAGTCACAAACTTTAGAAAATAATAGGTACATAATGTATCTTTAGTTAACTGTAATTTAAGCAAAGCATATTTGGTTATTTCACCTGGAGAAAGTTTAAATTTTAATTGTATTTAAATCCTTTTGTTATTAAAGACATGGACTTGATCTTTAATAAAAATACTTACCCGTTTTTTCGCAAATAATTGTTCTTTATAAATTTGTATTAAATATTACACCCCCTTTGCCTTGCTTACACAAATCAACACTAAATCATTCAAATGACGAAGTCTTCAAACATTACTAAAATACGTTTAATACAGGGGATTTATCATAATATGATAATATATTATATTAAAAGACTGCAAAGAACTCAGCTGTAAAATGGTGTATCATGCTGTATTCGACATTTTGGGTTAAAATATCAATAAGTTTGCTTTTGGTTGTGTTTTTTTATACATTCCAAGTTAGAGGAAATGGATGATTTGTTGTCCCTACGCTGGGTGGTGACAGTCCATGGAGTTGACTTTAAATCGTTTAAGCAAATTCAAATTAATAAAATAAAAAATGTTTTATTTTTTTGGTTAAGTACGTTCTACTGCTAGACATAAACTGTCTATTGTAGTGTTATTTAAATGCTAACTACTTTCATAAGTATATTTTATTTAAGAGTTTCAGCACATTTGCTTCGTTCTGGAGAATCACCCATATACCAACATAATAAAGAAAATTTTATGACAACCCCCTGATAGCACAGTTTATTCTAAGAATGTTTTTTAAACCTTCCAGTGGGAATATTCTTAGGGATCATGCTATATTTCTTCTAGTCATGTTCTAAGAATGTTTTTTAAACCTTCCAGTGAGAATATTCTTGGGATCATGCTATATTTCTTCTAGTCATGTTCTAAGAATGTTTTTTAAACCTTGCAGTGAGAATATTCTTAGGATCATGCTATATTTCTTCTAAAGAACATGCTTAAAAGAAATATAGCATAATCCTAAGAATATTCTCACTGGCCTATAGGCAGGTTCTTACAAGGTGCAAAGTTTAGTGTTAAAAATTAATCCACTCTAAACATATGCTTAGAATGTTGAGAAAGTAATTGCTATAGAAAGTTCATTTAGGAATATTCCTGGAACATTCTGTTAAACATATTCAGTTCAGTTAGGTACCTATATAATTGTAAAATATACCATAATCTACGTATAAAGGTACCTATACTTAGTATTAAATAATAAGTAAAAAACCCAACCCAAAATATTTTTTTATAGTTATTTGTCAAATTAAAACAATATTCGATAACAAAAATACTTTTACTATAGGTATCTAAATTATCCGTCTTTTACATAAAATCTTCTATCCAACTTAAATACAATGAAAAATGTTTTTTTATGAAGAGCTATTTGGTTTTTTCTTTTATGAAGAATTATTTTATAAGGAAATATTTTGTTTTTTTATATTTTATTTTATGTTAAAAATAAATATTTATTAATTTGTATACCGATTTTTTATTCCTAAATTAACATTTTTATGTATAATAATCCTATCTTTATCTTCAATCTAATCTGACTTATCCCACAAAATTTTCCAATTTTACTTTTTATGAAATAATGTCATACAACTTATGGTTTAAAGGTCAAATTGTTTATTTAATATTTTTAAATAAATATATATTATGTCGCAAATTTTTTTAGACAAATACATTTCAATTTCATATTATGACAGTGAGGCGTATTTGTCGCCTCCTGAAGAATTTTACGAATGTAGAATCCAACAAATTAGAACGTGGGTATCTGACATATTTGGAAATATTCTCAAAAGCTTTCTAGAAGCTCCATAAGAAACCTTCTAAGAACATTCCAAAAACGTATTCTTAAAATGTTCTTAGAATGCTCTTAGCAATAAGGGAAGGTTCTAAGAATATTCCATTATTCCGGGTCATATCTTCTTAGAAGATTCTTAGAATCAAATTTTGCTATCAGGGCCGGACCCTCCGAACCCGCGAAATGTAACAATTCCCGTTATTTTCTGAACACACCTCGTACTCGTATTTGGTAGGTACTTTAAACGCTAAGATGCATACCTACTAGGATTATGCTGTCGGGCTAGTTTAAATTCGTGTTGAAATCGAGTTGCAGTGGAGCGCACGGTTAAAGGCCAAAGGGTTCGTTCGAAACGAAGGAACGGGCAGGAGAGTTGCCAGTGGGTCGGTGGCCACAAAGAAAGAAAACGTCCTTATCCGCCGTGGAAAGAGTCGAAACGAGATTTCTATACGTGTACACGTATTTATGCGGCTTGATGCGGTGCACCCGCGGCCACGTCATTATCTATGCAGATGGGCCCTCGGGAACCCAACTCGGGACTCTTTGTCTATGTTGGCGCGCCCAGTACACGGCTAGGGCCGCGGGGCCCAGATCAATAGGTCACAACCTGGCATGCTTTTCAATTCTTTCGATGCCCTGGGCCCACTGCGGGGTTGTATGGAGCGCCCGAGGGCAGTGCCCGACTCTAATTTGAAATTTTAATGCCGGATTATCGTCGAATCTCTCCCATAACTCGCAAGAGCTGACAGGGTTTTGCGCTCCACAAAAGTTTTACATAAAACGAACGAAAATCATTCTGAACAGGTAATCAATACTTGAGGCCTGTCATAGCAAAACCGACAATCTCCACTTTTGGTCAAAAATTAGATTTTTGGCGGAGACTGTACTTCAACTAATTATCTATAAGATGATAAAGTTTATGTGCTGCAAAAGGACACAGCAAACGGAAAAATATAGAACTGTATTGAATCGTGCTTTGTTTTTATATTTTTCGGCTCTATACCTATACACGACTATATTTAAAGTCAAACTCAATGGTGTCTTACAAGATACATTATTTTGATTTTCTATATTCAACAGAGAGGTAGAAACTCGATCCTGTCGAATGGTGCAGTCATTTATGTCTCTAAAAATTATTAAAAAAGGGTTCAGTCCAATGGTGCAGCAACTTCGGATTCTTATTCTCTTCAGAGACATAGAAACTCAAGCTTTTCGAATTTTACTGGCAATGATTTTCGTTAATGTCCCCGAGAGTTATACAAAAACAGCGCAATGCAATATCGTAACGGTTTCGACTTCTCTTTACTCTACCAAGTTATAGAAACTGAAGTCTCTCTAATACTGTTCTAGTCAATATTTCTGAGAGTATAAAAAGAGGGTGTAATATTGCAAGAAGTTTTGATCTTTTGATGGATGCAAGTAGTTTGAATTTTCTCATTTCTGCATATGATTTTGTTGAAAATAGTTCCTTTCTTTGGTTCCTTTGTCTGATTTTTATTTACGGTAACAACTCAGGTATGTAAAGCACAGAGGATATGATGTTAAGTATATTTATGTATTATATAAAGTACCTATATTTGTATTAAAAATTTCAGAGGTTATGTTGAAAAAATGATCGATATGCTATTAAACTTTAATAATTTAGTAATTAGGTCTGTTGGTAGACCCTGCACTATCTCCACTGGTATATGTTAGTACAGCAATATTTAAATCTGGTTGATGAAAAAGTACATTATTAATTAATGGCCTATTAATGGCCCATTGGCAATTATTCCTCTAGGAAAAATATTCAACACAGCTTAATTAATTAATAAAATGAAAAAAATCACAATCATGTCGTATATAGTTTTTTTTAAGCATAAAATAATTTTTATATTACTTAATACTAGTTCAAAAGTGAAATTACGACCTCTATACTGTGGAGAGTATTGAAACGCTCGACTGACGAATACAACTCTATACCGTGGCGAGGTTAGAAAACTGTATTCAAACGTGGCGTCATCCAATACACTTCTATATTTTTCCGTTTGCTGTGGACCTAAATCCTGTCTAAAATCCTATTTTAAAAATGACATTTAGTGCAAAGTCGACAATCTCCACTGATAGATTTGCAGCAAAGTATACAATCTCCAATTCCACCATTAGAAATTAGTAATTTGTGTCACCTGATATCCTAACATTTGATGTTATAACTCAAGGATTTTACACATCCTTTTACAAATCCTTGGTTATAACGTATTTTATAAAATAGATTTAATTTTGTGTTTTTTTACTGGTACATACTGTTAAGTTCCATTGCAGTAAATTGCACATAAAAATATATTTAAAATAGGTATATATACGTTTTATTGTTTTAAGAATTATAAAAAAAATTGTCTTGTTTATTTTGTGCTATTATACCATAATAAGACGTAAAGGTAAAGCAAGAAAAGGCTGATAATGTCAAAACATTGCAAGTAAAACATTACGGGGCAAAGGGAGGAAGATGATGAGTTGTTGTACTATAAAAACTTTTTTGCACGAGGCAACCTGGTCCCAGATTTAGAAGAAACTCCAGATTTATGTGGCCCAGTTCAGAATTTTCCCACATTGATTGTATAGTTAAATTTTATAACCATTAAAGGAAAAAAATACAATTATTTTTTTGTTTATTTTTCTAAATCTCCTTAAACGTTTACAACAAAATGAGCATTCTTCAGCAATTCATATCAAAGTCAGCAATCTCCAATTTATAATTATAGATTTCACCTATACTATGCATCCTGGAGACCTTGTAGTTTGCTACTAGACTAACAACAACAATATTTCAATATAACATATAAAAAAAATTACAAATCTAGAATTTAAAATACCAAAATCAATTATCTCAATTTACTCAGTTTTAGTCTGACGGGAGATTGTTGACTGCTCTGACAGGCCTCACTTACCCTACCCTACCCAACCACCAAATAAAACCAACTAGTAATTAGTAATTATTTATTGCAAACTCGCATAATTTACAGCAAAAAATGCTTGATCCACCAACCAACAGTTCAGCATCACAGTCACTGCATATTCAGTGGTCGAATCAAAAACAATTTTGACTATTAAACAATAAAAATTACTCCGAGATCTATGGCACGCCGTTTTAACATTTATCAAATATTTTTTTAATTTAAAATTTTCCTAGCCATTTATAAATTTAAAATATGTTCAACTATCATCTATTAAAATACAAAATTTACAACAGTTCACTTCTGTATTAAAATAGTTATTTATGTATCAAGGCAGTAAAGTCTTATTTTTATCACGAATGTGGAAATTATTTGCAGAGTGATAAAAAATTACTTTAATGCCGAGGTGCATATTAAATTTTATCCGAAATCACATTTAATAATACTAATAATTAATACTGATGATCAAATCAAATGTCATTTGATACTGTTTGTTGCGACGGTTATGATATATTTGCCCGCCGCGGCGATTTTTTAATCTAATTAATAAAATTAACTAATTATTTTTATTAAACAACATTTTATGAAAGGGTTCAATTGACCTCCGCGACGGTGCTTTTTTTTAAAATATTATTTAGTTGCTGCTGAGTAGCAGTTGACACATATTAAAATGTATAATGGGTTGCATACAATACTCGTATTAAATCGGCAGTAAAGTTCTACTTCACTGCCGATTTCTTTTACTTGATTGTCGAATGTTGACTACTTTACTGCCGATTTCGGATAAAAATAATTTATTGTGGCAGAATTTAGTAAATCTTAAATAATTATTTTAGTATTTAAAAATAGTGCCAAACATTTAAAATAAAAACACATATAAATCTTTTTCTACCAAAATAATTTAAAAAGTTAAATTTTTATAAACTCAAAACAATCAAAAAATATTTTAAATATAAAATGCGAAAGTAAAAGTTTAAGTTTAAAATATTGTACTCCCACCTTTAAAACTCCCATTATCGTACATGTTTCCATGACACTAAGTGACCTGTTAAATACACATTGAAAAGTTGTGGCTTTAAGGCGTTTTAGTCACGGGCTGAAGTTAGCAACAGGTTTTTAGTCACGGGCTGAAGTTAGTTTTAATTTAGTTAAAAGTTGTCAAATGTCACAATCGTTAGTGCCTTTCTTGTAATATAATAGAAAATGTTAAAATTATTTTATTATCTCAATACAAAAATACAAAAGTATTAAATAGTTTCTTAACGAAAACATTTTCTTTACTTTCACTGTGAAAAACTGTTGTTAATAATTATTTGTCGTAGAAAAAGTATAGTATGCACCTCGTTTATAAACTTTTCTAGACACTCATTAATTTAAACTAAACTAATTTAATTTCTTCCAAAAATGGTGTTTATCAAACTTGATACATAATATACTTTATCTATTTTGCGTTCGTAATGACTTCATTATAACACCGCTTTCGGTGCTGTAATGAGATACTTAATCCCACCCAAAATTTTGGTTTTATAGGTTGGCTATACTATAAACAGCATAATATTTTGCATATTGGTTATAATATTTTTATGATTTTTCTAGTACTTACGAGATTTTTCTGGCAATAAATTTTTTTTAACACCAAAGAAAATCCTTTTATTCTTCTTTAACATTAACAGTCGCTTATTGTAAATAAGTAAATTAAGGACGGCATGGCGTATATATACTAATAAGAATCAATATTTTTAAGATTAATGTTTTACAGTTGTAAATTTCTTTAAAGTGCTAAACTTTAATCTTTAAACAATTATCTAATAAATGCTAAAGAGGCGTGCCATAGAGATCAACCAACTGACTGTGAAAATAATAATATAAATGTTATATACAATAGCATTAAATCAACTGGCAATATAACAATCGAGTAAACTTCCGAGATAAAAGCGTACATTTTTGCAGACATCGCATCAACAAGTTGCATCGTCTGCAACGGCAAATTTATCTAAAAACTTAACATACAAACTCGCGATTGTCCTTGAGAAACCCGAGATCGGCATCAGCCCGGAAGAATCTTCCTTATGAATAGGTACTCGGAAAACTGCTGGCCCTCCACTCCGCCCCCGTTACTGGCAGCGATGTGGAACCCCGCGTTCAGCAGTCTGGTGACCACCTGCATTGAATTCAGCTTGCAGTAGCCGTTGAGAGGGAACCTGATCACGTGGTGGGCATCCTGCTGGTTCCAGGCCACCCCCGACCTGGCGTCCATGACCGCTTGGTTGGTCTCGGGGAACACCTCATCCAGAAGCGATCTGTTGCCTGACAGCATTATTCTCTCGCCCAGGTCAGGGCTGACGTGCAGGGCCACGCATTCGAACAGCTCCTGTCCCAGCTGCCTGGAGTGCTCGGTCGAGCGTGACCGGCCCATCTGACCGCCGGAAAGGGATTTCATGCAGCTTGAGGATACGACGGCGCCGTTCTTGATGCGATCCTTCTTCAGCTGCTCCAGCTGCCTGATCATCGCTGGAAAGAAGAAAGAATGATTTAGCATTAAACAGAGCTGGGAAAGTTACTTTTGAAAAGTATCTAGTTACTTTTCTAAGATACTTTAAACAAAATAACATAGTTTCCTCTGTTGCTAAGAAAAAGTATCTAAGATACTATCCGAAAGTATCTAAGATACTTTCTGGGTTCTCTCATAAAATTTCTGTAAATTCGTAAATCTATATCTTACGATGATCTGTAACTATAATGCTTATAGAATCGTAAAAGTGGCAATTCTGGGATGTTATCTGTAAATGTCTAATTTAAAGTAGTATAAAGGAACTACTGCAACTTCACGCCTATTACTTACGATCAGCTTAACCTATATTTTTAAATGTATTATTTGGTTTATCCACAGTTTATCGGTTTTCATTTATGTATCAGCATATAATATAATACAAAAAGTAAGAAATTTAAACTGGTTGAGGAATAAAATGAGATAAGATAATTTTACATTTAAAAGAACATATAATATATAATGAATAAAATTGTTAGTGCGTTGAGTGAAGAAGTCAATCAATGGTTATGGTTAGTGGTAACGCAAAAGCAACAAAGAGAAAAAGATAAAAAAACACCACTCCTCAACAGTTGAACTATATTTGGATGCAATGGATGGAGATTATCCATTGGGCCAACCATGGCAGGATAACTTTGAACAAGGAGCAGAAAATCAAAAAAAAACATTTTGAGCTTATTAAAAACTATTTAGAAAATTATATAAAGCTGAAAGAAGAACAATTAGGATTTGAAATGAAAAAAATTAAATTTTTAAATCCAAATTTTGATATTTGACCTAGTAATTTTTAACTAATTAGAATATTTATTTATTTTGTTATTTTTTTTTTTTGACCGAGTAGGCTGTGGTTTATTTTTTTAAGAATATTATTTTAATTTATTTTCATATGTAAAATAAAAATATAAAGTTTTTGTATTAATACCTACAATTATTGTTTTATTTAGTCAAAATTGAAATTATTTCTAATGTATTTAGTTGGTCCAGGCTGCTTGTCCCAATTGATAAATATTACCATTATCATATCCACATTGACATTAAAAATATTCATGTTTTTAATCTTTAAAATAGCTTTACATAACCTAACAAAAACAAACTGTAACTAGCAACGATTGGGAAACACCCGATCGTAAATATTTACGATTCTATAAGATTTTCTGTAAGCTACAGGAAGCGCAGAATTGCAAATTGTCTATAAGCTTATAGAAAGTTACAGATTTGCTTATAGATGCTTACAGATGTGCGCAGAATTGACCTATAAGATACTTTTGAGTAACTAAGTTACTTTTAAGTACGAATAAAAACTATAAAATTATGAAAATTCAACAAGTTGTAGGTTATGTAATTACTTTGAATCATTCTGTAATTTCCCCAATTTTCTCTAAGAAAAGTAACGACGCGTCGTTGCGTTTAGACACAAATAATGAGATCGTCGCGACCGTTGTTGCTAACATAGGGAACGTTGTTACATTTTTGAAAAATTATGCAAATGCTCACCTCCTCACCCGTTCTCCAAAAGAAATTTTGTAATCAAAGAAAATGAATACATACAAAAAATTTATGATAATCTAGATTTATATATTTTGTTGTAAACGAGCTATTTTTTTAATAAATAAAAACTTTTAATTAATTTTTTTACCTTTCTAAATCACAAATCATTATGTTATTATTCTTTTTATAGTTGCTAAGAACAACGGCCCCTATAAAAATAACGACGGTCCCTCTAATAATAATACAATTGTTACTAATCAAATGTATGTACAAGTCTCTTGGATTTCATCTTTGATTAGAAAATGAAGAATAACTATGACAATTTTTTCATATTTTAATAAGTTTTTTTAATTTATTACACTATAGTACTATGATTATTCGAATTACTAACATTGAGTACGCCCACCCAAAGATAATAAACCCCATTTGCGCCCACCTATATTACCTAATTTTGGGCTGCTGCAGGATGTCTAGGATTAGAAATAAATGCGTAATAAAATGCTCTGCCCAATTATCTCAAAATGTTTTTCGTTAATATTTTGATTATTTATTAAATTATTTTGCCTTAAATCTATTTTGGATGTTCAGTATATTTTTGACGTTTTTTGTCAAAAATATACAGGGACTCCATACAAAGTCATCGGTAGATAAATGTCAAAAAGAATTTTTTTTTGTTTCATTGTAGCCGCATACTATTGTAGTATTAAATACCAAAACTAAAATTATAATGTTTTTTTGGTTAAAAAGTATCATTTTTTAAAATTTTTGTGTCGTGTTTTTAATTACCTAATTAAATTGAAAAAGCAACAAAGTAAATAGGTTTCGGTATAAACATTACTCTTTGACTATTATTTGATATTTTTTTATTCACAACATGCCTAAAGTACCCAAAAATTCAATCTCCAATCTTATTTATTAAGTCTTTACGTACATTATCGTTCAAGCACATTAAAGTGCATCTATTAATTTTTAAAATTTAAACTTTAAATTGTATTTTTACTTGAAAGTGTTTTTAAGAACCAAAAATGAAAAAAGAGCAGGAAATGGAAGTGGCAGAGAAAGAGAAAGGAGATGAAACTTAATGTCGTTGTTGTAAATTTGTTTTGTTTTTGTTGCGGTACCTTTACGCCCAAGAAAAACCAACGCAATATTTCGTTACAAAATTTTATGAGATATATCTACTACTTTAATTTTGCAGGAATATTAAATGGACCTTATATACGACGTTTAATGAAAGATCATTTAAAAATGCTCTCAAAGTTGACGAGCGTATCGCATATGGCAGTGTTAAAGCTGTCATTGAACATGTTCTTGGTTCATATCGGGCCCAAAATTGGCGCCAATTCATTGAAAAAATAAACTCCGTTTTGTAAAGAATTAGCGTTAATATGTCATTTAAAATACATTTTCTTTTTTTTTCATGCTGATAAATTTGCCAAACTGATGAACATGGAGAACGATTTTACCAAGTAACTGCAAATCTAGAGCATTGGTAGATATCTATGGGTATAGCGGAAAGAAGTTAAATTCATTGCTGGAAGACATTTGCTGGAATTTGCAGCAAAAGATGTACGACGATGATGAGGATTAAGTACAATAATACCTACTATAATTCAATTCGGTATTTGATACGATTT
Organism: Brassicogethes aeneus; assembly: GCA_921294245.1. Classification (NCBI taxonomy): domain Eukaryota; kingdom Metazoa; phylum Arthropoda; class Insecta; order Coleoptera; family Nitidulidae; genus Brassicogethes; species Brassicogethes aeneus. Next base: position 4,595,376 of record OV121132.1, on the reverse strand, counting down.
AATAAATTTAAAGTAGAAAAAAGCAAAATTACGCAATGCATTAAATTTTGTGAGCCAAAACTTGTTTACTTTGTTGCCCTTTCAATTCAATAATTAAAATAAACGACAAAAAATGTGTGTATTTTAAATCCTAGACGTCCTAGAGAAAAACAAATGACATTTTTTAAATAAGCGGCCCAAAATTAGTTAAACTAAGCTGGAGTACTCAATGTTAGGAAAAAAAAGTTTGTAAAACTATCATAATTTTAAAACCAATTTATACCATTATTAAATTTTATCCCTTACACAGAAGCAATAACACAAAACCAGTTTTTTAATTGCGTCATTATTAACAGATTAGGCGAGGAGGCTTCTTGCGTGCCGCTGCAAGAACAAACACACCGTCCATAAATTTCTAACATTAATAAGTTAATTATATACGACGTACGCATTATATCGTTACTGAGATGGGTACAGCAAAGAGAAGCGCAACCCATACGGCAGCCGGTAAATGTGTGTGTTCTGGGATTCTGTATCTCGCCAGTGAGCAACAAACGCATTATGAACCGTTTACACCGTATCATTACGCTAAGCAAGTTTGCGCTCACACTTTATTAGTGGATGAAAACCGACCAATAATTATTCAATTTATTATATTCAGGACAATTTTGACTTAAGTTTAGTCAAATGGATGGTGTAGAGGGGTGACGTTCACAATATCGAAATTCATTATATCGAATTCAAAATATCGAACACTTTTTATCGAAAATCAAAATATCGAAAATACAAAATGTCGAAAATCAAAATATCGAAAATTAAAATGTCGAAAATGATAATATCGAAAATTAAAATGTCGATTTGAAAATGTCGAATAATTAAAATTTCGAAAATTAAAATGTCGAAAATGATAATATCGAAAATTAAAATGTCGATTTGAAAATGACGAATAATTAAAATTTCGAAAATTAAAATATCGATTTAAAAATATCGAAAATTAAAATGTATGATTAAAATCGAAGTGTATATGTACAGAGGCGCCTCTGTAGATAAAGTTACGGTTATGCACCGAATTATCTTGGCTCCCTGGCTCCTAGAGATGCGCGTTTTATAGAAATGTACTCAAACTCAACAACACAACCCAACCGACCCCGCCCCATTGGCCCCCCCCGCCCCATTGAGCAAAAAACCCAACTAAAATGGGCAAATTCATGTTACGATAAAAATAAAACACTTTTTAATTACATAAATTAGCCCATTTTAGTTGGGTTTTTTGCTCAATGGGGCGGGGGGGGGGGCAATGGGGCGGGGTCGGTTGGGTTGTGTTGTTGAGTTTGAGTACATTTTTATATCAGAGGCGCCTCTGTACATATACACTTCGGATTAAAATAATATGTCGATTAATTGAAATATTTAAAAAGCCTACTTCTACAGCTATATATTTTGTGTTAGCAAAAATAAAATTTGTTGATTACCATATATATACAAACCCAGACTCCATATTATGGAGTTTGGGTTTGTGTTGTTTTTTTCTGTGAAAAATAGGGAAGTAGATCATTGAACGCGAAATTGAACGACCATTTAATATTATACAATTTGACAAATATGCTAAATAAGAATTTTTTTCCACCCGGTGTACGTTTAATGGCGATACTCCCGGTGTACTTCTAGTCACTTTGTAATTTTTAATATTCAGTAATTTCGATATTTTATATGTCCATATTATTATAATCGATATTTTAAGCAGTCGATATTTTATTTTCGATAAATTGAAAGTTCGATTAAATAAAATTTCGACATTTTGTATTTTCGACATTTTAATTTTCGACATTTTGTATTTTCGATATTTTGATTTTCGATAAAAAGTGTTCGATATTTTGAATTCGATAAAGTGAATTTCGATATTATGAACGTCGATATTTTATTTTCGATAAATTGAAAATTCGATTAAATAAAATTTCGATATTATCATTTTCGACATTTTAATTTTCGATATTTTGATTTTCGACATTTTGTATTTTCGATATTTTGATTTTCGATAAAAAGTGTTCGATATTTTGAATTCGATAAAGTGAATTTCGATATTATGAACGTCACCCGGTGTAGAGGAAAGGATTACAATGGGGTAGTTAAATTTTTTCTGACCTATACTTTTTATGGTTTTATTTAAGGCGTTTTGTAATTTTAAACATTTCTGTGAAATCGGAATTTCAATTGAGTTTACCGTTTTCGAGATATTTACAACAAAAATCTCCTAATTACGTCACTAGGCTATTGACAACCTTGCCAGCTTTTTCTATTGTTGCCAGTGTGTTTAGTTTAAGATTCTTACGATAGATGGCGCCACGTTATAATATTTTAGTTTTAAAACCACTTGATCTATAATTTTAGTTGAGAAGAAGAAGAATTGATTTTTTGAAGTTTCTTTTTTTTCGGGTTATGTTTTTTTTAAATTTAGATTATTGAAAATCAATGTTATTGTTATGTTATTTGTAATTGATATTAGATAAGTGATTTATTAATAACGGACTCCAAAGCAGAGGAATCTTGTGGAAAGGTTGGTTACATTGAATATTGGATCTTTTAAACAAATAAAGTAAGTACATACCTATACCTAATTATAATCATATTTTGTCGTAAATGCATTTCATTAGTATAATGCCTAGTTCTTTATATTCTTTTAGATATATCTTGGACTCTAAAATATCAAACAGTAATAATATTATGATACCTCGTAATAAGGAAGATAGGTACTTAATGAATTTGGTGACCATCTTTCACTCAACTGACAGTGACAGTATTTGTACATAACCTCTTCGGGTATTTTCTGACATAACCGAATGAAATCATTAACAAGACAACTTGACAACAGGGTAATTTTCAACCAATAGAAATCTTAGAATGTTAGTCACATGGCGAGGTTTGTTACGTCATAAAAATTTATATTTTTTGTAAATATCTCGAAAACGGTAAACTAATTGAAATTCTGATTTCACAGAAATGTTTAATATTACAAAACGCCTTGAATAAAACCATAAAAAGTATAGGTCAGAAAAAATTTAACTACCCCATTGTTGGACTACCAGGGTAGGAGGTAAACATATATGTTTACACGTAAACGTTAGTTAATATCAAACCCAGCAATTTTCATATGAGTAACATTTTCTGAAATTAAGAAATACGCTATTTTGAAAAAAAATGTACCTACTTATAAACCCTTGGATAATAATTGCTAATAAAAACTATTAGATATTAGCCCCTTAAGTTGACACCCCAAGTAGCAAAAGGGTTTTATTGTAGCTCTACTTTGTGCTAGTTGGTCTTGAGATAATGAAGCTTTATGATTAGGCTTTATGAGCGACTTTAAAGTAAAGTATTAAAGCCTTTTTGAAGTTATAACCGTTTGATCTTAACATTGATTTATTACTGTTAACCAATAATGCTTTTTTAGGGAAACTTGCCCCTAAGAAACGCCTATAGTCCAATAAACTTTGTGAAGGTTTATCAGATGCCTATTGGTTTTAATGGTACTCGAAAAGTTTGCTTTAATGCATCTTTTATAGCCGACTCATAGGAGCATTTGGTCTTAGGACTACTTTTCCTCTATATATGTAAGAATGTTACAGAACCAAACAGTAAAAAGGTTTTATGATTGTTCCTAGTAAAGAAGCAATGCGTCTTTAATATAACCAATTTGCTTTCCAATTTTTAAATTTGCATGAGTGTAAACCATTTTGTTGCTATTATTTCTTTATTAAATCGGTTATGTCTTGATAATCGCGACGAAAATAACTCTTGTCAACATGTCGTCGCCATGCATGAGGAGTTTTTTTAGAGCAGTGGTTAAAAGTTAAAAAAAGTGGAAATTTTTATAGAAAAACTGGCTCCTGTAAGAGCTGTTAAAAGTTGTTCTTCTGTGTTGTTGGCAAAACATCCGGTTGATAATACTCATTGTATTCCTTCAACGTCCTGTTCCAACCAAGAGCTAAATCCGCATCATTCTATCACAGCAATTAAGAAAATTTTTAGGTGTTATCATCTGACAAAGCATTATAGCCCTGATGGCGATACTTTTGATGAAAATACTGCAAAGTTGTTTTAAAATGCTCGCATAAAATTCCAACTGGTTTTATGGTTGCCTTGAAAAATGCAGTCATAGGGCTTAATAGTTTTAACAAATAGTTGTAAACACTTTTTAAAGCAGTTGTTTGGAAGAGTACTTTGTTTTATAACTGAAACGCCCATTTAAATATTGCTCTGCCATGATAAAATAATTTTAATATAAAATACGAATAGATAATATTTTTCAGAAAATTTCAAAAAATTGGTTTTTACGAGCATGCTAATGCTAGAGAATATTTTTTCGATAAGAGATGGCTTAAAAAACGGAATGTAGGTCGGGTAAGTAATTTAGCCTTTAAAATTGTTTAAATTAAGCCCATTTCAGTGGGCATCATACGTTTTGTGTCTCGGCAATCAACTTTTATCAGAAAAGTGGTATTTGTTTATGATTTTTGCATCCGAAAGTTATTGGTTGACAAAAGATAATAATTTTCTTATAAAGTTTTTAAAATCAGTAATGGCCTATGCTTGTGATTCATAAGGCAACAATATACCAAACAAATATTTGATTAAAGCAATATGGAATTTACAAAGTACAACAATAAAGTAAAAAGGTACAAATGTCAGCTAAAATGTGTTTACGACAAAAGCACACTACCTCCTTAAAACCTGAGGCCTGTCATAGCAAAACCGACAATCTCCACTTTTGGTCAAAAATTAGATTTTTGACTTTTATTTCAACTAATTATCTATAAGATGATAAAGTTTATGTGCTGCAAAAGAAGCTAAATCCTGCCTAAAATCCTATTTTAAAAATGACATTTAGTGCAAAGTCGACTGATTTGCAGCAAAGTATACAATCTCCAATTCCACCATTAGAAATTAGTAATTTGTGTCACCTGATATACTAACATTTTAGAGATTTAATTTTGTGTTTTTTTACTGGTATATACTGTTAAGTTCTATTGCAGTAAATTGCACTTAAAAATATATTTAAAATAGGTAAATCTACGTTTTATTGTTTTAAGAATTATAAAAAAAGTTATCTTGTTTATTTTGTGCTATTATGCCATAATAAGACGAAAAGGTAAAGCAAGAAAAGGCTGATAATGTCAAAACATTGCGAGTAAAACATTACGGGGCAAAGTGGGAAGGAGATAATGAGTTGTACTATAAAATTTTTTTTTGCACGAGGCAACCTGGTCCCAGATTTAGAAGAAACTCCAGATTTATGTGGTCCAGTTCAGAATTTTCCCACATTGATTGTGTAGTTAAATTTTATAACCATTAAAGGGAGAAAAATACAATTATTTTTTTGTTTATTTTTCTAAATCTCCTTAAACGTTTACAACAAAATGAGCAATCTCCAGCAATTTATATCAAAGTCAGCAATCTCCAATTTATAATTATAGATTTCACCTATACTATCCTGGAGACCTTGTAGCTGGCTACTAGACTAACAACAACAATATTTCAATATAATAAATAAAAAAAAATTACAAATCTAGAATTTAAAATACCAAAATCAATTATCTCAATTTACTCAGTTTTAGTCTTTAATATACAAAGAGAATAGATCATAGGCCAAAAATAAACGTGTTTATTTATTTAGAAACTACATAATAAGGCAATATAATATTCCTCTGCGATATTACGTGTGGACTTGGGGCGAAACTGAAATTGCAAATTGGGGTGATTAGGGAGCGGCACAAAGGTGATCAAACTTACGGGCAATGTCAAAGTAGCGCGCTTCTTCCAACAACAGGTCCAGGTCAGTGAAGTCGTCCGGAATTAGCAGTCGAGAGTTCCGCATAAAGTTCAAAATGTGCCGAAACATGCCGCCGTCTCTGTCGATGAAATAATGCTGCTTGAGCGAGTCGAGCACTATGGGGATGCTGCCGTTGAACAGCTTGGCTAATCGGGACTCTGGGTATCTAAAAAAGAGGAGAATAAATTTACTTTGCGCGAAAAAAAAGAGCGTTTAAATGCATTACTATCATTAGCATTTTGATCGGTTTTGGTGGTGTTAGGGTTTTCCTCGTTGGGAGTGCCCCTAACACGGGCGTTCAGGCTGCGAATCAAAGGAATATTTTTAGGATCGAACATGGAAGAGGCTTCCGGCTCCTTTTCCTCTTTTTCGGCCGCTTCCGGCTCTTTTCGATCTTCTTCGGGCGAGGCGGCACCTTCGTCTGTTATGTTGCTTATATTATCCCGCAATTTATTTTCGAACTGAGCGATCTTTTGGTCTAAATTAGCCTCGGAATCGGAATTCGATACGAAGTTGGAGGAATTGAAAAGGACCGCGTTATCGACGTCGCTTTGTGGCGGCGCCTGTGGCTCATTACTCTCCTGGTCCACGTTATAAGTTGTAGGGACCGTCGTGTACATACTGGGTATTGTCTCGGAAGTCGGCATAGTATTACTGTTCGTGTTGAGTTGACTTGTAATGTTTTCAGGAACAAACAGTGGGAAATTTAACTGAGAAGGGTATGCATTACCATCGTTTTCAATCACGGAAGTTTCGGTTGTCTGCACGTTGTCAATCTTCTGGGAGGTATTATCCATCTGCATCAGGTTATTCTTCTGGCCGGTTAAATCGTTCAGCGAGCTAACATCACTAGTTCTATCGACATCAGTTAAAAGGGTGCCAAAATGCATGTTGCTGGGTATAATATTTTTCAGTGGCATTGTAGGGTCCTCCTGAGCCGACCCTGTACGACTCAAATTGGACTTGGACCCCTTACTCTTCTGCAAATCTTTCTGCAGTTTGGCCTTTTGCTCGTCAAGCTCCAATATTTTTAGGTGCAACTTTAAGCTCTCCTGCGAGAACTGCTTATCCGGTTCATTATCGGTCAACTGGTGTAAGTTGTTCAACTCGCTCATCAACTTTTGCTTCTCCCTCTCCAAATCCCCGATGATTTTGATTAAGTCCGAATTCGCCTCGTTCAGTCTGTACACCCCTGCTATCAACCGCTTGCAGTTCAATAAGGTTTCACTTAGCTGCGATCTCAAGTCTAAATTGTCCCTTTCCAGGGTGTTCAGTCTTTCCAGAACTTCCGGCGGCTGACCGCTCACCTCCACCACTGTGTGCAGCTCGTTTTCCACGTGCGACTTTTCCTTTTCCAAGTCTTCGATGGTTCGCTGGATGATTGGAGCGTCAGTGTTTACGTTCATCGAGCTCGTTTTCTCCTTGTCAATCAACTCGACGGCCGATTGCAGCAAATTTCGGAATTTGTTGTTTTGCGATTCCAGCTGGATGATGCGCTTTCTGGCCATGAGTTGGTCGTTCATTTTTTAGGTTTTTTTGTTGCTTTTTTAACACTGATAATTTGGAATTATTTTTATGACAGGATGATTTATGAGTGACAAGTTGATTTCATAAGCATTTTGATGTTTTTAAAATTATTATTTTTTTATTTACTACTACCTAAAGCAACAACAACATTTTATTTTTTAAGTCTTTAATTAAAATTTAAATTGTTAATCTCTTAAATTAATTTTAGCATGTATAAAGTTAAAATTGCTCGAAGTGTCATGAATTTAAATTTGGGATTTGCATTTAACTTTAATTAAAAATCCCGATAAAGTTTAAGTGTCAAACCACCAATCCAAACAATAAAAATAAACGTTATAAATTTTGTGAAAACTATTTAATAAATGTCAGAACTTATACCTTCACATAGTGGCAAAATTAGGTCGCTTCAGCTGCAAAATGCCAATTTCAAACGACTTTTAGAGTTAGCTCAAAAATTCACAATGAAAAACTCCGATTGCATAACGCAATTACAGGATGAATCTAAATTTATTCAGCAAGCCATATTGTTTTTGGACTATGAAAAAGAGCACATACAAAGAGAAAACAACTTAATGAGCGATGAAATATTTTCTATCGAAGAAAATAATAGCAACGATGATATTTCGAAAAGAATAAAAATTATAGATGCTGAAAACATAGACTTAAGAAAAAGACTTTTGGATGTTTTGGAAAAATCCAAAGAAGACGCAATAGAACTGCAACGAATCGAAAAAGAACAAAAGGAGATATTTAAAATCCTTTTGGGGAAAAACAAATCTAATTTATTTGGAATTTTGCAAATACCCTGTGAAAAATTAGAGTCGCCCAAATTCTTACCTTTACCCGAAGCAAAAGAGATACTTAAAAAATACATTTTTAACCATATAAGGAAGTCCAGATGCTCGTCTGTTAGAAGTTTCGGTTCAAAAAATACAACTGATGATGAAAGCGATTTTAAGAGTGTCGCTTCAGATACTGATAATGAGGATCAATGCGCAGGAGATAGTAAAATATCGGATCGAACTTCACTTTTGGATCAAATCCAGAATTTTCTTGGACCTGCTTCCACCAACTTAAACGATGAATATTGGAGAGCTCATAGAACAATTTTGGAGGGAACGGCTCGCGTTATCGCCACAATGGGGTATTTACAAAGTAAAAAATAAATGTGATTGAATTGTGCTTGTCTATTCTATAAATATATGTTTATGAAATGCGTAGCGTTACTTTGTCAAAATATAACCACAAACATCACTGTAACACAAGCGTCATAGATTGTCATCCACAATGTAAATTTTTGGTAAGAATTATAACATGTCTGCACCGGAAGAAATATTCGAAAGAAGAGCCTTACAACTGACCAAACAAAATGAGAATTTCAAGAGATTGCTGACTTTAACGAAAGAAATTAAGAAGAAGAAATCTATGGGCTTGACTCGTTTATGTGACGAATCAAAGTTTATCAAGCAAACTTTACTGTTTTTGGACCACGAAAAGGAGAAAATTAACAATGAAAATAATCGTTATAAAATTTTGTGAAAACTATTTAATAAATGTCAGAACTTATACCTTCACATAGTGGCAAAATCGCTTCAGCTACAAAATGCCAATTTTAAACGACTTTTAGAGTTAGCTCAAAAATTCACAATGAAAAACTCCGATTGTATAACGCAATTACAGGATGAATCTAAATTTATTCAGCAAGTCATATTGTTTTTGGACTATGAAAAAGAGCACATACAAAGAGAAAACAACTTAATGAGCGATGAAATATTTTCCATCGAAGAAAATAATAACAACGATGATATTTCGAAGAGAATAAAAATTATAGACGCTGAAAACATAGACTTAAGAAAAAGACTTTTGGATGTTTTGGAAAAATTCAAAGAAGACGCAATAGAACTGCAACGAATCGAAAAAAAAGGAGATATTTAAAACAAACTGGCTATTTATACGTCCGACGTATACAAAATTTGGTATACGTCTTGTGCTTTCATTGGCTAGTTTATTATTAGCGAATTATTCAATAAGCTCGGTAGCTCCGATGGAAGAGCGCCCGCTTTGTATGCGAGAGATACCAGGTTCGATTCTTGGCGCCAACAACTTTTTTTTTTATTTTTATTTATATAGCGAAAAGGATTATTATTTAATTTTACATTAATATTCATTTTGCTACAGTTATATAATATAATATGTAATTATATGAATATTCCTTCGTTGAAAAATTGGGCGGGGGGGGCCAATGGGGCGGGGTCGGTTGGGTTGGGTTGTTGAGTTTGGGTTGGTTTGGGTTGGTTTCGCTCACTTTTGCCCATTTAAGTTGATTGACAGTGAGCGAAACCAACCCAAACTCAACAATGAAAGCTCAAGACGTATACCAAATTTTGTATACGTCGGACGTATAAATAGCCACTTCGTATTTAAAATCCTTTTGGGGAAAAACAAATCCAATTTATTTGGAATTTTGCAAATACCCTGTGAAAAATTAGAGTCGCCCAAATTCTTACATTTACCCGAAGCAAAAGAAATACTTATAAAATACATTTTTAACCACATAAGGAAGTCCAGATGCTCGTCTGTTAGAAGTTTCGGTTCAAAAAATACAACTGATGATGAAAGCGATTTTAAGAGTGTCGCATCAGATACTGATAATGAGGATCAATGCGCAGGAGATAGTAAAATATCGGATCGAACTTCACTTTTGGATCAAATCCAGAACTTTCTTGGACCTGCTTCCACCAACTTAAACGATGAATATTGGAGAGCTCATAGAACAATTTTGGAGGGAACGGCTCGCGTTATCGCCACAATGGGGTATTTACAAAGTAAAAAATAAATGTGATTGAATTGTGCTTGTCTATTCTATAAATATATGTTTATGAAATGCGTAGCGTTACTTTGTCAAAATATAACCACAAACATCACTGTAACATAAGCGTCATAGATTGTCATCCACAATGTAAATTTTTGTTAAGAATTATAACATGTCTGCACCGGAAGAAATATTCGAAAGAAGAGCCTTACAACTGACCAAACAAAATGAGAATTTCAAGAGATTGCTGACTTTAACGAAAGAAATTGAGAAGAAGAAATCTATGGGGTTGACTCGTTTATGCGACGAATCAAAGTTTATCAAGCAAACTTTACTGTTTTTGAACCACGAAAAGAAAAAAATTGACAATGAAAATAATCGTTATAAAATTTTGTGAAAACTATTTAATAAATGTCAGAACTTATACCTTCTCATAGTGGCAAAATTAGGTCGCTTCAGCTGCAAAATGCCAATTTCAAACGACTTTTAGAGTTAGCTCAAAAATTCACAATGAAAAACTCCGATTGTATAACACAATTGCAAGATGAATCTAAATTTATTCAGCAAGCCATATTGTTTTTGGACTATGAAAAAGAGCACATACAAAGAGAAAACAACTTAATGAGCGATGAAATATTTTCCATCGAAGAAAATAATAACAACGATGATATTTCGAAAAGAATAAAAATTATAGATGCTGAAAATATAAACTTAAGAAAACGATTTTTGGATGTTTTGGAAAAATCCAAAGAAGACGCAATAGAACTGTAACGAATCGAAAAAGAACAAAAGGAGATATTTAAAATCCTTTTGGGGAAAAACAAATCTAATTTATTTGGAATTTTGCAAATACCCTGTGAAAAATTAGAGTCGCCCAAATTCTTACCTTTACCCGAAGCAAAAGAAATACTTAAAAAATACATTTTTAACCATATAAGGAAGTCCAGATGCTCGTCTGTTAGAAGTTTCGGTTCAAAAAATACAACTGATGATGAAAGCGACTTTAAGAGTGTCGCATCAGACACTGATAATGAGGACCAATGCGCAGGAGATAGTAAAATATCGGATCGAACTTCACTTTTGGATCAAATCCAGAATTTTCTTGGACCTGCTTCCACCAACTTAAACGATGAATATTGGAGAGCTCATAGAACAATCTTGGAGGGAACAGCTCGCGTTATCGCCACAATGGGGTATTTACAAAGTAAAAAATAAATGTGATTGAATTGTGCTTGTCTATTCTATAAATATATGTTTATGAAATGCGTAGCGTCAAAATATAACCACAAACATCACTGTAACATAAGCGTCATAGATTGTCATCCACAATGTAAATTTTTGGTAAGAATTATAACATGTCTGCACCGGAAGAAATATTCGAAAGAAGAGCCTTACAACTGACCAAACAAAATGAGAATTTCAAGAGATTGCTGACTTTAACGAAAGAAATTGAGAAGAAGAAATCTATGGGGTTGACTCGTCTATGTGACGAATCAAAGTTTATCAAGCAAACTTTACTGTTTTTGGACCACGAAAAGGAGAAAATTAACAATGAAAAGGCCGTTTCTATACCGCCGATGACAAAAAACTTTTTGCAGAATCTTATAGACAAAATACCGCAGAGCGATATATCCAGGAAAATCCAAACATTAGAGGCCGAAAACATCGAGATGAGAAGAAAGTTGATTTTATTGTTGGAAAAGCAAAAACACGACTCCATGTTAATAAGCGATCTAAGAAGAGACCAAGAAATTCTGCGAAATATATTATTGGAACCCGCAAAGACTAACTTCATAGGCATTCTTCAAGTACCAGGAGAGAACATTCGAGTACCAAAGTTAATAAACATTGAAGACGCCAAGGCGAAAATCAAGAAATACTTGATAAGTAGAGTGGCAGCGAAAAAAATACAAAACAATTTCAACGAGGGTCCGCCAGTGAAGTTAACCTACGAAAATATAAAACCTCTTTTGGATCCACAACCGGCTTTCCATGAAATCGAGTATCAGATCAACTTAATCAAGAAACAAGTTGAAAACGAGTACCACGTGGCCCTAAGTAATGGAGTCTCATCGGAAATACCGGAAGCTTCGATAATTTTGGAGTTGGAGAAAGAGAGGACGAGTCTACTTGATCAGTTGCAGCAAATTCTGGAGGAATCTACGAAGCAAATAGCTGAAGAATACTGCAAACTGCAGGATAAAATAACTTATCTGGAAAAGGAGAAAGATCAGCTGCAAATCGAGGTGGACACTGTTTTAAACAATAATAACGAGGGCGATGTACAAACAAGCAAACAAAGTTTGGAGCAAAGTTTAAAGAACTTAATGGAGCTGTCATTGGTTGAAAAGGATAAAGTAAACACAGAAAATATGCCTCAAATACCTGATAAGGCCTCCAAAGGAAAAATGATGGCTTCTGCGAGTTTTACTGAAGCTGATGAGTCAAAAATGTTACAAAATGTTATGCAGTGTAGTATCATGTGAAATTGTTTAGTATTGTCTGTAGGATTTATATACATTTTAATATAATCTATATTGAACTAAGGTTTTGGAATAATTTTAGGTATTGAGAATCATGACTTCCCAAGCTTTATAAATGCACTTTGTGCTAGTTGGTCTTGAGATAATGAAGCTAAGTATTAAAGCCTTTTTCCAATTATAACCATTTGATCTTAACATTGATTTATTACTGTTAACCAATAATGCTTTTTAGGGCAACTTGCCCCTAAGAAACGCCTATAGTCCAATAATCTTTATGAAGGTTTATCAGATGCCTATTGGTTTTAATGGTGCTCGAAAAGTTTGCTTTAATGCATCTGTTAAAGCCGACTCATAGGAGCATTTGGTCTTAGGACTACTTTTCCTCTATGTAAGAATGTTACAGAACCAAACAGTAAAAAGGTTTTATGATTGTTCCTAGTAGAGCAGCAATACGTCTTTAATATAACCAATTTGCTTTCCAATTTGCAAATTTGCATGAGTGTAAACCATTTTGTTGCTATTATTTCTTTCTTAAAACGTTTTTGTCTTGATAATGGCAAAGAAAATAACTCTTGTCAACATGTCGCCGCGATACACGAGGAGTTTTTTAGAGCGGTGGTTAAAAGTTAAAAAAAGTGGATTTTTTATAGAAAAACAAGTTGGCTCCTGTAAGAGCTGTTAAAGGTTGTTCTTCTGTGTTGTTGGCAAAACATCCGGTTGATAATACTCTTTGTATTCCTTCAACGTCCTGTTCCAACCAAGAGCTAAATCCGCATCATTCTATCACAGCAATTAAGACAATTTTTAGGTGTTATCATCTGACAAAGCATTATAGCCCTGATGGCGATGCTTTTGATGAAAATACTGCAAAGTTGTTTTAAAATGCTCTCACAAAATTACAATAATTATTGGTTTTATGATTGCCTTGAAAAATGCAGTCATAGGGCTTATTAGTTTTAACAAATAGTTGTAAACACTTTTTAAAGCAATTAAACTTTTTAGCAGTTGTTTGCAAGAGTACATTTTTAGCCCTATCGAAGCTGTATAGCTGCTGTTAAAGCAAATAGGTTTTAACTAAGGAAATCTATTTTGCTACTTGGGTTTTTATTTCTTTTCTTTTATTTAGGATATCGTTTAATCTGCTAATAAGTCTTTTGCTATAAAGAGATTTCTCTTTGAATTAATACTTGGAAATGCTTATCGAATCAACTGATGCAAGTTATTTAATTCAGTGAGCAATGTTAGCCTGTCATTATCGTTTTTACTTGACTAGTCACATTTTCAAGCGAAATCTTGTTAAACGTAGTATAGTCTTTGAGAGATTAAGTTTTTTTTCGTGTAAGCACATAAAGCTGAAGCACCAACAAGAACATAACGAAATTATTATTAGTATGACAAACAGGCATTGTGTTGTGTAGGGCCTGGGGACAGTGGAATACAAAAGTGCATATGAGCTCAGTCGCTGCCGGGCCCGTAAGAGCCGGCTTTTCAGTTAGATTAGCGAAAGGTAAAGAGTTTCATGCGACATTATTTGCAAAAGTAATTTTCATCCCAACTGGAACAGCACATAGTTTTCGATTTGCCTCATTTAGGGAGACAAATTTAAAAAAAAAAGTGAGGTTATAAATCTGAGAGTGTCATAATTAGTCGAATTCTACCGAATATATATGGGTAATTCTACAAAAGTTGGACAACTTGATGTCATCAGTCAATAGAGTAGGTATTTTAATATTTTTTGAAAATATTTTAGTATATTACAAAAGATCCAGGTTTTTTTTAACTTGTCCACCCAATTTTAATGTATTTTTTCAAAAGAACGTTTGTAGAAAAACATAATATATATTCAAAACATCAGTACCTTGGCGTGTCACAACTCCTGAATCAAATATTTGAGTGATTTTATTTTAAAATATATTCAATTTATCTTAAATTTTTCAATTTCACTACAAACTATAAAACATTAAATAATGTATTCTTCATATTTAATCACAGAATCGAATAATAGCAATTTTTAAAAAATTGATAATCTTTGTACTCACTTTTACCCGTCAGTTCTGTGTCCAATGTTAAAATTCAAAATTCCTGCAAAATATTAAAGTTTAAACGTCAAGTCCTCGTTTTAACTCAAGTGTTGGTAAAAAATTACCTACAGAGCCCGCCCTTTGCACGACAGTCCTCTTGAAAACAATGCAAGCGGCGAAGTTGTAGTAAATGCACGTATAGCTCCAGTCATAATGTCAGTACTATGGTGCGTATATATATATATATATATATATACTATATAAATATATATATTTCATTTTAATTTATGTGATGTGATTTATTGATAAGTAGCATCCACTAATAAAAAATATCAGTAAAATACTTAATTCCGAATTATAATCTCAAATTTGTATCCCATTCATCAGTACCGTGTCGTCAGTTCCATGTTCGATGTTTCGGTTATCTCTTTTTTGCAAATTTCAATTTAAAATCTGCTTGCGCAGAAATTGTTTATTTAATGTCATTATAAACTTATATAAATTTGGTGTGGGTCCCATATCTAATAATTGAGATATTGGTATACCCAAAATCCACCAGCCGCCACTGATGTGTGGTATTATTTAATAATAATAATAATAATAACAATAATAAATGCCTTTATTTTTTAAATTTCTGAAATTACAAAGTTTACATGTCTGGGCGAAGTTCAGATAGATAAAAAAAATTATCCCCTGCTCTACCACTTAACCCAGAAGATTTTAAGATATTTAATGTATAATATGCTTAAAGTTGCGATAAATCTTATATTTTCCAATAAATTATGTATTTAATTAGTACTCTGGTATACTCGTCACTTCGTCACCCTAATATAACAAGGTTGTATGTTAAAAAAAACGAAAAATTTAAGTCTATGTTTCTACAGGATTATACGTGGCCTACGCTTCACAAACCACTTAAAAATAATTCTATAGAATGTATATTCTATGTTTACATATATATAGAGTTATTTTCAAGTTGTATGTCAATAGTGGATTAAACAAAACCTTGTAGAAGCATAAACTCAAATTTTTCGGTTTTTTAACATACAACCTTGTTATATTAGGGTGACGACTTCCCTTGCATTCAAATTTAGAAAACACAGATGTTTCAGAAACTGTTTGAAAATGTGACTGGCCCGGTCTGGAACAGTATATTTATTATATTATCTATGTTCTCATAACAAAATACTATTTAATTTTCTCCGGAAACTATATAAACTAAATGAGGTCAAAAGTTGCCCAACTTTTGTAGAATTATATTTATTATTAAGCCACTACAAGTACTAACGTCCAGTGGCTTTAACAAAATACCCATTCACCATTGAAGTCCAATGATTGGACGACATTTACGTGTGTTCACATACAATTTTAATTTCTTTTATATAAATTCTTTTCAAAGCGAAGATTATTATCCGATAGGAATACTCTCCTGGGCCGTAGTCACCTATATTTAACTACTTTTTTTATATGTTTTTACTCATCTGCGCACCACCAAATTATAATTGCATTTTTAACCACGTATTTTGACAACTCAACTTGTATTTAAAAAAACATAGTAAAAATTACATATTTTATTATTCTTACAAGCAATTGCTTTGCTAATTAACTTCTTTAACCGTGAAAAGAGCACAGTTGCAATATGCCGAGAACCTTATGTCTTCAATGTCATCAACATTTTCCGTCAAGCACTCTTAAGAAACTTCATATTCAAAAGGCAAACTCGGCAAATAAAATTACTTTGATAATGGTGGACAGCATCTGGCATTCGCGATGCACAGCTTTTGAATAACATTCCTTATACATCCATTGGACGCCACGCTCTATTTGCCTTTATACTAATTATCATCTTGAGCGCGCAAATGAAAAGTGCTGCTTTTAAATTCGTTAAGTCATTAGCGTTAGTTGGCGAGGAAGCACGGTCCAAGTACCCTTCCCTGAAGCATCACATTACAGAAAGAACTGTTAAAGCGTTGCGCTTTGTTAATGCACATTATAATAACGTTTTCTTTATTAGTGCACAGTTTTGAAATTTAACAATTTAGAGGGATCCAAATGGTATAGAATGTAGTCCATACAATTGCTTGCATTAGATACAGGACGAATCCAATTTAAGTGGCTATAAAAAAGCAAATATGAAGAGAATTAAGAAATATTTTTCAACGAAAATAATAATACTTAAACAATTAACATTAATACTGTAAAAACAATATCATACTCTATTTGTATCCCCGACATTTACCAGCCAAAAACTGATTATATTTCAAAAACTGTTATAACTTTTGACGACATTTTCTGATTCAGCGAATAATATTTCATAGGAATTGACTGCTAAATGTCCTGAATACAAATTGCCGTTGACGAGGATTATTAGTGGCTGCTTTTTCGCTATGATATTTTTGACTAACTCATTTTTAGAGAGTAAGTAATATAGTGATTTCTTCGTCACAGGACATCTTGCAGAATAACGGTGAGTTAAATACAGTGCATGATAGAGAACATAAAAAACTAATGGCAACAAAATTACTTTTTCTACTCCCACCTTTAAAACGCCCTTTATTGTACATGTTTCCATGACACTAAGTGACCTTTTAAATTCACATTGACAAGTTGTGGCTTTACGGCGCTTTAGTCACGGGCTGAAGTTAGCAACCGGTTTTTAGTCACGGGCTGAAGTTAGTTTTAAGTTAGTTGACAGTTGTCAAATGTCATACAATCGTTAAAATAAAGTGCCTTTCTTGTAAAATACTGACTGATGACATCAAGTTGTCCAACTTTTGTAGAATCACCCATAAATTCTTTTCAAAGCGAAGATTATTATTCGCTAGGAATACGTTGTCTCTATATTAGTAGTCACCTATATTTAACTACTTTTTATATGTTTAAAATGTTTAAAAATATGGAGCATTAAATAACCAAAACGAAATTTAAAAAAAAAAATGTTTTATTTTGCCGAAAAACCATTATGGTTGATAGTTGACAACTTGTATTCTTATAATAAAAAAGCAAAAGCAAAGTCTTTCCATGATTCTATAGGGCAACTTTGATAATAAATGACAAATTAGAGCAAATTTCAGTTGTTGGCTTGCCGCGTATACGTAAGAGGTGTGTTCAGAAAATATCGGGAATTTTCGTTTTTTGAAACAAATATTTATTTATTCGTCTACATTAATGTTGTCGCCTTTAAAATAGTCCCCATTGGATATTATGCACATGTGCCAGCTCTTCTTCCAATACTCGAAACACTTTTAAAACTCGATCTTTGGGATAGCCTTTAGTTCTTTCAGCGATGCGCTTTTAATGTCATCTATGCTTGCAAAACGACGGCCCTTTAAGGTTCTCTTTATTTTTGAGAATAGGAAAAAGTCAGACAGGCTGGGGCATCATTACAGTTTTGTTTTTGGCCAAAAATGTTGTTCAAAATTTAACAATTTTAGAACAAATTTTGCTGCCACGCGTTTCATACCCAAAACATTCGAACAAATTTTAGGGGATGAGCCAATCGATATACCAACATCATCAGCGACTTCTCTGATGGTTTATAACCATTTCTTTTTTCATGTTTTTATCGGTTGTTAATGTGCTTGTGCGTTCGGGGCATTCGTCATCTTTAAAGTCTTCACGGCCATCTTGGAAACTCTTATACCACTTGTAAACTCTTGTTTTACTTATAGCAGACTCACTATAGGCCTTTGTTAACATTTCACAGAATTTATTTTATTTTTTAAGCAAAATTGGATACAAATTCTTTGATACATTTCTTTTAACGAACAAAAAATCGCCGAGCTCATAAAACACGTCTAACCTTAGCGGCTGCCACAGACAAAGTAAACAATGAAAACAGCTTTGTATCATACTTCGGGGGCATGTATACCAACATAATAAAGAAAATTTTATGACAACCGGACCCTCCGAAGCCGCGAAATTTAACAATTCCCGTTATTTTTTGAACACACCTCGTATCGTTTTCTATAAAAACCGCAAGTTTTATTTAGCTTCGTGGCAGCAGCAATATTGCAAACAAATTGGCGGCCATGTGTCGCTCAGACTGGGCTCATTATGATCAGAATTAATTAAAGAACATGAATCCAATTAAGTTCGCATTGAACTTTAGAAACTGCTATTAATTATAACTTAATTAATTTTGTAATAGATTAATTATCGACTGTTTGTTTACGGACTCGCCATGCAAAATCGAATAATTTATTTATGATGGGACCTAATTAATTTAAATGCAATCAGCAATAATCATTAACGTTGAATGTAGTGCGCTGCTCCGGATATGCAAACACATTTGAATTATTTCGTTGCAAGCACTCGACGCAAATCACATCATTAAGAGAAATGTAAAATCAGAGATAGGGATAGTCATTAGATTTTTTATATTATAACTTAATTAATTTTGTAATAGATTAATTATCGACTGTTTGTTTACGGACTCGCCATGCAAAATCGAATAATTTATTTATGATGGGACCTAATTAATTTAAATGCAATCAGCAATAATCATTAACGTTGAATGTAGTGCGCTGCTCCGGATATGCAAACACATTTGAATTATTTCGTTGCAAGCACTCGACGCAAATCACATCATTAAGAGAAATGTAAAATCAGAGATAGGGATAGTCATTAGATTTTTTAATTTATTATCAGTTCAAATCGAAATTAAATTGAGTTTCCTCTAATAAATTGCGTTGATTTTTCTAATCAAGTTCATCCAATAATAAAGAACATATTATGAGATATGAGCGTGTCCAGATTATACACGACGAATTTACCCACTCCACTTTCGTGACGTAGCGTGAAGAGAGAAAGAAACACCGGTGAGATTCTCGTTACGTCAAGTTGACGGTCAACACCTGTTTTAAGTCAGCTCTGGAAGTTTTTTTTAATAAATTAATAATTTAATAATAATTGTAGTAAAATATTAATATTCGGTTCTATAGATATATCTCTAAATCAAATAAAATGCTATTGCTATTGCTCATTTCTGCCTCATGAATGGGAATAACTTGAAATTTCGGAAAAAATACATCTCTTCGTTTAACACCCTGTAGTATAATGCTATGTGCAAAATATCGTATTCCCAAAATTAGACATAAGAGTCAAAGAATCAGCTATTCAGAATTTCCAAAGATTTTCAAAATCGATTCAGTAATTTTTTCAATAACGAGCTTTCAAATATTTTCCAAAAAAACTAAGTACGTCTTCTTTTTGGGTAAGGAATTACCACACGAGCGATGGTACACAGTTAAAAATTTATAAGATTTGTGTTAAAAATATTGCGTGTGAAATAAAAAATGTAAAAGTTTACATAAAACTTGCTAGTGTTTATAACATAAATGATATATGGTTGATTCTACAAAAGTTGGACAACTTGATTGTCATCAGTCAATAGAGTAGGTATTTTAATATTTTTTGTAAATATTTTATTATATTACAAAAGATCCAGGTTTTTTTTTTAACTTATCCACCCAATTTTAATGTTTTTTTTTCAAAAGCACGTTTGTAGAAAAACATAATAAATATTCAAAACATCAGTACCTTGGCGTGTCACAACTCCTGAATCAAATATTTGAGTGATTTTATTTTAAAATATATTCAATTTATCTTAAATTTTTCAATTTCACTACAAACTATAAAACATTAAATAATGTATTTTTCATATTTTATAATAGATTCGAATAATAGCAATTTTTAAAAAATTGATAATCTTTGTACTCACTTTTACCCGTCAGTTCTGTGTCCAATGTTAAAATTCAAAATTCCTGCGAAATATTAAAGTTTAAACGTCAAGTCTTCGTTTTAACTCAAGTGTTGGTAAAAAATTACCTACAGAGCCCGCCCTTTGCACGGCATCTTGAAAACAATGCAAGCGGCGAAGTTGTAGTGAATGCACGTATAGTGCCAGTCAAAATTTCAGTACTGTGGTGAGTAGTTATTTTGTTACCTATATATATTTCATTGTAATTTATATAAGGATATATGTGATTTGTTAATAAGTAGCATCCACTAATAAAAAATATCAGTAAAATACTTAATTCCGAATTATAATCTAAAATTTGTATACCATTTATCAGTACCATGTCGTCAGTTCCATGTTCGATGTTTCGGTTATATTTTTTTCGCAAACTTCAATTTAAATTCTGCTTGCGAAAAACTTGTTTATTTAATGTCATTATAAACTCATATAAATTTGGTGTGGGTCCATATCTAATAATTGAGATATCGGTATACCCAAAATCCACCAGCCGCCACTGATGTGTGGTATTATTTGATTTTAAGATATTTAATGTATAATATGCTCTATGTTGCAATAAATCTTATGTTTTCCAATAAATTATGTATTTAATTAGTACCCTGGTATACTCGTCACTTCCCTTGCATTCAAATTTAGAAAACACAGATATTTCAGAAACTGTTTGAAAAAGTGACTGGCCCGGTCTGGAACAGTATTTATTATATTATCTTTGTTCTCATAACAAAATACTGTTTAATTTTCTCAGAAAACTATATAAACAAAATGAGGTCAAAAATTGCCCAACTTTTGTAGAATATTAATTTAAATATTTTATTAAAATAAATAAAAATAAACAATTAATAATGTAAAAGTTAATTAAAAAATATTGTTAAAATGACAAATTAAAATAATTAAATTTTAGTAAAATCAATAGAAAGTTATATGTTAAATTAGCACTTTTTTTGTGTAAAATAAATAAAATATAAATAAATTTAACATATTTAATTATGTTAAAGTTATACAGATTTTAAATCATATTAATTATTAGTTTAGGTTAAAATAACCATTAAAAAAAATAAAATTGACACAACACGATTTGTTAAATTAACTTTGCAGTTATGTAAAAAAATAACATATATTAATTTTTTTTACACATTCTGTTGTGTTAAAATCATGTAATAATCATTGTAATAAAAATAAAAAAAACTAACAAATTTGAGTAGACACAAGAAATAGGTTAAAAATTTATATAAATTTTTTACTCTGTAAACACAGTAAAAAATTTATATGAATATTTAAACATATTGAAAAACATACATGTATACATGTATGTTTTTCAAAACCCCCTGTATGAATTAATCTAGTACGATAAAATGTAAAATTCACTTATAATACACACAGTGGTCAAAACTAAAGTATAAGACGAACAAAAATGCCAACCAAAATAGATAGCATAATCTGATTATAGACTCTTTTGGTAACACAAAAATGTATTTATCAAAATCCCAGCTGATCCTTTATTAAAGTTTTGCATATTTCTTAGTATTTTAAAATTGTTTATGCCATTTCGATAAAATATTCTAATACCATTATCAAATCTTTTTAAAAATTTGCCAGATGCATGACTAAAATATGGATAAATTACATTATAAATACAAAATAATGTAAAATACAGTTTGCAATATCTTATTTATTATTTTAAGGTATCTAATACAAAACTAATAAATAACTAAAGATTCTTTGAAGCAAAATCGATTACTGCTTGCCTTAAATTTTCAGTAAAACTTTTTCTTGGGTTTTACATGGAATTGTTTTTAAAATGGAAACAGTATTTTTAAATTCTTCAGTCTCTGTACAAACATGCTTCTTACATCTAGCGATATCCCCTAGAAAGGAAGAGCATATCAAAACTTTAGTTCGTTCGTCCGTCCTCTTTCCTTAATAATTTTGTATGCCCTTTATATCTTGCCATTTTGCAGATAAAGCACATACATTCTTGGCTGCCGCGAAATTCTCTAGCAATTTCTAAATTTTGAAAATTTGGCAATTGTGGCTATGCAAAAATACCGTTTTTACCATATTGAAGTAGGTAATTTTGAATCACTTAAGTTAAAGTGTTCGTTTAAAAAAGTCTGCAGTAATTTTTATATTTTCTCAGAATTTTTCGATTACTAAAAACAATTTTGTCCCCACAGCCAGCACATACCTTCTTTCGATTTTCTTCATGGCTTACCTTGAATTTCGGTTTAATTTTCATTTTAAAATACTATTTTTAACTTTGTAAAGTATACATTAAATAAACAACTAAAGCAAAATGTCACTTGCGTTATAACGTATAGCAAATTTTTTCATAACCACCCTAATTATTGTTTTACAAAATTTGCAAGTTGTAATTATTTCATAGACAAAGTTCCAGTATTTTTGACTCGATAAATTAATACTGGGGAGTAAAGTAATTTAAATGATACAAAGTTTATTATTTTGCTTAATTTTATTAAAATTGTACAGGTAGTTTTAGTACAATAATTGCAAAATAATTTATAGAAATAGAAAAACAAAAAAGTTTGCAAAACTTTAATAAAGGATCAGCTGGGATTTTGATAAATACATGTTAGTGTTACCAAAAGGGTCTATAATCAAAATATGCAGTTTTGGTTGGCATTTTTGTTCGTCCTATACTGAAGTTTTGACCACCGTGTACATATAGGTATTTTGGGGTCATGGTGAACTTACAATGCAGAATTTGTTCTAGAAAATACGTATGCACTCCATATAATAAGGTTGACGCCGGTACTGTCTCGCGATGCCAGTTCACATCGATAAAAGCTGGACGAAATTTCGTCTCGTTTTTCACGGGCTCGGCCGGCTGTCGTGCAGACGTGCACTGGCCCAAGGGCCCCCGCCGCGGCCCGTACCATCTTTACCCGTTTAATGCTCTCAAATAGGCGAATTGTTCGCTCGATGATGAGTGGGATTGGGAACTTGACGATGTGGGATACTAAACACAACGCTCCGAGGTGAAGATTATACGGGAAAGACAACTCGCTTAAATTATAACATTTACATAATAAGATAAACCTTATTTATTATCGCTTTATTCAACTTTTATTTGCCCATAAACCATGGGAATCGTACCAAGTGATTCATGCCCAGAACAATCTTTAAATAATTACTTAAATCTCTTATTAAATGGACAGGTTTTAATATTACAAACAAAAAATATTATTTTAACATATCCATTTGATACTTCTCGAGTTATTTATAAAACACAATCTTGTTGCCAAATTATTTACGTTATAAGTATTACATGCATGGTCTTCTTTTATAATTGACAAAAAACCGCTTGTGTGGTGTATTTGGTTTTCGCAAATTTGAATATTTTCGAAACAGTTGTAAGTAAAACCGAACACCCTGTATAAATGAAAATATAATATTTTAAAAATATTTTTTACTTCGTGAATATTTGTTTCTTACAAATTTTTTGTGACTCCAGTAGTTTCTGAGATAAATATATGGGTCACCTTACGTGGACCACCCTGTACATTTTATCACTATTTAACACATTAAGGGGTAATAAACACTCGCATTAAGTTTTCGTACCCTTTTGATTTATTTTAATAATAAATAGTGTGAATGTACCAATGAATAATGTTCATATTCTTTAAATGTGTTTAATAAAGTTAATAAGCACTAAATGCTACCTAGTGTATTTTGTAGTGTAACTTTTACACTTACAAATCAACTCTAATATTTTTACCTCTACACTAAAAAATTTACACGGGCAAAATTTTTTACTGCAGTTTAGAACAATACCGTACGTATACATGTATACGTACGGTATTGTTCTAAACAAATAAATCCTAAAAAAAACTTAATTTCATATTCTTAACATTCTCGTAGCCCATCTCGATTGGCTTTATGATTGTCCCTCCCGCGTGGGGGCGTGATCCGACGCGGCGACCATCGGCGGGGGGGGCAGGGGGAGTCGGTTGGGGGGTCCGTCGTTCCCATGACTGTGTCACCCCGGGGTCGTCACGAGACCCCGCGGCCCGTTCGTGGAGCGGGCCGCCGAGGCGCGTATTTCCGCCGCAGGACGCCCTCCTATTCTCTTCACCGCTATCGCATCGTGTGTTCGCACACTGTTCGTTATGAATTATGCAGTGCCGGATTTAGTGAGCACATAGATCTGGCTAAAATCACAATCCACACAACAAGGTCTGTCTTGCTTACTTGGGGAAAATTAAACTACAAATTAACTCTAATTGTAGTGTTATAAAACAACACTATTTAGTGTGGACCTGTGTGAACTCTAATTAGTGTTGCTTAGAGTTGATTTTTTTTACTGTGTATACAAAAACTTTCAAGCAATTTTACAACATTCAAAAATATCAATGTGAAATTGAATACAGAATTGTTGCGACGGTTTTTGCCAAATAAAATATAGGTACCTACATTAAGTTTTTTTAAACAAAGGCTTGGAAAAAATTTTATAAACAAAATACCACATGCTTGGGTAGCAGATGTGGGGTTTGCAATTTTGAAACTTTTTTTTCAATCCGCAGGCTTTAAAACTCATTTTTGCAATAAAACTTTGGATAAATTAGTATAAAAAATCCAGTAACGATTTCGGCCATTTTATACAGGGTTTGCCATAATTAATGGTACCTAAATAATTTAACATCAGATTCTTTACAAAAAAATATTGAGATTGAGAATTATTATTAATGTATTTTGAAAATGTTTATACGAGGTGTGTTCAGAAAATAACGGGGATTGTTAAATTTCGCGGGTTTAGAGGGTCCGGTTGTCATAAAATTTTCTTTATTATGTTGGTATACATGCCCTCGAAGAATGATAAAAACTTTAGCTGTTTTCAGTGTTTACTTTGTGGCAGCCGCTAAGGTTAGACGTGTTTTATGAGCTCGGTGATTTTTCGTTCGTTAAAAGAAATGGATCAAAGAATTTGTATCAAATTTTGCTTAAAAATGAAAAAAATTCTGTGAAATTACAACAAAGGCTTATAGTGAGTCTGCTATAAGTAAAACAAGAGTTTACAAGTGGTATAAGAGTTTCCAAGATGGCCGTGAAGACGTTGAAGATGACGAACGCCCCGAACGCCCAAGCACATTAACAACCGATAAAAACATGGAAAAAGTGGAAGAAATGGTTATAAACCATCAGAGAAGTCGCTGATGAAGTTGGTATATCGATTGGCTCATCCCATGAAATTTTTTCGAATGTTTTGGGTATGAAACGCGTGGCAGCAAAATTTGTTCCAAAATTGTTAAATTTTGAACAAAATTTTTGGCCAAAAACAATACTGTAATGATGCCCCAGCCTCCATATTCGCCAGACATGCCTCTGCCTGACTTTTTCCTATTCCCAAAAATAAAGAGAACCTTAAAGGGCCGTCGTTTTGCAAGCATAGATGACAAGCGCATCGCTGAAAGAACTAAAGGCTATCCCAAAGATCGAGTTTTAGAAGTGTTTCGAGTATTGGAATAAGAGCTGGCACATGTGCATAATATCCAATGGGGACTATTTTGAAGGCGACAACATTAATGTAGACGAATAAATAAATATTTGTTTCAAAAAACGAAAATTCCCTATATTTTCTGAACACACTTCGTATATATAAATTTGGAATTATATTAATTTTTCTTTGGCCTATTTAGACGAAAAAAACGTTATGGATTTTAAAAATGCTATTTGACTTTTTGTTCAGATATTTTGAAAGACTTTTCCTTGCAGGCAGACTAGTCTGGCAGTCGGAATGCGCCTGTGGGGCACCCCTTGGAGTCCTGGGAACGCAGGTGTGAGAAGACTAAGCGGTCCGTTCGAACAAGAAGTGGATAATCAGCCGATGGGAATTGATTATGGCCCGCTACTCGCCTAATGCACCGCAACTATGCCGCGACGGTCTCTTCCTTGGGGATGCTTGTCAATTATAACATTCCAAGTTTCAGTTTCGAGAATGCAGTCTAATACTAATTATTAAAATGAGATGAAGAAGAATTTCGGATCTATTTATCTGGATGATTAAACAAAAAGTTGTGACATACTCTCTTAAAATAAAATACTAAAAATTCTACTATTTGAATTAGTACCAGCATTGTTCATCAATATCTTTCTTTAACTGTTACTGAGAGTAAAAAGTAACTAATTTCTTTAATCGCAACAAACTATTGTTAGCGTTAAATGCATGTAAGCTCCATGGTTAAATGGTCCATGAAAATAAATAAAGATGCCACTAGTTTACAAAATCACACTCAATTTTTTTTTATGGAAGCGTTTTTGAAATATGAATTTTCAATTGTTTTTTTTTAATTTTCGGAGGTGTTTTGACGTTTTTAAGTATTAGATTACATTTGGTCCCTC
Organism: Brassicogethes aeneus; assembly: GCA_921294245.1. Lineage (NCBI taxonomy): Eukaryota > Metazoa > Arthropoda > Insecta > Coleoptera > Nitidulidae > Brassicogethes > Brassicogethes aeneus. The sequence goes on along the minus strand of OV121132.1, from coordinate 4,568,612 downwards.
ATACGAGAAACGGAATACAAAAGCAACAAAAAACAAAGAAGGAGCCAGAATTTTTTTAAACCTATGCTTGTTACAACAAAATAAAACTTTTAATTTCTTCAATGTTCAATATTTATGGTTTAATATTCAATATTTAATTTAATTTCAATATTTAATGTTTAAAATAAAAATCAATGTTCAATATTAAATTTTGTATAATTCAATAAAATGAAGAAAAAACGTAAAAATTCTCGAAAAACTAAATTTTGCTCTTCCACTGAAAAATTCATAACTTCGCCATTTATCCATGGATTTTTATAAACAGCAGCTTATTTTTTTTCTTCAAGTATAATCTATACGTATAAATAAAATAAAATGAGTGTGCATACTTATTTGTTAGCCCTAATCTCTATAAAACCAGGCTTAAAATATTTCTTGATACAACAAACAGTGCGTTAAGATTGCAAGACGAGATTTTTAATATGGATTCGACGAAATAAATCATATTAAAAATATGCTCCAAACAGTTTAAGGTTGAATAACAAGCGTTTAAAGTGTTTACGCAATCGAAAATCGCGATCGGACCGAATATAAATCAGGCGCAAGCTATTGGCACCACTGATAATGTAAAATGTTGTATGTATGTTGCTTATGGCAAATAATGAGGGCTTGATTAATAATAGGTAAACGATTTTATAATAAGATTTATTATAACTGTATTTGAATTTAAATGTTATAATATATACATATAATTATAAAATATATATATATATATATATATATATATTACAATTAAATATATAGACGTAAGAAAATAACTACTCACCACAGTACTGACTGGGACTATACGTGCATTCACCACAACTTCGCCGCTTGCATTGTTTTCAATATGACTGTCGTGCAAAGGGCGGGCTCTGTAGGTAATTTGTTTACCAACACTTGAGTTAAACGAGGACTTGACGTTTAAAGTTCAATATTTCGCAGGAATTTTGAATTTTAACATTGGACACAGAACTGACGGGTAAAAGTAAGTACAAATATTATCAATTTTTAAAAAATTGCTATTATTCGAATCTATGATAAAATATGAAGAATACATTATTTAAGGTTTTATAGTTTGTAGGGGAATTGAAAAATTTAAGATAAATTGAATATATTTTAAAATAAAATCACACAAATATTTGATTCAGGAGTTGTGACACGCCAAGGTACTGATGTTTTGAATATTTATTATGTTTTTCTACAAACGTGCTTTTGAAAAAATACATTAAAATTGGGTGGACAAGTTAAAAAAACCTGGATCTTTTGTAATATACTAAAATATTTACGAAAAATTTTAAAATACCTACTCTATTGACTGATGACATCAAGTTGTCCAACTTTTGTAGACTCACCCATATAATTATAATAACACTGTGATACAAAATTAAGGTTTTGCGAAAGGAAATGGAATAAAACCAAAAGCAAATCAGGGTTTTTTTATATCACGTCTCAGTTTTTTTTTTGTACGCATTTAAAGATGGTAAATTTTTTAACACCCCATAGGAAAAACATAAGTAAAACTATGTTAATTATTCAAAATAATTTTGTCAATTTGATCGAGGAATCCATTTGTGATGTTAATTTTTACCAAAGACCCTCAGAAGAGGACGCTATCAAAAAATTGTTACTAATTTTTACTATTTTTGAAGGTAAGAAATCCATTTTTGTCATTCATTTGTTGTAAAATATACCCTAGCAATTTTTAATATTTTTGATTTATTAGTTTAGTAAACTTGTTTTTTTAAGAAAAAATAGCATTTTTACTTCTTAAACTAAACATTATTAAATTCGCTATTTTATTTTTATTTACAAACTATTACTGCTTTAACCGGCAGTAACACGAGTTTAAGTACCAGAAGTTCCAGCTGGTCATCCAAAAATTGATAAAAATGCAAAATATAATTAATATAATCAAAAATACCATGTTTTAGTATAAAAATAAAAAAATACCTGAATTATATCACAACATTGGAACACCAAATTTCATTGACTTTTTTTTCTTTTGTGATCATTTAATTAAATTGTTATTACAAGTTCTGCAAACTTTTCAACATATTCAATTATATGTATTCCGTAATATTGTAGGTACAATTGTTTTACATTTTTATATTTTGGAACTAAGTTTTGTTTTATATTATATTGTCCTTTAAATAAAAAAAATAATTTAATTAAATATATTAATTAAGAAGAACGTTTTATGTTGCTGTCACTGATTTACTATATAGTACATAATATTATGTGTTTTTAAGTAAACAAATCAATTTTACCTTTAAACAACCTCGTTTTTGCTACAAAAACTACAATTTTTTGTAGTAATATTTTTTCAAAAGGGCGAATACGCCGAAATACTTTTTTTTTGTTTTTATTAAAACAGGAAAATGGCATATTCGCCCTTTTGCAAAAATACCATCGATATATTACAATATATTACCACAAAAAATGTAGTTTTTGTATACAAGTATTGTATTGTTTTTTGATTAAAGCATTAAAGAGAATATTTTTTTTATAAAAATTCCCAATTTTTTGTAAAAATGCTCTTTACTTGGAATGAATTCCTCGCCTATATTGCCAGAATAATTTAAAAAAATTAAAATTGTTTTACTTATTTTTTTTCTATTATAGGGTGTCCAAAAATCTACCAACTTTAAATGCGTATAATAAAAAACTGAAACGTGATCTAAAAAAAACCTAATAGGGTTTTTTTGTAGAAGCTATTACCTTTCATTTGCTTTTGGTTTCATCCTATTCCCTTTTGCACTGTTGCACTGTGTAATTATAATATAATAAAATATTAAAAAAAATAGATAATTAATAATGAAAAATACAAAAAAAACTAATAGACTTACTTGGTGAGAGTTTCCAACGAGGAAGTGTATATGGTGCCGCCGACGTCTATGTGCACGGGGGCGGTGTACCGCGATGCCGCCGCCACGCAGGGGATGCCCGTGATTTTGGTGTAGTTTAGGGAGGAGGCGGATGCCGATGGAGGCGTCGGCGATGACGAATTTGACATCGTAGGAGACGTGGCTGGGGAACTGTTCGGAGACATCAACCTAAAACGAGAGATACGAATTGGAGACTTCAATCAACGGTAGACGACGAACCTGGGGTTAAGAAAATTAAGTTTTCTAAATTATACCGGCGGAAAATGTCAAATATTTCTGTGTAAATAATAATAATAATACTAATTTATTAGCATAAGCTATTCTCATTTAAAAAAAATTGACATTTAATATCATAAAAAATCACATAGGGTAAACAGACACTTTATAGTTAAGTATAATTTAAATATTTTACTTTCTATAATATCCTATAAATTTTTAATATTTGGATTACATGAATTGTGAAATGGTCAATAAAATTGATTGATTTCATACGTGGAATACCCAGCAACATTTAAATTATTTGAATTTGAAACGACCGCAATTTAAACTAATATTTATAGCTAGATGATTGGATCAGAACCATGCCTGAACTAATTTAGACTCACGATTGGCGTTAGCCTTGTTGTCTCGTTCTATTACAATGCGATATCATAGTTATCTCCTTTTCTCGTATTAGCATACGCGAGGCGGGCACGCCTACATCCAAGGAAATAAGCAGGTGTTGTGGCAACACTGTTGCGGAATTTTAGATAAATTATACTTTACACGTTTTTCAAAATTCAATAATAAATGGCATTATTTTTCTTATAATAAATCGATTTAATCGAAATTATATTATAACACTATCGCCATCTTATAGCCATCATAGTAACCAATAAAATAAATACAGATTCCTTCTTTAGGTTCGTTTTGGTTATAAAATTCTGAACTGTTTAAAGAACAAATCTGTGGTTATTTACGCAATATTTTGATTATTCTTTTTCTATGAGTTTGTCTATTTTATGATTCTTTTGTAAGTGGTTTATTCTGTGGGTTTAGTTAATTGAACTTATGTGAATTTAGTCATTAGGGATATTACGGTGAGAAATTGTACCGATATTGTTGACCTTCACGTGGTTCTTGCTGAACAATGAAATATTAATTAGACAAAAATGAGGTTTATTTAAAATGAACATCATTTTTACAATAAAATATATTTCATTGACAAAGTAGATGATTCCTTCCCCACCACAGTCTAAGTTCTTTACTTAGTTTTAAGTATAGGTTATGAACTGCGACGTCAGTTTTTTTAAGTTGGGTTTAAAAAAATTTCTTCGCCTTTCAATGAGAGCGAAACCCTGCCTCTGCCTCACCAAAATGAAATGTCACGGGCCGCCACTGGTTATTGGACAAAAACTATAAAATCATTTCAAAAACTGTTCTACTTCTATAACTTTTGACGACATTTTCGGATTCAGCGAATAATATTTCATAGGAATTGACTGCTAAATGTCCTGGATACAAATTGCTGTTGACGAGAATTATTAGTGGCTGCTTTTTCGTTATGACAATTTTGACTAATTCATTTTTAGAGAGTAAATAATATGGTGATTTCTTCTTCAAAGGACATCTTGCAGAATAACAGTGATTTAAATACAGTGCATGATAGAGAACATAAATAACTAATGGCAACAAAATTAACAAATTCGGAAAATACTTTTAATAAACCACCCTAAAAAATATTAGATATGTATAAATATGTCTAAACATTATAAATGCATCACAAACTAGAAATACCACACTTAATGATATTTGCAACAAACTATTTCAGAAGTCAGACCAAGGAATTAATAGTTACCTTCAGAATCCAGAAAAGGGATGAGGAATTCAAGAAAGAAATATATGAATTATATGATATTTTCAAAAACGAAATAAAAAAAATTACCTAAAACAGCAATTTATCTTTAAAAAATATTTAACAATTTATTTTATTTGATGTAAAGTTGTTATGTTTATATAAAAATTGTATGTCCAATAACTATGGTTCATGTGTCCAATTACTATATAAAATGTCCAATTTCCATACTTTTTTTTGTAAAACTATTATTAAAAATTCAAATATTCTTATTTTTAATTAAACGTAAATAACGTTTGAACAAACAAACTATCCTTTTTATATATTTATAAGAAAAAACTAAAATCTTTAAAACAACGGCATATACAAATTGTAAATAAATAATATTCCTTAATTGTCCAATAACTATTTGGTTTACCCTAGTCAAAATATCACAATAAAAAGTTTTCCTTAACACATAGATTCACAAGTTTCTTAAATATTTTAATTTTATCACAGTTTTTATATCATTTGGAAAGTATTAAATAATATTAATCCATTTACAAAAACATTTTTTGAAAAATCGTTAATATTCCTAGTATTGAACTATGGACAGTTTGTACTAATATTAATTTTATTTAAATAAGTTGGAAGAATCTCCCCATTTTGACTTTAAATATAAATAATTGTGTTTTAAAAACCAAATATTGTTTTACACTCAACAAACTTAATATATATCAAGCATCATCTTGATTGGAGTATACCTGGTATACATTTTAAAATAATTCTTAATGCTTTATTCTGTATTTTTTGTAGATTTTGCATTTCATTATTATTTATTCGATTATAAGCTAAAATGTCTTAATATAGTAATAATTTTACTTGCAATGAGAGATTCTTTCCAATTCAACCAAGAACATATACTTTTTTGAAATTTTATTTATAAATAATTATAATAATATATTATAATAAATATTCAACATGACTTTTAAAGTTTAGAGTCTAGTATAATACCCAGATAATTACATGAAATACACATATTTGTAGGGATAGAACGATACCGATATTGATATCGGTATATCGGCATATCGGCAATTGTTTCCGATTATCGGTATCGTATCGTATCGGCAAGATAATTGCCGATATATCGACAAAAAAAATTGCGCTTTTCACTCTTCGGTGCATAAATGAAATATTGTCGTAGGGAAATGTGTATAGTTTTTAAGAAATACATTTTCGCCATTAACTGGAATTTAATGGATTTTAAACAATACTTAGTTTTTATATGCAGAAATGCATTAAAACAAAACAAACGAATTCGATAAAAATAAAACCTATAAATTCTCAAGCCCTACCAGAGTGGGCGGGGTTTGACACTTGTTTTATTTAAGTGTATCTATTCGTTTTAATACACACTGTATAAGGGGCTTCCCAGAAATCCGAAATGTCACTCACTACCAATCACAAACGTTTCCTCGCAACGGAATTAAAACGGGACTTCCCCGATTTTTGCTTCGGTCGTGTATAAATAGATGGCATTATGTTTGCCGATACGATATATCGGTATATCGGTATATCGGCACGTAAATATCGGTATCGGCCGATATATCGTATCGGCAAAAAAAAGTGATATCGTTCTATCCCTACATATTTGGTTTTACTATATTATTATTACAAATAAGTTCTAATTCTAAAGTTAAAATATTTACCATGTCAACAATATTATAACCACTAACATAAATCATAGTATCATCTGCAAACATCACACAAATATCACAACTTTTGGCATAGTTTGACATATCATTTATATACAATAAAAACAACAGTGGTTCCAGAAAAGTACTCTGAAGTACTCTATAATGGTTTTCGGATTTATTAGATATTATACTATTTAATTTGACAATTTGGAATCTATTGGTTAGATATGAACCAAACCACTTTAAAATGCCCTACTTTATTGAGCTTTTTAATCAATAATTCTTAATAAATTTATATATAAATACCGTTTCAAAAGCTCGCTTAAAGCGAAATGTATCCCTTGAAAATGGACTAACAACTGTTTAAATCCGATGGTAAATAACGGACACCCTAATGTATATGAAAATGTGCAATTTTTTAATTTATGGAATTAAAAAAAAAATAATTACAATCAAAAACAAAAATTTATACCAATAGCACTCTAATTATTAGTAACATAAAACGCTAATCAGCCATTAAAATATTTTGTTTATTGTTGCATTAATTAAATTTAAGAGGACAAGTTAATTAACAACCAATTGAGACTACTGTAATGGTTATAAATAATTATAAGTCAACAGAATGTGTTATGAACATCAGTCACTCATATTAAAACAAGATAAATGATATGAATTCTATTAACATTTTTTTGTTTTGTTACACACTATAGTGTGTGTATTTACGAGCAATATTTAATATAAGACATACAAAAAAATTATGTTATTTATTTATCTATAAACAATTAATAAAAGTGTTAGTACTGTTAACTAAGGCGAATAATTTTATATTATGAATCAAGTTTGATAAAAGCCATTTTAGTAACGAATTTTAATTAGGCACGATCGAGTGTTTAATTAAATGGTGTCTAGAAAAGTGTATAAACGAGTTGCATACTATACTTTTTCACGACAAATACTTATTATTATGTAAAAATGATTAAATAATTAAACAAAAGTATAAATAGAAAAAGAAATTTAAAATTAACACTAATTTATATGGTAATAAATACATAATATGTAAATGAGTCATTATTTTACATTTATAAAAATTATATGGGATTGGGCCATTACTACTAATGGTTGGACTAACGCTTCTAATCGGCGAATAATCAAAATCTGTTGAAAATTTAGATTTAAATGGGTTTAAATTCCAATAATTTGTTTAATTTATCTATGCTTTTAAGAGTTTAACATACATTTTATGATTATTTATTAATTTATATGGCTGACAATCCATGCTTTGTAGAGAAGTTTCGAACTATCAAAATTTAATTTATTTCTTAATTTTTTCTTTCAGCAATCTAAGTAGATATACTTGAGGAGTGATTTTTCAAAATTCCTTATTTCCATTTTTATTTGAATGTAATTTTTTGACAAAATCCCAAAGGTATGGTTAAAAGGCATATATTAACGGCGAAATATGACAGCAGGTCTGAAGTATTATTAAATATTCATCAGAATTTTTTTTTAAATAATCTATATTGCCATAACCTATACAGGTTATAGTCATTTTTTTGAAAAATTGTTGCAAATGGAAATACGACCTTTTAAAAAATCACTCCTCACTTATAGTTAAGATTTTGTGCACTTGGTTTAAAAAGTAATTGTTACTTAGGGTGCGTTTTTCAAAAAATTATACAATAAAATATTAAAAGAAATTTAAGTCAGATATGTACACTGTTAAAAATTTCTATTGTAATTTTACTAAACATGTTTAGGAAGTTTTTACGCACCACAATATACTCTCTAAAAATAAATTAGTCAAAAAGTTTAACAGCCAATTATTATATAAAATTGTGCCCTGAATCCAAAAATCTCGTCAAAAGTTAAAAAAGTAAAACAGTTTTTAAGATATAATCAATTTTCCATTTAATATGGAATTGACTATACCTCAAAAACGGTTCCACTTTCATAATTTTTGACGGTATTTTCGGATTCAGGGGACAATTTTACATAAGAATTGGCTGTAAAATTTTGGGATACCATGGTATTCCTTGGTTAACCATGGTACAAGTGAAAAAGCAGCCACTAATAACTATTAAATTAGTCATTTTTGACTATTTCATTTTTAGAGAGTAGTAATAATAAAACTTTGTTTAGTAAATTCACTACACGATTCATTACAACTCAATTTGGGAAAATTACAAAACGTTTGTTAAAATTCACTAAGCATTTATTAAAAATTTTTTCATCAACATTACTATACAGGTATTGTAATTTTTCTAAAAAAAAATACTAAATATGTTAAGTAATTTTAAAATGGTGTATTGAAATTATACTATAGTATACTATATATAGTATATATAGAATTCATTTCAACTCAGTTTAAGAAAATTACAAAATATATTTAACAATTTTACTGAACTGAAAAAAATTCGTTTCGCAGTATTACAATAAAATTATTGTTATTTTGTTCAACAAATTACACTAAAAAAATCACGTGATTGCCGCAATCGGTACATACTATGCATTTTACATAACATTATAGCAAATCAAATTACAAACAACGTTTGTAAATCTAAGATGCTTTCTATTAGAAACTGTCAAACTGTTTAGTAAAATTACAATGCGTGTATGATTTATACATATAGATTGTAAAATTACAACTTATCTTAGTAGATTTCCCAACATGTCTTAGATTACTTAAAATGTAATATACATAATTTTGTATTGGTATAAACTGATTTGTAATTTTACTCATCCTTTGTTTTGCAAAACATTTTAATTTTACAAAAAATTTTAACAGTGATTAAAATGATATATAGTAAAAATGCAAACATAAGTTCTATAAAATAAATAATGATTTGTATATTTCCAAACACTTATTGTAATTCAAATGGCAAATTTTGGTTAGTAATTTTATTGATTATCTTAGTAAAATTAAATTCATCTACAAAATTTCAAATTCAATTCTACATACAGAATTGTAAAATTACTCTAAGTATCTGACAAAAACATTGTAAAATTGGCACCTGTTTAGTACTTTGGCTATAACAAAATGTAATATTACAACAAATGCGTATTAAAATTGCAATACAATACAACATTTTGTAATTTTACTATGCAACTGCTTAGTAAAAATGTAGTAATTTTACAAACATTTTTAACAGTGTATGCACTATAGTTTATAAAAAAAATATATTCTTATGCATTTTTTATGTTTTTTAGTTAATATTTAACATTGAGTAAAAATATTTTGTAATATTTGTAAACAGATATAATATTGAAACAATATTTGAAAAACCTTTAGTACCTATATGTGAAAAATATTGTTAAATAAATATTGTTCGAGAACAATGAAACCAACCGATCGATTAACAAACAATTGGCCTTTTAAATAAAAGCACTTTTTTAACATAAAACTTGCCTATAGGCGAAAATAAATTTTAGCTCTGGTATATTATAAACTGTTTATAATAGTTTAAAATAGTACATTAAACATGGTATCCAGAAAATGACACACCAACTAAAATTACCAAAACAAAATCTGACCACCACTCTTTAAATTACTTATAAGCTATAGCTTTTAAGTTTTTAAAACTCGGCAACGTTGTGTATTTTAAGGCCGCAATATCACACATCTAAAACGGTTGATACCAAAACAAAATAAACAAGGCATCTGCAGCCAGGCTCAAAATCTAAGCTCAGCACAAAAATACTAATTTTTAATCCTCCTGGCATAAATGAATAAATAATCTCAAAACATTTAAATATACAAAACAAAATTAAATTTTGCACTATTTTTGGGCATACAATTGTAATGGCTATAAAAAAATGTACCACCTAAGGTAGGTACTTTTTTATTACATTTTCAGTGTCTTATTGGGATAAAAACCTACGATTTGTCAAAGTAATGAGATTATTTTTATTTACAGAATAAACTTTTTACTGTTAATAAAATTCTCATTTACTATAATGAAGCAGCAATGTTAAGCTTTTATAAAAAAAATGTTCATCCAACAAAGTAATAGTTGTTATCATATTGTCATGGATATAAGAAATACTTTATGTTTATTGAATCTTTGTCGAACTTAAAATGTTTTTGTTAAATCTATAGTTGTGTGTGAATTGTGCTTACATAAAGTAATGCGCATGCGCATACTATAACAACTGCAGTTGTTATAGTAAAATTTGTTCATTTTTTAATTACTATCGTTGTAATTCAAATTAATTTTATTTTAGTTGGAAAATCTTTGTTGATAGCTTACGTTAAGAACAATAACAAAAATATGTTATTGCTATAAAAAGACTTTTTTAATATTTACTATTGTTTTGCAATGGTAACAAAATTTTTGTTATTTCCCTTAAAAAGAGGGGGAAAGGGCCAGCGCTCTCCTTGGTGAACATAACTTTATAATCCACAGTCTGTCTTATAATCTTATTGATTTCACTTGTGCGAGTGAAGTGTGGTAAAATCTAGCAAGATCAAAATATCAAAAAATCACTAAGAAAATTTCGACGTTTTGTAAAAGAAAGTCTATTCTAGAATTTTGTACATCATATAATTTTTTTGTTATATTAAATATTTTGTTTTAATGCCTTGCAATTATTTTAAAAATAACTACCCAACACCTAACAGTAGGTTGAAAATGTGACCATTGTTACAATGAAAATAGTTTACTAAGTTAACAATTAATTTGTTGTTAAATTTACATAAATTTTATTAATATTATAAAAAATGTTTTATTTTAAACGAAAAGGGATTTGTAAAATTTACAAAATTTCTATAAATAATACCATTAGGGTTTCAGTAATAGTACAAAACGTTTTTGTAAACGGTATACCTAGAACTGTTTTTTTCTTTGGGATCATTCAAAAACCCAAGTCTACAAAACAACACCTATTAACACAAGAACTCAAATGAGGAATATTTCAAAAATTTAAATTAATTTTAAATATTTTTTTTATGAAATTAAAACCCTGCCCAGTAAGCACAAGGCATTCGGCAAACTGTCGGCCTCCGCTCGGCACAAGCGGCGGGCCGGCTGTTCGGCTTGCCCCAGGCGGCCCGCTTACGGTCCTCATTATGGTAGCCCGGTTACCGTGTGGCCATCGTCTAACCCTGTTCGGTTAGATAGCGGCAATGCCACAGTTTACTGTGGCAATGCCGTTGCATATGCGGTTCGGCTTGCCCCCAACCGATCCGCGTACGGACCGTGTATGTAAGCCCGGTTAGCGAATGGCCATATTCTAGCCGAAGCCGTCCAGAACCTGGCCAGCATCACGATTTAATATTGTAAATTGGATTTGGGCGAGATTTAAATTAGCCGCTCTTGCTGGGTTATCGCGTTGGCCAATAGCTATCAACCATGCTCAGTCCGTTCTGTTGTCCGACAAGTGCATTGCCGCCATTGCGTGTGTTTGTTATAATTGCGTTGAAAGTGTTTTTCTTTTATAATCTGTGGTGTTTTTGTTTATGGTTGTCAGGTCGCACAGAACATAAGTTATTGTTATACATTGTTATATGGTTAAACATTGTTTTATGGTTGGCAGGTCGCCTACATTCACTCTGTGCCTACATTGTTGTTAAAGTGTTTTAAAGTACGTTACAAATTTTAATATATATTTTTCTCCGTGTATACTATGTATAAGCTCTATTGTTTCTATGTTCTGGTTCTTATACTGATGTACATATATATATAGTAAATTTACTATATAGTAAATTTAAACTTTTTGAACTGATTTATTTATTTATGATATTTATTTTATGTTTTAGAATATTGTTATATTTATTTGTAGAAATTTTATTTAAGAATAAACATTTTATGTATAATTTTGATTTTTTTTTATTATTTTATCTATTGCAGCTTCGTGTGGCCGTCTATTAACCGACATTCGGCCGGGCGTACATGCCCGGCATTCGGCCAGACAGTTATGGCCGTCACCCGGCCACACGGTGATGGCCGTCACCCGGCCACACGGTGATGGCCGTCACCCGGCCACACGGTGGTGGCCGACACTCGGCCGAGCCCTCGCAGCCGACCAGGCGGCAAGCTCTCAAAGACGTCCAGGCGGCCGGGCGGACATGCCCGGTGTACATGCCGGCTTTGTACCGTGTAGCGGCCCGAACGCGGCCAATTCGGCCAAACGTATTCGGTCCTTAAGCGGCCCGTCTATCTTGTGCTTACTGGGTGTACAATATCTAATATTTAAATTTATATTTTAAAATTTCATAGGAATTAAAAAATAATGCACTGTTTTTTAAATTACACACTGTCAAAATTAAATAAATCAACAACCACAAAATCTGATTTTATAGCCCTAGGTCGTAAAATTTGTATGTTTTTTAAATGGTTTCCATATTTTTTTTCCAATATTATATGATAATTTAAAATGTTAAGTGGACTTAACTTTCTTCTTGCATGAATAAAAAAAACTGCATTCAATAATTACTCCATTTAAATTAGTTAATTTCACCGGTTATTTATAGACAATAAAAATAAAAGAAAACCTAATTACATATAAACTGGAATGTTACAATTTAAATCTAATGCATAAATCAACACTTTTTTGTGAATATTTTCTACATATACATATATATATGCAGTTTTACCTGTCCATGTCCTCTTGCTTGACAACAACGTGGTTATGTTTTCTTTTCCCCAACAACATTTTAAAGCTTTCAGTCACAAATCAACACCAAAAAGTCACAACAGTCTCAAAAAGCCAACATTTCGTTGTCTGCAAATACCCACAAAGTCACAAATAATGTCAAGGTGTAGTAGGTAGGCGGCTATGACTCAGTCACGAGGCTGCCCGCGATGTTTCCGCAGCGTTCGACGCAAATTTCGGCGGCGACTTGATCGTACTTTGGTCGGCGCAACACTGATCGCAGAGCTCTGCGATCGGCCCTCGTTGCCCGTTCGCGCCCCAAAGGCATCTTTCGAAACGCGGGAGTGGGGCGCCAAATTGTTTGGGGATCGTTCTGACGGCCTCACACGCTATCATTAGTATCGGCTGGGGTTTCTAATGACTGTTTCGGATGTAGGTGAACCGTTTTGTTATGGTTTCCGAAAGCCGTTGCGTTTTTTTCCAATAACAAGCCGGATTTTTAGACTTAATGCCTTGTTTGCAGGATGTATGTTTTTCATTGTAGTTTTGTATTTGTTTCGGAATTGAAATTCTCTATTACAACATTTATTTTGAGTGATTTTTCATATACAGGGTGTCCCAGAATATGTGGACAATCTCCCGGATTTAGATAGAACACGTAAAAATAATATGAGAAGTTCCTATATTTTTTTTACTACGGCTCTATTTTCAACTGACACTGACATCAATATTTAAATCGGAAAATGTTAAAAAAAATATTGCAAAAAATATTGAGATGTCCCCAAGTGAAAATGATTATTTTTTATTTTTGGTTGTTTCACTGTTAGCCTAGAATGAGGTTTTTGGGAAGCCACCAGGTCTAGTAATAACATAACATAAGTGGTTCTGCACTAATGCAAGAATTTTAAGAAATTATACATTTTGAATATTAGAGCTTCACGGAAGATAGCTTCACAGAGGTTAGTATTTCGTATGTTTTTTTAAAACATACCTTTGTATAGATATTTGAAATAAGTTATTGTATCTTTTGACCCCTTAATATTTTTTAAAAATACAATTGTACATACATAAAATATTTATAAAAAATCTACTTACTGAGATATTACACTTCACGGTGGATAGGTATTTAAATTTAACTGACCTTCAGGAATCACATGCATCTATGATGTCGTAAACAGAGGTTTTTGCTTATTTAAAATTAAAGCGTCATCCGTTGCATAAAATTTAAAGCAAAAACAGATTCACGGAGGATATAATCAATTTTTGTAACACGTACATAAATGGTTATAAAAATTTGTTTTAATTTTTAATAATATTTTATATATGACTCGATTGCTTTGGATGTGTTTAATTTACTTAGTGAAGTGATATTTTTAATATGCTTTTACTATAGTATACTTGAAATATTTGAAAACATATATAAAACTATTTAATTAACTGTTACTCTTTCTAGGTTAGTTTTGAGTATAGCTTGAAATCTAATTGATCGATTTTGTCAAACAAGAACTTAAATTGAAGGTATTTGAGCCCTCTAAAACTTTCTTTTACATACTTTTGAAATCAGATAAGTATTTTGACGCTAGCCATTTTAATAACTTAAAAAAATTATTTTTATGGCAAAAATTTCGGTCGAAAATTTACATATCGTCCTAGTAAGGGTTTAAATCAAACAGATAACTCCAGTTTGAATTTTTCTTGTGAAGCTGATATTTTTACTAAAAAAACAAGCTACTTTTCATAAAAATACATGAAAAAATGGCGAAGTTATGAATTTTTTAGTGGAAGACCAAAATTCAGCTTTTTGACGATTTTTATTTTATTTTTTTATTTTATTTTGTAATATGTTTATTCTTTAATAAAAACCCAAGTAAAGTGCATGATTGGAATTTTTTAAGTTTTTTACGTACTTTTTTCTACGAAAACATTATTCAAAATTTAATTTTGACATGACTCCGCAAACGTAAAATCTTTTGTTTCTCGTGTTGGCATAGTGACATTTTACTGCTATTTTTTAATATTTCAACAAGGTATTTTTATCATGGTTTTATTTAGTTAATAAAAAGTGTAAAATGAGTAAAAGAAGTGGAGAGTTCTTGTGCGTAAATAACCCGGACAATCTGGGCGACGTAAGTGATGAGCACGGAGAACGTTTTCACCAGTAAATGAAGGCTATGGAGCGGCGGTATCACGGCTTCTGGGATGCAGCCATGATGGGTGATTACATTTGGTCCCTCATACGAGAAACGAAATACGAAAGCAACAAAAAACAAAGAAGGGGCCAGAATTTTTTTAAACCTATGCTTATTACAACAAAATAAAACTTCAAATTTCAATGTTCAATATTTATTGTTTAATATTCAATATATAATTTAATTTCAATATTTAATGTTTAAAATAAAAAATCAATGTTCAATATTAAATTTTATATAATTCAATAAAATGAAGAAAAACGTAAAAAATCCTCGAAAAACTAAATTTTGGTCTTCCACTGATAAATTCATAACTTCGCCATTTATCCATAGATTTTTATCAACATTTTATAAAACAAATCAAACTGGACTTATCTTTTCGATTTCTATCTTTCCCAGAAAGATGTGTAAATTTTCGACCTTGTTTTTTGTAAAAAAAAAGGACCTTTTCAACTTCATCGCCAGTATCGAACTACTGAGCCGATACCAAAACTATACAAGAGAAAGTTGTAGAGGGCTTAATTCCCTTTGATTTCAGTGCTTGTTTGGTCAAATCGATCAATTAGAACTGTATACTGTAAAACGTCAAAACACCTCAGAAAATTAAAAAAAACAATTGAAAATTCATATCTCGAAAACGCTTTCATGAAAAAAAATGTAAGTGTGATTTTCGCGTTTAGTGAGCCAAACTACACAAGAAAATCATAGTGAGACATGGTGGGCAAAATGGCTGTAAACTAGTGTTATGTACTTTTTCTTTTATTTTTCAATAAAAAATTTAATTTCATATTGTTTATTTTTGTGATTTTGCGTAAAAATATCAATGGGTAAATATTTGAAAATCCTATTTATAAAGTTTTAATTACAATGTGAACCATTTGTTTGCGACTCTTAGTAGGAACGATTTTGTAGCCAAATTAAAAATGCACAATCATTATTCTGTCTAGTTATCCATGAAAAAAAACATTATAAAATAAAATTAAACTAGTATTAACATTAAATTTTATTTATTTTAATTAAAAATAAATAAAATTAAATTTTTATACGCTTATAACTACCAACAAAAACTACTGGTGGGAAATTTTGGTTGTATTTTTCGGACACTGTGTAAAATTGGTAATTTGTATAATTTAACACAAACCAAATACCAAAAGAATCCATTTTTTAATTTCTTTGTTCTTTTACCTGGTGGCACATGCTTAATAGTTTAATTTTACCCCTACGTAGCAAATGCCCCGGAACCAATCAAATTCCTGAGTAACATTTGAAAAATAGTAGAAAACCAGATGATACTAATGATAGTGCATAGAAAATAAACCCTCGTCCAATTCTAGCCCCGCAACGGCCTAAACGCGCCCGAGGGCGTAAACTAATGAAAGGATGGCAAGAAATAACTACTTAAAAAGATAATTATAAATAAGTAGTTACTTACTTTTATTTCCTTTATAGTTTGTTAATTGGGTGTAATTATAATAGGCAAGTTTAGTAATTAAATGGAGTTTTAAAAAGAAGTAAAAAAATACTTTAAAACCTGCCTAATAATCACAGCTTTATTGATCAATTTACTAAACAAAAAAATGAACACATGCCTACATACATGAACACAAAAATAACACACCATTATGTAATCGTCAAATTATAAAGAAATTTGGTACAATACACTCAGAAATTTTTAATAAATATAACAAAAAAAGTAGATCATTTCTATAACAAATTTTTATCTACATACGCTGCTTTCAGTAATAGCATTTGCATTAATTATAATAGTTATTTATGTCATTAGGTTAAGAAGTAAGGCTTTTTGTGCTAAGCTCAAGGTTTGAAGGCCGACGCGTAGCGGAGGCCTACAATTGAGCGAAGCACAAAAAGGCACTTCTTGGCCGAATGGCATACAACATTTTATTTTCAAAGCACTTTATATAGGTCAATTTTTATTCAACATCAAAGCGGCCTAAACTCACTTTTTTAGAATCTCATTTATTTATTAGCTAAAGATTACATTAAATGTACTATAATTATTATTGCTTTTAGAAGCAGTAATAGTTTGACAATACCAATTGTTTAATAAATAGGTAGGTATCTAATTTCAATTTGTTTGGATTTTTATTTAAAAAATAGGTAGTTTTGGAATATTTAAGCTGTCTTTAACATTTAATTTCACTGAAAACTTAAAGCAAATTAAAACTTAAAGATAATTTAAATCGTAGAAGAAGAATCGTGCGTTTTCTTTGTTGCCTAACCTCACTTTTTGTTTTATTATTCAAATTTAATTTTACAATAATTTAATGAAAAATATTAAACATTAACAGTAAAACAAACAAATTAGTGCTTATCATAAATAAATTAAACCAGTTTAGTACGTTAATTTCTTAGCAAAGGATTAATTTGTCAAAACAATACCCCTAGCGAAAAAAAATCGATCTAATTACTTGCCTCATAAAAATTTTTATCGGCCTAGGCCATAACAAGGTATTTCTTTATCGAATGTTGACAACAATAAACTTTAAATTATAGACCGTATGGAGATAAAGTAAATTTACGTTATATTTATATTTTTTCAGAAGCAGAAACGCATTGATAAATATAGTTATTATTATTTGTCCAAAAAACAGTTTTATACCGTTTACAAAAACGTTTTGTAGTATTAATGAAACCCTAATGGTATTATTCATAGAAATTTTGTAAATTTTACAAATCCCTTTTCGTTTAAAATAAAACTTTTTTATAATATTAGTAAAATTTATGTAAATTTAACATCATATTAATTGTTAATTTAATAAACTATTTTCATTGTAACAATGGTCACATTTTAAACCTACTTTTGGATGTTGGGTAGTTTTTTTTTAATAATTGCAAGGCATTAAAACAAATTATTTATAATAACAAAAAAATTAACTCATATTGTATGATGTACAAAATAAAAAAAATATAAACTGCTTCGTTTATAGAATAGACCTTAAATATTTCTTTTAGAAAACGTCGAAATTTTAATTTTTTTATGATATTTTTATCATGCTAGATTTTACCACACTTCACTCGCACAAGTGAAATCAATAAAATTATAACACAGACCGTGGGTTATAAAGTTATGTTCACCAAGGAGAGCGCTGGCCCTTTCCCCCTCTTTTTAAGGGAAATAACAAAAATTTTGTTACCATTGCAAAACAATAGTAAATATTAAAAAAGTATTTCTATAGCAATATAATATTTTTGTTATTGTTCTTAATGTAAGCTATTTACAAAGATTTCTTAACTGAAATAAAATTAATTTGAATTACAACGATAGTAATTTCAAAAATATAAATGGGTAATTCTATAGAAACTATCATTTTTGCTGTTACTGGTCAAAATTTTGACTAAACAAATTATTTTCTATAATTGAATTTTTTTAAAAGAAAGATATAGATTAACTATATTGGCTTCCTAAAGAATTTATGAAAATATACTCAATATTATTAAGTTGTAGAAAAAATCTTGTTAAAATGTCATTCCTCTGGCATGTTATAACTGGAGTCGTCTAACATAAAGGCAGAATAGAAAAATAAATATTCACTCGATAATTGTAATTTTTTATTTTTGGTTATTTTTTTTATGATACTGTTTTGTTTTTAAACAAGTTTATATTTAAGTTTATTTTTAATTACTTATTTAGTTTTTATGTTATATTGTATTCCTTTGCCTTTTTGAATAAAATAATAATTCCTCTGCTTGCCTCGTCATTCCTCTGGATATACTTTTAACAAAAACATCGCAATCTGCTCAAAAAACAATTAAACTGTTTGATCTTTCACTTTGCAGGGTTTATTTTAAACCAAAGGTCGCATTTGCATAATTAAAAAATAAACTTAGAACAAAAAAACTATTTTCAAATTTAATTTAACAAAAACATTTTAAGTTCGACAAAGATTTAATATAAACATAAAGTATTTTTTATTGCCATGACAATATAACAACTATTACTTTGTTGGATGAACATTTTTTTTATAAAAGCTCAATATATTGCTGCTTCATTATAGTAAATGAGAATTTTATTAACAGTAAAAAAAGTTTATTCTGTAAATATAAATAATCTCATTACTTTGACAAATCGTAGGTTTTGTCCCAATAAGACACTGAAAATTTAATAAAAAATTACCTTAGGTGGTACATTTTTTTATAGCCATGGCTATAAAAAATAATATTATTTAACTTAACAGTGTAGGTAGAAGAGCATACAGCCTTTCAAACGAACATAATTATTAATTTATTCTAATTTTAGGACCACTTTAAGTCTAATAAACCGTTAAAATAATCCAAAAATATCATTTGCGGCAAATAGACATTTCACTCCCCAGATCCGTCCGTCGGATAAAAAAATAGGCGCGATTATATTTACATAGATAGGTTACCTTGTTAGGTTGTTTACCCAGAGGTGTGTAAGACAGAAGCATAAACTAGACGCCCACACGCGAACAAGATACATGCATGCATGTCCAGATATAGGCTGATTTAATTTCAATACAGCATGTCATTGTTACGAAGTAGTACATAAACTATTATGGCGATAAAAATTGTTTTATAACTTGTTTGTTGTTTACAATATAAATTTCTATTATTATTATTATTATGGTGTACTCTTAATTTTATGTAGGTACTAAATTTATTTTTTACTTAGTTAGGGACAAATATTAAATATTTTCTTGATATTTTATATTTTATTGTACACTACCTATAGGGTAAACCACATAGTTATTTACACAAGTATCTCTAATTTGTGAATCATTGATAATGTTTAGGCCGGTAGAGAATGATTTATATATATATCTAATATTTTTTCGTGTAGTATGTTAAAATTATTTTCCGAATTTATTAATTTTGTTGCCATTTGTTTTTTATGTTCTCTATCGTGCACTGTATTTAAATCACTGTTATTCTGCAAGATGTCCTGTGACGAAGAAATCACTATATTACTTACTCTTTAAAAATGAATTAGTCGAAAATGTCATAGCGAAAAAGTAGCCACTAATAATTCTCGTCAACAGGAATTTGTACACGGTTGAAAATTTTTATGTATTTTTAACATATTTCTTGTGTCCCAGAAAGTCCACTCAAAATTTTTTAGTTGCATTGACTTATTTCACTTATGTTAATTGATTACACAACATAATATGTAAAAAAAGTGAATATAACTTTTCTTTTTTACATAACTGCAAAGTTAATTTAACAAACAGGTTTATGCTATTTTTATTAAAATAAAATTGTTGTTTTAACATAAACCAATAATTCATTTGATTTTAAATCTTTATAATTTTGACATAATTAAAAATGTTAAATTTATTTACACAAAAAAGTGTTTCTTTAACATTTAAATTTTTGTTGATTTTACACTAATAATTTGTCATAACATATATTAATTTGTTGTTTTAACAATAATTTGAATTAACTTTTACAAAAATAATTGTGTTTTTTCATTTTACGGCCATTCCGGAAAAAGAACGTGACGTCTGTTACTGTTTAAGCCAATATCTTGAGAAAAGCTTTTTTCATAAAAAACAAGGTGCATTTATGAAAAAAGCTTTTCTCAAGATATTGGCTTAAACAGTAACGGACGTTACGTTTTTTCCGAAATGACCTTAAAATGAAAAAACAATTATTTTTGTAAAATTTAATTAAAATAATTGTTGAAACAAATTAATATATGTAATATACTGTACGTACAACTTTAACAAATAATCGCCGTTTGGTAAAACACTTATAAATTTATAAAAAAAATTGGACAAAAAATAAAACAATTATATAAAATAGGAACATTTTTATTTATTAAAAATAAAACGTAACATTAATATAATATAAATATACCTTTAAATTTAGTTTAACAAATTAACACACCACAGATCACACCCTACGTACTCATCAAGCGACTGCTTTGACTGTCGAAGTTCGACAGGCTTCGAGAACAAAAGGCCTTGCGGGGGGGTACCGGTCTTAATCGAAAGCAGGCGGTAATTACCGAATAAAGAAAACAACATAAATATTTTATTTACTTTAACGAAAAAATAATAATCAGTTGTTTAAATTGGAATAAAAAAAATTGTATCTCCAAATTTAACATATATTTTTAAGTTAGATTAACACTTGTTAAGGAGTCATTATAACTAATGTATTTTTATTATATTATATATTTTATTATGAAGTTTTAACATATTTTTTTGGTAATATTAACTATATTATTATATTAAAATTTACAGAAAATAATTATTTAACATTATTTTTTGTGTAAGACCTTTTAACAAATTTATTTTTGTTAAATTTTAGAATTTTGATTATTTTAATTTGTATATCAAGTAACATATATTGTTTATGTCATAAACATTAAAAAGTTTATGTAAATTTTTACATATTTTATTTAACACACATTATTTTTAACACACATTTTATAAATTTTCAACAGTGTATCCTGGACATTTAGCAGTCAATTCCTTTGAAATATTATTCGCTGAATCCGAAAATGTCGTCAAAAGTTATAAAAGTAGAACTGTTTTTAAAATATACTCAATTTTACATATAATATGGAATTGTCTATATCTTAAAAACTGCTTAACTTTTATAGTTTTTACGGTCTTTTCTGATTTAGGCGACAATTTTACATAAGAATTGGGATACAAATAGATTATGAAATTGGGCATAAGTCCAATAATAGAAATTTACATTTTTTACCAACCAGTAATTGGACACTGGCCATTTTACTGTTTGTTTTCAGAATTAAAACGCATAAAAGTGACAATGTTTAAACCATGAGGAACACATTTATAACACACACTGATCTGTACACTTTTTGGAATTATATTTTATTGTAATTTAAACACAGCCCTGCTTTTAACAAAAAAACAAAAATCTTACCACCAAAGTAACGTGCGAAATTTTTTATGCTATATTGGACCCAAAATATAGTAGTTCTATATTATTAACGACTGAGATAGTTATAATTGTATACAGCGTCATCTAATGATTTGACTTTAAGGTAACTATTTATAGAACTCTTGTTTTTACAGTATTAATGTTAATTGTCCAATAACTATAAAGTGTCCGGTAACTGTCTACTTTACCCTACAAAAAAATAAAAAATTGTTTAAAGAAATGCATTAAAATTTAAAAAATCGTATTATTTATTTTTGGTCTAAGAGTGGATTACTTTTTTTAGATTAAAGTTAAAATGTAAAAAGAATGAAATAATGATCAAGATAAAGTTAGTTAAATATATCGACACATAAATCACACCATATTTATTAAAGAATGAGGAAAAAAGGTGGGTCCAATTTAGGCCCCTGTCATGTTTCTTTTTACCTAATACTTACCTACTTATTCAATAATTTAGTAGATATATTACAAAAATATATGTAAAAATGTCTCTTAAAATAATTAATTCTTAATGCAGGGTTATTATCCGTAGATAAACATGGGAAACGTATAAATGTAATGGCAGTTTTATTGAGCATTAAATTATCGAAACGATAATTTATTTAAATTTATATAGGGAAGCTAACATCATTAATAATAATTACTTATATGACTTGTGTCTTACAAAATTCAAATTGCTGTTCACATTCATTGATACCGCCGATCGATATTGTACGCAAAACCCGTGTGGTCAAATTTTGATCTTGCATATTTAAAATTTCCTAAGGCTTTCTTTGAATAACATGACTTATAAGTACTATGCTCTACATATCAAAGTCCCACCAAGTGACAGAAAAATGCGCTGGATCCAGCTGGATTGCTGGATGAGGGCAATTGCAATCTCTAATCACAACCATATACCTGTATACATGCATGGGTCGTTTAAAATTTGTTAAAAATTATCGGATCTTATTGATTTAACAACCAAGTGAAAGCCTAACAATCCCTTAGTAAACTCTTTCAGAAAATTTTTGTTTAGTTATTTCAGAATAATTTTTTTTTAATTTTGAAACTTGTCAAACACACATTTTCGCATGTCCCATTAGCGTTTTATAAAACTTTATAAACTTTTTTAAATATTGAATAACCAGAACTTTGTGTTGCTTTATAGCAATCCATAACATCCTTAGTTAATACAGTAAACAATTTATATATAAAATAATTAATTTTAATCTACTTTTTTTAAATTTGACTAATGTCCCAGACATTTTTTCCGTTGCGTTACGTCCGTCGCGTTACCGATAGAATATTTAAAAAAACATATATATGTCAACTTTTTTGGCACTCACGTGATCAACAAATGATGTATGCAAGCATATTCAAATAAACGTAAGACCAATTAGGTTTTATTAAGTTGTCTGAAATAAAACAAATAATATGTACTTTTAATAAATAAATAATCGTTGTGTTGCGAGTTATTTGATTTTTTTATCAAAAAAATTTCTGACCGAATATCCCTCTGACATTGACAAATGCCTCATAATTTTATGTCAAATTTCTCAAGCACGTGCTTTCGATTGTCATAAAATTATCTCGTGCATTATCAATGTCCTAGGGATATTATAGCTGAAAATGACCGTTTTATAAAACCCATTTAATAAAAGGGCATCAAATTTCGCCACCTTCTAAAAAATGTGCTAAAGTGCTTCTTAAACGAAACTTGATGCAATTTAAAATCAATTTTTCCTAAAATTTGACCAAGGCAGCGTTAAAGAGGTCCGTCCGTAAAATCGGATTTGAACGCGTTGCCTACACATAAATTGTAACCGTTTGTAGTGAAGGCAAATGTAATTTGGTCCCGTATGTCAATTACGCGGGGGGGCTTGCGTACAATGTACGGTAGGATGTGGTCTCTTGAGGCCGCGGGTCGCGCCTCAGGACCCAAATATGCAACCAGGACAATGGCGTAACGATGTGTTTCTCGACGCGCAGAGGCCGACCTGCGGGTATAAAATAAGTAAAACGAACTTTAATTGAGGAGTGAATACTTTTTACCGGGAACCGAGCCGAACAAAAAACGATTTTTATCAGTAACTGTACTCACAAATTTAACGGTTTTTATTGGCAATAATAAGGCGGTCCTGCTGACATCAAACTCGACAAAGTTATAATTTGACAAATGTACACAATGCGCACAATAATATACACTCATGGAAAGAATTTTTTAAAGTAAAATAATACGTTGTTTTAACTTCTATTGCATTAAAATAAAATTGCATTTTCAAGAAACACCCGCTTTCAGGAAAATAAAGATCAAATTTTTTTTTGCTTACATTTAAGACAGGCAGTGCACTTTATAATTTTTTTACGTTTTTTTAAGTTAAATGAGTTTAGCTAGCTTTATATATCTCCACTGTGTTACCAATTTGAAATCCAAAATTTAATTCAATAAAAAAGTTGTTATAAAAATAATTTGAAATAAAATGTGCTTGGTTCACAAACTTTTTTATTTTATTTTTTATTAAAAATTGTATGCTTTTTTTAAATATGTATGTTCGTTAAGTTACTTTTTAAAAGAAACCATTCCGATTCTTTGTTAAAAAAATAATACCATTAATATTTTCTTTTAGTCACTGTATTAGTGAATTAAACTCTAATTTATAAACTCGTATTACCAAGTGATAGTGTATAAAAATCATTTTAAGTATTTTTTTTAACAAAAACTAAAAAAAGTAACGAAATAGACATTGGTATTACAACGGACAGGGGTACACAAAGGACTTAATCAGATAACGTAAAAAAGAAACTATATAGGGTGGTACGATTTTAGAGTAATGCATAAACAAAATCCCTTGTAGTGGTACTCACTTGCAGAATAACAACTTAGATTTCTAAATTGTAGACACCCTTTTTCTTTGACTCTAAGCTGGTGAAGGTCCCTTTTAGTACTTTTATATTGCGTGGACTTTTTCCTTGGATGTAGTCTATATCATGAGTTGTAATTACAAATAATTTTAAATTGGTTAATCATAAACTACTTTTAATAAAAGCGACGGTAAATATCCACTTTGTTGTCGAAAAATTCTATTGCGTTACCCTAAATTCCATTGCGTTACTATAGTGGACTTGGTAACGCAGTGGACAAAGTTTTGTAAAACCATATTTAAAAAATAATACACTGAGAGAAATGATATTATAAGAAGTTTTGCTAAACCAAAAATTATAACACTTATTAAAAATCTCATAACACTAAGAAACAATAATAGCATATTTCCTAAACTAGGTTATAATGAATATAATATTAGATTTATTAATACGAGAATATACACCTAATAATTCTGCATAACTATGACAAAAATGCGCATTTCTGCTGGTATAAGAAATTGTATCCAAATAAAATAGCTTATAACTACTATAAGATCAGTTACTGTTGTTATTAGAAATACTATTATTATACCAGCGTACGTGACGACCAACAACATTCGTTATTTTTCTCTTGGATGTGTTTGTACTGTGCAGTGTCATTTCATATTTTCTATTGCCATACCTGCATAAAAAGTTTGAATCTATGTAAAAGTGCTTAATTTTATTTGTTACTGTTTTTGTTTAATTGGCCTATCTTTGGTTTATTGTAAAAGCAAGTGAGTGCATATTTTACAGACAGCGTTTTTCCGAAGTTTGATGATGATATGGAAAGTTTAAGTAGAAGTGTAACCATGGTGCACCATTAGTGATTAAAATTAACGTTTTACGTGCAAAACGAGTAAGTCTTAAAAGCACAAATTATAAAATAAATGATATAATTTATGTTGATTTAGACGAAATACCTGTGCTTGGAGTTATATGTTTTCGATGCCAATAGTAAAAATATTTTATTTGTTTATAAAAAACTTAAAAAATATTTTATTATGTTTGTTTACCTTGTTTTTAGGCTATAGTTTAGTAGGTTTAACCCAAGGTTAGTAGATTAGACAGGTTGCATGGTAACTTTCTGGCACCAGCCATTCAACGCGCAAAATGACGTCACTGGGGGGGGTGCCCATTTAAATAAATAGCATTTAATGTAGTAAAGCAGAATGGCCCACCCGATGACGCGTTGCCCAAGCAGTTACCATGCAGCCTGTAACCATATGCATGTAACAGGTTACCTGTTTAATCTACTAACCTTTGGTTTAACCTATACATTTTTGTAATAGATAGTTACCTAAATTTATCTTGTATAGTTTTTTTAATGAAATAAAGAAAACTTGTATATAGAAATAGAACATTTTATTTCTACAGCAGTATGTTTTATATATAATACGTTATAATACGTTATACATATATATAAAATAAAACCAATGTTATAAACCTTATAACACCTTCTAATATGCATTATAAGATATTATAAACTATATTGGGCGTATTATTAATGCCATTAGAAATATGTTATAAACCTTATAACACCTTCTATTACTTCTTATTAGAATGTAACAATATATTAGAAGTGTTATCAATCTCATTATAAACAAGTTATAAACCTTATAACATAATCTAATACTCATTATAAAAATGAGTCATAAACAATAATAGAAATTTTCTAAAACATAAAAGAATATTAGCATCTTAAATTATAATTACCATGAGGAAATATATTTTAAACGTTATAAAATCGTCTTACTAATCTTCAGATGATAACAGTAATAAATCGATTTATTGTCCAAATAGGTATAGAGATTTATTATATCCATTATTAAAAAAAATTATATTTCTTATAATATTTTTCTCTCAGTGTAATTAGACATTATAGTCATTAATTACTCTCAATGAGCTTTAGTGCCCTAAGATAAACATAAACATGAAAAATAGTATTTTTCTTACCTTATTTTTATTATTTTTTTGAGTAACTTAGCGGACAAACAATTATTACATTCGCGTTACCCGCACCTGTTTCAACCGATATCTTCTTCCTGATTGAATAAATAAAGTCAGCTGGGTAATGTGTACATCCGAACATCATTTGTTGATCACGTGAGTACCAAAAAAGTTGCCATATATATGTTTTTGTAATATTCTATCGGTAACGCGACGAACGTAACGCAACGGAAAAAATGTCTGGGACATGAGTCATATTTAAAAAAAGTAGATTAAAATTAATTATTTTATATATAAATTGTTTACTGTATTAACTAAGGATGTTATGGATTGCTATAAAGCAACACAAAGTTCTGGTTATTAAAAAAAACATGTATGTAAGTTTTATAAAACGCTAATGAGACATGCGAAAATGTGTGTTTCACAAGTTTCAAAATTAAAAAAAAAATATTCTGAAATAACTAAACAAACATTTTCCGAAAGAGTTTACTAAGGGCTTGTTAGGCTTTCACTTGGTTTTTTAAATCAATAAGATCCGATAATTTTTAACAAAGATATTGGAATTCAAACTTACGGACAGCAGAAGGCGGGTGTTTTTTGAATACGACCCATATACAGGGTGTCCCACAATTAGTGCGACAAAATGAAGGTGTATTATCTACAGACCCCCAGGAATTCTAGAAAATTGTTTAAAAATTTTTTCCTTCGTTATTTAAAAAGATACAGGGGAGTCATGTTTTCTTTGTATGGCAACATTGCTTCATAACAAAGTAATAGTTTAATTTTTAATCATCATGACAACAAACAACAATATATATATATATATATTTATATATATGAATCGTTTTTTCGACTATTGTATTATTAATAGGACTTTTTTTCTGTAGTTTTTTGTTACCTGAATGAACTTTTTAAACGAGATGGTCATATTAACTCAATTTCTGTGGACATAATAGCTTTTGACGATGTAAAATTTGAAACGATTAGAAGGCACTAAAAATCAAATCAGACATGAAAGCGTTGCGTGAGCGAGGCCCACTTAACGGGTTCTTATTAAAGATTAAATAAAAAGAGTTTAGCTCCCGAAATTTGAACACTTCGGCTTGTGCATCCGGTCCCTGCCACGGAATAAAGAAGAAAAAAGGAACGAAACTTATTGTGTGGTAAACACGGTTGTTAAGTAGAGTCGGCCTTTATTTAATACGGGGGGTTTAAAAGTTCTTAAAAAAGCACCTGCGGGCTTATTTTGTCATTTGCCAAAATAAATATTAGCTTTTTCAAGGGAAGGACCTCGTTGTATTAAGACTGGCTCTCATTTTAATTTCAATTAACCTGCACAAATAAAACAACCCACTGTTTTAACAAATGGTCAGGAGGGAATAACAAAAAGCCCATTCTCTATTTCGCGTATGTATGTGCTGCGTCGTTTAAACGTTTTGTTTGAAAATATTAGTGCTATTATAGAGACGTTATTAGGCGAATTTCGTTCATTTTGGAAACTTTACTGGAATTGTAAATGTATCAAAGACCAACTTGTAATTTACTACATTTTGTTATTTTTTAATTAATATAGGTATATATATTTTATTTCAGTTATAAAAGCTTACGTTAAGAACAATAACAAAAATATTTTATTGCCATAAAAAGACTTTTTTAATATTAACTATTGTTTTGCAATGGTAACAAAATTTTTGTCATTTCCCTTAAAAAGAGGGGGAAAGGGCCAGCCCTCTCCTTGGTGAACATAACTTTATAATCCACGGTCTGTGTTATAATCTTATTGATTTCACTTGTGCGAGTGAAGTGTGGTAAAATCTAACATGATAAAAATATCAAAAAGTTCACTAAGAAAATTAAAATTTCGTTTTCTAAAAAAAATATTTAAGGTCTATTCTATAAACGTAGCAGACTTGTTGTTTAAAAAGTGAGTTCATATTTATAAATAAATAATTTGTGCCTTGCGATTATTAAAAAAAACTACCCAACACCCAACAGTTACTGTTGGGTGTTGGGTAGTTTTTTTTAATAATGGCAAGGCACAAATTATTTATTTATAAATATGAACTGTAGGTTGAAAATGTGACCATTGTTGCAATGAAAATAGTTTATTGAATTAACAATTACTTTGTTGTTAAATTTACATAAATTTTATTAACAATATAAAAAAAGTTTTATTTTAAACGAAAAGAGATTTGTAAAATTTACAAAATTTCTATGAATAATACCATTAGGGTTTCATGAATACTACAAAACGTTTTTGTAAACGGTATAAAACTGTTTTTTTTTTGACAAATAATAACAATAACAAACTATATTTATCAATGCGTTTTTGCATCTGGAAGAGTGTTATTTTTATAAATATAACCTAAATTTACTTTATAATTAATGCAAATGATATTACTGAAAGCAGAGTTTGTAGATAAATAATTTTTATAAAAATGATCTTTTTGCCGTAACAAAAGCAATTGTTGGATGTTCTTTACTTTATTAAGACAAACTACTTATTTTGTTATAATATATTTTAATTTTATAAATATTATTTATTAAACAAATTTCTGAGTGTACCTATCAAATAGGTTTGCGTCTTTTTAGCCGATAGATTTAAGATGTCGAAATTTCAAAATTTTCATTTTTTTTAATCGTCTATAACTTTTTACAAAATTGATCGATTTGGAAAAAAAATTGTTTAATGAAGTTTTTGAAAAAAAATTGAAAAAATCCTTTGCTTTTGTTGTCATAATGTTTTTTTTAATTTTCTGTTTTTTTTTTAAATATACAAAACACAATGAAAACCCAAATCGATTAATTTTTCAAAAAGTTATGTACAATTGAAAAAAAGGTCAGTACAAAAGTATTGGCATTGAAAATTATTTAACACTTTTGTATTAAGTTTATACATACATTTAGTATTATTTTACATTTTATGTTAACGATTGCATGACATTTGACAACTGTCAACTAACTTCAGCCCGTGATTAAAACGCTATAAAGCAACAACTTGTCAATATGTATTTAAAAGGTCATTGAAACATATACGATAATGAGCGTTTTATAGGTGGGAGTAAAAAACTAACTAATAGGAATGTACCTATAGACATAGAGTTTAAATTTTGTTAAAGCCATTTTCTTTTATTAGTCGGTGTGGTGTGGTGCTTGTAAAGTTTGTAATTCTGTTCTAATAGTGTAATGAAAATACCTACAAGTAAGTGAACTGTAAAGTAAAAAGTTAAACCACGTTTCTCGGATAAGAAACCTGAAATAGTTTTTTTTTGACAAATAATGAGAAATCTTTAATAGAATGAAATACAATATTTAAAGTAAAAATAATGTTAATAATGTGGTATGTATTATTAAATAATTAAATTAATATTAATTACAATAAAACAAATAGAATATGATTAAATATCGCAAATTATTCATAAAATTTGCATATACGAGGTGTGTTCAGAAAATATCGGGAATTTTCGTTTTTTGAAACAAATATTTATTTATTCGTCTACATTAATGTTGTCGCCTTCAAAATAGTCCCCATTGGATATTATGCACATGTGCCAGCTCTTCTTCCAATACTCGAAACACTTCTAAAACTCGATCCTTGGGATAGCCTTTAGTTCTTTCAGCGATGCGCTTTTAATGTCATCTATGCTTGCAAAACGACGGCCCTTTAAGGTTCTCTTTATTTTTGGGAATAGGAAAAAGTCAGACAGAGGCATGGTTAGGTATACCTAACCATGCCTCTGTCTGACGTTGTATACAACTTTAATAATGACATTTTAGCTTCATTTACAGAGGTTTATAATAATTTGACTAGTATTATTATAAAGTATTTCTATAGGCTTGTTATAATATAAAAATATTGCACGTTTGAAAAATAATGTATAAACATGAAATCAACAAAAATTTTAAAAAAACTAAAGGAAAACATATAAAAAATTACCTTTTA
Source organism: Brassicogethes aeneus (assembly GCA_921294245.1). Taxonomy (NCBI): domain Eukaryota; kingdom Metazoa; phylum Arthropoda; class Insecta; order Coleoptera; family Nitidulidae; genus Brassicogethes; species Brassicogethes aeneus. The sequence continues at coordinate 4,537,743 of OV121132.1, read as the reverse complement.
GTTCCATTCTTCTTAACGATATACTAAATCCAATATGGCGGCTTCCCCAAGATGGCAAATTACCTTCATATTTATTTAAAACCTTCTTGACATGGGTATTGATGAGTATAAAACGATAAGGTAAGTGACGTCATACTAAATTCAATATGGCGGCGGTCCCAAGATAACGAAATACCCATTTCTTCACAACCTTAATTTTAAAATCAATCTTCTTTTTTTAATAGATTTTTAAATTTATTTTATTATATATATATATATATATATATATATATATATATTATACTGAAAAATGGTGCCCTTAAACTAAAGTCAACTCTCTTGATAAAAAAAATATTGGCGGCAAGAAACAATATTTTAGCATACAAAAATATTTATTGCTTGAAGAAAAAAGTTCTTAGTGGAAGAAGTATAGTTCTCTTGAATACAAATACAAAATCTCTTGAATCTTTCTTCTTTCAACCAAGTGCAAAGTATTTTTGTTCAAAAGCTATGCAAATTATTCATATTTACGCAATTCATTCAAGGTATCATCACAATTATCCCAATAGCATGTGAATTTTCTAACAAAATCTTGCTTCTGATACATGGGAGGGGATGCAAAACGCGCACACCGTTTGCGGCAAACGTGTTTAGTACGTTTTGTATCATTGCAACTTACAATTCGCCATTTTCTAGGGGCAGTGATATAATATTATGATTCTATTATAGATATTTCTAATATACATTTTGCCGGTTGTGTTGTGTTGTGGTTTGTTGTATTTACTTTCACGATGGAGTTGGAATCATTAAAACTCTTTTTAAATAAATGAAATTTAATTAACTTTTTTAATATTTTTAAAGGGAAGTTATACGAGGTGTGTTCAGAAAATAACGGGAATTGTTAAATTTCGCGGGTTCGGAGTGTCCGGTTATTATAAAATTTTCTTTATTATGTTGGTATATATATGTATGCCCCCCAAGCATGATAAAACTTTAGCTGTTTTCATTGTTTACTTTGTCTGTGGCACCCGCAAAGGTTAGACGTGTTTTATGACCTCGGCGATTTTTCGTTCGTTAAAATTTTAAATTTTAAATTTTTCTTAAGAAATGGATCAAAGAATTTGTATCCAATTTTGCTTAAAAAATGAAATAAAACCTGTGAAATGTTAACAAAGGCCTATAGTGAGTCTTCTATAAGTAAAACAAGAGTTTACAAGTGGTATAAGAGTTTCAAAGATGGCTGTGAAGACGTTGAAGATGACGAACGCCCCGAACGCACAAGCACATTAACAACCGATAAAAACATGGAAAAAGTGGAAGACATGGTTATAAACCATCAGAGAAGTCGCTGATGATGTTGGTATATCCAGCCTCCATATTCGCCAGACAAGCCTCTGTCTGACTTTTTCCTATTCCCAAAAATAAAGAGAACCTTAAAGGGCTGTCGTTTTGCAAGCATAGATGACATTAAAAGCGCATCGCTGAAAGAACTAAATTTAGCCTTAAGGCTATCTCAAAGATCGAGTTTTAGAAGTGTTTCGAGTATTGGAAGAAGAGCTGGCACATGTGCATAATATCCAATGGGGACTATTTTGAAGGCGACAACATTAATGAAGACGAAAAAATAAATATTTGTTTCAAAAAACGAAAATTCCCGATATTTTCTGAACACACCTCGTATGTTCGATTGCTCTTGATTTAAGTTAATATTTTAATATCCTTAAACAAATAGATTAATCTCTACCCTTAAGTAATTTATAAAAAATGTGTTTAAAGATAGTTTCTGATTTAGATTAAGAAATATAGCTCTTGGCCCTATTCCAAAGCGCAATTAAAGTGATTTTTATTTCTTTTAAGAGATTATTTTTTAGTGTGTTTTACTAGGTACCTACACTTAAAAATTAAATTCTCTCAAAAACAAATAAAAAAACTGGAATAATAAAAAATAAAAAATCCAAGAACAGCCTTTTCATAGTCAGTTAATTTGTTTTGAAGAATTATTAAAATCGCGAAATCTGGCATGAAATTTAATATAAAATTATGTAAATCTTGCTCAAAGAAACATCTTGTGAGCAAACAAAAATTATGTATAAGTTTCCGGCAGAGAATTTCTAATTAATTTCAGTAATTAGTTTTAAACTTGTATTTAAAATACTTCGCCTGCGACACAAAGCTATTATATAAATAATTCATTAAACTATATATGTATGTATCTATTTCGAGCTAAAAACCCATAAAATCTGAGATTGAATTCGTAGCCTGCAGCCTATTTTAATCTTTATTGATCTGGCTCAGGGCTCAATCAATGAATAATTTTAAAATAGTTTAAGGCTGAAAATAAACAGGAATCAATACATACTACTTACTATCTCTTGCAATTATAATCAAACACATGTCTTCTCGCAGGCATTCATAATTTTTTCAACGTCATAAAATTCTTTTATGATGGATGTACGTTACAAGCCATTATAACTATTTACAATGATGGTGTGTAAAATTTTAAATAAAAATATTAAAATAAAAGTAAAAGTTTTACCTAAGTACACTGTTAAAAATTTTTCAAATTTGTGTTAAAAATAACATAAATGATATATGGGTGATTCTACAAAAGTTGGGCAACTTTTGACCTTATTTTGTTTAAATAGTTTTCGGAGAAAAGTATTTTGTTATGAGAACATAGATAATACAATAAATATACTGTTCCAGACCGGGCCAGTCACTTTAAAGTGTTTGAAGTGTAAAATTTTACAGTTTCTGAAATATCTGTGTTTTCTAAATTTGAATGCAAGGGAAGTGACGAGTATACCATGGAACTAATTAAATAAATAATTTATTGGAAAATATAAGATTTATTGCAACTTTGAGCATATTATAATTAAATATCTTAAAATCAAATAATACCACACATCAGTGGCGGCTGGTGGATTTTGGGTATACCGATATCTCAATTATTAGATAACCGAAACATCGAACATGGAACTGACAACACGGTACTGATAAATGGGATACAAATTTGAGATTATAATTTAGGATTTAAATATTTTACTAATATTTTTTATAAGTGGATGCTACTTATCAACAAATCACATATAGCCTTATATAAATTACAATGAAATATATATACGTAAGAAAATAACTACTCACCACAGTACTGAAATTTTGACTGGAACTATACGTGCATTCACCACAACTTCGCCGTTTGCATTGTTTTCAAGATGACTGTCGTGCAAAGGGCGGACTCTGTAGGTAATTTTTTACCAACACTTGAGTTAAAACGAGGACTTGACGTTTAAACTTCAATATTTCGCAGGAATTTTGAATTTTAACATTCGACACAGAACTGACGGGTAAAAGTGAGTACAAAGATTATCAATTTTTAAAAAATTGCTATTATTCGAATCTATGATAAAATATGAAAAATATATTTTTTAATGTTTTATAGTTTGTAGTAAAATTGAAAAATTTAAGATAAATTGAATATATTTTAAAATAAAATCACTAAAATATTTGATTCAGGAGTTGTGACACGCCAAGGTACTGATGTTTTGAATATTTATTATATTTTTCTACAAACGTGCTTTTAAAAAAATACATTAAAATTGGGTGGACAAGTTAAAAAAACCTGGATCTTTTGTAATATACTAAAATATTTACAAAAAATATTAAAATCATGTTGCCCAAGTTTTATAGAATCACCCATATGTTACTTGATACAAAAATTATAATAATTAAAATCTTAAAATTTCAAAAGATTTAACAAACATTAATGTGTTAAAAGGTCATACACAAATAAGAATGTTAAATAATAACTTTTTTGTAAATTGTAGTATAATAATATAGTTAATGTTACGAGAAAATTATGTTAATTTCAATATAATACATTAGTTTAAATAACTCCTAAACAAGTGTTATTCTAATTCAAAAATATTTATTAAATAAACAGTGTATAGAAAATTTTTAATCAAATTAAAACATTTGAGTATTTTTTTTTATTCAATTCATCTTAAAAACTTCAACTTATAAATGTTATTCTTCTAATTCGCTAATTTTCGCCTTCTTTCGGTTAAAATCGGTTTATTCGATTAGAGGTTCCTAATTAAGGTTAAGTGTGCTTTTATATAGCGTGTGTTTAACAAAATTTAAACGTAAGTTTGCTATGATAATGTTTTTTTTTACTTGCATAACGTTTGTATCCCCAGAAATGTTTGAAGACCGTTTACCCTATGGCATGGATTTGTATTTTATTTTGGAATACAAAAAAAAAGGACTGGACTGTTCAATTTTAGTGCACTAAAATTCATGAATTTCATGGAATGCAATGCTTCATTGATGGACTAAAATTATGTTGTAGCATAATAAATTATTATTATTATTACAAACTTACATGTTTTATTTTTTGTCCAAAAACCAACATTTTTATATTAATTTAAATATTTTATTAAAATAAATAAAAATAAACAATTAATAATGTAAAAATTAATTAAAACATATTGTTAAAATAACAAATTAAAATAATTAAATGAAGATGTACTATTTGTGTAAAATCAATAGAAAGTTATAACACTTTTTTGTGTAAAATAAATAAAATTTAATTAAATTTAACATATTTAATTATGTTAAAGTTATACAGATTTTAAATCATATTAATTATTAGTTAAGGTTAAAATAACCATTAACAAAAATAAAATTGACACAACACGATTTGTTAAATTAACTTTGCAGTTATGTAAAAAAAATAACATATGTATATTAATTTTCTTTTACACATTCTGTTGTTTTAAAAATTAACATAAGTAATAAAAATCAAAAACAATTTATAATGGTTTTTATTCAAACAAATCTAATAAGGAAGATTGTAAATATTCTTATTAGTCATTCTTAATATCGCAAAATGCAAGTACATTGTCCACGTGGGTGCATTGTATAATTTTACTGTTTATTGTTCCACCTATACCAAGCCCAACCATGGAGTTTTTTGTTGACACTAAATACCCCAAATTACCATAGAAAATATGTTAGCCGTTAGAATGTATAATTATTATAACTACCATAATTTCAGGGTAAGTCCTTACGAAACAATAGAAAAACACATAATTTTAGGTTTTTCCAGATGTCAAACAAATAAGATTTTAAAAGACATCTTGCCGATGTCTTTTTCGTATCCAATTCGCAAAATTAAAGCAAATATGTGTGTTCTTATCTGGAACCAACTTGTTTCGCTACTACTAGCGCCATCTACCAGATTTTGTAAGCAACTATTGACCTACCCTCATATATTTTAAGAAGAATATATTGATGAATATCACGAAATGTGATATTTAATAAAACGTTTGACCTACACTTTTATTTTGTTATGATCTTTCATAATTAAGTAGATTTGACCGCTCAGGTTCCAGATTTTTAACCACAATTAATTATTTTTTACAATGTTTTAAAAGTCTAAAACCTATCCTATAAATATTAAGGTGTCAAAAGATACACAACTTATTTCAAATATACAAAGGGATGTTTTAAAAAAACATACGAAATCCTAACCTCCGTGAAGCTATCTTCCGTGAAGCTCTATATTATAATATTCAAAATGTATGATTTATGTTATGTTATTACTAGACCTAGTGGCTTCCCAATAACCCCATTCTAGACACATCAGTGAAACAACCAAAAATAAAAAATAATCATTTTCACTTGGGGGACGTATATAATGATAAACATTATAAATTCCCTGCCTAACAAAGGGAATAATGAACTCATTATTCACGTTGTTAAGCATCAGTGATTGGCCGATTTCAATAATCACTGTGATTTGAACCAGTCTGGTTTTAAATTGGGAGAAGGCGACTATAATAACATTTAAAATTGGTTAAAAGTGACAGATGTCAGATTTTTGAAAATCATTTAATTATTTCTTATTCGAATACACTTGAGATGATTTAAGTCCTCATCCTCGTGAATAATACCCTACATTACCTCTCGTATAATAATATACTATTATTATTTTCTGATAAGCTTTTTTTAATTTTTAACTAATTCGTTGAAATACGTATTTTTGGGTTTAATTAAATTCGTCTACAGTCGTTTCGCTTAAGGCTAATCAAGTCGCCTACATTTAATTGCGTTTCCTTTCTTCTGCTTGAATTAACCTTTAAAATTGTTTCTAGTTCTATTCTTTTATGCTTCCCACATGAAATCCTTGCCTTAACCTACCATAAACAATATTTAATAAGATACCTACAATCCAGACTATCTATTATCGTATTAAGCCATTTTTATAATAGCTTTATTATCAATTTCAAATGTAGGTAAGCATTGTTACAGTTTATTAGGAAATATTAGGACATTTTTTGGTTAGTTTCCAATTTAAAAAAATTTAATTTTAAAAGCTTTGTTTATGGGACAACCAAGAAAAAAGTGTTTTTGTTCAAAAGCTATGAAAATTATTCATATTTACGCAATTCATCACAATTATCCCAATAGCATGTCAATTTTCTAACAAAATCTGGTACCCTCTGATACATGGGAGGGGATGCAAAACACGCACACCGTTTGCGGCACACATGTTTAGTACGTTTTGTATCATCAAATTGATGTCATCAGTCAATAGAGTAGGTATTTTAATATTTTTGTAAATATTTTAGTATTTTACAAAAGATCCAGGTTTTTTTAACTTGTCCACCCAATTTTAATATATTTTCTCAAAAGCACGTTTGTAGAAAAACATAATAAATATTCAAAACATCAGTACCTTGGCGTGTCACAAATATTTGAGTGATTTTATTTTAAAATATATTCAATTTATCTTAAATTTTTTAATTTCACTACAAACTATAAAACATTAAATAATGTATTTTTCATATTTTATAATAGATTCGAATAATAGCAATTTTTAAAAAATTGATAATCTTTGTACTCACTTTTACCCTTCAGTTCTGTGTCCAATGTTAAAATTCAAAATTCCTGCGAAATATTGAAGTTTAAACGTCAAGTCCACGTTGTAACTCAAGTGTTGGTAAAAAATTACCTACAGAGCCCGCCCTTTGCACGACATCTTGGAAACAATGCAAGGGGCGAAGTTGTGGTGAATGCACGTATAGTTCCAGTCAAAATATCAGTACTGTGGTGTGTAGTTATTTTCTTTCGTATATATATTTTATTGTAATTTGTATAAGGCTGTATGTGATTTGTTGATAAGTAGCACCCACTAATAAAAAAATTCAGTAAAATGCTTAAGTCTGAAATATAATCTCAAATTTGTATCCCATTCATCAGTACCGTGTCGTCAGTTCCATGTTCGATGTTTCGGTTACCTTTTCTTCGCAAACTTTAATTTAAATTCTGCTTGCGCAGAACTAGTTTATTTAATGTCATTATAAACTCATATAAATTTGGTGTGGGTCACATATCTAATAATTGAGATATCGGTATACCCAAAATCCACCAGCCGCCACTGATGTGTGGTATTATTTGATTTTAAGATATTTAATGTATAATATGCTCAAAGTTGCAATAAATCTTAAATTTTTCAATAAATGATGTATTTAATTAGTACCCTAGTATACTCGTCACTTCCCTTGCATTTAAATTTAGAAAACACAGATATTTCAGAAACTGTTAGAAAAAGTGACTGGCCCGGTCTGGAACAGTATATTTATTATATTAGCTATGTTCTCATAACAAAATGATGTTTAATTTTCTCCGAAAACTGTATAAACAAAATGAGGTCAAAAGTTGCCCAACTTTTGTAAAATCACCCATATATTTTTGGTTCTTGTACCAAGAAATCGCTTGCTCTTGATTTAAGCTAATATTGTTATATCCTTAAACGAATAGATTAATCTGTTCCCTCAAGTAATTTTAAAAAATGTAGTTTCTGATTTTGATTAAGAAACATAGCTCTTGGCCCTATAAAAAAATATTTTAATTATTTTTTTTTATAAAAAAACAAATATATAATAGATGATATCTAAGTAAAAAAAAAGTAGAAAATAATAGACACCCTAATAAACATGTTTGACTTCTTTTTTACCTAGCTATCAAATGCTGTACTAAAAATAACGTTATAGACCTTATCGCACACGGTGGTCAAAACTTAAGTATAGGAAGAAACAAAAATGCCAAAAACTGATAGCATATTTTGATTATAGACCCTTTTGGTAACACTAACATGTATTTATCAAAATCCCAGCTGATCCTATTTTAAAGTTTTGCAAACTTTTTTGTTTTTCTATTTCTATATATTATTTTGCAATTATTGTACTAAAACTACCTGTACAATTTTAATAAAATTAAGCAAAATAAAAAACTTTGTATCATTTAAATTACTTTACTCCCCAGTATTAATTTATTAAGTCACCTATTATTTTTTACCACTCAAAACAAAACATAACAAAAAAAACGAAGATTTATATCTTAAATATTTTGTATAACAAAAAGTACTGGAAGTTTGTCTATGAAATAATTACAACTTGCAAATTTTGTAAAACAATAATTAAGGTGGTTATGAAAAAATATAATAATAATAATATAAAGTTAAAAATAGTATTTTAAAATGAAAATTAAACCGAAATTCAACTTAAGCCATGAAGAAAATCGAAAGATTGTTTTTGGTAATCGAAAAATTCAGAGTTTAGGGTTTCTGAGAAAATTTTAAAATTACTGCAGGCTTTTTCAAACGAACACTTTAACTTAAGTGATTCAAAATTACCTACTTCAATATGGTAAAAACGGTATTTTTGCATAGCCACAATTGCCAAATTTTCAAAATTTAGAAACTGCTAGAGAATTTCGCGGCAGCCAAGAATGTATGTTCTTTATCTGCAAAATGGCAAGATATAAAGGGCATACAAAATTATTAAGGGAAGAGGACGGACGAACGAACTAAAGTTTTGATATGCTCTTCCTTTCTAGGGGATATCGCTAGATGTAAGAACCATGTTTGTACAGAGACTGAAGAATTTAAAAATACTGTTTCCATGTTAAAAACAATTCCATGTAAAACCCAAGAAAGCTTCAAAGAATCTTTAGTTATTTATTAGTTTTGTATTAGATACCTTAAAACAATAAATAAGATATTGCAAACTGTATTTTACATTATTTTGTATTTATAATGTAATTTATCCATATTTCAGTCATGTATCTGCCAAATTTTTAAAAACATTTGATAATGGTACTAGAGTATTTTATCGAAATGGCATAAACAATTTTAAAATGCTAAGAAATATGCAAAACTTTAATAAAGGATCAGCTGGGATTTTGATAAATTCATTTTTAACCAAAAGAGTCTATAATCAGATTATGCTATCAGTTTTGGTTGGCATTTTTTTTCGTCCTATACTTTAGTTTTGACCACCGTGCGCAAGCGAATGCAGACCGAAAGCCAATATCAAATTAATAATCGAATCTATTAAAAGGTAGTTAAAACGGTAGGCTGCCTTCTTAGCCATATAAAATCCATATTGCATCGGATGGAAGAGATAAACTCCATTAAAGTGTGACATTGATGAAGCAGGCCTGTATGGCCGCCAGCCCGCTAGATACATCAATCCCATCGTTCTCTATCGCTTTAGTCACGACTCAGATATTCGCTAAAATATTATTTTATCGAGTGGTCTGGTTGGCCCGTGGCCCTCCTTGAGGTTACTTAGACGACCATTTTTCCCGCAGCAGGAGTCTTATCGTGGCCCGTACATCATTGGTAATAAAGAAGTTTTGCTTTAAAAATTAGGGGATAACGAGGGAGTTTTTAAGAAACGAATCGAATTCTTAATTTATTTTCAAAGATAACGCGCAAAATTTATGGGAAAAATTATATTTCTTTTATCGGGGTGCGATATTTTAGAGGGAATGTAGAAAAGAATTAAGGATAGTAACAGAGCAATTCTCATTTACTATAATGAAGCAGCAATGTTGAGCTTTTATAAAAATAGTTGTTATCATATTTTCATTGCAATAAGAAATACTTTATGTTTATATTAAATCTTTGTCGAACTTAAAATGTTTTGTTAAATCTATAGTTGTGTGTGAATTGCGCTTAAAAAGAGGGGGAAAGGGCCAGCGCTCTCCTTGGTGAACATAACTTTATAATCCACTAACTGTGTTATAATCTTATTGATTTCACTTGTGCGAGTAAAGTGTGGTAAAATTTAGCATGATAAAAATATCAAAAAGATCATTAAGAAAATTAAAATTTCGACGTTTTCTAAAAGAAACATTTAAGGTCTATTCTATAAACGAAGCAGACTTGTTGTTTAAAAAGTGAGTTCATGTTTTTTTTATCTTTTACATCATATAATATGAGATAATTTTTTTGTTATAATAAATAATTTGTTTTAATGCCTTGAGATTATTAAAAAAAAAACTACCCAGCACCCAACAGTAGGTTGAAAATGAAACAATTGTTGTCGAATTAACAATTAATTTGTTGTTAAATTTACATAAATTTTATTAATATTATAAAAAAGCTTTATTTTAAACGAAAAGGTATTTGTAAAATTTACAAAATTTCTATGAATAATACCATTAGGGTTTCATAAATACTACGAAACGTTTTTGTAAACAGGTTCCAGCACTTGAGAAGCCACCACGCGAGAGCGAGAGCTCTTTAAACGTAAAAGTTTAAAGATTAAAACCAACAATAATTTTTAAAATGTGCAAACCAATTATAGTGAAACAAACAATTTTCATAGAGTGCAAACTAAAATGGTGCAACGGTCAATGAGGAGTAAAGTGTTAAGTGATGAATGAGTTAAGTGCCACCTGTCATTGGACGCTTTTCACTGGACAAACAAAGGAGGTCAAACAAGAGGGGTAGTGGCCATCCGCAAAAAATTGATAAGTAACTTTAAGCATAAGCATGACCTAACACATAATCTGCAAATTAAACATGACAGATATCTTTAAAACCCTAAGAAAGGCACACTGCGTAGGACAATAAATCTGTCAACAACAAATGCGTAACGCAAACCCAAACGAGACCAATAATAAACACTAGACACACAGAATAAACCAGTGGCGGCTGGTGGATTTTATGTATACCAATATCTCAGTTATTAGACATGGGACCCACACCAAATTTATAATAGTTTATAATGACATTAAATAAACAAGTTCGGCGCAAACAGAATTTAAATTAAAGTTTTCGAAAAAAAGTTAGTTTTTCCTGTCGCCTCACCCGCCTCCAGGCCCCCCTATTTGAGATAATTCAAATTAAAGTGGTGCAATTTATTATCTACTATAAATTATCGACAAATTTAAAATTTTATTTAAAAAATCCAAATATTACAGATTTTATACGATTTTAAATTTTTATTATTTCTTTTATTAAAATAAAAATATATTTAAAATGGTATAAAACCTGTAATATTTGGATTTTTTAAATAAAATTTTAAATTTTTCGATAAATTATAGTAGGTAATAAATTGCACCACTTTAATTTGAATTATCTTAAATAGGGGGGCCTGGAGGCGGGTGAGGCGACAGGAAAAACTAACTTTTTTTCGCAAACTGCAATTTAAATTCTGTTTGCGCCGAACTTGTTCGCAATTCCTAGTAAAATTTAAAAAAAATAGGTCAATTTTTCTTAAAAATAAAAATTTAGTTAAAATAGGTAAAATAAAATCAGACTTAAATTTTCTTCAAACCGATTTTCTCTCCCTTAAAAATGTTGAAGATCCGGGTCTGATAATCAGGGGAGACTCAATTAGGGGTCATGTGGCATCGCCTCCCATTTTTTAGTTACATTATTGCGTGTTTTGGTTAAATTTTACTAGTTTTTATTTGATTTTACACAAAAAAGTCTAAAACCAACCGTTAAGAAAAATCGCTTTAAAAATTTGCGTTATAAATGGAATACGTTACTTATAACCAAAATTTTAATTAATATTCAATATGATTAAGATAGCTTGTGTCAACTTTATTTAAATGTCAAAAAATCAAGTTTAATATTAACAAACAAATTCCAGATTGAATAATCATCTTCTCTGCTGTATTTATTTGTAATAGTACGTTGGTCACTACACCGAAAAAAATAATGTAGTTGAGTTAACGTTTGCCTAAATGTCATTTTTAAAAATGTTGTTTCATCAAAAAACCTATTGGATTAATCTATATTTTGGTGTCAAAGCAATAGTCAGAGTTTGTCAAAGTTTATTTGTTCATTTGAAAGTTAAAATATTGATTTAACATAAACAAATAAATTTTTTGAATTAAAATGTTTATCCTATTTTGATTTAATATCTGGAATTGGTTGAATCAAATACTGAAATTTTTGGGATAACCTAAAAAAACTATTAAATTAACGTTTAGTTGCTCTTTAAATCCAAAACATTAAATTTGTTCATTTAACAAATTGTAAATGTTAATTTAAAATTTGTTAATTTTGCATTCATAAAATTGCCGTGAAGGGCGCTTCGAACACCCACGCCACGTCTTTAGACGGTGTTGATCACGGGATGTTCTTACATCTCGCCTCAGTTGGCTTACGATAGGAGTATATAAGCTCAGGTAGCCGTTTGTTTTCGGTGTGTTCCACAGTGGAACTTCCACTACACCAAATTGCCCGACACTGATTATCAGTGACTGATAAGACCCCCAATATAGGTCGGTAGGTGTTTGAAGTAGGTGGAACGCACTCAAAACAAAAACTCTGGCGAGGGAAGGTTCAATTCTTTCTCTTTATATTAATTCCATAATTTAATTAAACCAACATTAGCGCAAATTATTTTAATTTAAAATTTTATTGGTGTTTATATGCTAAAAAGGTTACCTGGACATTTCAAGAAATTTATCTAAACATCTAAAAAATGTTAGCACAACCATTTTCGAAATATTACTCCGATATATCAAGAATGTTTAATTAACCAGATTAGCAGATTAGAACAAATATTCTCATTTTGTTCATTTGACTAATATTTGTTGTTCAATTAAACAATACAATTTGACATTTTTAGATGGTTAAGTAAACGTGCAAAAACCATTGCTTGTATTTAAAGTGCATAAAGAGTTGAATTAATATTTTTTTTGTTGTTTCAACAGCTTATTTTTTTCAGTGTACTATAGACATAGACTTGTCTATGGTAACTAGATAAAAAGCCTTGCAATGGTTAAAAAGACACTTTTAATCATCTTAGCTTGGTTTACAGAGGTACTTAGCGAGCGAATAGGAATCGGTGGTAGTCCGTAGACGGTATCAAATGGCGATTATGTGCTAGTTGTAAAGAAAAACGACTTCCCTGAATACGGCGAGCCGAGGCAATGCGTTGGGATAAAAACCAGACGTGTTAGAGATATTGTGGGAAACGCCGCAAGCGTCATTCGAGGACGTATACGTGTACACCGCCGACTCACTCTTTAGGTTTTGTCTTGGTCTCCTTGCTTGCTTGCCTTCTTGCACTTTTTCAAACAGCAAGCACTTTTGTCAACACAACAGCCCGAAGGCACGAGCAAATGCTTTCCTGGGAAAATACAAGTAGCAACAAAATCATACATTGGTAGATTTTACTTGATAATATTTAAAACAGTACGTATATAATATACAGGTTTAAACAAAAAGATGTTTTTTACCATAAGTTTAAGACACTCTGTAGAGTGGCAAAACCGCATATTGTTCTAAATTAAGTTTTATTTATCAAGTCACATCTATTCTTAGCAGTTTTGTTTTTGGTTCACCTCGATATAATTATTTTTGTGGAAAATATGGATTTTAATGGTCCATCCTATGGTCCAACCTTAGTTCTTCATACAGGAAAAGATTGGAAATTGCAATGTTTTTTAAAAAAAATCCATATTTTTCACAAAAATTAATATATCAAGGTGAACCAAAAACAAAACTGTTAAAAATAGATGTGACTTAATAATTAAAACTTAATTTAGAACAATATACGGTTTTGCCACTCTACAGAGTGTCTTAAACTTTTTTTTTGTAAACCTGTATATTATAAACTTACGTGTATTTTTTAGTAATTTTTAAAATGTGAGCGATTCTCCATTAACGTATCTACAATATTCTTTATTATTTGTTAAAATCCGAAATCAAATAAAACTGTTATTTGCGATTGAAATTCATCGAAAATTTGTGTGGATCGATAGTTTTGCCTGTGACTTTATAACATAACATAAAATAAATAACATAAATAACACTAGTTTACAGCAGTTTTGCCCACCATGCCCACTATAATTTTCTTGTGTAGTTTGGCTCACTAAACGCAAAAATGGAAACGTTTTCGAGATATGAATTTCCAATTGTTTTTTTTTTAATTTTGACGTTTTAGACTATACTTCGAGTTCTAATTAATCGATTTGGCCAAACAAGCACTTAAATCAGAGGTAATTGAGCCCTCTAAAACTTTCTCTTGTATAGTTTTAATATCGGCTCAGTAGTTTGATACTGGCGATTTTATGAAGTTGAAAAAGTCCTTTTTTACAAAAACCGAGTTCGAAAATTTACATATCTTTCTGGGAAAGATAGAAATCGAAAAGATAAGCCCAGTTTGATTTATTTTACGTATAGATTATACTTCAAGGAAAAAAATAAGCTGCTGATGATAAAAATCCATGGATAAATGGCGAAGTTATGAATTTTTCAGTGGAAGACCAAAATTCAGTGTTTCGAGGATTTTTACGTTTTTTCTTCATTTTATTGAATTATATAAAATTCTTTATTGAACATTGATTTTTATTTTAAAAATATTGAAATTAAATTATATATTGAGTATTGAACAATAAATATTGAACATTTAAGATATTGAAAGTTTTATTTTGTTGTAATAAGCATAGGTTTAAAAAAATTCTGGCTCCTTCTTTGTTTTTTGTTGCTTTCATATTCCGTTTCTCGTATGATAGACCAAATGTAATCACCCATCATGGCTGCATCCCAGAAGCCGTGATACCGCCGCTCCTCAGCCTTCATTTGCTATTGAAAACGTTCTCCGTGCTCATCATTTACGTCGCGCAGATTGGGGGTTATTTACGCACACGAACTCTCTACTTCTTTTACTCATTTTACACTTTTTATTAACTATAGTTATTTATAAATAAAACCATGATAAAAATACCTTGTTGAAATATCAAAAAATATTAGTAAAATGTCACTATGCCAACACGAGAAACAAAAGAATTCACGTTTGCGGAGTCATGTCAAATTTAAATTTTGAATAATGTTTTCAGTGAAAAAAGTATACTTTAGGTATATACTAAGTATACTTTAGGTATATACTAAGTATACTTTAGGTATACCTAAAAAACTCAAAAAGTTCCAATCATGCACTTTAATTAGGTTTTCATTTAAGAATAAACAAATTACAAAATAAAAGAAAAAGCTGAATTTTGGTCTTCCACTAAAAAATTCATAAATATAACTTATATAACGCCATTTTTTCATGTAATTTTATCAACATTAGCTTGTTTTTATTTTTGTAAAAATGTTAGCTTCACGAAAAAAATATGGAGTTATCTGTTTGATTTAAACCTTTCCCAGGACGATACGTAAATTTTTGCCATAAAAACGAATTTTTTAAGTTATTAGCGTCAAAATACTTATCCGATATCAAAAGTACACAGTAAAAAATTTTGCCCGTGAAAATTTTTTATGTAAGGGTATTAGAGTTGATTTGTAAGTGTAAAAGTTACACTACAAAATACTCTAGGTAGCATTTAGTGCTAACTTTATTAAACACATTTAAAAAATATGAACATTATTCATTGGTACATTCACACTATTTATTATTAAAATAAGTCAAAATGGTAGAAAAACTTAATGCGAGTGTTTATTACGCCTTAATGTGTTAAATAGTGACAAAATGTACACTATAGTGTATGCCAATTTCTTTGTCTGTTTTGATGTTACTAAGAGCTCTTTTTTCTTTACACTACTAGTGCACATTGTATCACAATTAAAGTTAAATTTCACCAATAGTGGCAAAATGAACTAAAAAAACTGGTAATAACCGAAAAGCGTTTTAAAATGTTTGGTTGGTACCTATCTACAGTAGAAACCGTCAATATATGAACGTGACTCATCAGGCACAATCGTACGAAACAATCTATCGAAGGTCACGGTACAGTGGAGTACTGTTCTAACGGGGGCATACAATTTTTAAAAAAATCCTGAGTGTAATGTTGGTTGCCATACTTCTGATATATTTGCTTTTAAAGTTAAATTTTAATAATTAATTAATCTTTGTATTTACCGTTTTAATCCAAAAAACGTGCAATAACAATTGCAATAAAGTCCAAAAAATGTGCAATGAAAATTGCAATAAAAACCACTGCCACTACAACGTTTAAAACGATTATTAATCCGTAAACACTCACCGTTTATTTAAAGTCCAAAAAACGTACAATAACAATTACAATGAAGTCCAAAAAAGGCGCAATAACAATTGCAATAAAAACCACTGCCACTATAACGTTTAAAACGATTATTAATCCGTAAACACACAGCAAAACACGATATGCAAAAACAAAGATCATATGACATATAAAGTCATATGACATATAAAATCATTTGACATATAAACACAAATGCGTCGGCAGTCATGCGCGACTTCCCAGCCAATAGGCTTCTTCTTCGGTTACATATGAAATGTAATTTTGCGATTTTTACTACACTCCGAATGTTAAAAAACATTTAAACCTGTAATATTATGACTAATAAAGTATATTTACATTTAGTTCGTTAAATTTACTTTTTGTATCAATAATTAATACATTAGTAATTTTACAAACAAAAATGTTTATTTACTTGAAATATATAAAAATTAGACGAAAATAAAGGTAATTTTACAATTTGTCGTAAAAATTAGGAATTTATGTGGTAATAATCCTGTAACATTACATTTAAATGTAATAATTTTTTTCAGTGTAGAGTTGGTTGCCTAACTATGTAATAAAATAAAATAAAATGCCTAAAACACGAACTCTACTGACTTCCAACAAAATTAAGTAACAAGCTAGGACACAAGCGTCATATGTCCATCTTTGTCGAACACCTAGGCAGTGTAAAGTGAGATCACATCACAGATGGCGCATTTTAGACCGGATGCTTGAAAACCTACGTGTGACTACATTTACCGCTGCATCGAATGTACAAGACAAGTAAAACATTACTGCTAGCATGTCTGAGATATGTTCGGCACCCGATGAGTCACGTTCATATATTGACGGTTTCTACTGTACCTACGCAGTGCATATCCGGAGATACCGCGTTGTGGAAGTGTGGCATTTTTGTTCAGTTAGATTTTAATTACGGTGAATCCATAAGGGGACATTCTTATTTTTTGGTAAGTATTATACTTTCTTTTTCTTTAAGCCTTAATACTCAATAAATACCAATATGTTAAAAGGATGTCCATACCCGACCTATATTAACATTAATAATATAAATACATACAACCTATACCTACATTTTTATTAAAATTATGGAAAATTTGTACACGTGTGGTAATCCATACAGTCGCCTGACGCCTCTCTACCAATGGGATCACCCATTTTTTATATCAGAAAAATGGATTACTGATGAATTCTCAAGATAATTCATTGCTTACAACTGACAGCCAGTAAAACATTGCATTGATCTTTTACGTTTTAAGGAACCTTTTTGCTTAAGCCAGCCATATGACTTAAATATAAAATTATATTTTAACACCGATTTTGATAATTGTCATAGATTTTTGTTCTAAATAAATGTTTCTCTTTATTTACCTTTTCACTACCACCAATAGGTTTCACTCAAATAATAGTGTTAATTTACACTAGAAGTTTGCACTAAAAGAGTAAAAGTACCTTTCTAAAATCAGAACTTTTCCAAAGTAGTGTTAATTTACACTGAACAAAAGTGGGATTTTACTCAGGAAGTGTAGAAGCACACGATTTTAGGTAAATTAACACTTTTTAATACAGTTTAAAATGACTTTATCGGATAAAGTTTATCCTCAGTGTTAAATCATACTTGCTTACTTGGGGAAAATTACACTACAAATTAACTCTAATTGTAGTGTTATATAACAACACTATTTAGTGTGGACTTGTGTGAACTCTAATTAGTGTTGCTTAGAGTTGATTTTTTTTACTGTGTTGTAAAGTCCCTTTACACCCCTTTCCAAGGATCATTTATATTGTAATTTAGGATAAGTTATTTCTTTAGAAATACACGTGTAGTGCAAATATTTTATATTTTAAGTTCGTTACTCTTTTTCAAGCATTAAACCTCGTTTCTGCTGAGTCTTTGTTTTTCTATATTAGGGTTTTATTATTAATTTTCTATTGGTTAGAACTATTGTTGCTGTTAAATTTTCATTGGTCTAAATTGTCAGACCATCTTCGCGTTTGTCATGTGACATACCCTAAACAAAACCAAAGGCACGGACAGAAATCGAAGAAGGTTCCGAGCAACGATAGATTAAAGAATTAGTACTCTAAGAATAAGATAATTAAGTTGATTGAAGCCAGAAAATAGTGTAAGTTGAAGTGATAATCGTTTAGGTACCAATAAACGAAAGTAGTACAAATCCTGAGTGTCATTGGACTCACCCTAAACTCCTAACCCACTGTGTACACATGTGCAGTATAAAATATGGATCGAGTAAAGTAGCTAGTGTAGTTGGTAAATATTTTACAGTTGATATTCAGTGTAAAATGCACCAATTATTTAACTCTATAGCTTAATATTACTCTACATAACTCTATATTACATTATTTTACAGTGTAATAATAACGTAACTAAAAATATTATATTTTTTACTCGAATGTCTAATACAATCGCATAAGTGTTAATTTAGACTTTGTAAAAGGTAAAACATTTACACTATAAATTAGTATTTTACAACCGCTATTTGCGTTAAAATTTCTCTAGTTTTCCTCTTGCTAGTGTATTATTGTTTTGGATTAGAGTAAAGTAAACAGTAAGCGAATATATTTTTACCACAGACACAGACTGTGATTTTTACACTAAAAAGAGTTAAATCTACACTATAAGGGTTATTTTTTGTGGTGGGGATTGCAAAGCATCCCGTCTATAAATTTGTAAACTACTTTAGTGCTGTTTCCAAGGGCTGTTTAATGGTTCGCTTGTGCGTGGGTTGGGTTGGGTTACATAATACGTATAAAATAGGTACATTATTATTATTATTTAAATTAAAGATATTTTATTGTAAAAACTTGATATGTGATTAGGCATTATGTCTAAAAACCGATAATAACAGAAATATATATATTATATACAAATCCCATTCAAAATGGATGCTTTGATTTAAAAGAAACATTTGTTCGAGTTAATTTAAATATTTTAATTATACATTGTTTTTATTGTTGTTAAGATTAGTTAAATGATTTTTTATTTTTGTTATTTTTCACAAAATATACTTTTGAATTTAAATGTTTTTAATTTTCCTCTCTTTATAGCAACTAAGGATAGAGTAATTTTTACTCGATTTAAATGTAAAGTTTACTAATCAGAGTAAAAAAGGTATGCATATTAACTAAAGATAGAGTAGTTTGTTTACTCTAAAAGATTAAATAACTCATTAATAAGAGTCTAAATAGTGCAAAATAATACTCTAATTAACAAAACTATTTTTTCCCGGGTCACTACCCAGAGTACCCTTAACCCACAATAGTGTTGTTGCACTAGTAAATTAAATGTAACACTAAATACCGTTATAATATTTACCCTAGAAATATGAATTATTACACTATCATCAGTGTGAATATATAACTCTAAAAAAAGTCGTCGCATATAGAATGTTTTTAGAGTTTACTAGAGTTAAATATCTTCACTACTTTTTTTACTGTGTAGGTATGTAAAAGAAAGTTTTAGAGGGCTCAAATACCTTCAATTTAAGGGCTTATTTGACCAAATCGATCAAATAGATTTCAAGCTACACTCAATTGAAAATTGAGTGTGATTTTCAAAATACATGTGAAAATTAAAATGGGATATGGTGAGCAGAATTTTTTTTCGATTTTGTAAACTGGTGTAATTATTATAATACTACTATATCTTGTTAACAAATCTGATTTTTATACCAGTGTAATCTTAAAACAAATATTCGACCTGGATTTTCCGAGATGTTGTGAACAGACCGCGACGCGGGCAAAAGCCACCCACAAGAATCCGCGCGGCGACAAGGACACTTCTTATCCGGAGGGGAAAGGGGGGAGGAGGCAAAGGGGCTCGCGGACATCTGAAAGTCAATTACGGCCGGCCGCCCGGGGAGCAAAAGTAAAGGCGAGCGGGTCGACGGATGCCCGCGGGCCCGTCGCATCGGCGCCAGACCGGTCGGGCCCGCGGGCCAGAACCGGCCCGCGGGCCCTGCACGTGCAACACCCGCCGCGGTGTCGATAAAATCGGCACTACACCCAGTGTTGCCAACCTCTTCGAACATCATATCGGTGGATTCTTTGGAAATTTTCAGTAGATGATGATACAATTTCCGTGAATTTAAATATACACTTACAGGCAAAATAATCGATCCACACAAATTTTCGATGAATTTCAATCGCAAATAACTTTTTTATTTGATGTCGGATTTAAACAAATATTAAAGAATATAGAATAAGTTTAAACAAAAATATGTTTTTTACCATATTCTTAACAGTTTTGTTTTTGGTTCACCTCGATATATTTATTTTTGTGGAAAATATGGATTTTTTAAAAAACATTGCAATTTCCAATATTTTTCCTGTATGAAGAACTAAGGTTGCTATGGTCCATCCATAACCTATGGAGAATGACAGTGACAGTTTTGTTGAATCATCCCATACTTGGACATGTCGTACAAGGCTTTCAAAAGCTATCAAATTGTTTTTTGTAAATTAATGTGTTAATTTTGAGGTGTCTTCTCACTTTTAAAAATGTCTCCGACTGATGTTGCCCTTTGTACTTTACTTCTTGTGACGTTTAAAACACTTGCCACGTAATACGGTGACCGTCCATCCTGGATTAAATTAATGGCTCTGGCAACATCAATCGGAGACATCCATTTTTTAAAGTAAGAAGACACCTTCCTTCCTTCGGAGGGGACTTTAAGCCGTCGGTCCGTTCCTACCCCTAACCCGCACAAGCCATTCAGTTGGCTTATGGGACATCTTAGTTTGGATGTAAGGGTGGAACTAAAAGAGCACTTTATAACTTTATAACCTCAAAATTTGCAAAAAACAATTTGATAGCTTTTGAAAGCCGTGTATGACATGTCCAAGTATGGGATGATTCAACAAAACTGTCACTGTCATCCTCCATAGCCTAAGGATGGACCATAGCAACCTTAGTTCTTCATACAGAAAAAATATTGGAAATTGCAATGTTTTTTTAAAAAATCCATATTTTCCACAAAAATAAATATATCAAGGTGAACCAAAAACAAAACTGTTAAAAATAGATGTGACTTGATAATTAAAACTTAATTTAGAACAATATACGGTTTTGCCACTCTACAGAGTGTCTTAAACTTATGGTAAAAAACATCTTTTTGTTTAAACCTGTATATTATAAACGTACGTCTATTTTTTAGTAATTTTTTAAAATGTGAGCGATTGTCCATTAATGTATCTACAATATTCTTTAACATTTGTTTAAATCCGACATCAAATAAAAAAGTTATTTGCAATTGAAATTCATCGAAAATTTATGTGGATCGATTATTTTGCCTGTGAGTGTATGTGTAATTTTTAGTTAAAAACACAGGTAAAAATATTTATTAAAAATAAAAAATCTAATAAAAACAATACCATATTTAACTTATGTTAACATTTGTTAACATAAGTTGAATATTTATAAAAAGAAATGTAACAAAATATAATAAAATTGTAAAAAAAATACATCCACAAAAAAATTAATAATATATTAACGGCGCTTACTTTTGCACAAAGTAGAATGTTCTGTACTGTAGGTACCAATCTACACAGTAAAAAAAATCAACTCTAAGCAACACTTATAAGAGTTCACACAGGTCCACACTAAATAGTGTTGTTTTATAACACTACAATTAGAGTTAATTTGTAGTGTAATTTTCCCCAAGTAAGCAAGTACGATTTAACATTATAACACTGAGGATGAAGTAATTTTACACTGCTTTAAAAAGTGTTAATTTACCTAAAATCGTGTACTTCTACACTTCCTGGGTAAAATCCCACTTTTGTTCAGTGTAAATTAACACTACTTTTGAAAAATTCTAGAAAGGTACTTTTACTCTTTTAGTGCAAACTTCTAGTGTAAATTAACACTTTTATTTGAGGAAAAACCTATTGGTGGTAGTGAATAAAACGAAAAGGTAAATAAAGAGAAACATTTATTTGGAACAAAAATCTATGACAATTATCAAAATCGGTGCCTTTTAAAATATAATATAATTTTATATTTTAGTCGTATGGCTGGCTTAAGCAAAATGGTTCCTTAAAGCGTAAAAGTTTTATATTAATGCAATGTTTTACTGGCTGTCAACTTGTAAGCAATGAATTATCTTGAGACTTCATCTGATTCAGTAATCCATTTTTCTGTTATAAAACATGGGTGATCACATTGGTAGAGAGGCGTCAGGCGGCTGTATGTCGGGGATTTACCACACGTGTACAAATTTTCCATTATATTAATAAAAATGTATGTATAGGTTAATATAACAACCATTACGCTTGAAAATAAAAAGTAAATCAAGTTTGTATGTATTTATATTATTAATGTTACAAGTACCCTACATACTGCCGTAAATTATTGATAATATAGGTCGGGTATGGACATCCTTTTAACATATTGGTATTTATTGAGTATTAAGGCTTAAAGAAAAAGGAAGTATAATACTTACCAAAAAATAAAAATGTCCTCTTATGGATTCACCGTAATTAAAATCTAACTGAACAAAAATGCCACACTTCCACAACGCGGTATCTCCGGATATGCACTGCGTAGGTATACCTACTATCTATAGATAGGTACCAACCAAACATTTTAAAACGCATTTTGGTTATTACCAGTTTTTTCAGTCTATTTTGCCACTATTGATGTAATTTTAATTGTGATACAATGTGCACTAGTAGTGTAAAGAAAAGAGAGCTCTTAGTAACATCAAAACAGACAAAGAAATTGACATGCACTGTAATGTACATTTTGTCACTATTTAACAAATTAAGGGGTAATAAACACTCGCATTGAGTTTTTCTACCCTTTTGATTTATTTTAATAATAAATAGTGTGAATTTACCAATGAAGAATGTTCATATTCATGTTCATAAATGTGTTTAATAAAGTTAATAAGCACTAAATGCTACCTAGTGTATTTTGTAGTGTAACTTTTAGACTTACAAATCAACTCTAATATTTTTACCCCTACACTAAAAAATTTACGCGGGCAAAATTTTTTACTGTGTATTATATCTAAAAAAAGTAATTTATTTGGATTATTGCAAGATTTAGATTTTTGGTACAATATTGGTAGATCGGTAGAATTTTTCAGAATTGGGTAGATCTACCGAAAATTCGGTAGGGTTGGCAACACTGACTGCACCTTCGGCGAAATGGCGAGCGCTTTTTAAAATCTAATTTTGAAGGCCTAGCGGTGCTATCGGATCGGCCGTCCGAAAGTTAATTCGGATAAATGGAGCAATGCGAGGAAGCGGCCACTTACCGCACGGACCTAACTGCAAATTACGCTGAGAGGTGGAACAATAGTGCGTAATAAGATATGATAAGCAGCGAAAAAATCGATCCAAGTGCATGCAAAATGCAGAATAAATTTCAATATTTCGGATATTTTAACATAACCCTCGTTCTGTAACTTACAGGGCTCAATTACAGTGGTCTACGAAATTCGACCCTAATAATACGTCTTAAAGGTTTTTTGTTAAATCTAAAATTTAGATTCTGAATTATTATTGTAAGCGTTACGCCAAAGGAAATGAGCTCGATATAATTTACAACCGTACACTACGAAAATTTTAATAATAAATATAATAAAAAAGTAGTTTGTCTTAATAAAGTTAAGATCCCTATTCGTCCAACAATTGCTTTTGTTACGGCAAAAAGATCATTTTTATAAAAATTATTCATCCAAAAAAACATTTCTACACCGTTTACAAAAACATTTTGTAGTATTAATGAAACCCTAATGGTATTATTCATAGAAATTTTGTAAATTTTACAAATACCTTTTCGTTTAAAATAAAACATTTTTTATAATATTAATAAAATGTATGTAAATTTAACAACAAATTAATTGTTATTTCAATAAACTATTTTAATCTCCACGCGGTCTATAATTTAAACTTTATTGTTGTCAACATTCGATAAAGAAATACCTTGTTATGGCCTAGGCCGATAAAAATTTTTATGAGGCAAGTAATTAGTTCGATTTTTTCTCGCTAGGGGTATTGTTTTGACAAATTAATCCTTTTCTAAGAAATTAACGTACTAAACTGGTTTAATTTATTCATAATAAGCACTAATTTGTTTGTTTTACTGTTAATGTTTAATATTTTTCATTAAATTATTGTAAATTAAATATGAATAATAAAACAAAAAGTGAGTTAGGCAACCAAGAAAACGCACTATTTTTTTTCTACGATTTAAATTATCTTTAAGTTTTAATTTGCTAAGTTTTCAGTGAAATTAAATGTTAAACACAGCTTAAACATTCCAAACTACCTATTTTTTTATATAAAAATCGAAACAAATTGAAATTAGATACCTACCTATTTATTAAACAATTAATTGAATTCAATGTAATAGCAAAAATCCATTTCTACTTAAATTATGTTGCTAGGTATTGTCAAACTATTACTGCTTCTAAAAGCAATAATAATTATTGTACATTTAATGTAATCTTTAGCTAATAAATAAATGAGATTCTAAAAAAGTAAGGTTAGGCCGCTTTGATGTTGAATTAAATTGACCAATATAAAGTGCTTTGAAGATAAAATGTTGTATGCCATTCGGCCAAGAAGTGCCTTTTTGTGCTTCGCACAAACCTTGAGCTTAGCACAAAAAGCCTTACTTCTTAACCTAAAGACATAAATAACTGTTATTATAATTTTATATTAACGTGTGTGTGCTTAGATTTCAAGATACATGGTGTTGAAAATTAAAAAAAAATTAAAAAAATAAATAATGAAAAAATCATTTTTGACACCAGTTTCTCAGTTTGGAAGCATTTTAGGACATATATGTCTATATATAGTTCATATGTATAACCTTGCGAGTTTTTTTTAGTCTGCTGGCCTACTTTCATTTCGCGTAGGATCCATTTGTTCTGGTTGCACTGTAATAATTCAAAAAATCCAAATTTAAAAATATGCATTCTTTTCAGCAAATTGTTAAATACTTAAATATTTTTCCACGTTTATCTTTCTCATTAATTTGTTTAAATTCCTTGTGAATTTTTAAACAAAAAATGATAAACAATGCATAATTAAAATTTAAAAGCGTAAAAATATTTAACTTAACTATGCCATTAAATGACCTTAATTTTTAAAGTCACATATTATAAAATAACTAACCGATATTTTTCTGCATATATTTAAAGAAAGTTGTTGTTCACTCACAGTAAAAAATAATATAATGGTTAAGTATACAGCACATAATGGCGCTTAAAATAAAAATTAGCTTTCATCTTGCCATCGTAAACAATCATCTAGTTAAACTGAAATTAATGTTAACCGTTCTAGCCGTCAGTTATTAAGATAGAATCTGCCAGATAAAATTTAGATAATTTCATGACTTGCGTCCGTCAAATCAATTACTGCAACTATTATTAATAATATACTGCGAGGAAAAAACACGTCATGCTTTTAGATAACCTACCGGGATTTAATTTATCAAAATAGATTTTTTCCTTAAAAATGTGTCAAATCAAAAAATAAGTCCAATTTTTAATTTAAAATCCAAATAATTCGAACAATTTTTGACATGTCATTTGTTATATTTGACTATCATTTGTAATTTTTGACATCATTCTTTATTTTAGACATTTGTCATGCGTAATTATAAACCTGTTATTTTTGTTATTTTTGACGTGTGTCATTATTGTAACATATTATTTGTCATTTTTTACAAGTCATTTGTTTTTTGTTATTTTGTCCTATTTAACACTTGTCATTTGTAATTTTTGACTGAAAAATTTGTTGTTTCATCAAATTTTAAAATTTTTTCTGCATACGGTATTATTTGACACTTTGTAATTTGTGACATTTGTCATTGTTGACACTTGTCATCTTTTATTTTAGAAATTTTTTATCTGTGATTACAGAAACATGTTATTTGTTATTTGTTACTTTTATTACTTTGCCATATTTGACACCTGTAATTCTTGATTGAAAATCCCATCAAATTTTAAGAATTGTTTTTGCAAACATTTTTATATTTGTTTTCCGTTATTTTTGACACCCGTCATCTGTTATTTTAGACATCAGTCATCATTAAAACCTGTCATTTTTGACATCTGTCATCTGTCATTTTAGTCATGTCATATTTGACACCTATCATCTGTAATATATGCCTGAAATATGTGTCCATTAAATTGTTGACGTCTGTAGTTTTTAATATTTGTAATTTTGACGTCATTTTCGACATCTGTTACTTGTCATGTTTGACATCTGTCATTTTTGTCATGTCATATTTGATACCTATAATTGGTAATTTTTGACTATAAAATTTGTCGCTCTATCAAATTTTAACAATTTGAACACTTTTTGACATTTGTCATTTTTTTACATCTGTCATTTTACATCTGTCATCTCTATACATTATAATGTTTTACCCCTGTCATCTGTCATTTTTGACCTTTGTTTTATATTATTTTTGTCACCTCTAAAATTTAACAACTATTTGTAATTTTTGACATTTGTTTTCTGTAATTTTTGACACCTGTCATCTTTTATAATAGATATTATTGATCTGTCATTATAGAACCTGTTATTTGTTATTTTTGACCTTCTACCTGTAATTTTTGTTATTTTTGGTGTCTGTCATTATTGTAACATTTTATTTGTTATTTTTTCATGTTTTATGTTCTTTTGTCATCTATCATATTGTCACCAGTAATTTCTGTTATTTTTGGCGTCTGTCATTATTGTAACATTTTATTTGTCATTATTGACATCTGTCATTTGTAATTTTTGACTGAAAAATTTGGTGGCCCATTAAATTGTAATAATTGTTTTTTAATACAGATATGGTTGAAAAAATTGCAGCATTTTGCACTTTATTACTGTATGTGGTGCATTTTTTGTCACTCAGTATATAATGCAAATAGTGAAGGGCTACTGGGGGAAAAAATATTAAAATTAAAATCTTCTAGCCGTATAATCAAGTCACGTGTGACAGGGCTTGATAGGCCATCTCGATTTGAATAAGATTGCAACGTTGTAATTGCTGATATTCTAATGAGACTCTGTGTAGGGTTTTTCTCCTGCACTCTTATCCTGTGTTACGTAAAGTAGGTATATCATATTTTAATATTAATTCCGGATGTTATATTCTGATGTCACGCGAACATTTATTAAAATATATTTATAACTGCTTTTTTAGAGAGCATGCATAGTTTATGAATATTTATTATAATAATTATAATTAATTAAACGTATACCTTTTTTATTATCGTAAATGATTTATTGATTTAATTTAATTGTTTTTAATTATTTTCCAAAAAGAAATAAAAAACGTTTAAAAAATCCTATAGTAATAATTTTGATCCTTTCTATAGAATACTCAATAATCATTTACAAGTTAAACAATTATCTGGGAATTTAAAATAAAACAGTCCGAATTTATAAATAATTTATATCTATTTAGGTAGGTATACGCAATTACAAACCAGTTCATTGTAGACTTATCCTTAGGCCTTTTCATTGAAAATAACTTCTGAACATTTTAATTACGCTTTTCAAATTAGCACCTTATTATTGGTTTCTTGGCAACGCTCTTATATACAGGGTGGGGCTGTATATTTTCACATACAGAACCGTAAACCTCGCTGAACTGTTTTTTAATGAGCCACCCTGTATTTATAGTTAACAATGGGCATTATAAGAGTGCTAAAATATTAACACATTGTATCCATTGTTTGAACTTTAAACTAAAACACCTTATTAGCTAGAAGAAACCTAAACCCATAATTCTCGCTTCATTACACTGATAAAAATTTCTATTGTAATTTTACTAAACATGTTTAGGAAGTTTTTACGCACCACAATAAAGTAATAATAAAACTCAGTTTTGTAAATTCACTACACGATTCATTACAACTCAATTTGGGAAAATTACAAAACGTTTGTTGAAATTCACTAAGCATTTATTAAAAATTTGTAAAAAAAATACTAAATATGTTTAGTAATTTTAAAATGGTGTATTGTAATTAAACTATACAATTCATTTCAACCCAGTTTAAGAAAATTACAAAATATATTTTACAATTTTACTGAACTGAAAATATTTAGTAATTTACGAATGATGGTATTGTAATTATACTACAAAAAACCTGCAATTTTCTTAGTTTCTTCAAGAAACTATCTTGACGCATTACTGTAAAGATTTAAAAAAATTGAACCTTTACCTCGCGAGAGTTTTTGTTTTAAGTGCGTTCCACCAACTTCAAATACCGACAGACAGCTAGACAGATAGACCTATTTTGGGTCTTATCAATGTCGGGCAATTTGGTGTATTGGAACACACCAAAAACGACAGACACCTCAGCTTATATACTGTCCACCTAAGTCAACCGAGGCGAGATGTAAGAACATCACGTGATTGCCGCAATCGGTACTATGAATTTTACATAACAGTATAGTACATTTGTAATTAATGTAAATCTGAGATGCTTTTTATCAGAAACTGTCAAACTGTTTAGTAAAATTACAATGCGTGTAGGATTTATACATTTAGATTGTAAAATTACAACTTATCTTAGTAGATTTCCCAACATGTCTTGAAAGATTACTCAAATTCTATTATAATTTTGTATTGGTATACACTGATTTGTAATTTTACTCATCCTTGGTTTTGCAAAACACTTTTAATTTTACAAAAAAATTTAACAGGGTACATGATTAAAATTATATATACACGGTGGTCAAAACTTAAGTATAGGACGAACAAAAATGCCAACCAAAACTGATAGCATATTTTGATTATAGACCCTTTTGGTAACACTAACATGTATTTATCAAAATCCCAGCTGATCCTATTTTAAAGTTTTGGAAAACTTTTTTGTTTTTCTATTTTTATATATTATTTTGCAATTATTGTACTAAAACTACCTGTACAATTTTAATAAAATTAAGCAAAATAATAAACTTCGTATCATTTAAATTACACTGATCGTTTTTTGAAGTGGTTCGCCAAAAAAATTATTCCACTTTGATAGGTTGTAACTTTTGAATGGATGGACGTATCTTGTTAATTTTTTTTTTGTTAGAAAGGGCATTTCTTTAGCAGTAAGTGTGCACGACTGCATTTATTTGTCCTGATTTAAAATAATTTTACAGGGTGATTTGTAAAGCTATGATTTTAACATTAATTTTATTAATGTGCAGGAGGTAAATGGGTCACCCTGTATAATTTATTTTAAGGTCATCATAGAGCCTTACGTCTTAGCTCTGCGTGCTTTTTTGGATTTTGGTCATACCTCAATAGCCTTGGAAGATATTAATTTTTCTTTCACTTCATGTCTATGTGCGTAAAAAATCGAGATATCTTTGGAAGTAATAATGTTTTGACATGTGTCAATTTAATTGTTTGTAACAATGCCGCGTCTACAAGGTGCAATTCTTGAAAGAATCATAGGAATGGTTTTAGCTGGTGTCTCTCAAAGGGAAGTAGCCCGACGCTTTAATATTGCATACAGTATGGTTAATCGCGCTTGGAAACGATACGAAAACAATAACTCTCCGCAATATAGACACGGAGGAGGGCGTCAAAGAGTAACAACTCCAGCAGAAGATCGTCTTCTTAGGAGAACCGCTTTGCAGAACAGAAAAACTAATGCTACCCAACTGAAACAAGGATTGCACCTGGCTACCGGAAACATGATTTCAACATCCACAATAAGAAAAAGATTGCATGAAGGTGGACTTCACTCCAGAC
This sequence comes from Brassicogethes aeneus, assembly GCA_921294245.1. Lineage (NCBI taxonomy): Eukaryota > Metazoa > Arthropoda > Insecta > Coleoptera > Nitidulidae > Brassicogethes > Brassicogethes aeneus. The sequence goes on along the minus strand of OV121132.1, from coordinate 4,507,709 downwards.
GGCCAGCTAGGCATCCAAAATGGAATCATGGGCATAAAAGGCGACGTCTGGAATTTGCTTTGAATCATCAAAACTGGGCTGCAAATGACTGGGCCCAATGTCTTTTCACAGATGAATCACGGTTTTCTGAGGATCCCGATACCAACCGCCTGCGTGTGTGGCGGAGAGTGAATGAACGTTACGAAGAAGATTGTACGGTTGGCGTTACACCTTTCGGTGGTCGTTCAATTACAGTTTGGGGGGGGATATCAATAGACCGTCGTACTGAACTTGTACTTTTCGTCCATGAGACAGTTAATGCTTTACGATACTTGGAAAGAATTCTGGAACCAATAGTTCTCCCTCTGTCCCATCAAATAGGTGAACAGTTTGTATATATGGATGATAACGCAAGACCGCATCGAGCCAACGTGGTAAATGAATTTTTCCAACGAGAAAATATCACCAGAATGGAATGGCCGACGCTTTCGCCGGACCTCAACCCCATTGAAAACGTGTGGGATGCGCTTCAAAGAAGGATGTTAGATCGCCAAATTGAACCACATGGAATTGAAGAGCTGGGAATTGCTCTTCAACAGGAATGGGAAGCCATTCCGGGTGACCTCATCAATAATGTCATCAAGAGTATGCCTCAAAGATGTCAGGAGGTGATAAGGAGTAGAGGGGGCCCTACCCATTATTGATTATTTTTTATTAACAATTCGTTATTCATTATTATTGTTATTGTTATTGCTTTAAAAATTAAAATAAAACTTATTGACTTTCATGTGTACTTAAGATGGTTAAAAAATCATATCTTTTAAAATAAATGACATAAGACCAAAGTCCAAAAAAGCACGCAGCGCTAAGACGTAAGGCTCTATGATGACCTTAAAATAAATTATACAGGGTGACCCATTTACCTCCTGCACATTAATAAATTTAATGTTAAAATCATAGCTTTACAAATCACCCTGTAAAATTATTTTAAATCAGGACAAATGAATGCAGTTGTGCACACTTACTGCTAAAGAAATGCCCTTTCTAACAAAAAAAAAATTAACAAGATCCGTCCATCCATTCAAAAGTTACAACCTATTAAAGTGGGATAATTTTTTTGGCGAACCACTTCAAAAAACGATCAGTGTACTTTACTCACCAGTGTTAATTTATTGAGTCACCTATTATTTTTTACCACTCAAAACAAAACATAACAAAAAAAAACGAAGATTTATATCTTAAATATTTTTTATAACAAAAAATACTGGAAGCTTGTCTATGAAATAATTACAACTTGCAAATTTTGTAAAACAATAATTAAGGTGGTTATGAAAAAAATTGCTATACTTTATAACGCAAGTGACATTTTGCTTTAGTTGTTTATTTAATGTATACTTTATAAAGTTAAAAATAGTATTTTAAAATGAAAATTAAACCATAAAGCCGTAAAGAAAATCGAAAGAAGGTATGTGCTGGCTGTGGGGACAAAATTGTTTTTGGTAATCGAAAAATTCAGAGTTTAGGGTTTCTGAAAAAATATAAAAATTGCTGCAGACTTTTTCAAACGAACACTTTAACTTAAGTGATTCAAAATTACCTACTTCAATATGGTAAAAACGGTATTTTTGCATAGCCACAATTGCCAAATTTTCAAAATTTAGAAATTCCTAGAGAATTTCGCGGCAGCCAAGAATGTATGTGCTTTATCTGCAAAATGGCAAGATATAAAGGGCATAAAAAATTATTAATGGAAGAGGACGGATGAACGAACTGCAAACTTGCAAATGCAAGTCCGACCACACTGGAAAGGACGGCTGTTCAATACCCGCCTGAAAAGAACAAGGATAGAACGCCAAATAGAATTTGATTGGCCAGAGCCCCGGATGCGTGCGAATTGTAAGCGAGGTCAACTTTTGACTAAATGATTTAGTGTTAAGCAAACTGCGTTAGAGTGCACTCTATGTGCATTCTATGTGCATCTCCATGGAGATGCACATTTTAATTTTCTTTTTAAATATTTTATACCCGAATCCTAAAAATAAAATTTTTTGATTTTTTTCCTTGAGAACTAGAGCAACAACAAAAAAAAATGGTAAAAAGAGAAAAAAAATAACAGTAGGGTGAAACCCATTGGAAAAGGAGGGGAATATAATAAAAATTAAAGGAAAAATAAATTACGGGCGATCTGAGTTCGGGAAGTGGGAGGGGGGGGTTTTAAGGGTAAAAAATGGTTTATCTCGATTTCCGGCAAAACTACAAGTCCTATGGAAAAAAGTTAAATGTCAAAGTTGTAGGTAATAAAAAGATCTACAACTTTTGTATTTACAATTTTTTCACATAACCTCAAAATTTATGTGAAAAAATCAAAAAACCAAGTTTTTGGTTTTTTATTTTTATCTTTTTCAAAAAAATTTTTTTTGAAATTTGGTGAAAACTTACCTTTTTATGTCCCAAATACACTGTAATTTATTTGATTTAAAATATTTATTATTTTGCCTTATTTTAACTTAATATCAAAAAAGCACCCTAATTTTCAATCGAAAATTCTCGCGTCAAAATATCAGCTTTTTTCAAAAAGTCGGTGTGCTTTTTGTTCGATGAACTCTCTACTTTCTGATGGTGTAAAAAAAAATATACATTACTATGGTAAATGTTCTCAGAAAATACAAAAAATATTATAATGAATAACGTAATCAGGATGAAGTATCTAAATTCAATAGTATGATTTACATGTATTTTTATATTTTATGAGATTTTCTGACATAAATGTTATTAGAATTTAATAAATAAACTTTTTAACTAAAAAAAATTGCAACAATCACATTTTTTTGATGAAAATGTACATAATGATTAAAATAAATTTTCGAATTCGAGTTTTTTTCGTTATTCATTATAATATTTTTTGCATTTTCTGAGAACATTTACCAAAGTAATGTATATTTTTTTACACCATCAGAAAGTAGAGATTTCAACAAACAAAAAGCACACCGACTTTTTGAAAAAAGCTGATATTTTGACGCGAGAATTTTCGATTGAAAATTAGGGTGCTTTTTTGATATTAAGTCAAAATAAGGCGAAATAATAAATATTTCAAATCAAATAAATTACAGTGTATTTGGGACTTAAAAAGGTAAGTTTTCACCAAATTTCGTGGAAAAAATTTTTTTTTTAAAGATAAAAATAAAAAACCAAAAACTTGGTTTTTTGAATTTTTCCCATAAATTTTGAGGTTATGTAAAAAAATTGTAATTACAAAAGTTGTAGATCCTTTTATTACCTACAACTTTGCCATTTAACTTTTTTCCATAGGACTTGTAGTTTTGCCGGAAATCGAGATAAACCATTTTTTACCCTTAAAACCCCCCCCTCCCACTTCCCAAAGTCAGATCGCCCGTAATTTATTTTTCCTTTTATTTTTATTATATTCTTCTTCTTTTCCAATGGGTTTCATCCTACTGTTATTTTTTTTGGTTTCAAAAATTATCGACCCTGGTCTAATAAAACTCTAAAAATAAATAAACTGAAAAATTAAATTAAATGTTCGAACAAGCAATTATTAACGGTTCGTCGAATTGTTTCTCTGTTTGGTCTGGCCTCGAACATTCCCGCAAATAATCTTTGAATTTCTCGTTCAGAATTACCAGCAAAATGCCAGATTAAAATCTGAACTTTTTGTTCCAACGTGTACCTACATTTTTTAATTAAATAATCTTTTTTACTAAAATTACTACCTCTGCGAGGTGCGCGATGGGTATGCGTTGTCGTAGCCTGCCGGCTGGCCAATCAAATTCTATTTGGAGTTCTATCCTTGTTCTTTTCACGCGGGTATTGAACAGCCGTCCTTTCCAGTGTGGTCGGACTTGGATTTGCAAGCACTGTATATGCTCTTTCTTTCTAGGGGATATCGCTAGATGTAAGAAGCATGTTTGCACAGAGACTTAAAAATACTGTTTCCATGTTAAAAACAAATCCTTGTAAAACCAAAGAAAAAGTTTTACTGAAAATTTAAGGCAAGCAGTAATCGATTTTGCTTCAAAGAATCTTTAGTTATTTATTAGTTTCCTATTAGGTACCTTAAAACTATAAATAAGATATTGCAAACTGTATTTTACATTATTTTGTATTTATAATGTAATTTATCCATATTTCAGTCATCTATCTGCCAAATTTTTAAAAACATTTTATAATGGTACTAGAGTATTTTATCGAAATGGCTTAAACAATTTTAAAATACTAAGAAATATATGCATATATGCAAAACTTTATTAAAGGATTAGCTGGGATTTTGATAAATACATTTTTGTGTTACCAAAAGAGTCTATATTATACACTGTTGTCAAGCATAATAAATAATATATGCATTAACTAACGACTATTTGCCTATTTAGTCTATATGCTTCTTAATGTGAAATTTCAATGCCTTTGGGGAACCTCTAAAGTATTTCTGATTTAATTGCGCTTTTAATATGTTATTTGTTGTCACAATGGACAACTATTGCACACTACCCTACTTTGCATTTCTAAAATGTAAATTTTCGCTCCACCCTAGTCTATAATCAGATTATGCTATCAGTTTTGGTTGGCATTTTTGTTCGTTCTATACTTTAGTTTTGACCACTGTGTATAGTAAAAATGCAAACAAAAGTTGTATAAAATAAATAATGATTTGTATATTTCCAAACACTTATTGTAATTCAAATAGCAAATATTGGTTAGTAATTTTATTGATTGTCTTTTATTTTAGAAAATTTCAAATTCAATTCTACAATACAGAATTAAAAAATTACTATAAGTAGGTATCTGACAAAAACGAAAACATTGTAAAATTGGAACCTGTTTAGTACTTTGGCTATAACAAAATGTAATATTACATCAAATGCGTATTTGTTCTGGACGCCTCTTCGTCATAGCCAACTAATACTGGAAGGTATGACTGGGGTTGATGTCCTATGGCAACCTTTGCTCTGATTTCTGCATATGTGACCGGCTTGTCGGCAACGAAATAGCAGTACCAATGGCAGCAGACACTCTTTGTGCAGTTCGGCCTGCATGGTTTGCTCGCCCACGCGTTAAAGCGGCGCTTATGCTTATTGACATCGAGAACTGTCTGCAGACCTCGCCGAGAAAGTATGTTGTTGGTGGAAAACGAAACTATTTGTTGGTTTATTTGTTGGTACGGGTTTTGGTATGGCAGGGCTGCTCCTAGAGGTCAAACGTAATTGTAAAAAGTTTCATGTACACTGTTAAAAATCACATGAGTTTGTGGCTATATAAAAGTACAAATGTCTATAGATTAAATATGTATTCAGCGACCAACACAAACATTTTGTAAGGATAGAATTAAGTTAATATAATCTGAAAACATAAAATAAACATAAATTACAAACTAAAGTAAATAGTAAGCTGATCAATAATGTAGCACAGTAGAAATATAGAAACACTTTTTATCCTCATTTGATCACCAGGTCATAATTATTGATTTATCCCAGTCCCTGGACAATTTTGCAAATACCTACCTATAGGTATACCTATTCGGAAAAATAATATTCAATAATTACTCACCAGAAATGTGGTACTAACCTCACAATGATACACTTCCTAACACTAACTAAAAATGCAAACTGATGATGCAGATTGCAGTTGAGCGACCAGCCGGCGTCTTATTTCAATCGGGAAATCATTTCATTGGTTATCTTAGGTGGTGTGATGCTTCACTTCCGAACAAATTGTCCAATATTGTAAAATTTATATTCTAACTCAAAGTTATACTATATAGTATAAGTTTTTTAAATAATTCGTATAAATATATATTTATACGAATTATATAAAAAATCGTACAAAAAAGTAACATTTATTTTTGAAATATTTTTAACAACAGATTTCAACTCTTTTCTTGGCAATATTGTATAAAATGGTTAAATATAAAATCTTACTATTGCTAACATATTATAGAAAATTAACTTAAACAAACCAATTATGTATACGATTCTCCAATAATTTTTGAATAAAATACTTGGTTTTATTTTTTAAATTTATTTATTTTTTAAATTTTAATTAAAGTAGGTGTTCAGAATAGTGGCCTTCGACTTCAATGCATTTATTAATTCGCATTTCGTTTAATATTCTGCTAACACTGCTCTGGGATATTCCCAAATCTCTAGATAATTCTCGTGTGCTTGCATGAGATATTAGCGGCCGTTGCTGCTAATACATTAATTAATTTTTTTCGATTGAACACTCCCGTTTGTAGTAAACTGCTTGACTGTACGGTGAAATGAAGTACGTGATAGATTTTTATCCGGAAAACGCTGAGCGTAGATATTAACAGCATCATCAAGATTTCTGCCTGCTTCTTCATAAATCAAAATCATTTCTATTTTTTCTTCCACTGTTAAAAAATCCATTATGAATAACTGCTTGACGAAATGAGGTCTTGTTTGCAAATTAATCATCGAACTAAATTGATTAAATTATGCTAAACTATAAATAGTTTCTTTATAGCTCAAAAATAATTATTTTTTATAACTAAATATCATTTTTTATACCTCAATTAGTATTAAATTAATTAATTGACAAAATAATGTTTTTTTACCTTAAATGAGGTATTTTTATTAAAAATAGTACAATAATCCTTTAAATTAAAGGATTTAATGCAGGCAGGTAAAAAGTGACCATGGTGCGCAATTGATAATTATCACCGAATGAAATAATGTATAAAACTTAAACCAAAGGAAACTTAAATATTAGTTAAAAAATCGTTGGTACTAAAAAAATCAGATTTAATTTAATGTGATAATTATTACCAAAAAGTGATATTTTTATAGAAAAAATATTTCAGAATCGTATACAGAAGTAGTACTGATTGATCTTCCCCCTCGAATCATTTAATTTTTAATTTAAACATTTTTTCGTAAAATGCATACTAACTGAGATATTCAAAGTTTCAAGTTAAATGACTCACCCTGTATACTACATTTTCTCTATTCTCTAATAGATTTACTGTTTGATCTTTTTATGGTCGCAGGCAAGCACCATATGAACGAGAAATTAATTGACGCTACGTACGACGTACGTCGTACGTTCATTTTATAATCTAATCAATCATTTTAAATTATCGCAAGAAATATTCGAGTAATAAACGAGTAAATTGTGAGAACGTCTACCATAATTCATCCGACATCTGCGATGCACGTCTCTGCCGTGTCCATTCGACCGAATAAATAATAAAGAATTTATTTATTTATTAATAATAATTTCAATTATCCACGGGACCTGAATGCAAATGCATGCTGCAGAGAAAATAGTCCATAAATATTCCCACGATTAAAATTGCCTATAAGAAATCCCGCAGGATATACCTATCTTGTGTAAGAAATGGTCTGTTGGCTGTTTGTACAAAACGGTTAAATTATAAAAAAAATATTTGCTTATTATTATAATATATTTATTTTTTGCTCAATCGCCTCTTTTTTTATTGGAAATCATTTTTTCGAGACCACTTGCACATGGATGAATAATAATAAAATAATGTTTTTCTACTCCCACCTTTAAAACGTACATGTTTCCATGACACTAAGTGACCTTTTAAATACACATTGACAAGGTGTGGCTTTACGGCGCTTTAGTCACAGGCTGAAGTTAGCAGCAGGTTTTTAGTCACGGGCTGAAGCTAGTTTTAAGTTAGTTGACAGTTGTCAAATGTCATACAATCGTTAAATAAAGTGCCTTTCTTGTAAAATAATACTAAATGTGAAAATTATTTTATTACTTATCTCAATACAAAAATACAAAAATATTAAATAGTTTCTTAACACCAATATTTGAAAAGTTTATATGAACATTGTACTGACCTTTTAATTTCGCCGGCAGTAAACTATAACTTAAATTCGGGCACGAACACCACTGCAAAGTCCTCATAAAAAATTTCCTTTACTTTCACTGTGAAAAACTGTCAATTTTCAAGATACATTTCGATTTATAACCTTTATAATTGTGTTTATAAAATGTAAAAATGTGAATCTGAATGTGACATTTGACAGTTTCCCCTGTTGTTTCATATATGAAACAACAGGGGAAAATTTGTATAGAGCGCCATCTATAGATGGCGCTCTATACAAATTTTTGATTTAAATCATTTTAAGATAATAAATAAAAAGTATAGTATGCTCCTCGTTTATAAACTTTTCTATTTACTCATTAACTTAAGCACTCGCTCGCAAGCTCGCTCGTGCCTAAATTAAATTCGTTTATAAAAAGGCGTTTATCAAACTTGATACATAATATACTATTAAATGTAAACAAACAGTAAATATTTTTATATTTTCTGTCTTTTATAAATGGATGTACAGGAATATAAGGGTCCTTTCTCATACATAAATAATATCGATTTTATAATAATTGAAAAAGTACACTAAAAAATTTTTGTAAAATATAAATAAAAATTATTATAGTAATAGCCTTTGCATTAATTGGACCCCGCTATGCAATAAGGAACCAACCGACAATTTACGAAAAAACGAGTTAATTGCATTATACATAGTCAAATATTGTCTTCCCTCGATTTGCAAAAGCGATCCAAAGATCTGGCGCTCTAGCGCCATTTGGCGGACGATAGAACTTACTTGCATAACCAAAACTATTTCGATTGTAATTTACTATAAAGATCCAAAGATACTTGGTTCCCTTTTGCTAATTCTGAGATGTGTTGGTTCCCTTTTGCGAATTTCACGGCGTTCTCTGTTTATTGTTGTTGCCGGCATATTCGTTGTTGTGCAGTAGTGCTGGTCAGCTGGTATATTATTATTTTTTTAAATGTTTAAACAAATAGTGTCTCAAAGTGTACTACTGATATTAGAAAACACAAAGTTAGTAGCGCAGACATCATCAGAAGACGTATGTAATACCCATAAAAGTCAGGTACGTTTTTACCTTAAACTCTATTTTTGAAAAAAGGATTTGTTTTACGGTTTTTATTGTATTTTAGTGACTATTTCCCTCGTCTTAATTTCCACCAATCACAAACGCGCAATTTTGAATTACAAATGGTTTCTAGGTGAAAAAACTGTGTGACAGCACCTGTCAGCAGTTTTTTCGAGTTTACCCGCGGCAAAACTTGACAGCTGTTGTCATCAAAAATTGCAATTTATATTTTAATTGTTAACTGTTACTCGTGAAATAGTCTTGTGAAATACCATTCGGGCATCTAATTTTTCCTGTGAAAAAAATCGAAAAAACACAATGCTAAGTAATATTTTTTAACAAAATGCATTCGTGCAGGTGCAAAAATCCTCCTCTTCGACTCGGATTTTTGTTGCCACCAGCACTCATGCTTTTTGTTAAAATATTACTTAGCAACGTGTTTTTTCGATTCTTTTCGGAAAAATTAAATGCCCTTATGATATTACTTATGAAAAAACCTTTTTTCTAAGTCTTTTAAAATATAGTAATAAATATTTAAATACAAGGTGTATTTATTAGTTACAAAAAATAAAAATAAAACTTGGATCCTTTTCAGAAACTTACTAATGGTTCCTTAAATCCGCCAGTTGTGGAAAACTTTAATAAAAATTCTAGCTTTGACGAGTTATTAGTAGTCAGGTAAACATTTTAAATATCATGTAATTTTTTTTTAGAAATAATAAATTTTTGAGAATACAAGTTGGTTCCTTATTGCAAATTTATTTTCAGAAACTTACTGATGGTCACTTGAATTATTCGCAAATAGTAGAGAACGTGAATACAAATAAAACTTATTAGATAAAAAAAATTTATTATCTTTATAAAAACGGACTGTGTTGATGAGACTGAATATAAAGAAACAAATATAAGAAAGGGAAAAAAATCAAATAATTCAGACGTACAGTTTTCTCAGTTACTGGAATCGCTATGGCCAAACGTGAAACCAGTGGCTCAGCCAAAACTAGATAACATACGCAGTTATTTGCATCTTATTCCTGAGGCTGATCATAATTTTTATACTAGTCTAATAGGAGACCCTTCAATAGAGGAAGACATAGACGGTTATAATGGCGAGTTAGACTTTGACCAATAATATATTTTTTCCTGTTCCGCAATATAGAACCAAGTGTTTTTCTTAGAGTAAAACTTTTATTTTTTGACATACGTAAGTTTTTTTTATTTTTATTGTAACTTTGTTGCGAACCCAAGTGATGTTTGTTAAATTTTCAATTAAGCAATAGGGAACCAGGTATTTTTTCCATACTTGGAATAACTTTTTAAGTGTTTTTTAGGGGTGTGCGAATAGCGTTCGAATCGAATCGAATCGAATAGTACTATTCGATTCGAAATTCGAATCGAATAATTCGAATTTACGAATTATTCGAAAAATTCGAATTATTCGAAAATTTTCGAATAATTCGAAAATTTTTCGAATAATTCAAAAATTTACGAATGATCCGTGAATGGATGAATAATTTAAAAATTTTCGAACCCATCGTCAATTTTTTTGATATTTTTCGAATTTTGAGATGTTCAAACTTTGAACATCTCAAAATTCGAAAAATATCAAAAAAATTGACGATGGGTTCGAAAATTTTTAAATTATTCATCCATTCACGGATCATTCGTAAATTTTTGAATTATTCGAAAAATTTTCGAATTATTCGAAAATTTTCGAATAATTCGTGGATTTTTCGAATGATTCGAAACTTTCGAATAATTCGCTAATTCGAATTATTCGATTCGAATTTCGAATCGAATAATAATATTCGATTCGATACGAATTATTCGTAAATTCGAATTATTCGCACACTGTTTTTGTTCATTAAAATTATTGTTCTGTTCATATATAGTAAAATATGATAGCGTTTGTTCAGTTTAAAAGTGTTTTTATAAATAATTTTTTTAATAAAAAGTCTGAAACGTTTTTCCTCATTTTCTCGTAACTGCAAATATGTTGTTTGGTTCTTTGTTGCATAACGGGGTCCAATTATAAAGTAAATTTACGTTAAGTTTATAAAAATAACACTCTTCCAGATGCAGAAAGGCAATGATAAATATAGTTATTATTTGTCCAAAAAAACAGTTCTATACCATTTACAAAAACGTTTTGTAGTATTAATGAAACCCTAATACCATAGAAATTTAAATAAAAAAGGTACATTAGGTGGTACATTTTGTTATAGCCATTGGCTTGGGCACGTAGGAATAGACCTTAACGCTGACGTCAGATATTTAACATTAAGGTTGCAATAGCACACTTTGTTTCTTATTCAAATAAAAAGTACAGATACGGAATTTTTGTCAGAAAAACAATGAAAATATTAGAACAAAGTTTATTCATCAATATACCTACAGGTATAAGTATACTTGCACAAAAGTCTTATACATCTTGTATACTTCTAGTTTTATAACAACTATTTCAATTGTTTTTTTTCTCCCCCATGTGACCTGCGGCTTTCAAATAAACACTTCAAAGAGTGTAAGAAAACAGAAAACTTGTCCGGAGGGTCACAAGAACATGTGGATTTTGTCTGATGGTCTGATAGGTCTTAGTCGGCCCCCAGGTGGACCGATCGTCATATAAAAGGGGGGAGTGGTTGCGTGGGCCATCGCCGGTAACCACCCCCCGCACGCCTCTGGTCCCGGCCGCCCGAATAAAATTTAATGCCAAACGAATTTACAATTTACTTACGAAAGCCGTTTGTTTACAATGTTGCCAATTATCCCAAGAATAAATAAATCCAAATTTCATGAATGGAGTGTATAATGATAGGACCATTCCACCCTAAGAACCCACTTTCATAAAATGAATTTACATTTAGCAGTCAATTTCAATGTAAAATTGTCTATTGAATTCAAAAATTTCGTCAAAAGTTATAAAAGTAAAACAGTTTTTAAGATATTGATAACTTTCTGCCAAAGTATCTCAAGCAACATATCTCAAATTTGAGGAATTTAAAACATTTTTTGTTTTAAACTACTGTATATATAACCGTTTTATAACAGGTAAATAACTATAATTATAAGCTATTCACATGTTATTAAACCTATAGGCTATATTTAATTTAAAACAGACTTGAAAACAAAAAATGTTTTTAATTTCTGAAATTTTGGTTATGTTGCTTGGCAAAAAGTCATCGATATATTCAAATTTCCACATAATATAGAATTGACTGTATCTCAAAAACCGCTCTACTTTCATAATTTTTGACGGTATTTTTGGATTCAGGGGAACATTTTTCATAAGAATTGGCTGTTAAATATTGGTATCACTTAGGTATACCTAAGTGAAAAAGCAGCCACTAATAACTGTAGTAATTAACGATAAGTTATATAAAAGGTTATATATATATAAGAGTAAAACAAGGTTTTATAAAATCACCATTTGGTTTACGAGTTTTATAATGGTCATATAAGGTTACTGTAACGTCTATATATGTCATTAGGTTAAAATAATTGTTTCATTTTATATAGCCTATAGTAACGGTTACCAGTAGGTTTATATAAGTTTATAAAATAGTTTTATACAATTTTCGGTTACCTGTTTTATAAAACTAAGTCCTTAATGTTTTTAATAAAAATTGTGAGTTAATAATACTTTGTTTAATGTACGCAAAAGAAGTATATTTTAAATGTGTCTGAGGGAGAGTCAAATATTGAAAGAACGATCCAAAACCGGTAAGAGTTTTTTAAGAAGTTATATAGGGGTTTCCAAAATATTTCTGTTACTTCTGGTTATAAAACTTAGGTTTTATAGTGTTACTAAACACTCTCTCTTAAAATGAAATAGTCAAAATTCTACTATTTGAATTATTACCAGGATTATTCTTGGATTTAAACTTTAAAATATTTAAAATTTATAGACAGATATCAAGATAAGAAAAATGTTTATTTGGAAGTAACCAAAGACGAAACAAGTCAATTCCAAACAAATAATTATTTATATTATCAAAAGTATAGAAAAAATTATGATGACGTCACCTTTTAGAACAGGTACCTGAATATTTAAGTTTTTTTATCTACTTGTGTAAGGGTTATGGACTCTTGCTCTGGCTATGGAAAAAATATATCCAATATATCCTATATAGGATTGCAGGTTTCTAAAATTATGTAATTGTTCCTGCAGTAATACTTATTAGTATTCCATCTGGAACAAGTAGAATGACAAACGCCCACCGATCTAAAATTCAAGCTTCTTGACTGTCGCGTCTAAGAATTTTAAAATCGCGCGCGCCATCTGGTGGACTTCGATAGCATTGCGTGAATTTAAGAATTGTCAACAATACATTTAAAGCACATAATTTTTAAATAAATAGGTAGTTTTTTCACAAAAGAGAGGAAGGCAGAAGTCTTACTCGCCAAATTTTATCCAACTGCACAGCTAAATCGCGCACGTTATTTGTGTTTTACTATGCAAGGAAAAAATTAAAAAACTTTTTTTCTACGCTTATTACGGAATTTGACAGTTCTTATATGACTTTTTAATCTGGAATTACGTATATTCCATAAAGTGTTACAGAATAATTATTCCACACAGGTTTTAATGATGGAATGAGCACTGGGGGCGACATCTCTATGTTTATTTTATAACTCACTTGTATTCCTACCAAATCTAGTTTTTTCAGAAAGGCCCGGTAGAAAATATTAATCGGTAGTATACAATAGGATTTAAAACAGTTTGCGTTAACAAAAATACCCAAAATATATCTTCTTTACAAGCTAGTTGTAATTCTGTTTGGCCGATTTAGTAGGATTCTATTAGAATATTTAGGTTTGACTTAGTCCCAAAGAGATGGCAGCACTGGTTAATTGTTTACGTCTGTCATTAGTTAATTCAAAATTAAATTAAATTAAAATAATAACTTATTTGTCATTCCTTACAATTTGTCCATTTCTTCTTTATACTTCCTAATTAAGGTTGTGCAAAATTATGTAAGTAATTTTTGTAAGCTTATTTAAAAATTATCTTATTTACTACCATCATAAAATCTAACATCTGTCAAAAGATAACCTAACTTTTTTCCAATTAAATTATTTCTGTGGTATTTTTTATAAGCGTAGAAAAAGTATAGTCTGAAACACGTTTGGAATTGCATATTCCGCTCTCGTGAAACCGTCACACTCGCCTTCGGCTCGTGTGACAAACTTTTCACTCGAGCGGAATATGCTATATTCCAAACTTGTTACAGAATATACTATTTGGTACTCGATTTCGATTGATTATTCCTTATATCATTGATTAAGAAACTCAACGCTTAAATGCTTATATAGTTACGTTAGTGTGTGTATTATCTAAGGGATCATGGTGAATTATTGTGTTTTTAATTGTAAATAAAATTCAAGAACTAAATCGTTGCATTTTCATGTTTTGCCAAAGGATCCAATTCGGTAAGTACATTTGTTGGTGCAGAATTAACTAATGATAACTTTACCTAATATAATTTATTTTTAAGTTTGGGCATTTTTAAGAAATTTTTTGCATAAACATAACCTTAAAATCAATAATTTTTATATTTGAGTTCTCTAAAAAACGCTGAAAACTGCATTTTAAACAACAAAATATACCTACGAATTCATGGCAACATAATATTATATATAATACATAATATAATGGTATTTTATCATTGAGTGGAGACTTTCCTAATCAACGCTTTAAATAATGCTAAATGCTGTTTAAATTTAGACGACTTATTTGTTTAAAGATTTATACTGAAGTTTTCACGTTAATCACTACTAAAATGTGTATTTATTGTATTATCAATTGTACAATTTATATTTACAGATTAACAATGTTTATTAGAAAACCAAACAACACAACAAATCGACCCACGGTTTTTTTCCGATATTTTTTATCAATTTCCGGCTTTATTCTCAAAATCACTCGTTTGTAACATAAGCGTTTGACTGCTGAATATTAAAAGTTGCCGTATTGCCCACACAAAAGATGTAAAGCATAATATTCCAACGACAACTTTGTGCATTTTGTTTAGGTTTGAATAAAAATGTTCCTCTTTGTAGTATCTAACAGGCCACTTTAATTATTAATTTTTATTCCCACGTAAAATAACAATAAAAACCTATCACCATTAGCCATGATTATAAATGAAATTCCATGTAATTGCTTTTACCGCCCATGCTTATTCTTTCAACTCTAAAATAAACACTAAAATTGGCAACGTTATTTGCACAATGGCGAGCGGTGATTCATAGCTAGGTGCAAGGGGGCATGGGATCGGCCCCGGGCCCTTTAAGCGACCGGCTGTTGATTGACCATATGGGACGAGAGTTCGCGTGAGATATCTGCTCGATGACGAAACTTATTGTTTTCGCCATAATCAGATTAGACCGTCCACCAAAAAAGGAACGAGTTCATAAATAAACTGGCTTTAATTTTTAATCTCTCGTCTTTACGGTGAATTTTATGATGTGACGATTGAGAAATTTTGGTAATAAGATTATATATTTATTTACAGAATAAACTTTTTTTACTGTTAATAAAATTTTTTTTTATTGATTTAAAAGACTTTTTTAATATTTACTATTGTTTTGCAATGGTAACAAAATTTTTGTTATTTCCCTTAAAAATAGGGGGAAAGGGTCAGCGCTCTTCTTGGTGAACATAACTTTATAATCCACAGTCTGTTCTATAAACGAAGCAGACTTGTTGTTTAAAAAGTAAGTATATTTTTTTTATTTTTTACATAATATAATATGAGTTAATTTTTTTGTTTTAATAAATAATTTGTTTTAATGCCTTGCAATTATTTAAAACAAAAACTACACAACACCCAACAGTAGGTTGAAAATGTGACCATTGTTACAATGAAAATATTTTATTGAATTAACAATTAATTTGTTGTTAAAATTACATAAATTTTATTAATATTATAAAAAAAGTTTTGGAATTTGTAAAATTTATAAAATTTCTATGAATAATACCATTAGGGTTTCATTAATACTACAAAACGTTTTTGTAAACGGTATAGAAATGTTTTTTTGGACAAATAATAATAACAATAATTATCAATGCGTTTCTGCATCTGGAAGACTGTTATTTTTATAAACATAACGTAAATTTACTTTATAATTAATGCAAATGCTATTACTGAACGCAGCGTTTGTAGATAAATAATTTTTATAAAAATGATCTTTTTGCAGTAACAAAAGCAATTGTTGGACGAATAGGGATCATTACTTTATTAAGACAAACTACTTTTTTTGTTTAAAAAAATAATACATTGATTCTAAAAAGGTTTTTTGCGAGCAGTATACATTAAATATATGTTTGTCGGCAATACCTAATAACAACTAATTTCTTTAATGTGTTTGTTACAAATGTTCTTCTATATATACCATATATGTGTATAGATTAAAAAATGTGTTTTTTATTTTTAAATAGAACGTTCATGATTAATGATAAATGAAAATTGGTTTATTATCTAAAATGGTTCAATTGACATTTTTAATTTACATAAACACGACATTATTATATATTATCACTTTTGAGGGATTTTTTAGTTAGTTTTCTAAAATTCGTTTTTAAGAACTCAAAAGTTTGAAGAAAAACACTTAAAAATCAAGTTGAAAAGGTTCAAATTCTTTAAATTTTTAGACCTGGGTTATCATATTAATTTAAAATGATTAATAATTAATTAATATAATTATAATAAATTTATAACAATAATAAACAATTGTCCGATAAAATAAAATAAAATAAACATGTATCGCATGTTTTTGGCAATAGCACAAAAATTCCATATGGGAAAATCCTTTCATAAGGTTAAATAAACGAGATAAATTTAATAATAAGTTGTAAATTTACTTTTTAAACGGATTGCAAAATACATTTATTTTAATAGCCGTGTTTTAATATACAGGGTGAGTCATTTAACTTAAAACTTTGAAATATCTCAGTTAGTATGCATTTTACGAAAACATGTTTAAAACAAAAATTAAATGATTCGAGGGGGGAAATCAATCAGTAATAAAATTGGACCTTTTACTCTCCTTATATGGGGGAACAGGGGGTAACTTTAAAATTTCCAATGGAACACTCTATTTTTTATTGCAGATTCGACTAAAAATAGGTAGATTTTTTCATATTTGTAATAAAAAAAATCAATTTTGTTTTTAAATTTTAATAGATGCTCAAAATGGTGGCCTTTGACTTCAATGCATTTAAATAAATAAATAACGTATTTATTAATCCTTATGTAAATACATACTATGTAAGGTTACAACAAAGATTAAATGGCCAATGACCGAGGTCCTTCAGCCAAATGCGCTTAATTTTAAATTGATAATATATAATAATAACAATGCATTTATTAATTCGCATTTCGTTTTAATATTCTGCCAACACTGCTCTGGGATATTTCCAAATCTAGATAATTCTCGTGTGCTTGCATGAGGATTAGCGGCCGTTGCTGCTAATACATTAATTTCATTATTTCCACCTGTGACTGTTGCTCGACGAGCTCTTTTTTTCGGTTGAACACTCCTGTTTGTAGGAAACTGCTTGACTGTACGGTGAAATGAAGTGCGTGATCGAATTTTTTCCGGAAAACGCTGAGCGAAGATATTAACAGCATCATCAAGATTCCTGCCTGCTTCTCCATAAATCAAAATCATTTCTATTTTTTCTTCCACTGTTAAAAAATCCATTATGAATAACTGCTTAACGAAAGGAGGTCTTTTTGTTTGCAAATTAATCTTAGAACTAAATTTATTAAATAAAGCTAAACTATAAATAGTTTCTTTATACCTCAATAATAATTATTATTTATAACTAAATACCATTTTTTATACCTCAATTAGGATTAAATTAATTAATTAACAAAATAATGTTTTTTACCTTAAATGAGGTATTTTTATTAAAAATAGTACAATAATCCTTTAAATTAAAGGATTTAATTCTGGCAAGTAAAAAGTGACCATGGTGCGCAATTGATAATTATCACCGAATGAAATAATGTATAAAACTTAAACCAAAAGAAACTTAAATATTATTTAAAAAATCGTGGGTATACCCAGAAAAAACAGTTCATTTAATTGAAATAAAAATGGAGTTAAACTAAATAAATATTGCTTTCGTATACGCGAAACAACCGTTTGTTTGATATTTTATACAAATTTATTTGGACCTCTAAAATAAAATATATTTCTTTTAAACATTTATTTGTTTGCTGTTAATAAAAAGATGTTGTTAAATAGTTTTTATTATTTTGGTATAAATACCTATTTATTGTCGATAAATAAATATTTAGTTCATTTAAATAAATGCATATTTGTAAATCGAATGTATTATTTTGTAATAAATACATTTTTATTAAAAATGAATAACTACTTAGTTCTTTAAAACATATGCATTAATTGTTCTAAATAAAATTGATTTAAAAGTATTAATAAATTATTTTGTTTTAAAAGTATATTTATTAAAACAATACGAAATATTTGTTTGTATTTAATATATAGTTTGTTTATTGCAAATAAAAAAGGTTTAGTTTGAAAATGTTTTTTTTTCTTCAAATACACATATGTGCCCCAGGTCTAAACTATTTAAAATCAAGTTACAATTTTTTTGCCTACGTTTTCCGCTCTTTCAAATGGCAAACAAGATTAAGTCTTGGCTTACTTAGTTTTGGATACATACATAAAAAAACTAAATAAGTCAGGTCCTAATCCTGTTTACCATTTAAAAAAGTGAAAAAACGTAGGATAAAAATATGTAACGCTAATTTAAAAAAGTGTACTTTGGCTCAGGAATACAGATATGTATTTTTTAAGACCTTGCATGAACGTAACGTAAACAGAGCATAGGAAAGCGGTTGCTCCCCTAAACCATGTCCACGCACTTGCTCTGTGTAGGTCGCTAAAACAAAAAAAACTAATATATATATATATAAAAGGTTATCAGTAGTACATTTTGGACATTAAAAAATAAAATTCCTATTATTTATATAAAACATAAAATTTATTTTACAGAAAAGGTTATTACATATATATTAACATAATACGTATCGGTAATATAAAATAATTAGTAATTTACTATAAATTCAACTTTGACATTAAAGAAATTTTGAATTGAAGATTCATAATAAAATTATTAAAGACTTTCTTGGACAATATTTAAATAATTTCGTATAAAAAATATTATAAGCTGCATTAATAAAAACTTTTCTAAACTATTTTTTACCTCTTTTTCCACATTTAATTGGTTTATGCTATTTCTTAGCCTTATTCTGTCCCCTACAATATTTTTTGTTAAAATATCAATTTCTTCATCTTTTAATATCTTTATTATTTCCATCTCGTTTATTTTATTTTCTGGAAAAAATATTTAAAATTATAGTTTTATAAGGTTTAATATAAAAATATATATAATTTTAAGGAAAAGAATCAGTAAAATTTCGACCACCCTGTGTAAGACTTAATTTTCTATTTAAAAACAAACAAAATGTAGAATGTAAGAAATTAGTATCGTTCCAGGAAAAAAACAAACACCTTGTGTATGTTTTCATTTAACTAATATTTTCTGTAAACAATTATATATTTAGACCCTGTATATTTAACCTTATAGTTTTTTTACTTGGTTTAAAAAAAAACATTTTTGGTAAACAATTATATATTTTCATCAAAGACTTGCTTACTTTTTTAAAATAAAAATTTATTTAATTTAAATAAATGGAAGTTTATGTAGGTAGACATGTTTGCAAGCCGCCCAACAAAAATGCTTTGCTTTTTTTAATTAGGTACTTAATCTTAAATAATTATTATTAATATTTATTAATATAATATATTGTTTTGTTTTACTGGTAGCAAGTTGCAAGTTAGATTGATACATGGAAGAATGCATTAATTAATATATACATGTGGCAATGCACCATTTTGTGTAAATACGGCAAACTGTTAAAACTTAAGTACTTACCCTCAAATATTGGCCACAAATGACCAAGATTGTTTTCTTCTAGCCACTTTTTCACTTCCATAATATTAAAAAAGATATTACACCATTAGTTATAAATTTTAATTATAATTATAATCTCCACACGTCTAAACACCACCAATATCAAAGACGAAAAGCTTCCGTACAGACAACCTTGGGAATCGTGTTTTGTTGCTTGGGGTGGGGTGATTTGGCAAAATTTGAGGAGTAAATACATATTTATTTGTAATAAATAAATCGTTATTTGGCTGAAATAAAATATTGTTTCAAAAATTATTTGTTAAATACAAATAATTTTTGTTTGATGCAACAGTTTAATAAGTCAAACAAATTTTAAAAAATAATCAAATAAGTTGATTTATTTTAAGAAAACAAAATTAGTTCAAACTAAATAATTATTATTTGTTTGAAATAAAATGCAGTTAAAACTCATTTATTTGACATTTTAAAATTATTTTTTTCTGTGTAGGTACAATTGGCGTCCTCGAAATGTGAACGATTTTTGGTTGTCATGGATTTTTTTCATAAAATTAATTCGTTTATTCCTGGCTTCGGCCAGTGGTGTTACAAATAGAGGGGATAATACTAAGAATAAGAATAATTTTTAATAATATTTTAACAAACAGTAATATATACAATATTACAAATAAATTAACTTTAATTTGGTTTTGTACAACAATATTAACAAGTAGGTAATTAACAAATAAAAATAACATAGCAAATTTAACATATTGCTCAAGAAAATTGGTCTTTGAGTGAAATAGCTGCAGATTTAAATGTCTTAAGCTTGTAGCAAAGTGGTGGAAACTTGCCGAAGGTGTGGGTGGTAGGTTTTTAAAGACTGTAATTCCTGAACACGCTTTATTCTGTTAAGACAAATTGACCCTCAAATTGGTAACATTTCTTGATTCTTTGGTTATTAAATCTAAAAACTGTTTCACCACTTAATTTAAGTGAACATAAAATAATATATTAATTTAGTTACCTGTTTCACCAGATAACTTTTCGTTTAATAAAACGAACATTAATCCCGAGGATGATAACAAAATGTAAAGATCTAAAACGTTGCAAGCAACTGCTAAAGACAACAGGCAAATGGTGGCCGAGTATCACCAAAAAAACTATTAAATTTCGCGGGGAATTATTAAGGCGGAAAATTTGAATTAAGACGTGTTACCAACTTTACACAATGATAATATCGTATAATGAATAAAGTAGTACAAACATAACCAAATCGCTTCAAGCTCTTCAATAATTTTCAACAGCATTCCGTGAATTATTTCGTTTTGCTGGCTTAAAAAACTGTGCTGCTGCTCATAAGCTAATTTAATACTTAATTGCAGAGACATTAGCTGCCACAACACTTTGCAATCTTCTTGGCATGGACATTATTAGGTAACGCATGTCGTATGATTCAGCAAGCTTTTCCCAAGAATTTTCAACAGCATTCTGTAGATCATTTCGGTTTGCTGGCTTAAAAAACTGTGCTGCTGCTCATAAGCTATTTTAATACTTAATTACAGAGCCATTAGCTGCCACAACACTTTGCAATCTTCTTGGCATGGACATTATTAGGTAACGCATGTCGTATGACTCAACAAGCTCTTCCCAAGAATTTTCAATAGCATTCCGTAGATCATTTCGGTTTGCTAGCCCAAAGTCCCGTTAATATAATTTTTTAAATATAAAACCCCACACGTTTTCATGAACGCTTATCAACTCCCAAACATTTATGGAAAAGCGTCCACTATTTGAGGTTCTTAATGTGTAGATATTCTCAATCTTGCGTCTCTTGGACAATATACACGCCACCTTCTATTATTGCAAGATTGGAACGTTTTTTCATCAGAAATTTTAACATTATTCCAAAATCCCTCTCCATAATTTAGATGGACTCTCCTGGACTTATTCTCGTCAGTTAAAAAAACCTTATGAGCAGCATCAAAGTTTTTTAAGCCAGCTGTTAAAGAGATCCTGGAAATTGTGTATCTTCTCGGACCTTAACTGCGCTATTAAAAGGATTTTGCCTAATATGTGCGACAAGAGCATTGACTTCATTTTCTTTGAAGATTTTACATACACCTTGCCTGATAATCTTTGTTGTTCTTGCCAACGTTTCTTGATATAAAATATGCAGCCTTTACTGATATTTAAATCTGCAGCCACTTCACTTAAAGACCAATTTTATTTTAATTTGGCTATTGTCCTGGACCTCTGAGCCTCAGTTAAGTGGGGTGGAATTTTTGATTTTGCAATTGACAACTATTATCAAATTTGACAACTACCGACGACACTGATGCAAAGCCCATATTACACAATTAAATTTTGTCGTTCACATTTCGGGGACGCCAATTGTACTTAAAAAAATCATATTTAATTTAATAAGATAATTATTATAATACCAAAAAAAGTGATATTTGTATAGAAAAATTATTGCAGAATCGTATACAGAAGAAAAATCGAACAAAATGAAAACATATAATTTAAAGGTGGGACTAAGATAGTACTCGTATAATTTGTAACAAGTTTAGAATATAGAATATGCAATTTTAAATGTGTTTCAGACTATAGTCTACTTTTTCTACGTTTCCAAAAAATGCCATAGAAAAACTCTTTAAGGAATAAATGTAATTCCACATTAAAAAGTGATGTTAGAACGGTCATATTCCGTAATAGGAGTAAAAAACAATTTTTTCTACTCCCACCTTTAAAACGCCCTTTATTGTACATGTTTCCATGACACTAAGTGACCTTTTAAATACACATTGACAAGTTGTGGCTTTATGGCGCTTTAGTCACGGGCTGAAGTTAGCAACAGGTTTTTAGTCACGGGCTGAAGTTAGTTTTAAGTTAGTTGACAGTTGTCAAATGTCATACAATCGTTAAAATAAAGTGCCTTTCTTGTAAAATAATACCAAATGTAAAAATTATTTTACACAAAAATACAAAAGTATTAAATAGTTTCTCAACGCCAATATTTGAAAAGTTTATATGAACATTGTACTGACCTTTTAATTTCGCCGGCAGTAAACTATAACTTAAATTCGGGCAGGGACTCCACTGTAAAGTCCTCATAAAACATTTTCTTTACTTTCACTGTGAAAAACTGTCAATTTTCAAGAAATACATTTCGATTTATGACCTTTATAATCTGTGTTTATAAAATGTAAAAAATGTGACATTTGAAGGTGACACACAGATTCCCCTATTGTTTCATAGATGGCGCTCTATACAAATTTTTGATTTAAATCATTTTAAGATAATAATAAGTATTTGTCGTAGAAAAAGTATAGTATGCACCTCGTTTATAAACTTTTCTATACACTTATTAATTTAAGCACTCGCTCGCAAGCTCGCTCGTGCCTAAATTAAATTCTTGTATAAAATGGCGTTTATCAAACTTGATACATAATATACTATTAATGTAGTCATTTAGATTTTAAAGTAAGTACTTACTCACCAAAAATAATTGTTTAACAATATAATAAACATAAATAAGTAATGGATTTTATCACTTTTATCAATTGATAAACCCTTTATATAATAATGTTCGAATACATCTATATAAAATTTAGGTTTAAAATAAGGGGTGACTTTATCCTCTATTAATACTCATAAGGGTGGTTCTAATAGGATTTTATTAACACAATAAAAACAACACATGATATTATAGGGGTGTTTCGATCAACTAAATCGAAATGAATTTCGTAACGAAACTTTCTTCCACTTGATAAATAAATGAAAATTATTTTTTAACACTTTATAATTAACACATTCGCGGACACTTCCAGATTTTAGAGGTTACTCAAAAACACACCAACTTTTGTCTGCAATTGCAGACGTCTGCTATAACAGACACGTCCTTGTATATCCCAAAATTTTATATTAAGGGACATGCGTCTGTAATTGCAGACGTTAATAAACTAAATGCCAGTTTCGATAATAAGAAGAAAATCGTAAAAAACATAAACTTTATTCAAATAAATAATAAAAAATACAACAAAATTAACTTTTAAATTCTTTTAAAACATATTTTTTAGTAAAATAAAAAGTCATCATTGGGAATGGAACTTAGTAAAACAATCACCCACACATAGTGGCGGTTTATTATCACACCCTAAGCAGCGCCAGGACGTTTGTCCCCTCTTTTTGTTTTGTGCGCAATACCGGCATCTTAAAAACCCTATTGAAAATGCCATATAGAACCATATAAAAAACACGTATCTGGATTCTATATGGTTTCTATCTGGTTCAATATAGGTATTTGAAACAGGCATTTCACTATAGAACCAGATAGAAGATTACTTTATAGAACCAGATAAAAACACTCTTAAACACTATAGAACCATATAGGGAAACCTATCTGGAAATACATATAGAACAGAAACCAGATAAATCCATATACATCCATATACATGTCTTTATAAAGACATGTATATGGTTGTATATGGATTTATCTGGTTTCTGTTCTATATGTATTTCCAGATAGGTTTCCCTATATGGTTGAATATGAAAATTTTTAAAATGGAAATCCATATTCAACCATATAGAATCCGTAATGTAAACCAGGACTTTCCATATAGGACCTATAAAACCATATAGAACCAGATACGTTTCCTTATCGGATTCAATATGGGTTCTATATGGCATTTTCAATAGGGAAGTAACTCTTCCTTGTATAGTTTTCAGGCAAAGGAATTTCTTCCAAAATATGCAAAGCTGCAACTGAAGATGAGTTTGTGTTTCGCATAGGTACCTACTTACCGAGAGTTACAATCGAAAAAAACAACTTATAATAACATTTAAAAACAACAACAAAATAAACGAAATTTACAGGGACACTTCATGATCTCTTCCATTGGCCGTTATGAAGCTACTGTCTGCTTTTGCAGACATGACGCTTTTCGTGAGAAAACAATCTGCGCGGGAACTATATATTTAACCTTAAAATGTATCACTTAGAGGGACACTTTTCTGCTAAAAAACTTGATGTACAGGGACAATATGCTTCCATTTATACGTATTTAATAGTAAATAGCGACTGCTAATGCAGACATGCGTTTTTCTGTGTTTTAAAATTTGTCTTCAATTGCAGTCGTGTCCCTACACATGTGTCTGCAATAGCAGTCGTGTCCGCGAATGTGTTAAATAAATAATAATTTTTTTTGCACACACACCTAGTTTTTTATAATGGATTCGATTTTTTTAAGTACCTCATTGAGGTACAAAATATTGTAAATTTTATTAAAATCGAACAAACATGGTTAATGTTACAAAATTATTAAAAACAGGATTTTTATGAATATGTATAATAATATTATTGTCTGGAAATAATTCATTAAAATCCTTTTTAATGAATTCTTTCCATAAGTAGGTAGTGCACAGAAAAATAAAATTTCATTTCAAGAAGAATTATTGTTTTCAAAATGTTTACATCATTCAAAACACAATAAGTTCTAATTAAGACTATATATGCTATATATGCTTTTACTTGGAGAAAAGATTACTGGGAAAATGTTATTTCTTTAAATTATTTTTTTAACTGGAACATAACGTTTTCATTTGAAATAATTTTTAACAACTTAACATAAGAATAAGAAAATGTTTGAATGAAAAGAAAACTTATTCTTGAACTGATTCAACGATTTTTTCGGGCGAAAATTTTCAACGACAAAGTGTATTTGTTCAGATAGAATATAATTTTTATTTTGAATAGTCATATGGTTTCTTTAAAATTCTCAATTTTTAAATCAAGAAAATATATTTGATTCAAGAGTATGTTTGTATGCATGCGTGTAATTAATGGTGGTGAAATTGTGGTATATTTTGTTGTCGTTGGTTTAATTGGAGATAACTTGGGTCTTCATTCTGTGTTACCAAGAATATTTTTCTGCATTTTTTTTGCAGGTTTTGCACTCTACCCAAGATAGAAAGTTTCTATAACAAACACGAAACAAACAAACAAGTTACAGAAAAAGTTTCCCTGTGAAGTATTCTAAACATTTGGAGAACAACAGCTTTATATTTTCACTGTAAAAATTAAATTGAATTTCCTATAAACCGATAGGGTTTATTTTAAGAATATCATGGTTTTACTTTAACATTGTATCTTTTCAAATTAAAAATACGATGTTTTAGTACAAAAATATGTCGATAGTTTTTTTAAAAATACTCTGCTTATTTTAAGAAAACCTAGTCTTAAATCTTAAAGTTGTAATAGCTATAGAATAAGAAGTAACAAAGTTTAACCGCAAATTTACGAATTTCAATTTAAGAATTTTAGTGATTCAACATAACATTACAATTCGAATAAATAAATTTCTTGTAAGAAAAAACCATTTATTTGTGTATATGGAAAACTAAGATTTGCTTGGAACAATAGTATTTTTTTTGTTTTAAAAATAATATTTTTTTCTGTGTGGTTGTTTCAGTGGAATTAATTTAAAAGGCTTATTGAACATAGTGATTTTGATTTTTTGAATGCAATTATGACATAAAAAGTTCTGCTTTAGGTGTCCACGGGCGTTATATGTATTAATGGTTTTCCGGGATCTGCTCCGTGTTGTCGGTTTTTGGTTCTTAAAAGAACCGTATGTCTGACGACGTTTCGGTACAATTTTATGTACCATCTTCAGGTCTTATCTGCTGGGCTGCTGTTGCTTCTCCGCTGCGAGTTACACGTGGAGCACGTGGAGACGTTGTTATTTTATAGATATTGCTGATAAATTAGATATAATTGGCAGTCAAAAAAACATGCAATTAAAAACAAACCATTTATAGTTATTTTGCTTATTAAAATTCTTTTAAATCTACTAGTTAAAAAGTTTTGCATTCTATATTTTTTATATTTCTACAGTTTTAAATATAAAAGCACCAAAATTTATTGTATGAAAACAGAAGTCATAACATTTACCTATAATGTATTTTAAATACTGTTTGTGTGTGATTGCAGTCGTTTTACTTATTGGTAAGTAAATATTTTAGAGACATATATTTTTTTACAAAATATATAATTTTTAGACTTGCCTTCATGTCACGCAGATTATGACAAACTCAAAGAACTCGGGTAAGAATATGTAAAAAGAATCTAAACGAATAACACTATTTTTTATTAAAAACTCCCTGTGGACAGCAATAAGCTCTTTGAACTTAACTTGGATAGATCGTTTAATTTGTCCAACATATTTCTTGTCACAATCTTGACAGTTTATTTCATAGATCCCCGACTTTTCAATTTTCGGAATCTTATCTTTGCTCTGTTAAAAATGTTTGTAAAATTACTACATTTTTACTAAGCAGGTGCATAGTAAAATTACAAAATGTTGTATTTGTTGTAATATTACATTTTTTTATAGCCAAAGTACTAAACAGGTTCCATTTTACAATGTTTTTGTTTTTGTCAGATACTTATAGTAATTTTACAATTCTTATTTGTAGAATTGAGTTTAAAATTTTCCAAAATTTCTATACATATTCGAAATTTAATTTTACTTAGATAATCAATAAAATTACTAACCAAAATTTGCTATTTGAATTACAATAAGTGTTTGGAAATATACAAATCATTATTTATTTTATACAACTTCTGTTTGCATATTTACTATATATCATTTTAATCATGTACACTATTAAAATTTTTTGTATAATTACAATTATTTTGCAAAACAAAGGATAAGTAAAATAGCAAATCAGTGTATACCAATACAAAATTATAATACAATTTGAGAAATCTTCCAAGACATGTTGGGAAATCTACTAAGATAAGTTGTAATTTTACAATCTATATGTATAAATCCTACACGCATTATAATTTTACTAAACAGCATCTCAGATTTACATTAACTAAAAATTTACTATAATGTTATGTAAAATACATAGTATGTAGTACCGATTGCGGCAATCACGTGATGTTCTTACATCTCGCCTTGGTTGACTTAGGTGGACAGTATAAAAGCTCAGGTGTCTTTCGTTTTTGGTGTGTTCCAATACACCAAATTGCCCGACATTGATAAGACCCAAAATAGGTATATCTGCCTAGCTGGTTCAATTTTTTTTAAATCTTTACAGTAATGGGTCAAAAAAGTTTCTTGAAGAAACTAAGAAAATTGCAGTTTTTTTTCGGAGTATAATTAAAATACCTTCATTGGTAGCTAAATTATAATTATAATTATTATTATAGTATACTAAATATTTCTAGTGTACTTAATATGTTGTACAAAATAACAATATTTGTATTGTAATATTGCGAAACGAATTTTGTTTAGTTAAGTAAAATTGTAAAATATATTTTGTAATTTTTTTAAAATTACTAAACATATTTAGTATTTTTTAGCAAAATTACAATACCTGTGTAGTAATGTTACTGAACAAATTTTTTATAAATGCTTAGTGAATTTCAACAAACTTTTTGTAATTTTTCCAAATTGAGTTGTAATGAATAGTGTAGTGAATTTACAAAACTAAGTTTTATTATTACTATATTGTGGTGCGTAAAAACTTCCTAAACATGTTTAGTAAAATTACAATAGGAATTTTTAACATCAATCCCATTGGGTTGCCTAAAAGCAATTTTTTTGAATTTTTTGAAAAGTCCTTTAGCTTTGTTATACATCAAAAATCTACTTGGACGGTGTCCATTTTAGTTGTTTTTTCCCAACTATAATTTTATGTCGCATGTAATTTTTCGAATTATTTTAGATATCTCTGGCGTACTTTAACTGCATCGTCCAAGGCTTATCATGCGAATGAACTTACGAAAGACCAAATAAATGCAGCAAACGATGAATGCGGACCTGCACATTTAACAAGCGGAGACGCATCTATAGAAAAAATGCGTAAATACCTGTTAGACTCTCCACCAAAAGAAAATTTTTTAAGTTCTATGGAAGAAATTTTTTCTCACTGGTGGCGGTATCATTTGCCAAGCATACACAACTATAGTCACTGTATGGGCAATCTTTTGAAATTAACCGTTTGGTATCAACCATATGTATAATTGATGAAACTCCATATTATTAATCTATGAATAAAAAAAGTTTCATTTTATTTAACTGTTTTTTTTTTATTTAACAATTTTTATTAAGTTAATAAAATTTTGTACTTACCCCAGTAGCACAAAGATGTTGGTCCAATATTGAAACCCAACATTGGCCTGAAGTTGTTTTACATTATATTCTAGGAAAGTTGAGGGAGAAATTGAAAAAAAAAAAGATAGCCACCTAGTACTTACTACGATGTAGAATTTCTAAAAGTGATATGTCACGATCGTGTCGACAAACGTTTGTTTGTAAATGTTTATAGTAGTTACTTAGGGGCGTAGAAGCGGTATGATAAGGGGGAGAGGGTGGTTACTTGATATAAAATGTACCCTCCAAATTCTTTGAAAAAATCTACCAAAAAGACAAGTCGTGTAGCGTCTATGTTATTCTTAATTACGATGAAATGCTAAAATCGTTTATATCGTGTGCTAAAATGATCAGCTAGAGCTTTATTAAAGTAATAACGAATTTTATTGCTAATAAGAGAAGAAATCTCCTATTACCCTTGTTATTCTTAGGGTAATATGCAAGAATGGCCTTTATTATTTTCACCCATTTGGTGCTAAACAATAAGGATGGTAGTCGGTTGCGCCAACTTAAAACCGTTCCTGCGCCACTAGTATACGAGGTGTGTTCAGAAAATAACGGGAATTGTTAAATTTCGCGGGTTCGGAGGGTCCGGTTGTCATAAAATTTTCTTTATTATGTTGGTATACATGCCCCCGAAGTATGATAAAAACTTTAGCTGTTTTCATTGTTTACGTGTTTTGTGAGCTCGGCGATTTTCGTTCGTTAAAAGAAATGAATCAAAGAATTTGTATCCAAAAATGAAATAAATTCTGTGAAATGTTAACAAAGGCCTATAGTGAGTCTGATATAAGTAAAACAAGGGTTTACAAGTGGTATAAGCGTTTCCAAGATGGCCGTGAAGACGTTGAAGATAACGAACGCCCCGAACGCACAAGCACATTAACAACCGATATGAACATGGAAAAAGTGGAAGAAATGGTTATAAACCATCAGAGAAGTCGCTGATGATGTTAGTATATCGATTGGCTTATGCCATTAAATTTTTTCGAATGTTTTGGGTATGAAACGCGTGGCAGCAAAATTTTTAAATTTTGAACAACATTTTTGGCCAAAAACAATACTGTAATGATGCCCCAGCCTCCATATTCGCCAGACATGCCTCTGTCTGACTTTTTCCTATTCCCAAAAATAAAGAGAACCTTAAAGGGCCGTCGTTTTGCAAGCATAGATGACGTTAAAAGCGCATCGCTGAAAGAACTAAAGGCTATCCCAAAGATCGAGTTTTAGAAGTGTTTCGAGTATTGGAAGAAGAGCTGGCACATGTGCATAATATCCAATGGGGACAATTTTGAAGGCGACAACATTAATGTAAACGAATAAATAAATATTTGTTTCAAAAAACGAAAATTTCCGATATTTTCTGAACACATCTCGTAGACATATTCTGCAAACAAAGTGTGTCGTTACATATCACTATTAGAAATCCGAAAGCATCGTTGATTATAGTTAATGATATATTGGCGTAAAATAATATGCCAATATATAATAGGACCAACCTTGGATAAACATTGGCAAGATATATTAAATTATCATTTTATGCCAATATAGGGCTAACATCGGCTAAATAAATCCAATATTGGCCCCAGATATAATATTGGGCATAGACGCGCCCCATCTCTGATAGCAAAATTTGATTTTAAGAATCTTCTAAGAAGATAGGACCCGGAATAATCGAATATTCTTAGAACCTTCCATTATTGCTAAGAATGTTCTTAGGGACTTTTAAAACATTCAATAGATACCCCTTTAATGATGCAATTAGATTCTTAAAAGCTTCTTAAAACCTTCCTAAAAAGCATCCTAAGAACATTTTAAGAATACGTTTTTGGAATGTTCTTAGAAGGTTTCTTATGGAGCTTCTAGGAAGCTTTTAAGAATATTTCCAAATATGTCAGATACCCACGTTCTAATATGTTGTATTCTACATTCGTAAAATTCTTCAGGAGACGACAAATACGCCTCACTGTCATAATATGACAGTGAATTGTATTTGTCGCCCCCTTAAAAAAATTTGCGACATATTAATATATATTTATTTAAAAATAGTAAATAAACAATTTGACCTCTAAACCATAAGTTGTATGACATTATTTCATAAAAAGTAAAATTGGAAAATTTTGTGGGATGAGTCAGATTAGATTGAAGTTGAAGATAGTTAGGATTATTATACATAAAAATGTTAATTCAGAAATAAAAAATCGGTATACAAATTAATAAATATATATTTTTAACATAAAATAAAATACCTATAGTAAAGTATGTTTATTATCGAATATTGTTTTAATTTGACAAATAACTATAAAAAAATATTTTGGATAGTGTTTTTTACTTAGTATTTAATACTAATTACTAATTAGTATTAAAAACTACTTTATACGTAGTTTATGTTATATTTTACTATTATATAGGTAACTAAACTAAATATGCTTAGCAGGAATATTCCTAAATGAACTTTCTATAGCAATTACTTTCTTAACATTCTATGCACCTTCTAAGAACCTGCATATAGGCCAGTAAGAATATTCTTAGGATCATGCTATATGTCTTTTAAGCATGTTCTTTAGAAGAAATATAGCATGAACCTAAGAATATTCTCACTGGAAGGTTTAAAAAACATTCTTGGAATAAAGTGTGATATCAGGGATATAGGACCAATATTTTGTGCTACTAATAATTAAAAATCATATCATAATTTAATATTATATATTTAAATACTTTGTTATTTTGCAAAATATTGCGCATATTTAAAGTAAATAATAACATTGTTTATTACTTTGATTTATAGACCTGGAAAAACCTAACCGTAATAAAAATAGCTTCCGTTAATACAATTTTTTTTAGATACATTGAAACTATTAATTTAATTATGCCCATTTTAATTAGTGTTAGGTACAAGATAATAGGAATGCTGTCAAAGTCCTTAAACCAAAAATCCAACACTTTTATTTTTTCCGCGCGTAATGCCAATAAACATTTATTTAGCAATGTAATGCATTTCAATTTAATCATGAATTATTCCAAGCAGTTAACGATAACAAATAATTGTAACGTTGTTTTTGCATAGATTATCTTTTACAGTGAATCCAAGAAAATGACGAATTTCTCGCGTGTTTGTCGATAAATAAAGCGTGTATAAAAACAGCCGCCAACTCGATTATTTCAAACGCAGTCAACATGTTATTTGCTACGTTTGTATCATGCGTTCTGATCGGGTCCACTTTGGCCGTTCAGTTTGATATCACCAACAAGGATGGCGGTGAAATTTGGGTCGGGATCCAAGGAAACAGCGGAAAAGCAGCCTTAGAGAACGGCGGATTCAAATTGGGACAAGGACAAACGGTAAATATTTCTGAATTTTCACTTTTTGCTCTAACACTTTAACGTCTCTTAATTTTTGTAAGAAAACATTTTTAAATGATGGGAAAATATTTTTTTTGGTAACAAAAATGCTTTTACCCATAATATAACAAGTGGTATAATTATCATCGATGATATTTGAAACCGAGCTGCAGATTTCACGAGTCCACAGGACGAGTGAAATGTGCTGCTTCGGTTTCAATGAGTAAATATCTTCGATTATTAATCATACCACGAGTTATATTTAGTGAGAAAATACAATGAATTTTAGGATTTAAAAATTTTTTAGATTGACATTTAAAATTAAAATGTGCTTTAAAATATAAAAAGACTTTAATAAACCTTATTAATTCAAACTTACCTTAATTTCATTATCGTTTACACCAACCCATCGATCTTTTAGAGTTTATATTTCATTATTTTATTGATATAATATATTATATCAAACACATATAATATATTATATCAAACACAGAATTTAAATGACAACAAATGTTAAATCAAGAAAAGTGTCAAAATCCTTAGTACCGTGTAAACAAGATGATAAAAAATATTGCCGCTGAGATAAAATGCGTAACTATGGAATGCTGGCATTTTATTGGTTCTAATATTAATGAATTGTATTGTCATATCAAGAATCGTGGTATCACTTTAAAAGTTAAGTAAAAAGAACAAATTCAAAGAATGTAAAAATTTTTAATAGGTCCAACTTAAAAATATATTTTTCTACTCCCACCTTTAAAACGACCATT
Organism: Brassicogethes aeneus; assembly: GCA_921294245.1. Classification (NCBI taxonomy): domain Eukaryota; kingdom Metazoa; phylum Arthropoda; class Insecta; order Coleoptera; family Nitidulidae; genus Brassicogethes; species Brassicogethes aeneus. Next base: position 4,474,587 of record OV121132.1, on the reverse strand, counting down.
ATCGTACATCTTTCCATGACACTAAGTGACCTTTTAAATACGCATTGACAAGTTGTGGCTTTATGGCGCTTTAGTCACGGGCTGAAGTTAGCAACAGGTATTTAGTCACAGGCTGAAGTTAGTTTTAAGTTAGTTGACAGTTGTCAAATGTCATACAATCGTTAAAATAAAGTACCTTACTTTTAAAATAATGCTAAATGTGAAAATTATTTTATTATCTCAATACTAAAAAAACCAAAGTATTAAATAGTTTCTCAACGCCAATATTTGAAAAGTTTACCTATATGAACATTGTACTGACCTTTTACTTTCGCCGGCAGTAAACTATAACTTAAATTCGGCACGGACTCCACTGTAAAGTGCTCATAAAACATTTTCTTTACTTTCACTGTGAAACACTGTCAATTTTCAAGAAATAATTTTATATTTATAACCTTCATAAATGTGACATTTGACGGTGACACACAGATTTCCCTATTGTTTCATAGATGGCGCTCTATAAAAATATTTGATTTAAATCATTTTAAGATAATAATAAGTATTTGTCGTAGAAAAGTATAGTATGCACCTCGTTTATAAACTTTTCTATACACTCATTAATTTAAGCACTCGCTCGCAAGCTCGCTCGTGCCTAAATTAAATTCGTGTATAAAATGGCGTTTAACAAACTTGATACATAATATACTATTATCTATTCTTACGTTGACGATCTGTGACTTTATGGCGATTTTAAGTTATCAATAGTGGCTTTTGGGCGGGTTAAAGTTAGCATTATTATAAATTTGGAAAAAGTGAGGTTAAATCCGGGTGACAGTTGACAGATGCCAAATTTGCACGACAGTTATCTTAAAAACAATGCAAGCGGCAAAGTTGTGGTGAATGCACGTATAGTTCCATTCAAAATTTCAGTACTGTGGTGAGTGTTTATTTTCTTACAAATATATATGTATTTCATTGTATAAGGCTATATGTGATTTGTTGATAAGTAGCATCCACTAATAAAGAATATCAGTAAAATACTTAATTCCGAATTATAATCTCAATTGAGATTATAATTCGGAATTAAGTATTTTACTGATATTCTTTATTAGTGGATGCTACTTATCAACAAATCACATATAGCCTTAAATTTAAATTTGTATCCAATTCATTAGTACTGTGTCGTCAGTTCCATGTTCGATGTTTCGGTTATCTTTTTTTCGCAAACTTCAATTTAAATTCAGCTTGCGCAGAACTTGTTTATTTAATGTCATTATAAACTCATATAAATTTGGTGTGGGTCCCATGTCTAATAATTGAGATATAGGTTTACCCAAAATCCACCAGCCGCCACTGATGTGTGGTATTATTTGATTTTAAGATATTTAATTTATAATGTGTTCAAAGTTGCAATAAATCTTATATTTTCCAATTATGTATTTAACTAGTACCCTGGTATACCCTTGCATTTAAATTTAGAAAACACAGATATTTCAGAAACTTTTTGAAAAACTGACTGGCCCGGTCTGAAACAGTATATTTATTATATTATATATGTTCTCATAACAAAATACTGTTTAATTTTCTCCGAAAACTATATAAACAAAATGAGGTCAAAAGTTGCCCAATTTTTATAGAATCACCCATATATTTATTTTTATTATAAATGATTGTAACAATATTTTTTTTTTTATTAATTAAATATATTTTCTCACTTTCAGAGATCCGTACAAGCCCCTAACGACTGGGCAGGCAGATTCTGGTCCAGACAATGGTGTGACTCCGGCAATGGGCAATGTGTAGTAGGAAACTGTAATGGAGTGGAATGCCAAGGCAGAGGAGGCAACCCCCCAGTCACTCTGATCGAAATCACTCTGGCCGGTTGGGGAGGTCAAGATTTCTACGACATCTCATTGGTCGATGGCTATAGTTGCCCAGCTACTGTAAGTTGAATTCTCTAAATAAATGATATCCACACTGTTTAAAATATCTGTGGTGTGAAGAGTAATCTTAAAATGGTGTCAAAATCCAACACCAAGTGGTGTTAATATAACACCATGAATTATGGTTGAAAATGTTTTATACACCAAAACGGTGTTTATTTAAAAATATTTGAGAAGTGCACCTACTAAAAAAAGGAATGGTTCATTTAACTATATTAATTTAGTTGACCCATAAGTATTTATTTAAATCAACTGTGGGAAGGTTAATATAAACAAAGATTAGTTTGACGGTACTAAACCAGATAGTTATTTTATTTTTTTTTTAATTGGTTAAATTAACCCAGAAAACTTTAGTAAAACCAACCCGCTGTATGGTTCAGTTTACTAAATATGTTGTTTGTAAAATAAGAGTTACTTCAACCTAAAGCACTCTGTTAAAACGATTAAAACAATTTGCCGTGCATTCCTGGTTGCATAGTGTGTACCGATCGCGGCAAAGGCGGTGTGGATCACGTGATGTTCTTAAATCTCGCCTCTGTTGACTTACATAAAGAGTATATAAGCTCAGGTAGTCCTTTGCTTGCTACAAGAGACCTTAAATAGGTGGAAACAGCTGTCAATACTTGAAGTATTTTAAGTTGGTGGAACGCACTAAAAACATTATCTCTAGCGAGTTGAAGGTTCAATTTTCTGGACTAATACCACTGGTAACATACTTGTAATGCGTCAAGGAACTTCCTGTTTCCTTTTTTTCCTTTTTTTCTGTGTAGTATGATTTAAATTGACCAAAAACACATTATATTTAACACTGAAAAGGAGTTCAATGTACACCAGGTAAAATTTATTTTAATACTCTGTGAAAGTTAAATTTACACCATTTTAGTATTTGAATTTACACTGGACCAACGAACCATATTTAACACCATTTTGGTTTGTATCGATATAGACCATGTATGGTGTTAATTTGGTGTTAAAATGGTCGTGAAATGATGAAATAAAGTTCTTCCTTGAGTAGTTTAATCGTATCAGGATAGTTCTTGCATTCCAAAATGTATTCCAAAAAATTAAAACTTATTTTTAGATTACCCCAATTGGTGGTCAAGGAAAATGCAGAGCACTAAAATGTCTTGCTCGTATCAACGACCAATGCCCGAACGATTTGAAGGTAAACACTCAGCATGGCGTTCTTGGATGTAAATCGGCCTGCTTGCGTTTCAACACGGACCAATACTGCTGCAGAGGAGCTTATGGTACCAAAGAAACCTGTAAAACCGATCAATGGGCTGTCAACTCGGCCAAATTCTTCAAACAGCAATGCCCAGATGCTTACAGCTATGCCTATGATGATGACACCAGTACCTTTACTTGCAAGGCTCAGAAATACGCCCTCACCTTTGGAGGTTAAACTGTACAATAGTACAAAATGTGTAGAAAAGAATTATATTTTTTAATAAATCAACAAATTGTTCATATTTAAAACCATTATCCACTACTTATTTTTTCCTGCCATACAGAACTCTTTTAAATATAAAGTGTGTCAAACATTAAAAATTAAAATTATCCATTAAGAATATAATGGACTTGGAATGATTCGGTTTAGTATTTTCATAAAAAATATTACCAAGAAAAGGCAATTAATACAAAAGTTAATATTATTGCTACTGTACAGGGTGATCCCCTATAATGTCGCCCCCCTTTAACTTTTTTATTTAGTGTCCCAAAAAATTTAAAAGTGTGGTTATGTAGGAACTATAGTATGATCCATTGAAAAAAAATAAACTTTTTGTTTTTCCCTGTATATTGATCAATTTTCTTTAAAAGTAGAAAAAAAGTATTTTTTAGTTCCTACATAACCACACTTTTAAATTTTTTGGGACACTAAATAAAAAAGTTATATAGTATAAAGTATAAAAGTATATATATATGAATTTATTTTTAGATTCCTTGTAAAATTCTGAGCATAATTCATATAACAAACCATATCCTAAATTCATCTGTTTTTGAAATATTCGCATTCGAAATGTTATCATTAAATGGTTTTTTAAACTGTTAGAAATCAAGAAGCATCAGTATACCAAAATTTTTATTGAAAATAAATTATTATAGTGTCAATATGTCTTGTTAAATAAGTAAAAATGGCCTACTCAGACAGAGAAAGACAAACTATTTCAACTAATATCTTAAAAATAATTTTATTATTTCAGAAACGGTTGAATTTAGGTATATGGTTTGTATATAAATTATGCTCAGAATTTTACAAGGAATCTAAAAATAAATTCAAATATAGGGTGATCCATTGAAAAAAAATAAACTTTTTGTTTTTCCCTGTATACTGATCAATTTTCCAATTTTCTTTATACGTAGAAAAAAAGTATTTTTTAGTTCCTACATAATCACACTTTTAAATTTTTTGGGACACTTAAAATAAAAAAGTTAAAGGGGGGCGACATTATAGGGGATCACCCTGTACATTAATAACATAAGTATCATCGACTTAAGTTAACACAATTAAAGTAAGCAATATTATCATTGCTGAGATTATTCAACTACATAAAATAAATAGAAATAATTATCAATGTACAGCAACAAACAACAATATTATGAAATATAAAGTATAATATAACTTAGGTCACAAACAACAATAATAAATGGCAGTGGTAAATAAAATAGTATGTAAATAACAAGTGGTACAGAAGTGGACAACGGTAATGCAATTTAATTGTACAATCATAAATAACAAATACAATCAGGTATAATAAAGTACCTACCTAATAAAATTATGTCAGAGCAAATCAAATATAGCAAATTAAAATGATTATCAATAATAATAAAATAAAACAATGTCACAAAAACTCTCATTATGGGCCCTACCTAACATTCATTGTTAGCGTCATACGGCTACTGAAGCCACTCTCTAGGAAGAAATATTGTAAAATAATACTAAGCCATTTAAGTCAATTTATTATTCAGCACTTAACTTAATAATGATTTAAGTTTTAACATACTTCTTCAATTCCTTTCTACGTAAACACAAAACAAACAACTTTACATGCATGTACACATACACATTGGAATTAAACATCATCCTTTACATAAGTCAGTATTGATGCGCAAGCAACATGTCAGAGTTAAGTATTAAAATTTACGAACTTTTCGAAATACTTACAATCAGAGGAAGATGAACTGAAAAATAGAATTTCTACTGCTACTGATACAGGTAGCATCGAGTTATCTGAAGGCACTATATAGCCACTGTTAAAGAAACATTAAAACGCATAACAACGGCAGTTTGAAAAAATTCAGGATGAAAGTGAGAAAATAGTAATTGAGCAGATATCGATAGCACTTACCTTGATTTATATAGGGGGAACAGGGGGTAACTTTAACATTAATACATTAATTTCAATATTTTCTGTTGCTCGACGAACTCTTTTTTCCAGTTGAACACTCCCGTTTGTAGTAAACTGCTTGACTGTACGGTGAAATGAAGTACGTGATCGAATTTTATCCGGAAAACGCTGAGCGTAGATATTAACAGCATCATCAAGATTCCTGCCTGCTTCTCCATAAATCAAAATCACTTCTATTTTTTTTCCACTGTTAGAAAATCCATTATAAATAACTGCTTAACGAAAGGAGGTCTTTTTGTTTGCAAATTAATCTTCGAACTAAATTGATTAAATAATGCTAAATAGTTTCTTTATCCCTCAATAATAATTATTATTTATAGCTAAATACCATTTTTTTATACCTCAATTAGGATTAAATTCATTAATTGACAAAATAATGTTTTTTTACCTTAAATGAGGTATTTTTATTAAAAATAGTACAATAATCCTTTAAATTAAAGGATTTAATGCTGGCAGGTAAAAAGTGACCATGGTGCGCAATTGATAATTATCACCGAATGAAATAATGTATAAAACTCAAACCAAAGGAAACTTAAATATTAGTTAAAAAATCGTGGGTACTTAAACAAATCAGATTTAATTTAATAATATAATTATTACCAAATAAGTGATATTTTTATAGAAAAATTATTGCAGAATCGTATACAGAAGAAAAATCGAACAAAATTGATTTTTTTTCATTACAGCGCCATCTATTACAAATATGAAAAAATGTTTTAGACAAAATCTACCTATTTTTAGTCGAATGATCCGAATCTGCAATAAAAAATAGGGTGTTCTATTGGAAATTTTAAAGTTACCCCCTGTTCCCCCTATAAGGAGGAAAGTATGAGGACCAATTTTAGTACTGATTGATTTCCCCCCTCGAATCATTTAATTTTTTTTAAACATTTTTTCGTAAAATGCATACTAACTGGAATATTTCAAAGTTTCAAGTTAATTGAGTACAATATTTTTAGTAAGTATATTTTAATTTTAAAAACTAAGAAACAACATGTCCGAATTGGTGGTCTAAAAAAAATCTAATTGATTGATTTGAACTGATAAATTAGATATAATTGGCACAGTCAAAAATATCCTAAATTTTAGTTAAATTAAATTTAAAAAAAGATACAAACAATTATAATTACCTATTTTCCTTATTAAAATTGCTTTAAATGCAATAATTAAAAAGTTTTGCATTCTTTATTTTTTATATATTTCCATAGTTTTAAATATAAAAGCACCAACATTTATTTTATGAAAACTCAGTTCATAACGTTTACCTATAAATAATAGGTTATTATGTATTTTAAATACTGTTTTTGTTTTATGGCGGTCTTTTTACTTATTGGTAAGTAAATATTTTAGAGGCGTATTTTTTTTACAAAATTTCTGATTTTTAGACTTGGCTTCATGTAGCTTAGATTGGGACAAATCCAAAGAACTCAGGTAAGAATATTTTTTTAAAAATCTACACGTGTAAAACTTTATTTTTATTAAAAAAAAATATTTAAAACTGATTGAAGCAAAATCAATTTATTCGCATTTGAAAAAAATCTTGAAGATTAACTTCTCTGGATTGATGGCAAGGAGCTTTAAATTTTAATGGTTTGAGAAAAGAATTATTTGGAAATGGTTGCACCAGTGGCGTAACAAATTCTGAGTGGGCCCCCCGAAAAAGATTTTAATGGGCCCCTTTACAATGAGTAAAAAGTTTATTATTTCCATTAGGTAATTTTTAAATTAGTACTTTTAAACCCACATTATATACATTATATTTTTTAAATTTTTACAGGTAGGTATAGAGTGTATACGATAGACAAACATAAGATAAGCAAATAAAAAAGGATCTGCAATTTTTGGTAGGAAAACGAAAAATATTTAATTAATTTTAGTTTAAAAATATCTTATTCTATATAGCTTTTTACGGAAGCGTAGAAGGGCCACACTTTTTTTTTTTAAATATTCTCGCTTATAACTCGGAATTCCGACTTATAACTCGGAATTCCGACTTATAACTCGGGATTCCGACTCGGAACACTAACGAACACCTACGAACACTTACGAACACACCCACGAACACTCACGAACACACCCACGAACACTCACGAACAAATACGCACACTAACGAACAAATACGAACACACCAACGAACACTCACGAACACCCACGAACACACACGAACACTCACAAACACTCACGAACACTTACAAACAAATACGAACACAACCACGAACACTCACGAACACTCACGAACACACACGAACACTCACAAACACACCCACGAACACACCCACGAGCACACCCACGAAAACTCACGAAAACACCCACGAACACTCACGTTCGTAGGTGTTCGTATGTGTTCGTGGGTGTTTTCGTGAGTGTTCGTGGGTGTGTTCGTGGGTGTGTTCATAAGTGTTCGTGGGTGTTCGTAAGTGTTCGTGGGTGTGTTCATAAGTGTTCGTGAGTGTTCGTATGTGTTCGTGGGTGTTGGAGGGTGTTCGTAAGTGTGTTCGTGAGTGTTCGTGGGTGTTCGTGGGTGTTCTTGGGTGTGTTCGTGAGTGTTCGTGGGTGTGTTCGTGAGTGTTCGTGGGTGTGTTCGTGAGTGTTCGTAGGTGTTCGTGGTTGTTCGCGGGTGTGTTCGTGAGTGTTTGTAAGTGTTCGTGGGTGTTCATGGGTGTTCGTGGGTGTTTGTGGGTGTGTTCGTAAGTGTTCGTAGGTGTTTGTAAGTGTTCGTTGGTGTTCCGAGTTATAAGTCAGAATTCTGAGATATAAGTGAGAATTCCGAGTTATAAGAGAGAATTTCGAGTTATAAGTCGGAATTCCGAGTTATAAGTCGGAATTCCGAGTTATAAGTCGGAATTCCGAGTTATAAGTCGGAATTCCGAGTTATAGGTCGGAATTCCGAGTTATAAGTCGGAATTCCGAGTTATAAGTCGGAATTCCGAGTTATAAGTCGTAACGTATTTAAAAAAAAAGTGTGGCCCTTCTACGCTTCCGTAGCTTTTTATATGCAGGATCATTTTCGTAATTTTATAACATATAATATAATATCTTATTAAGATTATTAAAAAAAAATATTTAAATAATAATTACCTAAATATTTTCTGTTTGTATAGGTATATAATTATAATTCCGTTAATAAACGATAACTACGAATGAACTAATAGTATATTATGTATCAAGTTTGATAAACGCCATTTTATACACGAATTTAATTTAGGCACGAGCGAGCTTGCGAGCGAGTGCTTAAGTTAATGAGTGTATAGAAAAGTTTATAAACGAGGTGCATACTATACTTTTTCTACGACAAATACTTATTATTATCTTAAAATGATTTAAATCAAAAATTTGTATAGAGCGCCATCTATGAAACAACAGGGGAACTGTCAAATGTCACATTCAGATTCACATTTTTACATTTTATAAACACAATTATATATCGAAATGTATCTTGAAAATTGACAGTTTTTCACAGTGAAAGTAAAGGAAATGTTTTATGAGGACTTTACAGTGGAGTCCGTGCCCGAATTTAAGTTATAGTTTACTGCCGGCGAAATTAAAAGGTCAGTACAATGTTCATATAATTTTTTTAAATATTGGCGTTAATAAACCATTTAATATTTTTGTATTGAGATAATAAAATAATTGTCACATTTAGTATTATTTTACAAGAAAGGCACTTTATTTTAACGATTGTATGACATTTGAAAACTGTCAACTAACTTAAAACTAACTTCAGCCCGTGACTAAAAACCTGTTGCTAACTTCAGCTCGTGACTAAAGAGTCGTTAAGCCACAACGTGTCAATGTGTATTTAAAAGATCACTTAGTGTCATGGAAACATGTACGATAAAGGGCGTTTTAAATGTGGGAGTATAAAAAATAAGTTTTTAAGCATGTGCGAATTTGCAAAGAACCATACTGTCGATAAAAAGTAAACTGTAATAATTATTAAAATACTAAAATACAGGTTGCCTCTTTATCCACCATGGTAATTCTATAAAGTTAATATTTTGTCGTATAACATTTAATTTAATTTTTTTTTAATTGTTAAATTTTAACTATTTTTAACAAATAATTTTTGCATTACTTTAAAACCAAATAACCATAGAATTAGAATATAAGAAATAACATTAATAATTTAGCAAATATTAACATTTGGAAAAGCGTTTAATAGATGGCGCTAAAACCGCATTTTATTTCTTGCGCATGTTCAAAATCAACGAATTAAATAAATATTTTAAACAAAACATACTTATACGTTTAGTTCTTTAAGGTTTTTAATTTTTTTAAGATTAAATATTTAAAAATTTAAATTTTAATTTAATTTATTGGTTTAAACTTTTATAGCTGACCCCTGGCAGCCAACAGCCGGCAAGGTGAGCCTTGGGCCCCCCAAGGGGGGTGCTTATTACGCCACTGGGTTGCACTATAGTCTATAGACGATTTTAAGGAATAAAAAAATTCAGTCCTGCCCTCTTAAAATGAAATAGTCAAAATTCGACTATTTGAATTAGTACCAGCATTTTTAACTAATGAAATAGTCGTTTTCACTTTTAAATATTTATTTTTTACTACGTCAATAGTTAAAGTTTGACTAATTTAAGATTAGTTATCATTTTTTACTATTTCTGAGAGTAAAAAGTAACTAATTTTTTTAATCGTTTGCGGCCAACAAATTATTGTTTGACAAGCTTGACCCGAGTTCAAACCCCGGCTGGGTCAGAACTTTTTTTAAATTTAAATCTACTAATTTGAATAATTTTATTCAGTATAATTAGTTATTTTTGACTATTTCATTTTAAGAGAGTGGCCCATATACACAACGACATAAATTTGACAAAATTCGCGATAAAATACCAATGCTTCTGGTATTTTTATTTATAATATATACAGTGTGGCCCACTTAAGATGGAAACACCCCCGTAACTTTTTTATTTGTAACCCGATTTTATTGAACAAAGGCTCAAAAGATAGAGAATAAAAAACTCTATTAGAACTGTTAAAGTTGTTTTCAAAGTCACCCGACACATGCCTACTATAATTTTGTTTCTGTGTCAAAATTAAAAAAAACATTTAGGGTAATTTTTACGAAAAAAATTAGTACGCCACTGAATTTGGCATGCTTAAAAATGGGTAAATACCAAATTTCATTAAAAACAATCGATTGATAATTATTTTACAACGGTTTATTTATTGATTTTTTAAATGTTTATAACGGCAATAGAAACACATATAAAAGGTTTAGGAAAAAAATTAGGTACGCCACCGAGTTTGGCAGGCTTTAAAATGGGTTTCATCAAAAATAAACAATTAATAACTATTTTGGGCAAGTTTATTTTTTTACGTTATAATCATTAATAATTATTAATTATAATTAATTATTGCTACAAAACAAAAACTAAGATAGCTATGCTTACAACTTCAAACAAACGTCAAACCAAAAACAGGCGATTTGACAGAAAATAGTAGCGTCCTTTTTGTTTATTTAAAAGTTCTTATCTACAATCATTATGGCCCATCAGTTTTTAGAGCACAAAGTTGAAATAATTTCGTTATCTCCTACTAAACAGACAATTATTGTCCGTTTAGTAGGAGATTAATTGTTTATTTTTGATGAAACCCATTTTAAAGCCTGCCAAACTCGGTGGCGTACCTATTTTTTTCCTAAACCTTTTATATGTGTTTCTATTGTCGTTATAAACATTTAAAAAATCAATAAATAAACCGTTGTAAAATAATTATCAATCGATTGTTTTTAATGAAATTTGGTATTTACCCATTTTTAAGCATGCCAAATTCAGTGGCGTACTTATTTTTTTCGTAAAAATTACCCTAAATGTTTTTTTTTAAATTTTGACACAGAAAAAAATTATAGTAGGCATGTGTCGGGTGACTTTGAAAACAAGTTTAACAGTTCTAATAGAGTTTTTTATTCTCTATCTTTTGAGCCTTTGTTCAATAAAATCGGGTTACAAATAAAAAAGTTACGGGGGTGTTTCCATCTTAAGTGGGCCACACTGTATGTATAATTTTTCGAATTATTTTAGTTATCTCTGGCGCACTTTAACTGCATCGTCCCAGGCTTATCATGCGAATAAACTTACGAAAGATCAAATAAATGCAGCACACAATACATGCGGACCTGCACATTTGACAAGCGGAGACGCATCTATAGAAAAAATGCGTAAATACCTGTTCGACTCTCCACCAAAAGACAAACTTTGGAGTTCTATGGAAGAGATTTTTTCTCACTGGTGGAAGTATAATTTAAAAATCATACACAACTATAGCTACTGTATGGGAAATCTTTTGAAATTATTCGTTTGGTATGAACCATATTAAACAACCTCACGTATTATTGTAAGAAAATTATTAAAGTTTTTACAATAAAATATAGTAGGTATTTTTTTTATTCTACAAGACCTTCCCGAACGTTTTTGATGGGTTAAATTTAAATCCGACCTCAAAATACATCACGTCAAGTTTTTGGGAACATAAATGTTCAGTATATTTAAATCCATTATCCACTACCTATTTTTTTCCTGACAAACACAACTTTTGTGAATATATATAAAGTACGTTAATTGTATACATTAAAAATTAAAATTATACCTTAATAATCTAATGGACTTGGAATGATTCGGTTTAGTATTTTAATAATAAATATTAGCAGTAGAAACTTGTATAAACTTTTCCTTAAGGTTAATCGATTGGTTATATTGCAGGAAGAAATAATAAAATATAAAGGGTGGCCCAACGAAAACAAAACGGAGAAGTTTTTGGGTAGTAGGTAAGCAGTGATTTTTAAAAAAGATCCGTCAACTTTAGTTTAGAGGGCTAAGAGCTATGTCTCTTAATCTAAATCACACGGAAAGAAATTTTAAATACAATTAATCCAGTAAGGTACCTAGTATTGCAATCAAATTTTTGATCAATATAGCGCCAATCCAAAATTAGACTAATATCAATAATTCATTCGATTGAATTATTTGGTAGGCTTAAATGTATCAAACCGTGATAAATAGCAGCAAATAAGTTTTATAAATCACTACAAAATTTAGAATAATTATAGTGAAAATTAAATTAAATTCGCCTACGATTTTCTAGAATCCACATAATATTGTCTTAAATTTACCAATTTTTGGATTTAATTAAGCACTTTTTAGGTCAATTTAATCTATTTTTTTAATAGTAGTTATAAAAAATTTGGCAAAATTAAGAATAATTAGAATAAAGTTTATCAGACTATTTGATTGATTCGTGCAAAATTTATCTAAATAGTTAGTAAAAAATATATTGAATTTATCAAAAATTTTATTATTTTAATCAATTCAATATTTGATTATTGACTGGAATATTGATCTTCGTAATAAGCTGTGATAGTGAGGTAGGTAAAGTATATGAGGCCTGTCATAGCAAAACCAATCTCCACTTTTGGTCAAAAATTAGATTTTTGGCGGACACTGTACTTCAACTAATTATCTATAAGATGATAAAGTTTATGTGCTGCAAAAGGAGCTAAATCCTGCCTAAAATCCTATTTTAAAAATGACATTTAGTGCAAAGTCGACAATCTCCACTGATAGATTTGCAGCAAAGTATACAATCTCCAATTCCACCATTAGAAATTAGTAATTTGTGTCACCTGATATCCTAACATTTGATGTTATAACGTATTTTAGAGATTTAATTTTGTGTTTTTTTACTGGTACATACTGTTAAGTTCTATTGCAGTAAATTGAACTTAAACATATATTTAAAATAGGAATTATAAAAAAAGTTATTTTGTTTATTTTGTGCTATAGGTAAAGCAAGAAAAGGCTGATAATGTCAAAACATTGCAAGTAAAACATTACGGGGCAAAGTGGAAAGAAGATGATAAGTTGTTGTACTATAAAAACTTTTTTGCACGAGGCAACCTGGTCCCAGATTTAGAAGAAACTCCAGATTTATGTGGTCTAGTTCAGAATTTTCCCACATTGATTGTATAGTTAAATTTTATAACCATTACAGGAAAAAAATACAATTATTTTTTTGTTTATTTTGCTAAATCTTCTTAAACGTTTACAACAAAATGAGCAATCTCCAGCAATTCATATCAAAGTCAGCATTCTCCAATTTATAATTATAGATTTCACCTATACTATGCATCCTGGAGACCTTGTAGTTTGCTACTAGACTAACAACACCAATATTTCAATAATATATAAAAAAAATTACAAATCTACAATTTAAAATACCAAAATCAATTATCTCAATTTACTCAGTTTTAGCCTGACGGGAGATTGTTGACTTTGCTCTGACAAGCCTCATATATACTAAATTTTGTGTTTAATAAATATTCATTTATTTTAGCTTACAAACTTTCATAAAAAATAACTCAATAAAATAATAATCTATAGGTTCAAAATACAAAAAAATATCTTAATAATGGTTTAGTTTAACAAGTGTTTTTTATGTTTAATTGACTAATATAATGTATAATTTTTAAAGTTTTAAAATATTTGCGTTTAAAACCTTAAAAAACAACTGTTTAAATTTAATTTAACGGCGTCAAATTAATCAAAGATGGTGGCTGGAGATATCTCACGTGGTGCGTACAACAGTTTTCGTTCGAATGCCAACGAAATCGAACAGACCTTCTTGTGGGGATTGTGATCACGATTTTAATATTATCCATGTCCCTGACGTCTACTTGACAGTGAAAATGCTTGGTGGGAACATATCTATATTACTCTTAATAACCAAAAACGTGAAAATTAAAAAAATTTATTATACCTACATATATCGCAAAAACCATGAGAGTGAAGTCAAAATAAACGGTTTTGGAATCTGCTGTGTTGAATAGACACGATCGTTCTTTCAAAATACAACACCACCTGCAGGTGGTGTCGAGACATGTCTCGAAGAGAAACTGAAAACTAAAACGCGTTAAAAATTAAAAATTGGCATGTTTGCTAAATTTGTTGCTTATATTACAGATTTGGTCAAAATATAAGCTTGATTGACTTTTAATAATTCAGTCAAAAATTGGATAATCGTATTAAAAATTTGATAGAATAAGTTTTATATTTTATTAATGTTAGTACACATTTCATAGGTCTTTTTCTAAAATTCAGTAAATTTTTATAATATACCTAATTCAATCTAGACAGAATTATTTTAATTTAAACATGTATAGATATTAAGCAATTATTTTATTGTTTTTATTCCAAATATATTTGAAATATGTTTAAATTATAATAATCTTGTCTAGATGAAATTATTAGAAACATTTACTGAATTTTAGAAAAAGACCTATAAAATGTGTACTAACATTAATCAAATATAAAACTAATTCTATCCAACTTTTGATACTACTTACTAATACTAGTAAAAATAAAGTTAAATCCATTTAGTTTTTATTTAAATATTATTTGATAAAATTAATCCAAATAGGAATATAATAATAAATCCAAGAGTTGATCTTATCTATCTTTTCTTTAAAAATTAAGCTTACGTTACATAAAACCAATCAGGTTTAAGAAAAACTTTTTCTGTGACCAATCTTAACTTTGCTGTTCCTGGAAAAAAATGTATTCGATTTAGCACTTAAACGATAATGTCTATCTAAGGATGTTAATTTTAATGTGATGATATTCATCAAATGTACATATTTATCATAAAAAACTTAAATTTGTCAGTTTTTTCTTGATTTATTCTATTTTCATTCATTTTGGATAAATTTTGTCTTTTTTTAAATTAATAAATGGATTTGATTTACTTTATCATAACATTTCTTTCCGTGTATTAAAAATATGTCCCCCTCGAAACAGAAGTTGACGTGTTTTTGCGGTTTTTAAAATCACTGCTTACTATTATAGTATTTACCTGAAAACTCTGTTTAGTTTCCTTTGAGGCACCTTGTATATGTTATATTAAAAAAATATTGAGTTTAAAAATAAAGGCTTACTACAATATCTTTAAAAATGTATATTTAATTTAAAAACATTGCATTTGTGAACAACTATTTCACCTATAAAAACTAAAATATATACCAGATAAACGAAAAACAAAATTGAAATTGAATAAACCAGATTAAATTGTTTGGATCTTGTTTTACTGGTATTGACAGCCCTGTTTTTTATTTTGTTTCTAAACACTGCACCAAGTTGAAATTCCCTCTCCAAAAGTACAATTTTATTGACCATACTCAAATAGGGTGAATTTTTCTTAAGAATGTATTGTTTCAAACCATACGTGAATGCTTCATCCAAAATATAAAATAGTGGTTCCTTGTTATCGTCCAGTAAATATATACTATAATATTTGGCCATATCTTCCCTTAGAAGGTAATATGAGCCCGGTTGCAAATGCCCTGTCATGAAGGAGTAATTATTAAATTTGCTGATAATAAAATTCGGTGCAAGCCCCAATTCGGGTGGGACTACTGAAGCAAAATAGTCTATCGTGTAAATAGAAACATTAAGGTCTTTAACTTCACTGATTTTCTGTAATTTATACTGTTTATTATGAGAAATAAGCCTGCTTGTGAGAGAACTGCTGAAAGTTGTCATCAAAATGATTGAAGTAAATATCCACAAGGCTATAAATAGTTTTAGTTTCCATTTAACAGCAGACAAATGCGGTACACTGGTTAGAAACAGGACCCTCCAAGCTAAAGTGATGTAATTATTTTGAAATTGAGTTTTTCTGCCCAAAAATTTTAAAACAAACACCACAAATAAAAAAGATAAAAAGGTACACGCCCAGGAGTATTTATCAGCTATACTCCAAAAGCTGATATAACCAGGCACCTTTGGGTCTTCTGGTATCAGCAGAACCAGCTTATCAATACCATGTGGATATGTTAAATCTACATCATTATATAGTTTTGTTCTAAAAGTACTAACAATTATAAAATCACCTTTATTTTGTTGTAAACAAGTTTGAGCAGCAGCAAAAAAATCAACTTCCAAAATACTTTCAGTTGCCTTGAGCATCGAAGAGTATGTAACGTAGTTGTAATAATCATCGCCCACCCATGTGTTATTCATTTGGAAAAACAAAGGTTTGTAATCAAATCCTACACCTCTAAAAGGATGATGATTGAAATTTAAAGTCTTCTTCGAAAAAGCTTTTTGTACTTCTGATAAGGCAAGTTTTTGAATTTGCCTATCATCTAAATGATTGTACTTGTAAATCTGTAAGTCCGGCAAGTCTTCCAGCAAAAATGTTACAGCAAAATTACTCAAATTATTTGAACAAATGTCATCGATAAATTTCCCCACAGAAAAGCCTTTTAGCATTCTTCTTGTTATCATAATCACCGACGCTAATTTGGTGTTCCAAAACGGCATCGATAGCAATATTGAGATTGTTTTATTGATCTCACTTGGTGTTTCGATAAAAACAAAAGCCCCTTGGGACATGGGCCATAAAGAACCGTTGAAATTCACCCCACGATCCAGAACTATTCCAGGACAATTTCCATCCTCAATAATCCAATCTAAACACTCTATATTACCAATGAACACACACATGCTCAATTTTCGAATGGCATTAGAGTGATAGGTAAAGAATTCTTTTAAAATAGCAAAGTAATCATTTTCAATTAGTTGTGGCGAAGATTTAATACAATGCATGTTTAATACTAATAAAATAGTACATTTTAATACAAGCATTGTTTGTGTTTGCATTAGTCAAGTTTATACTAATATTTTATTAACCGATACATTAGTGCTGTATGTTTTTTCCAAATTCTTTTAAACTTTTGATCTATTAGCTGCGTTTTTACTATTAATCAGAAACAAAAATATTCCATAAATATGCTAAGTAATGTAATTAAAGAAATGTGGGCAAACAAAAAATACAATACAATATTAAGGTATACAAATATAATCAACTAAAATATGTAAAATAAAATTACCTAAGCAGATCATTTTTTAGAGGCAAATCATAAAAAGAAGACTTAATACCTATTACTTTTTTAACTGTTAATGATCCAAAAATATTTGGGTGAATATGTTGAGATGTCCCCCAAGTGAAAATGATTATTTTTTATTTTTGGTTGTTTCACTGCTAGTCTAGAATGGGGTTTTTACAAAATGTATGATTTTTAGACTTGGCTTCATGTAGCTTAGACTGGGACAAACTCAAAGAACTCGGGTAAGAATTTTTTTTTAAATCTACACGAGTAAAACTTTATTTTTAATAAAAAAATATAAAAATAAAAAAAAATAATTAAAACAGCTCGAGACCAATGGTCACTGACCATTCATGAAGGTGAGGCCCATGAACCGCTATATGGCACCGCCGGCAATTTTTTTTGAAATTTTTAGTCTTGCGTTTTTGGAGCACTTCAGAATCTAAATGATAAAAATATATTATTTAAAAATATGTTCTTTACGATAAGAATTTTCAAAATTTAGCTAGAATAATACAAAAAGTGCGGGACGAGGTGGGATTTTTATTTATTCCTTCAGCAGGTTTCCACATTACCCAGGAGGTACTGCTCATAATTATTTTTAGATTAATAAAGGCACAACCGCACAACAACAAAATAATAATGTACAAGCACAGTAGGTATATGAAACTCAACGATTAAACACTGAACTATAAAAAAAAATGAATATTTTTATTTATATTTTTAGTGATTTTTACTGTGGTATTTGTGTGTTAATATACTAATATATTAAAATAAAAATGATCTTTTATAATTATTTGAATTATTTTTACATGAATTCACAACACAATAATGTATTTTACGCTTGCATTTTTATCACAACTTTCCATTTTAACGCTAAGGCAAAGACTAAACAGAAATAAAAAACTATAAACACGCATAGATCTAATTATTAAACTTTGTTTACTATAACATTCCCCGCCCAGTCTTTAACAACGGCTGATAAGCGAGCCGCACAGATCTCGGGACTGACTCTGCTGTCTTCCATATACTGTGGTACAAGCCCAAATTTGTGGGCCTCAAAAATTCGCGTATTATCCCCGCCTTGCGGGCATGACGTTGTATCGGCAATGTGTGACGTATATGAAGCGCAAATTTTTGGGATTACATTTCCCTATTATGCGTTTAGAATTTAAGTTGGAAGGGGTGCGCGCTAAATTTAAAGGAAATATTTTATATTTTAATGGTTATTCTATGTTTTGATACTTTTAATGACTGGAAATTAGTTTTAAAACGTTTTATATTTAAATAAGTAATGTATCGAAAATTTCAAATTATATTATAATTTTAACATGTGAGGCCCAGCCTCAATTGCTTTATACGACGAGCCGCCACTGATATATATTAAAAATACCTATAATAGAATTATAATATTATATCACTGCCCAGTTGCAATGATATAAAACGTGCGCGTTTTGAATCCCCTCCCATGTATCAGAAGCTACCAGACTTTGTTAGAAAATTGACATGCTATTGGGATAATTCTGGTGTATCTTGAATGAATTGCGTAAAAATTTGATCGAAAACACTTTGCACTTGGTTGAAAGAATAAACATTCATGTTTTTGTTTTCAAGAGAACTATACTTCTTCCACTAAGATCTTTTTTCTTCAAGCAATAAATACTCTTTTATGCTAAAATATTGTTTCTTGTCGCTAATAATTTTTTATCAAGAGAGTTGTCTACTTTAGTGATAATGATAGGGCAAGTGATATTAAGTTTAAAAATAAGGGCTTACTACAATATCTTTAAAAATGTATATTTAATTTAAAAACATTGCATTTGTGTACAACTATTTCACCTATAAAAACTAAAATATAAACCAGATAAACGAAAAACAAAATTGAAATTGAATAAACCAAATTAAATTGTTTGGATCTTGTTTTACTGGTATTGACAGCCCTGTTTTTTATTTTGTTTCTAAACACTGCACCAAGTTGAAATTCCCTCTCCAAAAGTACAATTTTATTGACCATACTCAAATAGGGTGAATTTTTCTTAAGAATGTATTGTTTCAAACCATACGTGAATGCTTCATCCAAAATATAAAATAGTGGTTCCTTGTTATCGTCCAGTATATATATACTATAAAATTTGGCCATATCTTCTCTCAGAAGGTAGTATGAGCCTGGTTGCAAATGCCCTGTCATGAAGGAGTAATTATTGAATTCGCTGATAATAAAATTCGGTGCAAAGCCCAATTCGGGTGGCACTACTGAAGCAAAATAGTCCATCGTATAAATAGAAACATTAAGGTCTTTAACTTCACTGATTTTCTGTAATTTATACTGTTTATTATGAGAAATAAGCCTGCTTGTGAGAGAAGTGCTAAACGTTGTCATCAAAATGATTGAAGTAAATACCCACAAGGCTATAAATAGTTTTAGTTTCCATTTAACAGCAGACAAATGCGGTACACTGGATAGAAACAGTACCCTCCAAGCTAAAGTGATGTAATTATTTTGAAATTGAGTTTTTCTGCCCAAGAGTTTTAAAACAAACACTACAAATAAAAAAGATACAAAGGTACAAGTCCAGGAGTATTTATCAGCTATACTCCAAAAGCTGATATAACCAGGCACCTTTGGGTCTTCTGGTATGAGCAGAACCAGCTTATCAATACCATGAGGATATGTTAAATCTACATCATTATATAGTTTTGTTCTAAAAGTACTAACAATTATAAAATCAGCTTTATTTTGTTCCAAACAAGTTTGAGCAGCAGCAAAAAAATAAACTTCCAAAATACTTTCAGTTGCCTTGAGCATCGAAGAGTATGTAACGTAGTTGTAATAATCATCGCCCACCCATGTGTTATTCATTTGGAAAAACAAAGGTTTGTAATCAAATCCTACACCTCTAAAAGGATGATGATTGAAATTTAAAGTCTTCTTCGAAAAAGCTTTTTGTACTTCTGATAAGGCAAGTTTTTGAATTTGCCTATCATCTAAATGATTGTACTTGTAAATCTGTAAGTCCGGCAAGTCTTCCAGCAAAAATGTTACAGCAAAATTACTCAAATTATTTGAACAAATGTCATCGATAAATTTCCCCACAGAAAAGCCTTTTAGCATTCTTCTTGTTATCATAATCACCGACGCTAATTTGGTGTCCCAAAACGGCATCGATAGCAATATTGAGATGGTTTTATTGATCTCACTTGGTGTTTCGATAAAAACAAAAGTCCCTTGGGACATGGGCCATAAAGAACCGTTGAAATTTACCCCACGATCCAGAACTATACCAGGACAATTTCCATTCTCAATAATCCAATCTAAAAACTCTATATTACCAATGAACACACACATGCTCAATTTTCGAATGGCATTAGAGTGATAGGTAAAGAATTCTTTTAAATTATCGAAGTAATCATTTTCAATTAGTAGTGGCGAAGATGTAATACGGTGCATGTTTAATACTAATAAAATAGTACATTTTAATACAAGCATTGTTTGTGTTTGCATTAGTCAGGTTTATACTAATATTATATTAACCGATACATTACTGCTGCATGTTTTTTCCAAATCCTTTTAAACTTTTGATCTATTAGCTGCGTTTTTCCAATAGAAATTTTTATATTTTTTCTTGGCGATTGACAAAATGTTTGTTTTTATTTATAACGGATACTAAAAATAAAACTATTAATCAGAAACAAAAATATTCCATAAATATGCTAAGTAATGTAATTAAACAAATGTGTGTAGTGTAATAAGGTATACAAATATAATCAACTAAAGTATGTAAAATAAAATTACCTAAGCAGACCATTTTTTAGAGGCAAATCATAGAAAGAAGACTTAATATTACTTTTTTTAACTGTTAATATTCCAAAAATATTTGGGTGAATATGTTGAGATGTCCCCCAAGTGAAAATGATTATTTTTTATTTTTGGTTGTTTCACTTTTAGCCTAGAATGGGGTTTTTGGGAAGCCACAATGTCTAGTAATAACATATGCACTAATGCAAGAATTTTAGGAAATCATACATTTTGAATATTACAGCTTCACGGAAGATAGCTTCACGGAGGTTAGGATTTCGTACGTTTTTTGTTTATTTGGAATACGTTATTGTAACTTTTGACACCTTAATATTTTAAAAAAATACAATTTTACATACATAAAATATTTATAAAAAAAATCTACTACTGTGATATTACACTTCACGGTGGATAGGTTTTTAAATAGCAAATTAATGAACTTAAACTTTTGAATTATAAAACAGCAACACTCTCATCTGCATATAATTCTAACTGACCTTCAGGAATCACATGCATCTATAATGTCGTAAACAGAGGTTTTTGCTTATTTAAAATGATTAAAGCGCCATCCATTGCATAAAATTTAGAGCAAAAACAGATTCACGGAGGATAGAATCAATTTTTGTAACACCTACATAAATGGATATAAAAATTATTTCTTTTAATTTTTAATAATATTTTATATTTGATTAGATTAAGCAATTGCTTTGGATGTGTTTAATTTACTTGGTGAACTGATATTTTTAGTATGCTTTTACTACCTCAGATATTTGAAAACGTATAGGTTAACCTAGAAAGAGTAACAGTCACGGAGGATAGGTTTTGGATTTTTAAAACATTGTAAAAAATAATTAATTGCGGTTTAAAATCTGGAACCTGAGCTGTAATATCTACTTAATTATGAAAGATCAAAACACAATAAAAGTGTAGGTCAAACTCATTTAGTTTTATTAAATATCACTGGGTAACACCATCGGGGGACATTTCGTGAGATTCACCAAATTATATTTGTAACTTTATAACTTATCAATGATAAGTTAACGATAACTTATTGATATATTATGAATAGTTCATACTTTTTGAAAGTTTTTGAGTTTTTTTGACCTAGACACACAGGCCATACCTCTAGTCTCTAATAAAATATTTTTTGTACAATAACTGTTTCCGAGAAAAAATTAAAAAAGGTGTCAAAGTGTTTGGGGTTTATATTGGCACCCAATAAGAAAACCGGAAAAAAATAATATAATTTAACATTTACTTTGTTTTTAAATTTTGGGATTTAATATTTTTTTCGGTGTTTCTTTCTCTCTTCACACTACGTCACGAAAGTGCAGCGGGTGAACTCGTCGTGTATACTCTGGACACACTAAAGCAAATCATGTAAATGTATTAAAAAATCGTGGTTCTATTTCTCAAACTTACAGAGAGCTGCGACCATCTTACAATCGACTTTAGATCAAATAATTTGGCAAACGATTTTAAGCCTCGTGGACGCCATTTAATAAATAAAGCTCGCAAACTTTCTTTGTATGTCTAGTACCAACAATTTTTTAAATATTTAAATAAAAACATAACTTTTACATTAGCCAGTTGGATAGTAGATAATGTTTTATTAACTAACGCATTAGTGCATGCGTTTTTGTAAATCAATTTAAACTTCCAGCAATTAGCAGCCTTTTTACAGTAGTTCAAATTATAATTTGGCCTTTTGTCTGCCTTAATTTTCTCACATATCTCTTTGGCGGTCATTACAAGAAATGCGCTTAAATTCACATTAAGCGCATCATAAACATTAAGTGTTTTTGTAATTACGACGGGTGGTCAAAGTACAGTTTTTGAAGCGCCTACGGCAAAAACTTGTGGTAAAAAATGAGACACCGGAATTTGTTGAAGAAAAATCAAATTATTGTGTCTATTTGGAAAATTGCTATATAAACAATTATTTTGGAATTTAGCAATTAAAAATATACAACTTGATTTCTATAAAATATAATTTTTAGGTTTTTTAAAGGATTTCGATTTTGCTGCTAAACTTAGGTTTTAATTAATTTAAATTAAAATTCTTTTTTTTAATTTAAAATTCTAAAAAAATTATATGCACATTTCTCCAGCAGTAAATTAGTATTTGCCGATAAAGAGTTAACATGTTTGGGTGGAGTACCCATAAAACACCCTTTTCACTTTCACTGCTTTTATATCGAATATAAACGTTTCTCTATTTTCAATTTTTACAGAAAAATTGACGAATTATAACCTGGTGATCAAATGAGGATAAAAAGTGTTTCTATGTTCCAACTGTGATTATTGATCAGCTTACTAAACTTACTTACTTAAGTTTGTAATTTATGTTTATTTTATGTTTTCAGTTTATATTAACTTAATTATATCCTTACAAAATTTTTGTGTTGGTCGCTGAATATATATTTAATCTATCGACATTTGTACTTTTATAAGTGGAGACGCACTTCATGTTGAATTATTTCTCTATATTATTACCCTGATAGCACACTTTATTCTCAGAATGTTTTTTAAACCTTCCAGTGAGAATATTCTTAAGATCATGCTATATTTCTTCTAAAGAACATGTTTAAAAGACATATAGCATGATCCTAAGAATATTCTTACTGGCCTATAGGCAGGTTCTTAGAAGGTGCAAAGTTTTAGTGGTAAAAATTAGTCTACTCTAAACATATGCTTAGAATGTTAAGAAAGTAATTGCTATAGAAAGTTCATTTAGGAATATTCCTTTTAAGCATATTTAGTTCAGTTACCTATATAATAGTAAAATATACCAAACTATGTATAAAGGTATATACCTATACTTAAGTACCTAATTAGTAATTAGTATTAAATACTAAGTAAAAAACACAATCCAAAATATTTTTTTATAGTTATTTGTCAAATTTAAACAATATTCGATAACAAAAATACTTTTAGTATGGGTATTTTATTTTATGTTAAAAATAAATATTTATTGATTTGTATACCGATTTTTTATTTCAGAATTAACGTTTTTATGTATAATAATCCTAACTATCTTCAACTTCATTCTAATCTGACTTATCCCACAAAATTTTCCAATTTTTCTTTTTATGAAATAATGTCATACAACTTATGGTTTAGAGGTCAAATTGTTTATTTAATATTTTTAAATAAAAATATTAATATGTCGCAAAATTTTTTAAGGGGACGACAAATACATTTCACTGACATATTTGGAAATATTCTCAAAAGCTTCCTAGAAGCTTCATAAGAAACCTTCCAAGAACATTCCAAAAACGTATTCTTAAAATGTTCTTAGGATGCTTTTTAGGAAGGTTTTAAGAAGCTTTTAAGAATCTAAATGCATCATTAAAAGGGTATCTATTGAATGTTTTAAAAGTCCCTAAGAACATTCTTAGCAATAAGGGAAGGTTCTAAGAATATTCCATTATTCCGGGTCATATCTTTTTAGAAGATTCTTAAAATCAAATTTTGCTATCAGGGTAGAATTATCTATACGAATTTTATTTTTCAGTTTGTAGTTTATGTTTTGTTATGTTTATTTTATGTTTTCAGTGTAAGTTTATATTAAGTTTAGGTATTCTATTTTCCATATTTATTCGCTGAATATATAGGTATATAAATTAATAATTTAATTTCATTTTACTTTTTACTACACTCGCATCCCAAAAATTATTAAAAATTTAAATAAATTTGAGAAATTATTATAACCATTTCACCACAAAATATTATATTAAAAAGTCTCTAAAATACTCATTTATAAATACTTATTTATACTTATAAGTATACTTACACAAATATTATTATATAAGCCGATTAGATTAACATATGTTCAAATGTCAAATAAATTATGTAAGTTAATATAATCAGTTTACTACAATTATTTGCTACAATTTTTAGCACCAATTTGTTAAACAAATTCATACACTGAAAAAAAATATTCTTGATTCAAAACAATCTTTGTCTCATATATAACGAAGAGAATATATTCTTTAAAATAGTAAAGTATTTTCTTAATTCACGTTGATTTACTTCAAGAATCTTTTCTTAATGTTCTTACATTAAGAAAATATTCTTGAAGTAAATCAACGTGAATTAAGAAAATACTTTACTATTTTAAAGAATATATTCTCTTCGTTATATATGAGACAAAGATTGTTTTGAATCAAGAATATTTTTTTTCAGTGTACAATTATGAAACAAAATCAAACGATTTTTTCTCTGTGATTACTCCAGAACAAATATGAAAGTGTATTGAAATAAATGGAGGATTAGTAATTAGTAACGAAAATGTAATTGAGATATCCCCCAAGTGAAAATGATTATTTTTTATTTTTGGTTGTTTCACTGTTAGTCTAGAATGGGGTTTTTGGGAAGCCACCAGGTCTAGTAATACCATAACATAAGTGCTTCTGCACTAATGCAAGAATTTTAAGATAGCATGCATTTTGAATATTAGAGCTTCACGGAAGATAGCTTCACGGAGGTTAGGATTTCGTATGTTTTTTTAAAACATCCCTTTGTATATTTGAAATAAGTTATTGTATCTTTTGACACCTTAATATTTTTTTTAAATACAATTGTAATATTTATAAAAAAAATCTACTTACTGATATATTACACTTCACGGTGGATAGATTTTTAAATAGCAATTAATAACATTAAACTTTTGAATTATAAAACAGCATCACTCTCATCTGCATATAAATTCTAACTGACCTTCAGGAATCACATGCATCTATAATGTCGTAAACAGAGGTTTTTGCTTATTTAAAATGATTAAAGCGCCATCCGTTGCATAAAATTTAAAGCAAAAACAGATTCACGGAGGATAGAATCAATTTTTGTAACACACACATAAATGGTTATAAAAATTATTTCTTTTAATTTTTAATAATATTTTATATTTGATTCGATTGCTTTGGATGTGTTTAATTTACTTAGTGAACTGAAAGAGTAAAGTCACGGAGGATAGGTTGTAAAAAGTAATTTTATCTTTTTAACAAGTCTTAAAGTTTCGTTTAAAAATCCGGTCTACGTGGTTGTTTATTATCCAGCAGCTTCCGTGATTAAAGTAGTCGGTAGACTCATTTACAGAAGATTACAGTGATTATTGGCCCACGCCGCCTAACTACCGGTTGGCGAGAGACGGACTGTTGCTGCTGCTGCTGCTGCTGCCGTTATTGTTTGTTGCTCTTCGTTCAGTTGATAGTCTGGACTTCGGTAGCGCGCCATCATCATCATTATCATTACCATCATCCGTTAACACCTGTTAGAGAGGAGAGCACACGTTGGCAGTGAAAAGTACACCTCGATCTAATCAATATTATGTAATCTATGAGTATTATGGCCGTATGCAGAGAGGTTAGTTGAGGTACAAACTGTTAATATCCGGTAAAACTAATATTTTGGATTATAAGCACTTTTATTGATTTCTCAAAAAAATTTATATACTTATTAGGGTGTCATTTTTAAGCAACTTTTTTTCAACTAAAAAACAGGCTAAAAACTTTCAGGAAGGTAAAAAAAGAAACCTCTAAAAATTTGAGCTCTTAATATTAACATTAAGTGGTGCCTGTTCCTAACTTTCCATTTTCCATTTAAATAACATGGAAAAAAATTTGTTCTTTTTTCTTATTTTTGTAGCTTGACATTTGAGCATTGTAAAAACGAACTGAAAAATTATTTTGGTAGGATATTGAACGCTCTACAAAAAAGTTTCAATATATTTTTTCATAGAGTGAGCCGTTCTGAAGGTTTTCAAACTTAAAGTTGCCTTTAACATTTCGAATCGCGGCACGTTAGCGTGCCTCTAGTCACTGTGTAATCCGAAAGGTAATATACCGACTGAACCGATATAATGTTTTATCAGAGTTATCGACTTTAAAATTATAAAAAATAAAGAAAGATTAAAAATTCAATACAATAACAAATTCATTTTAATAAATTTATTGAACACAAATAACTTTTTTTGACAGTAAATAAAATAAAATGAAAAAGAAAATTGAGATGTAAGTGTTATTTTCTTTCTATACGAAAATAATTATTTTTTCTTAAAATAATTTTTAAGACATAAAAAAAGTATTAGTTTAATAAAATAAAAGTCATAATTTCATACATTTGCAAGTTTGAATACCTTAACGGCTTACTCTATGAAAAAATAAATTAGTACTTTTTTGTAGAGCGTTCAATTTCCTAACAAAATAATTTTTCAGTTCATTTTTACAATGCTTAAATGTCAAGATACAAAAATAAGAAAAAAGAAATTATTTTTTTCCTTGTTATTTAAATGGAAAATGGAAAGTTAGGAACAGGCACCACTTGTTATTATTAAGAGCTCAAATTTTTAGAGGCTTCTTTTTTCACTTTCCTGAAAGTTCTTAGCCTGTTTTTTAGTTAAAAAAAAAGTTGCTTAAAAATGACACACCCTAATACGTAAATAAGGATATTTACTAAATAAATTGTAAAATATTGTTAGCCAACAAATCCTAACTAACCTTTGTGCATACGATCATTTAAAGTCCTTATAAGGTGACTTTTTGATGAGTTATATCAAGATGATTATAATATTATGTGATGTGAAAGGAAAGAGTATTAATTTTGTTGACAGTTCCTTTCTACAGGATAATATGTTGTAGTGATAAAAAATATAAATGGGATTTTTTAAATATATTAACAAAAATTTATTTTGGAACAAAAAATTATTATTGTCGCAATCGTAATTGAATTACAATTACCAGTTATTTAGGCACAAAAATTACTTATTTTAATTCAATTAATTTTTATAGTAATTAAATTACTTTTAAGTAGGTATTTGAATTACTTTTAAGTAATAGAATTACTTTTAAGTAATTGAAATAGTTTTAAATAATTGAATTACTTATAAATTTGTTGAATTATTTTAAAATTATAAAGCAATTACTTTTTAGTTAGTTTAGGTAGTCATTTAATTTTTATGGAAGTTTATTAATTAAACACTGTTCAAAATCAGCCTTTTAAAATACCTAATCAGAATTAGTTAAGGAAAAATAAGGTAATATGCTTAAACGAGTAAAGCAATTTACCTTTTCGTTTATTAGGCAGAAACGAATACCTTAGTTCTATGGTGTATTCACTAACTTCTAGATAAATATTCATACTTTACTTAATAAACTTGTCAAATTTAAAAAGATAGGCAGATTACCTAAATATTTAGTAAAAAACTCAATTACTTTTAGGTACGACAATTTTGCTTTTAATTTAGGTAATTCTTCTAAATTATTATGGCAAATTATTGAACTAATTTAGGTAAACTCCTTTAAATATTAGTGACTTACTTGCAATCGGCTACGATGGCTAATACCGACGTTTTACGATAAATATTCGCGCCTATATTGTCTACCATAATGCCAAAATCAACGAAAGCTTAAAGACCGCGTTGTGTGCTATTGATATAACAACATAGTTAACAATTATTGTGATATAAGTGAACATTTTGTAGTGCTATAGTTAAGTAATCCAAACTAAACGGAATTTCCCATTGACCCCAATATATTTTTAAATAATCCCAACCCTGCAGGGTTGGGATTATTTAAAGGGTTCAGGTACTACATGTAATACCGGAACCGCCGTTGTTAATTCGCCTAGGACACAAAGATAAAGGAGTCCTAACTTGGAAGAAAATTCCTATGCTAGGATTTTCACTAAAAATATATATAATTTGCCTGAAAACAAATTGCCTTAGAAAGAGGAAATTTATTCTTTTATTCTCAGGCAATATCCCTTACGATCTAAGGTGTATTATCTTTGAAGCCTAAGTAATTTTGCTTAATTAATTATATCATTTTCTTTAAAAATATCAGTTAAAGAATTCACTAATTTAAAATGGGAATATTCCTCTGAATTCATTTTAAGCAGTTTGCCTTAAAAAATCAATGGTCCTATATAGTCTAATATTTTAGGTAAAAATTAGCTAAAATTTTGAACAGTGAACTATTCAAAGAAAACATATCCCTATTTATAACTTAATCCAAATTTTTAAACATTCTTAATGTTTAGCTTTTCAAAAAGTTCTTCCAAATGCTCCTTATCTTTTATTATTTGGGCTATAAAGTCATACATTGACAATTGTTAAAGGGGTCCTCTTCAATAATTTCTGCACCGGGGCCACTTTAGCCCAAGCTCCGGCCCTTTTTACCTCATTAAATTTGTAATTAACATTGTACTACAACTTATCAACTAAATTAAGGTTTTATCGCTGTGTTTTATTTTATATTAATGGTCATTTTTTACAAAATGTTTTTTTTACTTCACCTATTTAGTATAAATATGCGGCCAATAAAAACTATTTAAATAGCAATTCTATAAACTATTAAAAAATGATTTTTCCATATTTTTTAGTTTTACTGCTAGGTCTTCTACTTATTGGTGAGTTTTGTATATCCATTGATATATACATAGTTTAAAATATAATTTTTAGTATTGCCTTCATGCCAGGGGTATTCAATTACAAAAGAGAAAGGGTATGTTTATTATTATTATTATTGTTATTTCTGATTTTATTATTTACTACTTATATGGGGTAACCAGGGACGTAGCGAAGCTTCCAATCAAGAAGGGTAGGTTTTAACAAAATGCTGATTTTTTAAAAAGATTTTGCCGACTGCAGCAATTTTTAATAGGTGTAAGATTAAGGGAAACATTATATATACAGGGTTGTGTTTAACAATCTTTATATAAATAATTTTTGGAAAATTCCGATTCCAAAAACCTTGGGGGTAAAACTCCCCCAACACTTCCCCATAGCTACGTCCCTGAAGGTTATTCCTAATTGCTAATTTTTATTATTATTTATTTATTTCTAATAATAAATAATTTAATTTAGGTGTTTAATGAATATTTTTTAGAGACTTTGGTTTAATTATTCTAAAAATTTGCCACTATCACAACAAAAAAGTTATCCATAGGTATACAATACAAAAAGCCACCAAGAAATGTGGTGACGCTCATTTTGGGGCGGGAGATTCAGTTCAGAACACAGTTATCGACTACTATCTAGCTGACAAACCATGTAATGGGGTTCTTGGTACAGAACAAGCTTTCAAGGCCTCTAAATACATATGGAATCATGCAGACAGCGTGCATAACTATAACTATTGTATGAAAAATGAATTGAACCTTAATCTTGATACCTATACAGATCTTTTGAATAAATAGGCTTTACCATGTGTGGTAAAAAAAGGTTGCAAAATTTTTGCCTTTGTGTTTTTTGAATTTAAAAATACATTTTAATAAAATTCTTTATAGTTTTATTAACCCTTCGTTATTATTCAACATTATAAGTATACAGGGTGAGTCATTTAACTTGAAACTTTGAAATAGCTCAGTTAGTATGTATTTTACGAAAAAATGTTTAAAATAAATATTAAATGATTCGAGGGGGAAAATCAATCAGTACTAATATTGGTCTTCATACTCTCCTCCTTATAGGGGGAACAGGGGGTAACTTTAAAATTTCCAATGGGACACCCTATTTTTTATTGCAGATTCGGATCATTCGACTAAATATAGGTAGATTTTGTTTAAAAAAATTTTCATATTTGTAATAGATGGCGCTGTAATAAAAAAAATCAATTTTGTTCGATTTTTATTCTTATTTTTATAAGAGTTAATTAATTAAACTATTCAAAGAAAACATATTCCTATTTATAACTTTATTTAATTAAAAAAAAAATTTGATAGGGTAAAATATAGTTGCTCCCTTTGAAAAAGGCACTAAAAATTTTTAACACACCCTCTTGACATGCTTCTAAAATTGATGGTATTTGGCTCTATTCGAAGAAATATTGTACATAATAAGCCCAAACATGGTAACAAATAACCAAAGTAAGTATTTTTTTCACCCTGTAATAGTTCATTAGCATTTGCTAATGGCTGCAATATTAAACAATATTCCAATTAAAATTTTTAAACATTCTTAATGTTTAGCTCTTCAAAAAGTTATTTCAAATGCTCCTTATCTTTTATTATTTGGACTATAAAGTCATACATTGACAATTGTTAATAATAATTTCTGCACCGGGGCCACTTTAGCCCAAGCTCCGCCCTTTTTACCTCATTAAAAGTGAAATTGGACTATAACTTATCTACTAAATAAAGGTTTTATCGTTGTGTTTTATTTTATATTAATGATCATTTATTACAAAAAAAAAATTTTTTACTTCACCTATTTAATATAAATATGCGACTGATAAAAATTATTTTAATAGCTATTCTATAAACTATAGCAAACATGGTTTTTCCATATTATTCAGTTTTACTGCTAGGTCTTCTACTTATTGGTGAGTTTTGTATATCCATAAATATTATATACATTAGGGTGCTTCAAAAAAAATTTTTTTTCGCTCTTACCCTCTCAAATGTTTTTATTTAATATAAAAAAAATCCTCACCAAATATAGGCGTTCCAGCTCAACTCTAAGAGGTCGCTATTTTTATTTTAGTTTCCCATTGAATTAACATCGGAAAAAATTAATTTATGTTTGGAATGTTATACCTCTGTATCAAAGTAACTTATGGCAATGATAATTGCAGTTTCTTATATAAAATTTAACGCTCTACAAAAAAGGTCTCTTATTATTTTTCGATAAATTGATTTCTTCTAGAGTTATTCGAGGTCAAAGTTTGATTAAAATTAAATTTTCTTGTACAATTAGCAGACGGGAGGTAAAAGGGGGAAAACTTTGACCTCGAATAACTCTAGAAGAAATCAATTTATCGAAAAATAATAAGAGACCTTTCTTGTAGAGCGTTAAATTTGATATAAGAAACTGTTATGATCATTGCCATAAGTTACTTTGATACAGAGGTATAAAATTCCAAACATAAATTAATTTTTTTCCATGTTAATTCAATGGGAAACTAAAATAAAAATAGCGACCTCTTAGAGTTGAGCTGGAACGCCCATATTTGGTGAGGATTTTTTTTATATTAAATAAAAACATTTGAGAGGGTAAGAGCGAAAAAAAAAATTTTTGAAGCACCCTAATATACATAGTTTAAAATATAATTTTTAGTATTGCCTTCATGCCAGGGGTATTCAATTACAACAGAGAAAGGGTATGTCTATTATTATTATTATTATTTCTGATTTTATTATTTACTATATGGGGTAATCAGGGACGTAGCGAAGATTTTAATAAAATGCTGATTTTTTTGTAGATTTTGCCGACTGCAGCAACTTTTAATACACTGTTCAAAATTTCATGACCATTTTAACACCAAATTAACACTATACATGGTCTATATCGATACAAACCAAAATGGTGTTAAATATGGTTCGTTGGTCCGGTGTAAATTCAAATACTAAAATAGTGTAAATTTAACTTTTACACAGTATTAAAATAAATTTTACCTGGAGTAAATTGAACTCCTTTTTAGTGTTAAATATTATGTACTTTTGGTCAAATTAAATCATACTACACAGAAAAAAAGGGAAAAAAGGAAACAGGAAGTTCCTTGACGCATTACTAGTATATTACCAGTGGTATTATTCCAGAAAATTGAACCTTTAACTCGCTAGAGATAATGTTTTTAGTGCGTTCCACCAACTTAAAATACTTCAAGTATTGACAGCTGTATCCACCTATTTAAGGTCTTTTTAGTATCAAACAACTTGTAGTGTCACGCCAAAGCAAAGGACTACCTAAGCTTATATATAGAAGAGTATACTCTTCAGAAAGTCAACAGAGGCGAGATTTAAGAACATCACGTGATCCACACCGCCTTTGCCGCGATCGATACACACTATGCAATCAGGAATGCACGGCAAATTGTTTTAATCGTTTTAACAGAGTGCTTTGGGTTAAAATAACTCTTATTTTACAAACAACATATTTGGTAAACTGAATTATACAGCGGGTTGGTTTCACTAAAGTTTTCTGGGTTAATTTAAGCAATTTAAAAAAAATAAAATAACTATCTGGTTTAGTACCGTCAAACTAATCTTTGTTTATATTAGCCTTTTCACATAAATACTTATGGGTCAACTAAATTAATATAGTTAAATAAACTATTCCTTTTTTTCTGTGTAGGTGCACTTCTCAAATATTTTTAGATTAACACCGTTTTGGTGTTTGCTGTATATAACATTTTCAACCATTATTCATGGTGTTTATATTAACACCCAGGCCCGGACTGGCCAGGTCCGCAGGTCCGCGATCGCGGAGGGCCCCTGCCTGAGAGGGCCCCGAAGGGGTCCCCACATAATGTACAAAAAAAGTTTATGCCCAGTGAAAAATCAAAAGATGAAGCTGACTCTATTTCAACAGTTCAACATTACAAAGTTGTATATTTTGATATTTTAGACTGTGCGAGGATGAGTATTAAAGAAAGATTTTGCGCAAACAAAGACGTTTTACAGGATTGCTCTTGGTTAGACCCCAAAAAGTTTGACTCTATCTTGAAACTCGAAACATTTCCCACAGAAGCCCTGCGCAGTGTTTCTAAACTGTGTAAAATTGAAAGAAGTCGGCTTTTGATGGAGCTGCGACAGTTTGCACAACAATACAGCAACTTCTTAGCGGCAGAGTCCACTGAAAACTACGGAGACAGATGTAATGACGAAGAAGACGATTTGGACCCAACCGAAGAATCGGAAAAAAATGCTGATATTTTCTGCTCTGAAAATAGACAATGTTTCCAGTGTTTGACATGTGCTTTTTCTGTTCTGTCTGAACTTACTCAATCTGGATTGTTTACCAACCTGTATATTGCATATAAATTTATTCTTGCCATACCTTGTACCCAAGTCACATGTGAACGAGTTTTTTATAAACTTAAAATAGTCAAAAATTGACTTCGGTCGTCTTTAGGCCAAGACCTTATGTCCAGTCTGCTTTTTATTAATGTTGAGAGGGATTTATTTTATAATTTGGACAAAAATAAAATAATAGATGAAGTAGCTTTAACAAGTGAGTTGCTTACAAAGAAGCTGTTACTTTAGGGCTAGAGAAGTAAAATGTCGAATCATCCCAGGTAAGTTAATCCCCTTTTATTCTAGTATAACAATATTGTAAACTGTTAAATACACAGGATTTTTTAAAAATGTTAGTATTATTTTTCTAATCCCTAAAATCCGTATAACATTATTTTTATTACACAACTAATCATTCATTATAATTATAATTTGGTGTGAATAAAATACTGCACTTTATTTTGAACTCCTTTGTAATTATTGGCAGTTCTACAGTATGTTTTTTGTAGTGTTGTGGTATCCTAAAAATACTGTGAATTTCTTATTTTAATAAATAATAAAGTCAACAAAAGTCGAAAATCATAATATTCGTATAAAAACCTAGCTGAATTTATTCTTCGCGTAAAACGCGTTTTCAAGCACTTAATTTTCAAAAAATGTCCATACCCTCCCAGACCACCGGTAGAGGGCCCCTTTACAGGTTTTAGCTGAGGGCCCCAAATGGTCCCAGTCCGGGCCTGTTAACACCACTTGGTGCTGGATTTTGAGACCATTTTACTATTACTCTTTACATCACAGATATTTTAAACATTGTAGGTGTAAGATTAAGGGGAAAATTATACATAGAAGTTATTTAGAGTCGGTATTAGCTGCAGCTGCAGCATAGGCATTGGTCGGCATGGAACCAAGTATTGAATTTACAGATAAATAAGGATCCAAATTCACTTTCGTATGTTTAAAAATCTTTAAATTAACAATTTTTGGAAAATGCCGATTCCAAAATCCTTGGGGGTAAGACACCCCCAACACTTCCCCATAGCTACGTCCCTGAAGGTTATTCCTAATTTCTAATTTTTATTAATATTTATTTACGAGGTGTGTTCAGAAAATATCGGGAATTTTCGTTTTTTAAAACAAATATTTATTTATTCGTCTACATTAATGTTGTCGCCCATTGGATATTATGCACATGTGCCAGCTCTTCTTCCAATACTCGAAACACTTCTAAAACTCGATCTTTGGGATAGCCTTTAGTTCTTTCAGCGATGCGCTTTTAATGTCATCTACCCAGATAGCACAAAGGTATACTATGGACGTCCGATGGACGTATGCTCGTGGACGTCTGTATGTACATAGGATGTCCATTTTTTTTTATGGACGTCCCATGGACATCCGTTTAGAGTCCAGATGTCACAACTTTGGACATCCATAAGTCGTCCATTATAAGGTGTTTGAACCATTCCTCCAGCATCCAGGACCTGCTTTTTTGCTTACTTTAACTGTTTTTTGCGACTGTATTTTCATTGCGATGTTGCAGAAAATTTTCTACAACATGACTGAAATGCCTTTTGTCTGGCTCAGTAACAATCCCACTAGGAATATAAATATTCTAAAAGTTGTTAAAAGTTACAACATTCAATGTTGAACATTGCAGGAAATCCTTGTATTCGACTCAGGAACATTACATTTGCAATACTACAAGTGTTTAACATTTCATTGATAGCTAAGTCCTTTATAGCAAGCGCGTGCTTGAATGTCAGTGAGATTGATCATAACTGTTGTTATGCAGCCAACAATACGTTTTAACTTGCATTTCTGTAATAATAATTATGGACGTAAAATGAACACTATATGGACGTCCATTAAAATCCTACAAAGGATGTAAATATATGGACGTACATAGTACATCCATTTTTAGTCCGTGGACCAATGTACTTAAAATGGGTCTTAAACGGACGTCCATTGGACGAATGGTGCTATCTGGGTATATAGATGACATTAAAAGCGCATCGCTGAAAGAACTAAAGGCTATCCCAAAGATCGAGTTTTAGAAGTGTTTCGAGTATTGGAAGAAGAGCTGGCACATGTGCATAATATCCAATGGGCGACAACATTAATGTAGACGAATAAATAAATATTTGTTTTAAAAAACGAAAATTCCCGATATGCTTGCAAAACGACGGCCCTTAATCTTTATTTTTGGGAATAGGAAAAAGTCAGACAGAGGCATGTCTGGCGAATATGGATGCTGGGGCATCATTACAGTATTGTTTTTGGCCAAAAAATTTGTTCAAAATTTAATAATCTAACAAATTTTGCTGCCACTTCTCTGATGGTTTATAACTATTTCTTCCACTTTTTCCATGTTTTTATCGGTTGTTAATGTGTTGTGCGTTCGGGGCGCTCGTCATCTTCAACGTCTTCACAGCCATCTTGGAAACTCTTATACCACTTGTAAACTCTTGTTTTATAAAACATAAGTATACTTATAGCAGACTCACTATAGGCCTTTGTTAACATTTCACAAAATTTATTTAATTTTTTAAGCAAAATTGGATACAAATTCTTTGATTCATTTCTTTTAACGAACGAAAAATCGCCGAGCTTATAAAACACGTCTAACCTTAGCGGCTGCCACAGACAAAGTAAACAATGAAAACAGCTAAAGTTTTTATTATACTTGGGCATGTATACCAACATAATAAGAAAAATTTTATGATAACCGGACCCTCCGAACCCGCGAAATTTAACAATTCCCGTTATTTTCTGAACACACCTCGTATATCAAATAATAATGAAAAGTAAAGTTTAATGATTATTTTTTAGAAAGTTTGGTTTAATTATTCTAAAAATTTGCCACTATTACAACAAACAAGTTTTGCAAAGGGATGCAATACAACAAGCCACCAAGAAATGTGGTGACGCTCATTTCGGAGCAGGAGATCCAGTTCAGAACACAGTTATCGCCTTCTATCTTGGCCCCACACCATGTAATGGGAGGGTTGGTACAGAAGAAGCTTTCAAGGCCTCCAAATACCTATTGAATCATGCAGACAGAGTGCATAACTATAACTATTGTATGAAAAATGCATTGAACCTTAATCTTGATACCTATAAAGATGTTATGAATAAATAGGCTTTACCATGTGTGGTAAAAAAGTTGCAAAATTTTTGCCTTTGTGTTTTTTGAATTCAAAAATACATAATAATAAAATTTTTTATAGTTTTATTAACCCTTCGTTATTATTCAACATTATAATTACATATTAATAGATAATTACATAATAAATAAAAATAAAAAATATGAACTTGTGTAATGTATACATTAAAATTTAATGTATTGATCTTAAATTATTATTTCTACTCCCACCTTTAAAACGCCCTTTATCGTACATGTTTCCATGACACTAAGTGACCTTTTAAATACACATTGACAAGTTGTGGATTTATGGCGCTTTAGTTAGCAAAAGGTTTTAGTCACGGACTGAAGTTAGTTTTAAGTTAGTTGACAGTTGGGCGAATTTTTGTTAAATGTACATTTTGTATATATATTTTGTCCAGGCAGGTCAATTTGATCGATTTTTTTCCTTTGTGATAGAACAGTGTAATATACTACAAAAAATTCTATAAGTTTATAAATAACAAAAATAAACTTTAAAGAAATAAAACCTATAGGGTTAATCTGAAATAGGGAAGGAACATAAGGAAGAAATGAAACATTGTCGTCCTCCTAACGCATCTTCCTGAACGTTTTATGACACATTGCTTTTGACTTTTTCAAACGTTATTTTTCAGAAATACTGTTAAATGTAAATATCTTTCGGCATTTCTTTGGAATTTCTACTATGCTATAATACAAAATGAAAATAAAAAAGTTAACTTCTAAAACAAGAGTTGTATGTAGCGTTTTGTAAAAGACACCAAAAGTGTACGCAAAAAAATCTTACCTTTAAAATATTTGTTGCCGAACTATCAAACATGTATGCCCTCTAGAAATAACACGATAGTATCTCTACCTCGTGTCTCTATTTCGAAGCAGTCGGCATAGAAGACGACGTTAGGAAAAAGACAAGATTTTTGAATGTCAACTTTAATATTTTTTTCTGTTTAAACTACATTGTAAAAAACTATTTTATTTTTATATACGAATAAAAGAACTTTTCATTGTTCAAAATTAATTTATTTTTTCAGAAGAAAGCTGCAAAGAAGAAGAATATAATAATTTAAATTAAAAAATCGCCTCTGGGGACAGTTAGGTTACAGGACATTTCACCTAGTTTTTCTGCCATATATAGAAACATAAAATAATTTTAAAAAAATACGATGGGTCCTAACAGGAAGGGGGTATTTAAATATAATAAATACAAAACTTATCAACAAAGGTCAAAAATAAAAATAAAATTAGCTGGGGACAGCAAATGTACATTTAACGAAAATTTGCCCAGTTGTCAAATGTCATACAATCGCTAAAATAAAGTGCCTTTCTTGTAAAATAATACTAAATGTGAAAATTATTTTATTATCTCAATACAAAAATACAAAAGTATTAAATAGTTTCTCAACGCCAATATTTGAAAAGTTTATATGAACATTTTACTGACCTTTTAATTTCGCCGGCAATAAATTATAACTTAAATTCGGGCACGGACTCCACTGTAAAGTGCTCATAAAACATTTTAAGAGCAAAATAAAAAAAATTTGACGGTTAATTTTGTTTTAATTGGATGTTTATTAAAAATATGTATGCACAATTTCAATTCTCCAATTAAAACTTGCGATTTTATTTAAATATTATCATAACTTTTTAAATCAGATTAAAGATTAGTTAATTTCCTAAAAAAGATCTATACATTTTTTATATATTTTACTGTTTTGTTGTAATACACGTTTAAAGTTTTAATTTAAGGTTAAATGTATAGTATACATTTATTAAACAATAATTCTAAGGGTGCCACATTTTATTTAGGGCCGATTTATTCATTTTTGATTTATTTGACGAATAATTTCTTTGGATACTAGATATTGCCAAGACATGAAAGTTATCGGCCCGATAAACTTTACTAAAGATGAATAAACCGGTCCTTAGTTAAATTTCATGATTTTCTTCGTAACTTTTACTACAATTTTTCATTTTTGTTTATAAAAAACACTTTAAAAAACTAAACAAAAATTATAGAATACGTATACTGAAAATGACAATTCAAACATATGTTGATATCAAATAAATTTTTAATAGATCTAAGTTTCGTGGCAACCTTTAAGGATATATTAATTAAGGGAACATAAATGTATACGTCAAAGGTTAGATTAAAAGTTTGAACGTTTATTGCAACAAAACAGTAAAATATATAAATAAAATTGTAAAAACCTTTTTTTTAGTTATGCAAATATTAAATATTTAAATTAAATCGCTAGTTTTAATTGGATAATTGAAAAAGTGCATAATATTTTTAATAAACAGCCAATTAAAACAATTCAAACCGTCAAATTTTTTTTATTTTGCTCTTAAAATTTTAGTTATGACCTAATTAACAAGAATATAAAAAAAAATTAGGTTTCACAGAAAGTCCAAAAATCAGCTCTCAGAACAGCACCGTGATTTGCTAATGGCTGCAATATTAAACAATATTCCAATTCAAATTTTTAAACATTTTTAATGTTTAGCTTTTCAAAAAGTTCTTCCAAATGCTCCTTATCTTTTATTATTTGGGCTATAGAGACATTGACAATTATTAAAGGGGACCTCTTCAATAATTTGTGCACCGGGGCCACTTTAGCCCAAGCTCCGGCCCTTTTTACCTCATTAAATTTGTAAGTGAAATTGGACTACAACTTATCTACTAAATTAAAGTTTTATCGTTGTGTTTTATTTTATATTAATGATCATTTTTTACAAAATGTTTTTTTACTTCACCTATTTAATATAAATATGCGACTGATAAAAATTATTTTTATAGCTATTCTATAAACTATAGCAAACATGGTTGTTCCATATTATTCAGTTTTACTGCTGGGTCTTCTACTTATTGGTGAGTTTTGTATATCCTTTAATATTATATACATAGTTTAAAATATAATTTTTAGTATTGCCTTCATGCCAGGGGTATTCAATTTCAACAGAGAAAGGGTATGTTTATTATTATTATTATTTCTGATTTTATTATTTACTATATGGGGTAATCAGGGACGTAGCGAAGGTTTTAATAAAATGCTGATTATTTTGAAGATTTTGCCGACTGCAGCAACTTTTAATACACTGTTCAAAATTTCATGACCATTTTAACACCAAATTAACACCATACATTGTCTATATCGATACAAACTACAAACCAAAATGGTGTTAAATATGGTTCGTTGGTCCGGTGTAAATTCAAATACTAAAATAGTGTAAATTAAACTTTCACACATTATTAAAATAAATTTTACCTGGAGTAAATTGAACCCTTTTTTAGTGTTAAATATTATGTGTTTTTGTCAAATTAAATCATACTACACAGAAGTTACAAGTTCCTTGACGCATTACTAGAGGTATTATTCCAGAAAATTGAACCTTCAACTCGCTAGAGATAAAGTTTTTAGTGAGTTCCACCAACTTCAAATGCTTCAAGTATTGACAGCTGTTTCCATCTATTTAAGGTCTCTTTAGTATTAAACAACTTGAGCTTATATACTCTTCATGTAAGTCAACAGAGGCGAGATTTAAGAACGTCACGTGATCCACACCGCCTTAGCCGCGATCGGTACACACTATGCAACCAGGAATGCACGGCAAATTGTTTTAATCGTTTTAACAGAGTGCTTTAGGTTGAAATAACTCTTATTTTACAAACAACATATTTAGTAAACTGAACCATACAGCGGCTTGGTTTCACTAAGGTTTTCTGGGTTAATTTAACCAATTAAAAAAAAATAAATAACTATCTGGTTTAGTACCGTCAAACTAATCTTTGTTTATATTTGCCTTCCCACATTTGATTTAAATAAATACTTATGGGTCAACTAAATTAATATAGTAAAATGAACTATTCCTTTTTTATGTGTAGGTGCACTTCTCAAATATTTTTAGATTAACACCGTTTTGGTGTTTGGTATATAACATTTTCAACCATAATTCATGGTGTTTATATTAACACCACTTGGTGTTGGATTTTGACACCATTTTAGGATTACTCTTTACACCACAGATATTTTAAACATTGTAGGTGTAAAATTAAGGGAAAAATTATACTTAACAATCTTTAAATAAATAATTTTTGGAAAATGCCGATTCCAAAAACCTTGGGAGTAAGACACCCCCAACAGTTCGCCATAGCTACGTCCCTGAAGGTATTTCCTTATTCCTAATTTTTATTATTATTTATTTACGAGGTGTGTTCAGAAAATATCGGGAATTTTCGTTTTTTTAAACCAATATTTATTTATTCGTCTACATTAATGTTGTCGCCTTCAAAATAGTCCCCATTGGATATTATGCACATGTGCCAGCTCTTCTTCCAATAGTCGAAACACTTCTAAAACTCGGTCTTTGGGATAGCCTTTAGTTCTTTCAGCGATGCGCTTTTAATGTCATCTATGCTTGCAAAACGATGGCCCTTTAAGGTTCTCTTTATTTTTGGGAATAGGAAAAAGTCAGACAGAGGCATGTCTGGCGAATATGGAGGCTGGGCCATTATTACAGTATTGTTTTTGGCAAAAAATTTTGTTCAAAATTTAACAATTTTAGAACAAATTTTTCTGCCACCCGTTCCATACCCAAAACATTCGAAAAAATTTCATGGGATAAGCCAATCGATATACCAACATCATCAGCGACTTCAGTGATGGTTTATAACCATTTATTCCACTTTTTCCATGTTTTTATCGGTTTGTTAATGTGCTTGTGCGTTCGGGGCGCTCGTCATCTTCAACGTCTTCACAGCCATCTTGGAAACTCTTATACCACTTGTAAACTCTTGTTTTACTTATAGCAGACTTACTATAGGCCTTTGTTAACATTTCACAGAATTTATTTCATTTTTTTAAGCAAAATTGGATACAAATTCTTTGATCCATTTCTTTTAACGAACAAAAAATCGCCGAGCTCATAAAACACGTCTAACCTTAGCGGCTGCCACAGACAAAGTAAACAATGAAAACAGCTAAAGTTTTTATCATACTTCTGGGGCATGTATACCAACATAATAAAGAAAATTTTATGATAACCGGACCCTCTGAACCCGCGAAATTTAACAATTCCCGTTATTTTCTGAACACACCTCGTATATCTAATAATAATGAAAAGTAAAGTTTAATGATTATTTTTTAGAAAGTTTGGTTTAATTATTCTAAAAATTTGCCACTATTACAACAAACAAGTTTTGCAAAGGGATTCAATACAACAAGCCACCAAGAAATGTGGTGACGCTCATTTTGGTGCGGGAGATCCAGTTCAGAACACAGTTATCGCCTTCTATCTTGGCCCCACACCATGTAATGGGAGGGTTGGTACAGAAGAAGCTTTCAAGGCCTCCAAATACCTATTGAATCATGCAGACAGAGTGCATAACTATAACTATTGTATGAAAAATGCATTGAACCTTAATCTTGATACCTATAAAGATGTTATGAATAAATAGGCTTTACCATGTGTGATAAAAAAGTTGCAAAATGTTTGCCTTTGTGTTTTTTGAATTAAAAAATACATAATAATAAATTTTTTTATAGTTTTATTAACCCTTCATTATTATGCAACATTATAATAATATAATAATAATATATTAATAGATAATTACATAATAAATAAAAATATGCCTGTACATTTTTGAAAAATGAAATTTTTTAAAAAGTAACAAAAGTTGCGTAATTACAAGCCTTTAAAAATGGAATTTAAAAATTGGATAAAAAACCCGCGGTTTTCAAATAATTAAAAAAAACTGAAAACCTGTCAAAACCAAACTTCGTTATTCCCGGAAATTTTGAAAAAATAATTCAGTAAAATTCATAAAACAAATAAGAAATTCCACACTCAACGGTAAAAGACCACAAATGAATTCGCAAATATATTTTGTCGTAAATATATTTTAAAATGCAGTTGTCGGCCTTTTTTTAGAGGACTAAAATATAAAAATGTTTAATTTTAAGGTTATGTTTATCCCACTATTATTTTGTGTTAGATTTTATAAAAATGTCTAAACTTAAATATAAATTATATAACATGCAACTATTTAGTTCTTGAATAACATTTACAATTAAAAACACAATAGTTTACCATGATCACTTGGATAAAATATAAGCATATAAAGAATAATTATTAAAAAAATTAGTTCAAAATAACAAACAGAACCGATTCAAAATTTGAAAAAACTTTAAAAATCGTCCGAAGTCACCCCGTTCTACGGTACTCAATTTCGATTTATTATAATAAATCGAAATTGAGTACCTACAAAATTAAGCGAAGTTTTTCAGTTTTTTCTTGCAACGCGAAATACAAATAACGTGCGCGATTTAGCTGTGCAATTGAAACTTTGCGAACAAAATTTTTCGAGTAAGACTTCGGCCTTCCTCTCTTTAGTATAAAAACTAATTATTTATTTATAAATGATGTGCAAATCGTATGCTTCAATTATATTGTTCACAATCCAATAATGCTATCGAACGCCACCAGATGGCGCTCGTTGCGAAAACCCGATACTTCTTTAGGGTATTATCTTCACTCAACGGTATTATGTAAATATCTACTTAACATTATTACATATGTCATTGTCCATGTCATGATAATATGAAATTGCTGTTAAAATCAAATTGAATTTTCGGAATTTTAAAAATATGTATGTTGTGGATGCAATAAAGAGCTACAGTATGTAAAATTAAACATTTAAATTATACA
This sequence comes from Brassicogethes aeneus, assembly GCA_921294245.1. Classification (NCBI taxonomy): domain Eukaryota; kingdom Metazoa; phylum Arthropoda; class Insecta; order Coleoptera; family Nitidulidae; genus Brassicogethes; species Brassicogethes aeneus. The sequence continues at coordinate 4,430,966 of OV121132.1, read as the reverse complement.
TAAAAATAACATTCAATTTTATAGCATTAAACCTAGAAAACCCTAGCGCGTCGTATGTCGCCAAACTTTTCATATTATTATTTTTTTAATAATAACTTTTTAGAAAAATAATTAAAATACATTTTCCAGAAAAAAAATTAAAGCTAAATTATTCCCAATTTATATTTTTAAAAACTAATTTTTTTAATGATCATGACCAATTTATACTATAATAATTAAAAATAAATTTATATTTTAATGAAGTTTTTATCTTTATCTTATCTTATTTTTTTGTTTCTCTTTTTAATATAAATATGAAGTTAATAAGAAATATGTACAAGGTATTTTCTTATAAATGGGACACCCCTATAAAATCTTTACTATAGTAGAGATATCGAAAAAAATTAAAATCCAGCTTGCATGGTTTAAAAAATTAATGTTTTTGACAAAATTATGAATATTTAAATAGAGTTTTTCTACTCCCACCTTTAAAACACCCTTTATCGTACATGTTTCCATGACACTAAGTGACCTAAATACACATTGACAAGTTATGGCTTTATGGCGCTTTAGTCACGGGCTGAAGTTAGCAACAGGTTTTTAGTCAAATTTTTTAAAAAGTAACAAAAGTTGCGTAATTACAAGGAATTTAAAAATTGGATAAAAAATCCACGGTTTTCAAATAATGAAAAATAAACTGAAAACCTGTCAAAACTAAACTTCGTTATTACCGGGAATTAAAAAAAAAAACAATTTAGTTAAATTCTTTAAACAAATAAGTTGTCTAAATGCAAACACCATTATGAATTATTAATAGCGTTGATGAGTGGAAGTCTCCACTCAACGGTAAAAAAAACAAAAACGGGTATTATATTATGTATTATATATTATGTTGCCATGAATTCGTAGATTTATTTTAAAATGCAGTTGTCGGTCTTTTTTTAGAGGACTCAAATATATAAATGTTTAATTTTAAGGTTATGTTTGTACCACTATAATTTTCTGTTAGATTTCATAAAATTGTCCAAACTTAAATATAAATTATATTAGATAATTATGCAAACATTCCAGAATTAAAATTATACACACATAATTTTAATTCACATAATTAAAATTATACTATACATCATTTTAATTCGATTAAAATTATCCTCATAATGTTAATTTGGCAACAACGCAATCGCTTTTTTTGCCAACTTTTGACTTTTCGTTTAGCTAGTTGGTAATGTGACAAAGAATTTTACTTAAATTGAGGAAGTGCATTCCAAAACTCGGCTTTGAGAAAAATGTCAAAAACCTTACACGTGAGTACTAACGCATATCAGGCCTACAGAATACTTTAAACTAAATAAATAAGAATATACCTAGATAAGGCAAGGCAAGTTTTGGAATAATAGTCAATTTGTGAATGAAAGGTGAGTTTTAGAATATTTAGACATTTTATTAAAAAGTGGATAAGCCAAGTTTTGGAATGGACCTCAATTACTGTTTCAACAGAAAAAAAAATTAAAGATGTATTTTATATCCCTAGCCCAATTCTTTTTTTAATTGTATAAAAATTGTACATTACGTAACTATATAAACATAATAAAGAATAATAAATCGAAATTGAGTACTAAATTAAGAAAAAGTTTTTCAGTTCTTTCTTGCAACGCTAAACACAAATAACGTGCGCAATTTAGCTGTGCAATTAAAACTTTGCAAACAAAATTTTTCGAGTAAGACTTCTGCCTTCCTCTCTTTTGTGAAAAAACTACGTATTTATTTAAAAATGATGTGCAGTTCGTATGCTTTAAATGTATTGTTGACAATTCTTAAATTCACGCAATGCTTTTAAATTCCACCAGATGGCGCGCGCGTTGCGAAAACCCGATACTTTTTTAGCGTATACTTATGTGCTAAAAGTGACTGCTTTGTAACACATAATAATATTATATTATATATTATATTATATATTATATTATCATCACCATTCATTATTTTTCCTACAAACACCATGAATATATTCATGTATACATAATAATATTTAACACCAAATTTAATTTTAATTTACAACAATATTGCAAATTTACATAAAACATCTCTGAACAAATCTAATTACACCCCAGAGGTTACACTAAGAAAAGGCGAAAAGGATCATGATCACATCATTAATAATAACTCGAGAAATTCCTCGTAAAAACTTTACAACAAAGTAACATTTTTATTTATATCACCCCAAGGAAAAGATTACCAAACATTTTTGCTGAGGAATCACGACTGCACAAGAAACTTTTTCCACTAATTTGTTATGGCTCACATCAATTGTTATATTATTTAAACTTTATACGATCTAATAGCTATTTCAATTGCCCTGTGGACATCGAAAATTGTGATATTCGGTAATCATTTGATACCGCGGGCCTTTTTTGTCTATTATAAGTAGAGACCGAATTATATGTAAAAAATTATAATAACAAGAAACATTATAATTTAGATTTTTTAACTTTATTAAACTGTAGATTTTGTCTTAAACATTTCTTTTATATTTGTAATAGATGGCGCTGTAATGAAAAAAAAATCAATTTTGTTCGATTTTTCCTCTGTATACCATTCTCCAATAATTTTTCCATAAAAATATAATTTTTTGGTAATAATTGTCTTATTAAATTAAATCTGATTTTTTAAGTACCCACGATTTTTTAACTAATATTTAAGTTTCCTTTGGTTTAAGTTTTACACATTATTCGGTGATAATTATCAATTGCGCACCATGGTCACTTTTTACCTGCCAGCATTAAATCCTTTAATTTATTGTACTATTTTTAATAAAAATATATCATTTAAGGTAAAAAAAACATTATTTTGTCAATTAATTAATTTATTCTTAATTGAGGTATAAGAAAATGTCATTTAGTTATAAATAATAATTATTATTGAGGTATAAAGAAACTATTTATAGTTTAGCATTATTTAATCAATTTAGTTCGAAGATTAATTTGCAAACAAAAATACCTTCTCTCGTTAAGCAGTTATTCATAATGGATTTTTTAACAGTGGAAGAAAAAATAGAAATGATTTTGATTTATGGAGAAGCAGGCAGGAATCTTGATGATGCTGTTAATATCTACGCTCAGCGTTTTCCTGATAAAATTCGATCACGTACTTCATTTCACCCTACAGTCAAGCAGTTAACTACAAGGGGGAGTGTTCAACCGAAAAAAAGAGTTCGTCGAGCAGAAAAAAAAATACAGAAGAAAATTACACCGCCATCTATTACAAATATGATATTTTTATCCAAACATTATTATAAAACTAATGCGCTTATTTTTTTGAGAATAACAAAATCCAAAATAAATAAATATTGAACTAAAACAAAAAAAATAAACTTTTAACTTTTTGTAGTTTTTTAAATTTTTTTAACATTTTAAATATTTTTGACTGTTTTAATTTTTTTTGTTACATTTTATATTTTTACAATGGCATATAAATCCGGTATATAATAATGTCATTATTATAACAACTTCTTGACACGAAAGATACCGTAAGAGTAATGCGACTCAAATTATAATAGATCTTCTTCTTCTTCTTCTTGGTCGTCATTGACTTTTCCATGAGAATTTTTCATCAGGGATCATTCAAACACGATTTGGTAATTATGCGAGTAAACAAACTTAAAGTACAGTTGTATTCAATAAAAAAGCGTACAAGAATTAGAATGAGAGAAAACTGTCAAAATAATATTATTGCTTAAAACCGGCTTATCACTGACATAAGTCATTAAAATAATTAATTTAGGTTATAAAGAGCATTAGCTGGCCATACACAGGCGTTATTTCGCGCGGTTTATCGTGGCGTGTTGGGATGTAGCGGTTAGTATGCACGAAAGAACGGCATGGCAAAAAAAGCGTCATGTTCCATACACTTGATAAAGTATTCAAATGATTTAGCAAGTGATCGCCGTGGTATATTAGTTTCAAAGGAAAAATCGTATGTGAGTGGGCAAAAAGTGTCATTTATCGAGTCGTTTGAAACTGCATGTGATCATGTACAAATTTTCAACGTGAAATTTTGCCAAGCAAAGGTAAACCGTGACGCGGAATGTGGCGTGTGGACACTCCACACTCCAGAGGAAAGCACGTCTGAAATCCCTTCCCGTTCTATCATTGCGCGCGGCGATACTCACTCACGTACATGATTTTCCATATGTTTTTGCAGATAACACGATAAACCGCGCGCAATAACGTCTGTGTATGGCCAGCTATTGACGTCGCGACGTAGGTTAATTAAATAATATTGCAAAAATTATTAATTTTTAATATAGATTTTTTATTTCTATTATACCACGGTACGAATTGACCATTCTTCTTCGATTCTTGATACTATTTGAGCCTTTTTAACTGACGAGGCATTTTTATTTTCTACTGTCAGTTATAGTGACTTAAGTCAGTGTAAAGCCGGTTTTACGCAATAATGTTGACAGTTTTCTCTCATTCTAATTCTTGTACGCTTTTTTAATGAATACAACTGTACCTTCCTAAAGGCAGAAAAAGAGTGCGCACTTAAAACTTTTACAAGAAAGTCGTATCAATAAAAAAACAGGTCTTCAAAAAGATATTTTTAATCTATGAAAGTCGTAACGTCATCTTTAAAAACAATTGGGTTTGATTGGGAACCTAATACCCAATGGGTATTCATCGTTTTCATCATAAATTGTGTACAGGTAAAGATTTTTTGTAAATTATTAATATATTCTTCTTTTGATTGCCTGGCCATGGCCACGTGCAAGTTAAGTCCTGCAAGTTTAGTTGTAGTCCATATGCTTAAGGGTAATATAAAAATGTATGTAATTCAAAGTAATTGCAGCGCATGAACGATATGCAAATTACCCGTGCGTTTTTTGCACTTGGTAAAAAAATAAAATTTTGTTCGTTCTTGCTTTTAATTTTAAATATTTTACTATGTTATTACAGTTCAGTTTTTTTTATTATTTTTTTTTATTAAGTTGGTAGCTTATGCCAGTTTCATTTAGTATTTTTAGTATTTAAAAAATGGTACTTCTGCTGAGGACCTTAATTAAATACTCTGACACTGTCAAATTTACAGTAATATTTGTTATTTATGATTTTAATTTTTTTAAGTAAAGAAAACTACCACATTAAGTATAAAAAAGAAAATGCATAAAAATTCACAAATTGATTAAGTAATGAAATCAATGAAAAAATAACGATTTGTAAATCAAAATCATTGAAAAAGATAAGCAATAATCACGAAACTTTTTCTTCTTTCAATTTGCAACTTGCTGATCATAATAGTCCTGGATAATATATACATTATAAATGAATAGGTGAGAATAAGAACAGTACAAGTCCAAAATTTGACATTTTCATCTGAAATAGCCATTTTGTTTTAAATTCGAAGCAGCAACGAAGAAGTAGAAGAACATTTTTAAAATCGGCTTGTTAAGGTGTTTGTCAGAGCTAACTGTGAAGCATTGAGAATAAGAACAGTACAAGTCCATGGACTTGTACTGTTCTTATTCTCAATGCTCATGAAAGCTGTCAGTTGGTATACCATATATATTTATTATATGATAATATATATAATATATTTTATTCTGCTTAAGTGTAAAATACAACAATGTTCTCATCTGATAGTAGCGAAAATGACACAAGACGTAGGAAAAATCCAGAACGATGAAAAATTAATAATAGAAAGTTTGTACGTCAGCGTGGTGAGTTTTATATATATGTCTACATCTGGAAAAATTGTCGAAGAAAAAAGAACTGGACCACCATGTAATAAAAAGAAAATAAATGATATAATTTTTTTTTTAATTTAATGAAGTAGATCAAGGGAGAAGATCTAGAGTTTTACCACCATGTAACATCCTGGCCAAACACTAATACGGATGATGATGCCGGTATACAAAATTGATTATTTAATATTTTTGTTCAATAAAACTGTTTATTTTGTTCAATAAATTCCTTTTTGATCAATAAAAATGCTTTTTGTTAAAAAAAAATGCTTTTTAATAAAAAATGCTTTTTGTTAAAAAATGCTTTTTGTTAAAAAATGCTCTTTATCTATAAAAATGCTTTACCACATCGTGATGTTTTATTTTTTTCAATTCTAAAACAAAATTCTAAAGATTATTATAAGAATTCTGTGTCAAAATTTTATTGAGATTAAGAACAGTACAAGTCCAAGTTTATTTTTTGTGCATAATAAAGCATGCACGTGGTAAAATAAAATATTTTTAGTTTAATGGACGTCTAAAATCATACACCACAGCTTGTATGTACTTTTAAACCTGAAAATATCCTAATAAACAAAATAAACAGTTTATTTTGTTTTCTCAAAATTCAAACATTTGGACATGTACTGTTCTTATTCTCACCGATTCAAATATTATTAAGCCACTGCAATGGCTTTAACAAAATACCCATTCACCATTGGAGTCCAATAATTCGACAACATTCACGTGTGTTTACATAAAATTTTAATTTCTTTTGTATAAATTCTTTTCAAAGTGAAGATTATCCGCTAGGAATACTTTGTCTCTCCTGGGCCGTAGTCACCTATATTTAACTACTTTTTTTATATGATTTTACTAATCTACGCACCACCAAAGCCAAATTAATTGCATTTTTAACAACGAATTTTGGCAACTCAACTTGCCGTTTAGGACGTGGCAAGTAGTACTTAATAAACACATAAATAATAATAATAATAATAATTAAATGTCTTTATTTATTTTTTAAATTTCTGAAACTACAAAATTTACATATCTGGGCGAAGTTCAGATAGATAAAAAAAAATTATCCCCTGCTCTACCACCAAATCTTATGTAAGTAATCAAACCATTTTCTAATCTTTGCCTTTAATAAAGGTAAATGGTAGAAGCAGTAAATATAAATGAGAAACGTAAACACAATTTCTATCACGACAAGAAAATAACTAATTGTCGTTTTCATTAAATAGCCATTCTACTACTTAAATAGTTAAATTAGATAATTATAATTATGGATTGCTAACCATTGGGCAATGCCTTTCCGCTGGGATAATGAGTCAATAACATATAACGAGTCATTTTAAGTGATTCTAAGAGGGGGTGGAAAGTAAAAACAACACCCCAGTTATAAGTTATAATGTCCTACACATTGCAAGAGAAAATTGACATGATAAGCTCGTCAAAAAATAAACATTCATTATTATCTAATTTCCAATTACAATTTCCAAGTACATTCTTTACGTTAATTATTTTTTCTACTCCCACCTTTAAAACGCCCTTTATCGTACATGTTTCCATGACACTAAGTGACCTTTTAAATACACCTTGACAAGTTGTGACTTTATGGCGCTTTAGTCACGGGCTGAAGTTGGCAACAGGTTTTTAGTTACGGGCTGAAGTTAGTTTTAAGTTAGTTGACAGTTGTCAAATGTCATACAATCGTTAAAATAATGTGCCTTTCTTGTAAAATAGTACTAAATGTGAAAATTATTTTATTATCTCAATACAAAAATACAAAAGTATTAAATAGTTTCCCAACGCCAATATTTGAAAAGTTTATATGAACATTGTACTGACCTTTTAATTTCGCCTGCAGTAAACTATAACTTAAATTCGGGCACGGACTCTACTGTAAAGTCCTCATAAAACATTTCCTTTACTTTCACTGTGAAAAACTGTCAATTTTCAATATACATTTCGATTTTTAACCTTTATAATCTGTGTTTATAAATTAAAAAAATTGACATTTGACGATGACACACAGATTCCCCTATTGTTTCATAGATGGCGCTCTATAAAATTTTTTGATTTAAATCATTTTAAGATAATAATAAGTATTTGTCGTAGAAAAAGTATAGTATGCACCTCATTTATAAACTTTTCTGTACACCCATTAATTTAAGCTCGTGCCTAAATTAAATTTGTGTATAAAATGGCGTTTATCAAACTTGATACATAATATACTATAATTTGCTTATAAATTGTTAGACACGGATAGGTCGGGTGTTTAGGTTACAGGCCTACACGCAGCAGGTCCGTGTTCAATTTTCGGTGGATTTTAGAAATTAGAAAAAATGGCTTTTTTATTGTCAAATTAAAATGTTAAACCACACGGCGGTGTATTTTGTACATTGCAAATTTTATTATTTTTATTATTTTATTGGAAAATGTACATTTTCGTGAAATAAACGATATTCTAGCGCAAAATTACTTATAAAAATAAAATTTGTTATCAAATTGTTTATTTCTACCAAAAATAAATAAAATAAACAATTATGAGGACGGTAGAGTAGCGAATATTCTATTGTTTTTATTATTTTATAATAATACGGCTTATTTGTAATAACGCGGTGTAAAGCCGACAGAAAGCATGCCGCTCTTTAGGCGCGTGCCGAAAGCAAATTCGCTTCTGTTTTTATGCCAAGGATATACATTTATTTCAGATGAAATTAATAAAAAAAAATTTTATACAATTTTCTCAAATTCCATAGTTTATAAGAAGTTTCACTTCTACCACTGTATATGCTGCACATGATTTTTTAATTTATTATTAATAAACCAATTCATACCATTATTAAATGTTATCCCTTATAACAGTGCAGCTAAAACCCATTTCTGTATAGTGGTGCATTTAGAGATCGCAATACCACAGTTTAATTATGGCGCACTCAGTTTTTACCGTCCGTGCATAATACACACACACATAGGTATAAAATGGAACGAGCGAGCAAGCGGCGAGATCCTCGAGATAATTCAAAAAGAAACATTAACATAAACGAGAACGAACGGTTACTCGTTACATGGCGAACATGTGACGTGCGTAAGACCAGAAGTCCTCTCCATGTTAATTTTATTTCTCGTTCCTAAACCTACTTGATGATTGATCATTACTAACCACCGTGTGCCACCGAGTAATTTATTGTTCTCTACGTATAATTTTGAGTAAATATAGTTATTACACTATAAGAGAGCTGTATAAGTACATATTTTGAAGGGCTACTTTTATAAAACTTTCAGGTTGTATATTTTTAAAAAATATTAAATTATAAATGTAAATGCAGAAACACATTGACAAATATAGTTATTATTATTTGTCCAAAAAAGCAACAAAAACGTTTTGTAGTATTAATGAAACCCTATAGGGTTTCATTAATACTACTATTATAATGGTATTATTCATAGAAATTTTGTAAATTTTACAAATACCTTTTCGTTTAAAATAAAACTTTTTTTATGATATTAATAAAATGTATGTAAATTTAACAACAAATTAATTGTTAATTCAATAAACTATTTTTATTGTAAGAATGGTCACATTTTTAACCTACTGTTGGGTGTTGGGTAGTTTTTTTTAAATAATTGCAAGGCATTAAAACAAATTATTTATTATAGCAAAAAAATTAACTCATACAAAATAAAAAAAATATAAAATTACTTTTTAAACAACAAGTCTGCTTCGTTTATAAAATAGACCTTAAATATTTCTTTTAGATATTTTTATCATGCTAGATTTTACCACACTTCACTCGCACAAGTGTATTCAATAAGATTATAACACGGACTGTGAATTATAAAGTTATGTTCACCAAGGAGAGCGCTGGCCCTTTCCCTCTCTTTTTAAGGGAATTAACAAAAATTTTATTACCATTGTAAAACAATAGTAAATATTAAAAACGTCTTTTTATAGCAATAACATATTTTTGTTATTGTTCTTAACGTAAGCTATTTACAAAGATTTTCTAACTGAAATAAAATTAATTTGAAATACAACGATAGTAATTTAAAAAAGACAAATATGCCATGGTAAAATGAACAAATTTTACTATAACAACTGCGCATTACTTTATGTAAGCTCAATTCACACACAACTATAGATTTAATAAAAACACTTTAAGTTCGACAAAGATTTAATATTAACATAAAGTATTTCTTATTGCCATGACAATATGATAACAACTATTACTTTGTTGGATGAATTTTTTTTATAAAAGCTCAACATTGCTGCTGAGAATTTTATTAACAGTAAAAAAAGTTTATTCTGTAAATAAAAATAATCTCATTACTTTAACAAATCGTAGGTTTTTGTCCCAATAATACACTATAAATTTAATAAAAAAGGTACCTTAGGTGGTAAATTTTCATGGCAATTACAATTTTAAATTTAAGTTAAATAATATTATTTTATTAATCGCTTACAAAATTAGTTTCATTATCAGAACCTGTACATTTTTCTTACTGTAATTATGGGGAATTTTACGAATTCTCTATTTTTTGTTTTATTGTTGTTTAAAGTTTCTACTGGGTTTTTTATTTGTCAAAACTAAGGATAGAAATATTTATATCATGTTACTATTGGTTTAATTTTATTTTCATGTTTTTCCAAAATATATATTGCTCCAAAAATACAATTTATCAAGATCTACACTTTAAAACAAATCCGGTTAAAATCGCACAATAAATAAAGATTTTACAGAGGTGAGTCGCAAACAAATGGGTCACACAGTATATATACTTAATAAAATATAATTGAAATAGTCTATATATACTCTAATGCTTCTTATAAACTATTTTGGGCGTATTTTTATTTACAACGACGTTTGTGGCAAAAATTAAAAAATATTCTTTTTTTCAAAAATCAAGAGATTTTAAAATATAAAAACACCGACGCATTCACCATTTCTGCTAAATTGGCGAATGCGACTCTTATCTTTTACTGTTTGTACCTATTCTCTTGATAAAACAAACTAAAATTTGCAAATTTCTTGTGAACGCCTTTTAAGTTTAAAATCTAAAGAGCACACGGAGAGAAATGTATAGTAAATTTTAGATAGTAAAAATAAATATAGTAAAATTTACTTTAAGAAATTTTTAGGGTAACAATATTATATATTCGTCAATACAATATTAAGATTGTAATACAAAATACTATTTTTTATTATACAATTTTAGTAAAGATTACAACACCAATATTAATAAATCATAAATGTATAATATATATTTTAATTTTTAATATGTTCGTATAGTAAATTGATTTTACTATCTACAAATAATATTACTATTATATTTACTATATGATTTATTCAAATTTAAGGTGTACATCTAATATTATAATATATTACAAATTAATAAAAAATATAGTAAAAATAAAGATACTTTTATGTTTAAGGTAAATAAACAATATATTTAAATATAATATACAATATAGTAACTCATGACATTTTAAACATTAAATTTTCTTAGTTTCTTCAATAAAATTTCTTGACCCATTACTGGTAATACTTTTAAGAAAGAATTGAACCTACTTGGTTGCATAGTATGTACCGATTGCGGCAAAGGCCACGTCGCGACGCGTCGTTAGACGGCGTAGATCACGTGATGTTCTTACATCTCGCCTCTGTTGGCTTACCAACCATGTTATATAAGCTCAGGTATTTCTTTGTTTTGGGTGTGTTCCACTACTACAAGTTGCTCGACAGTGTCGTGTCGACACTGCCCAGTGAGCATTTTTTTTGTCGCATTTGGGGAAAACTTCCGAAGTTGTGTCATAGCTAGTGTCAATTTGCACACACTTGTTTCGAAACGACGACTGCTGTATGACAAATACGTTTCGAAACTGAAGCACCGTGACACAACACATCAAGGGATATACCTAGGAATTGTGTGTCCGACTGGGTCAACGACTGTTTAGTAATCAGTACTCAATTCCTATACTTTGACGTACACAATGCCCATCTAATGACGTATACGTGTTTAACACAATTCCCAAATTATTACTGCTAAGTCACAGTATACAGTATAAAGTAAAAGAAGACACAAAGTGGTAAATATAATATTAATTGTAACAGCTTTAACTTTATAAAACACAAAGTGCACAACCATTGAGTAAAGACTTTACTCAATGGCACAACTATGGTAACAATAATATTAATAATGATATTCTTTTAACTTTAATGTTTCTATTTCATGGATGCATCACCATACTAAAGTATATACATATATAAATTTATTATAATGCAATAAATAAACTTAATAATTTAAAATGCCTAAAACAGTCGGAAAACCCAATTTTTCTTGCGACAAAAATTTTTTCCTGTAGTTTTTTGATGCTCTAATGAAATAGAGAGCACCCCTTTGTAAAAATAATAAATAACGAAAAAAAAATCGTATTTTCAAAAAAAAAAAAAAATTTTTTTACCCATATGTTTGTTATTATAGTTTTTTTGGGGTGGTTTATCAAAAAGGATGGTTATTTGTTAATAATTTCTTAATTTCGTTGTAAATATATGAGTTTAAGTATTTATTAAGTAATGGCTCTGATCATAGAATAATAAAGATGGCTACAGGAAACAAGATTCCCTGTTTGTGCCCTATTTGTGAAACCACACGCAGAGGAGGTATTGTGTGACCCATAAACTACTTCGTTGCAAACATGTTCTACCATTTGTCAATTATAACACAAATAAGACATTGTTTTAGTAAATGTGTCAATTATAGCGCAAAACAGGAATTGTTTCACGCAATACCGTGTTTACGCGCATGGCAATACATAACCTATAAAAACAATTGTTAACGTTAACGCAGTTTAGTTTTTCTATGGTTTAAAAAGATGTTTACGCTGGTCACTACCTTAGAAAAAAAAGACTGTGTTTCATATTAGTGCCGGATGGATGGATTAAAAATAATTTATTATATTGGCCGAAACATTTACTAAGATGGGAGGTAGAGAGGCTAAGGGCCGACCTCTGTTCTTGTCCTGAGGAAACGACATTTTGTTCTAAACCAGTGCTGCCAGAGCAGATGGTCAGATAATCCGTATATATTCGTGGAAAGGGTGGGGGGAAGCCTCGAAAAATCCGTAAAAATCCGTTTTTGTCTAAATTTCGAAGAATTTCTTCTATAAGGGGGATTTTCTTGACAAAACATACCTTTCGTCAAAGAAAATCCGAAACCTCTCAGAATTTTTCGGGGGAGTTTCAGAAGTTTGAACCTCTGCGTCAGTGATATAATTCTCGTCACTTTCCATTTTTCACAAAATAAAGTATTTTATATACAGATTCGGATATATAATAAACATTGACTTTGAGATCAAAATATTGCCACAATGCAGTTCAATGCACTGAACTGGAGTCAGTATTGGTTAGTCGTTACTATTGGTGGCATTGCGCCGCTTATATATTGGCAGCAATAACAACGTGTTATAAAACCTTAACAAATGATATGAAACTATCGTTCTCTTTGTCACACTCAATGAAAAAACATATGTTTCGCATATATTCGGCGTTTAAGAACCCTATATTAAGAACACATCCTTTTTCAATCCGCTTTCTTTTTCTGTCTAACGTAGTAAAAAGGAAGAGGAATAGAAGCGTGACAAAGATGATCAAAAAACGGGGCAAAAATGATGTTTTTTTAGTATTAGTATGAAGCTATCTTAAAAATCCGTAAAAATCCGTATTTGATGAAAATCCGTTCAAAATCCGTTTCCAATTTCTCTAGACCTGGAAAATCCGTAAAAATCCGTATTTGATGAAAATCCGTTCAAAATCCGTTTCCAATTTCTCTAGACCTGGAAAATCCGTAAAAAAACGGATAAATCCGTTCATCTGGCAGCACTGTTCTAAACTAATATTTTTTAAACGTGCGTACAAATACGGAATCGCACATCACACAATTACTACAATGTGTTATAAAATTATTTCTTGCGACTACACAGTGTTTTAACAGTTAAAATGCCTATATTGTTTCACAAACAAATCGTAGGTTTCAATCTGGGAAAATTTTAGGTTTAATTCCTACTTTATTTCATACCAAAGTTACCTGTGTGGCTATATGAACACAATGCCTACAGTTTGTTACACTTTACTTTCCACAGATCCCTTTTTGCGACCATGATGGACACATATATGTGTATACACATTAAGGTAACAGTTTTACACAAATCCTTGGTTGCGTCATACATCAAATGGTAGTAAGGAACTGCGACTCGTGTGTATACACAAGTCCTATATTGTGTACTCTATACACAATTCCTCTCTGGTGTCAGGAAGTCATGGTGTCATGACGTCACTGTGTATTTTTTAACACAAAACAAGGTCTCTGCGACGTAACAGCAATGTCGCAATAGACACATTTCCATTTTAGGAATAAAATGCTCCCTGGGTGATGATACCCAATATAGGTCAAAACACCTGCCTGTCGGTATTTGAAGTTGATGGAACGCACTCAAAACAAAAAACTTTGGTGAGGTGTAGGTTCAATTCTTTCTCATAACATTTTTGTATATTAAAAATACAATAAATATGTTACAATTTTTAATTGTTAAAAATATTCGATTTTAAAATATTTTATATTTAAAATGGCAACATAATATTTTAAAATTTACTAAACTTATTAGTAATGGAAAAAATCTAATTATAATAAGAATTAAAAACAAAATTGGTTGAGAATAATATTTTACCTTAAGGTTTAACATACATTAAAATTTACTCGATATGCATAGTATCTGGCAATATACAAGATAGTTGTCCCAAATAGTAATATAAATTATAGTAAGGGGTATTATAATTATGGTAATCGGCATTATTCTTTTCTCTCTGTGCAGTTTGATCAGCTGTAAAATCACGTGCCATTTTTAAACTTTAAGGGCCACTCAAAAGGCCCGGCCAACTCTTTTTCAACAAAGAAACCCAAACGCTATTCCTCGGCGGCCGCACCGCCACTCAGTATTCCTGTTGTGTCTGTCTGCCGCATTTGCATACCATTGATGTCGGTTGTACCATTTAGGTTCCCTTCTCGATGCGCCGGATGCCCAGGGGCTTGACCCATGCAGCATCGCATTCCTTCAGGCTTTGATGTTTATGTTAGACTTGATTGTTAACGAATACGGCACGAACTTTATGGGACTCGACTGTAAGAAACTGTTATCTGCTTCTTTCGCAACACTTTCTGAATACTTGGAAGGTGAGAAGGGTCGTAATCAAAATATTTACTCACATAAGTTCGAGGTATTTTTATTATTACCAACACGATTTCCACTAAAGTTATCTGGATGTACATTATAATAAAAACTTGTTTTGTACATTTAATAACAATGTAAATATCATATAATTCATAAATTTCTTTCTCGGATTCCTCATCCCTTTTCTAGATTCTGAAGGTAACTACTAATTCCTTGGTCTGACTTCTGAAATTGTTGCAAATATCATTAAGTGTGGTATCTCTAGTTTGTGAAGCATTTATAATGTTTAGGTCGGAACAGGATGATTTATACATATCTAATATTTTTTCGGGTGGTATGTTAAAAGTATTTTCCGAAATTATTAATTTTGTTGCCATTACTTTTTTATGTTCTCTTTCATGCACTCTATTTAAATCACTGTTATTCTGTAAGATGTCGTGTGACGAAGAAATCACTATATTACTTACTCTCTAAAAATAATTTAGTCAAAAATGTCATGGCGAAAAAGCAGCCACTAATAATTCTCGTCAACAGCAATTTCACGGTGTCCCTGAATAACTTTTAATTTAAAGGTTCAGACGTATCCGATTTTTTTTCATATTATGATAAAAAATCACTTACAAGACAATTTTTTTTCAGGATAAACTGAATTCGCTTGGCACTTTTTTAGAAAAATCAATTTTTATAAAAACATTAATGATTTTTAATCAATTTTTTAAGAATTTTAATTAGTGAACTCCAAATAATGACTAACAGCTTTTAATGTATTTGTTACATAAAATGTGCAATTCATTAGACTAGTGAACTATTGACATATGTCACTTGTCACATGTCAAAATCGTGATTGAAAATACCGTTGCGTTATTTTACCTTTTTTTCAATTTGTCGCAGATTTATTTATAAATTAGATATAAATAATTATAATTGCATTGATTATAGTGCAATGAAGCTAATAAAAAACCATGCATGGACTTAGTCGGATAATCGCGAGAGAATTTGTTTGTTTTGTCTTAAAAAAAAAGAAAAAATGTCTAAAATATGTGAAAAGATTTTGGAAAAAGTTCAAAGCATAGCTTTAAGTCCGAAACATCAGCAGCAGTTACTATCACTCTTAAAAAAAAAAAAAGAAATAGCGATAGTAACTGCTGCTGATGTTTCGGACTTAAAGTTTCACTAATATAGTTGTCAATATTTTCTTCTTTTACTCCAGGTTTACATTTATGTTTTTACCGCGGCCACCAACAATACTTGACAAACATTTGAAACATTTTCTCACCACACGCTTTCTTTCTTTTTTAATGGGTTTATTTTTAGCACTTTTTATAAAATTATACCCAATTATTTCCAATTAGAAAAATCAGGCAAATTTAGCGTGTTTCTATAAATTTCTTGTTTGGCTGCTTTATAAAATAAAATTTCACCACCTTTACATACAACTTTTGGTAATCGTTCATCTTCTACATCATATACTTTTTCCAGAATCTTTCCACATATTTTAAACATTTTTTCTTTTTTTTTTTAAGACAAACCAAACAAATTCTCTCGCGATTATCCAAGTCCATGCATGGTTTTTTATTAGTTTCATTCAACTATATACTGTAATCAATGCAAATATAATTATTTATATCTAATTTATAAATAAATCTTATAAATAAATCTGCGACAAATTGAAAAAAAAACGGTAAAATAATGCAACGGTATTTTCAATCACGATTTCGACATGTGACATGTGTTGGGCTTTTTTGAGGATGGTAGGTACTCAGCTGAATATCTGTCTGAGTGTTTGGTATCAGAGTACAAAACTCTAATAGAAAAACATTTTCCCCTAAAAAAATGTCTTCAACAACTTAAACCACCAGTTAAGTGGTTTACAAAATCACTCAAAAGCATGAGAGAGACGCTTTCCTGTCTAAAACTCATTGCAGAAGTTACATGCAACGCAGTGGATAAAAAAGCATATACAAATTTTAAAAGTATGTACATACATGAAATCAAGAAGACAAAAAGGGATTCCTATGATTTATTTATTTCAAATTCGAGAAACAAGTCAAAGGACTGCTGGAGACTTGTCAATCATGAACGAAATAAAGTAAAATCCACTAAAATAAATGAGTCTATACCTCCAGATACTTTTAATAACTTCTTTGCCACTGCGGCTGAACAAATCATAAAATCGCTACCAAACGCTCAGACAAATGGTGCTAGTGACATCCTCAGGGACGCTTTAAAAAATAAGGGTCCAAAATCATTTTTTATGGCACCTGTAACTTCACAAGAGGTTAGAAAAACCATTGGAAGATTGAAAAACTCAGGTAGTATAGATATACATGACATAAACTGTGTATTGATCAAGGAGACAGCCGATATTATTGCTGATCCTTTGGCTAGTCTTTACAATAAATGCTTAACAGAGGGGGTCTTCCCCACCTTATTTAAAATATCTAAAATAACCCCGGTTTTCAAAAAGGGTGAAAAAAGTTCGGTCGACAACTACCGCCCCATATCCATCGTCCCCTATTTTGGGAAAATATTTGAAATTATTATTAAGGAAAGGTTTTACCAATTTTTGGAAAAAAACAAATTTTTGAGTAGCTGTCAGTTTGGATTTAGAAAAAATAGCTCAACTTTTGATGCTGTTTTTAAAGTTGTTCGCCATATAGTTGAAGGCATTGAGAGAGGGGATTATGTCACCATAACGCTCCTAGATCTCTCGAAGGCATTCGATTGTGTGTCCCACACAGTCCTTTTGGAGAAGTTGAGTCTCTATGGCGTAAGAGGAATTCCTTTATCTCTATTTAAATCATATCTCACAAATAGGTATCAGTGTGTAAGTATAAATAACAAATTATCAAGTATGAAATCGGTGAAGCATGGGGTGCCCCAGGGCTCAGTAATAGGTCCCCTTCTCTTCATTCTTTACGTCAATGATCTCTTTCATTATATGCTTCCTGATCATTGTTTTGCCTTCGCAGATGATACAACTACCATTAATAGTCAAAAGAGCCTGGACGGAGCTCTTCAGCTTAGTCTAAAAAGTGAAATTAAAGCACGAGACTGGTTTTCTCTAAATAATCTTAAAATGAACACCACAAAGACCCAGAGACTCACCTTTTCCACAGGGATTACTCTAGAGAATCGCAAGAGAGTGCAACTATTGGGCATCACTCTTGACAACAGACTGGACTGGTCTTGCCATGTAAAGCAGCTATGCAAAAAGTTGTCTTCCACAGTTTTTATTCTAAGACAAATAAAAAAGTCTGTCTCGTTTAGCATCTTAAAAATGACATATTTCTCTCTATTTCATTCGCATTTAAGTTATGCGACGATTCTCTGGGGAAACTCCAGCTATGCTGTTGCAGCCTTCCGTCTTCAAAAGAGGGCTATTAGACTATTATGTAATGTGGGAAACAGAGAAAAATGTCAACAGCTTTTTATAAAAATAGGCGTAATGCCCTTACCAACACTTTACATATATTTGACATTATTAAAAATACATAGAGAAAAGGATCAATTTACTTGCGGCGGAGATATTCACAGTCACGATACTAGGGGCAAATCACAAATCAGAATTCCAAAATATAGACTCTCCAAAGTGTCGAGAAACTCACTAAACATTAAATTATACAACCTATTACCCTCAAGATGCAAGGCTCTCAACTATGTAAAATTTAAAGCAACCATAAAGGAAACCTTGCTCACTTACTGTTTTTATTCTGTAGACGAATATGTCATGAAAATGGGTCTTTCAGACTTTTATCAGCGTTTCTCTCTCAATTAAACTCTGTGATAATATGTATATGTAATGTGTATGCTGTAACTTGTATGTTGTATGCCTTATGTTATTTACATATTTATGTATATATGATATATTTATGTTATATTTATTTTATCTTGACTTGCCAAAAATGTTAAATGTAAACATAATGTGGCCAAATAAATGATTTGATTTGATTTGATTTGACAAGTGACATATGTCAATAGTTCACTAGTCTAATGAATTGCACATTTTATGTAACAAATACATTAAAAGCTGTTATTATTTGGAATTCACTAATTAAAAATCTCAAAAAATTGATTAAAAATCATTAATGTTTTTATAAAAATTGATTTTTCAAAAAAAGTGCCAAGCGAATTGAGTTAATCCTGAAAAAAAATCGACAGTTTTAAAATATTCACCCACTTACAATTCTTTGCAAAGAAACTAATATTTCTTAGTTTTAAACATTTCCTATAATAAATTATTATTTTTCATAGAATAAGTATCTAAAAAAGTGTTTCATGTAGCTCCATGTCCATGTCTAGGATCAGTAGTTCATTCTAGACAGCAATATTACTTATAGTAGAAAACGGTACCCCGCGGACTAGCCTCGAAAAACAATTAATCCGCTGCAATCCGCTTTAATGCTTTTATAGGTAGGTCTATCAAACGAAGGAAATTAAAAAGCACGCCTGAGCCGTGGCAGGCAGGCCCGAGCTCGTTCTTGTCTGCAGTCTCTCAGCCCGATCGCTGTTGAGTCACTCCCTCGAGATCTATAACTCCTCCGCAAATGTCATTCATTATCCAGACATAACAACCAAACCGATGCAAAGGAAGTATAAATTTTATTTTACTCTTTACCTTTTTTTGTTGCGAGCGGAATATTTTAAAGGTGATTGGCTGTACCCCATCGTTAACCTCTCCCGATTGAGAGGAAGAGACCGGGTTTCAAGCAAACTCACTTTTAAATGATTTTGAAGTTTTTATAATTTTATAATGTACCTACCTATGTGCTCCACACCTCAAAGTCCCACCACGTGACCACGTACGGAACGCAGTCTTTTAAAAATTTAGCATTTAAGGCTTTTCAGGTTATGTATCTGTCAAAGTATAGTCAATGAAAGAAATAATATTTATAGTGTTTAGGCGTTAAAAGTTAATCTTTATAGTATCACAATAACAATGGTTGGTTTAAGAATTTAGGAATATATATACTGTATTTAATGAAATTCCAAAGTGTAAGGTGCAATATAAGTGATATTTTTGTGCATTGGGTCTATATTTCTCCATAAAATAGTTTTAACTAAACACCATTTATTAAAAAAAATCTAACTTCTCTATTATGAAATAAGAATATCTGTATCAAAGGTAGGTTAATGTATTAGAACAAAAAATATCATCTAATTTTTTATTTTAAGGTTAGAAAAATCTATTTTGACCAAAATAAACAAGTGGATTATTTGGAAGAGTGTGTTATTATGGTCATAAATAAATATAGGTATACTAAATAATTGTTGAATATGGTTCAAATTAAATTGAAGCTTTTATACTTCTAATGACAAAACTTGTGCATACCTCTCGGCATACCTACTTTAAGTTAGATTATAAGAAAACGAACAATTTTCAGAGAAACTTGCAATGTCAAAATATTTAATACACCCATGACTTGTGATTTATTAAAATTTTTAAAGTTATAATGATTTTTCGATGTAGATCAAGTTCAGTCGAAGCTTTTTAACTATTTGTATTGACAAAACTTTATGTAGGTACACTTTAAGCTGGATAAGAAAAACTACCACATTTTTAAATACCATATTATACAGTCTTTTAAATAATCCAAAATACTTATTTATTTTGGTCAAAATAAATTTTTCTAACCTTAAAATTACAAAATTAGATGATATTTTTGTTAAAATATATTAACCTACCTTTAAAACACATATTCTTATTCCATAATAGAGAAGCTAGATTTTTTTTAATAAATGCTGTTTAGTTAAAATTATTTTATGGAGAAAACCAGATGTTTGGACCAAATGCACAAAAATATTACTTATTTGGCACCATACACTTTAGAATTTCATTAAATGCAGTATTTATATTCTTAAATTCTTAAACCATCCATTGTTATTGTAATGTTATAAAGATTTATACATTTTTAACGCCTAAACATCATATTATTTCTTTCGTTGACTATACTTTGACAGATACATAACCTGAAAAGCATTAAATGCCAAATTTTCAAAAGACTGCGTTCCGTACGTGGTCACGTGGTGGGACTTTGAGGTGAGGAGCATAGTACACGATACACAAAAACCAGTTATCGGAAACTTTATAGTTATTGGACAATTAACATAATTACTGTAAAAACAAGAATTCTATAAATAGTTAAACCTTAAAGTCAAATCATTAGATGACGCTGTATACAATTATAACCATCTCAGTCGGTAATATTATAGAACTACTTTATTTTGGGTCCAATATAGGACAAAAAAGTTCGCACGTTACTTGGGTGCTAAGATTTTTGTTTTTTTGTTAAGAACAGAGCTGTGTTTAAATTACAATAAAAAATATTTCTAAAAAGTGTACAGATTAGTGTGTGGAATAAATGTGTTCCCCATGGTTTAAACATTGTCACTTTAATGCGTTTTAATTTTAATTCTGAAAACAAACAGTAAAATGGCCAGTGTCCAATTACTGGTTGGTAAAAAATGTAAATTTCTATTATTGGACATATGTCCAATATCATACTCTATTTACCAGCCAATTCTTATGTAAAATTGTCCCCTGAATCCGAAAAACTATAAAAGTTATGCAGTTTTTGAGATACAGTCAATTCCATATTATATGTAAAATTGATAATATTTCAAAAACTGCTCTATATTTATAACTTTTGACGACATTTTGGGATTCAGCGAATAATGTTTCATAGGAATTGACTGCTAAATGTCCTGGATACAAATTGCTGTCGACGAGAATTATGAGTGGCTGCTTTTTCGCTTTGACATTTTTGACTAATTCATTTTTAGAGAGTAAGTAATATAGTGATTTCTTCGTCACAGGACATCTTGCAGAATAACAGTGATTTAAATACAGTGCATGATAGAGAACATAAAAAACTAATGGCAACAAAATTAATAAATTCGGAAAATACTTTTAACATACCAATCGAAAAAATATAAGATATATCTATATATAAATCATCCTGTTCCGGCCTAAACATTATAAATGCTTCACAAACTATAGATACCACACTTAATGATATTGGCAACAAACTATTTCAGAAGTCAGACCAAGAAATTAGTAGTTACCTTTAGAATACAGAAAAGGGATGAGGAATCCGAGAAAGAAATATATGAATTATATGATATTTCCAAAAACGAAATAAAAAAAATTACCTAAAACAGCAATTTATCTTTAAAAAATATTTAAAAATTTATGTTATTTGATGTAAAGTTGTTATGTCTCTTATATTTCGAGTCCCGACTTAACCCCTCCTGACTAAACAGCGAACGCGTTAAATAACCTAAAAAAAAAAGTCAAAAGGATTCCTGGAAAGCCTTAAAATAACCCATCTACGCGAAAAATGTGAGTTTTATTAAATTTAAGAATATTTTTTTAGTTTGGTAAAAAAAATGTATGTTCATAATAATTATTTTTCGTCATTTGTCTCATATTTTGTACCTTTAAAAAGCCTATATTGTTTTTTAAGCATACAAATCCGGTCTCTCTTGATAGCGGTATGCTAATGCCCATGAGATATGAGACGCTTTTACCCATTGGCTGTCTTGTAGATTTGCTCATAAAACAATACTTTTACACACACTTTCTGATTTTTTTCCTTAAAACTCGTTATTAAAAAAACTTATGTACAGAAAAGCAATAAAATATTTTTATACACTTTTTCCATGTTAATGATTAATTGTTTTGGTTTTTTTCTGTTTATGGTCAGTGCTGGTTCATTTAAGAAGAAACCTGTTGATGTATTGTGTTGCACGTAGACAGAGTCTATGACACAATAATGCTTTATTCCAAGAAACTTTTTTATACCTTATCTACTTTTTCTGAGTAAATTTAATTAAAAGTAATCGTTTCATTGATATAATGATTATAACAGTGCTGCTAAATTTGATGTTTGATTTGTTAAGTGTTTTTTATCCAACTTTTGTGCTAAATCTTTAATACTACATACGATTTCAGAAAAAAATTAAAATAGATATTTTTTTAAGCTGCCGCCGTCACTGGACTTAAATAATTTAATCAAGTTAGAGGTAAATTAGCCCCTTAACACTTCAAATAACACTATTAAAATACAACAAAATTGGGTAAGTAAAGGATATTTACAAAAAAAAGAATGTTAAAAAAAGTTTAACACCCTGTATGTTGATTCATGTTTATGTGAACTTTTAGTCTTAAAATTCCTCAAAGAATCGTGTGTTAAATTTATTGTACTTACTTAAGTAACACCCTGTATATTGAAATTTGTTTTTTTATATGGGTCGTTTTCAAAAAACACCCGCCTTCCGCTGTCCGTAAGTTTGAATTCAAATAACTTTGTTAAAAATTATCGGATCTTATTGATTTAAAAACCAAGTGAAAGCCTAACAAGCCCTTAGTAAACTCTTTCAGAAAATGTTTGTTTAGTTATTTCAGAATAATTTTTTTTAATTTTGAAACTTGTGAAACACACATTTTCGCATGTCCCATTAGCGTTTTATAAAACACACATACATGTTTTTTTTTAATATTGAATAACCAGAACTTTGTGTTGCTTTATAGCAATCCATAACATCCTTAATTAATACAGTAAACAATTTATATATATTAATTAATTTTAATATACTTTTTTGGCACTCACGTGATCAACAAATGATGTTCGGACGTACACATTACCCAGCTGAATTTATTTATTAAATCAGAAAGAATATATCGGTTGAAACAGGTGCGGGTAACGCGAATGTAATAATTGTTTGTCCGCTAAGTTACTCAAAAAAATAATAAAAATAAGGTAAGGAAAAATACTATTTTTCATGTTTATGTTTATTTTAGGACACTAAAGCTTATTGAGAGTAATTAATGACTATAATGTCTTATTATTATTTTTTAAATATGCTTTTACAAAGTTTTGTCCACTGCGTTACCGAGTCCACTATGTTACCTTATGGTAACGCAATGGAATTTAGGGTAACGCAATAGACTTTTTCGACAACAAAGTGGATATTTACCGTCGCTTTTATTAAAAGCAGTTTATGATTAACTAATTTAAAATTATTTGTAATTACAACTCATGATATACATAGATTACAAGGAAAAATTCCACGCAATATAAAAGTACTAAAAGGGACCTTCACCTTATAGTCAAAGAAAAAGGTTGTCTACAATTTAGAAATCTAAGTTGTTATTCTGCAAGTGAGCACCACTACAAGGTATTTTGTTTATGCATTACTGTCGTACCACCCTATATAGTTTCTTTTTTACGTTATCTGATTAAGTCCTTTGTGATACCAATGTCTATTTCGTTACTTTTTTAGTTTTTGTTAAAAAAAAATACTTAAAATGATTTTTATACACTATCACTTGGTAATACGTGTTTATAAATTAGAGTTTAATTCACTAATACAGTGACTAAAAGAAAATACTAATGGTATTGTTTTTTTAACAAAGAATCGGAATGGTTTCTTTTAAAAAGTAACTTAACGAACATACATATTTAAAAAAAGCATACAATTTTTAATAAAATATAAAATAAAAAATTGGAGTCAAAAGTTTGTGAACTAAGTACATTTTATTTCAAACAACTTTTTTTATTGAATTAAATTTTGGATTTCAAATTGGTAACACAGTGGAGATATATAAAGCTAGCTAAACACATTTTTCTGAAAAAAACGTAACGTCTTAAATGTAAGTAAACAAAACTCTAAACATTTATAAAAATTCAACCAAAAGTCAATTTAAGCAAAAAAAATATTTTGATCTTCATTTTCCTGAAAGCGGGTGTTTCTTGAAAATGACCCACCTAATTATTGTAAATTAAAATATTAAATAAAAATTAATTTTTTATAATAACCGTTTCTGTAAATTCATCAATTTGTATGAACATATAACCCTGTATTAGACAATTAATTTTTTAATTTGGTACTTACAAAAAACGTAGGATCCCTCCCTGACCGCAGCATTGCTTTGCGTAATCCACGGCAATTGTGCTGCGTCGTGAATTAAATAAAACGTGCCTCGATTCGTGGCGAGATAAAAGCGTTACAAAAGATGACAAAGAAGTACTCAACCTTTATCAAAGAGCAATCACCATGTGACAGATGCTGTTCGACGTGGTACAGTACCACTGGTTTATCTTCTGCTTTTTATTCTTCTTATTTATACGGTGGGATAAAAGTGCTTTAATTCTTTAATTCATAAAAATTAAAATTAACATTTACTAATTGTAAGAATACAGGAAATGAGAAAATTTCAGATTTGTTGACGTAGAAATTAAAAAAATAATAAAAACAGCAAGATTGTTTCTTTCAAAAAAAGAAAAATCAATTTTGTTCGATTTTTCTTCTGTAAACGATTCTCTATAATAATAATAATAATTATTATTATTGAGTTATAAAGAAACTATTTATAGTTTAGCATTATTTAATCAATTTAGTTCGAAGATTAATTTGCAAACAAAAATACCTCCTTTCGTTAAGCAGTTATTCATAATGGATTTTTTAGCAGTGGAAGAAAAAATAGAAATGATTTTGATTTATGGAGAAGCAGGCAGGAATCTTGATGATGCTGTTAATATCTACGCTCCGCGTTTTCCGGATAAAATTCGATCACGTACTTCATTTCACCGCACAGTCAAGCAGTTTACTACAAACGGGAGTGTTCAACCAAAAAAAGGGTTCGTCTTTTTATATTATAAAGTGAAAATAAGTATTTTTTTTTAATTTAATTTTTTTGGCCTAAAAAAACACCAAAATAAAATGTTATGCAAAAACGTTTGTTTTTCTCAAAGTTATTTAAAAAAATCGAAAACGAACTTTTAACAATGACATCCTGTATCTTGGTTAGTATCAACTTTTGTAGAAGTAAATTTAGTTATATAGCATTATTTCAGCCTCAGAAATATTTGGTTTTATTTTGTACAGGCATTTTAGGGACACCTAGTATAATTATTAATTATCATATAAAATATATCTAAATGCATTAGACCTTTTAAAAATATTCTATAAACTTACATTTTTATTATATTTCCCAAAAATTTTACAAAATCTAGATATATAATAGCTATTTAAAAATGTTTGACCCACCGTGTTTATTATTTTTTTATAATTCAAGGCTGATGATCCCGTTTCTAGAGCATCATTATTGTCTAAAAATAGAAGATTTATTGTTATAATTTAAAAAAACCAATTTATAATGGATAATGACAATGACAATTGAAAACATTAAATTCAATTAATATCGGTGAGATTGAGGGTTTGAGGAAAAAAGGTGAATTATCGTGACCAATTAAAAAAAATCGATTTGGATCGCTGTCAAGGTTTTAATTTTCTTTGTTGTTCGGATAACTGTATTTTTAGTGAAACATTTAGGTAATAAAATTTAAAACAATTCAAATAAAAGGCGCATTCACCATATTTTCAAAAATGGTGGATGCGCCGGGATTACAGCAAAATTCTTAAAAGTTCAGACCTTAGACTATAAAAAATGGACATCGTTGGAAATGTTGAAAAGTGTGAACAGATGTTTAATAAATATCACTTATCAAAGGCTATTTTAATTTATTTCTTGTCACTTAACTTATTTAACTTTTACAGCCAAATTAACAACAAACCACCATTGTATTTTAATATTAAATAAATGGCCTTAACTGATACGAAACAATTCAAGATTGTTTGCATCCAGATTACATTAATTAACTAGCATTTTTTGAATTCTTTATATTCATATTTCAATATAAAAATATATATTCACAAATCAAAAACAAAATTCAATTAGTAAACCCTTATACAGGGTGAGTCATTCAACTTGAAACTTTGAAATATCTCAGTTAGTATGCATTTTACGAAAAAATGTTTAAAATAAAAATTAAATGATTCAAGAGGGAAAATCAATCAGTACTAAAATTGGTCCTCATACTCCCCTCCTTATAGGAGGAACAGGGGGTAACTTTAAAATTCCCAATTGAGCACCCTATTTTTTATTGTAAATTCAGATCATTCGACTAAAAATAGGTAGATTTTGTTTAAAACATTTTTTCATATTTGTAATAGATGGCGCTGTAATAAAAAAATCATTTTTGTTCGATTTTTCTTCTGTATACGATTCTACAATAATTTTTGAATAAAATACTTGGTTGTATTTTTTTTTAATTATTTTTTAAATTTAAATTAAAGTAGGTACTCAAAATGGTGGCCTTCGACTTCAATGGATTTATTAATTCGCATTTCGTTTTAATATTCTGCTAACACTGCTCTGGGATATTCCCAAATCTCTAGATAATTACCGTTGCTGCTAATACTTTAATTTCATTATTTCCACCTGTGAATGTTGCTCGACGAACTCTGTTTTTCGATTGAACACTCCCGTTTGTAGTAAACTGCTTGACTGTACGGTGAAATGAAGAACGTGATCGAATTTTACTCGGAAAACGCTGAGCGTAAATATTAACAGCATCATCAAGATTCCTGCCTGCTTCTCCATAAATCAAAATCATTTCTATTTTTTCTTCCACTGTTAAAAAATTCATTATGAATAACTGCTTAACGAAAGGAGGTCTAGAGGTAAATTAAAGGATTTAATGCTGGCAGGCCATGGTGCGCAATTGATAATACTTAAAAAATCAGATTTAATTTAATAAGATAATTATTACCAAAAAAAGTGATATTTTTATAGAAAAATTATTGCAGAATTGTATACAGACGAAAAATCGAATAAAATTGATTTTTTTTTTCATTAAAAATTACTAGTCAGAAAAATGTTTTGTAGTTTTTTATACCTACTCGAAATAACCCCCGTATAATAATAAATGCCAAACTTAAATTCTAAATCATTTTAAAGACAAGTGGTTATAAATTTTATTGTCTTGATAAAAAAAAAATCGTACTGTACAAAGTCTCTCAGCCCCCGCAAAATGTTAACAATATAATTTATAACAGACCTACATGTGGCTTTATAAATAGTTTTACCACTATTCTATTCTACGTATTACCTATTATTACTTTGATTACTCTATCTATTTATTAATAATTGATGAATTTGTATTTCAGATATAATTATTAACATATCGTGTAAACCACATAACTTTAATGATTTATTGGGTTTGCTGACCGTATGCCGAAATTTTAAAATTAATTTTATATTATTAAAACCTTGGCTCGCTCACGTCATGAGGGTATGTTCTTTTACCCAGCTCCGGGCTGTAAAAGCAAATGTTTAATTTGATAAATATTCATATTACTTCGCTCTGAGCTATTCAAAAATTACTAACAACATATATCATTGCAGAATCAACTTTTTTAAATCATTTTATTATTGTATTACATAAAATCATCCAATAAATATTTAATAAAATTTATATTTTGCATTTTTTGTTAAAATGTGAAAATACTAAACTAATTATTACTACATAGAATAAAGAATTCCATAACCATTAGTTTAATATAATTACAAAATTTTGGATACGAAAAAAATATCCCAGCTGATGCAAAATCCTTGACAGTGAAATTTATAATAATAATTTTGATGGAATTATTGACATATATTAAACATTAACTTATGTACTTACTTTATAAAACATTTGGACTTTATTAATGTTATTAACCGCATAATATACCTACATACAATTATTTAAGGGAAACATATTTTGCTTATTAATATTAATCTGTTGGAGTAATGAGTTTTCTGTGCAAAAGTCTGGACAAGCGTAAAATAGCATGAGACAAATATTTTTAACACAAAATTGATACCTATACGCTAGCCTCACAGTGACCAAAATCCATTAAAAAACAATACAAAGATATCGTTATAAAATTTTATGACCATATTGTAGTGGTATTAATCTGGATCCTGTACTAATTTTAATTTATTTTTTTCAGTTTAAATAATAAAAAATTTGTTAAAATAAGTTAAAAATTTAATTATATTAAAAACATTTAAAATATCATCAACCTTTTTTTAAGACTAGCCTCATATATTAAAATTTCTGATTTTGTACCAGATGTTTGAAAAAATCAGGAAAATTATTGGTTTCAAATACAAAACCTATTAAATCCTCATAATGTTGATAACGTACGGGCAACTTACAATAGAAATTCTATTATAGAATACTCATTAGGTACCTATATTTGGTAATATTTCTGAACTTTGTATTATTGTGAATAAATAACGTGTTTGTTGATATTTATTTTTTAACTATGAAATTATAAATAGATCCTTAAAAAAATATATTTGTTATTGATTTTAAACCACATGGTTATTGGACACTTAAGGAATATTATTTATTTAAAATTTATATATGCCGTTGTTTTAAAGATTTTAGTTTTTTTCTTATAAATATATAAAAAGGATAGTTTGTTTGTTTAAACTTTATTTACGTTTACTTAAAAATAAGAATATTTGATTTTTTAATAATAGTTTTATAAAAACATGCAAAAAAGTATAGTCATTGGACATTTTATATAGTAATTGGACACATGGACCATGGTTATTGGACATACAATTTTTATATAAACATAACAACTTTACATCAAATAACATAAATTTTTGTGTTACCTATTTTTTAAAGATAAATTGATGTTTTAGGTAATTTTTTTATTTGTTTTTCATATATTTCATTCTCGGATTCCTCATCCCTTTTCTGGATTCTGAAGGTAACTAATAATTCCTTGGTCTGACTTCTGAAATAGTTTGTTGCAAATTAAGTGTGGTATCTTGAGCTTGTGAAGCATTTATAATGTTTAGGCCGGAACAGGATGATTTATTTATATCTAATATTTTTTCGGGTGGTAAAAAGTATTTTCCGAATTTATTGATTTTGTTGCCATTAGTTTTTTATGTTCTCTATCATGCAATGTATTTAAATCACTGTTATTCTGTTAGATGTCCTGTGACGAAGAAATTACTATATTACTTACTCTCTAAAAATGAGTTAGTCAAAAATGTCATAGCGAAAAAGCAGCCACTAATAATTCTCGTCAACAGCAATTTGTATACAGGACATTTAGTCAAGTCCTATAAAATATTACTCACTAAATCCAAAAATGTCGTCAAAAGTTATAAAAGTAGAACAGTTTTTGAAATATAATCAATTTTACATATAATATGGAATTGACTATATCTCAAAAACTGCTTAACCTTTATGGTTTTTGACGGTCTTTTCGGATTCAGGGGACAATTTTACATAAGAATTGGCTGGTAAATGTCCGGGATACAAATAGAGTATGATATTGGACACATGTCCAATAATGGAAATTTACATTTTTACCAACCAGTAATTGGACACTGGCCATTTTACTGTTTGTTTTCAGAATTAAAATTAAAACTCATTAAAGTGACAACGTTTAAACCATAAGTCTAGACCACTCTGCGACCCCAGGTCGTCTTGGAATTAACTATACTTTTAATTGGCGGTGTAATAATATGTGAAATTGATTAATACCGCTGGATTTGAAAATTGAAAATTTTCCCATGTATTAAAGACTACTTTTTAATTAATAAAACATATTTTTCAATTATCGTACACTGAAAGAAATATATACTAAAGTTAAATAAAAAAATAATAAGGGCAAATATATTTTATGTTTCATATATGGACTACCGCATACATTGCTAAAACAAATATATTCGTTTGGTTAGCAGCCTATTGCTGCCCTAGCAATATAAATGTGTTTCTAGCAATATTTTATAGTAAGGGTAAGTTTATTTTTATTTAGATCTAACATATCTTCTTTACAATAAATGTATTACAAAATTTAACATACATTCATAATAAACAGTAGTATAAATGTGTAAAGCACTAGTATAAAATTTTTAGTATAAATTTGTATTTACTTTTAGCAACAAATTTCTTTCAGTGTATATGTTTTCATGACGCTAAGTGACCCTTTAAAATTGTACATTGACAAGCTGCGACTTTATTGCATTTAAGTCACGGACCATCCTCGAAATAAAGTGAGGTTAGAACAGTCTGAAAATTATTTAATTTTTGTGTTCTTCGTAGAAAAAGTATAGTACCTACCATGTACGGATGTATACCTTTTTTATTTAAAACATCATTTATAAAATAATATTTTTTCGCAAAAGGTTTAATTTAATGATCCGTCTAAAGTTAAAGGCATTCATTATTGACGTTTATGTTGTTAAAGTACACAATGTTTATGGCATTTTCCTTTATATATATTTAAAATATGTAAATAACAGTGATGTTATATTTGACTGCAGGCATTCTCAAGTCTAATTTCGATTTAACATTTTGTTAAACGCCCAGAGGTATTAGCCTACGTCATTTCCTATGAATTTAAGAATTTCATTTCGGCTCGACATGAATAGATGCGCTCCTGCTAGAGAGTTTTATCCACTTTTCAACTTTATGCTCTTTTCTTTTCCTTTTCGTTTTTTTATTATTTCTTACTTTGCCTTGTAAACTTCTTTTTAATTTCAATTTGAATTGTATATGTCTTATAATCTTGCTTTAATGTCCTTTAAGAATTTATTTTTGAATATATTATGTAAAATACCTTAAAATACTTAAAATTGTAAATTTAAAAACGGCATAATATTATGCTTAATTACGATGGCCATTTATTTTAGGTAACTCTTGTATTGCTCCCCATTTGAATAAAAAATAATTGAAAATATTTCCAATGTATTTTGGTAAACTCAAAAATCACAATACAATTTTTCGATAAATTATAACAAAAATGTTAACCAAAACTGATAGCATATTTTGATTATTGACCCTTTTGTAACACTAACATGTATTTATCAAAATCCCAGCTGATCCTATTTTAAAGTTTTGCAAACTTATTTGTTTTTCTATCTCTATATATTATTTTGCAATTATTGTACTAAAACTACCTGTACAATTTTAATAAAATTAAGTAAAATAATAAACTTTGTATCATTTAAATTACTTTACTCTCCAGTATTAATTTATTGAGTCACCTATTATTTTTTACCACTCAAAACAAAACATAACAAAAAAAACGAATATTTATATCTTAAATATTTTTTATAACAAAAAATACTGGAAGGTTGTCTTTGAAATAATTACAACTTGCAAATTTTGTAAAACAATAATTAAGGTGGTTATGAAAAAATTGCTATACGTTATAACGCAAGTGACATTTTGCTTTAGTTGTTTATTTAATGTATACTTTATAAAGTTAAAAATAGTATTTTAAAATGAAAATTAAACCGAAATTCAAGTTAAGCCATGAAGAAAATCGAAAAAAGGTATGTGCTGGTTGTGGAGAAAAAATTGTTTTTGGTAATCGAAAAATTCAGAGTTTAGGGTTTCTGAGAAAATATAAAAATTACTGCAGACTTTTTCAAACGAATACTTTAACTTAAGTGATTCAAAATTACCTACTTCAATATGGTAAAACGGTATTTTTGCATAGCCACAATTGCCAAATTTTCAAAATTTAGAAATTGCTAGAGAATTTCGCGGCAGCCAAGAAATGTATGTGCTTTATCTGCAAAATGGCAAGATATAAAGAGCATAAAAAATATTAAGGGAAGAGGACGGACGAACGAACTAAAGTTTTGATATGCTCTTCCTTTCTAGGAGATATCGCTAGATGTAAGAAGCATGTTTGTACAGAGACTGAAGAATTTCATGTTAAAAACAATTCCATGTAAAACCCAAGAAAAACTTTAACTGAAAATTCCACACCTGTAATTTTTAACCAATCAAAACGTGTATTTTTGATAGATCACCATGGCAACGGTTGAATTTTAGTGGAAATTTTTTCCTCGTGGGTACCCAACAGCGAATTATACTGGAAATTTTTTTGACGTTTATAATGACAGAATATTTTTTTGACAATCTGGTTTTTATTTGTTTACATGATAATTTTGATACATTTCCATTACAAAGTTTAGATGTTTTCTATATTCGTTGGACACCTCCTTTCTTCTTAATGGCGAAAATGCAGGAATTGAAATAAATTAAATGAAATAATATATAATATTAATATAATATATAATATATATATAATATATAATATATATATAATATTTAGACACTATTCTATTCACCTTTTTTTCCATTTAGCACTTTGAGTTTTGAATAGTTAAGATGCAAATATTCGTGAACAATTCAAAACAAATTTTCTTTCTTCAAGTAGGAGCCACAATCCTCTAATAATGCGGGTAAATAAGTCATTGCACGATGATTGATCATTACAGCAGACAATTTCACATTTTTTTACGTCGTGTCGCTTGACAGCTTCAAAACTGAAATAACTTTTAGGTTGGGGTTGACTTAGTTGCCATGGTAACTAAATAATCAAGTCGAGGTCAAGTTAAATCAAAAAATAAATTTTAATTATTTAAACACAATTCACGGTGGATTTTTAGGGTCAATTTTCGGATCATCAGGCAACCACGTTTTTTTTTCATAAATCGATTATATGCCTGTTGTAGACAAAAAATACCAAAAATAAAAAAAATCTCTCGGTTTTTTTGTTTTTTATTAAGAAAAATATAATATAAATGAGTCTAATTTTACTTTTTTGGTTATTTTGCAAAAAGTATCAATTTTATCAAAATTCTGTTTTAACAAAGATATCGAATAATAAATTTTCTACAAAAAAGGTTATTACCATATTTGCTTTCCTGTAATTTTTAAACGTAGTTTTTGTAAACAAATGTTTTGCTTAATTTTTTTTATTTTACTTAGGAAAAAAATTTGATTTTTCGGCTTTTCTGTAGATAAGTTTTTAAAAATTGATATCTTTTTCGATTGTAATACTTTATGCCTCAGAAAAAATCGATAAAAAAGCATAGAATTTAAAAAAAATCAGTAAAAAGAAATAAAAAATCTACTTTTTAAACAATTTCATGCGATGTTTAATTTTTAATCATAGTTACCCAAGCAAAATGTAAACGTCAAATAAAAACCAAATTAAAATGTCAGTTTGGTAGTGCTTTTAAACATGAAGTTTTCTAAATTAAATTATTTAGATTCCGACTTTAAAAGTCATAAAGATAATAGAAAGTTGTTGTGTTTAGTTTGTTTTGGAAAAAAGAAAAAATTATTAGAAATACCGAAAACTGTGAAGAAGATAATTAAAGACAGTTTAATAAAAAACTATGATGAACAAAATAACTCTTACCCGTGCTCAATATACCTATGTCCATTATGTGTAAGAAACATTTACAAACAAAGTAAGGATGAAGAAAATAAAGAATTAAATATTAAGGTTTTTAATTATGAGAAGAACCTAAAGAACAAATAAATGTACCATGTAAATACTATTTGTATATTTGTGCTACGAAGCAGAGAGTCGAGCATGTAAAACAAAAACAAAATTTGAAGCAGTATAAATTAGGACAAATGCAAATTGTTATTTAGTTTTTTTCGATTATCTCAAAACTTTATTTTTGGCACTTAGGCCCTTTCCAATTTCCACTCTACAATAAAAAAAATATAAAAATTACTTTATAGTGTAGAAACTTTATCCACTTTTATGTGTCAATGTAATTCCAATTACAAGAACGGTTCTTGAAGAACCAGCAAATGCGATTTTTAAAAAATTTATAACTTTGTACGGATATTACTCCTAAAGTATATATATTACAAAGAAAATGCTTATAACCTTTTTTGTAGAAA
Organism: Brassicogethes aeneus; assembly: GCA_921294245.1. NCBI lineage: Eukaryota > Metazoa > Arthropoda > Insecta > Coleoptera > Nitidulidae > Brassicogethes > Brassicogethes aeneus. Next base: position 4,396,453 of record OV121132.1, on the reverse strand, counting down.
ATTTAATATTCTATATCTCTGTTAAAACAGAATTTTGATAAAATTGATACTTTTTGCAAAATAACCAAAAAAGAGAATTAGACCCATTTATATTATATTTTTCTTAATAAAAAACAAAAAAAACCGAGAGATTTTTTTTATTTTTGGTATTTTTTGTCTATAACAGGCATATAATCGATTTATGAAAAAAAACGTGGTTGCCTGATGATCCGAAAATTGACCCTAAAAATCCACCGTGAATTTGGTGTGGAATTTTCTTACCGAATACCACACGAGGTCAAATTAAATCCGGAAATTTTTTGACTTGTAGTGGTATTACTAGTGAAAATTTAAGGCAAGCAGTAATCGATTTTGCTTCAAAGAATCTATAGTTATTTATTAGTTTTGTATTAGGTACCTATAATTTATATTTATAGGGACTATATGAAATTTATTTCTTCATTCGGATTAACACTATTTATTGCAAAACCGATAAAAACTCAACCCAGGATTTCCTCTCGAAATACACCCAAAAACACAACAAATCGGGCCACGGTTTGTTTTCGATATTTTTAACATTTTCCGGCTTTATTCTCAAAAACACTCGTTTGTATCACACGCGTTTGACAGCTGATTATCATAAGTTCTACTTTTGTTACGAGTGGTGGCGCTACTAGCGGTACTTCTATAGCGTGTATTTTATTATTTAATTTTATAAAAAAAAATACTTGAGCAAACATTGATGGCTAAAGCTATTTTTCGCGCATTAGAAGCTTGTTTAAACTTTCTAAAAACTTTTCTCGAACTTGTTGTTCGGGGCAAATAATAAAAGGGCTGTTGAAGTTGGTTGAAACACGTCTGTCTGTCTGTCTTCGGCGATGCACTTGGCAGCAACGCAAACAAACGATCGCAAAACGTCAGTTGCCTCCCTGGCTGCTGCTGCTGCTAAGTGATCGGATCTTTTCGGGCCACAACAAACCTGTCGATTAAATTCTTGCTTTTATTTCGTCTATTTGCCGAAACGTCTAGGCAACTTGAGATATTTAAGTTTATTATCCTAGATGAAATGCGGTTGAGGATCAATTTGGATTAATGTCATGTAAATCAAATATGTACAGGGTGGTTCACGTAAGGTGACCCATATACTTTAAGTATAATATCTCAGAAACTACTGGAGTCACAAAAAATTTGAAAGGGAGAAATATTCACGTAGTAAAAAATATTTTTAAAATATTATATTTTCATTTATACAGGGTGTTCGGTTTTCCGTGGGACGATTCCAACTTTCTTATTTTCAATGGAACACCCTGTATTTTTTTGCATTTTTAGATTCTACAAACTATTTTAGGTATACTTTGTAAATATATTAATTAGGAAAATGTTAATACTTTTTGAGTAAAATTAAAATTTATCAAAATTTCTCTAAATGTAGACATTCGCTAAAAGTTAAAAATAACCAACTAAAACTTATTATTTTTTATATTATGTGGTATTTATCTCTTTAATAATAACAACGCTATAAGTTAAATGCGAATATTATTTTTTCTGTTGGGTTTAGATATAGGACATATATATATAAAAAGAAAGAAAATTACATATTTTATCCAATTATGTAAAAATATATAGGGTGTTTCATTGAAAAAAAACAAGATTTTAAACTTTTAAAATCGCTATTTTCAACGGAGCATAGAAAACACCCTGTATAATATTTTATAAAAAAAAAGATTTAAATTATAGCTTGGTTATTATTAAAGAGATGAATACTACATAATATAAAAAATAATAAGTTTTAGTTGGTTATTTTTAACTTTTAGCGAATGTCTACATTTAGAGAAATTTTGATAAATTTTAATTTTACTCAAAAAGTATTAACATTTTCCTAATTAATATATTTACAAAGTATACCTAAAATAGTGTGTAGAATCTAAAAAAGCAAAAAAATACAGGGTGTTCCATTGAAAATAAGAAAGTTGATAATATAATATTTAAAAAAAAATTTGTCTACGTGAATATTTCTCCCTTTCAAATTTTTTGTGACTCCAGTAGTTTCTGAGAGAAGTATATGGGTCACCTTACGTGGACCACCCTGTACATTAGGGTGCTTCAAAAAATAAAAAAATATGTTTGCTCTTACCCTCTCAAATTTGTATTTGTATTTAATATAACAAAAATCCTCACCAAATATGGGCGTTCCAGCTCAACTCTAAGAGGTCGCTGTTTTTATTTTAGTTTCCCATTTAATTAACAAGAGAAAAAATAATTATATGTTTGGAATTTTATACCTCTCTATCAAAGTAACTTATGGCAATGATCACAGCAGTTTCTTATATAAAATGTAACGCTCTACAAAAAATGTTTCCTATTATTTTTCGATAAATTGATTTCTTCTAGAGTTATTTGAGGTCAAAGTTTGATTAACATCAAATTTTCTGTTTTATTTTATTTTATGGTACAATTACCAGAGGTGAAAGGGGGCAAAACAAGGCAGCGGGGGGGGTGCAAAATGGGGTACCCAAAAATGAGCATATGAGAAGTTTTCCAAAATTGTAGTACAACCTTTTTCTCGCTCTACAGGCTCAGAATAATTATTTTTGATTAAAATCGTGAACTTGTGAGTCAATTTTCAAATAATTTAGTAACCAAAAAAAAACAGTCTACGAAATTTTTTTAGGTACCCCATTTTGCCAAAATTAAAAAATTCATATCTTTGAAACGAAAAAGAACACCCCTCTGAAAATTTCAGAATACTTTAGATATATTAGAGGTATAATACAAAAAATTTTCAGGGAAAAATTTTCCCGCGATGGTTACTTTTCACGATTTTGAAAAATTCAAAATTTTTTAATTTTGATATTTTTCAAAAAAAATTTCTTATACCTCTAAATTTCCTCTGAAAATGCACCAAGGTTTTTTTTAATATTCAGTAGTTTCTGAAATATTAAATAACTAAACTCATAAAATCGGAAAAACAGTGAAATTTTGAATATCTCTTAGGAAAAAATTTTTAAAATTTTTTCCTTTGGCAGAACTTCGTTTTATGATGAGACAAAACTCTCCACCAAAATTCATCCGAATCGGTGGGGGTCGTGTCCAACTATTTGTCTATTTGACATGGAATGACCCATATATTATTTAATACCTACATATACGTACTAAACGTATCCAAGGATAGCTTCTAAACACCCTGTATAAGTTATTGTTTTCCATTACAACTGCTTACATGATATCTGTATCCCATTACATACAATGTGGTCACATAACATAAATATGATCTTACACGACATTAAAGATAATTTATACGAATTTTATAGCACTTAAAGTAGCCTCTGCAATATGAATCAGTTAATGATAAAGTTAACGATCGCCGTTAAATTTATGTGTGTGAATTTGCATTAGAAAACGAGGGTATTGTTAAATAATAACCGCCTTTCCCTCCTTGGCTTATTAAAATGAAACGGCCCCTTTATTGCGCTATTGAAATTCGTTTCGCGGTTTTCATTCTTCCTTTATATATTTGTCTCCAAGTTTGTACACCTTTTTGTATACAAGTAAATAGAGTTTAAGTTCATATAAATTTGTATACCTATTTAACATTTATTTAGGTGTAAACCTAAAATATTTGCAACGACCATGACGATATTTTGGTTTAGTTTGTTACAAAATACCAGCCAGGGGATAATTATTGTTTAAACATGTATTTTTGGTTGAATAGCAATGTCTTTGCCTTTGGCAATTTAAATTCGAAATAATAATTTAAAACAAAACACAGCAAGCAATTTTTCTTACCTAAAAATAAAAAAAAATTACACAAATGTGCAAAAACATTTTTTTTTTCTAAAACATCACAATAATTTAATCCGAATCTGTGTACCCAAGATCCACCAGCCGCCACTGATGTGTGGTATTATTTGATTTTAAGATATTTAATGTAGGTATAATATGCTCAAAGTTGCAATAAATCTTATATTTTCCAATAAATTATGTATTTAATTAGTACCCTGGTATACTCGTCACTTGCATTCAAATTTAGAAAACACCGATATTTCAGAAACTGTTAGAAAAAGTGACTGGCCCTGTTTGGAACAGTATATTTATTATATTATCTATGTTCTCATAACAAAATACTGTTTAATTTTCTCCAAAAACTATTTAACAATTTAAAGAATATTTTAAAGGATTAACCACTTTTAATAAAAAGAAAGGCGAATTTTAGGTCTTCTAACAAACCCTTAGACAAGGAATGAGAGGGTCCTGTTTCACAGGCTAAGTAAAGTGTGACTATGGGCGTCGACAGGGGGCAAGAGGGTGCAGTTGCCCACCATACAAAAGCGCATTAAAAGTTACATACACGGAGAGAAATGTATAGTAAATTTTAGATGGTAAAAAAAATATAGTAAAATTTACTTTAGGGTTACAATATTATATATTCGTCAATACAATATTAAGATTGTAATACAAAATACCATTTTTTATTATACAATGTATAATAAATATTTTAATTTTTAATATGTTCGTATAGTAAATTGATTTTACTATCTACAAATAGTAATATTTACTATATGATTTAATCAAATTTAAGGTGTACATCTAATATTATAATATATTACACATTAATAAATAATATAGTAAAAATAAAGATACTTTTATGTTTAAGGTAAATAAACGATATATTTAAATATAATATACAATATAGTAACTCATGACATTTTAAACATTCACTTTTCTTAGTTTCTTCAATAAACTTTCTTGACATATTAAGTACTAGTAATACTTACAAGAAAGAATTGAACCCACTTGGTTGCATAGTATGTACCGATTGCGGCAAAGGCCACGTCGCGACGCGTCGTTAGACGGTGTGGATCACGCGATGTTCTTACATCTCGCCTCTGTTGGCTTACCAACCATGTTATATAAGCTCAGGTATTTCTTTGTTTTGGGTGCGTTCCACTACTACAAGTTGCTCGACAGTGTCGTGCCGACCCTGATGATACCCAATATAGGTCAAAACACCTGCCTGTCGGTATTTGAAGTTGATGGAACGCACTCAAAACAAAAAACTTTGGCGAGGTGTAGGTTCAATTCTTTCTCATAACATTTTTGTATATTAAAAAGTACGATAAGTTTGTTACAATTTTTAATTGTTAACATATAAAAATATTCGATTTTATATTTAAAATGGCAACATAATATTTTAAAATTTAATATACTTATTGGTAATGGAAAAAATCTAATTATAATAAGAATTAAAAACAAAATTGATTGAGAATAATAAGGTTTAACATATATGGATATTTAAAAATTACTAAATATGCATAGTATCTGGCAATATACAAGATAGTTGTCCCAAATAGTAATATAAAGGGTAGGGGAAGGTGGGGGAATTTTGCGCGGTGGGTAATTTTACGCATAAACAATTCTTCCAGATATCAAGTAAATAATACATTTTTGAATGTTGCAAACTTGGAAACGTTGCTTTGGGTATACGGGGACTAAAGTGTACCGCAATTAAGCTTGTAGCTTTTAGCTAGTGACCATGGTCACTAGCTAACTGTGATACATGTACAAAGTACTTTGATCTAAGAAATCCATGTCGTTTCCGCTACGAGTTAAGTTTAAATTTCTGTCCAATCGCTTAAATGTTTATAACACAACTTTATATGATCTTTCCTCGTAATCTGGTGTATGTTTAAATTGTTCAGGTTATTTTTTGGAAAGTTTTTTAGTATCACAATATTTTTCTTGCAATGGGGGTAATTTTACGCTGAAAAATTGGGGTAATTTTGCGCTGCAAAATTTGGCCAATATGGGAGCTTTGGTATACAGGAGCCTAGATTGTTCAGCATAAACAGTTCCATTTGGGCACACGCGGAGTGTAGCGAAAAAAAAACCCCTAAAACTACATATGTGACAAATGCTGCATGTAGACCCTCTTATTTTTAAGAAGAAAAATTTTATTTTTAGTTATTTATTTTTTATTTTGTTTGTTTTGTTTGTTTCATAGAGAAAATAGTTTTGTTTTATTTTTATGTTTCATTATAATAATATTATAGAAATAAACGGTTTATTTATATACCTACAAATCTTTCTCTATACAGCGCAAATTTTCCCACTATGATGCGCAAAATTACCCTGATAGGTGGGTAATTTTGCGCAAATGCATTATTTAAAAAAATGTAGTTTTTGCATACCAAACATTTTTTTTTATAAATTGCGCATTATATACACATAGTAAACATAGTAGACTATCGGTGGTATTAATTGCAAAATTTCACATTTAAACTTAACAAAGATACTAGAGATTTTGCTTAGATGCGCAGAATTCCCCCACCTTCCCCTATTATAATGGGGTAGTTAAATTTTTTCTGACCTATACTTTTTATGGTTTTATTCAAGGCGTTTTGTAATTTTAAACATCTTTGTGAAATCGGAATTTCAATTAAGTTTACCGTTTTCGAGATATTTACAAAAAAAAGTCTCCTAATTACGTCACTAGGCTATTGACAACGTTGCCAGCTTTTTCTATGGTGTTTAGTTTAAGATTCTGACGATAGATAGCGCCACGTTATAATATTTTAGTTTCAAAACTACTTGATCTAAAATTTTAGTTGAGAAGAAGAAGAAGAATTGATTTTTTGACGTTTCTTTTTTTCGGGTTGTTTTTTTAAATTTAGATTATTGAAAATTAATGTTATTGTTATGTTATTTGTAATTGATATTAGATAAGTGATTTATTAATAACGGACTCCAAAGCAGAGGAATCTTGTGGCATGGTTGGTTACATTGAACATTGGAGCTTTTAAACAAATAAAGTAAATACCTATAATTATAATCATATTTTGTCGTAAATGCATTTCATTAGTATAATGCCTAGTTCTTTATATTCTTTTAGATATATCTTGGACTCTAAAATATCAAACAGTAATATGATACCTCGTTATAAGTAAGATAGGTACTTAATGAATTTGGTGACCATCTTTCACTCAACTGACAGTGACAGTATTTGTACATAACCTCTTCGGGTATTTTCTGACATAACCGAATGAAATCATTAACAAGACAACTTGACAACAGGGTAATTTTCAACCAATATAAATCTTAGAATGTTGGTCACATGGTGAGGTTTGTGACGTCATAAAAATGTATATTTTTTGTAAATATCTCGAAAACGGTAAACTCAATTGAAATTCTGATTTCACAGAAATGTTTAATATTACAAAACCCCTTGAATAAAACCATAAAAAGTATAGGTCAGAAAAAATTTAACTACCCCATTATGGTAATCAGCATTATACTTTTCTCTCCGTGTAGATACTTAAAATTGCACGTAAATATTGGCTTTAGTTCCTTGTATTCAACGGTCTAATTACGCGTGCACTCTCTTCCCTACTTTAAGAACCAACCCTTTAATACTTCACCGTACGAAATTGGAATCCCCGAGCATGATGGCGCATTCTTCAGTGCGCTCGGAGCAAAGTCCCAAGCTCGTCGCCGTCGACGTAGAGCTGGAAGGTGCAAAGGTAGGTAGAGAATAATTTGTATATTATACAAACACACAGCGTGGTGGCCCGAGGGGGGCGCGCGATGTCCCCGGGCGCTTTCCATGCGCCATATAAAACAGTGCGGCCCCTTTTCTCGACCCGACGACCCCAGGCCACCTTCGAATTCCATTCTCAGCCATAGCTAGCTCTCTTTTACTTCGTCGTTTTGTTGGAACCATGAAATGAGAGTTATAATTAAATTTGCGTTATTATTTAGGGTTATTTGTTAGAATTTATTGTGTTTATGTTCAAGTTTTGTTTAAATTTTAAATCACAGTCCCTAATTTGAATACTTACTTTACGCCAGTACAATGCGCATAGTGGGTGCAACAAAAACAAAAATAGTGTGTAGAATATTTGAAATGTGTATTTATTTATATATACATACATACAAAAGAACGTTTTTTAGTGCCATATTATTTTAAAATGTAAGCCTTTTTAAGGCAAACAAAAAAATTTTTTAGGACATCATTTTTTGGTTGTATTTTTATAAATGTTTAGAGTTTTGTTTACTTACATTTAAGACAGGCAGTGCACTTTTTAATTTTTTTTTTACGTTTTTTTCAAAAAAATGTGTTTAGCTAGCTTTATATGTCTCCACTGTGTTACCAATTTGAAATCCAAAATTTAATTCAATAAAAAAAGTTGTTATAAAAATAATTTGAAATAAAATGTACAGGGTGATCCCCTATAATGTCGCCCCCCTTTAACTTTTTTATTTTAAGTGTCCCAAAAAATTTAAAAGTGTGGTTATGTAGGAACTAAAAAATACTTTTTTTCTACGTATAAAGAAAATTTTAAAATTGATCAGTATACAGGGAAAAACATAAAGCTTATTTTTTTTTAATGGATCACCCTATATAAGAATTTATTTTTCGATTCCTTGTAAAATTCTGAGCATAATTTATATAACAAACCATATACCTAAATTCAATTGTTTCTGAAATATTCGCATTCGAAATGTCATCATTAAATGTTTTTTTAAACTGTTAAAAATCAAGAAGCCTCAGTATACCAAAAATGTTATTGAAAATAAATTACTATAGTGACATTATGTCAATATGTGTTGTTAAATAAGTAAAAATGGCGTACTTAGACAGAGAAAGACAAACTATTTCAACTTATGTATTATCTTAAAAATATATTATAATTTAAATATTTCAGAAACGGTTGAATTTAGGTATATGGTATGTTATATGAAATATGCTTAAAATTTTACAAGGAATCGAAAAATAAATTCATATATAGGGTGATCCATTGAAAAAAAATAAACTTTTTATTTTTCCCTGTATACTGATCAATTTTAAAATTTTCTTTATACGTAGAAAAAAAGTATTTTTTAGTTCCTACATAACTACACTTTTAAATTTTTTGGGACACTTAAAATAAAAAAGTTAAAGGGAGGCGACATTATATAGGGGATCACCCTGTACTTAGTTCACAAACTTTTGACTCCAATTTTATTTTTTATTAAAAATTGTATGCCTTTTTTAAATATTTATGTTATAACATAGTTAAGTTACTTTTTAAAAGACACCATTCCGAGTCTGTTAATACCATTAATATTTTCTTTTAGTCGCTGTATTAGTGAGTTAAACTCTAATTAATAAACAGGTATTACCAAGTGATAGTAAAATCATTTTAAGGATTTTTTTAACAAAAACTAAAAAAAAGTAACGAAATAGACATTGGTATCACAACGGACTGGGGTACACAAAGGACTTAATCAGATAACGTAAAAAAAAAACTATATAGGGTGGTACGATTTTAGAGTAATGCATAAACAAAATCCCTTGTAGTGGTGCTCACTTGCAGAATAACAACTTAGATTTCTAAATTGTAGACACCCTTTTTCTTTGACTATAAGCTGGTGTCTTTTAGTACTTGTATATTGAGTGGAATTTTCCCTTGGATGTAATGTATATCATATGAGTTGTAATCACAAATAATTTTAAATTGGTTTCTCATAAACTACTTTTAATAAAAAAGACGGTAAATATCCACTTTGTTGTCGAAAAATTCTATTGAGTTACCCTAAATTCCATTACGTTACCATAAGGTAACATAATGGACTCGGTAACGCAGTGGAAAAAGTTTTGTGAAACCATATTTAAAAAATAATAATAAGACATTACAGTCATTAATTACTCTCAATGAGCTTTAGTGCCCTAAAATAAACATAAACATGAAAAATAGTATTTTTTCTTACCTTATTTTTATTATTTTTTTTGAGTAACTTAGCGGACAAACAATTATTACATTCGCGTTACCCGCACCTGTTTCAACCGATATCTTCTTCCTGATTAAATAAATAAATTCAGCTGGGTAATGTGTACATCCGAACATCATTTGTTAATCACGTGAGTTGCAAAAAAGTTGCCATATATATCTTTTTTAAAATATTCTATCGGTAACGCGACGAACTTAACGCAACGGAAAAAATATCTGGGACATGAGTCAAATTTAAAAAAAAGTAGATTAAAATTAATTAATTTATATATATATATAAATTGTTTACTTTATTAACTAAGGATTGCTATAATGCAACACAAAGTTCTGGTTATTCAATATTTAAAAAAAAAACATGTATGTAAGTTTTATAAAACGCTAATGGGACATGCGAAAATGTGTGTTTCACAAGTTTCAAAATTAAAAAAAAATATTCTGAAATAACTAAACAAAAATTTTCTGAAAGAGTTTACTAAGGGCTTGTTAGGCTTTCACTTGGGTTTTAAATCAATAAGATCCGATAATTTTTAACAAAGTTATTGGAATTCAAACTTACGGACAGCGGAAGGCGGGTGTTTTTTGAAAACGACCCTTATAACTAATTATAATAATGGTGCGTCTGATCGAAAAACGGCAACAACCTCTATCCACCCCTTTTCTGCTGTCCTTGACTTTTGAGACACCCTGTATACCTACCTAAAGAAATATGTAAGGAATGATAAACCGTACTTATATGCCAAAGGTGATGGCTTCAATAACTTATATAACTCAGTAAAAAAAGCAAATCGTAATATCCATGTTCGCCTCTGGTGACAGAGTAAAAATCGAATCGTCTGACAAATGTACCATCCATAAAACTGTACACAATACCTTGAAGGAGTTAATAAAAAAAACTGAAATAAAAAACCTCCCCGGCAGTTATGCGTGCGTATAATGGAAGAAAAAAGCCGTAAGGGAGGTCGGCTGAAGAGGGCAAACTGCCTAAAAATGCCGCAAGCAAATTTCATTCCAACAGAGCTGCGGGCTGTTCGAGAACTCGAAATGTTCTGTCGCAGGGGACCGGCTCAACTTTGGCCGAACGCCACTGCTCTAATAAATATTAATACAATTTTTTTTCTATAAAAAAATAAAATTTAATTAGCATTAGCATTAGCATTTAGCAATTTAAAAGAAGATTTAAAATGTATGTATGTAAAGGGTGATTTTTTAAGTATGTCCGAACTTCTGACAAGTGTCTCGGTCAAACAAACTGTCAATTTTCATGCATCTAGAAACTAAGTTACTCAGTATAGTCCGACAAATCATCATGGAACGTTTAACGCTTGCAAATTGTCGAAATTTACCATCAAAACCATTGTTTTGTGCGCCAAACTTATCGTGCTCTTCGTGAATTTTATGGTATACATACGCCCAATCGAGCGATGTATTCGCCGAATCATCAAGAAATTCCGAAAGAATTTTACGCTGTTAGATATTAAAATAAAGACAAGAACAAAAACAGTGCGTTTCCAAGAAAATATCATCGCTGTTGCCGACAGTGATGAGAAAGACCCAAATTTGTCAATTCGTCGACATTCGCAGAAAGTTGGGCTTTGTTATTGGTCTACGTGGGAAATTTTGCGGAAATATCTTTATTTTCTTTGTGGTAATGTTTAATCTTTGGTAAATGTAAATAAACCAGCAACTATTCATAACTCGGACAATTGCGTAAATAAGACTTAAATTGCTTGATAAAATGGTCGGAAATTGGATTAATAGAATTCGCTTTGTTACAAGTAGCCGCGGAGGACATTTGACCGAAATTATTTTTAAACAATAATGTCATTGAATGTTATTTCATATAAAATAAATATTTTTAAGATATTTAATTTGGTTGTTATTTAATTTGAATTTAAAGTTCGGACACTCTAAAAAAATCACCCTTTACATAAGTATGTTGATTTTAGACAAAATCAAATTTAGTTAGTTAGTTTCCATGTCAATAAGTGTCAAACAAAGTGAAACGTCATAATTTATTACAGATTTTTCGCGAAATTGAAATGAACATTTTGGAAGAAGAGCTACCATATGACATCCTGGAGGCAGCAAATACTGTAAATGAGAATTTATTACCAGCGAAATCCTGTCAAAAATTTGAGAAACAATTTAAACATTTTGAAAACTGATGGGTGAATCTCACGAAATGTCCCCCGATGGTGTTATCCCGTGATATTTAATAAAACTAAATGAGTTTGACCTACACTTTTATTGTGTTTTGATCTTTCATAATTAAGTACCTATATATGTGGAGCAATCAGACAAAAGCAAATAAATCCAGTTTTGTTAAAAATGAGTTAAGTATGAACTAACAGTAAATGAGGTAAGGTTAATCAATTGGAGAACTCAGAATTGAGCCAAACCAAGTAATTGATATAGAATACCGGCCTCGAAACCTAGCAAATCAAGCAAAAGCAGATAAATCCAAATTAATACAATTTAAAGTCTTGTTTCAATAAAAATAAAAAAAATCACATTATTGTTATTTTAAATTAACTTAAATGGCATTAATTAAAAAAATTAATTTTAAGGTCTTATTCATGGGTTGTTCTTTGTGAAAATGTTGCAGAATGAAAAATATTTGTTTTCGCTGATAACTTGAAACTGCTTAAAACGGATTTATCTGCTTTTGTCTGATTGCTCCACATAATATTATTACAGCTCAGGTTCCAGATTTTTAACCGCAATTAAATGTTTTAAAAGTCTAAAACCTATCCTCCGTGACTGTTACTCTTTCTAGGTTAACCTATATGTTTTCAAATATCTGGTACTGAAAATATCAGTTCACTAAGTAAATTAAACACATTCAAAGCAATCGAATCAAATATAAAATATTATTAAAAATTATAAGAAACAATTTTTATAACCATTTATGTAGGTGTTAAAAAAATTGATTCTATCCTCCGTGAATCTGTTTTTGCTTTAAATTTTATGCAACGGATGGCGCTTTAATCATTTTAAATAAGCAAAAACCTCTGTTTACGACATTAATGATGCATGTGATTCCTGAAGGTCAGTTAGAATTTATATGCATATAAGAGGGTTGCTGTTTTATAATTCAAAAGTTTAAGTTCATTAATTTGCTATTTAAAAAAATATCCACCGTGAAGTGTAATATCTCAGTAAGTAGATTTTTTTTATAAATATTTTAGGTATGTGCAATGGAATTTTTAAAAAATACAAAGGGATGTTTAAAAAAAACATACGAAATCCTAACCTCCGTGAAGCTCTAATATTCAAAATGTATGATTTCTTAAAATTCTTATGTTATTACTAGACCGGGTGGCTTCCCAAAAACCCCATTCTAGACTAACAGTGAAACAACCAAAAAATAATCATTTTTACTTGGGGGACATATCAATATCAATATCAATTCACCCAGATAATAACATAAAAATATTGCATTTCAGTAACGTTACTGTTATTTATTAAATATTTCGTTTTGTTACGTAACATTGTACATTATAACGATATGTTTGTGCAATACAACTTCAACATTGCAGAAATAAGTAGCAGTTACATTTATTTGTATAATATCTGTATTAGATTAATACTAATATCTGTATTAAATTAATACTATTAATCAGATGATATATTTGTAACCTAACATAATTACACTGATAATCCTTATCTTTCAATAAGGATTTTAGAGTTGTGCATGTTTTTTATTCTAAATTTCGAATCTGTATTATTTATCAAGTTGATCACAAAAAAATTGTTTGTCGAATGTTTTTCCGTACGATTTGCTTGTTATTTCCAATCAAATGGCGAAATTAATCGGAAAATTGCTAAACGACTAATTTTCGATTGACTTTCGCCGTGTACAGTATAAAATAATATCGCCATTTCAATAAACCATTTTCCGGTTAATTGTTCATTTTAATATTAGCGCCGGGGGCGACAGCCGGTCGGCGAAAGAAAGGGGGGCGGGGGGGCCGACGGCCGCCCCTTTTGCCGCTCTCTTCGGATCTTGTTCTGACACGGGCTTGCCTCGAAAAATGTACGCCGGCCGATGTTTTGCACGGTCCTCGGGGCTATTCAAAAATAATGCTGCTTGCTCTAATTAACTTGGCTTGGATATCGTCGAACTTAAGGTAAATTTGCAGAATAAACATGGGATGTGAAATGCCCCAATCAGCCTAAGCATTTAAGCATGTTGAGGAAATTTAATTTATTTTAGCGATTATACTTTTTGTTACAAATTTGATCGACCAAACGATAAAAAATAAGTAGGTACAAGGAAAATAAGAAAATCGCCTAATGACCATAATGCTATACAACTTGTGATAATCAGCTGTCAAACGCGTGTGTTACAAACGAGTGTTTTTGAGAATAAAGCAGGAAAATGTTAAAAAAATATCGAAAAAAAAAAAAGAGGGAAACGAGAGAAAATCCTGGGTTGAGTTTTTAGCGGTTTTCCAATAAACAGTGTTAGGTAATCCGAATGAAGAAATAAATTTCATACAGTCCCTGTAAATATAAATTGTATCTATTAGATACAATAAATACACATTTTTGTAATGGTTAACATGAACATTTTCGTCAAAACAAATAAGTCGTCTAAATTTAAACAGCATTTAGCATTATTAAAAGCGTTGATTAAGAAAATCTCCACTCAACGGTAAAATACTATTATATTATGTATGACTTATATATAATATTTTGTTGCCATAAATTCGTAGGTATATTTTGTTGTTTAAAATGCAGTTGTCGGCGTTTTTTAGAGAACTCAAATTATTTGAGTTCTCTTTATGATTTTATGACAAATTTTTCAAATTTTATGACATTTTTTATGACAAGAATTTATTATTTCTAAAGTTATTTAATAAAATAAATGTAATTTTTTAACGGTTTATTATATAAAAATAAATATTTTTTCTCGCATCAAAATAAATATTTCTGCTATAATATTTTTAATAGGTATATGTTACTTTAGTATTTTATTATAATAGGTATTATAATCTCAAAATAAATAAAACCACAAAGGTATAAAAATCTGAAATATTGGAGGCTCAAACAATGATTAACATGGCCTCAAAAAAGCAACAAAAAATAGTATATATACCTATAGGTACTATTTTTTTTGCTTTTTTAGACCCATGTTAATCATTGTTTGAGCCTCCAATATATATTACAGATTTTTTAAGAGTAGTTATGTAGTTATTGTTAAGGTACTTCGATAATTTCTTATTTCCTTCAGAAATATTATTTCTTGTTATTTTTAACTCTGCTTCCTTACTTGCCAAAATAGTATCAATTTCTTCAAGTCCTTCTTTGTGCCTTCTTTAGTAAAGTAATATACTATAAAAATAAATTTACCTTTCTCATTATTTATTTCAAATTTAAAATTCATTTCCTAACTTAACTTCTTTTTCCTTCATAGTATGAAGTTCATACGTCAACAACCAAGGCCAATATTTAAAACATTTTATTGCGTTTTATTCTACAGGACCGGCTTTAAATTTTATTTTACAAAATTTCCATTTTATAAAAAAGATCAAAGGTGAGAAAATTGTTAAAAAATAATGAAATTTTATGATTTCTATGACAAAATGTGAATTTTATGACATTTTAGGACAATTTAACCAATTTTATGATATTTAAAATTTTTATGACAAACGGGAACCCTGCAAATATAAAAATGGTTGATTTTAAGGTTATGTTTGTGCAAAAAATATTTTTTACTAAACTAAACTTAAATATAAATTATATTAGGTAATATTATCATTACTTAATTCTGCACCAACAAATCTACTTACCGAATTGGATCCTTTGGCAAAACATGAAAATGCAACGATTTAGTTCTTAAATTTTATTTACAATTAAAACACAATAATTCACCATGATCCCTTGAATAAAATACACACACTAACGTAACTATATAAGCATTTAAGCGTTGAGTTACTTAATCAATGATGTAAAGAATAATCAATCGAAATCGATAACTAAACCAGTTTTTTAGTTTTTTCCTTGCAACGTAAAACACAAATAACGTGCGCGATTTAGCTGTGCAATTGAACAAAATTTGTCGAGTCCTCTCTTTTATAAAAAAAACTACCTATTTATTTAAAAATGATAATGTATAATCGCTGCTTTAAATTGATTGTTGACAATTCTTAAATTCACGCAATGCTTTTGAAGTCCACCAGATGGCGCGCATTGAGAAAACCCGATAATTCTTTAGGGTATAAATAATTTAATTGTACTTCAATTATTGGCGATATTGAAGTTCAATATCGCCAAATAGATTTACATTACCAACATCAAAACATTTGTTTTTTTAAAGCCAACTTTGATTTTTATGTAATAAAACCACAGTAGAACGACACGGAATTGTTTTCGCTCAAATCTGTCAAACTTACCTTGAGAACTTTACTTTTTAAACTAATTTAAACAATTGAGAACTTTACTATTGGAACTAATTTCTCGCTAAAACAATTGAATGAATGAATTTGTGGTTATGTTTTATCATTTAATTTAAAGCGTAGCTGCGAACGCCATCTATTCAAATTAATCCAAAGTTGAATTTTGATTTTTCCTAATGTATTTTTTATTCAAATCACCCCTGTATTAGGGCGAACAAAACAAAAAAATATTTAAATCGGTTGAGCCATTTCCGAGTTTAATTGTTATTTAATTTAATAACTTAAGTAAAATAATATTGTAACTAGAAATAACAAAATATAACCAGAATTTTTTTTTTGAAAATTACTATAAATTTTTATTTCAATTTTAAAAAGGTTACTTATTGAGTTTAAAATTTTATCAAACAAATAAAACAGAAACATGTTTCTTCTATGTTTTCTTCCTGCATTCTATCTAGTCAATATTTTTTTAATATAAGTGACTGACAATCAAATGACAAAAGAGCATTAAATTATCTACAAAAAATTTGTAAGATCTAGAAACTAAACCATATTTATATTGATGATGGGTCAAAAAGTTAAATTACAATTTCGTACTACTTTTAAATTTCTACAAAATTGTATCAAAAAAATCATTGGACCATTAAGTAATAGTCTAATAACTATTGATGATTGGTCAAAAAGTTAATTTACAATTTAGTATAACATTTAATTCCTACAAAACTGTTATAAAAAATGTATTGGAGCATTAATACTAAATAAGTTATAATATATTATATTACATCTTATTTTTATACGTTTTTTTGTTGTTAAAATTACGTTTTTTAAATATAGAAACTAAACTAATTAATTTGGCTTTGGTGGTGCGTAGATGAGTAAAGTCATATAAAAAAGTAGTTAAATATAGGTGACTACGGCCCAGGAGAGACAAAGTATTCCTAGCGGATAATAATCTTTGCTTTGAAAAGAATTTTTGTAAATGAAATTAAAATTTTATGTGAACACACGTGAATGTTTTCCAATCATTGGACTCCAATGGTGAATTGGTATTTTGTTAAAGCCACTGGACGTTAATACTTGTACTTGTAATAATGTATATATAATGTATATATTGTCCAGGACTATTAATGATCAGTAACTTGCAAATTGAAAGAAGAAAAAGTTTCGTGATTATTGCTTATCTTTTTCAAACCAAATGGATGCTATTTTCAAAGACAGGAAAATTAACTACTAGATTTTCTACAAAAAGGTTGAACCTAACAGCAAATAATTTTTATTTTTTGTTTTTTTATTTACCTTATTTTTTAAAATTTTAAAAATTTTTGATCTGCTTAGCTGAAAATAATGCGTGATTTAATATTTTATTGAATATAATTTATTTATATACATTTTAGACCCTTTCGAGATTATTATTAGTTTTTTGCGAATTTTATGAAAAGATTATTTTTTTATACAAGAAGATTTGGAAACAGCATTTAAAAGGCAAATTTATTGTATGTTAGTAACAAAAACAAGACCTGACACATTTTGGAAACAATTTAATCATAATACAAAATAAATATAAAAATCTTTGCTCAACAGGTTAAGACATATATACAACCGAAAAAAACAAAAGGCTTATGTAATTGTTTTTATTATATTAAATATTAATCTATAACAAAAATTATATATCTATACTCATAGTTAGATTTTAAAAAACAATTATACAACTAATTACAACTTATTAACATGACCTTTTTTAAAATATTTTCTTATAAAGAAAATTTAATTGGTATAGAAAATCTACAGTATATTTACATGAATTGTAGAAAAAATTATGATATACATATATTATATTATATTTTCCATTGTTTTAATGAAAGTGTTTTTTCATCTGGTTAGCAAAACTCTAATTGGTACTTAACGTATGAAAATATGGCGAATATCTATTAATAAAAACGTAATTTTTGACACCCAAATTTTGTACAACAAATTTTATTTGTTAAAATTATGTCCCTGATGTTAATTAAAAATAACTTGCATTAAACCACATTTACTAACGTTAATAATTTATCACAGTTTATGCAGAGAATGGTAAGCAATTTTAGTTTCTGAATAATGGAATGTTTTCTTTTTTCGTTCAAAAATAAGCCAATCTCTTTATAGTCCCGATTATCTTTGCATATTTAGAATAAATTACGCTCTGAGGGCATGCAAAACTAAATTCCTTATTAATAGATATTATTATTTTGTTTTTGAGAAAAGCAAACTGCTACAGTTTTGATACAAAACAACTTCTCGCTTATTCTTCATTTTACTGGATTAAATAAAAAAATGAAACACCATCTATAAAAACAGTTCTACTTTTAATAATCGTTATTACATATATGTAAGTAACTATAAAAATATTTGTATTACTTCTCTATAATTAAATTGAGACCATGACTTCCAAAATAAAAAGTGGAAGGGACCAATTACACCGTCGTACAAAATTTTTTGCACAGAGCTGGGGTATTTTTTTTTGTGTTCAGGGGACCCGAAAAATGCACAAAAAGTGGAGGTCAAAGAATTTTTTTGCGTAATGGCCAATTTTCTGTTTTTTGATGAAATTGAAGAAGTCGCTTTGTTTTGTTAAAATTAACTGAATAATCAACATCAATGCACGAGATTTGAACCATTGTTACTTTTTCTTGAAAAATAGAATTTTGCACAAATTTTAAGCTATATCCAAGACTGTTTGACTCATTCATTAAAAAAATGGTCATGTATGATATTTTTGCTATTAAACCACATAAATAAGAAAATTAAACTAATAAGTTTATTAAACAATGTATAAAATTAAAAAAAGGCTTGGTTATACACTGCGCGTCAAAATTAACGCATAACAAGTAAAAAAAAATCAAACTAAAATTTTGGACAATAATATTTTAACTTATATCTCTGTTTACGTGTTCAAGGGTTTAAAAATGAAAATATCCTTAAAACCCTTTATTTAATAATAAAAAACGCTCGAAATAACTTTTATAGGGAATTTTTTTAGTAAATAAAAAATATGCTGTAAAAGACCGTATTTTTGTTAGTATACCCTAAAAATGTTGTACAAATCAAACGAACAGTAACGAAAATACAGCGCTTCAAAGTCGTCAAAATGACAATAAAATAATCAAAAAGGGGTCATTTTTACCGACTTTGAAGCGCTGTTTCTTCGTTACTATTCGTTTGATTTGTACAAAATTTTCAGGGCATACCAACAAAAATACGGTCTTTAACAGCATATATTTTATTTACTTAAAAAAAATCTGTAAAAGTTGTTTTTTGAATGTTTTATTTATTAAATAAAAGGGCTTTAAAAATATTTTCTCGAAAAACCCTAGAACATGTAAACTGAGATGTAGGTTAGTTGAAGTATTTTTATACAAAATTTTATAGTTAGAATTTTTTTTACTTATTATGCGTTAATTTTCTTCAAGTCAGAATTGTTCATATCTTGTGTATTGGTGCCGATAATTTAGTATGAATAATAATTTTTTCAATTTCAACGGAAAATTGGCTGCTACGCAAAAAAATTCTACAGCTTCAGCTGCATTTTTCAAAGTTTCTGGGTGCCCTGAATATAAAAAAAACCAGCTGTTGCAAAATCCTTGTTTGACAAATCCAAACTTTTTAAAGCGCGCGAGAAATTATTCCGATTTGATTTTCGCTCTTTAAAATAAATTATTAGCACCGAAAGTGGACAATTTTCAACGTCCTAAAAGTTGAAGTGAAATAAAGTAGAGTGTGAACTTTTTAACTTTGTAGTTTAGAATTTGAGATATTCCTGTTGTTTCAGAATTTTAATTGTATTTGTCATTCTTGAGATATTCAGCATTCCTTGATGTTTTTTTTTTGTTATTTTGTTCGCAGTTTAACCAATAGAAAGATCTGAACTTTTTCTGAATACCTTAGGAACAGTAAATACAATTAAAATTGCGCTTTGATGGAGATGTTTTCAAAAAATTGGGGGATAAAACATATAAACTAGGAAGCCTGACATTGCGATACTTGTATAGTTAATCTGATATGAAATTACACGAAAATCATTGACATTTTTTTTTTAATATTAAGGACAAAATTTAATTAAAACGTACACTGCGCGTCAAAATTAACGAATAACAAGTAAAAAAGTTCTAACTCTAAAACGACTTTACCAATCTTGTATAAAAATACTTCAACTTCTATCTCAGTTTACGTGAGCCCTTTTATTTAATAATAAAAAAACGTTCGAAAAATAACTTTTATGGAATTTTTTTAAGTACATAAAAAATGTGCTGTTAAAGACCGGATTTTTGTTGGTATACCCTGAAAATTTTGTACAAATCAAACGAACAGTTAACGAAGATACAGCGCTTCAAAGTCGGTAAAAAATGATTATTTTTCTGAAAAGTGGTCATTTTTGACGACTTTGAAGCGCTGTATTTTCGTTACTGTTCGTTCGATTTGTACAACATTTTCAGGGTATACTAATAAAAATACGGTCTTTCACTGCATATTTTATTTACTTAAAAAAATTTTTTTTCGAGCCTTTTTTAGTATTAAATAAAAGGGCTTTAAGGATATTTTCTCGACTATTCCACTCATTACTTTATGGACCAATCGGATTTCAGTTTTGCAGCGATAACCAATTGGTTGCTATGCGAAAAATAATTGACGTTTCTAATTTTAAAATTAAAATGTAAAAAATATGCGTTTTGGTCAAAAAATAGTCTTGTTTGATTTTTATTTTCTCAAGATTTTCCATTAACGTTAACACTTTTTCAAGAAAATATTTATAAAAATCAAATATTTTATCGGTAAAATTTTACCACTAGTACTATACGAAAAAACCTTGAACATGTAAAGTATTTTTTAAAGTATATTAAAGTTTTAGAGTTGTATATTTTTTACTTGCTGTGCGTTAATTTTGAAGCGCAGTGTATAATACTTGATTTAGTGCTAGATCAACTTTACACTGTGGTACAAACGATAAAATAACGTTATGTCACTCAGTAAAAAACGTTTACTAATGTTATAAAAAATATACTTCTATTATGAGTAATTTTTTGCACATTTCTTAATTATGAACACTAGAAGTCAACATCTTTATTATGCGGTAAAAAGTAAAAAAAAATCGTGTGACTAATTGAATATCGTACAGGGTGATTGATAAAAGAACGTTTTTACCTTTTAATTGTTTAGATTTGCCTCGACGACTTACCTCTCTTTAAAGAGTCAACTTTAATCATCACCGTTTGCTATCTTACAGAAAATGTACAAGTTTTAA
This sequence comes from Brassicogethes aeneus, assembly GCA_921294245.1. Classification (NCBI taxonomy): domain Eukaryota; kingdom Metazoa; phylum Arthropoda; class Insecta; order Coleoptera; family Nitidulidae; genus Brassicogethes; species Brassicogethes aeneus. Next base: position 4,375,028 of record OV121132.1, on the reverse strand, counting down.
TGGTAGTAACAATGAACAAAGATAGGTGGCGGTGGCGTTCCGCGCAACTTCGAAACGGACAAATCGAGAACGTAAATATCACAACAACACTGACAAGAGGGAGCGTGCATCACTTGAGATACGACCTGTACAACAGTTTACTTTTGCACAGATCCTTTTCCGATTCGAACAAGAACTGAATGTCGCGCAACGTCACTTTCTTCATCCGCTGTCGCAGCGGCATCTGGCCGCGCATGCCGCTGCTGAAGCCCGCGTTGGCCTGAAAATACGACACATTTTCTAAAAACTATACCTCAAATGTTTTTTATTTTTTGCGTTTGCCGGTACAGGGTCATTCCATGACAAACGATGGTATACTCACAGGCAAAATACAAACACACAAATTTTCGATGAATTTCAATCGCAAATAACTTTTTTATTTGATGTCAGATTATTAAAGAATATTGTAGATAAATTAATGGACAATCGCGCACATTTTAAAAAATTACTAACAGGTTTAAACAAAAAGATGTTTTTTACCATAAGTTTAAGACACAAAACCGTATATTGTTGTAAATTAAGTTTTATTTATCAAGTCACATCTATTCTTAACAGTTTTGTTTTTGGTTCACCTCGATATATTTATTTTTGTGAAAAATATGGATTTTTAAAAAAAACATTGCAATTTGCAATATTTTTCTGTATGAAGAACTAAGGTTGCTATGGTCCATCCATAGCCTATGGAGAATAACAGTGACAGTTTTGTTGAATCATCCCATACTTGGCTTTCAAAAGCTATCAAATTGTTTTTTTGCAAATTAATGTTTAAATTTTAAGGTGTCTTCTTACTTTAAAAAATGGATATGTCTCCAACTGATGTTGCCAGAGCCATTAATTTAATCCAGGATGGACGGTCACAGTATTACATGGCTAGTGTTTTAAACGTCACAAGAAGTAAAGTACAAAGGGCAACATCAATCAGAGACATTTTTAAAAGTAAGAAGACACCTCAAAAAACAATTTGATACCTTTTGAAAGCTGTATATGGCATGTCCAAGTATGGGATGATTCAACAAAACTGCCACTGTCATCCTCCATAGGCTATGGATGGACCATAGCAACCTTAGTTCTTCATACAGGAAAATATTGGAAATTCCAATGTTTTTTTAATACATCAAGGTAAACCAAAAACAAAACTGTTAAAAATAGATGTTACTTGATAATTAAAACTTAATTTAGAACAATATACGGTTTAGCCACTCTACAGTGTCTTAAACTTATGGTAAAAAACATCTTTTTGTTTAATCCTGTATATTATAAACGTACGTGTATTTTTTAGTAATTTTTAAAATGTGAGCGATTCTCCATTAATGTATCTACAATATTCTTTAATATTTGTTTAAATCCGAAATCAAATAAAAAAGTTATTTGCGATTGAAATTCATGGAAAATTTGTGTGGATCGATTATTTTATTATTAATTTGATAATAAAATAAGTTGATAAAAAAATTATTTCATTAAAAATAATGAAAAAAAATAATTCGATAAAAAAATAAGCTGATAAAAAAATTTTTTCATAAAAAAATAATTTCATTAAAATATAATTTCATAAAAAAATAATTTCATACAAAATAACTTAATAAAAAAATAATTTGGTAATAAAATAAGTTGAGAAAAAAATTATTTCATGAAAAAATAATTAAAAAAACTTAATTTCATAAAAAATAATTTGATAAAAAAATAAGTTGGAAGAAAATAATTTCATTAAAAAATAATTTGATAAAAAAATAAGTTAATAAAAAATAATTTGATAAAAAAATAATTTGGTAAATAATTCATATAATTAATTATTTATAAAGCAAAATAAGTTTATCATAAAAATTCGCTGAATTTCTAATAAATGTAACAATGGTCAGAGGCAGAATCGTGAAACACCCGAAACGCACACATTTCGACTTATAAAATCGTTATCCTATATGCTAAACTGTACTAATTTTACAATTTAGATAGAACTAAAAACGTAGAGAACAAGGCACTTTAATTGCAAAATAAATAAAGTTTTTATTGCATATTCAGTACAATACAGAACATATAATACAAAATATACAAAAGGCCATCGACCGGGGTCCTTCAGCCTTGCAAAATAATTATTTCAAAATACCTCAAAATTATATTTTGGTTGAACAAATGTAACACCGAAAACGATGGAATGACCCTACACGTAAAAACTTGATACAAACGTCGGGAAAAAAGCCTCATTCAGAACCTCGAAATTAGTGGAAAAATAAGTGGTTTAATTATACTTATTTGCTAAAAGATTGTCCATTCTTCTTAACCTGACATAAACAATATTAATTATAATAAAATAATATTTTTTACAACCATTACAATAATATTTATATAACCTTTCCTTCACTGGCAAATCTTCAAACTTTTCGCTTTTGACATGCGCACATGCGAAAAGCCGCTTTCCAATTATAACTAGTGGTAAAAGTTAGAAGTTTGCAAACTTTTTCCGCTAATTGAAAAGTACTACCACTAATTTTTTGGTTGTGAACAACATTATGTATATTCATAAGACAAACTTTTACGTTAATTGAAACCACCAATTTATTCCACCAATTACGAGGTTCCGAACGAGGCTAAAGAGTCTGGATTCTTACCTGCGAGCCCGCGGACGAGCCGTCGCCGTCGAGGCGGGGCTTTTTCCTCGGCCCGATGGCCTGGAGCGCGGTGGCGTTCGCCTCCCGCTGCCGCAGCTCCTCCATCTCGACGCGCTGCATCTCTTTCGCCTTCGCCTTCAGCTTCGCCTGCTCGGGGTCCTCCGTTTTCGATCGGCTCTTCGCCGCGCGCAGCAGGATCTCCCGCTCGAGCTCCTCGTGCTTCTTGCGCTCCGCCTTGTCCAAGTCTTCCAAGAACTTTAATTGACCTGAACACGAAATCGCAAATATCGCAAACGTTTATATTTTACTTACTAAAGAAGCTAAAGCCTGGTTCTAACAGAAAAGTAATTTAATTTAAGATGTAATTTAATTAAACTTAAAAGTTAAAAACCCAACAATCCTTTGTAACGTTCATACGGTGATGTAATTTAAGACTTAATTTAATAGTTGGCCAACTTTTATCTTTTAAATTAAATTACGTTATTTCAAGGTTATTTCGTATTATCTAACCTATTTTGGGAGAATCCAACTTATTTTGTGTAAACGGTTTTAATAATAAGAAAAATATTTCGATTGTAATTACCAAAGTAAACCATTTATATCTAAAACTTTAAGTTTTAGTTACATGAAGTAAGCACTCTTTAAAATATTGTTTTTAATTTCAAACACTATTTTTTTTAGTACGTTACTTTTTGTATTAACGCAACTAAATTAAATTAAATTACTTTTTAAGTTAAATTAAATTATATTACGTAATTTCTCTGTTAGAACCCAGCTTAACATATCTCTTTGCGATTCTTGAATAAGCAAGTAATTTTGTTACTTGGTTTTTGACATTTTGAAATTGTTTTGGTTTTGACCATGGAGCCTACACAAGAAGCACAAACTTAATAGGGGGAATTGGGAAATGTGTTTTTTTAATTATTTAAAACATCATTAGACGTTTTTAAGTAATTCTTATTGATTTTGACATTTAATTGTATTTTTAACATTCTTTAATAATTTTTATTTATTTTTGATAGTATTTTCTTAAAATGCTTGTTTGGCAATGTTTAAGAAGTGGTAAAACACGATACATTTTAGTAGTAAATAGTAATTTTTTGTTAAAAAATGAAAAAAATAAAAAAGTAAAAATTTACAGAAATCTCAACTAATTTTTATTTATTTTTGATATGATTTTGACTTTCTGAAGTTGCGTTCTTAAAATGCTTGTTTGGAAATGTTTTAAAATGATAAAACACGATACATTTTAGTAGTAAATAGTAAAAAAAATAAAAAAGTGAAAATTTACAGAAATCTCAACTAATTTTTTTTTATGATTTTGACTTTCTGAAGTTACGTTCTTAAAATGCTTGTTTGGCAATGTTTTGGAAGTGGTAAAACACGATACATTTTAGTAGTACATAGTAACTTTCTGTTCGTAAATGGAAAAAATAAAAAAGTGAAAATTTACAGAAATCTCAACTAATTTTTATTTATTTTTGATATGATTTTGACTTTCTGAAGTTACGTTCTTAAAATGCTTGTTTGGCAATGTTTTGGAAGTGGTAAAACACGATACATTTTAGTAGTACATAGTAACTTTCTGTTCGTAAATGGAAAAAATAAAAAAGTGAAAATTTACAGAAATCTCAACTAATTTTTATTTATTTTTGATATGATTTTGACTTTCTGAAGTTACGTTCTTAAAATGCTTGTTTGGCAATGTTTTGGAAGTGGTAAAACACGATACATTTTAGTAGTATGTACATAGTAACTTTCTGTTCGTAAATGGAAAAAATAAAAAAGTGAAAATTTACAGAAATCTCAACTAATTTTTATTTATTTTTGATATGATTTTGACTTTCTGAAGTTACGTTCTTAAAATGCTTGTTTGGCAATGTTTTGGAAGTGGTAAAACACGATACATTTTAGTAGTACATAGTAACTTTCTGTTTGTAAATGGAAAAAATAAAAAAGTGAAAATTTACGGAAATCTCAACTAATTTTTATTTATTTTTGATATGATTTTGACTTTCTGAAGTTACGTTCTTAAAATGCTTGTTTGGCAATGTTTTGGAAGTGGTAAAACACGATACATTTTAGTAGTATGTACATAGTAACTTTCTGTTCGTAAATGGAAAAAATAAAAAAGTGAAAATTTACGGAAATCTCAACTAATTTTTATTTATTTTTGATATGATTTTGACTTTCTGAAGTTACGTTCTTAAAATGCTTGTTTGGCAATGTTTTGGAAGTGGTAAAACACGATACATTTTAGTAGTACATAGTAACTTTCTGTTCTTAAATGGAAAAAATAAAAAAGTGAAAATTTACAGAAATCTCAACTAATTTTTATTTATTTTTGATATGATTTTGACTTTCTGAAGTTACGTTCTTAAAATGCTTGTTTGGCAATGTTTTGGAAGTGGTAAAACACGATACATTTTAGTAGTACATAGTAACTTTCTGTTCGTAAATGGAAAAAATAAAAAAGTGAAAATTTACGGAAATCTCAACTAATTTTTATTTATTTTTGATATGATTTTGACTTTCTGAAGTTACGTTCTTAAAATGCTTGTTTGGCAATGTTTTAGAAGTGGTAAACACGATACATTTTAGTAGTAAATAGTAATTTTCTGTTCAAAAAAGGAAAAAATAAAAAAGTGAAAATTTACAAAACCGTTTCCTTTACCTTTAACATCGTGCGTCACCTCGTACCGCTGATCCGACTTGACGACCTCGAGCCGGTGCTCGGTGATGATCGCCAACTTTTCCAGCAGGTTTTTGACGCGCTCCTGCGCCGCGTGCGACAGGCACGCGGCCACGTCGGCGCTAGGCTCGTCCAGCCCGTGCATCTGCATTATCTGCCGGATTTTCTGCTGCAACGGCACCATCGAGCACATCAGCTCCTCCTTGCACGATCGGATTTTCGTTCCCACGAACTCCGTGGATCCTGGATGTAAAGAAAATATGACGTAATGACTTTTTTTAAACAATTTGAAAGGTAAATTTACGTATTTAACAAGCTGTAGTTAGAATTTTTAAAAATCGATTTTATTTTCTTTAAGTACAATATTTCAAGAGAATTCTGAGAAAATTTCAACCTTCCAGGTGGAACGGTTACGGAGATATAATAAAAATTAGAAAACACCTAGGATTTTGTGACTTAGTATAGGTCATTTGAACTACCCGCTGTCTTATACACGGAGCAACAAAATCCTAGGTTTTCGTAAAATGGTGTTTTTGACGTTTTTTGCATTTAACAATATCATGCAATTTCATGTTGACGCTAATTTTTTAGCGTCTAGTATGTTTAAAAATAGGAATATGCAAAAAAACTTTTTTTCGATACGTAAAAAAGTTAAAAAATCCACGGAAATGTTTTTAGGGCTCTAGTGGGGTAGTATAAGATAAAATTTTTGGCCAAATCAACAGTTTTATTGCAAAAATGTTGAAGTTGCCCAATGATGGGATTTTTGGCATTAAACGCAGAATTTTTTTTAAATGACTAATTGAAAAATTAATGATTTTTTCTAACAAAATACTGAAAAATTCCTAAAATATACAAAAAAATTATAAATATTTTGTTGGTATTTTTTCTGAAAGTATGTTTAAAAATAGGAATATGCAAAAAAACTTTTTTTTCGGTTAAGTAAGTAAAAAAAGTTAAAAAATCCACGGAAACGTTTTTAAGGCACTAGTGGGGTAGTATAACATAAAATTTTTGGCCAAATCAACAGTTTTATTGCAAAAATGCCCAAAGTAGTTTTTTTAAATATTTCTATATTTATTAATTTATTTGTATTAAATATTACTTTTATAATTATGTTAACAGTATAAATGTCACTTTTTAATTTAAATTTAATTGTGAAAGTGTTTTATCGCAAGTCTATTCACAAAATCTCATTTTAACTCAAGTCACATTCTCAAAATCTCTTCAAAAATGCATTTTTGTGAGAAGATCGACTATTTTACAAATTCCCAAAAGAGTGAGTCCAATATTAATTGAAAAATGAAAGAAAAAATTCAAAAAGGGACAACTAACCTAGATTTTTTGCGAGTTTTTGAAGTTGGCCAACGATGGGATTTTTGGCATTAAACGTAGAATATTTTTTTTTAATGACAAATTAAAAAATTAATGATTTAAAAAAAATTAAAAATTCCTAGAATAAACAAAAAAAATATGAATAACTTGTTAGTATTTTTTCTGAAAGTATGTTTAAAAATAGGAACATGCAAAAAAAACTTTTGTCGGTTAAGTAAAAAAAGTTAAAAAATTCACAGAAACGTTTTTAGGGCATTGGGGTAGTAGTGGCCAAATCAATAGTTTTATTGCGAAAATGTTGAATTTGGCCAACGATGGAATTTTTGGCATTAAAACGCAGAATTTTTTTTTTTAATGACAAATCAAAAAATTAGTGTTTTTTTCTAAAAAAAAAAATTTTAAATTTGTAGAATATACAAAAAAATATGAATATTTTGTTGGTATTTTTTCTGAAAGTATTATGGCACGCCGTTTTAACATTTATTAAATAATTTTTTAATTTAAAATGTTATTGGTTTAAAATTTTCCTAACTAAAAATGTTAGGTTTATATTTATAAATTTATAATATTTTCAACTATCATGTATTGAAAGACAAAATTTACTAACCAACAGTTCACTTCTGTATTAAACAATATTATTTTCTATCATTTTTTAATAAAAATAATTTCCCAACTATAATTTATTAGGGTGGCATTTTGTTAACTTAAGTAAATATTTTATAAAATTATTGAGATTAATTTGGTAAAGTTAAATTTTTTAGTATTTAAAAATAGTATCAAGCCATTTAAAATAAAAACACATATAAAACATTTTCTACCAAAATAGTTTAAAAAGTTAATTTTTTGTAAATTCAAAACTATTGATAATCAAAAAATATTTTAAATATAAAATGCAACTGTAAAAGTTTAAGTTTAAAAATATTAATTTAAAAAAAATGGAATTTTAATATTTTATTCTTCAAATTTATTGGTTTCAATTGGTAAAGAGTCATTTAAATGATAGTCGATAAATTTTTAATCCAAAAATTACTAGGTACTTTAAAATTTAAAACTTACATTTAATGTAATGTGAGAATTTTTGTATTAAAAACTATCATTTAAATGACTCTTTAAAAATTTAAACCAATAATTTTGTAGAATAAAAAATTACAACCAAAACTTTTAAAAATCAATATTTTTAAACATAAATTTTTACTGTTGCATTTTATATTTAAAATATTTTTTTGACTATCAATTGTTTTGAGTTTAAAAAAATTTAACTTTATAAATTTCTGTTAAAACATAATTTAATTGCTAAACTTTAATCTTTAAACTTTTATCTAATAAATGATAAAACGGCGTCCCATAAAGTATGTTTAAAATTTTTTCGGTTAAGTAAAAAAAGTTTTACTGCAAAAATGTTAAAGTTGGCCAACGATGGGATTTTTGGCATTAAACGCAGAATAATTTTATTTAAATGATAAATTAAAAAATTAATGATTTTTCCAAAAAAAAAAATTAAAAATTCCTGGAATATGAATATTTTCTTGGTATTTTTTCTGAAAGTATGTTTAAAAATAGGAACATGCATTGTCGGTTAAGTAAAAAAAGTTAAAAAATCCACGGAAACGTTTTTAGGGCACTAGTGGGGTAGTAAAACATAAAATTGTTGGCCAAATCAACAGTTTTATTGCAAAAATGCCCGAAGTGGTTTTTTTAAATATTTATATATTTATTTGTATTCAATATTACTTGTATAATTATGTTAACAGTATAAAAGTATCACTTTTTAATTTAAATTTAATTGTAAAACTGTTCTATCGCCATAAAAATCATTTAAACTCAATTCTATTCATAAAATCACTTTAAAAATTGCTTTTTTGTGAGAAGATATCGACTATTTTACAAACTCCCAATAGAGCGAGTCCAATATTAATCGAAAAACGGAAGAAAAAACCAAAAAGGGACAACTAACCTAGAATTTTTTGCGACTCCTCGGCCAGATTGACGCCCCCCATGGCGGCCACGTCGTTGATGTCGTCGTCGCCGGTGTACGCCGACGAGAACGTCTTCTTCTCCTTCTCCTTGGCCTGCGCCAGACGGTTCAGCGTCGAAGGCACCGTGGGTTTGGCGCCTCCGCCCACCCTGAGGTGGCCGGCGCCCGCCGTCTGCTTGGCCTGCAGGTTCGCGCCCGCGGCGCCCGCCCGCACCGTCACCGGCTGCCGCACCTGGCCGCCCGCCGCTCCCACCGTTCTCACCTGAAGATTGCGGAAAAACGACGGATTGTCAGCTTGTTTTTGGACTGTTTTAAAGCGGGAGAAACGTGCCAAACAAAAGTCAAATTATGAAAGATAAATTTATGATATAACCACAAATTTTAAGGCTTGCCAACTAAATCCCCAAACTCTACAGGGTGTCCGAGAAAAGGAGGTCAATCCGTTAACCATATATCCCTTAGTTAAAAAACTTTCATAATACCATTTTTCAATTTAGAGCTTCATGTTCGATATACAGGGCGACAAAGTTTGAAATTTAAAACTGATTTTTTTTAATAAGTCCAGTCCTCACTGACTCCCCCTATTTTTTAGTACGAGCGCCAATGACTTCCAAACGGTATTTTTTTAGGTAATCATTTATTGTTAAAAAAAATTTGTATCTTATAAAATTTTGGTAAAATGATTTGTTTTAGAGATAATTTGTAAAGTATGGGTCAGTCCATATCAAATCAACCAAAGGTTCATCCGATTTTGATAATTTTTGGTAATTTGTTTACCTCACTAAAAAACTAAAAAATCCCATATATGAATTTTTTTCGATAGGTGGTTTTTGTTTTATTGATTTTTGAAAATCAAAAAATTCCGATAAATTTGGGTTTTGCAAGTACTTACAAAAATAACGATATCTCGGAAACTATTAAAAGTAGAAAGGTGAGTGGTGGCTTATTTTAAAGGCCTATTAGAGACCTTTTTTATGATATATCACATGACCTAAATTTTTTCAAGAAAAAAATTAAATTTCGAAAATTTGATATGGACTGACCCATACTTTACAAATTATCTCTAAAACAAATCATTTTATCAAAATTTTATAAGAGACAAAAAATGTTCAACAATAAATGATTACCTGAAAAAATACCGTTTGGAAGTCATTGGCGCACGTACTAAAAAATAGGGGGAGTCAGTGAGTACTGGATCCCCCTATTTTGATTATTTGACAATTGTTTTTTTGTTTTGTTGGTCTCCAAAAATGTAACTATTTATGTTGAAGTAGTGTACCGAATTTAAACTTAATATCTTATCAATTACTCGAATTATTAAATAAAAATCAGTTTTAAATTTCAAACTTTGTCGCCCTGTATATCGAACATGACGCTCTAAATTGAAAAATGGTATTATGAAAGTCTTATTGTTTTAACTCAAGGAATATATGGTTACCGGATTGACCTTTTCCCGGACACCCTGTATGTCCTGGATATTAAATAAAATAAATTTTATTAGACTGGGCCAAAAAAATCGACTATTTTTTTTGTAAAGTATATCGAGAATATTGTTTGGGGTGACAAAAAAAAATTATGGTGAAGGTTTGAGTCCATAATATTAATATTAAGAGGTCTATCATCGCAATTTTAGATTTTTTTTCCTGAGCGAGTTTTTGTCTCAGAACTCAAACCATTGAGTTTAACAAAATTAAAATTTGATTTGAAAATTGAAAGATTTGAACCAGAGTTTAACAAAATTGACTTAAGCATATTTTTGAAGAAAATTGAATGTTCTACAAAAAAAGTTTGATTGGAATTTCCCGTAAGATGAACCGTTTTCTTACAATCATGCCTTAAAAATTGGTAGTACAATTTGATCTTTTAACTTTGGAATTTTGTAATTCATGTAAAAATCAGTACCGGAAAAATAGATATTCTTATGGGAAATCAAATGCTCTACATAAAAAGTCTCCTAACAAAGTTATTCAAGGTTAAATTTGAAGTTTTTTCCGCTCTAGATTTTTTTTGGGTCAGTTAAAAACTTGAATTCTGCTATCGATGATAATCTTTATGTTATTGATAAAATTACTGAAAATTAAAAAAAAATATCACATTTTTTCGCTTTAAGAAGCTATTTTCTTTAGAAAATATTATTTTCACTGTTACCTATTTAATTGTTTAAATAATAACAATCATGTTGTTTTTTTATTGTAAAATGTTAATTAGTTATATAATACACATTTATAAAGAAGAAAATCAAATTATCACCCGTAAAAAATAAATCTACAGGGGAAAACACAAGAATTTCGTTTTGACTTCAACTTTAACCTTGAATAACTTTTGATTGAGTGAATTTAGCCAAAAATTTTAAGAGGCTTTTTTGTAAAGCATTTAATTTCCCATAAGAATATTCATCGGTTTTTTTCTGGGTACTGATTTTTACATGAATTACAAAATTCCAAAGATAAAAGATCAAAATGTAAAACTATACCAATTTTTAAGGCATGATTTTAAGGAAACGGTTCATCTGATGGAAAATTTCATTTTAACCTTTTTTGTAGAGCATTTAATTTTCTTAAAAAAATATTTCTGAGTCAATTTTGTTAAACTCAATAGTTTGGGAGTTTTGAGACAAAAACTGAAGAAAAAAAATTTAAAATTGCGATGATAGACCTCTTAAAATTAATATTATGGACTCAAACTTTCACAATAATTTTTTTGTCACCCCAAACAATATTTTCGGTATACTTTAATAAAAAATAGTTGATTTTTTTGGCCCAGTCTAATATTTATATCAAAAATATAATTAAAGGTTAATTATAATAAAATAAAAAATATACTTTTAAAGCCTATAAACGCGTTTTTATTTTAACCATGTTTATTTTTAATAGTGTAAAGTGCATTTATTATTTTAAACTTTAAATTGTAAATTTTATTTAACAAAATATTTCCGGTGGTAATAATTAAGACTTTGGTTTTCATAATTAGACTTTGACAAAAAAATAAGCAATCACAAAAATCTTACTACATAGTAAAAAAACATAAAGCAACAAAACATAAACATGTATATGTAATAAATAAATATCTATTTTTAATTTTGGCATGCATTTAGTCCAATGGTGGAGTAGTTGTCACAAGAAAATATTAGCCAAATACATTTTAAAATTATTTTTTTTAAAGGAGAAAATTAATCATGTTTCCTTTTTGTTAATTTAATATTTTTTTGATTGGGGATGTTAAAAGTTTTGCGTCAATTCGACAAATTTAATAAAAGCTTTTTTAAGATTATTTCAAGATTTGTAATGGCTTTTTTCTTTTTAATTCAATGCAAAGGGCTGAAATATCATAAATCGAGAATGAGTGCAATTTTTTTAAAATATTGTTTGTTTTAATATTTTTTAATAAATCCTAAGGTTTAGAAAGTTAAATTTTAAAGAAATATACTTATTTTGGTTTTTTTTGTATTTATCAAGCAATGTTGACAACCATTATCTTTATAATTTGGACATCTCAAAAATTGGTATTATGCTCCACACCTCAAAGTCCCACCACGTGACCACGTACGGAACGCAGTCTTTTGAAAATTTGGCATTTAAGGCTTTTCAGGTTATGTATCTGTCAAAGTATAGTCAATGAAAGAAATAATATTTATAGTGTTACCGCTTATGTTTAAGCGTTAAAAGTTAATAAATCTTTATATTATCACAATAACAATGGTTGGTTTAAGAATTTAGCAATATAAAAACTGCATTTAATGAAATTCCAAAGTGTAAGGTGCAATATAAGTGATATTTTTGTGCATTGGGTCTACATTTCTCCATAAAATAGTTTTAACTAAACAGCATTTATTAAAAAAAAATCTAACTTCTCTATTATGAAATAAGAATATCTGTATCAAAGGTAGGTTAATGTATTAGAACAAAAAATATCATCATATCATTTTAAGGTTAGAAAAATCTATTTTACCAAAATAAATAAGTGGATTATTTGGAAGAGTGTGTTAATATGGTGATAAATAAATATAGTTATACTAAATAATTGTTGAATATGATTCAAATTAAATTGAAGCTTTTATACTTTTAATGACAAAACTTGTGCATATCTCTCAGCATACCTACTTTAAGTTAGATTATAAGAAAACAAACAATTTTTAGAGAAACTTCAATGTGAAAATATTTAATACTCCCATGACATGCGATTTATTAAAATTTTTAAAGTAATAATGATTTTTCGATGTAGATCAAATTCAGTCAAAGCTTTTTAACTATTTGTATTGACATTGATAAGAAAAACTACCACATTTTTAAATACCATATTATACAGTCTTTTAAATAATCCAAAATACTTATTTATTTTGGTCAAAATAAATTTTTCTAACCTTAAAATTACAAAATTAGATGATATTTTTGTTATAATATATTAACCTACCTTTAAAACAGATATTCTTAATATTCATAATATAAAAGCTAGATTTAAAAAAAATGCTGTTTAGTTAAAATTATTTTGTGGAGAAAACCAGATATTTGGACCAAATGCACAAAAATATTACTTATTTGGCACCATACACTTTAGAATTTCATTAAATGCAGTATTTATATTCTTAAATTCTTAAACCATCCATTGTTATTGTAATGTTATAAAGATTTATACATTTTTAACGCCTAAACATAATATTATTTCTGTCTTTGACTATACTTTGACAGATACATAACCTGAAAAGCCTTAAATGCCAAATTTTCAAAAGACTGCGTTCCGTACGTGATAACGTGGTGGGACTTTGAGGTGTGGAGCATAGTACCACTTGATTTTTCAAGAAATTGAACTGTGCTATAATGGGGTAGTTAAATTTTTTCTGACCTATACTTTTTATGGTTTTGTAATTTTAAACATTTCTGTGAAATCGGAATTTCAATTGAGTTTACCGTTTTCGAGATATTTACAAAAAAAATTCTCCTAATTACGTCACTAGGCTATTGACAACGTTGCCAGCTTTTTCTATGGTTGCCAGTGTGTTTAGTTTAAGATTATTACGATAGATGGCGCCACGTTATAATATTTTAGTTTTAAAACCACTTGATCTATAATTTTAGTAGAGAAGAAGAAGAAGAATTGATTTTTTGACGTTTATTTTTTTCGGGTTATGTTTTTTTTAAATTTAGATTATTGAAAATCAATGTTATTGTTATGTTATTTGTAATTGATATTAGATAAGTGATTTATTAATAACGGACTCCAAAGCAGAGGAATCTTGTGGAATGGTTGGTTACATTGAACATTGGAGCTTTTAAACAAATAAAGTAAGTACCTAAAATTATAATCAAATTTTGTCGTAAATGCATTTCATTAGTATAATGCAGTTTTTTATATTCTTTTAGATATATCTTGGACTCTAAAATATCAAACAGTAATATGATACCTCGTAATAAGGAAGATAGGTACTTAATGAATTTGGTGACCATCTTTCACTCAACTGACAGTGACAGTATTTGTACATAACTCTTCGGGTATTTTCTGACATAACCGAATGAAATCATTAACAAGACAACTTGACAACAGGGTAATTTTCAACCAATAGAAAACAAAACGCCTTGAATAAAACCACAAAAAGTATAGGTCAGAAAAAATTTAACTACCCCATTTATCATCATAATTTTCCGCCACCGCCCTTCACATTTCCGAGTGGACAACCGAACTCCTACCTGCATGGTCGGGTGTCTGACACCCGACTGATTAACAACAAAGCCACCGTGCTGTTGCTGATGGTGCAACTGTTGCTGTATCGCGTGTTGCTGTTGCTGATGTTGTTGTTGTTGACGTACTTGATTGTTCGGATAGACCGGATGCAGCGCGGGCGGCTGCGAGCTGCTCACGATCACGTTGGCGGCCCCCTGCTGTCGGATGGCGGAGACCATGCGCGCCGCTCCCGGCGCCGGACTTCTCAGCGGCGTCACCAGTCGCTGCTGCAGAACCTGGCCGCCGGCCGGTCGCACCACCGTCCCCGGCGTCACCAACCTGACCTGCGAAATGAGATAAAAAATATTAAGTGTTTATTTATATACAGGGTGTCCCAGAACTCGCGCCACAGAGAAAAAGGGGGCGTGCCGATAGCAATGGAGATGCCAAATTTAAAAATAAAAAATTTCTAGGTAATAGTGTAATCGAATGAGAGCAAAAAAGCGGCAGCCAATACCGAGAGATCTCGCCTAGGTTAAACGTAGGAGCTTTAAAAATTGCTAGGAGACGATAGAACATTGTTGTATTAAAAACATTTAAAAATCTTTTGGCCAACTGTATTTACTAAGTTGTCAAAAGCTTTCAAAAATGAGGTTATTAATCTATGACTTATACTTCAGAACGCCAATGTTTTAAAATAACGATTAGGAAAGGGCTGGGAAAAAACTCGCGTTGTCTCCCTGGCGTTGCGCCCACACTAAATAAATAAATAATTATCATTTCAGTATAATCATCTAAGGAAAACATTATTTATAATAACTTAATTTATAACCTAATATAATATTAATGACAGGAGTTTGATAGCAGTGTCACAATGAATTGGATTCCAGTGGACCAAATATTTTACATATTTTTTATTATCAACAATGCAACCTAAGTATCCTAGCAATTTAAAGAATTCCCTATGGCCATCTATTGGGATTGGCTATCGTTTTTTATTCTTATCTCGCTTATCCTTTGCGTTAGACAATTTTAATTTTCAAATATGTGTTTCACGTTACTTTCGGCACGTTCCGGTTTTCTATGTGGCGCGAGTTCTGGGACACCCTGTATATAGAGGTCTGCTTAGTTTTATTTTTTATAATTATTTGAAGGCACTTTGTTTAACTACCTTCAAAGAATAGGTTTTGGTAAAAACATTTTTTAGATTACTTCAGTTTTAACCTTACGATCTTTCACAGTAATGTTTTTATATACAGGGTGAGTTTTAAGTTGACGCGTTCCTTTTAACAGCGTGTAGAAATCAGATAAACAAATAAATATTTTAAGTAACTTTTTTATCAAAACTCAAAAATAAGAGAGTTATAGGCCTTCCAAGTTTAATTAAATTTTGAGCCGGTCCTGGCTATTGTTAACGAAAAACAACCATAAAAATATTAAAATAAACAATGCAAAATGTCATATTTGACAACAAACATAACCATTTCAATCAAATTGACATTTTACAATAAAAAATGTCATTATTTACTTACGTTGCAGCATTTGCATTTTGACGACACTCTCCATAAATTAGTAACATTTCCACTAATTCATTATTGCTATAATTATGAACCATTTTTAACAATAATTGAGGCACAAAAAAACTGACATTTTTCATTGCTAAATGTCATTTTGATTTAAATGGTTATGTTTGTTGTCATAGATGACATTTTGCATTGTTTATTTTGTTATTTTTATTTTTATGTTTATGTTTTTTGTTAACAATAGCCAGGACCGGCTCAAAATTTAATTAAACTTGGAAGGCCTATAAGGGCCGGTTTTTCAATTAGGGTTTAAACCTTGGTTCAGGGGAACTTAGATCAGTTAATGAACTGAGTTCACAGTCAAATGAGTTTTTCAATGTCGACTCAACAGCAGTTCTGTTGAACTTAGATCAGCGGTGTCAACGTTAAGTTGGTACAACCGAATTTAGTATACGCCTACATTAATAGTAGTTAAAACTGTCATTTTGACAAAAGGATTTTGTGTTTACTTTTGGAGTTTTGTTTATCTGTGCTGTTTTAAAAAGTTATAATCTGTGCGAAAGGGTGCTTTAAAACAATTTACTATTGTTAAAGAACAATAATTATTATTTATTATGGATAAAAATCGTGCTGCCAACTTTACCTCTTTTAAGTAGGAATTATTGGTAGGTATGTATTTCGTTTTATAGTATAAAATAGAGATGGGAATCGGAAAGTTTCCATTTTAAGGAAACTTTCCTTTTTGGAAAGTTTCCAATTGGGAATTTATTTTCATTTTGAAAGTTTCTTTTAAGCTACCGGAAACATTCCTTGGAAACATTCATTGGAAACTTTCCTTGTTTTTTTCATTTAAATGTCAATTGTTTAACCGCTGATTTTCGTTAAGGCCATGATACAAGACCAAGAAACTTTGAATAGGAATTACAAAATAGTGCAAAAAAACAAAAATTTTATCAGTCAGAACTGCAATACTATTTTTAGTATATTTTACTTTTCAATATTCCTATATATAAGTTACATTGTTCATTTTAATTTTTTTACGTAATATCTAGGATTTACTAGCAGTGAATTTCTAATAGTAAACATTTTATTTTTATTTTGTAGGTTTCAGTATACAATAGGAATATTCCAAAATAAAAGATACTAAAAATAGTATTGCAGTTACATTCTTATAAACATTTTTTTAATTTTTTTTCTTAATAAAATTTGACAAAAAGTTAATGTGTTATATATTTTTGCAAATCCCTGGCATAAAAAAATATTTTCGCAATAAAAAAATTTTTTTTGAAACTTTCGGAAAATTTCGGGAATTTTAGATGGAAAGTTTCCGGGAATTTTCGTCAAATGGGAATTTTCCCATCTCTAGTATAAAACGAATTTGTCGTTTTTTTTGTTACATGTGATGAATTTTACTAAAATCTATTACCTATTCAGTAATTATTTTTATAACCTATAGGTCGGATTTGCAATAACTGGTCTAATTAAATCCCCTATCCTACGTACAAAAGGTTTGGAAAACCGAAATCTGACAAAAAATTCATTATTTTTCCACCTTGCAAAATGATTCGGCCTTACCCGTGGCCTGTGCACACGAAGTTTAATATTATTTAGGAATTCGCCAATTTCCTTATCTTTTGATTTAGTTTAAACCAAATTCAAGCTTAAACTTTGATTGAAAAACGGCATATTTTGTTAGAACCAAGTTCAAATGCTGAACCAAGTTTAAACTATGATTGAAAAACCGGCCCTAAGCGACCATAATCACCTTTGATTAGTTTAGTCATTAAACTTTGATGACTGGCGTTGTTTGGTAAGAGGCATGCGCAGTTACACAAGGTAGAGGTGATTTATGTTAATTTAGTTTTTATCGCCAAATTCTTACAATTTTCGTGTAATTCGATTTAAAAATATTAATTAATGACGTAAATTCTCTATTTATACAAATTTAATTCAAAGTTGTACTGAAAAAGATGTTTTTATTCAACCAACATTCGTTTGATATTTTTTGTTAGGCTTTAATTATTATTAAATAATTATCTCTAAATACCAAAAATTAAGCGACCATAATCACCTTTGATTAGTTTAGTCATTAAACTTTGATGACTGGATTATAGATGGCGTTGTTTGGTAAGAGGCATGCGCAGTTACACAAGGTAGAGGTGATTTATGTAAATTTAGTTTTTATCGCCAAATTTTTACAATTTTCGTGTAAATTCGATTTAAAAATATTAATTAATGACGTAAATTCTCTATCTATACAAATTTAATTCAAAGTTGTACTGAAAAAGATGTTTTTATTCAACCAACATTCGTTTAATATTTTTTGTCAGGCTTTAATTATTATTAAATAATTATCTCTAAATAACAAAAATTAAGCGACCATAATCACCTTTGATTAGTTTAGTCATTAAACTTTGATGACTGGATGATAGATGGCGTTGTTTGGTAAGAGGCATGCGCAGTTACACAAGGTAGAGGTGATTTATGTAAATTTAGTTTTTATCGCCAAATTCTTACAATTTTTGTGTAAATTCGATTTAAAAATGTTAATTAATAACATAAATTCTCTATCTATACAAATTTACTTCAAAGTTGTACTGAAAAAGAAGTTTTTATTCAACCAACATTCGTTTAATATTTTTTGTCAGGCTTTAATTACTTTTAAATAATTATCTCTAAATAACAAAAATTAAGCGACCATAATCACCTTTGATTAGTTAAGTAATTAAACTTTGATGACTGGATGATAGATGGCGTTGTTTGGTAAGAGGCATGCGCAGTTACACAAGGTAGAGGTGATTTATGTAAATTTAGTTTTTATCGCCAAATTCTTACAATTTTCGTGTAAATTCGATTTAAAAATGTTAATTAATAATATAAATTCTCTATCTATACAAATTTACTTCAAAGTTGTACTGAAAAAGAAGTTTTTATTCAACCAACATTCGTTTAATATTTTTTGTCAGGCTTTAATTACTTTTAAATAATTATCTCTAAATAACAAAAATTAAGCGACCATAATCACCTTTGATTAGTTAAGTAATTAAACTTTGATGACTGGATGATAGATGGCGTTGTTTGGTAAGAGGCATGCGCAGTTACACAAGGTAGAGGTGATTTATGTAAATTTAGTTTTTATCGCCAAATTCTTACAATTTTTGTGTAAATTCGATTTAAAAATGTTAATTAATAACATAAATTCTCTATCTATACAAATTTACTTCAAAGTTGTACTGAAAAAGAAGTTTTTATTCAACCAACATTCGTTTAATATTTTTTGTCAGGCTTTAATTACTTTTAAATAATTATCTCTAAATAACAAAAATTAAGCGAACATAATCACCTTTGATTAGTTAAGTAATTAAACTTTGATGACTGGATGATAGATGGCGTTGTTTGGTAAGAGGCATGCGCAGTTACACAAGGTAGAGGTGATTTATGTAAATTTAGTTTTTATCACCACATTCTTACAATTTTCGTGTAAATTCGATTTAAAAATGTTAATTAATAACATAAATTCTCTATCTATACAAATTTACTTCAAAGTTGTACTGAAAAAGAAGTTTTTATTCAACCAACATTCGTTTAATATTTTTTGTCAGGCTTTAATTACTTTTAAATAATTATCTCTAAATAACAAAAATTAAGCGACCATAATCACCTTTGATTAGTTAAGTAATTAAACTTTGATGACTGGATGATAGATGGCGTTGTTTGGTAAGAGGCATGCGCAGTTACACAAGGTAGAGGTGATTTATGTAAATTTAGTTTTTATCGCCAAATTCTTACAATTTTCGTGTAAATTCGATTTAAAAATGTTAATTAATAACATAAATTCTCTATCTATACAAATTTACTTCAAAGTTGTACTGAAAAAGAAGTTTTTATTCAACCAACATTCGTTTAATATTTTTTGTCAGGCTTTAATTACTTTTAAATAATTATCTCTAAATAACAAAAATTAAGCGACCATAATCACCTTTGATTAGTTAAGTAATTAAACTTTGATGACTGGATGATAGATGGCGTTGTTTGGTAAGAGGCATGCGCAGTTACACAAGGTAGAGGTGATTTATGTAAATTTAGTTTTTATCGCCAAATTCTTACAATTTTTGTGTAAATTCGATTTAAAAATGTTAATTAATAACATAAATTCTCTATCTATACAAATTTACTTCAAAGTTGTACTGAAAAAGAAGTTTTTATTCAACCAACATTCGTTTAATATTTTTTGTCAGGCTTTAATTACTTTTAAATAATTATCTCTAAATAACAAAAATTAAGCGAACATAATCACCTTTGATTAGTTAAGTAATTAAACTTTGATGACTGGATGATAGATGGCGTTGTTTGGTAAGAGGCATGCGCAGTTACACAAGGTAGAGGTGATTTATGTAAATTTAGTTTTTATCACCACATTCTTACAATTTTCGTGTAAATTCGATTTAAAAATGTTAATTAATAACATAAATTCTCTATCTATACAAATTTACTTCAAAGTTGTACTGAAAAAGAAGTTTTTATTCAACCAACATTCGTTTAATATTTTTTGTCAGGCTTTAATTACTTTTAAATAATTATCTCTAAATAACAAAAATTAAGCGACCATAATCACCTTTGATTAGTTAAGTAATTAAACTTTGATGACTGGATGATAGATGGCGTTGTTTGGTAAGAGGCATGCGCAGTTACACAAGGTAGAGGTGATTTATGTAAATTTAGTTTTTATCGCCAAATTCTTACAATTTTCGTGTAAATTCGATTTAAAAATGTTAATTAATAATATAAATTCTCTATCTATACAAATTTACTTCAAAGTTGTACTGAAAAAGAAGTTTTTATTCAACCAACATTCGTTTAATATTTTTTGTCAGGCTTTAATTACTTTTAAATAATTATCTCTAAATAACAAAAATTAAGCGACCATAATCACCTTTGATTAGTTAAGTAATTAAACTTTGATGACTGGATGATAGATGGCGTTGTTTGGTAAGAGGCATGCGCAGTTACACAAGGTAGAGGTGATTTATGTAAATTTAGTTTTTATCGCCAAATTCTTACAATTTTTGTGTAAATTCGATTTAAAAATGTTAATTAATAACATAAATTCTCTATCTATACAAATTTACTTCAAAGTTGTACTGAAAAAGAAGTTTTTATTCAACCAACATTCGTTTAATATTTTTTGTCAGGCTTTAATTACTTTTAAATAATTATCTCTAAATAACAAAAATTAAGCGAACATAATCACCTTTGATTAGTTAAGTAATTAAACTTTGATGACTGGATGATAGATGGCGTTGTTTGGTAAGAGGCATGCGCAGTTACACAAGGTAGAGGTGATTTATGTAAATTTAGTTTTTATCACCACATTCTTACAATTTTCGTGTAAATTCGATTTAAAAATGTTAATTAATAACATAAATTCTCTATCTATACAAATTTACTTCAAAGTTGTACTGAAAAAGAAGTTTTTATTCAACCAACATTCGTTTAATATTTTTTGTCAGGCTTTAATTACTTTTAAATAATTATCTCTAAATAACAAAAATTAAGCGACCATAATCACCTTTGATTAGTTAAGTAATTAAACTTTGATGACTGGATGATAGATGGCGTTGTTTGGTAAGAGGCATGCGCAGTTACACAAGGTAGAGGTGATTTATGTAAATTTAGTTTTTATCGCCAAATTCTTACAATTTTCGTGTAAATTCGATTTAAAAATGTTAATTAATAACATAAATTCTCTATCTATACAAATTTACTTCAAAGTTGTACTGAAAAAGAAGTTTTTATTCAACCAACATTCGTTTAATATTTTTTGTCAGGCTTTAATTACTTTTAAATAATTATCTCTAAATAACAAAAATTAAGCGACCATAATCACCTTTGATTAGTTAAGTAATTAAACTTTGATGACTGGATGATAGATGGCGTTGTTTGGTAAGAGGCATGCGCAGTTACACAAGGTAGAGGTGATTTATGTAAATTTAGTTTTTATCGCCAAATTCTTACAATTTTTGTGTAAATTCGATTTAAAAATGTTAATTAATAACATAAATTCTCTATCTATACAAATTTACTTCAAAGTTGTACTGAAAAAGAAGTTTTTATTCAACCAACATTCGTTTAATATTTTTTGTCAGGCTTTAATTACTTTTAAATAATTATCTCTAAATAACAAAAATTAAGCGAACATAATCACCTTTGATTAGTTAAGTAATTAAACTTTGATGACTGGATGATAGATGGCGTTGTTTGGTAAGAGGCATGCGCAGTTACACAAGGTAGAGGTGATTTATGTAAATTTAGTTTTTATCACCACATTCTTACAATTTTCGTGTAAATTCGATTTAAAAATGTTAATTAATAACATAAATTCTCTATCTATACAAATTTACTTCAAAGTTGTACTGAAAAAGAAGTTTTTATTCAACCAACATTCGTTTAATATTTTTTGTCAGGCTTTAATTACTTTTAAATAATTATCTCTAAATAACAAAAATTAAGCGACCATAATCACCTTTGATTAGTTAAGTAATTAAACTTTGATGACTGGATGATAGATGGCGTTGTTTGGTAAGAGGCATGCGCAGTTACACAAGGTAGAGGTGATTTATGTAAATTTAGTTTTTATCGCCAAATTCTTACAATTTTCGTGTAAATTCGATTTAAAAATGTTAATTAATAACATAAATTCTCTATCTATACAAATTTACTTCAAAGTTGTACTGAAAAAGAAGTTTTTATTCAACCAACATTCGTTTAATATTTTTTGTCAGGCTTTAATTACTTTTAAATAATTATCTCTAAATAACAAAAATTAAGCGACCATAATCACCTTTGATTAGTTAAGTAATTAAACTTTGATGACTGGATGATAGATGGCGTTGTTTGGTAAGAGGCATGCGCAGTTACACAAGGTAGAGGTGATTTATGTAAATTTAGTTTTTATCGCCAAATTCTTACAATTTTCGTGTAAATTCGATTTAAAAATGTTAATTAATAACATAAATTCTCTATCTATACAAATTTACTTCAAAGTTGTACTGAAAAAGAAGTTTTTATTCAACCAACATTCGTTTAATATTTTTTGTCAGGCTTTAATTACTTTTAAATAATTATCTCTAAATAACAAAAATTAAGCGACCATAATCACCTTTGATTAGTTAAGTAATTAAACTTTGATGACTGGATGATAGATGGCGTTGTTTGGTAAGAGGCATGCGCAGTTACACAAGGTAGAGGTGATTTATGTAAATTTAGTTTTTATCGCCAAATTCTTACAATTTTTGTGTAAATTCGATTTAAAAATGTTAATTAATAACATAAATTCTCTATCTATACAAATTTACTTCAAAGTTGTACTGAAAAAGAAGTTTTTATTCAACCAACATTCGTTTAATATTTTTTGTCAGGCTT
This sequence comes from Brassicogethes aeneus, assembly GCA_921294245.1. Taxonomy (NCBI): domain Eukaryota; kingdom Metazoa; phylum Arthropoda; class Insecta; order Coleoptera; family Nitidulidae; genus Brassicogethes; species Brassicogethes aeneus. Next base: position 4,351,784 of record OV121132.1, on the reverse strand, counting down.
TAATTACTTTTAAATAATTATCTCTAAATAACAAAAATTAAGCGAACATAATCACCTTTGATTAGTTAAGTAATTAAACTTTGATGACTGGATGATAGATGGCGTTGTTTGGTAAGAGGCATGCGCAGTTACACAAGGTAGAGGTGATTTATGTAAATTTAGTTTTTATCACCACATTCTTACAATTTTCGTGTAAATTCGATTTAAAAATGTTAATTAATAACATAAATTCTCTATCTATACAAATTTACTTCAAAGTTGTACTGAAAAAGAAGTTTTTATTCAACCAACATTCGTTTAATATTTTTTGTCAGGCTTTAATTACTTTTAAATAATTATCTCTAAATAACAAAAATTAAGCGACCATAATCACCTTTGATTAGTTAAGTAATTAAACTTTGATGACTGGATGATAGATGGCGTTGTTTGGTAAGAGGCATGCGCAGTTACACAAGGTAGAGGTGATTTATGTAAATTTAGTTTTTATCGCCAAATTCTTACAATTTTCGTGTAAATTCGATTTAAAAATGTTAATTAATAACATAAATTCTCTATCTATACAAATTTACTTCAAAGTTGTACTGAAAAAGAAGTTTTTATTCAACCAACATTCGTTTAATATTTTTTGTCAGGCTTTAATTACTTTTAAATAATTATCTCTAAATAACAAAAATTAAGCGACCATAATCACCTTTGATTAGTTAAGTAATTAAACTTTGATGACTGGATGATAGATGGCGTTGTTTGGTAAGAGGCATGCGCAGTTACACAAGGTAGAGGTGATTTATGTAAATTTAGTTTTTATCGCCAAATTCTTACAATTTTCGTGTAAATTCGATTTAAAAATGTTAATTAATAACATAAATTCTCTATCTATACAAATTTACTTCAAAGTTGTACTGAAAAAGAAGTTTTTATTCAACCAACATTCGTTTAATATTTTTTGTCAGGCTTTAATTACTTTTAAATAATTATCTCTAAATAACAAAAATTAATCGACCGTAATCATCTTTGATTAGTTTAGTAATTAAACTTTGATGACTGGATGATAGATGGCGTTGTTTGGTAAGAGGCATGCGCAGTTACACAAGGTAGAGGTGATTTATGTAAATTTAGTTTTTATCACCACATTCTTACAATTTTCGTGTAAATTCGATTTAAAGATGTTAATTAATAACATAAATTCTCTATCTATACAAATTTACTTCAAAGTTGTACTGAAAAAGAAGTTTTTATTCAACCAACATTCGTTTAATATTTTTTATCAGGCTTTAATTACTTTTAAATAATTATCTCTAAATAACAAAAATTAAGCGACCATAATCACCTTTGATTAGTTAAGTAATTAAACTTTGATGACTGGATGATAGATGGCGTTGTTTGGTAAGAGGCATGCGCAGTTACACAAGGTAGAGGTGATTTATGTAAATTTAGTTTTTATCGCCAAATTCTTACAATTTTCGTGTAAATTCGATTTAAAAATGTTAATTAATAATATAAATTCTCTATCTATACAAATTTACTTCAAAGTTGTACTGAAAAAGAAGTTTTTATTCAACCAACATTCGTTTAATATTTTTTGTCAGGCTTTAATTACTTTTAAATAATTATCTCTAAATAACAAAAATTAAGCGACCATAATCACCTTTGATTAGTTAAGTAATTAAACTTTGATGACTGGATGATAGATGGCGTTGTTTGGTAAGAGGCATGCGCAGTTACACAAGGTAGAGGTGATTTATGTAAATTTAGTTTTTATCGCCAAATTCTTACAATTTTTGTGTAAATTCGATTTAAAAATGTTAATTAATAACATAAATTCTCTATCTATACAAATTTACTTCAAAGTTGTACTGAAAAAGAAGTTTTTATTCAACCAACATTCGTTTAATATTTTTTGTCAGGCTTTAATTACTTTTAAATAATTATCTCTAAATAACAAAAATTAAGCGAACATAATCACCTTTGATTAGTTAAGTAATTAAACTTTGATGACTGGATGATAGATGGCGTTGTTTGGTAAGAGGCATGCGCAGTTACACAAGGTAGAGGTGATTTATGTAAATTTAGTTTTTATCACCACATTCTTACAATTTTCGTGTAAATTCGATTTAAAAATGTTAATTAATAACATAAATTCTCTATCTATACAAATTTACTTCAAAGTTGTACTGAAAAAGAAGTTTTTATTCAACCAACATTCGTTTAATATTTTTTGTCAGGCTTTAATTACTTTTAAATAATTATCTCTAAATAACAAAAATTAAGCGACCATAATCACCTTTGATTAGTTAAGTAATTAAACTTTGATGACTGGATGATAGATGGCGTTGTTTGGTAAGAGGCATGCGCAGTTACACAAGGTAGAGGTGATTTATGTAAATTTAGTTTTTATCGCCAAATTCTTACAATTTTCGTGTAAATTCGATTTAAAAATGTTAATTAATAACATAAATTCTCTATCTATACAAATTTACTTCAAAGTTGTACTGAAAAAGAAGTTTTTATTCAACCAACATTCGTTTAATATTTTTTGTCAGGCTTTAATTACTTTTAAATAATTATCTCTAAATAACAAAAATTAAGCGACCATAATCACCTTTGATTAGTTAAGTAATTAAACTTTGATGACTGGATGATAGATGGCGTTGTTTGGTAAGAGGCATGCGCAGTTACACAAGGTAGAGGTGATTTATGTAAATTTAGTTTTTATCGCCAAATTCTTACAATTTTCGTGTAAATTCGATTTAAAAATGTTAATTAATAACATAAATTCTCTATCTATACAAATTTACTTCAAAGTTGTACTGAAAAAGAAGTTTTTATTCAACCAACATTCGTTTAATATTTTTTGTCAGGCTTTAATTACTTTTAAATAATTATCTCTAAATAACAAAAATTAATCGACCGTAATCATCTTTGATTAGTTTAGTAATTAAACTTTGATGACTGGATGATAGATGGCGTTGTTTGGTAAGAGGCATGCGCAGTTACACAAGGTAGAGGTGATTTATGTAAATTTAGTTTTTATCGCCAAATTCTTACAATTTTCGTGTAAATTCAATTTAAAAATGTTAATTAATAACATAAATTCTCTATCTATACAAATTTTCTTCAAAGTTGTACTGAAAAAGAAGTTTTTATTCAACCAACATTCGTTTAATATTTTTTATCAGGCTTTAATTACTTTTAAATAATTATCTCTAAATAACAAAAATTAAGCGACCATAATCACCTCTAATTATTTTAGTAATTAAACTTTGATGACTGGATGATAGATGGCGTTGTTTGGCAAGAGGCATGCGCAGTTACACAAGGTAGAGGTGATTTATGTAAATTTAGTTTTTATCACCACATTCTTACAATTTTCGTGTAAATTCGATTTAAAAATGTTAATTAATAACATAAATTCTCTATCTATACAAATTTACTTCAAAGTTGTACTGAAAAAGAAGTTTTTATTCAACCAACATTCGTTTAATATTTTTTGTCAGGCTTTAATTACTTTTAAATAATTATCTCTAAATAACAAAAATTAAGCGACCATAATCACCTCTAATTAGTTTAGTAATTAAACTTTGATGACTGGATGATAGATGGCGTTGTTTGGTAAGAGGCATGCGCAGTTACACAAGGTAGAGGTGATTTATGTAAATTTAGTTTTTATCACCACATTCTTACAATTTTCGTGTAAATTCGATTTAAAAATGTTAATTAATAACATAAATTCTCTATTTATGCTAATTTACTTCAAAGTTGTACTGAAAAAGATGTTTTTATTCAACCGACATTTGTTTAATATTTTTTGTCAGGCTTTAATAATTATCAAATAATTATCTCTAAATAACAAAAATTAAGCGAACATAATCACCTTTGATTAGTTTAGTCATTAAACTTTGATGACTGGATGATAGATGGCGTTGTTTGTTAAGAGGCATGCGCAGTTACACAAGGTAGAGGTGATTTATGTAAATTTAGTTTTTATCGCCAAATTCTTACAATTTTCGTGTAAGGAAGTATTAAATGTTTTTTTTCTTACCTGGTTTTGTGTGGCAACAGTTGGTCTCACTGCTGGCGAAACAGTCGGCGTCCCTCCCGCCACGGAGAACACCACATTGGAGGGCGGGGGACGGATTCCTTCTATTGTTAACTCATGCGTCGCCAGGGAGTAGCGCAGCATTGGTAGACTTTTCTAAAAAAAAAAAAAATTTTTTTTTGAAGAACATTTTAAGGGTTATTAATTAACCTTCAAAAATCCAATTAGGCACGGTTGTGGAGAGGCGTTCAGTAATTTTTCCAGTTTGTCGCAAAAATCTTCCGGTTCCACCCTCATATCGATCAGTTCTTGTATCAGCGTCCTCACGCTCTTTTCCACCGGCTTCGGCTCCCGACTGGACAGCTCCAACAGGTTGGCTAGGAACTTTCGGCACTTTTCTTTGGTATTGTCTTTCTAAAAGAGCGCCAACGAAAAATCAACAAAATCGCTTTTTCGTCGATTGAAACTTACTAAATTCACCTGCGGCGCATTCGCAGCTTGTCCGGTAGTCTGTGGCGTAGATGTCACTGTCGTAGTCCCTCCCACTTGTGCTGGACTTGTGGCAGTACTTATTTGTGGTTGCTATAAACATTTACGGGAAAATACAAAATTTGTTTCATTCAAGCGGTTATATATTTTCACTTTTTTATAATTTTCGATGTTTTCTATAGCTTTTCAAACTTAATTTAAGGTCTTCTAATTCCAATTTTCTTCTAATTTACCCATGTCTGTCCTTTTAAAGTATTTTGTCCTGTATTAAATGATTTTTTATGTTTTTAGGATTTTATTTTTGTTGTTTTAAAATCTCTCTGTTTTTTACATGATTTTTTTCAAATATTATGTTTTAAAAAAATATTAAAAAAATTTGATAAATTCAAAGTTTTTATTAAATGGGTATGGCACATATGCAGGGTGTTATGTAATAAATGTAATATATTAAAATGATATATATAACGAAAAAATATTTTCCCAAAGATAAAGAAAAAATATGCATTGCAAGTTTTTTATATTTTTTGTGATACGCCACTGGTTACACACTCGTGTTCTGTGAGTACATAGATACCAACCGACAAAGTGGCTGCGCGTTGCCGGTTGTAAAAAATTGTTACCAATAATTTTTCTTGCAAAAAATAAATAAAAACTCAATAAATACAAAAGTTTTATGCCCTTAAAGCTCTAATACCCTTCTGTATTTATTTACTCATCCAGCTATTAGCTTAAGCAATGATTAGAAAATTTAGTACCTATTTTAAAAAGTCAACAACCAAAAAATTTTTTCCTTTCTGTTTACTCAGATGAAATTAGGACAAATTCACAGGTTAAAACTTAAACATTCAATTTGTGTAAATAAATCCAAAAGCACTTCCCTTTGAGCACAACCTAAAATTTGAAAGAAATGCACTAGATTCTGACATAAAATTTAAATTGCCAGAGTACACTTTTGTACACCGATTTTTATAAAATTAGAGTATATTATTGGGGGGACTAAGAGAATACTTTTTAATACTGTTCACATAATTTGATATATACAGGGTCAGCCAAAAATCGCTTATTTTTAATAAAGCAAAAGCGTAAACTCATGATTTTGGCATAACACGCAAAAAAGATTTATCCCCATTTTTTTTTTTGATATTTTTACGTTTATCAGGTTACAAAATGGTATTCTTATTAACCTTTTATAAAAAAATAGATTTTTAATAAAAATAAATAAATGTTTAATTTAGACTTTTTAGTAGTTTTCAATTTTAAACGAAAAACTGGTTGAAGTTTTTTGATTCGCACTCTTTGGAGATTTAAAAACGATATATACCAAAATTCCAACTGCTTTTTTTAAATTTGTTAAAAAATCATTTTTTTTTTAATTTTTGTTTATCGCAAAGTCTACCTTTGCCAGAGTACACATTTGTACACTGATTTTTATTGATTGCAGTTTCTTGTTTGGGACCCTTTTGTAACTTTAAAATGATATTTACCAAAATCCTAGCTGCTTCTCTTTTCGAAATTTTTTGAAAATTCTTAATTTTTTTTTTAAATTTTTGTTTATCTTACCTTTGACAGAATACACATTTGTACACCGATTTTTATAATATTGGAGTATATTGTTAACAAGACTTGGAAAATACTGTTTTCATACTGAGCAATTAGATTTATACAGGGTTAGCCAAAAATAACTTTTTTATATAGTAAAAAGCATAATGCACAAAAAAGATTTATCTCCAATAAATGTTATTTTATTTAATTTTATTCAAAATTAATTTTTCTTATAAAGTCTTAATAAGAATCCCATTTTGTAGCCTGATAAAAATAAAAATATCTAAAAAAACATGAGTGGGTATATATCTTTTTTGCGTGTTATGCTAAAATCATGAAGTTACGCTTTTGCTTTATTAAAAGAAGCGATTTTTGGCTAACCCTGTATATATTAAATGATGTGCACAGTATAAAAAAGTATTCTGCAAATCTCCTTAACAATATACTCCAATATTATAAAAATCGATGTACAAATCTGTACTTTGTCAAAGGTAGACTTTAAGATAAACAAATCATGAATTTTCAAAAAATTTCGAAAAAAGGAGCAGCTAGGATTTTGGTAAATATCATTTTTAAGTCACCGAAGGGTCTCGAACAAGAAACTGCAATCAGTTTTTGGCGGCATTTTATTAAACTTCGTTCAGGCGCACCGTGTGTAGAACAGTTTTTAAAGCGAAATAATAAACAATTAATAAAAACGCCAAATTAACAATTTGCATTGTTGATTTTGTCATTTTTGTAATTAAGCTAAATTTAAACAAAATCTGACAACTTTTTTGACAGAATCTGGAAACGCTGGTTGTTACCAACCATAACATAATTAAATTAGGCAACCGGATTAGCCCAAAGTTCCTAGTTGATCAGTGGCGTACTTTTTGGTAGGATGAAAGTTATTATAAATTATTTAGAAAAAAAAAGTTTCAGGTGCTTCTTTATGGACCCTAATTAGGAACTACTCATTTTAATATATTACTTTAATTACATAACACCCTGTATTATTCAGTAAATTATTATTCTAAATTGTCAATGTTTTAAAAAAATGCATTTTGGGTTGCCTATTCCTACAAATATCTATCAAACCGGTGTTAAAATAGTAAAATAGCACTTTTTATTGCATTACTGAACAAACATGTTAGGAGGCTATTTTGAGTAGTTCGTATACCCACCGTTGCGACAGTTTGCATTCGAAAGGTGACTGGCTGTGCGCCGGGTTGCGACGTTGCAGTCATGTTGGCGCCCTGCGGGGCCGGTCCGACCCTGAGTAGCTGATACTGTCCATTTTCAGTCTTCAACAGTAACGCCCCCTGCTGCCCAGGTTGCAGACCATGAAAGGATTGTAAGGTTAATTGCTAAAACATGGACAAGCACACCCTTAGAAAAATATGAGGAATCTTTGCTCTTACGATTTTACTCAAAATAAATCTACAAAAAACACATAAAAAAACAGGCCAATAATCTACTTTGCACTACGTACCTACAAAAATAAATCGACTACATAATACCAAATTACAAGTGTATGGTGTATAAGTGTGCGGTGTAAAAATACCTTTGCGTAATTTCTGGACATGATTTAAATAATTAACACTTTTGTTGCGAAAATTTACACATTACTCAGTAATTATCTTAAGCATATAATTTACTTAAAAATGACATTTCAACAAAAATAATGACATTTTCACTTATTTATTTAATATTAACAATGCAAGCAATATTAATTATCAAAATAAAAATAATCTACCACAACTTTTGAATCATCCAATTTATATTATTAGCATATTAAAAAGCAGATAAAACAAACTTAGGTATTTATAAACTTCAATATAAAAAGCAACATAAACTTTACTTGAACTTGAACTAATTTATTGAATTATATAAAATAAAATTTGTTGCATTACTTAAAGATTCAACAGTATTCAACTAAAGATGTTACCCAAGGTTAGAAACTACTTATATAAAGTTGTTAGTTGATAGAGGATATAAATATTAGAAAAAATTAAGATGTTAGTATGAAACCAATTTAATTTTATTACATTTTACAACCAGCAGTGTGTAAATTACATTAATGCATTTTTTAAATACCATACAGAATGCTATGAAGTAGATATTGTTTACCTATACTTATATAAATAATTTTGCTAAAGTTGCCTCATATTTTTTTGACATTTAGGCCCCTTTTCAAACATAAAAACAAAAACAAATAAACTATAAAGGCATTCTGTGATTAACTGCAAAAAACTAAATTTGAATATACTCAAATTAACTGCAGATTTGATGACTAAATAAGAAGCAAGCAGTAGGTAACTAAACAATACAATTTTTTATTGCATTGTTTTGATTCTTTACAAGCAAGGTTAACTAGTTGTTTACATAACCTAAGTGTTTGATCATGGATGCAATTTGAAAATTAGTAGGTCGATCAAATCTGCAGCAATGCTTTTTCAAAAACAAAACAACATAAACATCACAAGTTTGAATGGGAGGGTTCCTTGGAGAGAGTAGCATTATATTAGTGGTGAAATGTGTTAAAAAGCCGATGTACTCTGCCATGTTTATCATTGAAGTCTTATCTGCATTTTTTGTTTTTGTAGTCTACATCAGTGTTTAGGTTTATGTTAATTATCAACAATATGATTTTCTTCAGTTATGATTTCAATGGTAAACAGGGCAGTATGTAAGTATGAGAATAAGCATAAGGGATGTAAAAAAAGAACTCTCCCATTCGTTTGGTTGTTGTTGTGAACTTACAGGAGCTCCTGGTCGGGCCCCGACAATTTGAGGTGCACTGAGTACTACACGAGCTGGTTGTCCCTTCTGCTGTTGCGAGGGAACTCCAGGTCGAACATTAACCACCTGGAGATTGGATAGGATGTTTTGGGATTGGGTGGTGCTGGGACTACCTACGTTATTTGCTTGGGGCATATTCGAAGTCACATTCATGGGCACTGTCACTATCCCGGGGGCACCGGCAGCACCGGTCTGCGCCGTGCTAGTCTTAATAACTAAAGTGGGTTGTTGTTTGTTTTGCAGTGAGATCGTGCCGTTGGGCAAGGAGAGCCTGTTGGGGGGGATGATGGTCCCCCCCTGGCTGGCCATAACCTGGTTCACTGCTTGGCCCTGCGTGTAGACGATTTTGACGGGGTTGGGTTGTGTTTTGTTTCCGTCCGTCGAGTTTACACTGATCGAGTCACCGTTGGCGATAGTCCCATGTTTTTGAGGGGCAACTATCCCGCCGTTTACGTGGTTTTGATTTAAAAGGGCGCCCGCTCCCGTCTGAGCTGCTGCTGGGGGCGCCGACGTGACTAGCTGGGTTTCCAAGGAGCCCACAATTGCACTTACAGCCGATTCGTCAACATCTGTACTTAGAGCTTCCTCGAGAAACTTAGCTGACGCCATTTTCCGAGACACAACTTGTAACTGAAACGCGCATGCCTCCTATCTAAACACACAGTGCGGCGCATGCGCTTTTACTGTTGTTCACTCTCCTGATGCAGAAAAGCATATGAAACAAAACTTCCAATCGCGCCTCTATAAACTACTCAACCTGTTTTATGTGCGTTTTGGGGGCAAATTCACTAGTGAAACCTCACGAAAAACGCTCAGTACCATTCTAGATGCCTTCCCTCATGCACCAAACTCACCTCCTGCGTCATCACCAACACGTCATTTTACCGCCATATTTGATTTCTTTAAATAAAACGCAATTTACCTATTTTTTCTTACAAATACTTTCAAAATTACCCGTTTCACTATAATTGCCCTTAAATCTCTTTAAACATCCGGCATTTTCACAAATTCATTTTTAATAGCCCATTTAAAGCTCTTTAAATGCCCACCTTATACAGGGTGTTAAATATGTTTATCTACTCCTATTGCATAATTTTGGTGTTTTTCCGTGAATATTGTTAAGCATTATAAATTTCCTGCCTAACAACGTGAATAATAAACTCAGTATTTACGTTATTAGGCATCAGTGATTGGCCGATTTCAGTATTCACTGTGATTTGAACCAATCGAGTTTTAAATTGGAAGAAGGCGACTATAATAATTCAATTCAATAAATCTGAATACAGAGTATCTCTGTATTCAGAGGCGACTATAATAACATTTAAAATTGGTAAAAAGTAAGGTTAACCATTTGACAGATGTCAGATTTTATTTATTTAATTTTGAAAATCATTTAATTATCTACTTATTGGAGTAGATAAAGTATAGTATTACACTCGTGATTATGCGCAATATTCACTCGGATGATTTAATGACTTAATAATATACTATTATTGCATAATTTTGGGTTTTTCCGTAAATAATGATTAAAATTATTAATTCCCATGGGCTGCAGCCTAACAACGTAAACAATGAACTCATTATTCACGTTGTTAGGTATCAGTGATTGGCCAATTTCAATATTCACTGTGATTTAAACCAATCGGGTTTTAAATTGGGAGAAGGCGACTATATTAACATTTAAAATTGGTAAAAAGTGAGGTTAACCATTTGACAGATGTCAGATTTTATTTATTTATTTTGTAAAAATCATTTAATTATCTACTTATTAGAATATTATGAATAATAGCCTGCATTATCTCTCGTATAATAATATACTATTATATTTAAAAGCAGCAGCGTCCGAGATAATTAAAAACAAAAAGGTTTTTTTTTGTTTTTTATGTAGTTTTTAGGATTAAAAAATATATTTGGACATTTTTTTTAATACCAGGTAAATTTTATAATAAATAAAAGTGTATTTGAGTATTGTTAACAAATTTATTTACACGAATTTTTATCGAAATATAAAAAATATTTTACAGCTTAACTTAATTAAATTAAATAGCATGTTTTGGAATTGTGGTAAATAACATTAAAAGTGCTAATGGTGTCCAAAAAATAAAAAATATTTATTGGAACAATTGAATTAAACAACTATAATGCCTTCAACATTTTTCTCACATGTAACATACATATAATTATATTCTGTTATACATTTAATGCCTGTAAGTTGGTATCTAATAATTCTTGAAGTGTTTTAAACGGTACAATGATACTATAGACTTGCGATTGCCGAAAGCAATATACCCGCTGCTTGGCGAAAAGTTTAGAGCGTTGATATGACCCATTTTGCTTTCAAAATTGGGGAAATTACTGAAAACACAACCGGAACCTACATGGAATAACTTCACTGAATTCTGAATGTCAGCAGAAGACAAAGCCAGCACTTCCGAAGAAGAATTAAACTTCAAACTTGAGATTCCTGTGGTTAGATTGAAAATGGATTTTCTAGGCTTGGGGATTTTATTTTTCAACACATCCTCAAGCCCGTACAAATTGACTACACCCTGTGCAGAACCAGTTGCTATGAACTGATTCGAAGAAGAAATATCAATGGTGGTACCCTGTAGACAGCCCTCGTCTGTGAACTTGTGTTTCACCCGCCTCATATTCATGTCCCAAACTGTCACCTCCCCTGTGTCGCTGTGACCGAACAACAAATTCCCCTGGGGGTTGAATGTCAAGGCCGTAACTTCGCCGTCTTGTTTCAGAACAGCAACACCCTCCTTGGAGTTGGTGGTGAGAATGTGCACTTCTCCCCATTTACCGGCAACAGCCATAAATTTGAAGTCTGGAGACACGACAAATTTTTTGCACTGCGTTAGGCCATGTGGCAGGTTGTATCGGACGGGTTTGGCGGAAACTAGGTCGTAACTAAATATGTGCGAGTGTCGGGAGCCTAAAATTGCCTCATTGCCGTTCTGTATGAATTTTGCGTTTAATATTGGGTATCTTTGGAAAGCTATGCTGTGTAGTTTGTTGTTTTTTCTGCCATCTACGGCGAATAACGTCGCGATTCCGCTGTTGCCAGCTACAAGAGCGACACTGGACGTTGGATGAAATTCAATGGAGTTTATGTAGGGCCCTTCAGAGTACGTCTCGCAGTTTAAATCCTTGACTTTCTTGAACTCCAGTAAAGACGAGGGTAGGTTAGCTTTGGAGGTTTTTCTTACAAAACCACAGGTTTGTAGAATCTCCTCGTCAGAGTCAGAATCCGCTTTTTCTTTGTCCAGTTGCGCCCATTTTGGTGTACCAACAATCGCTTGGAACTTATTTTTTAGCAGCTTCGAATATTTGTTGGTTTTGCTGTTGATTCCCCCCTCGGGTAGTTTTCTTCTCTGCGACGCCAAGGCTTGTCCCACCTCTATTCCATCGTCATCCTCATCAAACCAAGCTGGTTTGCGATCGCCGCTGCTGTCGCTCTCGTTACCGTCGTCTTCGCCCACCCCGGAATCCGTACTGGCCGCCCCCGACGTTCCGGGTTCCCGTTCGGCCTCCTCGAGGCACTTCAGGAAGCTCGTTGGCCCCCCGAAGAGGATTTGAGACAACTGTTCCTCCTCGGCGGCCGCTTTCTCGTCGAACGGGCGCACTTTCTGCTTCGGGCCCTCCGTTTCCGCGATGTGTTTGCGTTTTCTGGTCGATTTCGGCATTTTACGGCGATTTATGACAACAAAAACAATTTTTCTCACGTTCTTCGAAACGTCAATAACTGATCAGGTTGGCAGTACTGGATTCACAGAAATGCAACCAGATAACGATTAAAATCCCTAAGAAAATTTGAGGCGACATCTAGTTTTAATAAATCAAACTATTAAGTTTTATCTTTTATAATATAGATGGCGATATATGCGCCAAAATTAAAATACAAGGGGCAATCAAAATGTTGTTTAAAGAAATGTTACCCCGTAATATTTAATAAAACTAAATGAGTTTGACCTACACTTTTATTGTGTTTTGATCTTTTATAATTAAGTGGATATTACAGCTCAGGTTCCAGATTTTTAACCGCAATTAATTATTTTTTTACAATGTTTTAAAAGTATAAAACCTATCCTCCGTGACTGTTACTAGGTTAACCCAAATATCTGAGGTAGTAAAAGCTTACTAAAAATATCAGTTCACTAAGTAAATTAAACACATGAAAAGCAATCGAATCAAATATAAAATATTGATAAAAATTAAAAGAATTAATTTTTATAACCATTTATGTAGGTGTTACAAAAATTGATTCTATCCTCCGTGAATCTGTTTTTGCTTTAAATTGTATGCAACGGATGGCGCTTTAATCATTTTAAATAAGCAAAAACCTCTGTTTACGACATTATAGATGCATGTGATTTCTGAAGGTCAGTTTGAATTTATATGCAGATGAGAGTGTTGCTGTTTTATAATTCAAAAATTTAAGTTCATTAATTTGCTATTTAAAAACCCATCCACCGTGAAGTGTAATATCTCAGTAAGTAGATTTTTTTTATAAAATTTTTATGTATGTGTAGAATTATTTTTAAAAAGTATTAAGGTGTCAAAAGATACAATAACTTATTTCAAATATACAAAGGGATGTTTTAAAAAAACATACGAAATCCTAACCTCCGTGAAGCTCTAATATTCAAAATGTATGATTTCTTAAAATTCTTGCATTAGTGCAGAACCCCTTATGTTATTTTATTACTAGACCTGGTGGCTTCCCAAAAACCCCTTTTTTCTAGACCAACAGTGAAACAACCAAAAATAAAAAATAATCATTTTTACTTGGGGGACATCTCAATATATTCACCCATATGGACAAAAAATGAAATTGCATGATAAAAAATCAATAAAATGTTTAATTTCAAATAAGAAAGTACAACTTATAGCTAAAATATCACATTTATAAATTAAAATCTTAATTCTAAAACTGCATTGTTGCTTTTTGAGATAAAAAACCTTAATTGTAAAAAACTAATAAAATACATTTGTACACAATATGGAATATATTTTAAATGCAACGGTTAAAAATAAATGTTTTAAAAATGGGGTAAACAAACCTTACCCGCGAATAATTCGGAAATAACAGTAATCCAAAGAGCTAAAACAAATAAAATGTAAGAAATGCCGACCTGGTGACTGTTCGGGAGCTGATAGGGCTGCCCTCCTATTTCGTCCACATGAAAACCTAATGGAAAAATAACTGCGGCCAGGCAAAATAGAACCACTAAAAAACAAATTATATTTGTTTAAAATGCACTATAATTAGGTAAGAGTCTCAAATATGTTTATAAAAATTTAAGTATGTCAGAATACATAGGAATAGTTGCACAAACAATTTTCCCTTAAATAATCAATAATATACTTACTAGCAGTAAATCCAACCCATCTGGCATAAGGAACAACATTTCTGTCCCAATGAGAAGAAGCCAACAAAATAATTGTCGTTGTTATACAAATACACCCAACAAATATACAGACAAGAGCCAAAAGCCATTCAGATTGTAAATCAGGTGTGAAACACACTTGCGGTCTATTATACAAAGTCATGCATGACCACATAAGCCCCAAACGCGTATCTCCTGGAATTTAGATTAATAATTATAACCAATTATAAACTTGTTTTTTACTATTTTATACCTCCGACATCTGTTATTATCCAATCGGGCATGGCCAAACTAACTATGGCAAAAACATTGGCTGCCATAAACAAAGTACCAGAAATAAGCGTTAATTTATCCATTTTTAAACAAAAACACAACCCATTGAACGTTTTTGACGTTTGTTGACAGGTCAAACAACCACAAACATGAATGTAGCAACAACACTGCAGCCAACTGCTTACCATTGCCAACGTGACAAACAAATCCTAAAATGTCAGTTTGACATAACCTGTCAAATATCCCATATTTGCAAACAAAATGTCCAGTAGACGTGTTGTTTTAGTGTTCTGCGTGTTCGTGGTGGCGTGTTTGTGCACCAGCAAGGGTACACACTTAAAAGGCACGTTCAAGACTGACGAGTTCTTTAAATTCCTCATAAAGTTTGGTTTTCAAAAGACAGACATTCACCAGCCAGATTTAACTCACGGGTTTATCTACGGGAACATCACTTCCAAAAACAAATTCCCCGTGCCTGTCACACTGGCCGTGCTCGACAGGTCGAGGTTTTTGGAGTTTTACAATAACAGGCATTCGGAGAGAGTCTACGATAAGGATCAGATATGTAAACAGATGTTTAGGACGTTGAAAAAAATTGCGTACAATGCTAAATGTAACGTTAACGGGAATGATTATTTGAGGAGAGTGCCATGCCCCAAAGGAGGGTTGTGTAAAGATGAAGAAGATCCTTTTAATGTGGTCAAAAATAGTCAGTTTACATATGCCATACAGAATTTTAATCATCCTTCGTAAGTGATTTTTATTTTATTATTATTTTTCATGTAATGAAATTTGAATAGATTAAATAGTCTGCTTTAATATTTATTTATAACTTAATAAAGAATCACTTTTAAAGCATGTATGTTTCTAAGTTTAATTTTATTGGAAATCATACATATGTATATGTATAAGTAGGTATTTATGTGGTTAAATTAATAATATTGTTTGTGGTTAAGGTAATAATATTATCAAGATTTAATTTTGTTGAATTGTATTGTATTATTAAGGAGTCTAAATATTATAAATAAAATAAAGTTTTAGTACAATAATTAGTATACTAATTATTGTACTAAAACTTTATTTTATTTATAATATTTATTTATTTTTATATTTATTTATTTAACAACCAGATACAAGTGTACAGAATTTCCGCCTATTGGAGGTAATAATTATTATTAATTATTATTAATTTAAATTACCTGTACATAGGTCCAGTACATAACTTAAAACTAAACTAAAACTAAAATAATATATTATATAATATGTACTACAATGTTCATTCAACTAAATCTATTTTTTGGGTTTTTTACAACTTTAAAGTTATAAGGTTGATTTTGATACCATTGTAGAGACTAGTTTTTTTACCAACTGCAAGCTTGACTTTTGGCAGTACAATACTTTTAAACCTAGTTTTTTATTACTAATTTTTTGGATAATGTACAAGTCATTAAAATTAATAAGTAGGTATGGGTTTTAAATAGTAATTTTGATAAATATCAAGTTATTTGTCACAATTATAACTTATTTATAAATAATCACAAAATTGACTGAAGAAACAATAGCTGCAAATCAAGAATTAAAACCCAATTGAAATTTTATTTTACATAATTTATTTATTTTATATAATATACAGGGTGTTATGTAATTAATATAATATATTAAAGTACTGAATACCTTTGAATATTTTTTGTGATACGCCACTGGTTACACACTTGTGTTCTGTCAGTACATAGTTACCAACAAACAAAGTAGCCAGTTGTAAAAACTTGTTACTAAAAATTTTTCTTGCAAAAAATAAATAAAAAAGTTTTATGCCCTTAACTATGATTTCGCGAAAGAATCGAACGATCGATTTACAACACATCTCAGATTTTTTTTTAATTTTAATATTTTGCTTATACATCCAATTTAACACTAAATCTAAAATTTTTCTTTCATCTGACTTAAACTTTAGCTCCTAGAAACCATTTAATTTTGCCTTTCACAAAAAGGCCAAATTCCATTATTTTGGCATACATTTTTTATTAAAATACTGAATGATTTGAAATTTGGCCCATGTATGACCCCTATTAGTACCTACAATTCTGTCAAAAAAAAGTTTTAATTTTTTACATACAGGTGGCGCTGCAATTTTTTTTTCTTCGAAAGTAGACGTTTTTTGAAGACAAAAAATTCTCTTAAGCAACAATGCTCAAAAAAACTAAATAGCGTACCAGATAATATAGATATTCCTTTATAATTCGACATATAAAAATTTACTTGCAAATGATGTTGCCGCCCGTAAAGCCAACTTATAGTTTGGTCTACCGCATTAAAAAAAATTGAATTACACTTTCAACTCTATCCTTATTTTTAAACTAAGGAACTCCAGGTGATGGCTTTTATTGGTAACTAAAACGCAACAAAAAAAAGTTTTATTTTTTTATACAGGGTGTTATGTAATTAATGTTATATATTAAAATACTGAATACCTTTTGACATAAGGAATAAAGGAAAAATATTTAAAAAAACATTTTTCCAAAGATAAAGAAAAAATATGCATTAGAAGTTTTTTATATTTTTTGTGATACGCCACTGGTTACACACTTGTTTATCTCTGCACACCTGTATTTTGTGAGTCCATAGATACCAACCAACAAAGTAGCTATGCGTTGCCAGATGTAAAAAATTGTTACTAAAAATTTTTCTTGCAAAAAATAAATAAAAACTTAATAAATACAAAAGTTTTATGCCCTTAAAGCTCTAATACCCTTCTGTATTTATTTACTGATCCAGCTATTAGCTTAAAAATGAAAATTTAGTACCTTTGAAATTTGAAATCCATAACCACAAAATTAATTTTTTCATCAGTTTTTTCTCTGTTTACTCAGATGAAATTGGGACCAGTTCACAGGTTAAACTTTAACCATTTAATTTGTGTAAATAAATCCAAAAACACTTCCCTTAGTTAAGATATTTACTATTTGAAAACATAACCTAAAATTTAAAAGAAATGCACTAGATTCTGTCATAAAAGTTGGCAGATTTTGTTTGAATTTACCTTCAGTACAAAAATGAAATAACCAACAATTAATAAAAACGCCAAATTGACAATTTGCATTGTTAATGGGGTAGTTAAATTTTTTCTGACCTATACTTTTTATGGTTTTATTCAAGGCGTTTTGTAATTTTAAACATTTCTGTGAAATCGGAATTTCAATTGAGTTTACCGTTTTCGAGATATTTACAAAACAAAATCTCCTAATTACGTCACTAGGCTATTGACAACGTTGCCAGCTTTTTCTATGGTTGCCAGTGTGTTTAGTTTACGATAGATGGCGCCACGTTATAATATTTTAGTTGAGAAGAAGAATTGATTTTTTGACGTTTCTTTTTTTCGGATTGTTTCTTTTAAATTTAGATTATTGAAAATCAATGTTATTGTTATGTTATTTGTAATTGATATTAGATAAGTTATTTATTAATAACGGACTCCAAAGCAGAGAAATCTTGTGGAATGGTTGGTTACATTGAACATTGGAGCTTTTAAACAAAAAAAGTAAGTACCTATAATTATAATCATATTTTGTCGTAAATGCATTTCATTGGTATAATGCCTAGTTCTTTATATTCTTTTAGATATATTATTATTTTTTGTAAATTTATTTCATTCATTTTCAGATTTATTTTGCCACTTTTTTCTATGAAATAAATTAAACTCTGCTTTAGACAGTTATTAGGTACCTATTTATTACATTTTATTAGGTTTCACACGGTGTTTCAATGTGTAAACCTATCAATAAAACTTTTAATTTCAGAATTTTCTTTAACCTTCTCTTCTTCTTCTTTCACTCAACTGACAGTGACAGTATTTGTACATAACCTCTTCGGGTATTTTCTGACATAACCGAATGAAATCATTAACAAGACAACTTGACAACAGGGTAATTTTCAACCAATAGAAATCTTAGAATGTTGGTCACATGACGGGGTTTGTGACGTCATAAAAATTTATATTTTTTGTAAATATCTCGAAAACGGTAAACTTAATTGAAATTCTGATTTCACAGAAATGTTTAATATTACAAAACGCCTTGAATAAAACCATAAAAAGTATAGGTCAGAAAAAATTTAACTACCCCATTTTGTCATTTTTGTAATTAAGCTAAATTTAAACAATGCTTGGCAACTTTTTTGAAAGATTTTGGAAACAGTTGTTACCAACCATAACATAATAAATCCACCAGATTAACCTAAAGTTCCTAGTCGATCAGTGGCGTACTTTTTGGTAGTATAAAGGTTATTATAAATTATTTTTAGACTTTGGAATTTAGAAAAAAAAAGTTTCAGGTGCTTCTTTATGGACCCTAAGGAACAACCCATTTTAATATATAACATTAATTACATAACACCCTGTATACAGGGGGCGCTGCAGCCTTTTTTTCAAAAATAGACGTTTATAAAGACCATAAAGTTACTTAAGCAACATTGCTTAAAAAACTAATGACATTATTTATAATGTATCAGATAATATAGATATTCTTTTATTGTTTGACATATAAAAATTTATTTGCAATAATTAATGCCTGTTGTAGGGACGATTAAAATTATAACTAGTGCACGTACCCGCATATTGTTATATAAACGCCTTTTTTCGCTTTTATTGTTGTATGCGGACAAAAGGTAACAAAACCAAAGAAATTTTAATTTCAAATGGTAACAAGTATTTCAGTGACTCTATAGTAATAGTAATATGACCATTTGTTTAAATATATTTTAGTATATTTCGAGAGGCAAAGCATTCTTTATTATCGTACTTTAAAATTAAACTAAAGTCAAGCCTATAGGCTGGGAATCAAGTTACCCCAACAGTTGACAGTTACGGTCAAACGGTAACCATAATAAAATTTAAAATTTTGCCGTTATTACAAAAGTTGAAATTGGAGAGGGAAAATATCATGCTTTTAAAGGTACGCAAAGTTAATAGATTTTCTTTAAGTAAATCAAAATTCTAGGAATTGAATTTTCTTCTGAAGTAAGCATGAAAGTTCCTTGGACATCATTGAGTCGACAAAAGGAAAATATAAATAATTTAAAAGCAATTAAATATAGGTGCGACGAAGATGATCTTCTAAACCACCTTAAATTTCAAAATCATAAATTTCCTGAAATTAGACAAACTATAGGTGATGTTGCTAGAATGGAATTTTTAAAACAAAAAGATGTTTTAACTGCAACTAGTTCAACAATATCTACCGTCAATATATGCCCAAATGAAGAAGATAAAAATACGTTTTTTCGAGTATATGCAAAAGGGTTCGGAAGGCGCAAAATTAAAAAATCACGTTTTAATGAAAAACAAAAATATTTGTTGGCAACCTTTTTGAAGAAGGTGAAAAAACTAAAATTAAATATACGCCTGAATATATAGCAACAGCTTTACAAAATTATGAAGTAAATGGCAAATTTTAGTTTTCTTCAAACGAGTATATGCATCCTAATCAGATACGCGGCTTATTATCAAGATTATCGTCAGATAGAAGGTTAAGCAAAAATAGAAAAAGAAAATTAAAAAAATTGCCGGAAGAAATTAAAGAAATTGATGGATGACGGATGAAGTTTTTTTGAAGCTTTATCAGTTTTAAAGTAGTTCCTTTGCGGCCTAAGTAACTTTTAAGTTATAAATAACCCTGGTTAAAATCTCTAGACTGATTCTGAGAATCGCTCTAGAGATTTGAACCAGCCAGTAGGATATAAACCAGGGTTATTTATAACTAAAAAGTTAGCGAATATACTCCTAAGAGCCCAACAAGTTTAAAATTTAATGTAAAGGTAATAATTATTATTATTATAATAATTATTAGGATATATCTTTATTATTTAATATATGCAAATCTTGCAGATAAATTGTTATATGTTAAATATTAAAGAAATAGTAAAATCAATAATAATAATAAAGAAAAACATACTAAATAAAATAAAGAACAAACCTGGGTCAGAATTTCTCAAACGGGCCACCTGAATTAGGTCAAAATTAGTTTTTGATTGTAGATACATTTTTTCGATAGTATTTTACATCACTAACACAAATCCTAAAGGATTTTGTAAAAAAAAATTTTCAATTGACATATTCATGATATTAAAAGTAAAAGTTTTTAGTAATTAAAAAATAAAAAAAAATCATTATGGCTAAACTAATTATCCGATTCCAACGATTTAACTAGCGTTGGAATCTTGTTTTGACATAGATTCTTTGTTATTTTTTTCAATTGTACAATTTTCATTTAGGTCGATTTTTTTTTGTTTTTTTTATAACAAATTCGGATATAATTGGCTTCTGCGCCAGCTATCGACTCGAAAAAAAAAAAACACATATACTCCAATCATTTTTCGAAATTATGCTGCTGAGAAAAAAAATGGCCCGCAGGTTCCAGACCACCGTAAGACGTCGCGTCACAAGCGCGTACAGCGTACACGGTTCGGAGCGTGAGCTGACACCGCGCGCGGCCACAAAAGGACGAATAACTTTTTGTCAACCTGCGGGCCATTTTTTTTCTCAGCAGCATAATTTCGAGAAATGATTGGAGTATATGTGTTTTTTTTCTCGAGTCGATAGCTGGCGCAGAAGGCAATTATTTCCGAATTTGGTATAAAAAAAACAAAAAAAAATCGACCTAAATGAAAATAGGACAATTGAAAAAAATAACAAAGAATCTATGTCAAAACAAGATTCTAACGCTAGTTATATCGTTGGAATCGGATAATTAGTTCAGCCATAATGAATTTTTTTATTTTTTAATTATTAAAAACTTTGACTTTTAATATCATGAATATGTCAATTGAAATTTTTTTTTTTACAAAATCCTTTAGGATTTGTGTTAGTGATGTAAAATACTATCAAAAAAATGTATCTACAAACAAAAACTAATTTTGACCTAATTCAGGTGGCCCGTTTGAGAAATTCTGACCCACCTATTAAATAAATAAAGGAATACGTATATAGTTTTTAAAGAAAAAAAGCTGCAGCGCCCCCTGGGTGTGAAAAAATAAAACTTTTTTTTGCTGTGTTATTGTTACCAATAAAAGTAATCTCCTGGAATTCCTTAGTTAATAAATAAGAATAAAGTTGTAAGTGTAATTCAATTTTTTTTAATGCGGTAAACAAAACTTTAAGTTGGCTTTACGGGCGGCAACATAATTTGCAAGTAAATTTTTATATATCAAATTATAAAGGAATATGTATATTATCTGGTATACTATTTAGTTTTTTTGAGCATTGTTGCTTAAGAGAGTTTTTGGTCCTCAAAAAACGTCTATTTTTGAAGAAGAAAAAATTGCAGCGCCACCTATATGTAAAAAATTTAATTTTTTTTTGGTAGAATTGTAGGTACTAATAAGGGTCATTTATGGACCACATCTCAAAACATTCAGTATTTTAATAAAAAAATTATGCTAATATAATGAAATTATGGCTTTTTGCGAAAGGTAAAATTAAATGGTCTCTGGGATCCAAAGTTTAGGTCAGATAAAAGAAAAATTTTAGATTTAGGGTGGAATTAGATGTATAAACACAATATTAAAATATAAAAAAAATCTGAGATGTGTTATAAAAAAATACCCCAAAATCGTTCGATTCTTTCGCGAAATCATAGTTAAAGCTCTAATACCCTTCAGTATTTATTTACTCATCAACCTATTAGCTTAAGCAATGATTAGAAAATTTATTACCTATTTTAAAAACTCCATAACCAAAAAATTAATTTTTTCATCGGTTTTTTTCTTTCTGTTTACTCAGATGAAATTAGGACAAGTTCACAGGTTAAACTTTAAACATTCAATTTGTGTAAATAAATCCAAAAGCACTTCCCTTAGTAAAGATATTTACAATTTGAGCACATAACCTGAAATTGAAAGAAACGCACTAGATTCTGTCATTTTTGTAATCAAGCTGAATTTAAACAGAATCTGGCAACGTTGTTACCAACCATAACATAATAAATTAAATTAGGCAACCAGAAGTTCCTAGTCGATCAGTGGCGTACATTTTGGTAGGATAAAGGTTATTAAAAATTATTTTTAGAGTTTAGAATTTAGAAAAAGTTTCAAATAGGTATTAAATTAATTACATAACACCCTGTATGTATGTTGACTTTAATATTGTATAACGGCTCAGAAAAAATAGGGTTGCCGAGTCTTTTAAAGTTAAATCATTGGTTCAATCAATGGTTAAATGCTTAATAAATCGAAAATTTTACCATTGCATGTTAATTTCATCTCTGCGTTAATTGCACGACTTCCGTTTATGGCTGAAGCTTCAAAATTTAGCGATAGATAAAATATTGGTATACAAAAATTATACCTTTGCAATCCAAGTTTCCTATTACACTCACAGGCAAAATAATCGATCCACACAAATTTTTGATGAATTTCAATCGCAAATAACTTTTTTATTTGATGTCGGATTTAAACGAATATTAAAGAATATTGTAAATAAATTAATGGACAATCTCTCACATTTTAAAAAATTACTAAAAAATAGACGTACGTTTATAATATACAGGTTTAAACAAAAAGATGTTTTTTACCATAAGTTTAAGACACTCTGTAGAGTGGCAAAACCGTATATTGTTCTAAATTAAGTTTTAATTATTAAGTCACATCTATTTTTAACAGTTTTGTTTTTGGTTTACCTCAATATATTTATTTTTGTGGAAAATATGGATTTTTTTAGAAAACATTGCAATTTCCAATATTTTTCTGTATGAAGAATTAAGGTTGCTATGGTCCATCCATAGGCTATGGAGAATGACAGTGACAGTTTTTTTGAATCATCCCATACTTAGACATGTCATACGCGGCTTTCAAAAGCTATAAAATTGTTTTTTGCAAATTAATGTTTAAATTTTGAGGTGTCTTCTTACTTTAAAAAATGGATATGTCTCCGACTGATGTTGCCAGTGCCATTAATTTAATCCAGGATGGACGGTCGCAGTATTACTTGGCAAGTGTTTTAAACGTCACAAGAAGTAAAGTACAAAGGGCAACATCAGTCGGAGACATTAATAAAAGTAACAAAATTAACACATTAATTTACAAAAAACAATTTGAGAGCTTTTGAAAGCTGTATTTGACATGTCCAAGTATGGGATGATTCAACAAAACTGTCACTGTCATCCTCCATAGGCTATGGATGGACCATTCGTTCTTCATACAGAAAAAATATTGGAAATTGCAATGTTTTTAAAAAAAAATCCATATTTTCCACAAAAATAAATATATCGAGGTAAACCAAAAACAAAACTGTTAAAAATAGATGTGACTTGATAATTAAAACTTAATTTAGAACAATATACGGTTTTGCCACTCTATAGAGTGTCTTAAACTTATGGTAAAAAACATCTTTTTGTTTAAACCTGTATATTATTAACGTACGTGTATTTTTTAGTAATTTTTAAAATGTGAGCGATTCTCCATTCTACATCTACAATATTCTTTAATATTTGTTTAAATCCGAAATCAAATAAAAAAGTTATTTGCGACTGAAATTCATCGAAAATTTGTGTGGATTTTTATACAAAAAAAGGCAATTAAATTAGAAACAAAAGCTTAAATAATAACATCCGAAAGTGTCCAATTGGCCACCTGCAGTATAAAATATTTTTAAAATAATACCTACCTACTACATTAATAAAATATTAATTATTGAAT
The DNA here is from genome assembly GCA_921294245.1 of Brassicogethes aeneus. NCBI lineage: Eukaryota > Metazoa > Arthropoda > Insecta > Coleoptera > Nitidulidae > Brassicogethes > Brassicogethes aeneus. The sequence continues at coordinate 4,327,577 of OV121132.1, read as the reverse complement.
TATTTTATTATGAGTTTGAGAAATATTTGGATTTATCCCTTGAGTACCTAGAAAATAAGTAGCTTTTAATTTTTTAGTTTTTGGTATGTGTCTATGGTTGCCTGCTATCTGAACACAACCACTTGTGAGTGGCATCATCACGAGTACCCCCATTCGTACGAAATAAACTATGACATATGGCTGGTAAACGGAAACCCAAACACCTCATACAGCCCTTTGACCTATCAGTTTTCATTTGACAGACAAAATACGTTAGAATTGTACATTATTTTTTGGCTTTGCTATATGGTGCTAGTGCCCTTGCAGTGTCATGCCGTAAAAATACAAAAACACCCTGTAACAAGGTTGTTTACGGTCAGTTTGCTATTGGATTTTGTGGCTTTGTGTTTGATTTTAATACACACCTTGAAACACGCTGTGGATGGGGAGGGGTACCCCAAATTGGAAATGATGGGGGATATATTTGATATACTTTCAAGGGTAAAATGTATTATTTTGTTAAAAATTAATATTCATATTATTATTTTGTTTTTAGACTACATTCATGCTGTTGCTATTATTGTTGGCCAAAGGTTGGGCTGTAACAAGGATCGATTTTACTGGAAAACCTTTAGTATTTGCTATTTGGCTATGTTATGGAGTAGTGCACATTTTACTTTATGTTTGGAACTTGGTAAGTTGCATGGTTAATATTATGTAATGTGGACATCATACTCGAAATTGCAAACTACATACATTAAGGGCCATATGCAGAAACGCTGATTTATTTATATCAACTGATTTAGCATATCAGTGGATATAGGTTTTTGCACGACATGGCAACGCAGTATTTTTCTTTAAAAACTGTTGTTTTATAAAATAAATTGGGTAATGGTGGATTTATGCAGCACAAATTAACATTAAGATTAACTTTAACATTAACATTAAGATTAAGATTAATTTAACATTCATAGGAGGGTACCACAGACCTGTGAGGGTACCTATTTATGCAGCAAAATTAGTAGCAAATTAAGTATGCATATAAGTTAAAGTAATTTTGACATCTGACATTTTTTATTTTTTTGAATTTTGTTTTAATCCCGTTTTAGCATCTGTTAAGTAAAATAAATGAAAACTATATACTCCACGTCAAACAATAAACCAAAGAACACAATCATTGAATAAAAAATAAATCATTCAGCAGTAAGTCTCATTTTATTTTCGGGTATGTTGGCATTACTGACACGGTTTATTTAAAAATTGCGCCGCAAACCTGCGCAGGAGGAATAAAAATTAACATTATCATTAAGAAGATAAAAGTTGGCCATCTCTTAATGTTAATGTCATAGATAATAATGTGTTGCATAAAAGCTTCCAATGGATTACGTTCATTTAAGTTCTTAATGTTAATGTTAATCTTAATCTTAATGTTAATTTGTGCTGCATAAATCCAGCATAATTATCTTTCAACGTTTATATTTTTCGTAAAAAGTAAATTACTATACATTGACATTTTAAATTAGACATAAAACAATTAAGTAAAATTTCATCAAGATTTATTTGACATTTGTGTCATTTGCTTTTAACCATAGAAAATAATTTCGCTAATATAAGTCATGGTTTACTAGATTTGTTTTTCGGCCAATAAAATCATCTAAAATGTAAATCGGTTGATATAATTCAGTCGTTAACGACTGTATTAAAATATGAATAAAAATAGACAGTATTTTTGTTTGTAAATATATATGAAAAAATAACCATGTACCATGTTAATTATATCAAATATATTTGCTGTTTTTTTGTCTGATTGAAAAGCTGAATGCTTGAAATTAATTGATTTATAACTTTCTTTGGTTTCATTGTAACATAATTACCCTTAACATTGAACTTGGGTGAAACTATTTATTGATTTATTTTTTTTAAATTAAAAACATAAATGTTTACTTTTTAATATAATTTTAGGTAATATATTATAGATAATTAAAAAATATGATATTTAATAAATAATAAAGATTATATAAAATAAAACCAAAATTGTGTTTAAAAAATATTTGTCTTATTTTTTAAATACTTTTGAAAAATTTTAAATTTTAGACCATGTTCAACTTATTTTCTGCCTTTAAATTTTTAAATTATGTGCTTGGTCTTAGAAATAGAAACATTAGGTTTTGTGTAAAGAGCTCAACAAGGTAGAGGGGACTTTTTTTCTGAGAGGAAATTTACACTATTTATTTTTGGGCCCAGAAATAGACTATTAAACATAGAAGAAAATCAAATAGAGGAACAAAAGGGCAACATGGCTATTTCAAATTGAATATACATATTATAATATTATTAACAGTTTTTGCCAATAATACAAGGCATTTTATAGGAAAATAAAAAATACATCCTGTAGGTAAAAGCTATGTTTTTATATTTTAGATTTAAATTGTTCTTATTATTTGTAATATTTATTTGACAAATAATTAAAAATATGCTCTGAAACAATATTTTTTTAAATAAAATACACAGGGTAAAAAATCTGGACTAGAAAATTTTAAAATTTGCTTTATAAAAGTAACAGTTTATAAAATTTGTGTACCTACCTCTATTTTTCAATATTAATTATTTAAAAAACAAACAAAGTGTATAAGGCATGCCAAAAAAGTTTTAGTGTCATTTTCTGGCACAATTTTTCTGGATATCCAGTTTTTGAGTACAGCTCCCTCCTTTTGATTAAAAAAGTTTTCTGAAGCCATAATTTATGTATATCAAGCATTAACTAACATATGTTATCTATCCTCTAGAGTTTGTTTCTTAATTTTAACAGGTCTAGTATTCCTATAATATAAATATTAAAAACTATAATATAATTATTATAATTATAATATAATTAATTAATCTTTTACAAGAACAAACACTTGAATCAAATTTTCACCCACTTCAACAAAATTTCTTTGTTCTTTTCAGAGGCTTTAAGCCGTTATTTTCGTTTTTCCTACCTTCTAATGCAAATTTAGGTACTTGTAACAAAACACATTGCAAACTGCGAACATAACCCAATTGTTGTGTTTTATATTGCCGCAATCCTCTTCAAAACCAAGTTTTTGTCAATAATAAGGTTAAGTCAGTTATAAATTTATTTATGTGTATATTTAATAATACATTTTAAAAATGTATCACTATTATAATGTAATAAACAATATGAAAGATAACCTACAAATCTTTACTGTCCTTTACTGTCATTAAAAATTTGCTATGTTGCCAAATAAGTTCAAACTTATATCAGTGGATATAAATAAATCAACGTATCTGCATTGTGCCCTAAAACTAAATAAACATTATTTTTAGACTGAAGTTGACATTATAGAAGACATAGATGAGTATCAGACTTGGCCAGGATGGCTGATAATAGTTTTTAGGTCACTCATAATGATATGGTTTTTGTACGAGCTTAGGACTACAATGATGTATGAGCACAATTCGGAGAAATTGAATTTTTTGCTGCATTTTGCCGCCTCCAGTCTCGTCTGGTTCATATATTTGCCCATTCTGGCGCTTATTGCTTTGCAAGTATCTGCATTGTGGAGATTTAAGCTGTTATTGGGTAAGTTTGAAAGTTTTGTGTTTTGTTCAAAAAATTGGTGCATTTTTCAAATAAATTTTGCTATTTAATTTTATTTTTCCAATTTTTGTTCTCAATTTTAAAAATATTATTTTAGCAAGTACCCAATTAGTTCTTGCGTTTTTTAAATTTTTATTATTATTATTTATTATTTAGCAGTAAAACGACAATACTTAATTCTAAAAGTTTACCTTGTTTTACTTGTACTGTTTGTAAGCAATTAAATTAATATCATAATAGACAAAATTGGGGAAAGGTTTAAATCAAACAGGTAACTCCAATTTGAATTTTTTTTCGTAAACCTGACATTTTTACAAAAAAAAACAAGCTAATGTTGATAAAAATCCATGAATAAATGGCGAAGTTATGAATTTTTAGTGGAAAATCAAAATTCAGCTTTTTGACAATTTTTCTTTTATTTTGTAACATGTTTATTCTTTAATAAAAACCTAATTAAAGTGCATGATTGGAATTTTTTGAGTTTTTTACGTACTTTTTTCACCGAAAACATTATTCAAAATTTAAATTCTGGGATGCAGCCATGATGGTCCCTCATACCGTATGAGTCATACGAGAAACGGAATACGAAAGCAACAAAAAACAAAGAAGAGAATTTTTTTAAACCTATAACAAAATAAAACTTTCAATATCTTCAATGTTCAATATTCAATATTTAATGTTTAATATAAAAATCAATGTTCAATATTAAATTTTATATAATTCAATAAAATGAAGAAAAAACGTAAACATTCTCGAAAAGCTTAATCCATGGATTTTTATCAACAGCAGCTTATTTTTTCCTTTAAGTAGCAACACAAGAAAATCATAGTAAGACATGGTGGGCAAAATGGCTGTAAACTAGTGTTATTATTATAACTCCTAAGTTATGAGTCACAGAGCTGGGCACAAGTACCTACTAAAAAAGTATTCGTAAAATTTTAAGTACGAGTACTTAAAATATTTACTTGTAAAGAGAGGTTACGAGTATTAATCGTGAAAACACAAGTAAAGAGTACAGGTACTTAAAAAAAAATGGTAGTTAATATATTATTCTGTATACATTATAAATACTTTGGTCCTGAGCTATAAAAATACAAATATAAATTTATAAAATTATTTATTTTATACATTAGGTACAGGGTGATCCCCTATAATGTCGCCCCCCTTTAACTTTATTATTTTTCCACTTATAAAAAAAATGGAAAATTGATCAGTATACAGAAAAAAACCAAAAGTTTAATTTTTCTCAATGGATCACCCTATATATAAATTTATTTTTCGATTCCTTGTAAAATTCTAACCATAATTTATATAACATACATGGTATATACCTACATTCAACCGTTTCTGAAATATTTAAATTATTTTTAAGATAATAAGTTAAAATAGTTTGTGTTCCTCGTATTTTGTAGTACCTACATAACCACACTTTTACATTTTTTGGGACACTTAAAATAAAAAAAATATAGGGGCGCGACATTATAGGGGATCACCTTGTACATAAAATAATAAATAAAAATAACAATTCTTAAATAGTTAATAATTTTACCTATATACTTGTTATAAAACCTATAGGCTATAATATATTTAATATATAATTATATTATACTATATATTATATAATTTAAAACAGACTTCCAAACAAAATGTTTTGATGCTTACGATATTTTGGCAAAAAGTCATCGATATAATAAACGGAAATACTCGTATATATTACTCGTGAATTTCACGAGTATTTTTTACGAGTACATTGAATTTGGTTTGTAAGTATGAGTAATAAGTATTTCAAATGAAAAATACTTTTGAGTGAAAAAGTACTCTTAATTGAAATACGAGTAAAAGTACTCAGTACTTGGCCAGCTCTGGTTATGAGACATGGAATCATAAGTTATGATTTGGGTCATTTTCAAGAAACACCCGCTTTTAGGAAAATGAAGATCAAAATATTTTTTGTTTACTTACATTTAAGACAGGCAGTGCACTTTTTCATTTTTTTTTTACGTTTTTTTTTTTAGAAAAATGTATTTAGATAGCTTTATATATCTCCAATTTGAAATCCAAAATTTAATTCAATAAAAAAAGTTGTTATAAAAATAATTTGAAATAAAATGTACTTACAAACTTTTGACTCCAATTTATTTTATTTTTTATTAAAAATTGTATGCTTTTTTTTAAATATGTATGTTCGTTAAGTTACTTTTTAAAAGAAACCATTCCATTAATATTTTCTTTTAGCCACTGTATTAGTGAATTAAACTCTAATTTATAAACACGTATTACCAAGTGATAGTGTATAAAAATCATTTTAAGTATTTTTTTTAACAAAAACTAAAAAAAAGTAACGAAATAGACATTGGTATCACAACGGACTGGGGTACACAACGGACTTAATCAGATAACGTAAAAAAGAAACTATATAGGGTGGTACGATTTTAGAGTAATGCAAAATAACAACTTATATTTCTAAATTATAGACACCCTTTTTCTTTGACTATAAGCTGGTGTCTTTTAGTACTTGTATATTTCGTGGAATTTTTCCTTGGATGTAATCTATCACAAATAATTTTAAATTGGTTTATCATAAACTACTTTTAATAAAAGCGACGGTAAATATCCACTTTGTTGTCGAAAAATTCTATTGCGTTACCCTAAATTCCATTGCGTTACCATAAGGTAACGTAATGGACTCGGTAACGCAGTGGACAAAGTTTTGTGAAACCATATTTAAAAAATAATAATAAAACATTACAGTCATTAATTACTCTCAATGAGCTTTAGTAATTTTAATAAACATAAACATAAAAAATAGTATTTTTTCTTACCTTTTTGAGTAACTTGGCGGACAAACAATTATTACATTCGCGTTACCCGCACCTGTTTCAACCGATATCTTCTTCCTGATTGAATAAATAAATTCAGCTGGGTAATGTGTACATCCGAACATCATTTGTTGATCACGTGAGTGACAAAAAAGTTGCCATATATATGTTTTTTTTTTTAATATTCTATCGGTAACGCGACCGACGTAAAGCAACGGAAAAAATGTCTGGGACATGAGTCAAATTTAAAAAAAGTAGTTTAAAATTAATTATTTTATATATAAATTGTTTACTGTATTAACTAAGGATGTTATGCATTAAAGTTCTGGTTATTCAATATTAAAAAAAACATGTATGTCAGTTTTATAAAACGCTAATGGGACATGCGAAAATGTGTGTTTCACAAGTTTCAAAATTAAAAAAAAAATATTCTGAAATAACTAAACAAAAATTTTCTGAAAGAGTTTACTAAGGGCTTGTTGGGATCCGATAATTTTTAACAAAGTTATTGGAATTCAAACAGCGGAAGGCGGGTGTTTTTTGAAAACGAACCATTTATAACGTATGAGACAACCTTTCGCAGTCAGGACAAAATCGATTTTTCAGGCATAACCTATTCGGCGGACTGCTTCGCCTACTGCGTCATGGCGCACCTGCTGTGGCCCACGCGGTCCGAGCAGTACTTCCTGCTGAAAGGCCCCTCCTCGGCCGACACAGAAGAGCTGGACGAGTTCAACGAGGCCCCGCACATCGTCAACAACTCGTACACGTCGCTGAGCAGCCTCGCCTCGATGGAGATATGCCGGTACGAGGATCCGCCCAAAACCAAGGCGGCCGTGGACGCGTAAACGAGTGAGGTTACTTGATTATTAATTTTTTGTTGCGCAGACGACCACTGCGTCGACTTGAGGCACTGGGTGCTCGGTTTTTACCGAATTCGACTGTTTTAAAGTGTTATTTAAATTTTTAATGGTGCTGTTCTGAGAGGTGATTTTTGGACTTTCAGTGAAACCTATTTTTTTTTATATTCTTGTTAATTAGGTCATAACTAAAATTTTAAGAGCAAAATAAAAAAATTTGACGGTTAATTTTGCTTTAATTGGATGTTTATTAAAAATATGTATGCACACTTTCAATTCTCCAATTAAAACTTGCGATTTTATTTAAATATTATCATAACTTTTTAAATCAGATTAAAGATTAGTTAATTTCCTAAAAAAAGGTCTATACATTTTTTATATCTTTTACTGTTTTGTTGTAATACACGTTTAAAGTTTTAATTTAAGGTTAAATGTATAGTATACATTTATTAAACAATAATTCTAAGTGTGCCACATTTTATTTAGGGCCGATTTATTCATTTTTGATTTATTTGACGAATAATTTCTTTGGATACTAGATTTTGACAAGACATGAAAGTTATCGGCCCGATAAACTTTACTAAATATGAATAAACCGGTCCTTAGTTAAATTTCATGAATTTCTTCGTAACTTTTACTACAATTTTTCATTTTTGTTTATAAAAAACACTTAAAAAAACTAAACAAAAATTATAGAATACGTATACTGACAATTCAAACATCAAATAAATTTTTAATAGATCTAAGTTTCATGGCAACCTTTAAGGATATATTAATTAAGGGAACATAAATGTATACGTCAAAGGTTAGATTAAAAGTTTGAACGTTTATTGCAACAAAACAGTAAAATTTATAAAAAAAAAATGTAAAAACCTTTTTTTTAGTTATGCAAATATTAAATATTTAAAATAAATCGCTAGTTTTAATTGGATAATGAAAGAGTGCATAATATTTTTAATAAACAGCCAATTAAAACAATTCAAACCATCAATTTTTTTTATTTTTCTCTTAAAATTTAAGTTATGACCTAATTAACAAGAATATAAAAAAATTAGGTTTCACAGAAAGTCCAAAAATCACCTCTCAGAACAGCACCGTGAAAAGTGTATGTAATTCTTTATTATTAATATTTTATTCATTAAAAATGTCAACTATTAACTATTTAGTTTAATATAAAAATGATAAATTATATTCTTAAAGGCGCTGATTTATTTTTTATTCAGCAATTATTCTTATAAAGTACAGTGATATTTTCAATTAGATAAAAAATAATTCGTTAAATTAAAAATATCATAGGAAATATTTCATGCTTCCAATGGTAGGTTACCATTAGGGTGTGTCATTTTTGAGCAACTTCTTTTTTTCAACTAAAAAACAGGCTAAAAACTTTCAGGAAGGTGAAAAAAGAAGCTTCTAAAAATTTGAGCTCTTAATAATAACATTAAGTGGTGCCTGTTCCTAACTTTCCATTTTCCATTTAAATAACATGGAAAAAAAATTGTTTCTTGTTTCTTATTTTTGTATCTTGACATTTAAGCATTGTAAAAACGAACTGAAAAATTATTTTGGTAGGAAATTGAACGCTCTACAAAAAAGTACTAATTTATTTTTTCATAGAGTAAGCCGTTCTGAAGGTATTTAAACTTGCAAATGTATGAAATTATGACTTTTATTTTATTAAACTAATACTTTTTTATGTTTAAAAATTATTTTAAGAAAAAATAATTATTTTCGTATAGAAAGAAAATAACACTTACATCTCAATTTTTTTTCCATTTTATTTTATTTACTATCAAAAAAAGTTATTTGTGTTCAATAAATTTGTTCAATAATTATAATAGATTAAATAAAACTATGAATTTTTTATTGTATTGAATTTTTAATCTTTTTTTTTATAATTGTAAAGTCGATAACTCTGATAAAAGATTATATCGGCTCAGTCGGTATATTACCGTTCGGATTAAACAGTGACTAGAGGCACGCTAACGTGCCGCGATTCGAAATGTTAAAGGTAACTTTAAGTTTGAATACCTTCAGAACGGCTCACTCTATGAAAAAATATATTGAAACTTTTTTGTAGAGCGTTCAATTTCCTACCAAAATAATTTTTCAGTTCGTTTATACAATGATCCAATGTCAAGCTACAAAAATAAGAAAAAAGAAAAAAAAATTCCATGTTATTTAAATGGAAAATGAAAAGTTAGGAACAGGCACCACTTAATGTTAATATTAAGAGCTTAAATTTTTAGAGGTTTCTTTTTTCACCTTCCTGAAAGTTTTTAGCCTGTTTTTTAGTTGAAAAAAAAAAGTTGCTTAAAAATGACACACCCTAGTTACCATAGAGAAAAGTCCATGATGCCTTTGATCCAAATTAGTAAACTTGAAAATTTTTAATATTTTTAATTCATTTAAAAATTTCTCCTACTATATTTTTCATTTAGCGAATTAAAAATATGTGTTTAACAAAAAAATACAAATATAAGAAACAGATATTTTAAATTCACTAAATTAAAAATATCTGTTATGATACTATGAAAGAAGTTTAAGTGACATACAAATGCCGCCAAAAACTGATTGCAGTTTCTTGTTCGGGACCCTTTGGTGACTTAAAAATGATATTTACCAAAATCCTAGCTGCTCCTTTTTTCAAATTTTTTTAAAAATTCATGATTTTTTTTTAATTTTTGTTTATTTCAAAGTCTACCTTTGACAGAGTACACATTTGTACACCGATTTTTATAAAATTAGAGTATATTATTGAAGAGACTTTAATACTGTTCACATCATTTGATATATACAGGGTGAGCCAAAAATAGCTTATTTTTATTAAAGCAAAAGCGTAATTTCATGATTTTGGCATTACACGCAAAAAAGATTTATCCACACTTTTTTTTTAGATATTTCTACGTTTATCAGGTTACAAAATGGCATTCTTATTAACCTTTTATCAAAAAAATAGATTTTTAATAAAATTAAATAAAATAACGCTTAGAGAATATTTAAAATGTTGTTTAATTTAGGCTTTTTAGTAGTTTTCAATTTTGAACGAAAAACTGATTAAAGTTTTTTGATCGGCACTCTTTGGAGATTTAAAAACAATAATTACCAAAATTCTAACTGCTTTTTTTCAAATTTGTTATAAATTATTTTTTTAAATTATTTGTTTATCGCAAAGTCTACCTTTGCCAACGTACACATTTGTACACCGATTTTTATTGATTGCAGTTTCTTGTTTGGGACCCTTTGGTAACTTTAAAATGTTATTTACCAAAATCTTAGCTGCTCCTCTTTTCGAAAGTTTTTGAAAATTCTTAATTTTTATCTTACCTTTGACAGAGTACACATTTGTACACCGATTTTTATAGTATTGGAGTATATTGTTAACGAGACTTGGAGAATACTGTTTTCATACTGAGCACATCATTAGATTTATACAGGGTTAGCCAAAAATCGCTTATTTATATATTAAAAAGCATAATGCACAAAAAAGATTTATCTCCAAAAAATCTTATTTTATTTAATTTTATTTAAAATCAATTTTTCTTGTAAAGTCTTCATAAGAATCCCATTTTGTAGCCTAATAAACATAAAGATATCTAAAAAAAACATTGGTTGGTATATATCTTTTTTGCGTGTTATGCCAAAATTATGAATTTACGCTTTTGCTTTATTAAAAGAAGCGATTTTTGGCTAACCCTGTATATATTAAATGATGTGCACAGTATAAACAGTATTCTCCAAATCTCCTTAACAATATACTCCAATATTATAAAAGTCGGTGTACAAATGAGTACTCTGTCAAAGGTAGACTTTAAGATAAACAAAATTTTAAAAAAATCATGAATTTTCGAAAAGAGGATTTTTAAGTCACCAAAGGGTCCCGAACAAAAAACTGCAATCAGGTTTTGGCGGCATTTTTATGTGACTTAAACTCCGTTCAGGCACACCGTGAGTAATTCGCAGAATAAAACTTCTTATGTGATATTTTTATCTATTGAAAATATTACTCTAGGGTTAACACAAAATTGTCGAAGTGTTGGGTGTCCCAGTGTCTCGCCAATTATTCTTATGAAAATGGTTTAGTCATTAAAGTTTATACCTAGCGTTTAAGATTGTTGTGTCACCATTTAAAGTGTTGGCTATAATAACTACATAGTATTTAAGAAATCTGTTGCAAAGTTAGGAAATAATGATTTTTTGTTACAGTACAATATAAACGGGCACATTTGCAAAAAAACACTCTACCAAATAGGTATTATTTTTTTTTAATTAGTGATTCTATAATATTTAATAATAAACTATCTGTTGTTTTTTATTTGGAAATTACGTAAAATCTTCGTTTTACAGTAAGGCAAAGTTTCTTTATTCAGGTGGTAAATTTTTTTCAGGAAATATTTTTTACCATAGTTTTTTACAAATGTGTCACTTATTTGGTTCCTATTCACGTTTTCAAAGAATCACATAAAAATTATAAAAGTTATGAACAATTAAGACATTTTTTAAACAAAAACCCTCTAGATAGAAACAATTTTCCTCGCACCAATAGTTAAATGAATATGGAATGAATAAATTATTTATACCTGAATGAAGTTGTTGATATGAGTAATATACTGTCCGCCAGTGAGATTATGCGAAATATTTTAGAAATAACTGTTAGATAGTGTTGTAGGCAATTTTCTCATGCTAAACACATTTAATTTTATAGTTATAGTTACGCATAAGAAAAAAAAATTAAAAAAACGTGGGCTCATCTGACCTAAGATTTGCTGTGAGAAAGTTTTAGTATCAGATTTTGTCAGTCAGACAAAATATTGACTGCATGCAGGAAGGTTAGTTACAATTTGAACACCGGATTAATATTAATTTAAATTTAAACCATTTCATTATTAAATATTTATCGAGTTAACGCTGTAAAGTTTAACACTTAAATTATGTTTTAACAGAAATTTATAAAGTTATATTTTTTTAAACTCGAAACAATTGATAGTCAAAAAATATTTTAAATATAAAATGCAACAGTAAAAATTTATGTTTTATTCTACAAAATTATTGGTTTAAATTTTTAAAGAGTCATTTAAATGATAGTTGATAAATTTGTAATGCAAAAAATTAAATGTAAGTTTTAAATTTTAAAGTAGTAATTTTTGGATTAAAAATGTATCGACTATCATTTAAATGGCTCTTTAAAATTTAAACCAAATTTTTTTATTTTTAACAATTTTAAAGTGATAAATTATTAAATTTATTTAATAAAGAAACATTTCACTACGATAATTTGTAAACCGCGTCAAATATTTATGGAGCAAGCACGATTTGGCAACACTGCGCCTTCTACTAAAGCTACGTTTTCACTTTGTAATTTAAAAATTATCGACTTACATTTAAATGTAAAGTTATTGGTTTAAATTTGTAAAGAGTCATTTAAATGAAAGTTGATTTACAGTCGCATTTTATATTTAAAATATTTTTTGATTATCAATAGTTTTGAGTATACAAAAATTTCACTTTTTAAACTATTTTGGTAGAAAATGTTTTATATGTGTTTTTATTTTAAATGGCTTGATACTATTCTTAAATACTAAAAAATTTAACTTTACCAAATTAATCTCAATAATTTTATAAAATATTTATTTAAGTTAACAAAATGCCACCCAAATAAATTATACTTGGGAAATTATATTTATTAAAAAATCATAGTTTGCAAAAATTGATAGAAAATAATATTGTTTAATACAGAAGTGAACTGTTGGTTAGTAAATTTTGTCTTTCAATACATGATAGTTGAAAATATTATAAATTTATAAATGTAAACCTACAATTTTTAGTTGGGAAAATTTTAAACCAATAACATCTTAAATTAAAAAAATATTTAATAAATGTTAAAACGGCGTGCCATAACTATCCTTTCTGCATGCGGAGATAAAGCATGTAAATACGTTTTATTGCTCAATGGATTATTAATTTTATGGGTGATATACAGGGTGTTAAATTTGTATGTGTGTTGTTGCTATCATCCAAACACTTTTTTATACCGCGCATTCTGTTTTAACCGAACTCACAAAAATTCTTTTTCTATTACACTACACAATTGTGTGCCTGTGCTAACTTTATTAATTTTCCAAGTAAACAATATGTGCACAGTATGGGGTTACATTTCTTAAAAAGTTTCATTAATGTGAAAAGTTTTTGCTTCAGAATTTGCGACACATCGTTTTTATTGTCTATTGTCTGATTTTTTTTTATAAAAATCACTTTTGGTCAGTTTTTGTTCATTTTTCATATCTTAAAAGTAATCGTTTTATCAACATGTTCAAAGATTTTACTTTTTACAATTTATGGCCAAAAATAAAAATTAATGACATTCAAGAAGAATTCTCTAAATATTTCTACCTAATTTATTTGTTGTAAAGAAAATGACAAATAAACGAAAACTGACCAAAAAATTTCAGTTAAAAATGTTCAGAAAAATCAAATTTGCAAATTAACCATAGACAATAAAAATGTTCTGGGGTTTGAAGCTTAAACTTTTACTATGAATGAGATTTTCTGAGAAATTTAAAACACATTTTTTCCTCTGTAACCCCATCTGTGGACTTACTGTATACTTAAATAATATATTTTACCTACCTATGCTAAACTAAAAAATAGTGCCAAGTTATAAAATATATATGCAATTGGTTCTTTATGTTACTTATTTTTATAGGTATTGACTATTTTGTTATTTTTTTATTGTGATCTCTATGTACATATATGTTACGTATTATTACATATTAATTTTAAATCATCAAAAGTAACAGTAACTCAAATTTACTATAAGCAATTAAATTTTATAATAATTGTGATATAGTTGTGATATCTTTTTTTTTAAATACTACCCTTCTAAAAAAATCTGTCCATTTTTATAAAAAAAAACTGATACTTTTGGTGTAAATTTACATTTATATTACGTGATTTGTATCTGAACAACACAAACACTTATGACTTAGATGTTTACCACATTTGTTCAATGTTGTTTACTAGTTTGTGTCTTATAGTGTCAATTTTTAAAAGTACATCGATCAATTTAAAATACTGTTGTAATAAATGAATATTCTTATAAAACAAAATAAAGATTACAATCACAATACATTATTATTTATCCTCATATTTTCCTCACCATAAAATAAATTTAATTACAAATGATAGGTATATGATTTAAAGGAAATAAGTAAACATTAACACAACAAAATGTAGGTAATTCATAACAACTTGAGACCTTTGGTTACATTATCAATATCTTTGGTTAAATTAGGGCCTATTCCCACTGCAACCAACTGATTTTCTTCCATCACTTTCACTAAACTTAAATTGTTTTTCATGCCCACTTCAAACAAATTCTTTAAACTGCTCTCATCACCAATTTTCAACACTATTTTGGGCTGTCCAAACCTTAACCAACTTTTTAAATGCTCGTTATCACTGTTAAGAGCCTTTTCATACAATAAAACTGCTGCATCTGCTGTTTGTGTAGCTAATTTGCCTCTTGTAGGCTTTAAATCAGTACGAAAAATGAACACCATCTTGGTGGAACCAAAGTTGGTGAAGGTTTTTAAAATAGTGACCAAAATAGTTTTCATAACTGAATTTCCCATTTTTAGGCTAAATTTGATGTGTTTCGCTGCTGATGTTCTTGCATGCACTTTTTGAAATCATTTACGACATCCTGGCATTTTCTCCAGTCTTGTGTTGCCGCTATACACTCCTAAATTAAACATTTGTATTCATTATTTCTGTAAGAAATTATTAAATTACCTGGACTTTGTAGTGCAGGTTGATACAGCCTGTCTTTTTTAACATTTCCTCTACAGGATCTGTTATTTCTTGCTTCCCATGACCAGGCATCTCAAAAAGTAAGTAAAAATTAATAATTTTAAATTATCGCTGTGACTACAGGCACGTTAACGTGCCGCGATTTGAAATGTTAAAGGCACGTTAGTTACGTCATAAACTCAAACCATCCCAAACTCAACAACACAACCCAACCGACCCCGCCCCATTGCCCCCCCCCCGCCCCATTGAACAAAAAACCCAACTAAAATGGGCAAATTTATGTTACGATAAAAATAAAACACTTTTTAACAAAGGAACAACATATTTATGAAATAAGAAAAGTTCGACAACTTCTAGTAGATTTTATGTTACGATAAAACTAAAACAAACCAACCAACCCAACCCAACCGAACACTGTTTAACAAAGAAACAACTTTATGAAATAAAAAAATAAAAAAAATTCGACAGCTTCTTGGTTTCGAACCCCGGACCTCTCGCATGCCAAGCGAACGCCCTACCATATAAGCTATCTAGCTTGATGTTAAATATTAAATGGACAGGGAACAAAAACGGATTATAATTATGACGTAACTAACGTGCCTTTAATATTTCCAATCGCGGTACGTTAGCGTGCCTCTAGTCACTGTGTTAAATTATACCTTTTGATTGCAAAATTAACCTAAAAATGTCGCGCAAAGATTTTAGGTTAGGATAGCTACGTTGCCCAATGTGCATTAGTTTTTTAATTTCTTTTACAGATTTTGCTGATTATTATATTTAAAACCTTAAAGCCTTTGGCAATAAACTTGTGTATTGCAATGTCAATTTTGAATTAAACGCGTTGTTTTATGTTGCAAACTTCAAAATAAATCGATTTATGATTGCAATTTGACAACGTGGTTGCGAAATGTCAGAAAAATGTCAGAAGTCTCAAAAAAGTATTTTACGAGTCGTTTCCTTGAAATGATTGAACAATTATCAGTGTTTATCGTATGAATATTAATTATGTCTCATAGTACGATTTTTGAACTTCTACTATCGTAACACATTCATTCGTGTGACGTATATGGAGGTGTGTATTTGTCCGAAAAACAGGTTAGGTTTTGAGAATAAATCTTCGAATTACTTGCCTCTTTTGATTTATTACGTAAGATAACCGTGTTTGATTAAATTTACCGGAATTCCCCGTGAATTCTTTAAGCAGTTTACTCATTTAAAACCAGATTTTTGAATTTGTTGTTATAATTAGTGGAATTTTAATTGAAATTTAATGCTAGTGTTGTTATTGTTTGTTATTTTAGTGAACAATGGGTGATGAAGACAGGCCTTTGATTGGTGTGATAGATGCTGGCACAAGGACTGTAAAATTTTGTGTGTTTGCTAGTCAACAAACTAAGGAAATTGCTGAACATGCTATTGATGTGGAAATTGTGACACCAAAAGAAGGATGGTCGGAACAGGACCCTCTGGAAATATTGAGGGCTATAAAAGAATGTATTGAAAAAGTATTATTAGAATTAGGGCCCAGAGGTAAGAGACTTAATTTAATGTATTTTATTTTTTTCTCAACCAAGTGTTATATTTATAAACTGTAAATATATATTATAAATTTAAATATCATCTATGGACAACCTATCTGTAGATGGGATTTCTACCCAATACACTTTGTTTACAATATTTATAGTTTAAATAAAATAAATAAATTTTCCCAATATCATAATTGGTTGATATTAATTATGCAAAATATTCAAAAATAAAGTATTTCTTAATTTAAATAGCATAAAATATAAATTCAAAACCTTGATAAAGTTTTTTAAATGTTTTGTATCAATGTTGCAATTATATTTAGTTTGCACTCACAAATTGCTTTATAGGTTAAAGATCAGAAATACTGTGTTAAAAAAAAGTTATTTTATGATTTTGTTATGCTTTTATTGAACTTATTTTTAAACCAACCATGGTGACTGCTAAATTTTTTATAATTTTTATTATCTTTCTTATGTGGTACTTTTTTGCATGCACCTATGTAAGTTGTAAGTACTGGTGAATTAAAAAAAAATAGTTTAACCTTCAACAAAATTGGCTCAGGTTTTCACCTGGTGGTATAAAAATAAATAAAAAACTTTTAATTATATAACAATTTAAGGTGTGATCACTATTTGAAATTTGTATTTAATCTTAATTGTTATTGTTAAGTCCATGAAATGAAGTAAATATTTATTTTTATGATTGTGATTTACATTTTAATGTAAACTTAAAAGAATAACATGATATATTCTTGTTCAATTACTGGAATTGTTTGTTGTTCATGAATTTATAAATAAATGTCAAAAATACTTGAAAAGTGATAATATAAGTAGATGTTTAATAAAAACAAAGATAATATCCAAATTGTATTAATTTTTGATTACAGCAAAAAGAATTGTAACAATAGGAATAACCAATCAACGTGAAACAACCATAGTGTGGGACAAATTGACTGGAAAACCATTATACAATGCTATAGGTAATTTATACTCAAGTCCCAGTATATTTTTGTCGCTTTATTTACAGGGTGCTAAAATGCAGTATATAATGTTTAAGTAATTAAAGACAAAAGATCATTTTTATTGTTATAAAGCATAGAATTATACATCCATTGAACTTTTATTGGTATTTTTTTATTTGAAGTGCTATATATGTATACAAGGTTAGTAAAGTTAGATAAAAGGTGTGTAATTACAAGCCTTTTAAAATAAAATTTATAAATTGGAAAAAGCCAGTGGTTCCCAAAATATTTGAAAAAAACTAAAAACGTTTCAAAACAAAAAATCGTTGTTTATTACTCCTAAGATTTTTGAAAAAAAAATTAGTTTTACAGGTAAACACACATTTATCAACATTTTCATCCAATTTATTTTCTACCATATTCTAAGTTACCATCACCATCTTTTGTTTTTATAATGACCGCCATAAATTAAGTAGATTATGGTTGTATTTCTTGATTCTTTTTTTTAACTATGTAAAATTCTAATATAGCGGCCACGAGATAAACCATAGAAATAATGCTATATACTAATAGTATTATTTCTATGGGAAAAAGAACAGATGGTGGTAGAACTCAAAATCTAGTGGACAAAAAATATCGAATTGGGTGAAAATGTAGATTAATTTGTGTGTTTACATTTTAAATTTTCTTTTTCAAAATTCTTAGGAATAACAAGTTATAATGATTTTTGGTTTTGACAGACTTTCAGTTTTTTTTCAAATTATTCAACAACCGCTATTTTTTTTCTATTTTTAATGCTATTTTAATAGACTTGCGCAACTTTTCTCTATTTTAACCGACCTTGTACCACTTCAATTAAACAAGATACCTGTGCATAGTAGGATAGTAGGATACTTAAGTCAGTATATACTTATTGATGCACCCTGTATATCCTGAAAATGGCGCTCTGACATAATACCACTCAATAAGGGACAGATTTTCATTAAAAAAAAACCCTTGCGTGAAATGGCTTTAGAACGTCATTTTCGGTATATCCGATAAAAAACCTGATAAAAGATAAGAAAAATACCATGGCAAGCCGTTTTAGTATTTATTAGATAATAGTTTGAAGATTAAAGTGTATCACTTTAATCATATTTTAACAGAAATTTACAAAGATATTTTTTTTTAAACTCAATAGTCAAAAATATTTTAAATACAAAATACAAAACTTTAAGCTTAAAAATATTGATTTAAAAAAATTACTAAATTATTGGTTTAAATTTGTCAACTAAAAATGTTGTAGAATTAAATAATAAAAGTCCAATTTTTAAAAACCCAATAATAAAATATTAAACTTCTCCATTTTCATTTTATATTTAAAATATTATTTGATTATCCACTATCTATTTTTAAATACTAAAAAATTTAACTTTACCAATTTAATCCAAATAATTTTATAAAATTCTGTCCAAATAAATTATAATTAAGAAATTATTTTTATTAAAAAATTTTGTCTATCAAACATGATTGTTATAAATATTTTAAATTTATAAATGTAAACCAATAAAATTTTAAATTATAAAATTATTTAATATATGTTTAAACTGCGTGACATGGTAAACTGTATACTTAAAATTTGTATGTGTATTAGTGTGGAATGACATAAGGACAGACTCGACAGTAGACATAATACTAGGAAGGACACCAGAAAACAATAAAAACTACTACCAGTCCATATGCGGTCTTCCAATTTCGCCTTACTTTAGCGCCTTTAAATTAAAATGGCTCACGCATTTTTCTCAGGACGTGCGAAGGGCTGTCAAAGCCAAAAGGTGCCTTTTCGGAACTGTGGACACCTGGATATTATGGGTAAGTTTTTCAGACACTAGTTTACAAAATCGAAAAAAAATTCTGCTCACCATATCCCATTATAATTTTCCCATGTATTTTGACCCACTATACACGAAAATCACACTATGGAAGCGTTTTTGAAATATGAATTTTCAATTGTTTTTTTTTTCAATCTTCGGAGGTGTTTTGACGTTTTTGAGTATAGCTTGAAAACTAATTGATCGATTTGGTCAAACAAGCCCTTAAATTAAAGGTATTTGAGCCCTGTAAAACTTTCTTTTACTTACTTTTGATGTCGGATAAGAATTTTGACGCTAGCGATTTTAATAACTTAACAAAATCGTTTTTATGGCAAACATTGAGGTCGAAAATTTACATATCGTCCTGGAAAGGGTTCAAATCAAACAGATAACTCCAGTTTGAGTTTTTTTTCGTGAAGCTGACATTTTTACAAAAAAACAAGCTAATGTTGATAAAAATACATGGACAAATGGCGATGTTATTAATTTTTTAGTGGAAGACTAAAATTCAGCTTTTTGTCGATTTTTATTTTATTTGGTTCTTTTATTTTGTAATATGTTTATTCTTTAATGAAAACCTAAGTAAAGTGTATGATTGGAATTTATTGACTTTTTTACGTACTTTTTTCCACCGAAAACTTACAAAATTTAAATTTGACTTGACTCCGCAAACGTGAATTCTTTTGTTTCTCGTGTTGGCATAGTGACATTTTACTGCTATTTTTTGATATTTCAACAAGGTATTTTTATCATGGTTTTATTTGGTTAATAAAAAGTGTAAAATGAGCAAAAGAAGTAGAGAGTTCGAGTGCGTAAATAACCCGGACAATCTGGGCGACGTTAGTGATGAGCACGGAGAACGTTTTCACCAGCAAATGAAGGCTATGGAGCGGCGGTATCACGGTTTCTTGGATGCAGCCATGATGGGTGATTGCATTTGGTCTCTCATACGAGAAGCGTAATACGAAAGCAACAAAAAAAACAAAGATTTTTTTAAACCTATGCTATGCAACAAAATATCATCAATGTTCAATATTTATTGTTCAATATTCAATATACAGTGTGTCGCACTTAAGATGAAGACACCCCCATATTTTCGCTATTTGAAGGAATAAAGGTTTGAATTTTTTCACATTCATACATGTTGATGGGTCACATTTTTTAAGCTACTCAACTGAAATCTGAACTTTAAACTTGGCCTACTACAAATTCACAAACAGGGCCAGTTCTCGATATTTTGCTTCTCGTAAGAGATATCGAAAAAAGTTATTGGAAAAAGTTGTTCAGAATATTATTCTAACCCCATACACCAATTTGAATAACAAAATTCGCATTTTTTATTTTTTTTTATTTTGGTCCACACAAAATTATTACAAGTTCATTTTTTAGTTTGATAATAAGGGAGCCATGGAAAGTAATAATTTGATACTAACTAGTGTTTATGACCGTTAAATAAATAATTAAAACAATTTTTGGAAATTACAAATCAATTATAATTTATTAAATTAAGGAAATGGTATAAAACAATAATAAAACTAATAAAAATAAATAAATTAGAAATGCGAATTTTGCTATGAAAATCGTTATACGGGGTTAAAATAATATTCTGAACAACTTTTTCTAATAATTTTTTTCGATATTTCTAACGCGAAGCAAAATATCGAAAACTGGCCCCGTTTGTGAATTCGTAGTAGGCCAAGTTTAAAGTTCAGATTTCAGTTGAGTATCTTAAAAAATGTGACCCACCAACATGTATGAATGTAAAAAAATTCAAATCTCTATTCCTTGAAATAGCGAAAATATGGGGGTGTCTTCATCGTAAATGCGACACACTGTATAATTTAATTTCAATATTTAATGTTTAATATAAAAATCAATGTTCCAAATTAAATTTTATATAATTCAATAAAATGAAGAAAAAACGTAAAAATTCTCGAAAAACCGAATTTTGGTCTTCCACTGAAAAATTCATAACTTCGTCATTTATTCATGGATTTTTATCAACAGCAGCTTATTTATATATATTCTATACGTAAAATAAATCAAACTGGACTTCTAACTTTCTTCTTCTATCCCAGAAAGATATGTAAATTTTCGACCTTGATTTTTGTAAAAACGTCAATGTCATAAAATCGACAGTATCGAACTACTGAGCCGGTACCAAAACTATACAAGAGAAGGTTGTAGAGGGCTCGATTACCTTTGATTTAAGTGCTTGTTTGGTCAAATCGATCAATTAGAACTCGAAGTATACTCTTAAATGTCAAAACACCTCAGAAAATTAAAAAAAAACAATGGGGTAGTTACATTTTTTCTGACCTATACTTTTTATGGTTTTATTCAAGGCGTTTTGTAATTTTAAACATTTCTGTGAAATCGGAATTTCAATTGAGTTTACCGTTTTCGAGATATTTACAAAAAAAATCTCCTAATTACGTCACTAGGCTATTGACAACGTTGCCAGCTTTTTCTATGGTTGCCAGTGTGTTTAGTTTAAGATTCTTACGATAGATGGCGCCACGTTATAATATTTTAGTTTTAAAACCACTTGATCTATAATTTTAGTTGAGAAGAAGAAGAATTGATTTTTTGACGTTTCTTTTTTTCGGGTTATGTTTTTTTTTAAATTTAGTTTATTGAAAATCAATGTTATTGTTATGTTATTTGTAATTGATATTAGATAAGTGATTTATTAATAACGGACTCCAAAGCAGAGGAATCTTGTGGAATGGTTACATTGAACATTGGAGCTTTTAAACAAATAAAGAAAGGACCTATAATTATAATCATATTTTGTCGTAAATGCATTTCATTAGTATATTGCCTAGTTCTTTATATTCTTTTAGATATATCTTAAAATGTACTCTAGAGCGTAGTATCTTTGAACAGTCCAAAAGTTTGTCATACATCTTACAAAAGGTTTTGATGCTCATCAGGGATGCAAGTTTTATAAAAACTATACACAAATATCATAAATACCATTGTTAACTTACATTTACTGTTATTTTTTGTAAATTTATTTCATTCATTTTCAGCTTTATTTTGCCACTTTTTTCTATGAAATATATTAAACTCTGCTTTAGACAGTTATTAGCTACCTATTTATTACATTTTATTAGGTTTCACACGGTGTTTCACTGTGTAAACCTATCAATAAAACTTTAACCTCCTTTTCTTCTTCTTTCACTCAACTGACAGTGACAGTATTTGTACATAACCTCTTCGGGTATTTTCTGACATAACCGAATGAAATCATTAACAAGACAACTTGACAACAGGGTAATTTTCAACCAATAGAAATCTTAGAATGTTGGTCACATGGCGAGGTTTGTGACGTCATAAAAATTTATATTTTTTGTAAATATCTCGAAAACGGTAAACTCAATTGAAAGTCTGATTTCACAGAAATGTTTAATATTACAAAACGCCTTGAATGAAACCTTAAAAAGTATAGGTCAGAAAAAATTTAACTACCCCATTGTAAATTCATATCTCGAAAACACTTCCATGATAAAAATTTTGAGTGTGATTTTCGCGTTTAGAGAGCCAAACCACACAAGAAAATCATAGTGAGACATGGTGGGCAAAATGGCTGTAAACTAGTGTAATAAAACAAACTTTTGTAGAACTTGACTGGCGGCCCGCAAGGTGGCGTGCATCTCACAGACGTCACGAACGCGTCGCGCACTTTTCTTATGAACCTGGACACCCTGAACTGGGACCCGCTGTTGATGCACACTTTCAGGCTTCCGTCAGAACTGCTACCCGAGATCCGCAGCAGTTCGGAGATTTACGGCAAAATCACGAAAGGTTACCCGTTGGAAGGCGTCACAATTTCGGGAGTGAGTGAGTTTCTCTCGAAGTTGCGTTGTTTTTATTTTTTTTTAGATTTTAGGTAATCAGCAGTCTTCTTTGGTGGGGCAGTGTTGTTTGAAGGAAGGGCAGGCAAAAAATACGTACAGAAGTGGCTGCTTTTTGCTTTATAATACCGGTAATGTTGTGAGTAGACGTTTGGGTCAATAAATTTAATTAAAAAATACACGAACAAATTACTTTTTTAGAGGGTTCAATCAACACATGGTTTGGTCACCACGGTAGCTTACAAATTTGGTAGTGAGCCTCCTGTTTATGCTTTGGAAGGTATTTTGTCTAAATAAATAAACATTATAAAAAAATATTTTTTTTATAAATTCTTCAAATTTTGATATTGATTAAACGATTGGTTAATAATGAAATATGGTCTTTTTTATAAGGGACTAAAGTGCCTAGAATTTTAGAGTGTCGGAAGTAAAAAAAAATATTCGATTTTTTTAATCACCCTAATATATATGTATATTCAGGGTGTTATGTAATTAATGTAATATATTAAAATACTGAATAACTTTTGACATAAAGATAAAGAAAAAATATGCATTAGAAGTTTTTTTTATTTTTTGTGATACGCCACTGGTGTTCTGCGAGTACATAGATACCAACCAAAAAGTAGTTAATGAAAATGTTAAAAAATATCGAAATACCGTGGTAGGATTTGTTGTGTTGTTGGGTGTATTTCGAGAGGAAATCCTGGGTTGAGTTTTTACCGGTTTTCCAATAAACAGTGTTAATCCGAAT
The DNA here is from genome assembly GCA_921294245.1 of Brassicogethes aeneus. NCBI lineage: Eukaryota > Metazoa > Arthropoda > Insecta > Coleoptera > Nitidulidae > Brassicogethes > Brassicogethes aeneus. Next base: position 4,303,554 of record OV121132.1, on the reverse strand, counting down.
GAAGAAATAAATTTCATACAGTCCCTGTAAATATGAATTTTATCTATTAGATACAATAAATACACATTTTGGTAATGATTAACGTGAAAAGTGTAAACATTTCAATTCAGTAAAAATCGTCAAACAAATAAGTCGTCTAAATTTAAACAGAATTTAGCATTATTAAAAGCGTTGATTAAGAAAGTCTCCAATCAACGCTAAAATGCCATTATATTATGTATTATATATAATATTATGTTGCCATGAATTTGTAGGTATATTTTGTTGTTTAAAATGCAGTTGTGGCCTTTTTTTAGAGAACTCAAATATAAAAATCGTTGATTTTAAGGTTATGTTTGTGCAAAAATTATTTTTTACTAATTTCTTAAAAATGTCCAAACCTAAATATAAATTATATTAGGTACAGTTATCATTAGTTAATTCTGCACCAACAAATTTACTTACCGAATTGGATCCTTTGGCAAAACATGAAAATGCAACGATTTAGTTCTTGAATTTTATTTACAATTAAAAAGACAATAATTCACCATGATCCCTTAGATAAAATACACACACTAACGTAACTATATAAGCATTTAGGCGTTGAGTTTCTTAATCAATGATATAAGGAATAATAAATCGAAATCGAGTACTAAACCAGTTTTTTAGTTTTTTCCTTGCAACGTAAAACACAAATAACGTGCGCGATTTAGCTGTGCAATTGAACAAAATTTGTCAAGTAAGACTTCTGCCTTCCTCTCTTTTGTGAAAAAAACTGCCTATTTATTTAAAAATGATGTTCAGTTCGTATGCTTTAAATGTACTGTTGACAATTTTTAAATTCACGCAATGCTATCGAAGTCCACCAGATGGCGTGCGCGTTGCGAAAACCCGATACTTCTTTAGCGTATAACCAGAAAATTAATTTTTTCATCGGTTTTTTTCTTTCTGTTTACTCAGATGAAATTAGTGTAAATAAATCCAAATGCACAATTTGCATTGTTGATTTTGTCATTTTTGTAATTAAGCTAGGTTTAAACAAAATCTGGCAACTTTTTTTGACAGAATATGGAAACGCTGCTTGTTACCAACCAAAACATAATAAAATAAGTAGGCAAACAGATTAGCCTAAAGTTCCTGGTCGATCAGTGGCTTACTTTTTGGTAGGATAAGGGAAAAATTTTAATATATTACATTAATTACATAACACTGTATTTTATGTACTAAAGTCAAAAAAATTATTCCTAGGTAGTGTGGCTGTGGCAGGTGCGGCAATGAATTGGCTCAGAGACAATATGGGCTTTATAAAGGACGTTTCCAAAGACACTGAATCTTTGGCTCAGGAAGTTTTCAACACCGGCGACGTGTACTTCGTGCCGGCTTTCAAAGGGTTGTACGCGCCCTATTGGCGGAAGGACGCTAGAGGGTGTGTTTTATTTGTGTTTCACAGCAAACGGAAAATTATAGAAGTGTATAGGATGACTCCGCGTTTGAATATAGTTTTCTAAATCTCCCCACGGTATAGATTTGTATTCGTCAGTCGAGCGTTTCAATACTCTCCACAGTATAGAGATCGTAATTTCACTTTTGAACTAGTATTAAAATGAAAACTATTTTATGCTTCAAAAAAAACTATATACGACATGATTTTTTTCATTTTATTAATTAATTAAACTGTGTTGAAAATTTTGTGTACTTTTTTATCAACCAGATTTAAATATTGCTGTACTAACATATACCAGTGGAGATAGTGCAGGGTCTACCAACAGACCTCATTACTAAATTATTAAAGTTTAATAGCATATCGATCATTTTTTCAACATAACCTCTGAAATTTTTAATACAAATATATAGGTACCTACTTTATAAAATACATAAATATACTTTACATCATATCCTCTGTGCTTTACATACCTGAGTTGTAACTGTTAATAAAAATTAGACAAAGGAACCAAAGAAAGGAATTATTTTCAACAAAATCATATGCAGAAATGAGAATAATCAAACTACTTGCATCCATCAAAAGATTAAAACTTCTTGCAATATTACACCCTCTTTTTATACTCTTAGAAATATTGACTAGAATAGTATTAGAGAGTCTCCAGTTTCTATAACTTGGTAGAGTAAAGAGAAGTCGAAACCGTTGCGATATTGCATTGCGCTGTTTTTGTATAATTCTCGGGGATATTAACGAAAATCATTGCCAGTAAAATTCGAAAACCTTGAGTTTCTTTGTCTCTGAAGAGAATAGGAATCCGAAGTTGCTGCACCATTGGACTGAACCCTTTTTTAATAATTTCTAGAGACATAAATGACTGCACCATTCGACAGGGTCGAGTTTCTACCTCTCTGTTGAATATAGAAAATCAAAAAAATGTATCTTGTAAGACGTCTACACCATTGACTTTGACTTTAAATATAGTCGTGCATAGGTATAGAGCCGAAAAATATAAAAACAAAGCAACATTCAATACAGTTCTGATAAAACTTTAAGATTTAATATTCAAACGCGGAGTCATCCTATACAGTTCTATATTTTTCCGTTTGCTGTGTTATTTTGTATTTGTAATTTTTGTGCTGACTTTTGCGCGTTACGTTTGCAGAATAATTTGCGGACTGACGGCGTTCTCGACGAAAAAGCACATTGTGAGAGCCGCACTTGAAGCGGTTTGCTTCCAAACCAGGGATATTTTGGAAGCCATGAACAAAGATTGCGGTTTCCCTTTGAGCAAGTTACATGTAGATGGCGTCATGACGACCAACAACTTATTGATGCAACTACAAGTAAGGCAATATAATAAACAGGGTGTTATATAATTAATGTAATATATTAACTATGCACAGTGGTCAAAACTAAGTATAGGACGAACAAAAATGCCAACCAAAACTGATAGAATAATCTGATTATAGCCTCTTTTGGTAACACAAAAATGTATTTATCAAAATCCCAGCTGATCCTTTATTAAAGTTTTGCATATTTTAAAATTGTTTATGCCATTTCGATAAAATACTCTAGTACCATTATCAAATGTTTTTAAAAATTTGGCAGATACATGACTAAAATATGGATAAATTACATTATAAATACAAAATAATGTAAAATACAGTTTGCAATAACTTATTTATTCAGGGCTCCCACGGCTAAATTAGAAATTTTATTTAGGAATTTAGGAGGTTTTTTGTAAAATTTTAGGAGAAATAAAGTAAGAAAATGATTTTCTTTAATTAAATAAAAACACCTCTTTACTACTTAAAAAATAAGAAAAAATTAATACTTCTTTTGTAAAAATAAGTTATATTGACTAGTTTTTTTTAGCCAAATCGCTCGACGAGTTTTTTTTTAAATAAAATTAAAAGTGAGGTAAAATTACTACTTTTGTATATATCTGAGAAACATATATATACAAGTATAAATTTCACCAAACTTTTAATTTTATTTAAAAAAATGCGTCGATAGATTTAGTTAAACTATGCCAAAATCAAATGATGTTATATTTATATTTTAAGAAATAATATGTTAACCGTTTAGTTAACTAACTAACAGTAATTAAATCGGTAAGATTAAGAATAGTACAAGTCCAAAAGTAAAATTTTTGATAAAATATTTCAAAAAATCAGTTTTATTGTTCTAAATGTATTTTTGTTAGAATATTTAAACTATTTTATGAAATATAATATTCATATTCTATAAAATAATTTATATCTTCTCTCAAAAATGTATTTAAAATTTTAAAATTGATTTTAGAAAATAAATTGTCAAAATTAAATTTTTGGACTTGTACTGTTCTTATTCTCACCGATTCAATTGTAATACTTAAAAATCTCATAACAAAATATGAAGTTTGAAAAATACAGCCAAACATTCTTTAGATTGTTTACTATTTTAGCTGTCATTTACAAGAAAATTAAAAATCCTTTTGTTTGATATATAACACGGTATATTTTTGTCTAAAACAAACGAAATATGACTAAAAATGACATTTTTGTCGATCAATGTGTTTTTGTTGTTTTTTAAGAAAAATTTTGGTTGTGATATCATTTTAAAAAGAATTTAATAAAATAAAACCTAAAAATATATATTTTTAAATTACTTTTTAAAAAAGAATTTTTTTAGCACTACCTTAGTTAAACGCAGTCAGGTTGGCCTATTTAAATTAAATTTTTAGGTTTTTAGGAGATTGAATGCAATTTTAGGAGAATTTTAGGAGTTTTCAAGATTTATAAATCTTATAAGCAAAATTTTAGGAATTTTATGAGTTTTTGGAGTTGTGGGAGCCCTGAATTTATTGTTTTAATGTACCTAATACAAAACTAATAAATAAGTAAAGATTCTTTGAAGCAAAATCGATTACTGCTTGCCTTAAATTTTCATTAAAACTTTTTCTTGAGTTTTACATGGAATTGTTTTTAACATTGAAACAGTATTTTTAAATTCTTCAGTCTCTGTACAAACATGCTTCTTACATCTAGTGGTATCCCCTATAGAAAGGAAGAGCATATCAAAACTTTAGTTAGTTTGTCCGTCCGTCCTCTTCCCTTAATAATTTTTTATGCCCTTTATATCTTGCCATTTTGCAGATAAAGCACATACATTCTTGGCTGCCGCGAAATTCTCTAGCAATTTCTAAATTTTTTGAAAATTTGGCAATTGTGGCTATGCAAAAATACCGTTTTTACCATATTGAAGTAGGTAATTTTGAATCACTTAAGTTAAAGTGTTCGTTTGAAAAAGTCTGCTGTAATTTTTATATTTTGTCAGAAGCCATAAACTCTGAATTTTTTGATTACCAAAAACAATTTTGTCTCCACAGCCAGCACATACCTTCTTTCGATTTTCTTCATGGCTTAACTTGAATTTCGGTTTAATTTTCATTTTAAAATACTATTTTTAACTTTATAAAGTATACATTAAATAAACAACTAAAGCAAAATGTCACTTGCGTTATAACGTATAGCATTTTTTTTCATAACCACCGTAATTATTGTTTTACAAAATTTGCAAGTTGTAATTATTTCATAGACAAACTTCCAGTATTTTTTATTATAAAAAATATTTAAAATATAAATCTTCTTTTTGTTATGTTTTGTTTTGAGTGGTAAAAAATAATAGGTGACTCAATAAATTAATACTGGGGAGTAAAGTAATTTAAATGATACAAAGTTTATTATTTTGCTTAATTTTATTAAAATTGTACAGGTAGTTTTAGTATAATAATTGCAAAATAATATATAGAAATAGAAAAAAGTTTGCAAAACTTTAAAATAGGATCAGCTGGGATTTTGATAAATACATGTTAGTGTTACTAAAAGGGTCTATAGGTAATCAAAATATGCTATCAGTTTTGGTTGGCATTTTTGTTCATCCTATACTTAAGTTTTGACCACCGTGTATAGGCCAGTAAGAATATTCTTAGGATCATGCTATATGTCTTTTAAGCATGTTCTTTAGAAGAAATATAGCATGATCCTAAGAATATTCTCACTGGAAGGTTTAAAAAACATTCTTAGAATAAAATGTGCTATCAGGGATTGATAGAATATAGCTAGGTAGATGTTACAGTTACTCTTACTGATTATTCTTTTAGGCTGATATCAGTGGCATTCCAGTTATCAGAGCACAGTCCCAGGATATTAGTGCTCTGGGTACGGCAATAGCAGCGGGATCCGCCAAAGGTGTGGAAGTTTGGGATGTAAACTCCGAAGAACGGGAAATTGTGCCCAGCGACACCTTTTTGCCCACGTCCACTGAAGATGGTAAGTGTCGACTTCCTTAAGTATGCTTTTGAGGTGTTTGTCGCTTTTGAGTCAATCCAAGTGAAAACACCAAAAATGAATTTAAAAGTGCGCTGCATGATTTTTTATTTTAATGAAAAAATTTGAGGATGGTCTTTTAGGTATCATATATGAAAAACCGTTGCCGTTTTAATTTTTAGTTGCTTTATTTTTAATCGGCACCCTTTAGAAACCTGAAATCGTTTCTTACTCTCTTATAAGAGGCTAAAACTTTTTTTCTGTGGCAATTATTGAAATGATTGTAATTTTATTTTTTTTGCCTAGTAAGTATGTTTTCAATATTAATTATTATTATCTAATTAGTTCATCTCATACAAGAATGGTAAACCACCAAAGATTTGTAATAATTTGCCAATTTTTGTGATTTTTGTCTGGCTCCTGTGCCCATTCTGCTAAAGCCATCTAAATTTTAAATTATAAATAAAACTAACAATATCGCTACTAAACGGGCATTAAAAAAATAATATATCTTTTAAAGGAATAAAAATAACAAAACAAGACTAACTGGACTGAAAAGATGAAGGTGAGGACTACATTTCCTGAAAATTTCAGATTTTTATTTTTTCCTCAACATAATGATTTCTGAGGGCAAAATTGACTAATTTTAAGAATTATCAAGTTTCAAAAAAATTTTTAATAAAAAAAAATATAGTCTAGAAATTTAAAATAATATTTACGTTTTCTATTGTATAAGTACTGGATACCTGAAAAAAAATAACTTTCTAGATTTAGTAGAATAGGCACAGGAGCCAGACAAAATCACAAAAATTGGCAAATTATCATGAATCTTTAGTGGTTTACCATTCTTTTATGAGATTAACTAATTGGATAATAATAATTTATATCGAAAACACACTTACTGAACAGTAAAACAAAATTAAAATCATTTCAATATTTGTCACAGAAAAAAAGTTCTGGCCCACTATAAGAGAGTAAGAAATTGACACGATTTCAGATTACTAAAGGGTGCTGATTAAAAGTAAAGAATCCAAAAATTAAAACGGCAACGGATTTTCATATTGTATACCTAAAAGATCATCCTCAATTTTTTTTTATCAAAATAAAAAATCAAGCAGCAAAGCACCATTTGGTGTTTTTATTTGGAATGACTCTTTTTTCTTTTGCAGAACGGGATTCAAGGTACACGAAATGGAAAATGGCGGTTCAGAGATCTTTGGGTTGGGCACTGCCGAAGAAGTCCGCGGTTATGACGGAGGAGAGGTACAAAATGTTGGCCAGCGTGCCTGCTGGTGTGTACTTAATAACGACCTTTTCCGTTTTGGCGCTTTCGACTTACTTGACCCCGAACGGGGTGTAGTCTGAAAATACTCGAGAAAGTATTTTCCGTAATTTTTTAGACAAAATTCATATTCCAAAGTAATGATTGACATTCTATTATTTTTTCTACAATTAAGTCCTAAAGTATTTAATTTACATGACGCAGTTTTATCAACTAAAAACCATTTTACTCTCTATATTTTTATTGTACATTTATTTTATCCGCAAGATTGTTATTGTACTTAATTGTTATTTTTGGTTGTTAAGTTTTTTTTAGACAATACATTTGTTTTTAAATTATTCATGTCTTTTATTTCTTGGGTCATTTTCAAGAAACACCCGCTTTCAGGAAAATGAAGATCAAAATATTTTTTTTGCTTAAATTGACTTTTGGTTGGATTTTTATAAATGTTTAGATTTTTGTTTACTTACATTTAAGACAGGCAGTGCACTTTTTAATTTTTTTTGCGTTTTTTTCAGAAAAATGTGTTTAGCTAGCTTTATATATCTCCACTGTGTTACCAATTTGAAATCCAAAATTTAATTCAATAAAAAAAATTGTTATAAAAATAATTTTTAGTTCACAAACTTTTGACTCCAATTTTTTATTTTATTTTTTATTAAAAATTGCATGTTTTTTTTAATATGTATGTTTGTTATGTTACTTTTTAAAAGAAACCATTCCGATTCTTTGTTAAAAAAACAATACCATTAATATTTTCTTTTAGTCACTGAATTAGTGAGTTAAACTCTAATTTATAAACACGTATTACCAAGTGATAGTGTATAAAAATCATTTTAAGTATTTTTTTTAACAAAAACTAAAAAAAGTAACGAAATAGACATTGGTATCACAATGGACAGGGGTACACAAAGGACTTAATCAGATAACGTAAAAAGGGTGGTACGATTTTAGAGTAATGCATAAACAAAATCCCTTGTAGTGGTGCTCACTTGCAGAATAACAACTTAGATTTCTAAATTGTAGACACCCTTTTTCTTTGACTATAAGCTGATGAAGGTCCCTTTTAGTACTTTTATATTGCGTGGAATTTTTCCTTGGATGTAATCTATATCATGAGTTGTAATTACAAATAATTTTAAATTGGTTAATCATAAACTACTTTTAATAAAAGCGACGGTAAATATCCACTTTGTTGTCGAAAAATTCTATTGCGTTACCCTAAATCCCATTGCGTTACCATAAGGTAACATAGTGGACTCGGTAACGCAGTGGACAAAGTTTTGTAAAACCATATTTAAAAAATAATAATAAGACATTATAGTCATTAATTACTCTCAATGAGCATAAGTGCCCCAAAATAAACATAAACATGAAAAATAGTATTTTTTCTTACCTTATTTTTATTATTTTTTTGAGTAACTTAGCGGACAAACAATTATTACATTCGCGTTACCCGCACCTGTTTCAACCGATATATTCTTCCTGATTTAATAAATAAATTCAGCTGGGTAATGTGTACGTCCGAACATCATTTGTTAATCACGTGAGTACCAAAAAAGTTGCCATATATGTTTTTTTAAATATTCTATCGGTAACGCGACGGACGTAACGCAATGGAAAAAATGTCTGGGACATGAGTCAAATTTAAAAAAAGTAGATTAAAATTAATTATTTTATATATAAATTGTTTACTGTATTAAGTAAGGATGTTATGTATTGCTATAAAGCAACACAAAGTTCTGGTTATTCAATATTTAAAAAAAACATGTATGTATGTTTTATAAAACGGTAATGGGAGATGCGAAAATGTGTTTCACAAGTTTCAAAATTAAAAAAAAATTATTTTGAAATAACTAAACAAACATTTTCTGAAAGAGTTTACTAAGGGCTTGTTAGGCTTTCACTTGGTTTTTAAATCAATAAGATCCGATTATTATAACAAAGTTATTGGAATTCAAACTTACGGACAGCGGAAGGCGGGTGTTTTTTGAAAACGACCCTCTTATCCCTTGGTTCTTTAAATAAATAAAAATCCTTTTTAAATGCTCAAAACATTGAAAACCATTTATTACATCCACAATTTTATATGTATAATAGTTACAAATACTTGAAAATTTCTTAAAAATATCTAATATATTACAGTATTGTTATAAGTACTATACACTATGTACCTTAAAAACTAAAAATAAAAGCTTCCCAAAAATTAAACAATAGGCTAAAAAGTATAAACAAAATAAAAATTCACAGAGAATAATCGTTTCTTTTATATTATGTACAAATCACAAAAATGTTTATCACTCTTGTATCTCCCCTTCTTGAGGCTGGACTGTCTTGTTCACCATGCAAGATCTGGCTACCGACTCAAAAAGCCTAAAAATAAAATATTTTAGTTACTGTTTTGCGTTGAGAAAAATTATTTTCTTTATTTATATATTTATTTATTTTTTAATATTGAGATTATGATGATTGAGACTATTAAGTTATAACTTGATCTTGAAAAAAGAGCGAAAAATGATTTGTCAAAATAAAAATTTTGTACATGTATTACATTACATTACGTTAAACGTAATTTTCTGTAATCTTTTTTACTGTGTAATTGAATTAATGAGATTAAGAACAGTAGAATTCAAAAAATTATCTCATAAAATCAGTTTTATAATTCAAAATGCAATTTTGTGAGAATATTTCAACTACTTTACAAAATATAGGTAATAATTAAATTTTGTAAAATAATTTATATCTTCTTACAAAAATGCATTTTAAACTTTTAAAGTGATTTTGGAAAATGATTTGTCAAAATAAAAATTTTGTACATGTAACGTAATTTATTGTAGATAATCTTTTTTTACTGTGTAATTGAGTTGATGAGATTAAGAACTACAAGTCAAAAAATTATCTCATAAAATCAGTTGTAAAATTCAAAATGCTTTTTTGTGAGAATATTTCAACTACTTTACAAAATATAATAATTAAATTTTGTAAAATAATTTATATATTCTTACAAAAATGCATTTTAAACTTTTAAAGTGATTTTATAAAATGATTTGTCAAAATGAAAATTTTGTACATGTAACATAATTTTCTGTAATCTTTTTTTACTGTGTAATTGAATTGATGAGATTAAGAACAGTACAATCCAAAAAATTATCTCATAAAATCAGTTTTATAATTCAAAATGCATTTTTGTGAGAATATTTCAACTACTTTACAAAATATAATAATTAAATTTTGTAAAATAATTTATATCTTTTTACAAAAATGCATTTTAAATTATTAAATTGATTTTAGAAAATGATTTGTCAAAATAAAAATTTTGTACATGTAAAGTAATTTACTGTAATCTTTTTTTACTGTGTAATTGAATTGATGAGATTAAGAACAGTAGAATTCAAAAAATTATCTCATAAAATCAGTTTTATAATTCAAAATGCATTTTTGTGAGAATATTTCAACTACTTTACAAAATATAGGTAATAATTAAATTTTGTAAAATAATTTATATCTTCTTACAAAAATGCATTTTAAACTTTTAAAGTGATTTTGGAAAATGATTTGTCAAAATAAAAATTTTGTACATGTAACGTAATTTATTGTAGGTAATCTTTTTTTACTGTGTAATTGAATTGATGAGATTAAGAACTACAAGTCAAAAAATTATCTCATAAAATCAGTTGTAAAATTCAAAATGCTTTTTTGTGAGAATATTTCAACTACTTTACAAAATATAATAATTAAATTTTGTAAAATAATTTATATATTCTTACAAAAATGCATTTTAAACTTTTAAAGTGATTTTATAAAATGATTTGTCAAAATGAAAATTTTGTACATGTAACATAATTTTCTGTAATCTTTTTTTACTGTGTAATTGAATTGATGAGATTAAGAACAGTACAAGTCAAAAAATTATCTCATAAAATCAGTTTTATAATTCAAAATGCATTTTTGTGAGAATATTTCAACTACTTTACAAAATATAATAATTAAATTTTGTAAAATAATTTATATCTTTTTACAAAAATGCATTAAGTGATTCATTTCCGCAAAGTTTTTGTTTTCTTCGGTGCTCAAGCAAAATATTAATTTGCATATAGAAAAACAAATTCTCAACAAGTTTGAGCTCTTAATATAAATTTTAAGTACTTACTATTTAAATTTAAAGTTTTACCGTTTAAAATGCATGTAAAAAATATATTTTTTTTTTCAAATTTCTAATGCTTACCCACCTTTGACAATATTGCAAATCGGTTTAATACACCTTATGGGGAATTTCACGCTCTTTAAAATTGCTTTTGAGGTTTTTTTGTAACTCGCATTGGTTCACCAGTAGGAGTCGTCAAAGGACAGTTTTTGAAAAAAATCGTTTTTTTTTTAATTTTTTCTAACAAACCCGTAAAAGTAGGGAGAAAAAAGGGCTGAATCATAAAAAAAAGTTATCCAACCAATATTTAATGAATTTACAGCCATTTTTATAACTGAAAACGTAAGAAATTGATAATTACCAACTCATAATGTTATTTAGATTGATTTTTTCTATTTATTATCATTATATTTCCCTACACTAAGAAGTTTTTTAAAATTATTGATTTCTCACTTATAATGAATATGAAAACAACAGATAAATTCATAAAAAAAACAATAAAAAAATTTTAACGTGGATTTTGCAATTTTTCAACATTTCTGTCATATAGCAAAAAAATTTAAATGAAGATTATTTAATTTTTTGAAGCGAAATTTGAAATATGTTACATAACCTTCTGGATTGGATTGGATTTGTTGGGTGGAGGGTAGCCACATTGTGGCTACATGCACTTAGGCCACAGTTGGCCCTTTGTACTGCCCCCGAGATCCATTTCCCCATTTGTATTTGCTCAAATTTTTTAATCCAGCCATCCGAGTTTCCGAAAGAAATCTAGAAAGACGGCTGGAGAGTTGGAGCTAATGTTGGTTGCATCAACCCATTCTTCTCCTAAAGTGGATTTTCTGAATTCGAGAAGAGCAGGACATTCACAAATAATGTGTATTACATTCTCTTCGCCCCAGTTACAGGCTCTGCAAAGAGGACTGTCTACTTTTCTTATCGTATGAAGATGTTTGTTTAGTCTACAGTGTCCCGTTATAATTCCGACAAGGTCGGAGAGGTTTTGACGAGATAGCTGTAGACTGTACCTGGCCAGCTTGTCAGATGGATTAGTGATAATATTTTTGGTCTGACGACATGAGCTTAGATTAACCCATCTTCTTAGTTGTTTTTCATGGGTTAGTTTTTTTATCTGGACTTTTAAGGTTGAGTTTGTAAGTGGCAGGACAGGTTCAGGGCCCACTGGCAGCTTTTCCGATCCCTGTCTTGCCAGTTCATCAGCCTTTTCATTTCCTTCATTACCATTATGTCCTTTAACCCATACTAGTTCTAGGACATTATTAATCGTTATCAGCTTCAAAGCAGCAATGCATTCCGCTACCAGTCCCGAGTCAACTATATTGTGACTCAAGGCCAGCAAGGAGGCCCTGCTATCTGAGGAGATTCTTATTGTTTTTCCATGTATTTGGAGCTCTATTACTTTACGAGCAGCCTCCAGTATGCCTGTGATTTCACACTGGAATATGGTCGCATAGACACCCAATGATATACTGAGGCGTATGGATGGGTTCTGACAATATACTCCAGCTCCAGAGCCTGAGTCGGTTCTGGATCCATCTGTAAAGATAGAAAGATCAGGCGAGGTATTTGGGTGTCCATTTATCCACACCTGATAGGGAGTATTAAAATTATAGCTCCGCACAATCTGGTCGCGCACTGCACTCAGAATAGGTGTCTGTCGGACATTCTTTTCCAGGATGCAGGTGTGACGTTTGCTAGAGATATTTTCTTTCCACATTTTAGTGGTCGAAAGCCTCAGAGATGATCTCAGTGCATCCTCCTCTACGAACAGATCCAAAGAGGGGATGTTCAGGATTGCTTCCATGGCTGCGGTTGGAGTTGTGCGCATGCTGCCTGTAACAGCTAGACATGCAAGCCGTTGCACATGCTCTATTTGTTTTGCTGCAGTAGTTTGTTTGATTTTGGGCCACCAAACGACAGATCCATAGCACAACATTGGTCGAATGACTGCCGTATATAACCAGAGAACTATCTTTGGGGATAGTCCCCACGTCCTTCCGACAGTCCTTCTACACTGCCAGAAGGCCACTGAGGCCTTCTGAATTTTGTGCTTTAGATGACTACTCCAGTTAAGTTTGCTGTCTAGAATTATTCCCAAGTACTTGACTTGGTTTGTTAGTTCCTTCTGTATATTCCGATTAAAGTTTTGTTGTTTTTTTTATGAATTTATGTGTTGTTTTCATATTCATTATGAGTGAGAAATCATAATAATTTTAAAAAAGTTCTTAGTGTAGGGAAATATAATGATAATAAATAGAAAAAATCAATATAAATAACATTATGGGTTGGTATTTATCAATTTCTTACGTTTTCAGTTATAAAAATGGCAGTAAATTCATTAAATATTGGTTGGATAACTTTTTTTTTATGAATCAGCCCTTTTTTCTCACTACTTTTGGCGATTTGCTCGAAAAAATAAAAAAACCAAACTCCAAAGCAATTTTAAAGAGCGTGAAATTCCCAATAAGGTGTATTAAACCGATTTGCGATATTGTCAAAGGTGGGTAAGCATTAGAAATTTGAAAAAAAAATATATTTTTTACATGCATTTTAAACGGTAAAACTTTAAATTTAAATAGTAACGTATGCATCTAAAGTTTTGGGAAAAAATTAAAGGCTGAAAAAACAACTTTGAAAAATATATTTAAGTGAAGAACTTGTAACATTGAAATAATCTTACACTAGAAAAAAATAATCCCATTTAACGAACTGCCAAAGGTCCATTGTCTTCAATTTGGCGAAGCTTTGTTCGAACTTGTCGCATTAGTCTCTGGACGGATGTTATATCTACTTCTCGAATTTTTTGATAAATTCTACGACGCAACATTTGTTCATCTGCGGCTTCCCAACCATTGTCATAGACCTTTCTGCTCAGAAAGGACCAAAAAGTTTCTATTGGGCGAGCTTGTGGTATGTTTGTAGGATTGTCTTTCTTGGGCACAAAAGGTATGTTATGTTCTGCTAACCAATCTCTGGTGATTCGAGCATAATGGCATGATGCCAGGTCAGGCCAAAAAATTATTTCGTCTCCAAGGTGGTGTTCATTAATAAAATCAACTAATTTTGGAAGACATCTTTGGGTATATATATAAGCATCAACTGCTTCCCCTCTTACCCGCCCAACATACGGTCTAGAGATACCTCTATCTGAAATGGCAGCCCAAACTAAAACTTTATCTTCAAATTTTTTTTTCGCCTTTGTAGCAACTTTTTTAGGACACTCTTCAATGTAAAAACCGTCATTTTCTTTCATTTCCGAATTGGTAAGAGTGAAATATTTTTTGTCATCCAAAATGATGCGTTTGTTGTTCGCGAAATGGATTCGTCGTAGTGCTCTGTAGTATATCGGAATTCTTTGTAGTTGATTCTGCGTGTATTTTGGGCATTTCCGTCTTTTGCGATATTTTAAGTTTCTTCTTTTAAGTGTTCTTTGTATAGTGGCACTTAATACATGAAATCTTCTTGCCAGTTTTCGATTAGATGTACCCACTTTATGCCTTGCGCTTTCAACCACTCTGTTTTCACGAACTTCACTTAGAACTTTGGGTCGTCCACTTTTTGGTAAGTTAAAACAAGGAATACCTTGTTCGCATTCAGCTATTGTCCGATATATTGTTGTTTTGGAGATATTTTCGTTTAGAAAAATATTTACAATTTCACGTTTCGGTAGCCGTCCAACAAGGTTGTAATAATTTTTTCGAATTTCCAATTTATATGACATGTTTTTGAGAAATTTTAAACTAATGTTTTTTGACATATCAAGGTTGCTTAGTAACGAATAATTGGGAACAATGGTAACTTGTTTGGTGCTCATCAAAAAGCTGTAATTTATGTATGAAAAAATTCCCAAAACTTTAGATGCATAGGTTAAGTGCTTAAAATTAATATTAAGAGCTCAAACTTGGTGAGAATGTTTTTTCCTATATGCAGATTAATATTTTGCTTGAGCACCGAAAAAAAAACAAAAACTTTGCGGAAATGAATCACCCTAAAATGCATTTTAAACTTTTAAATTGATTTTGGAAAATGATTTGTCAAAATAAAAATGTTGTACATGGACTGAAAAATTGCGAGGCATTCGCGGCATTTTTTCTAAAAACGGTTAAAAATAAATACTACTAGCACTCACTTTTCGATTTCCGGAGCGCAGTGCACGAACTCGTGCTCCCAGAACCGGTAGGTGGGGTTCTTGATCAGCTCGATGAAGGTGATCAGCAATCCCCACGGGTGCGGCCGGTTGACGATGAGCCGCTCGAGCAGCACCCTCGTGATCTGCTCCTGCATCGCCTCGGTGTTCGCCTCGGCGAACAGGTAGAGCAGCGTGCACGAGAAGTAGTGCGTGTGGCTGTTGGGGTAGCGCAGCTGGTTGGCGATCGCGTTCAGGAACAGGTAGCGACCCTCGGTGTCCAAGTCGACGGCCAGGTTTTGGAAGATGTCCATGTGCGCGCTGTGCGTGATGGTGGACATGTTGGGCTGGTGGCCCTTGTTGCGGATGTGCGCGATCGCCTGGATGCCCGCGTACAGCACCAGAGCGTTCATCAGCTGGATGTTGTACCTGGAGATGCAAAAAAACCGGTTTTTTTTTCAATTTGAAAAAAAAAATAGAGATGGGAATCGGAAAGTTTCCATTTCAAGAAAAGTTTTCATTTTGGATTGTTTCCAGTCAGGAATTTATTTCATTTTAAAAGTTTATTTTAAAGGTACCGGAAACCTGTTTTTTCGAGGAAATATTTTAAAAATAAAAAAACGTTCGAAAAATAACTTAGGGATTTTTTTTAAGTAAACAAAAAATATGCTTTAACGACCGATTTTTGTTAGTATTCGGGTTATTTTCAAATTTCTTGTACATTTAACTTTAATATTTTATAAAAAATTGAGTTTTTCGACATTTGTTACCTTACCAAGCGAAATCAATTGGTTTAAGTGTTTTAGCAACTATACGAGCCCTAACCACATAATGTTCGGACACTTCATAATTTATACAGAAATTTTTTTCGTGAATACTATCTCAAAATTATTAGAAGTTATGAAAAATTCAGCTTATTTTGGCATATACCCCTCGAAGCGATTTTTATTTTTAAAAAGTTTACCTTTTATTTTTAGCTTTTAAAAAAAGGCTAACTTTTTAACTTTTTTTTGTATGAGTAAAAAAAGTTATAAATGGACCCATTAAAAAGAGCATAAAATATTATACAAACCCTGAAAATTTGGTAAAAAATAAATAAGTTATAAAAAAGTATAAGTAATTTAAAAATGCTATTTTTAAAGAGTTTTTGCAATTTTCTTAGGAAACGGGAGATTTTGCAGATATATATATCGCTATAACTTTCTTATTATTTATACAATTTTTACCAAATTTTCAGGGTTTGTATAATATTTTATGTTCTTTTTAATGGGCCCATTTATAACTTTTTTTACTCATGCAAAAAAAAGTTCAAAAGTTAGCCTTTTTTTAAAAGCTAAAAATAAAAGGTAAACTTTTTAAAAATAAAAATCGCTTCGAGGGGTATATGCCAAAATAAGCTGAATTTTTCATAACTTCTAATAATTTTGAGATAGTATTCACGAAAAAAATTTCTGTATAAATTATGAAGTGTCCGAACATTATGTGGTTAGGGCTCGTATATTAGCAAAATTATAAAATTTTAAATTTACAGAAAAGTAGCTGTCTCACTTGCAAATGAAAATGGTGTTTTGAACTATCTTGAAGCCACAACACGTTTTTTGTATTTTTTATACTAGCATGGCAAACTGCGCATTCTCCTGTGTCACAGTAATAAAAAGTAGTAAAGGACTTTGTTTGATTCTCAAAAGTAAGTATCCTAGTAATGGTTTTAAGGGCAAAAATAAAAATTTTTAACTTTAAAACTGTAAAGAGGTTATGTTCTAAAAACATACATTCTTCACCTGGGTCACACGTCTATTGGGTGACCCAGGGGACAATTTCAAAGAAATAAATTATAATATATTTTTGAAATAATAATAAACTTATAAATAGGAAAGTTTTTGACCTTTTACTTTTTCTGTTTCTGGCAGTACGTAGCCAATTTAAAATAATGTCCTCCACCTTCTTAATAATAATTTTCCTAGTCAATTTTTTTTTTTGGTAGTTCAATGAAACAATGTTTATATTGACTTTTTATGATTATTTTATTAATATTATTAATAACTAAAACTTTTTATTAATTTATTGCTCGTTAAATTGGACAAGCTGGGCTCAGATAAAAACTGGGGAAAAAACGCATTAAGGGAAAATTTCACTCACTTTTTTTAATGGAAATTTATATATCTCACTTTTTTTAATGGAAATTTTTTAAATACAGAATAGTATATTCTGTAACAAGTTTGGAATACAGCATATTCCGCTCGAGTGAAGAGTTTGTCACACGAGCCGAAGGCAAGTTTGACGGTTTCACGAGAGCGGAATATGCAATTTCAAACGTGTTTCAGACTATACTTTTTCTACGTTTCTAAAAAATACCATAGAAAAGTCATTTGATTGGAAGAAAGTGAGGTTGGATCGGTCTAAAATTTGTTAGATATTAAAAACAGAGATGTCGCCACGAGTGTTTATTCTGACATAGGATAATAGAATATTTCATTCTGTAACACTTTACGGAATATATGTCATTCCATAGATAAAAGTGGTAATAGAACGGTCAAATTCCGTAATAGGAGTAGAAACAATATATTAAAAATACTTATGTATGTAAGAAAGTTGAGAAATAGAACATAGTTTTTGCTTTTACTTAGTTTTTTTTTTAAATATGTTAGTAAATTTGTGACCCAGGGGACCATTTTTTTCTTTTTTAAGGGCTAATTTAAAAAAATTCAACTGCCCACTTTTGGGTGGTAAATAACACCACGAAATAAACAAAATTTGAAAAAAAAACAGGTTTGTAGATTGTATTTGTTTTCACTTTTTCTTTTTTAAATGTACAAGAATTTTGAAAATGACCCATACCCTGAAAATGTTCTACAAATCAAACCAGAGATACAGTGCTTCAAAATGAATATTTTTGACGACTTTGAAGTGCTGTATTTTCGTTACTGTTCGTTTGATTTCTACAACATTTTCAGGGTTTACTAACAAAAATACGTCTGTCACGGCATATTTTTTATTTACTTAAAAAAAAATTCCCTTAAAAGTTTTTTTCGAGCGTTTTTTATTATTAAATAAAAGTGCTTTAAGGATATTTTCTCAAAAAACCCTTAAACACGAAAACTGAAGTATAAGTTAAAGTATTTTTATCCAAAATTTTATAAACCTTTTTGAGTTGGATTTTTTTTTACTTGTTATGCGTTAATTTTGACGCAGTGTATATAGTTACTTTGTTTCTTTATATTTTTTATGTAATATCTAGTGATTTACTAGTAGTGAATATTATTAAGAAAAGAATGTAAACTTAATGCATTGTATGCTGAAATTTCAAACAATCAGAAGTTAACTATTTTTTTAAGTTTCAGCATACAATGCATTAAGTTTACATTCTTTTCTTAATAAAAATTGGCAAAAAGGTAATGTGTTATATAATTTTGCAATCCTCATGGCACAAAAATCTCATTTCTGCAATATTTTTTTTTTGTTGAAACTTTCGGAAAGTTTCGGGAATTTTCAATGGATAAATCATTTGAAAAAAACCCTTTTCATAAAAGCCTTTTAAAAGGCAAAAACAAATATTTAGAAAATAAAGCATATTCTGTCAATAAATAATGTCAATCTTAAAAATTGAGAATTTTTTAATATGAAATTTTGAGCAAAATGTATATTAATAATCAGGTCATGATTTTTTTTCTATAAAACTTAAATATGTTGTTTTTTGGTCGAAATAATACACATATTATTTGTTTGACGAATTTTTATATTTTTTTTAAATTTTGGCGAATTATTTTTAAAAACACTTTTCAATAAATCTTTTAATTTAAAAGTAACAAACATTCTAAATTCATTGTGATAATTATTGTATACGAAAAAAACAGAATTTTTTTAAATTTAATTTTTCAAAAAGTGTATTTTTTATTTTTTTTCGTTTTTTTTATTTTTTTTTATCAAAAAGCAAACAGTCCAAACTGCATTTTGGCTAAGGGATTTTTTCCCTAACAATCGCGTGCTGCTAAATAAATTTTATTATTAAAGTAAGTTTTATGTCTAATAGCAAACAAATAAGATTGAAATGCACCATTTACATTTACTAAATGTCATTTGGGGGCTAAATTTTAGTCTGAAAACCAGGGCTTCCACGGCTAAATTACAAATTTTATTTAGGAATTTAGGAGATTTTTTGTAAAATTTTAGGAGAAATAAAGTATGGAAATGAATTTCTTTAATTAAATAAAAACAACTCTACTACTTAAAAAATAAGAAAAAAATTAAAATTTATTTTGTAAAAATAAGTTATATTGACTTTTTTAGCCAAAACGCTCGACGAGTTTTTTTTAAATAAAATGAAAAGTGAGGTAAAATTACTACTTTTGTATATATCTGAGGTACATATATATACAAGTATAAATTTCACCACACTTTTAATTTTATTTATGCGTCGATAGATTTGGTTACAAAACTATGCCAAAATCAAATGATATTATATTTATATTTTAATAAAAAATATATTAACCATTTAGTTAATAACTAACAGTAATTAGAGAAATTAAAGATTAAGAATAGTACGTCCAAAAGTAAAATTTTTGATAAAAATATTTAAAAAAATCAGTTTTATAATTCTTTTTATGAAATATAATATTCATATTCTGTAAAATAATTTATATCTTCTCACAAAAATGTATTTTAAACTTAAAATTGATTTTAGAAAATAAATTAAATTTTTGTACTGTTCTTATTCTCACTGATTCAATTGTAATGTGGATCTTAATACTTAATAATCTCATAACAAAATATGAAGTTTGCAAAATACGGCAAAAATTTCTTTAGATTGTTAAGTATTTTAGTTGTCATTTAAAAGAAAATTATTATATTTGTTTGTTATATAACACGCTATATTTTTGACTAAAAAAAACGAAATATCGCTAAAAATGACCATTTTTTTTTAGTTTTTTTGTTGTTTTTTAAGAAAAATTTTGGATGTGATATATCATTTTAAAAAGAATTTAATAAAATTAAATTAAAAAGAATTTAATAAAATTACTTTATAAAAAAGATTTTTTTAGTAATATCTTAATTAAACGTCAGGTCAGGTTGGCCTATTTAAATTTAATTTTTAGGATTTTAGGAGTTTTAGGAGATTGATGGCAATTTTAGGAGAATTTTAGGAGTTTTCAAGATTTAAGCAAAATTTTAGGAATTTGTTGAGTTTTAGGAGGGGTGGGAGCCCTGGAAAACATAAAAAATTAGGCAAATGAAAGTAATTTTAAAAAGAAATAAATATGAAAAAAAAAAACATATAAATCTTACCTGACGCCCGGCTCGTTGGACACCTGCAGATTGCCCCTCAGCTCCGACAGGAACGTGACGGGGGCGCGCGCCTTCAGGTACGAATCGAGGTCCTTCTTGAAGTGCGCGGGCGCGATCAGCAGCGAGATGTTGGTCAGCACTCGAGGCGCGAACGCGATCTCCGGCAGCATGTCGACCTTCAAGTTGGGCGTGAACGGATCGGGCAAGCGCATGTTGCGCGGGAACGCCGACAGGATCAGGTTGCGCATCTGGATGCAGTTCGGCGGTATCACGTCGCAGAACCCGTAGTGGTAGTCGCACAAAAACTCCGGGAAGTCGTGCAGCAGCACCAGCAGCACCCTCAAAGTCCCTTTGTACAACAACGTCACGGGTTTGGCCAATTCGGCGTTACGTAGGAACGGAGCGAGGTATTTGAATAGATCGATGAGTAACTGCGCGTACAGAGGCCAGCATTTCTGTTGAGGGGTGGACGCCAACATTCTCCCCATGAAAACTCGGTGCGAAACTAATTCCAACCACGCATAACAAAAACCAGCCGCTTTAGACGGCCTTAATATGTGCAACGTGTGGCAAAACGCCGTCAAAACGTGATAATTGATAGCCTCCAAAACCGGTTCTGGCGAGTTCAACTCCAAAAAGAGCATCGTGAAAATTCGCTGGTATGGCAGCTGCTGAAACTCTTTAGCGCGCAACTCGTGATCTTGCAGGAGACAGCCGGCTACAATCCCCAACACTTTATTCAACAGGTGGATTTTTGTCGTGGTATTGTTGGCTTCCCCAGAGTGTTTCACCAAAAGAGCCACGAGTCTAACGTACGCGTCCAACGTGTGGTAACATTTCGGTCGGATTATGGCCATGTTTAGAGTCGCGTCCGTTAAAGATCTGTAGACGGTTTCGACGCAGAGCTGCGTCGAGAGTCGGAAGAATCGCGTTATCAAGTCGTCGGTTTTCAGTATGCCGTGCACGTTCATCTGGTGCACGAACATGCTGAAGGCTTTGGTCGAGTCGCGGCCTTGATGTTGCGACGAGTAGATGGTGATCCAGTCGCGGAGGAGGAAGTCGGTTTTCTCGACCAAGCCGGGAGGATCTTCGTAGCTGGGCGCGCGCACCTACAAAAAAAATACCGACTAATAAGAGAAAAAAAACCCTTCATATGTAACTTACATACATATGAACTTTGGGTATATAATATTAATTATATTAAAACGAACTATAAAGCATTGAATAGGGTATGATTCTAAGTATTTGTACAAAGAAATTATGCGAAAATACGGAAGCCTTTGCGGTGAGCATGAAATATCGAAAACCTCCCAACAGATCTTAATGAAAAAAAAACAATTTTAGTACATAGTATCACCCCCTTCGTAAACGAGGGGTTTTGAGGGTACAGAAATTTAATTTTCCGGACAAAAAAATAGAATTTTCGTCCAAATGAAAATCCCTTCGTTCACGAACTAGCTATTGTAATTAGGAATAACACTTCCAAATTTCAGATCGATCGGTAAATTGGTTTAATACAAAGGAGTCGTGCATTAACAAAAAGCAAATGGTAACTTAAAAATTCCATTACATTTTCGAATAAACATTGTAAAACACTCTAACCTTAAAATTATTATTACCGTGCTCGCCATTGTCGTGTCCCTTACATGTAACCAATTTAAAGTATATCATTTCAGTGGGAAATTAATTAAAATGACAAAATCACGAAACAAGTTGACCAACGAAGCTAAAAGGCAAGCAGAACGTGAGAGGCGCAGAGGAATAAGAGATGACCAAGTAAAAACGTGGGTTCAACTTTATAAAGAAGACAAAAAAACTACGTTTTTAGTCTTCATGTCTATGTTCATGAGTGGAAAAGTCCTAAAAGTGCAAAATTAATAAGATTTGCAATTTTTTTATGTGTTGACGAAAATGGTTCCGAAAATCGACAGTTTTAAAATATTCACCCATATTTCTTTTAATTGTTGTAAATTTTTATGTATATGAATTAGGGTGATTCAAAAAAAAACCTTTTTTTTTTTTCTCGGAACCACGCTTAAAAGTTTCGTATTGATATAAAAATGAGCCTGTGAAAAAATGAGCTCTTAATTTCAAAATTAAGATGGTCCGCATCCCACTTTTCGATTTTCCATAAGAATAACATAGGAAAAATTATTTTTGTTTCTTCTGATTTTTATAACTAACGAACGATGGGTCGTACTGTAAAGTTCTTGAAATATTTTTGTAGAGAATTGAACGCTCAACAAAAAAGGTTTCTTATGATTTTTTGATAAATTTGATCCTTCTAAAGTAATTTAAGATCAAAGTTCAAATTATACGAAATTTTTGGGTTTTTTAACTTTTTTGGCGAGTCTACCCGACTCATTTAAAATTTTTTGAAATATTTTTGTAGAGAATTGAACGCTGTTTTTCCGAACTTCCAGAACTCAAAAACAATATTTCGATTCGTTTTTAGCACTTTGAACTAAAAAATCCAGAAAAAATCCGAGAAAACGACTAAATTGACGGTTAATTTGACTTTAACCAAGTTTACTTACCGAAAAATGACTCTAGACCTTTTTTGTAGAGCGTTCAATTTTCTACAAAAATATTTCAAATTTTTTTAAATGAGTCGGGTAGTTAAAAAACACAAAAATTTCGTATAATTTGAACTTTGACCTTAATTTGTTTAGAAGGATCAAATTTATCAAAAAATCATAAAAAACCTTTTTTGTAGAGCGTTCAATTCTCTACAAAAATATGTCAAGAACTTTATAGTTCTTTAGTTACAAAAATTAGAAGAAACAAAAATAATTTTTCCTATGTTATTCTTATGGAAAATCGAAAAGTGCGATGCGGAGCATCTTAATTTTGAAATTAAGACCTCATTTTTATATCTATACGAAACTTTTGAGTGTGGTTCCGAGAAAAAAAAACAAAAAAAAGGTTTTTTTGAAACACCCTAATAATTATGAATATCTTAATGTTTACCTGCATGATGCCGTTGTGGATGTGCACGGTGGGTCCGATGGGCGCGCGGTCGCCGAAAAAGTTGGGCTCGTGGCTCTGGCGCAGCGCGTCCATCATGCCGCCGAGGCCCTCGGGCGGCTGCCGCGCGTGCGCGTGTATCTTCGACAGCACGTCTATGGTGTTGCAGAGGTCGGCGTCGGCCAGGTACTGGTTGCTGCGGTCGTCGATCAGGTACACCTGAATCAGTGTTCCCAGAACTTATTTTCAAATAGTACTAGTTTTCAGTTAAAAAAGTAGCAGATTAAAAAAAAAAGTACCATATTTTCAGAACTCAAAAATAAAATTTTAGGTAAGGAGGGTTTTTTTTATTCAATTAGTTTAATAGTAATATATAGTTATTGCATTTAATACTACTTTACTTTCATATTATAAATAGTATAATTACCTCTCCATAATAAATATCCCCCTATTAATATTATATAATAATTATATACACTTAATACCTAATTATATACACTTTATTTAAAATACATAAAGTTTTTATCAGAATTTTTAATGACAAGTGACAGTCATGCGCAACAACTCTCTTTAGTTGGTTGGTTTAGTAGGTTTCGCCACAAGGTGGGTGTCACCATCCATTATCATTCCGCCCAATGTTTCTAAATGTGTATTTATAGTTGCGTGTATCCGTTTGAAATTTATAATAATTTTAATTAAGTAGGGTAAAAAATTGTTATTTTATTTTTAGGCCCATATATCAAAAAGTAGTAGATTTTGATTCAAGGGTACTAGGGTATATAATGTTTTAAAAAAGTACTAGATCTAGTACAATTGAGGCGTTCCTCGGAAAAACATCATTAGTCCAATATCGTCGAAATTTAGATATTAGCACCAACTGTTTCCTAACCTCCATATATACGTATACAAATAAGTGTTTCTCGTAAAAATGTCATAGGTTCCATAATAATTAAATATGAAATTTAGCTTGTTCTTCTAAAAACATCACAAGTCCACTTCGTTTCGTCTAAGAGAGTCACATGTGCATAACATGTGACGTTTTTGGACACTCTAGAAAAGCTTCTACCTCTTTTACATGACCACAGCAATAGAAAATTTTATGATAACTTGTAAAAGACCAGAAGACCATAGCACCTGACAGTCCTGATAACACGGTCGACAACGATGATAACAGCATGCGAAGACTGAGTGTGGCAGTAATACAGTTTTTAGTTTTTTCATTTATTTTGTTACTCAGAGTTAATATATAGTTTGCAGTGTTTGTAGTAAGGAGAATTGTTCGTTTTTTTCTTCTAAAAACCTCACATGTTCATGTATTTTTTGTGTTTTTTTCATATTCGTCGAAACAAAAAACATGAGGAATTCTGGACAAAGTATCTTACATTTTTTTACATGTAGTAAATAGGTCAATAAAGTACTTTGGTAAAAAATTGGAATGTCGGAGAGTTTTTTTCATTTTCCCAAATATGTTAATTTTGGACTAATGATGTTTTTCCGAGAAACGCGTCAATTGTACTAGACTGGCAACACTGACCTGAATGAGCTGCATGGCGAACGTGACGGCGATGTAGTTGTTGCCGTTCTCCATCGCGCCGGCCAGCGCAACGTCGTACTGGTTCGGGTTCAACAGGCCGGATTTCAGGAGCGCATCGACCGCCTCCATGTTGTAGCGGAGATCTTCGCGGCAGTCGATCAGGTAGCGCGTCGACGTTTTGTTGGTCCACTGCTGGCCGAAGACGCGCGGGTCCTGCAGGGATTTCAGGATGCGGACGATGATTTCCTTGAACTTTATCGATACGACGTCCGAGTCGGTCAGGGTGGGCGTGATACCTTCTTGAAGGCATTCCACACACTGCAACAATCAATTAATGTGTGAGTCAATCCATATGAAAACGCCGAAACTCGTTGCTAGACCATATTGAATTTGGCTCAAATTTTATAGAAATATTCATTAGGGTCCCAAAGGACAAAATCCACCCTTATTTATTTTTTCGCATGTGTTTAAAAAATTAAAACTCGTCCTGCGGACTCGTGAAATCTGCAGCTCGGTTTCAATTCGAAAATATTATCGATGATAATCATACCACTTGTTATATTATGGGTGATAATTAGGGATGGGATATTTAGGTACTAAAAACTGAAAAATAGGTAACTAAAAAGGTACTAAAAAAAGGATTTTAGGTTAAAAAAACAGCATTTTTGGTAAAAAAAAACATTAAAAGTTTAAGTTTCGTTTATAATTTTGTTTAGCCGCATACCCAAACACAGAACATACCCACAATAAACTATTTCCATGCAATAAACTGTTTTACTGAGTGACACTCACTACACAGAAGTTCTATGACAGAACATAAGCTCACTAGTAGTGAGTCACTACAAAGAAGGTAACTGTAAAGAAAGTTACTGTTACAGTCTGTAACCATAAGAAAAAATTCTATACCGTTGAGTTGCACGCCCTGGATAAAATATTGGCGCAAATTTTAAAAAGAACGAAAAAAATAAAATACGTAAAAATACGTAAAAACAGGTAACAAATATGTGAAAATAAAGTGACAAATTAAAAAATATGTAAAAAAAGTATAAAAAGGTAGTTTATAGCAAAAACCTCCAAAAAAGGTAAAAAAGGTGAAAAAAAGTTAAAAAAATAGGTAACAAAAGTATAAAAAAGGTAGTTAAAAGCAAAAACCTCCAAAAAAAGGTAAAAAAGGTGAAAACAAGTTAGGTTCATATAAAAGAAAATCTTTTAAAACACATTTTGGCATTATTGGTTTTCAAATAGTTACATCGGTTAAAAAAAGGTAAAATAACTAAAATCCCAGCCCTAGTGATAATAATTATGCGTTTTATTTTAATTCAGTAAGAATATTCTACCGGACCGAAATCAAAACATATTTGATGCTGTTAACTATCGTTTTATTTGACACTTATTGACATTTATTATTTTGTAATTGGATGTTTTCAATGAACTCCTTTTTGCAAAAAAGACCCAACCAGTAGTATATTTAACGTTTACCTTTATTATCCTAAATCAATTTAATTTAATTAAATGTTAGACATTTAAGGGTAGATTTTCAGTTTTCAGAAAGTCGGTTGAGTGCATAGAAAGAGCGACAGTTTTAAGCAAAGTTAGTAATTTTTGTGATAGATGAATTTTTCCGCACTTAAATATGCTTAAAATAGTATATTGTAATATTCATTCGTGCTAAAATCGAAAATATTTGATTGTTTAATTTTTCAAAAAATAAGCCTTTTTGAGCCATTTCCCAAAAGAAAATACAAATTTTATTATAGGTTTTCTAAAAAAATTACTGAAGACCTCAGTAGCGTGACGTCACGATACAATTAGTGTAACAGACGTGCCAAGACTTACAAATGAATTATTGTTATATTAATTAGTGCCAATATAATAATATTAGTTATATTTGGTATTTTTTTAATAATACACTTTATTAAAACAAGCTTATAATTTTGAATATCGTAATAAAAATAGAAAAAATCAAAAAATTAATTTTTTGTTGATTTTTTAATAAAAATCACCGATTTTTTGGTTTTTTTAAATCATGATTTATTCTTGATGAAATATAAAAAGATCTTTTATTTAATAATAAAAAAACGTTTGAAAAATAACTTTAAGAAAAAATTTGTTTTTAAGTAAAAAATATGCTTTAAAGACCGTATTTTTGTTAGTATACTCTGAAAATGTTGTACAAATCAAACTAACAGTAATACAGCGCTTCAAATTCGGTTTTTGATTATTTTGCTGAAAAGTGGTCATTTTTGACGACTTTGAAGCGCTGTATTTTCGTTACTGTTCGTTTGATTTGTACAACATTTTCAGGGTATACTAACAAAAATTCACAGCATATTTTTTATTTACTAAAAAAAAATCCCTAAAAGTTATTTTACAAACGTTTTTTCATTATTAAGTAAAAGGGCTTTTAAAAACTGAGTTATATATGGGGTATTCCATACCAAATCGACCACTTTTGAACCCGACCCCTTTAGATTTTGCTGAAACTTTTCCATCCTTTTCTACCCTTTGAAAAACATTTTTGAAAATTTTTTCAAATTTTTTTGTCCAACCTCAAAAAAGTTATGAATTTAAAAAAAAATGGC
Source organism: Brassicogethes aeneus (assembly GCA_921294245.1). Lineage (NCBI taxonomy): Eukaryota > Metazoa > Arthropoda > Insecta > Coleoptera > Nitidulidae > Brassicogethes > Brassicogethes aeneus. Next base: position 4,275,885 of record OV121132.1, on the reverse strand, counting down.
TTTTTTATTTTCAAATAGCCATAACTTTTTTAGAAATTGACTTTTGGGTACCTTTTTTTTTAATTTTTGTTTTTGAATGAACTTTTCAAAAAAATACACGAAAAAATACACGAAAAAAATTTAACATGATCAATTATATAAAATAATCGTTTTTTTAGTAAAATCGTCATTTTTTCGAAGTTCGCCATTTTTTTTTTTTTCTCAAAAAAACTTCAATTAATTTGACAACTATCCCCGCTAATCCCGGAGTGGGCCGATTTTTTTTGTATTTTTTTTATTTATTTAAAAAAAAATTGTCAAAGAAAATTCGACAATTTTTTTTTAAATAAATAAAAAAAAATTAAAAAAAAATCGGCCCACTCCGGGATTAGCGGGGATAGTTGTCAAATTAATTGAAGTTTTTTTGAGAAAAAAAAAACAAAAAAAAAATGGCGAACTTCGAAAAATGACGATTTTACTAAAAAAAAAAACGATTATTTTATATAATTGATCATGTTAAATTTTTTTCGTGTATTTTTTCGTGTATTTTTTTGAAAAGTTCATTTAAAAACAAAAATTAAAAAAAAGGTACCCAAAAGTCAATTTCTAAAAAAGTTATGGCTATTTGAGAATAAAAAAGCCATTTTTTTTTAAATTCATAACTTTTTTGAGGTTGGACAAAAAAATTTGAAAAAATTTTCAAAAATGTTTTTCAAAGGGTAGAAAAGGATGGAAAAGTTTCAGCAAAATCTAAAGGGGTCGGGTTCAAAAGTGGTCGATTTGGTATGGAATACCCCATATATTTTTATTCAAAATTTTATAAAGAATAATAAAGGCGTTCTGGAGTTAAATTTTTGTACACTTGTTGCAATACTGTAAATTTAGCACCAAATGTATTTTTTGCTGTCCAGAAGAATATTCTTACTGAATTAAATTAAAAATTATAATCCTAATTTAACCGTAACAATTTGGAAAATCCCTTACCCTTTGAAATGAAAAAGTCAAATTTTCTGAAAGCTTTGGGCTCAATTTGTCCGGAAATTTAAAACGGCACATTCGTCTCACCTTTTGCACGATCCCGTTGGGCGGAGTCTCCCTGTTCCTGATCGAGATCATCAGGTAGTCCCTCAGCACCTGCATGGTGCTGCACATGAGCGCGTACTGCGCCTGCCCTTGCACCGCCTGCACGAACTGCTCGACCTCGAGGGCGAGCTTCTCGTAGAGCACGCCGATGTCGTCGTTGGGCACGGCGGCCTGCGGCGGCATCTGGAACTGCGCCTGCGCCTGCTGCGGCTGCGGCTGCGCCTCGATCGGCGTGTTCTGCTTCGACAGCATAAACGTGTCGCGCTCGTTCGGCAGGAAGCCGGGGATGTTGCGCGCGAACTCCTCGTAGACGGCCATCTGCGACGACGAGATGCCGCCCACTTTCAGGCGGATCGGCTCGGGCATGCGGTCGGCGTGGTAAGAGAGCACTTGCGGATCGCAGTACCGTCTAAAAATTAATTTGGAATCAATGCGAGCTCGAGTGAAACCTCTTTAGGGCAATTTCATTATATTCGTGTTCTATTTTATCATTCAAAAAATATTTTTTTAAATCATAATCTCTGGGCTTTCTTTTTTTATAACTCGCAATTTAAAATTTGCCATATTGATTTTCACAGGTTTTGTCCGCGATTTTTGAAATTCCTCTCAGTGTGCATCGTGATAATCAATAAATACACTGCCCGTCAAAATTAACGCATAATAAGTAAAAAAATTCTAACTCTTAAACGCCTTTACCAATGAAATTTTGTATAAGAATACTTCAACTTATATCTCAGTTTACTACGTGTTCGACGGTTTTTCGAGAAAATATTTTGAAAGCCCTTTTATTTAATATTAAAAAAAACGCACGAGAAAAACTTTTATAGGGAATTTTTTTAAGTAAATAAAAAATATGCTGTTATAGGCCGAATTTTTGTTAGTATATCTTGAAAATTTTGTACAAATCAAACGAACAGTAACGAAGATACAGCGCTTTAAAGTCGGTAAAAATTACCCCTTTTTGATTATTTTGCTGAAGTGGTCATTTTTACCGACTATGAAGCGCTGTATCCTTGTTACTGTTCGTTTGATTTGTACAAAATTTTCCGGGTATACTAACAAAAATTCGGCCGTTAACAGCATATTTTTTATTTATTTAAAAAAAATCCCCTATAAAAGATATTTTCGAGCGTTTTTTTTAATATTACCTAAAAGGGCTTTAAGGATATTTTTTCGAAAAACCCTTGAACACGTAAACTGATTTTAGATATTAGTATTTTTATCCAAAATTTTATAAAGATTGGTAAAGCCGTTTTAAAGTTTTTTACTAATTATGCGTTAATTTTGACGGGCAGTGTATTTATTGATTATCACGATGCACACTGTTTGGTCAGCAGGATATGGAATATGTCCATGGATTTATCATATTTGTTGATTATTTTTAACTCATCATAGTTGCCTTTTGCTAGTTCTAAAACGTCAGTTTCAAATGACAGTCAGTCTTAACTAGCGTTGCCAGATTCTGTCAAAAAAATATAGGACATTTTAAAATGTCACAATTGTGACAATTTACCTTAATTACAAAAATGCCACAATCCACAATACTTAACGTCGTAACGTCAAATTCACAATTTGCATTGTGGCAACCCTAGTCTTAACATACCATCGCATCGTCTTTTTGTACATTATTAACGCTTTATAAAACTTTAAAAATACACATATTCATAGTGCAAAAATGAAACAAAAAAATTTACATTAATTAGCCGAAGTTATTTTACAAGGTAAAAACGTATTTATCAGTAAATCCTACGACTAGGTTAGGTAAAAAAAAACTTGGATTTAACCGGTTTTGCTCTAAAATCAACTTTTAAATGTAATTTTAACACCGATATAGGGTTTTTTTGGGGAAAGTCACTTTAGTAGTCAATAGAAATAAAGCTAAAGATGCGAAATTGACAAAGAAAATATTTAGTGAAAAAAATGGATTTAAGTGAATTTGCTCGAATTGTTATTGTTTTTTTTGTTTACTTTTCCCATGGGCCCTGGGTATGCGCCTCTGTTCTGTATGCATAGCAACATAACATAAAGAACAAAATAAAATAAACAGTAAACTTTATTAGAAGCTAACACGTTTAAAGATGTTAATATTAAAAAATACTGAAAGATTTTGATTAATCTCTTTCAAATAAATCAGAACTGAACGTTTTAGGCGTAGGCAAGACGAAGAGTCATCACAATTAAAATTATTTGACAGACGAAGAAGAAAGACACGAAAATACCACAATTTGTTGTTTTTTTTATTGGAAATTTTTAATTAGTTATATAATACACATTTATAAAAAAAAAACAAATTATCAACCATAAAAAAATAAATCTACAGAGGAAAAAACAAGAATTTCGTTTTGACTTCAAGTTTAACCTTGAATAACTTTTGATTGAGTGAATTTAGCCAAAAATGTTAGAAGACTTTTTTGAAGAGCATTTGATTTCCCATAAGAATATCTATCAGTTTTTTTCCGGATACTGATTTTAACATGAATTACAAAATTCCAAAGTTAAAAGATCAAAATATAAAACCATACCAATTTTTAAGGCATGATTTTAAGGAAACGGTTCATCTGACGGAAAATTTCATTTTAATTTTCTTAAAAAAATATTTCAGAGTCAATTTTGTTAAACTCAATAGTTTGGGAGTTCTGAGACAAAAACTTGCCGAGGAAAAAAAAATTAAAATTGCGATGATAGACCTCTTTGTATTAATATTATGGACTCAAACTTTCACAATAATTTTTTTTTGTCACCCCAAACCATATTTTCGATATACTTTTCAAAAAAAAAAAAATAGTTGATTTTTTTGGCCCTGTCTAATATACATATATGTACAAATATGATTAAGAATTTAAAATAAACAAAATACCAAAATACTGAAAGCGACACCTACAGGCGATTGCAGATAATTCAAATATTTTGAAAAAAGGATAAGATCAATGTTATAAATACAGGGTGTTTCTACTCAAAATTTCATTGACCAAACCTTTTTCAAGTAAATATTTTTCATTTAATGTAATGAATTATTGACCTTCTTTTGATTTTACACAAACTTTTTTCTTGGTTTTTATGTCCGGAATTAAAAAAATAAAAAGTTTTGGAATGGTAACTTTAGTTTCAACTTTTCAAATGTTGTACTCAACTTTTCCAACAACTTTTCATCGTTTGTAACAATATACTATATTGTTTTAAAGAATTCAACATTTTTAGTGCTAATAAATTTATTTATTTGATTTATTAATATCCTGTTCAGCATTTACTCATCGGTTTCATCTTTCGTAACGCCAAGTTTTAGTTTACCCCGTCCGCAAAGAACTTTCACTTCAATAATAAGTCGGTATTGGACAAAATTTTAGTGAAAATTAAATGTTTATTACTGTTTGATCGTCTTACCTTCCTTCCTGCCTGGCGTGTTTCCTCATATCGTACTCGTTAATCAGCCGTTTGTCGATCTCGGGGATGGCCTTCTCCACCGCGGTCTTCTGCACGAAGGCGCACGCCAACTCCATGTTGTCGGTGGCCACCACTCCGGCCGCCTGCTCGATCAGCTCCTTCTGCTGCACGGTGGGCGTGCCCAAGTTGGCCAGCAGCGCCTGCTTCAAGTGCGTGTTGATCGAGGTCAGCAGCTGATCGCGGCACGTGATCATCGCCATGCCGGCCGTGAGGTTGCGCACCATGTAGTGCGCCGCCAGGCGCATCCTGCTCTCGTCCTGGTCCAACGCGAAGTCCTTGCGGATCGTCTGCTCGCACGTTTGCAGCGCGATCTTGATCGAGCGGTCCACCACCGGGGCGATCCACTCTTGCACCGCGCGCTCGATCGAGGTTTTCACGAGAGGTTTTAGTTGCGGGTGCGTTTGGAACAAGAGGATCGACGGGTTGATTATCGTGTGGGTTTGGAAGGCGGCCATGTTGTTGATTTGGATGTCGCTGTAGGAGAAGCGCGGGTCCGGCGGACCGGACATCGACGTGGGAGTGGTGCTGTTGTTTTGGACCACTTTAACAGAAAAACCGCGTTTTAACAAACATAAAATGATAAATGAGAAAAAACCCTTCATATCAGTGTTGCCACCCCTATTACTTTAGAAATAGATCTGTTACTTTTAGCTAAAATATATTACCCTATTACGAAACGTTGTAAATCTATTACTTTTTTCTTTCCTAGTAGGAATTTTTTTTAAATATTCTATTGTGGTCCTATTGTTGCCACTGGCAACTTTTTGATTTACATGAAATTATTGTAAATTTTAATTTTACTTTACATGTGATTTCGTACATTGTACGTACGTATAATTATTATCGTACAAAATGGATAATTATTCTTTCTATGGACAATTATCGTACGTCTGCCAACACTGCTTGAGTGTTTGACGTTTGTTGTGTGCTTAAATTTGTGTTTATAAAGTTTTTATTAAATTTAATAATTAAAATAGCATAAGCATCATGCACAGATTATAAAGCATCATGTAAAAAATCAATTTTATTCTAATGACAGCGGTAAAACGTCAAAGAATCAAAAAAATTTGCTTCAAAATAGTCTATTACCTTAAATCCCAAATCTATTACATTTTGACGCATGCGTCTATTACGAAAAAAAAGTTATAGGTGGCAACACTGCTTCATATGACACGGTTCGTTGAAAATACGTTTAACCCAAAAGTGCGAACACTCAAAATTATTATATTTCTAGAAGGATCATTTTAAGCCCAAAATTAAAATAGGTCAGCCCTTCTAAAAATGTTAAGTAGTGTATTTTATTGAGGTGAAGCAAATATATTTAAAATGGGAAACTAAAATCATAATAATTCAAAAAAAAAATTTTTTTATAAAAAGTTAATTTATTACGGTCAATTACTCCCCAAAATTAGATCCAAGACTTGGACTCTAAGTAAAAAATTTCGATGGTTATAATTTAAAACCTTTAAAATAAATTTTATTAAAACTAATAAAATCTTAATTAAACTTTGGTAAAACTAAACAATAGTTTGCATATTTAAGATTAGTTTATAGTTATATAACATATGTTAGTTTGTATTAGTTTTTATTCAATTTGTATTCCACGCCAAATCGGATGGTTAAAAAAAGTAGTACTCCTTGAAAGAGCTTTCTCAGTAATTTTGAAATTTTTTTGATCACGGGTATAAAAGATCAAATTTTCAAAAAAACTGCTTTTTTTTGTTTTTCGCTCATTACTTCTTAAAAAATGGTGCAAATCAAAATGTTCATTCTATATAAAATTTTCGTTTTTAAATGTACTTTATGAAAATATATGAAGCGTTTTTCGATTTTTCAAAATTAAAAAAAAAATCTCTAAAAATTATTGTTTCGAAAAAAAAAAGTAATTATGGAAGCCCACTACCGGACCAGGCTGAATAAATGTTGAATAGGTTGAAAATAAAAATTTTTCGCGAAAATCGAAGAAGACACATTTTTAAAAACACGATTTAAACTTTAAAACTCAAAAATCATGACTTAAAACGTTTCAAATATTTTCAATATATTTTTTTCGAAAAGTACATTTAAAAGCGAAAATTTTATATAGAATGAACATTTTGAATTGGACCATTTTTTAAGAAGTTATGAGCGAAAAACAAAAAAAAGTAGTTTTTTTGAAAATTTGATATCTTTTGAACCCGCGATCAAAAAAAATCTCAAAATTAACTGAGAAAGCTCTTTCAAAAAAATATAAAAAAATTGGAGGAATAAAAAATTTTTTTTTGAAACCATCCGATTCGGCGTGGAATGCCCCATTAGGTTTAGGTTAAAATTACTCTTAGTCCAGATTTAAGTTAGATTCGTTTTACTAGTTAAATTTAAATATTTAAGTATGCTTTATAAAGTTAATATTAGTACATTAAAAACAAGTTCAAAATTAATAATAAAAAATATAACTGTTACATTTTTTACTTAAAAAGAATTTAAAATAAGTCATAAGTCATATAATAATTTAGGTGTTTTATAAATAAATATTTTTCACCAAAATAAAATATACCAAGATTTAAACTTTTTAGATGCAAAAAAAATATTCAACAATATGTAAAAAAAATTAAATCAAATCTCCCGGAAAGTATGACCTACAACCTATTTAAATTTTGGGCTCAAAATGATTGCTTGACCTCCTAGAAATATAAAATGAATGTAATGAGCAAAAAAATGATTGTGGAATACCAATTGTATAGAGTTATATGGAAGTTTTACCTAATAATAATAATAATAATTTTTGATCAATTAAAAAGTTAAGAAACATAAAATGAGAATTAGGGGTATTGAACTGACGTACTTTTATTAATTGAATTATTATTCAATAAAAAAAAATATGTCACTTCAATGTTACTAGAATAATAATAAAATGATAATCTTACTATCTGTACTTTTAATGTCATAAAAGTGTTGAGCAATTTTTACTAAATTGGTGAAAAAAACTGAATTTAAGTCATAATTTTTTAATCAACTATATAAGGCAAAGAGGCAAGAGCGATTTATATATAAAATTTTAAATATAAAATGGAGGTAACTTTTTATTCTAAATTTTTTTGTGTATTATGTAATTTAAAACATGTTGGTAAAATAAGAATTTCACAGATAATTTAAAAAAATTAAATTGTTTAATACTAATCCTTATTTGAAAAGGTAAGAAGCAAAAGGATACAAATGCATTTTAGTATGAAAATAAGTTAAGTGCAGAATTGAGTTGCTTGGAGTCCATGTTTTTTTTTAATTTCTTATAACAATTTTAAAACAAGTATCCAGGTTTTTGTATATAGAAATAGTATATAGTTTATAACTCTACTTCTTTTTTGCGCGTACCCTTTTGCTTCTTGATAATATTTTTTGTAAAATCTTATTAGTTTAATAAAAAGTGCTATATGTATTTGAGTATTCCGTATTTTAAAAATTCGTAAGCAGGTAATTCGTAGCAGTGGTTAGAAAGTAAAATAAAAAGTTTTCTCATCATATTAATCTCATAATTAAAGGGTGTAAAAATGCTCGAGCATTTTTGACACTTTTAAAAGTGCACAAAAAATAATAACATGCAAATTTCTACACAGTTTCATAAAACTTTTTAATGACCACACAAAACTGCAAAATTGTAACAAATTGGGTGGTTGCTTACTCCGCCATCTTTGTTTTAAGGGGTGATTGTTTTATTGTCAAATAATCTGAGTGTTTTTATATCAAAAAAGAGAGGTCCTGTGACAAAAAAAAAATTACCCGTTATTATTTTTTTTTTCGTTGAAATGCTATAATGATTGAAAAAAAAACTTTAGCCACCAATTTTGGGATGGTCTTACCTTGCGGAGAGCTGGTGGCCTGCGCGGGAAGTATGTTGGCCAGTTCGGGATCGTTGAGGCTGCTTTGTACGGTACCGTGCGAAGACGAAGTATTGCTCTCCTTTTTGACCGGCTGCGAAAGTTGGTATTCAATTTTCCTTATCCGCTCCGGATCCTTGAGGTACATGCTCGGTTTCAGCTGCGAAACTTCGATGTCGAGGTGCTTGCACAGCACCTCGATCTCGAACTTTAACGTCAACTTGAGATCGGTCTCGTGCCAGAGCTCGGCCAGCACGTTCATGATGGCCATCGTCCAGGGATTCGGCGCCTTGAACACCTTGCTTTTCGAGCAGGATTCCAATACTTTGGCCACGAACGGCACCACGCACAGCAGCTCCTGCTGACCCTTGTGGTACGCCTCCACGAGCAGGGATTTCAGGTCGATGTCGATCTGAAAGTAGATAGGTAAAAAAACGGTTTTTTACAGATTTGAAGAAAAAATAGAAAAAAAACCTTTTTTTCGTATTTTTTTTCAAATGCGCTACAATAAACCATATTCTGTCAATAAATAACATCAATCTTAAAAAATTGAGTATTTTTTAATATGAAATTTTGAGCAAAATGTATAAGTGAAATTCAGAATATATTATATTTTCTAATATTAAAATTTTTGATTGAGCCTAAAATTTGATTTCTTATTGCATTTATTAACATTTACTGAATGTCATTTGGTGGCTAAATTTTAGTCTATGAAGTGGACTGGAAGTATAAAAAATTAAGCAAATAAAACTAATCTTGAAAAAATAACATAAAAAATTAAAAGAAACATTTAAAAAAAAGTGGAGATGTAAAAAACGGTTTTTTTCAGCTTTGAAAAAAAAACTAGAAAATAAAGCATATTCTGTCAATGAATAACGCAAACTTAAAAAATCGAGTATTTTTTTAATGTGAAATTTTGAGCTAAATGTATATTAATAGTAAAGTGAAATTTAGAATATATTACATTTTTATTATTAAAAAATTCGATTGAGCCTAAAAAATTTGATATCTTATTGCGTTTATTTACATTTACTGAATGTCGTTTGGTGGTTAAATTTTAGTCTATGAAGTGGACTGGAAGTATAAAAAATTAGGCAAATGAAACTAATCTTGAAAAAAAACATAAAATATAAAGAAGAAAACAGTTAAAAAACATGAAAAAAAAAACTAGAAAATAAAGCATATTCTGCCAACAAATAACGTAAAACCTAAAAAATTGAGTATTTTTTTAATGTGAAATTTTGAGCAAAATATAGCCAAAAAAATTTGATTTTTTATTGCATTTATTTACATTTACTACATTTTTTACATTTGGTAGCTAAATTTTAGTCTATGAAGTGGACTGGAAGCATACGAAATTAAAGTAATCTTTAAAAAAAAAGTATAAAAAAAAGGGAAAAAAACTAGAAAATACAACAAAATGAAGCAAATTTTGTCAATGAATAACGTCAAACTTAAAAATTGAGTATTTTTTTAATGTGAAGTTTTGAGCTAAATGTATATTAATAATAAAGTGAAATTTAGAATATATTACATTTTTTATTGTTAAAAATTTCGATTGAGCCTAAAAAATTTGATTTCTTATTGCGTTTATTTACATTTACTGAACGTCGTTTGGTGGCTAAATTTTAGTCTATGCACTGGACTGGAAGCAAAAAAATAAGGCAAATGAAACTATCTTGAAAAAAAAACATAAAATATGAAGAAGAAAACTGTTAAAAAAACATGAAAAAAAAACTAGAAAATAAAGCATATTCTGCCAACAAATAACGTCAAACCTAAAAAATTGAGTATTTTTTTAATGTGAAATTTTGAGCAAAATGTAGCCAAAAAAAATTTGATTTTTTATTGCATTTAGAGATGTAAAAAAAACGGTTTTTTTTTCAGATGTGAAAAAAAACATGAAAAAAAACCTAAAAAAAAACGGTTTTTTTTGTTTTTTTTCAAAATGAAATTTTGAGTAAAATGTATATTAATAATAAAGTAAAATGTAGAATATATTACATTTTTCATTAATAAAAATTTTGACCAAGACTAAAAAATCTGATTTCTTATTATTTGGTAGTTTCCACATTATAAACCAATAACTTCTACACTTATACAAAAAATTAAAGGATAAAAAAAATGTTTGCGATTTTTGGGATAACTGTTTCTTTGTTAAAAATGGTCGTATTGGAGCCGTAAAAAAAGCAATTTAAAGCTTGAAGTTTCTAGTTTTGAGATTTTTAGATGAAAAACGTGCAACGCTCAATCCTAACGAATACCGTAATTGCTTTCTTTTTTGATCCACGGAATGTTCTGACTTAACCACCAATTCTACAAGAATTTGCTATTGTTTTTTTGAAAAAAAAAATTCCACTTTACATGAATTTGAAAAATCATGAAAAAAGTGCTTTTGGTAGCTTTTTGAAAAATCAAGCGCTGAATCAAAAATATTATATGTTTGACTACATAATGTAGTTACTTTTTTTAGGACCAAATCAAAACAAGCGCGGCCCTTATTAGTCAATTCGGTGGTGGTGACGCGTGCATAGCACGAGACTGTATTTACATTTACTAATTGTCATTTAGTGGCTAATTTTAGTCCATGGAAACATAAAAAATTAGGCAAATGGGACTAATCTTGAAAAAAAACCTAAAATGTGAAAAAAACCATTTGAAAAAAAAAAATGAAAAAAAAACCTGAAAAAAAAACAAAAAAAACGGACCGTTTTTTTTTCAAGTCGCATCTCTAATTGCATTTATTTACATTTACTACATTTTTTACATTTGGTAGCTAAATTTTAGTCTATGAAGTAGACTGGAAGCATGCAAAATTAAAGTAATTTAAAAAAAAAACAAAGTATGAAAAAAAAGGGGAAAAAACTAGAAAATACCACAAAATAAAGCATATTCTGTCAATAAATAACGCAAACTTAAAAAATCGAGTATTTTTTTAATGTGAAAGTTTGAACAAAATGTATGTTAATAATAAAGTGAAATTTAGAATATATTACATTTTTATTATTAAAAATTTTGATTGAGCCAAAAAAAATTGATTTCTTATTGCATTTATTAACATTTACTGAATGTCGTTTGGTGGCTAAATTTTAGTCTATCAACTGGACTGGAAGCATAAAAAATAAGGCAAATGAAACTAATCTTGAAAAAAACATAAAATATGAAAAAAGCAGTGAAAAAAAAACTAAAAAATAAAGCATATTCTTTCAATAAATAACGTCAAATTTAATGTGAAATTTTGAGCAAAATGTATATTAATAATAAAGTGAAATTTAGAATATATTACATTTTTATTATTAAAAATTTCGATTAAGCGTAAAAAATTTGATTTCTTATCGCGTTTAATTACATTTAATGACAGTCGTTTGGCGGCTAAATATTAGTCTACGAACCGGACTGGAAGCGTAAAAAAATATGCAAACAAAAATTTACCTGCAGGATGGGCTTGTTGCGGCCCAGCGTCAGCATGCCCAGCCAGTGGCCGAGGTTCTTCAGCAGCGAGCGGTCCGAGAAATTCGCCACCGCCTTGTCCGAACGCAGCAGCACGCGAATGTTCCTGAACGTCTCCCTTGTCACCATGCGGTACACCTCGGGCACGGCCAGAGTGTCGAGGAAGTTGGAATACAGCGCGTGGAAGTTGAACTCGATCGAGGCCCTCTTCATCACGAGGTATTGCGACAACCACGGGTAGTACTCGTCGGAGATCAGTTCGCGCAGCTCGTCGCACTTGTTCTTCAAGTTCAGCTGACTGAGGTTGTTGAATATGAAGGCCGTTTTGTCTTGAATCACTTCCGGAGGGGTCACCAATTTTTCCGATTCCTTCTCGGTCGCCACCAGAAGAGTATCGATGTTGGTGGCGTTCGCGATTGAGGGCCTGCTGCCGATTTGCTGCGTCGTCGCCGGGGTTGTACTTGATTTACTCGGCGCTATAGCGGATATGGTTTTATATGCCTGCGCGGTTGCAGTAGACGGCGGCGGCGCCAACATGGCGGCCAAACTTGCGGGCAAAACGGGGCCGGACGGTTTGTTCGGCGGTTCCAAACTCTGCAAACCATACTCGACATATTCTTGTAGGTGCGGGGGGAAATCCCCGAAATGCGGTATCGCCCGCACGTGCTCGCAATACTTGTGGTACTCCTTCAGACGACTTTTAAACCTATCCAACGCCGCTATACCGAAGTAGTACATCTTGGAACCTTCGGGTTTCTTCAGCGCCTCCAATACGAACCTCAAAGCCAAACCTAGCGCTATGTACGACGTGACTATGCCGCGTTCTATGATCCCGCCGAACAGTTGCGCCGTAATGTGCAACTCCTTGTCGGGGTATTGCGGGAAAAACTTGTACTCTTCGAACAAGTTTCTCAGCATGCAGTTGAACACGTCCTTCTCCCTTTTGTTGTGCGAATCCTGGAATTAGGGTTGGGAAAATTTCACTTTTTGCTTATACTTGAAATTTCACTTGAAATTTTCACGACATTTATGAAATTTATTAAAATTTCCTAAATGTCTGAAATTTCATGAAATTTATTGAAACTTTCACTTTAAGTGTAATATACAGGGTGTTATGTAATTAATGTTATATATTAAAATGGGTTGTTCCTTAGGGTCCATAAAGAAGCACCTGAAACTTTTCTTCTTCTAAATTCCAAAGTCTAAAAATAATTTATAATAACCTTTATCCTACCAAAAAGTACGCCACTGATCGACTAGCAACTTTAGGCTATTCTGGTTGCCTAATTTAATTTATTATGTTATGGTTGGTAACAACCAGCGTTTCCAGATTCTGTCAAAAAAGTTGCCAGATTTTGTTTAAATTTAGCTTAATTACAAAAATGACAAAATTAACAATGCAAATTGTGAATTTGGCGTTTTTATTAATTGTTGGTTATGTCATTTTTGTAATGAAAGTAAATTCAAACGAAATCTGGCAACTTTTATGACAGAATCTAGTGCATTTCTTTCAAATTTTAGGTTATGTGCTCAAATTGTAAATATCTTAACTAAGGGAAGTGCTTTTGGATTTATTTACACAAATTAAATGTTTAAAGTTTAACCTGTGAACTGGTCCCAATTTCATCTGAGTAAACAGAGAAAAAAACTGATGAAAAAATTAATTTTGTGGTTATGGATTTCAAATTTCAAAGGTACTAAATTTTCTAATAATTGCTTAAGCTAATAGCTGGATCAGTAAATAAATACAGAAGGGTATTAGAGCTTTAAGGGCATAAAACTTTTGTATTTATTGAGTTTTTATTTATTTTTTGCAAGAAAAATTTTTAGTAACAATTTTTTACATCTGGCAACGCATAGCTACTTTGTTGGTTGGTATCTATGTACTCACAAAATACAAGTGTGCAGAGATAAACCAAGTGTGTAACCAGTGGCGTATCACAAAAAATATAAAAAACTTCTAATGCATATTTTTTCTTTATCTTTGGAAAAATATTTTTTTAAATATTTTTCCTTTATTCCTTATGTCAAAAGGTATTCAGTATTTTAATATATAACATTAATTACATAACACCCTGTATAAATAGTAAATACCTATGTTTACCACAAATTTCTTGATATTTCCTTTTAAAATATTTTTAAAATTACTAAAACTAAGAGAGATATATCACTTTTTGGTAACCTAATGAGATTGTGCCACTTTCATTGTTTTATATTTATATATATTTATTATTTTTATATACCTAATAATAATAGTTATTTATTGATTATCATAATTATAAAAATAACAACAATCAAAAGGCCATTGACCTAGGTCCTTCAGCCAAGGTTAATTAAAATATAAATGTAATGTATTTGCAGGTGTTAGAAACCAAAATTGATATTAGATAGAGTGCAAAAAAAAAAAAACATATATTTTACTGAAATTTTACAAAAATTGAAGAAACTTCATCAAAATTTTATAAGCCAAAGGCATTTTTTATCCGTTTTCCGATGCAATTATAGCAAAAGTAAAAGTTTAAATTAATCATGACTTTTAAAAAAATTTTAAAGTCTGATTTAATTTACAAATTAAATTGGTAACTGAATTAAATTATTTAAATTAATTTATGCATATAAGTAACAATAATTACTTATAGTGTATTCAAATCCAAGCCGAACTAAACAAAAACGCCCAGACGCTTGATAACTCGTTCTTATTGGTCGATTCGGAATCTGTTGTAAATTATTATTAAAGGTCCCAGGGGAGGCCGCATGCGAAATTTATGCGAAATTTTCAGTAAATTGCGAAACTTTCAATGAAACTTCTGAAAGTTTCACAGGAAATGTTAAAATTTTCGAATTGAAAATTTCATTTGAAATTTTTAAAAATTTCACTTTTCCATCTAAATGAAATATTTCAAGTTTGAAACTTTTAAAGTAGACCAGTGCAGAAGCCTTTAAAAATGGTAAAAAGAGAAAAAAAATAACAGTAGGATGAAACCCATTGGAAAAGGAGGGGAATATAATAAAAATTAAAGGAAAAATAAATTACGGGCGATCTGAGTTCGGGAAGTGGGAGGGGGGGGTTTAAGGGTAAAAAATGGTTTATCTCGATTTCCGGCAAAACTACAAGTCCTATGGAAAAAGTTAAATGTCAAAGTTGTAGGTAATAAAAAGATCTACAACTTTTGTATTTACAATTTTTTCACATAAACTCAAAATTTATGTGAAAAATTCAAAAAACCAAGTTTTTGGTTTTTTATTTTTATCTTTTTCAAAAAAAAATTTTTTCCACGAAATTTGGTGAAAACTTACCTTTTTATGTCCCAAATACACTGTAATTTATTTGATTTAAAATATTTATTATTTCGCCTTATTTTGACTTAATATCAAAAAAGCACCCCAATTTTCAATCGAAAATTCTCGCGTCAAAATATCAGCTTTTTTCAAAAAGTCGGTGTGCTTTTTGTTCGATGAACTCTCTACTTTCTGATGGTGTAAAAAAAATATTCATTACCATGGTAAATGTTCTCAGAAAATACAATAAATATTATAATGAATAACGTAATCAGAATGAAGTATCTAAATTCAATAGTATGATTTACATGTATTTTTATATTTTATGAGATTTTCTGACATAATTTTCGATTGAAAATTAGGGTGCTTTTTTGATATTAAGTCAAAATAAGGCGAAATAATAAATATTTCAAATCAAATAAATTATAGTGTATTTGGGACATAAAAAGGTAAGTTTTCACCAAATTTCGTGGATTATTTTTTTTGACAGTTCTCTGTATTGTTGGGACATTGTTGAGGCATTGTTGTTGAGGGAACCTACAGCGAATTACAGCGATAATTTTTTGAAAATTTCTCTGGTAGTTGCTATATATAAAAAACAAATTAAATCTTAATTAAATGTTGTTTTATTCATTATGAAATTCTTATTTGTTAACTGTACATTTCGTCTCATGGTGCAATTCTATTGGCCGACATTTGGGACGGAAAAATAATCCCCCGAATACCACACGAGCTTCAAAATTATCTGGCATTTCCCTCAAGGTTCCCTGCAAACAAATAAAGTCGTCAAGTTTTTCAGGAAAAATCACTCGCGCTTCGCGCTTGTGATTTTTTAACCTGAAAAACTTGACTCCTTCATTTGTTTGCAACGAACCTATCGGGAAAAATACCCGATAATTTTGAAGCTCTTGTGGTATTATAAGTGAAAGTTTTTTTTTTTAAAAAGATAAAAATAAAAAACCAAAAACTTGTTTTTTTTGAATTTTTCACATAAATTTTGAGGTTATGTAAAAAAATTGTAATTACAAAAGTTGTAGATCCTTTTATTACTTACAAATTTACCATTTAACTTTTTTCCATAGGACTTGTAGTTTTGCCGGAAATCGAGATAAACCATTTTTTACCCTTAAACCCCCCCCTCCCACTTCCCGAACTCAGATCGCCCGTAATTTATTTTTCCTTTCATTTTTATTATATTCTTCTCCTTTTCCAATGGGTTTCATCCTACTGTTATTTTTTTTGGTTTCAAAAATTATCGACCCTGGTCTAAAGTTGAAATTTTCATTTGAAAATTTCAACTGTCCCAACCCTACCTGGAACGTCCTCAACATATCCAAAACCTCATCGATGGACAACGTCGGGTGCGGGGGGTGGTTGTAGATCCTCTGGAAGTAGCTGTTGGCCTCGTCCTCGATGTCTTTGGATACGTTCGGCGATATGTCGGGGAACAAGTTGTAGTCGGGCAGTCTCGTCTTGTCCATGCTCGGGTTGGGCATTCGGCCCATGTTCGTAAGCTGATTTACGCCGCCGAGGACGAGGGAGGAGCTGGTGCCCACTGGGCCCTGGTGTTGCATCGGCATCATCGGGAACGGGCTGTTGGACGGGCCGCCGGCGTTCAAAATTCGCGACGGAGATCCCGGCGAAGACACCAGCTGTCCCAGACCGCCTTGCAGGTTAAATGCGGATGTGGAAGGGCCTGTAACCGAAACTGGTGTAAAAATAATGTCGAATGCATAAACAGACTTGAATTTTAACTTTAAATTCTACGGCTAAATTACAAATTTTATTTAGGAATTTAAGAAATGAATGTATGTTAATTAAATAAAAACAACTCTGCACTGTTCTTAAAAATAAGAATAACATAAATAATTATTTTTAACAAAAATATAAATAAATATCACTTCTTTTGTACGAATAGATACATTGACTAGTTTTTTTTAGCCAAATCACGCGACGATGTTTTTTTTTTTTTAAATAAAATTAAAACTTTTGTTATACAGTGTTGTTTGCGACACACCCCTGTAAAATCTTTATTTATTGTGCGATTTTAACCGGATTTGTTTTAAAGTGTATATCTTAATAAACTGTATTTTTGGAGCACAAAGGCCTACTATGTCAGTTTTTAAGAGTAAATTTTTAAGAATTCATATTAGCGATTTTTTAAAACAAAATCCAAGCACGGCACCCTTTACTAAATTTTATTGAAGAATTTTAAGTAGAAAAAATGCACAATAATAACTACAAAAATTTATTATTTATTTATTATTTTAAGTTATCCATGAAAAAAACATTGAAATAAAATTAAACTTATAGTAATAGTACCATGTTACTATTAGTTTAATTTAATTTCAATGTTTTTTCATGGATAACTTGAAAGAATAAATTTTTGTAGTAATTATTGTGCATTTTTCTACTTAAAATTTTTCAATAAAATTTAGGATAGGGTCGTTTTAAAACTGGTGAATCCAGTGCCGTGCTTGGATTTTGTTTAAAAAAATCGCTAATATGAATTTTTTAAACTGACATAGTAGGTTGGTATTTGGTAAAATTATGGCGTTGTTAGCTCCAAAAATAGAGTTTATAAACAAATCCGGTTAAATTTGCACAATAAATGGAGATTTTACAGGGGTGAGTTGCAAACAAATGGGTCACACTGTATATCTGAGGTATATATGCAAGTAGAAATTTCACCTCACTTTTAATTTAATTTAAAAAAAAGTCGTCGATAGATTTGACTGAAAAACTATAGTTCTTCAGCCTCTAGACTAAACGGCCATTTCAAGCGGATGGACGGGACAAATCACAAAACTGTTTTTATAAAAAAAAATGTAGCTAATTTATTATATATTATTTTTGCATCAAAATTGTTAAAAAAATTCTTCTATTATAAGGGTATACATTAAATAAAAAAAATCGCAAGAAATATTTTATAAAAGTAGAGATAATTTCAATAATTGACAGGGATGGACGGGACAAGATAAATCTTTTTTTTGTCCCGTCCACACCTTTCAATTATTAAAATTATATCTACTTTCATAAAATATTTCTTGAGTTTTTTTTTATTTAATGTATAACCTAATAAAAGAAGAATATTTTTGCCAATTTTGATGCCAAAATATTATATAATAAATAATCTACAATTTTTTTTTATAAAAACAGTTTTGTAATTCGTGCGTTTCGCGCGCTTAAATGGCCGTAAAGTCAAATGATGTTATATTTATATTTTGAGAAATTTTTTTAACCGTTTAGTTAATAACTAACAATAATTGTAATGTGGATCTTAATAATCAAAAAGACATTCTTTACTCTCTAAAAATGAATTAGTCAAAAATGACTATATGTAGTGACTATAATTAAAATGACTATAGTTACTATAGTTATTAGTGGCTGCTTTTTCACTTATATCATGATTAACCATGGGATACCATGGTACCGCCAACATTTAACAGCCAATTATTAGGTAAAATTGTGCTCTAAATCCAAAAATACCGTCAAACATTATGAGTGTAGTAGCAGTTTTTGAGATAAAGTAAATTCTATATTACCTATATGGAAAATCGACTATATCTCAAAAACTGTTCTACTTTTCTAAATTTTCGGATTCAGGGTACAATTTTACATGGAAATTGACTGTTAAATGTTTGGAATACAAATTTTTATTGGCGAGAATTATTAGTGGCTGCTTTTTCACTATGACAATTAATCATTTTTGACTAATTCATTTTTAGAGAGTGAATGTTTACTATTTTAGCAAAAATCCTTTTGTCTGATATATACGCGGTATATTTTTGTCGAAAACACACGAAATATGGCTAAAAATGCCAATTTTGTAGAAAGAGCTACTACATGGATTTTGTGTTTTAGCTATATTTTGTTATTTTTTAAGAAAAAAGTAGGTTGTGATAGGTATATCATTTTAAAAACAATTTAATAAACTGGAACCTACAAATATATATTTTTTAAAATACTTTAAAAAAAAAATATTTTAGCACAAGGTTCAATGAATTCGGCCAAGAAGCTTTTAAATTTTTTGAAAAAATAAATATTTTTGAAATAACTATCAAGTTCATATAACTTTTCTTCTAATTCTTGCGAGTTCTATCGACTACTAAATTTTTCCGATTAACCTTAAAACAGCAGTATCAAAGAAACGCAAAAATGCTTACATAGAATAAATATTAAAGAACCAACAAATTTACGCTAGACCAAAAATCTGATTATTTTAATAAAACACCTTGCATTTTGCTATTTTCAAGTGATTTCGCTTATTCTTAAAATTTGCCGTTATTTGCGATATTAAACAACTGTTCCTAACAAGTTTTTTTTATTAACGGAAATATTAAATTACCGTTACCAATATTTTGATCATCACTAACATTCACATAGAACTTGGTAGATTTACCACAAAAAATGTAATGATCTATTAAAAATGTTTCCTATTGGGAAATTAAAATATGCACTAAAAGGAAAAAAATAATAAAGAAATTAATTGAGATTTAATTAAAAAAGGAAAATATAATTTTTATTTAAAGAAATTTAATAAAATTTCTTTGCTTAAAGTAGACAAAATTTCATTTATATTAATTATTCTTAGTTAACCTTGGTTTTTATTTAGCACAGGTGTTACATTACATTCCTTTTAAAAAATGCATTTATTAAAAAAAGCATCTTAAAAAACAAAGAGAAATCACAAGTTTCCCAAATTCATTTATAAAATGTTAATAATACATTTTATGAAACTAATGTTATTTATATTTATAGAAACAAATTATTTTTGACCTAGTCTATGATTTATATTATTAAATCAATTATAATTTATAAATAAATTTACAGTCCAAGATAGATTAAATAGATAAATATTATTATTTAATTAAACTTGTTTATTAAATCATATTTATTAAATATTTTTATAATGGTCAGCAAATTTAAACTTTTAAAATAGGATCTATCAAGTTTAGTTGGTTTTTAGTAGTTTTTTTGTATTACCACAGAGTAAACAAAAATCGGGCCTGTGGCCACATAACTTTTTTTGTTTTAACTATGTTGACCTTTTATTAAGTTAAAACTCTACTGAATAAATAATGATTTAAAAATATTTAATAATAATAATATTGTTTAGGTGGGGCAGAGTTTTTTAATCAAACGAAAAAAGGAAGATTTAATTACCTACATGCTTTTTCAATGGAAAAACTTTAACAACGTTATTCCAGTTCTTAACATTATTGTTCATTATTGACTAAATAAATTGTGAAATATTGTAGAGATTTTGAAATTTCTTTTGTTTTTATTTATAAAAACAAAAAAAAACCGTTTATTTACATTTCAAATAGTTATTTTATTTGATCTCTGCCAAATTAGTTAATTAATATTTGATTTAAAAATGACAATATTGTAAAATGTGTTTTTAACATTTCAAAATTTTAATGCTTTGGTTTTAGAATTTTTTTTAGACAATTTAAATCTGCTTGAAATTTTAAATTGTTTGTATGAATATGTTGAGATCTGCAAATACCCCCCCGACTAAACAATCCATTGGTTATTACGATCCTAATTGTTTAAAAATGTATTAAAAAATTCATGCAACTAAACTAACATTTAAACCTAGCAGGAAGTATAGATGTATTTGACGTAGAGTGCCGAACGGTATTTTAATAAATATTTCTTAAAGGGGATTTACCATAAACGCCGTGTAAATTAAGTGTAATTGATATCGAATTTCTTGAATGCGGGATTTATTAAATTGTACTCGCAGATTCACATTTATGTCCCGTAATTAGTTGAGTGATTTTTACCAGTCGTATTAAATTATTTGGTATCACGTTTGGAGTGAGTGGCAACAGTGATTGTGCGATAGCGAAATTTAATTTATCACCACTGTCCGTGGACTCCTGACATAAAATGCTCATTTTTAATTACTTACCAGTTAAATTCAGCCCTGCCAAGTTGGAGGTGAGCCCCTGCAAGGAATCGACGCCCGAGTGGTTGTAAATTTGCCCGGCGGTAAAAACAGAAGGGTTGAGTCCCGTCTCGACGCCTCTGCCGCGCAAAATCGTCGGCTGCTGCTGCTGCGCCTGCTGCTGCTGCTGGCGCGACTTCAACACGATGCTGCAGTTGTTCACCGTGGCCAGGATCGCCTCCTGGCACTCCAGCGAGACGGACGAGATGGCCGACTGCAGGCAGACGACCATCGTCGTCAGCGTCTCGTTGGGCAGCTGCGCGTTCTTCACGTTCGACGGGTCGTCGTTCTTGGCGATCGCAGGGATGCGGCGGTGCAGAAACTTGATGCACGCCATCACGAACGGCTCGCCGTGCTCGCGGATCTTGTCCGAGAGCCACTTTTCCAGCTTCAGGTACTCCCTGCGCGATGCGAGGCAGGCCAGGTCGATGATGAAGGGGTACGATTGCGCGTTCTGCGCGTTGAGCAGCATCGAGAGAGCTTTCAAGTCCTGGGCCACGTCCAGGATGCGGGACAACCTTGTCTGGTCGCATTCCCCTCGGACGTACCTGGAGATGTAAACAACGGGTTTTTAAGATTTGAAAAAAACTGTTTTTTTTCAAATCCGCTACAATAAAGCCTATTCTGTCCATAAAGCATTTTTTCAATATGAAATTTTGAGCAAAACGTAAAGTTCATTTTTTTATCGGGTCCAGGATTATTAATGATCAGTAACTTGCAAATTGAAAGAATAAAAAGTTTCGTGATTATTGCTTATCTAATCAAACCAAATTGAAGCTATTTTCAAAGGCAGGAAAATTAACTGCTAGATTTTTCACAAAAAGGTTGAACCTAACAGCAAATAATTTTTTTTTTATTTCCCCCTTAACTCTTTAAAATTTCAAATATTTGATCTTCTTAGTTGAAATAATGTGGGATTTAATATTTGTAAAACCAAAAACGTTACTTTTTTAGTCCAAAAATGTCCATAAGGCGATGTACTTTTTCTGCCATTTGGCATAACTTCATTAAAAAGTTTTGGCCTTAAAAGTTCTTTAACTTTAAAATCTGATATTATTTTTGGCATAGTTATCTTTTTATATTGATATTATCACAATCCACACAACAAGGTCTGTTCTATCTCGTAATAAAAATACTAAAAATCACTGCAACACTGCACAGAGTTTAACGGCGGCCATTTTTGTTGTTTACAATTCTTGTGCTTTGGGTTTGTGCTGTTTAATAACTGTTTTTATCGTTGGGTTTCTTACAGAGGCACTTGTAAGCCTCAAATAAGGCCTTTAAGTGCAAGGACAACCATTTTACTCCTCTTTTATATTAAATATACCTTATTCTATCAGGGCTGCCAAATGACAATTTGAAGGTTAATTTGTGGGTTATTATTTAACCTTAAAATTGACATTTGACAGTTTTATAACAGCCCTGATAGAATAAAGTTTATTTTTTACAATAGAGGAGTAAAATGGTTGTTCTTAGCACTTTAAGGCTTACTATGAGAAACACAACGTTTAAAACGATTATTAATCTGTATAAACAGAGCACAAACCCAAAGCACAAAAAATGTAAACAACAAAAATGGCAGCCGTTAAACTGTGCAGTGATTTTTTGTATTTTTAGTACGAGATAGAACAGACCTTGTTGTGTGGATTGTGGATATTATATAATATAACAGGCAAATAATCAATAATAAATATTACTGTCAATTTGACAGTGTCAGAGTATTTGATTAAGGTCTTCAACAGATGTACCATTTTAAAAATACTAAAAATACTATATCAAACTGGCAAAAGCTACCAACTTAATAAAAAAAAGAACTGTACCTATATTAATAATAAAAAGAAATTTATAGGTCAATTCTGGGTTCTCTCGTAAAATTTCTGTAAATTCGTAAATCTATAGCTTACGGTGATCTGTAACTATAATGCTTATAGAATCGTAAAAGTGGCAATTCTGGGATGTTATCTGTAAATGTCTAATTTAAAGTAGTATAAACGAACTACTGCAACTTCACGCCTATTTACTTACGATCAAAATAACCTATATTTTTATATGTATTATTTGGTTTATCCACAGTTTATCGGTTTTCATTTATGTATCAGCATATAATATAATACAAAAAGTAAGAAATTTAAACTGGTTGAGGAATAAAATGAGGTAAGATAATTTTACATTTAAAAGAACATATAATATATAATGAATAAAATTGTTAGTGCGTTGAGTGAAGAAGTCAATGAATGGTTAGTGGTAACGCAAAAGCAACAAAGAGAAAAAGATAAAAAAACACCACTCCTCAACAGTTGAACGATATTTAGATGCAATGGATGGAGATTATCCATTGGGCCAACCATGGCAGGATAAATTTGAGCAAGGAGCAGAAAATCAACAAAAACATTTTGAGACTATTAAAAACTATTTAGAAAATTATATAAAGCTGAAAGAGGAACAATTAGGATTTGAAATGAAAAAAATTAAATTTTTAAATCCAAATTTTGATATTTGACCTATTAATTTTTGAGTAATTAGAATATTTATTTATTTTGTTGTTTATTTCTTTTTTGACCGAGTAGGCTGTGGTTTATTTTTTTTTTAAGAATAGGTATTATTTTATTTTATTTTCATACCTATGTAAAATAAAAATATAAAGTTTCTGTATTAATACAATTATTGTTTTATTTAGTCAAAATTGAAATTATTTCTAATGTAGTTGGCCCAGGCTGCTTGTCCCAATTGATAAATATTACCATAATCATATCCACATTAACATTATTAAAAATATTCATGTTTTTAATCTTTAAAATAGCTTTACATAACCTAACAAAAACAAACTGTAACTAGCAACGATTGGGAAACACCCGATCGTAAATATTTACGATTCTATAAGATTTTCTGTAAGCTACAGGAAGCGCAGAATTGCAAATTGTCTATAAGCTTATAGAAAGTTACAGATTTGCTTATAGATGCTTACAGATGTGCGCAGAATTGACCTATTAGAATATGTGATCTGGACTACGGACTAAGATAACAAGTCGTGTGCGTGCGTCGCGTTTGTATTTGCGCTTCTACCTCTTCTTTTTTCGTCTTACCCTTGGCTCTCCACCTCTATTTAGACTTCCACTATAAAGTGGTGCTTTTTCAATAAATATTTTTGTACCTTATTCAATTCTTGATTTATATAATTAAAGTTTAAACTTTAAGGATGATTTCCAGCAAAAGTTTCAAACTTAGGAGTCTGCGGTTTGTTCCATTGAAAAATACGTTCAATTTTCTATAAATTTCGATCAAAAAACAAAAATTGATCCTTCCGACCATAGGTACCTTTCTATAGTCCAGGTCACATACAAAAAAGTCATTTTGTGTTGATTTTTTTAATAAAAATAATTGATTTTTGTTTTTTATTTAATCATGATTTTTTCGAACCGTCAAAATTTTCAATAATGGAAAATGTAATACAGACACTCGGGAACCTGACGATTTTAAAATAAAAATCAACAAAAATCAACAAAAACGATTTTTTTTTAATTATAGCTTTTTTATAATTAAGTATTGGTACTATTAAAAAAATACTAAAAATAACTTGACTATAATATTATATTGGCACTACTTTATAAACAAATAAACTACCGTCCGCAGCTGTCATATATTTTTTTGTATTATTTTTGTTATTAATTAAATAATAAAGGAATGGCCTTTTCAACACTGCTACGGTCTAGACGTAACAGTTTCTCCGCTCTGAACTATAAACAATTATAAAGTGCATAGTCGGTGCATTTAAAACCTAACCTAAAAGTTTAAAAGCGCAAAGTGAACTGCCACCCCTCCTGCCGAAGTCACGGAACCATCCACCTGAACAGGTAGTTCAGTTTTCAACTGATTTAAATGATTGATTAAAATAAAAAAAAACCTAAAATAAGAAAAAAACAGACTTACCATTCCGCCATCGCGTGCATTATGACCGGCTTGATGTTGATGTTCTGCGTGTGCCACACGTTGTGCAGGATGATGGCCGAGTTGGGGTGGTTCCCCAGGAAAATCGGTATCAAGTTGGTGAGCAGCTCCTGCCGCAAGATCGTGATCTGCCCCGAGATCTGCAGCAGCGCGAGCACTAGAACGTCCGGGCAGTTCACCATGGGAAACTTGAACAGCTCCTGCACGTGGCTGTACAACCCGCACTCAGACATGTTCAGCAGCAACTCAATCAAATTGAGGGACCGCCAGTTGGCTAACTCTTTGCTGTCCTGTTCGGGGGGCGTTTTTAGTATATCCACCGCGACCGAAACGCAGGGGTAATCCGCGAAACAAAACACATCAGGGTTTTTAAGGATGTTCTGCACGAGGCTGAACTGCCCCTCGAAATTCGTCCACCTCTTGTAAAATTGATCAATAGGGAACGTCTCGGGGTGAAACCCCACCGACTGGTGCCCCTGTCTGATGGCGTTGATCAATAACGCCAAACCCTGCCGGTCTTTAACTAAAAACTCCGGGTGATCCAGTTCCGCCACAACACTATTCCACTGAAAGTTCTGCACGACCTCCTTTAGAGCCTGCACAAAAACCTCAATGTTCCACGTGGATCTGTCCACAGAGTTCTTGTTGAAGGAATCATCAAGGCCACTGTGCGTTCGGCTCATCACTGAAATAACCCGCGCGACCACCCCGGGGGAGATATCCCGTCCCCCGAGCTTCAACAGGTGGCTCCTGCATTCCTCCACCGAAGCCGTGAAGGCGTACCCCACCTCACTGATGACATCGGCTAGCGACGTCTCCAACATACCCCCGGCCAACCCGGGGCCGTCCGATGACATTTCGCTGTGTTCCGGGTACACTAGGGGGGAGAGCACTATGGGCACAAGTTCCTTGGGGAAATCTTTTTGCAAAGTGTTCAAAAACGTCGTGTGCACACTGTTAGTCAGTCCCACCTCTTTGGGGGTTTTCAAAACGGCTGATAAAATCAAGTGGAGGACTTCAGGGGTTGTCTCGTCGAGCCCTCCTTCCTGCTGCCGGGAGCTGCCCTCGCTGTCAATATAGGATTGCACGAGGACTGGTACGCTCTGCCGCAGGTGGTTCTGAGCCAAGTTGGCGACTTCCGGGTTGGAGGAGTGCCGCAGAGCAAGAGCAAATACGACTTCCTGGACAGCCGAGAGGCGAAGGCACTTGCCCAACTGAACGAAGAAATGGGGGCCGAGTTTTAAGGTCTGAAAATAAATGGGGTTGGTGAGTTTTTCCGGCCAGTCAGTTTGACAGCTTACCTTGTGGTTAACTAGTGGATTGTCTGTGATATAACAAACAGATGTTAACAATGATGGCTTGTTGAGCAGATTGGAGCACTGATTGAATAAAACCTGGCTTTGGATTGATGTGGGGGCTGAATTCTTGCTGCTTGGAGACTCAGAAAAGTCCACAGTCGAAAACAGACATTGGAGCAAGTGACGGTCCGCCTCCAGACCATGCAAAGTGACTAGCTGTTATGAAAAATTATCGATAAATAACATTTATTAACTTTGCTAAAATAATGTAAAAGAAAATAGGCAACATCCATTGATAATTTTAATGACATTTTACTAGGAAAACGCAACAAAAAACAATAATCAAAACACCTTTGTTCATGATTCTGCACTCGGTCGGTAACAAAGTTACCAAAATTTTATGCGAATATGGCGGATCGTCTAATTTGTCACTCACAATATTTTCACTTTACCTAATTTCTACGGCATCATAAACGATTTCGCTTACCTTTGTAAGGTCCCCAGTTACTTGCTTCTGGTTCTTTTTAGTCAAAGATGCAACTAAATAACTGATTTGTGACAAAGTAAAAGACAACGAGTCTAGGTTCATAGTTCCATGAACACGGCCTCGAAAGCTTCAAATACGTTTGAAGCTTTCTTACGTACGCACGGGCCTTTAATCCACAAAGTCTTATTTGTTTTTGAAAATAAACTAAATTTTAAATGGTCCAAGACCATCATCGAAACTTTAATTAACTTTCTCCACTTCAATTTACCACAATCATCGTAGAAACTCGATCACGCAACACACAACACATGCACAAAATAAAACAAAGTTCACACAATGCGCATGTCGCTACACCGTTGTCAAGTCGTACAACTTTTCGGATTATCCACTGAAATTTATATTCAATACGATTTTTTTTAAACATACCAATAAAAAGCATAATTATATAAATCAAAACGTTAAAAAATAGTAATTTATAATTGTTTTTATTGGTAAATTACTTGCTAAAGAAACATAAAAACCGTTTGTTTTTAAATTTGGCAACGTTGCTTCTCCCGTCAAAGTTGCAAACTTATTTATGGCCTTATTTTTACCTTTTTCCTTTTATATTCTTTAATAAATAAGCCATACCTTGTATAACTATATTTAAACGTTAAAATTAGTATTCCCAATATTTTTTTGAAGCTCCGCTGTCAAAATCTAGATGTCACTAATGTCAAAATTCAAATCTCAAGATCGTTCGTTTTTTCGTCAGTTTAGCAAAAAGATTAACAAAAAGCACCATGTTCAAATATGTTGTCTTCCAGAAATAATTTAAACCGTTCCGTCTCGTCCCCGGACCTTTTGAAATCGCTTGCAAACGAGAATAGGTGTCAGGGATTACCGGTTGTAAGAAAAGTGGTGGTAGAGCAATATTTTAATACAGATTTCTCGCCAATTTCTTATCGTCAAATCAGCTGTGAACAAATTTACTGTAAGTCTAACATATTTTTGTTGTTTAAGTGTGTTGTAACGTTTTATTTTAGCTCCTATAACCTCTGCAAAGGAGTATCCAAAAATAAAAAGGAATTTGCCCATAAATCGCGATATCTTTGACACTACATTGGACAGTAGTTTACACAGCAATCTAGACGAACCAAGATATTGTAAATATAATCAAGAGAGCTATAAAAATGATGTGATTCCCATGGACATTGATAATAATGAGTTTATAGAAGATTTGAGTAACAAAGACTTTGACAAGACTCTCTGTGATCAAAAAGACAACAACATGTATGAAAAAGTGCCAAGAAAGCACAATTATATTAAAAATTTAAGAACCAATCAGCTGGAACCTATTACAACTGAATCTGGTCTTAAAAAAAGAACTGCCTATAAGGAAAACAGGGATTTTACAGATGATGATGACTATGACTATATCCCTTCAATTCCAATAATAAGAGAAGAGGAGTCGATTAGTTTAGGGACATTAGTAAAATGGTTTTTCTTGATTATTGTTGCATATGGTGCTTATGAAGTTTATACAGGTGATTATTTCATATTCGTGAATAGTGAATTGCAGTTGGCAAACATTAAACATGACTTGGAGACTTTGGTCTACAACCAAGCTGATTCCATTAGAGCAATTGCTAATAGTTTAGAAGAAAGACCTAATTGGCCCAACAAACTCAAGGTTGTAGGGTTTATTGGAACATCGGGGGTAGGAAAAACTTACATTGCCAATATAGTTAAGAAATATTTTCATCCCAGACTCGTGCACGAGCTGAATGGTCATAATTTGGGAAAGATGGATAAACAGAAAACAATTGTTGACGGTATTAATCCTTCATCTTGTAATTTAATTGTTATCGATGATTTGCATAAGGATGATTCTGATGCTGTGTTTGCGTTTATTGATAGTTTGCCTAGGGATAGTTTTATCTTAGTTTTATGTATTTACAATATTCAGTATGGTGACGATAATTTGGATTTTTACGTTGATTATAAGGGGATTGATGTGATTAGAAAGAAGTTTGAGGGGTCAAAATTATGTCATGATCTTGTTGTTTTAAATGAACTTAATATTGATTGGGGGAGAAAATATTTAGAGAAAATTTCCAGCAGTAAAAATGTTGGGAAAGATGTTTATGATAAAATCATTTATGGTTTGTTGAAAAATCATAAATTTGATAGTTACGGGTTAAAAGGACTGTATCCAAAATTAATGACTGAATTAGAAAGTGTAAATAAATATAATTGACTGTTAATTTTATCTTTTGTATGTAATAAAAGTCCTTGATTTTAATCTACAAAATTTTTATTTCATAATATCCAACAACTAAAAATAGATGATAAAAATGTGAGACCTACAACTAACATGCATAAATGAGTACAAGTGATGAGACTACAAATTTAGTTTTTAGTCGACTTCTAATTTTCTGAAATTTCCTGTTATACCGCATAGAGAATCGCGTTCTGATCCACATGAGACCCCCATGCCCCCCTTGAGCGCGGAAACAGCCCCCTCTTTTGCCTTGGCGCTGAACAAATTTTCGTCGACCTCCATTTTATCGTGCGACATAAGGGTGGGGTGCGTTTTTTTCAATTCTTCCTTCCAAAGCCCTAAAAAAATAATAAATAGATTTATTTCAAAAAAATTAATGTAATAAATTAAAACTTTTTTTCTAAAGTCTAAAAATAATTTATAATAACCTTTATCCTACCACTGATCGACTAGGAACTCTGGGCTAATCTGGTTGCCTAATTTAATTTATTATGTTATGGTTGGTAGCAACCAGCTTTTCCAGATTCTGTCAAAAAAAGTTGCCAAATTTTGTTTAAATTTAGCTTAATTACAAAAATGTAAATATCTTAACTAATAGAAGTGCTTTTGGATTTATTTACACTATAGTGATGAAAAAAATAATTTCTTGGAGTTTTTAAAATAGGTACTAAATTTTCTAATAATTACTTAAGCTAATAGCTGGATGAGTAAATAAATACAGAAGGGTATTAAAGCTTTAAAGGCACAAAACTTTTGTATTGATTTTTTATTTATTTTTTGCAAGAAAAATTTGTATTAACAATTTTTTACAACTTTAAATTTAAATAACTACAAATTTACTAATAAGTCAACTTTAAAGTATTTTTTGCGGTTAACCAAAATGGTTTTATAACGGTATATATACGAAAAATTACCAAATTTCGGGAATGGTTTATTTCGTTATTTTATAATAACCTTTTTGATCTACTAAGAAAATAACGTAATAAAAACAATATAAATACCACAAATTTACGTAAAAATAACGCTATAATTACTAACTGTCTGCTCTCTCTTTCTAAAACATTGACATTCGTAATTTCTTTGTTCTTTTAATTTATATTTTACAAAATGGTACTTACAAAGTAATAAAGGCCACCCTAGAGTAAAATTAAAAAATATAACTTAAATGGTCAAAACTAATAACATTTTGCATTAAAACTCAAACGCACATTATTTTATTGATAAAAATAGGCAAGATGCATCTTAAAAATTATATGCCCTCTAAATATTTTACTGTTTTAAGAAAAATTATTGCTTGGGTAAAAATTCAACAAAACTTAAAACCTACAAAATTTTATAAAATCTTTTAAAAATTATTTAGTTTAAATCTTTTAATTAACTAAAACTTCCTTATTATATTTTAGAAAAGTATTTATGAAAAAATATTATTTATATTTATAAATGTTTAGTTAATTAATGGATGTCATCTTAAAAAACTCATTATGGCGACCTGAACAAAATTTTCCCTTAAGTTTTATTTTTCACTTTAAGCTCATTTTTTCTTGTTTAGTCAATATTAATAGTAATAATAATAATAATAAACTTTATTGGAAATCCAAATGGCTAACGACTTTCGTCTTCCTGCCTATAAATAGTATTTATTACCACTAATAAGTTATTAGTAATAACCCTAAAAAATACCAGGCGAATAAGAATTATTTATAACCGTATACGGTTATAAAGTGGTCTTAATATCGTAAAATTATACTTGAGTTACATTTACCACTTAGTAAAAATTCTGACGTTAAAATTACCGTTAAATTTTTCTTTATGAGAAATAAACTTTTAAGTAATTTTCTTTCGTAAAAATTACTTCCCTTATAATACTTTAAAGTGTTGAAACTTAAGGGTTATTAAAATAGACAAAAATAACATAAACAAAACTAAAAAAAGTTTTACTTCAAAGAAAATTTTTAAGGTAAAATTAACAAAATATTTACTTAAATTAATAATATTGCCTCAAAGCTCTATGCTTTTACTTAAATGCTGCTTGGGAACGCGCAGCTACTTAATAGGTATCTATGTACTCACAGAACACAAGTGTGTAACCAGTGGCGTATCACAAAAAATATAAAAAAAACTTCTAATGAATATTATCTTTGGGAAAATACTTTTTTAAATATTTTTCCATTGCACCTTATTTCAAAAGGTATTCAGTATTTTAATATATTACATTAATTACATAACACCCTGTATTTAAGAACATCCCACACAGAACACGCTATCCAATGGATATCCAATGGCTATCCCAATGTCCATATAACATCCATGCCTTTTACGATATCCATTGGATATCCAATGGATATCCATACTGGATGTTCAAAAAAAAACAAAAACATTAAAAATATTTTTTTCTTTTTTAAAATAGCCCCTTATAGGATAAATTTATGTAATGATTAATAAATATGATTTAAATCGTTATTAACCCATTTCAACAAAGTATCTCTAATATATATCCAATGGATAACTAATGTATGTCCAAAGTATATCCACTGTACATCTAATGTATATCCACTGGATATCCACTGGATATCCGATGGATATCCATACTGGATGTTCAAAAAAAAACAAAAACATTAAAAATATTTTTTTCTTTTTTAAAATAGCCCCTTATAGGATAAATTTATGTAATGATTAATAAATATGATTTAAATCGTTATTAACCCAATTTCAACAAAGTATCTCTAATATATATCCAATGGATAACTAATGTATGTCCAAAGTATATCCACTGTACATCTAATGTATATCCACTGGATATCCACTGGATATCCAATGGATATCCATACTGGATGTTCAAAAAAAAAACAAAAACATTAAAAATATTTTTTTCTTTTTTAAAATAGCCCCTTATAGGATAAATTAATGTAATGATTAATAAATATGATTTAAATCGTTATTAACCCAATTTCAACAAAGTATCTCTAATATATATCCAATGGATAACTAATGTATGTCCAAAGTATATCCACTGTACATCTAATGTATATCCACTGGATATCCACTGGATATCCGATGGATATCCATACTGGATGTTCAAATAAAAACAAAAACATTAAAAATATTTTTTTCTTTTTTAAAATAGCCCCTTATAGGATAAATTTATGTAATTATTAATAAATATGATTTAAATCGTTATTAACCCAATTTCAACAAAGTATCTCTAATATATATCCAATGGATAACTAATGTATGTCCAAAGTATATCCACTGTACATCTAATGTATATCCACTGGATATCCACTGGATATCCGGTGGATAACTGATATGGATATCTTGTATATATACTTGTATGTATACATGTGGGATTTTGTGATGGTTTAAACTAGCATATGTAAAAAAACGACTTTACGTTAAATTGATTTTTTGCCAAGAGCTACGAAATTTTTAATTTTGAAATGTTCACTTTACCCAGATAATAATATTTATATATTAATAATATTATTTCTGTTAATAATATGACTATGACAGTCTGCAATACAATAAAAAATTACTTAAAAAAGTCCTTTTTGTTTATTATTGTATTTCATATATGTACTACGCACGCGCTGAATTTGAGAATCTTCAGTGTTGCCGGTTATAAGCAAAATAACTAAACGAAATATATTTCCGTACTTTATTAAGTTTTAATAAATAAATTAAATAAATTTAAAATAATTATTCACCACATTTATGTCAAATAGGTATACTAGGTATACTAATTAATTAAGTATTAAAGATTTAATAATATAACCGCCATTTTGATGAGCTTTCTGAAATTATTTAAACGTCTGACAACACTGCCGGCGAACACAGAAGATAAATGTCACCATATTACCTTGCCGCTGCATCTCGCCGCTGTCCAGGTCGCCCAACTAGTATATAGGTGGGCGGTTGCTTGGCTTGAAGCGTGTCTAGGAGCGTGTCTCTCGGCACCAACTGCCTGACACTGATGAGACCCAACAGGTCGAAACAGTCTGTCTGTCAGTGTTGGTGGGCATGGTACATTAGTCATTGTGCCATGTTAAACAAATGGGCTGATGGATTGGCCAAATTTTGGGGATCATAAGGAGACAGGTGAAATAGGCCCTAAATGATTAGGCTGATAAAAAGGCAAATGACAGCTGGAGGAGTGATGGCAAGCACTTCTTTAGTTATATGTAGTTTTCTGTTCTATATTATGTTTTCATAAAAATAAATATTTAAATTAAAGAATAAGACTTTTATTTTAAAACCCAATGTTATTTATTGAAAAGTAAATATCCATTGATTCACCATATCCAATACAGATGACAACCATATTGCATACAATACTATATCCACTGGGTATCCATTGGATATCCACACTATGTCCAGGAGGGTCGGACATTTATATATCCAATGGTTATCCATTGGATATCCATACAATCTCCATATTGAATACAGATTACAACCTTATTGCATACAATACTATATCCACTGGGTATCCATTGGATATCCACACTATGTCCAGGAGGGTCGGACATTTATATATCCAATGGTTATCCATTGGATATCCCGGATATCCTATGTATATCCTGGATATCCATAAAAGAAATCCATTGGATATCCATTGGATGTAATTGTTCCGTGTGGGATTAGAAATTAAATATTTTCAAAAATTGGTAAAAGATTAATTTACCTATCATTTCGCTCATTGGCATTTGACCGCCGTATTCCTTTGGCAAGATATCAACTTCCAAATGTCCACTATCGATAGCCTCTTGCATGTTGGTGTATAGCCTCACTCTTTTCTTAATTTTTTCGGATATTAAAGACATGCCAAAATCCAGTGCGAACTTCATTGAAGGGTGTGCGTTGATTGCGTGTACCTCCTTGTGTCTCATTGGTAAAGTTTTCTACAACAAAATAGTTGGCTATGAATGCACGCTTACATCACACCGCTGTTCTGTTTATCTTTGCATATATAAGCAACCTGGTGGTAAGACTAATTTGTCATTATACAATATAAAATAACTTTTATACAATTACTCATTACATATGTAATGTGTAATTGTATAATTTTATACAATTTAAAAGAACTTGTTCTTACTTCTCCGTTTTTGACGATCCTCACCGCTTCCTTGATTGTGAAGAGTGTGAGATATGAGAAACCGACTCCTTGACCATCGGCAAAATGTACGAAACCTCTGATTTGATTTTCCTCGTCCTCCATTAGGCTTTCGTATACGATTCCGTGGATACGACACATGTCACCGTTGGTAAATTTGTCCAGATCAAAGACGCCTTTGCAAAAAAATGTTTTAAAATGATATTCAAGATTTTTTTTTTAATAAATATGCTATTGGAATCTTAACTTTTTATATATCTAATCCTTGAGATATTTAAAAAGTTGTGCAAGTCTGTAAATTAAATATTTTTAAATGAAATAGGTAAAAATGTAATTATTTAGTTAATGTTAGTGTTGTAAGTTCTATTAAAAGTTAAGTTTTTAATTTTATGGCCATTTATGGTAAATATGTGTGTTAAAAACATTATAAGATAAAAGATAATAAGTCATTTCCTTCGGATATTTTTATGGTTTTTCATATTAATTATACAGTTTTGTGCTAAAATAAATAATTATAAAAATATACAATGTTAATATCATTACAAAACATTTTCAACCTGTACATTACAATAAATAATTATTAAATATTAAATTTAAAACTAATAAATAAACTAATATTTAAAAAAAATTATACAGGGTGTCCCAAAAACGGCGTACAGTGTTCCACACTATTATTTTAAGTGTGGATAGATAATAGTTATTTACGTGTCAAGCTTTGTAAATGAATCTTTACGGGCGAGCTGGAAGTTTGTGGGGTGAGCGACGCAGGAGCGAACCACATAATCCAGTGAGCCTAGTAAAGATTAATTGCAAAGCGTGACACGTACAAACTTTTATTTTCACCTTTAGATAACGATTTTCAAATTTAAAATTTTAATTAATATGTCAAATGTGACATTTCATTTCATAAATTGCTTTTTACAAGCCTGTAAAACTTTACAGGTCTTTTATACAAGCCCGTAAAATATTACAGGTCTGTTCCCATAATGTATCGTTTACTTGGATACAAAAACAACAAAATTAACCTATAAAATGTCATTTACCAAGAAGGTGGAAATAAAAATACAAAATGGTTTAAAAATAAAATTTTAACATGAAAAACAATTTTCTAAAAACGTTTAAAAAATAAACATTTAAAATGTGTTAATATATTAACCATTAAATAATTTAAAGTTATTTTTTTAAATTTTGACTAGGAGTTTCGTTACTTAATTAATAATTACTTTGCCCCTTAATTTTTTGTGCACGCTCATGCATTTTTTGAATTATTTTGTTAGTTTATTATTTATTTATTCTACAGCTCATATTATTCAATCTTGATAAATACCATTTAATTCTTACCACTGAAAAATGAATGATATGATGTAAAAACATGGAATATTTATTAATTTTATATTAGACAATTGACAAAAAATATTCCAATGAATTTATTATAATTTACAAAAAAAAATAATTTAAAACAATAAAAATTATAGGAATTGTAAAAAATTAACTGAAAAAAATTAATTTATAACTAACCTAGAGAGCTATCTAGGTAAAATAAAAAATATTGACAGGGTCATTCCATGAAAAACGATACCAAGGGTGATAAATAAATATGTTCTTTTCGCATTAAATCTGATGAATTTTGAAAGAAAACATTCCAATTTATAACAAGCGACAAAAAAAACTAGAAGTTAATTAGACTTAAAAATCTGTACTCAAGTGAACTGGCTGAATGACCATTGTGCCTCTAACTTTGAAATACGAAAAAAAAACTGTCAATCTGTCAACCGTTTTGCCTCATTGTGATTTGAGATTATTTATCGTAGTATTGGTGGATTGCGTCACAGTCCCGAAAAAATTGATAATTATCACGTTATAAGTGTGTTTTCTTCTTACTTTGCCACTGTAACACCCGAAACGAAAAATCATTCAATTGTTTTATTATTATACCTTACAGATTGATTAGTGTAATAATATTTAGTAAAAGTAACGTTATGGTGGTAATGATTTAAAATATTAACCAATATCTGAGCATGACACTAATTTGATATGTGTTTTTCTTGATTAAAAACTGTACCTAACACCCGAAACGTACTAATTTTACAATTTAGATAAAACAACTAAAAACGTAGAGAATAAGGCATTAAATTTAGACTTTGGTTGAACAAAATTTAATGTAACACCCGAAACGATGGAATGACCCGTCAAATAACAATAATAAAATTATAAAAAATAAAATAATAAATCTTCCATGTTATTTGCTTTTTAAACTCTGACCTGGTCTTGCGACAATCACCCTTCTTCCTTTGCTGTCTCTTTTTGGGCATGCGAACAGGTAGCCCAAGTTGGTGAGCTCCTCCATCATGGGTATCGTGATGTCCAAACAATTGAAGGCTACGCCGAACGTTTGGCGGAGCAACAGGTATCTTTCCAGCGCCTCCTGAGCCTGGGTTACGCTGTACTTTTTGAAACGGAGGAAGCGTAGCAAGAAACGGGAATCTAAAAATGTTATTGTTATTAATGTAGAAAAATTGAAAATAATATTTTCCATGATATACCTATTTAGGTATATCCACAATCCACACAACAAGGTCTTTTCGATCTCGTTCTAAAAATACTAAAAATCACTGCAACACTGCACATCATTCAATGGCGGCCATTTTTGTTGTTTACAATTCTTGTGCAATGGCCGCCATTAAATGATGTGCAGTGTTGCAGTGATTTTTAGTATTTTTACTACGAGATCGAACATACCTTGTTGTGTGTATATCATAATTTAGAAAAATACAAAAAATGCATTTTTCTACTCCTATTACGGAATTTGACCCTTCTAATATCACTTTTATCTATGGAATGACATATATTCCGTAAAGTGTTACAGAATGAAACATGATGACAGAATAAACACTCGTGGCGACATCTCTGTTTTTAATATCTAAGAAATTTTAGACCGATCCAACCTCACTTTCTTTTAATTAAATTATTTTTCTATGGTATTTTATGGAAACGTAGAAAAAGTATAGTCTGAAACACGTTTGGAATTGCATATTCCGCTCTAGTGAAACCGTCAAACTCGCCTTCGGCTCGTGTGACAAACTCTTCACTCGAGCGGAATATGCTGTATTCCAAACTTGTTACAGAATATACTATTATTGCATTAAAATGTAATTTACATAATACTATTTTATCATATTATTTAGATGAATTAATACTTAGAAAACCTTTTTTAAATTTAAATTAATTCGATTTTTAAATATTAATCCCGGCGCATTCGCCAATTTTTACAAAAATTATCAAAAATGTCGACAGTTTGTAATAAAGGTGGTTTGTAAATATTATAATTTTATCAGTTATACTACAGGTTTTATGCTTAGATAGAAAAAAACATATTTTTTATGAGCACAAAATGAAAGTAAGGACATTTTACATACTTTACAGTTATTATAATAACTGTAAAGTAAAAAATATAAGTATTCAATTTTATTATTTATTTTATGTAAAAGAAAAACTAAACCATTTTAACTGTGGAGAAAATTTGGAAGAGTTGAGTAAAAAAACTATAAATGTTATCGATTTAAAATATTTTCATACAGGATGCACCAGTATTATGTGTATTATTTTATTAGCTAGCGGTTCCATTTCACGGAGAGAAATGTATGGTAAATTTTAGATAGTAAAAAAATATAGTAAAATTTACTTTAACAAATTTTTAGGGTAACAATATTATATATTCGTCAATACAATATTAAGATTGTAATACAAAATACAATTTTAGTAAAGATTACAATACCAATATTACTAAATCATAAATGTATAATATATATTTTAATTTTTAATATGTTCGTATAGTAAATTTATTTTACTATCTACAAATAGTAATATTTACTATATGATTTAATCAAATGTAAGTTGTACATCTAATATTATAATATATTACACATTAATAAAAAATATAATAAAAATAAAGATACTTTTATGTATAAGGTAAATAAACAATATATTTAAATATAGTATACAATATAGTAACTCATGACATTTTAAACATTTAATTTTCTTAGTTTCTTCAATAAACTTTCTTGACCCATTACTGGTAATACTTATAAGAAAGAATTGAACCTACTTGGTTGCATAGTATGTACCGATTGCGGCAAAGGCCACGTCGCGACGCGTCGTTAGACGGTGTGGATCACGTGATGTTCTTACATCTCGCCTCTGTTTGTTGGCTTACCAACCATGTTATATAAGCTCAGGTATTTCTTTGTTTTGGGTGTGTTCCACTACTACAAGTTGCTCGACAGTGTCGTGTTGACACTGGTGATACCCAATATAGGTCAAAACACCTGTCTATCGCAGTGGCGTAACAAATTCTGAGTGGGCCCCCCCGCAAACGATTTTAATGGGCCCTCTTTACAATAATTAAAAAGTTTATTTAATAGTTAATTTTTAAAATAGTTTATCATAGTACTTTTAAAGCTACATTATATATATAATATTTTTTAAATTAAAAATTTTGACAGGTAGGTATAGAGTATATACGATAGACAGACATACGATAAGCAAATAAAAAAGGATTAGGTAAGAAAAATTGCTGTATCTGCAATTTTTGGTAGTAAAACATAAAATATTTAATTAATTTTGGTTTAAAAATATCTTATTCTACATATATACCTTTTTTATGCTGGATCATTTTTGTAATTCTATAATATATAATATCTTATTAAGATTCTTTTAAAAAAATATTTAAATAATAATTACCTAAACATTTTCTGTTCTTATTACCAAATTTTGCCTTTCTTAGAACGGCAGTATTATACTATTATATCAGCAATAATAACAATTTAAAAATATTAATAATTTAAAAAATGTATACATATCTTACCCAGTTAAAACCATATTGTAGACAGTCTTAAAGAAGTTAAATTAAAAAAAAATTAAAAACATAAACACAAAATGCGATTGTCTAAGTATTTATAGATTTACTACAAAAAACGGTCTGATCTTCTCGAGTTTTTTTTGCAAATTCAGTTATAATATTGTCAATGTTTAATGTCTTAATAAACTCATGTTCAATACTAATAATTGATAAATTACAAAGACGTTGTTTTACCATAGTGTTACGAAGATATGTTTTCACTATTTTTAGTTTCCAAAAAGAACGCCTTGGGCCCCCTGACCGTCTGGGCCCCCCCGCGGTGCGGGGTCTGCGGGGGTGCTTATTACGCCACTGGTCTATCGGTATTTGAAGTTGATGGAACGCACTCAAAACAAAAAACTTTGGCGAGGTGTAGGTTCAATTCCTTCTTATAACATTTTTTATATTAAAAAGTACAATAAATATGTTACAATTTTTAATTGCTAAGATATAAAAATATTCGATTTTAAAATATTTTATATTTAAAATGGCAACATAATATTTTAAAATTTACTATACTTTAGTAATGGAAAGAATCTAATTATAATAAGAATTAAAAACAAAATTGGTTGAGAATAATAATATTTAACCTTAAGGTTTAACATACGTGGATATTTAAAAATTACTGAATATGCATAGTATCTGGCAATATACAAGATTGTTGTCCCAAATAGTAATATAAATTATAGTAAAGGGTATTATAATTAATTACAAGCCTGAAATTTATAAATTGAAAAAAAGCCAGCGGTCAATATTTAACTTTGTTTCTGCTGGAAATTGTGAGTTAAATTAAAAGCGTTTATAATCCGTTTAAACCTATTTTTCTACAATATTTTGAACAAAATGCCACAGTGATATTTATGGCGTATTCTATTTGAAATAAGAAAGTTACTTACGGTTAAACCGAAAATGCCATTTTGTTTAAAAAATCACAAATTGGATTTTTGTGTAAATTTTAAACTAAGCAGCGTATAAAAAACTCAAGAAACAAAAATTCTGTAAATAGAAGGAACCTAATATAAATCAAATTTAACAATTTTAACATTTGTACATATTGACAAAAAACGCAAAAAACTATTTTTGTTTTTTTTCTCTCACCCATTCGACATGTCTTGATCCTGGGATTCTGCACGATCCAGTCCCTAAGGGAGGCCAGCGCCGTCTGACGGGAGTTTTCGTCTTCACGCAGCTCCTCCCTGGCGATATTCTGCAACTCCTCTGAGAGGTTGCAGACGTACTCGTCGGGATCGGTCACCCACTCGCGTTCAGACATCTCACTGGACACTTCTGCAACACGGACAAATCACCTAATGAACACTTTGTAGAAAGTCTTTACGGTATTTGTTCAATGTGGATTGGTTTCGGTATCGGTGGACAGTTTCTTGAAAAAATGCGTTGGATTATTCAATAAATATCTGACTTACTTAGTAGTTATGTTGCTACAAATGCATAACCGCATGATCGCTTTCAATATTTATTGATACTTGCACGCGTCGTGGTAATAGTTTTATTTTATACAAGTAACTTTTACAAGCATGTTTAACTTTTTGTTATAAAATAATGCATAATATAATTTCAGTGAGAATATTCTTAGGATCATGCTATATTTCTTCTAAAGAACATGCTTAAAAGACATATAGCATGATCCTAAGAATATTCTTACTGGCCTATAGGCAAGTTCTTAGAAGGTGCAAAGTTTTATTGGTAAAAATTAGTCTACTCTAAACATATGCTTAGAATGTTAAGAAAGTAATTGCTCTAAAAAGTTCATTTAGGAATATTCCTGTTAAGCATATTTAGTTCAGTTACCTATATAATAGTAAAATATACCATAAACTATAATTACGTAGTAATTAGTATTAAATACTAAGTAAAAAAACAATCCAAAATATTTTTTTTATAGTTATTTGACAAATTAAAACAATATTCGATAACAAAAATACTTTTTCTATATGTTTTTTATTTTATGTTAAAAATAATTATTTATTAATTTGTATACCGATTTTTTATTTCTGAATTAACATTTTTATGTATAATAATCCTATAGGATAGTTATAACTATCTTCAACTTCAATCTAATCTGACTTATCCCACAAAATTTTCCAATTTTACTTTTTATGAAATAATGTCAAAACTTATGGTTTAGAGGTCAAATTGTATATTTAATATTTTTAAATAAATATATATTAATATGTCGCAAAATTTAAGGGGACGACAAATACATTTCACTTTCATATTATGACAGTAAAGTACAACATATTAGAACGTGGGTATCTGACTTATTTGGAAATATTCTCAAAAGCTTCCTAGAAGCTCCATAAGAAACCTTCTAAGACATTCGAAATACGTATTCTTAAAATGTTCTTAGGATGCTTTTAGGAAGGTTTTAAGAAGCTTCTAAGAATCTAATTTCATCATTAAAAGGGTATCTATTGAATGTTTTAAAAGTCCCTAAGAACTTTCTTAGCAATAAGGGAAGGTTCTAAGAATATTCCATTATTCCAGGTCATATCTTCTTAGAAGATTCTTAAGGGGGGAAATCCATCAGTACTAAAATTGGTCCTCATTATGTCCTCCTCATAGGGGGAACAGGAGGTAACTTTAAAATTTCCAATGGAACACCCTATTTTTTTATTGTAGATTCGGATCATTCGACTAAAAATAGGTAGATTTTGTCTAAAACATTTTTTTATATTTGTAATAGATGGCGCTGTAATGAAAAAAAATCAATTTTGTTCGATTTTTCTTCTGTATACGATTCTGCAATAATTTGTCTATAAAAATGTAACTTTTTTGGTAATAATTATCTTATTAAATTAAATCTGATTTTTTAAGTACCCACGATTTCTTAACTAATATTTAAGTTTCCTTTGGTTTAAGTTTTATACATTATTTCATTCGGTGATAATTATCAATTGCGCACCATGGTCACTTTTTACCTGCCACCATTAAATCCTTTAATTTAAAGGATTATTTTTTTTGACAGTTCTCTGTATTGTTGGGACATTGTTGAGGCATTGTTGTTGAGGGAACCTACAGCGAATTACAGCGATAATTTTTTGAAAATTTTCTCTGGTAGTTGCTATATATAAAAAACAAATTAAATCTTAATTAAATGTTGTTTTATTCATTATGAAATTCTTATTTGTTAACTGTACATTTCGTCTCATGGTGCAATTCTATTGGCCGACATTTGGGACGGAAAAATAATCCCCCGAATACCACACGAGCTTCAAAATTATCTGGCATTTCCCTCAAGGTTCCCTGCAAACAAATAAAGTCGTCAAGTTTTTCAGGAAAAATCACTCGCGCTTCGCGCTCGTGATTTTTTAACCTGAAAAACTTGACTCCTTCATTTGTTTGCAACGAACCTATCGGGAAAAATACCCGATAATTTTGAAGCTCTTGTGGTATTATAAGTGATTATTATACTATTTTTAATAAAAATACCTAATTTAAGGTAAAAAAACAGTATTTTGTCAATTAATTAATTTAATCCTAATTGAGGCATAAAAATGGTATTTAGTTATAAATAATAATTATTATTGAGATATAAAGAAACTATTTATAGTTTAGCATTATTTAATCAATTTAGTTTGAAGATTAATTTGCAATCAAAAAGACCTCCTTTCGTTAAGCAGTTAATATGAATCCATAATGAATTTTTTAACGGTGGAAGAAAAAATAGAAATGATTTTGATTTATGGAGAAGCAGGCAGGAATCTTGATGATCCCAGACCGCACGGAATCTGCCTGAACATTCTGAGATTATTCCTAAAAATGCTAGAATATTTACAATCAATCTATGAATATTCCTGGGGAATATTTCAAATAAATTATTATATGAATGTTCCCGAATAATCCAGCATATTCCAAGAATATATTTGGGAATATACCCAAAACTAGATCAAAATTAACAGCTATAGCCATAGAAAAAGAATATAGCTATAGCTGCATTTTGGGCAACTGATTGATTAATGTACCTATAGGTAATATTGTTTGTTAAACAATATAGGTATAAGAGTATTAATATTATTAATATTAGAAGCCATATTGGGGTGTAAATTATTTAGTATGTGCTTATTATTACTTGTACCCACAGACCAAGTCTGTGCTTGTACCTTAAAGTATAATTAAGGTATAATTATACCTAATTAATATAATAAGTCTAGACTAGCTTGGACCTGTACGTTATATAATTTATTTATAATTATAAATATTATATACAGGGTGTCCGGGAAAAGGAGGTCAATCCGTTAACCATATATTCCTTGAGTTAAAACAATAAGACTTTCATAATACCATTTTTCAATTTAGAGCTTCATGTTCGATATACAGGGCGACAAAGTTTGAAATTTAAAACTGATTTTTTTTAATAATTCGAGTAATTGATAAGATATTAAGTTTAAATTCGGTACACTACTTCAACATAAATAGTTACATTTTTTGAGACCAACAAAACAAAAAACAATTGTCAAATAATCAAAATAGGGGGTCCAGTACTCACTGACTCCCCCTGTTTTTTAGTACGTGCGCCAATGACTTCCAAACAGTATTTTTTCAGGTAATCATTTATTGTTGAAAAATGTTTGTCTCTTATAGAATTTTGATAAAATGATTTGTTTTAGAGATAATTTGTAAAGTATGGGTCAGTCCATATCAAATTTTCGAAATTTAATTTTTTTTTTGAAAAAATTTAGGTCATGTGATATATCATAAAAAAGGTCTTTAAAATAAGCCATCACTCACCTTTCTACTTTTAATAGTTTACGAGATATCGCTATTTTTGTAAGTACTTGCAAGACCCAAATTTATCGGAATTTTTTGATTTTCAAAAATCAATAAAACAAAAACCACCTATCGAAAAAAAATCATATATGGGATTTTTGAGTTTTTTAGTGAGGTAAACAAATTTACCAAAAATTATCAAAATCGGAGATGGTGGGGGAAGAACCTTTGGTTGATTTGATATGGACTGACCCATACTTTACAAATTATCTCTAAAACAAATCATTTTATCAAAATTTTATAAGAGACAAATTTTTTTTAACAATAAATGATTACCTGAAAAAATACCGTTTGGAAGTCATTGGCGCACGTACTAAAAAATAGGGGGAGTCAGTGAGTACTGGACCCCCCTATCATTGGCGGATCCAAGGGGGGGGCGATGGGGGCGATCGCCCCCCCCGGAAGTAAGTTATCAAGTTGAAATTGAACATAACTTTTTAAATTAATATAGAAAATAATAAAAAAATGGAATAACTTTAATTTCAACTTTCTTATTATTTACAAAAATTTTCAACTCCGCCCCCCCCAATGACACATTCTAGATCCGCCCCTGCCCCCTATTTTGATTATTTAAGAATTGTTTTTTGTTTTGTTAGTCTCAAAAAATGTAACTATTTATGTTGAAGAAGTGTACCGAATTTAAACTTAATATCTTATCAATTACTCAAATTATTAAAAAAAAACAGTTTTAAATTTCAAACTTTGTCACCCTGTATATCGAACATGAAGCTCTAAATTGAAAAATGGTATTATGAAAGTCTTATTGTTTTAACTCAAGGAATATATGGTTAACGGATTGACCTCCTTTTCCCGGACACCCTGTATAAT
The DNA here is from genome assembly GCA_921294245.1 of Brassicogethes aeneus. NCBI lineage: Eukaryota > Metazoa > Arthropoda > Insecta > Coleoptera > Nitidulidae > Brassicogethes > Brassicogethes aeneus. The sequence goes on along the minus strand of OV121132.1, from coordinate 4,231,230 downwards.
AATAATTCGTACACATGCACAAAGTATATTTATACATAAATGTGTGCTCACTGATAACTTGTGTATACAAATTTTACGTATTTAAAATAAGCGCCTTTAATATCGCTACTCCGTGGCGGGGCCACTCGGCTCTGCGCGCGCACGGCAGAGATTCTCGGCTCTGCGGCAGACAGGCAGGTTCTTCTCTCTGGACAGGTTCACGAATTTGATGAAGACGGTGTGTGTTGAGAGTGACGCTGCAGCCATTTTCTAGTTTCTAGTTAATTGTTAAAAGGTAAGTTCTAGTTTTTAGCTAATTGCTCCTTCTTTAATTATATTAAAATACTAAATGCTGTTTAAAACTATATCTACTTCTTTATCTTCATTTAATTAGGTAAAAATGAGTCCCCAAACAGTTCATTTTCCAACCGGCTTTTGTAGTTGTATTTTATAATTATAATAAGTTGACTTTCAACATTTAAAGTGCTTTAGACACAAAGTCGACATTTGTTTTTAATTATATTTTATAATTACATCGCTTATTATTATGTTTTGACATTTTTAATTACATACCTAAGTATTTCTACTCACTGAAGTGGGCAAGACGGATCGTTTGGGAATAAAACGATAAAGCCTATACCACAAATTGTGTAGTTTAGGCACATAATCTATTCTACAGGGTGAGTTTTTTAAAGTGTTACAAGGCAATATCTTGAAAACGGTTTTTTTGTGAAATTTTAATGAAGTAATGAGGACACGGGGGGACATATTTGGATATATTTTTGAAATTTACCCCTCCACCCCATTTTGAGGGGCGGGGGGTAACTTTGGATTTTTCAATGGAATGATGTACTTTTTTTATGAAATTCGAATAAAAGTGCTTTTAATTTAAGTTAATTTACAAATTTTCAGGTTAAAATGGTGTCTCTGGAAGGTGGCCATACCATTAGTGAATGTGTAAAAAAGCCATGAAAACCATACTCGATGATAATTTGGCAAACAGCTACAGCTTCAAAGGACACAAAGCTAAAAAGAATTTTACCGCCCATAAACATTTTGTAACGTTAATTATAGGTATGAAATACTGTAAGTTGTTATCAACACTCCACATATAGGTAATTTTATTTTAGATTGCGTAAGAAATCATGTGCCGCAAGCTACCACAAAGGAAATAGAGGATCAAATGGAAGTCTGGCTGACCAAAGCAAAAAGAAGGATGGAAGCGCTTCAGCAGTAGAAATGTGCAATTCCAATTTATACAGGGTTACTGTATTACAGTACCAAAGAATTTGTTTTTATTTCGTTATATATGTATGTATTTTATTTCGTTATATATGTATGTATTTTATTTCTTATATATATATATATGTACATTGTATATATATGTATATACACATTGTACCCATGTACTACAATTGCTTTTATTAAACTATTTAATATGAAGTTGTCTTTATGTCCAAAAAGGTCCTTAAAAATAACAAAAAAACCCGAAAATTCTTTCAACATTCCGGCCTACTAAATTTTAATAAGACTGGAATATTCCCAGAATCAATTTTAAAAGAAATTATGGAATAACTTAACAATATTTGAAGGGCAGATTCTGGGAATATATTTTTCACCATGCTATGGATAAATAAAAAGCGGACATTTTTATATATCAGGAATATTCGTGGGAATATTCTAGGACGTTTGGAATAATCCTAAAAATATTCCTGGAATAATACTGGAATAGGACTGTGCGGTCTGGGATGCTGTTAATATCTACGCTCAGCGTTTTCCGGATAAAATTCGATCACGTACTTATTTTCACCGTACAGTCAAGCAGTTTACTACAAACGGGAGTGTTCACCCGAAAAAGAGAGTTCGTCGAGCAACAGTCACAGGTGGAAATAATGAAATTAATGTATTAGCAGCAACGGCCGCTAATCCTAGTGCAAGCACACGAGAATTATCTAGAGATTTTGGAATACCCCAGAGCAGTGTTAGCAGAATATTAAAAGGAAATGCGAATTAATAAATGCATTGAAGTCGAAGGCCACCATTTTGAGCACCTACTTTAATTAAAATTTTTAAAATAAATAAAAACCAAGTATTTTATTATTTTAGCCTAAAATATAGAAAAATAGGCAACAAAATATTTTTTTAATTTTTATTTTCTTTATTTTAAATTTTATTCAAAGCGCATTTAAAATATAAGTATTATGTACTACTTCACACGAATTGTAATTGTAAAAATATCATAAAAAAGATGTTTTAAGTGAAGGTAACGATATTTTAGAATTAATTTGAAAATCTGTTAAGCAACATAAAGAACATTTTTCTAATGCCTAAAATCTGTTAAATAGACAAAATTATATAACCATCGCTACATAGCTTTATTAATGCTTATAGATATGTTATATAAGGTGGTTTGGTCGATAATTTGCCTTCTTATTACCGCCTTACAGACGAAAAACGAAAAGTGTTACACGTAAATAAAGAATGACCCACTTTAAAGAATGTATGGGTGCTTAGGTAAATAATTTATTTTGTAATATCGCCTCATATTTAAGATAAAGTTAATAAAACTCAAGAAATAATACATTATTTAGGAAAAGATATACAAAGTGCACCAAATCTAGGTATGTGTATTCTTAAGTAGAATCTTATATTCATATTAAATGGAAAATTGACTGTATCTCAAAAACTGTTCCACTTTTTTATCTTTTGACGACTTTTTCGGATTCAGGGGAAAATTTTACATAAGAATAGGCTGTTAAATTTTGGGATACCATGGTATTCCATGGTTAACCATTGCACAAGTGAAAAAGCAGCCACTATTAACTATTAAATTAGTTACTTTTGACTAATTCATTTTTAGAGAGTATATAATGACGAGGAATCATAATTTCGTGTGTGTTCCGAACCATACAGTTGGTTAAACTTGTTAATGAGTATTCTAAATGGGAAATGTTTTGATTGACTGCCTGAAATCACGTACTTTTTTAACGAAATAATTTGTTAAGCATTAACAAAATAATCTGTAACCTTTAAAATTAACAAAATGCATAGTACCTTTACAAAACTTTTGGTAAAATATTTTCCTTTGTTAAAATAATAATTATAACAAAAAATTATGTTACAAACTACAAACTCATGTTAACAAATCTGATTTTTATAACAGTGTATTATAGTAGTTCCAATCACATGTTTTAATGTAGATAATTATTTAATTGAGGATGTAAGTATGAACTTATCAATTCTAACAATCTTCCTTCGGAAACCGAACAGTCAAAGACCAAAATTATTGTAATTTGTGAGCCTCGAAAACAATTCAAATCAAGCATAATTCCCGCCGATGTTTTCTTACCGAAACCGTCAGGTGAAAGTGACGTTACATAAACAAAAGTGCATGCGTTGCAGGTATGATTGCATAATCAGGTGCACCGTCACCCGGCTCGCCATCAGCTGTGCCATTTACTCGCATTTCTTTTGTTTCGCTTCTTGCGTTCCACAGCGCGCTTTCAAGGTTACTCGGTGAGGGTTCCAGTTTTCGATGAATATTTTTTAAAGATAAATTGCTGTTTTAGGTAATTTTTTTATTTCGTTTTTGTATATAAATTTCTTTCTCGGATTTCTTATCCCTTTTCTGGATTCTGAAGGTAACTACTAATTCCTTGGTCTGACTTCTGAAATAGTTTGTTGCAAATATCATTAAGTGTTGTATCTCTAGTTTGTGAAGCATTTATAATGTTTAGGACGGAACAGGATGATTTATATATATCTAATATTTTTTCGGGTGGTATGTTAAAAGTATTTTCCAAATTTATTAATTTTGTTGCCATTAGTTTTTTATGGCACTGTATTTAAATCACTGTTATTCTGCAAGATGTCCTGTGACGAAGAAATCACTATATTACTTACTCTCTAAAAATGACTTAGTCAAAAATGTCATAGCGAAAAAGCGGCCACTAATAATTCTCGTCAACAGCAATTTGTATCCAGGACATTTAGCAGTCAATTCCTATGAAATATTATTCGCTGAATCCGAAAATGTCAAAATTTATAAAAGTAGAACAGTTTTTGAAATATAATCAATTTTACATATAATATGGAATTGACTATATCCCGACAAGTCGAAATCTCTATTTTTTTTAAACACATATACAGTGTGTTTCATTTTGATTGGCGCCAATTCGGTAATTATTACAATTTTTATATACACATAACTTTACATCATGATATCAAATAACAAAAATTGTTGAAGATAAATTGCTGTTTTAGATAATTTTTTTTATTTCGTTTTTGTAAATATCATATAATTCATAAATTTCTTTCTCGGATTCCTCATCCCTTTTCTCGATTCAGAAGGTAACTACTAATTCCTTGGTCTGACTTCTGAAATAGTTTCTTGCAAATATCATTTAGTGTGGTATCTCTAGTTTGTGAAGCATTTATAATGTTTAGGCCGGAACAGGACGATTTATATATATCTAATATTTTTTCGGGTGGTATGTTAAAAGTATTTTCCGAATTTATTAATTTTGTTGCCATTAGTTTTTTATGTTTTCTATCATGCACTGTATTTAAATCACTGTTATTCTGCAAGATGTCCTGTGACGAAGAAATCACTACATTACTTACTCTCTAAAAATGAATTAGTCAAAAATGTCATAGCGAAAAAGCGGCCACTAATAATTCTCGTCAACAGCAATTTGTATTTTTAATTTTTATTTATTTAATTCTTATTTTATTTAGTACCCCAGTGGGGGCATTTAAAATAAAAATAAATACAAAATTATCATTCTCCAAATTTGTTGTATTATTTATTAAAGTTTAGTGACCCACCTTGGGGGAACCAGTTCATTCATTTAGAATGGACCAGTTTAACTGCATTAAAATTACTGTTTAAAGGTATTGTCAAGGTTAATTTCTTCATGATTGCTCCAATTCCCTGTTGACATTTATATTTTGTTTTATCTGATATTGATACTTTTTATATTATTAGGAAATTTTAGCTAAACGTTGCAAAAATGGTGGATGCATCGGGGTTACAGATAAAACGTGAATATTTTGCAATGTAAAAATATTTTTTAAACACATATAGGGTAAACCACATAGTTATTGGACACTTAAGGAATATTATGCCCTTGTTTTAAAGATTTTAGTTTTTTTCTTATAAATATATCAAAAGGATAGTTTCTTTGTTTAAACTTTATTTACCTTTACTTAAAAATAAGAATATTTGAATTTTTAATGATAGTTAAAAACATGCAAAAAAGTATAGTAATTGGACACATGGACCATAGTTATTGGACATACAATTTTTATATAAACATAACAACATTACATCAAATACCATAAATTGTTAAATATTTTTTAAAGATAAATTGCTGTTTTAGGTAATTTTTTTATTTCGTTTTTGTAAATATCATATAATTCATATATTTCTTTCTCGGATTCCTCATCTCTTTTCTGGATTCTGAACTACTAATTCCTTGATCTGACTTCTGAAATAGTTTTTTGCAAATATCATTAAGTGCGGTATCTCTAGTTTGTGAAGCATTTATAATGTTTATGCCGGAACAGGATGATTTATATATATCTAATATTTTTTCGGGTGGTATGTTAAAAGTATTTTCCGAATTTATTAATTTTGTTTGCCATTAGTTTTTTATGTTCTCTATCATGCACTGTATTTAAATCACTGTTATTCTGCAAGATGCCCTGTGATGAATAAATCACTATATTACTTACTCTCTGAAAATGAATTAGTCAAAAATGTCATAGCGAAAAAGCAGCCACTAATAGTCTAAGATCCCAAGTAAGGTCGACCTTCACCCATCTGCTTACCAGATGAAAATTATATTTTATCAAATAAAATATGTTTCTGAACATAAACCAATAGGGTTGCCATAAAAAATATGATCAAGGCTAGCTAAAATAAATAAAAAATTAAAAAAAAAATAATTAATTTTTTAAATTTCACCGACTTGCTTGCCAAATGAACGAAATTCCAATGGAAAGCATACAACATACGGAATATGTAACAGCTAGGTTGCCTACCTTTTTCTGGTCCCTATTACCTGGTTGCTTTGTACAGGGTGATCCCCTATAATGTCGCCCCCCTTTAACTTTTTTATTTTAAGTGTCCCAAAAAATTTAAAAGTGTGGTTATGTAGGAACTAAAAAATACTTTTTTTCTACGTATAAAGAAAATTGGAAAATTGATAAGTATACAGGGAAAACAAAAAGTTTATTTTTTTCAATGGATCACCCTATATATGAATTTATTTTTCGATTCCTTGTAAAATTCTAAGCATATTTCATTTATCATACCATATACCTAAATTCAACCGTTTCTGAAATATTTAAATTATTTTTAAGATAATAAGTTGAAATAGTTTGTTTTTCTCTGTCTGAGTACGCCATTTTTACTTATTTAACAACACTTATTGACATAATGTCACTATAGTAATTTATTTTCAATAAAAATTTTGGTATACTGAGGCTTCTTGATTTCTAACAGTTTAAAAAAACATTTAATGATGACATTTCGAATGCGAATATTTCAGAAACGGTTGAATTTAGGTATATGGTTTGTTATATAAATTATGCTCAGAATTTTACAAGGAATCGAAAAATAAATTCATATATACGGTGATCCATTGAAAAAAAATAAACTTTTTGTTTTTCCCTGTATACTGATCAATTTTCCAATTTTCTTTATACGTAGAAAAAAAGTATTTTTTAGTACCTACATAACCAGACTTTTAAATCTTTTGGGACACTTAAAATAAAAAAGTTAAAGGGGGGCGACATTATAGGGGATCACCCTGTACAAAGCAACCAGGTAATAGGGACCAGAAAAAGGTAGGCAACCTAGCTGTTACATATTCTGTATGTTGTATGCTTTCCATTGGAATTTCGTTCATTTGGCAAGCAAGTCGGTGAAATTTAAAAAATTAATTATTTTTTTTTAATTTTTTATTTATTATAGCTAGCCTTGATCATATTTTTTATGGCAACCCTATTGGTTTATGTTCAGAAACATATTTTATTTGATAAAATATAATTTTCATCTGGTAAGCAGATGGGTGAAGGTCGACCTTACTTGGGATCCTCTACTATAATAATTTTCGTCAACAGCAATTTATATCCAGGACATTTAGCAACTATAAAGTGTCCGATAATTGTCTACTTTACCCTACAGTGTGTTTCATTTTGATTGGCCCCACACGGTATTTATTTAAAAATAGATTAATTAAAAAAACATTTAAATTGTCGAACTGGAAAAGCTGTATCTTTTGAAGAAAAAAAGTATTACGAGAACTACACATTCGCTTAGTTTTTTACTCTAGCTTATACAGAGTGTTCACAAATTAAGGTCATAAATAAAAAAAATAGAAAATAATTTAATTAAAGGCATAATATTAATAAAATAACTATATACAAATTTGTACTGGCACTTTTAAATGGATTATTTAATAATATTTTTGTCATAATTAAATTAATGTCCTGTATTTAAAATTTGGTATAATAAAAAAAAATAATCGTATTTAAATTTTAAATACCATTATTTTTTTTTATTATTTCTGACCATAATTTGTTAACACTCTGTATAAGGTAGAGTAAGAAAACTAGGCGAATCTGTAGTTCCTGTAATACCTAAAAAAATGACAGAATTTTTTTGCAAAATCTTTCCTAGAGTTTTTTAGTGCTTAAAAAATAGGAAGTGACTTTTATATGCATTAAATATACTTTCACCAAAAAAAGATTTTAAATTGAAAGGAGTCTGATACCAGTGTACTGAGAATTATTTAATAGTTCTTAAAAAAAAATGTAGATTTACAATAATTAAAAAAATCAATTAAACCCCAGAATTACTGCAAACAATTTACATATTGATTTTTTGTTGTTAAGTTCGTAAGTAAATTCCTACCAGGATCCTGAGAACTTGACTGGCAACAGCAACGTTGCTTTAAAAAAATATATAATAGAATCCAATTGACAACAATAATTATTAACAAAAGATAATTACCAATAAATTTTGTAAATTTAACAAAAAGCCACTGTTAATTATTGCTTTCTCTAATTCATTGTTCATTACCTAACATCACAAATACATAAAACGCCTAATACATCGGATTGCAATAACAAATGAACACCAAGTGGATTTTAACATTCAAAAGTGGCACACAGACCTGCGGTATAACACTTTTCGTTTATATTATTAATACAATTCAGGATTATATAATGTGTGCGTCAATAAAATGGCTATTTGAATAGCGTTATGTAAAAATGGTACGAGTTATACAATGAAATATTATTCTTTAGATAAGTTGGGCATAAGGCGAAACGAAAAGAAAAAGTAGGACAAATATTTTGTAGAGACCGTATTCTAGGCAGAATGCCTATAGTCAATTTTGATAGGTCGTAATAATTTATTTGTTCAAAATATGGATATTTTTAGTGCAACTTAAATTTTGCCTTTTTTGCCATTTTAAAAATATAAATATAAAATGCCTAAACCTTGCCTAAAATAGGAAATACAATGCCTTTTTATTACTTTTAATTTTTTTAAATATACAGGGTGAGTTTTAAGTTAACGCGTTTCTTTTAACAGCGTGTAGAAATCAGATAAACAAATAAATATTTTAAGTAACTTTTTTATCAAAACTCAAAAATAAGAGAGTTATAGGCCTTCCAAGTTTAATTAAATTTTGAGCCGGTCCTGGCTATTGTTAACAAAAAACATAACCATAAAAATAAAAATAACAAAATAAACAATGCAAAATGTCATCTATGACAACAAACATAACCATTGAAATCAAAATGACATTTAGCAATAAAAAATGTCAGTTTTTTTGTGCCTCAATTATTGTTAAAAATGGTTCATAATTATAGCAACAATGAATTAGTGGAAATGTTACTAATTTATGGAGAGTGTCGTCAAAATGCAAATGCTGCAACTTAAGTAAATAATGACATTTTTTATTGCAAAATGTCAATTTGATTTAAATGGTTATGTTTGTTGTCAAATATGACACTTTGCATTGTTTATTTTGGTATTTTTATGGTTATGTTTTTCGTTAACAATACCCAGGACCGGCTTAAAATTTAATTAAACTTTGATGGGCTATAACTTTTTTATTTTTGAGTTTTGATAAAAAAGTTACTTAAAATATTTATTTGTCTAGCTGATTTCTACACACTGTTAAAAGGAACGCGTCAACCTAAAACTCACCCTGTATTTTGTAAATTGTAGACACAACGAAGCGCCGACCACCACTCCGACCTATGCACAGAACGATAGACAGCGATTTAGATTTAAGACTGTGTGTATTTTTTTGCAAGTGTAAGAATTTTGAATACTTTGTTACAATATTTAAATGCCTAAAAGTCCGGTCTCTAGTAATTTGTATTGGAATTGAATATAATATGTGATGAAAAGGAACCTATAGTCGGACAAACAAAATTTAAATAAATTTTTTCAAATACCTACCTACTACACTAAATTTTGAAAATTTTGAGACCAAATTCCTTCCCCTACCTTGAAAATTAGCCGAGTTAAGCTGTTTTAAATTTTTTCAAACTTTCAAACAATGCCATGGATTAAAAATTTGCTCTACAATCAAATCCATAAAATTCCAAAAATCGATTTTTGATCCTACTCTTTCTGTTTTTGCCTCTTCTTATAGCGACAAGAGGTCACTTTTCTCCTTTTGCATCGCAAATTTTTTTGTAGACATTCCTACTTATTGGTTTGTAATTCAATAAAAAATAGGATTTGTAATATTAAAATTAAAAATACCTGTTTTAAAAATAGACATCAATAGATGATAAGACAGCGAACTTAAGTTATTAATTAGGTACCTACCTACATGGTTTTCAGTTTTAATAGGTATAAATTAAAAAAATATATATTTTTTCCTATATGGAGAATAAACTGTAGGTTCATGTAAAAATGTTTTTTTACTTTAACTTTATTGAATAAATAATTACTTATACGGGATTCCCTTACAATTTTAACTTGTTTTTGGCTTGGTACTTATTAATCAAAATTAAGTTGATTATAGAATTTAGGTTCTAGTGGTATGGTAAAGGGATTCATTGCAATCTAAAAATATCAGTTGAGCTTCTAAAGTGTTTACCGTTATGAATAATCTGCATTTAATTTTTTTTCTACCAATATGTTGCCTTGGATATTATTTTGTTTAACATAGTGGTTAATTAAATGTTTTTAATAATATAGCAGTTGATATTTATAATAAATTATAAATTTAATTGTTGTTGACATGATGAGGTATATTTATTAAGAAGAAAATATTAAATCAGTTGAGGCCACCAAAAAACTTTTTTTGCGTAATATCCAATTTTCTGTTTCTTAAATTGAAAAATCGCTTGGTTTCTTATCATTCTTAAATTATCAACACCAATACACCAGATATGAACAATTCTTACTTTTTCTTGACGAATAGAATTGCTCAAATTTTAAGCCATAAGAGCTGTTTGACTCATTTATTCAAAATATTTGGTCACGAAGAAAATCTAGCGAAAACCTTATTTTCGTCATCTACAGTGTGTTTCATTTTGATTGGCGACAATTCGGTATTTAGTTCAAAATAATGCGATTTAAAAAAAATATTTTTAGTTTGTAGAACTCAAAAAGCTGCATCTTTTGATAAAACATTGTTATATGTAATTTCCATGGCCATATATGATTAATAGAAGGTCTACGAAAACGTCAAAAGTTATTAAACATTTTTTAAATTTAAAAACAGATGGCGTTTCTGAATTTGGCTTACCCAAAACCCTTATTAAAACGATATAATATTGTATTAAAATCGTATCAGGAAGGTCAAAAAGTAAGGTCAAACTTTGACAAAAATCAATTTTTTTAAGCATTCTAGCAAAGATTTTGCAAAAACATTCTGTCATTTCAAAATAGAGCTTTTCCAGTAGTACAACCTATTTTTTTTACACCAAGTTGTCGCATATAGGGCCATATCCACTGATTTAAGTTTGAACCAATTTGGCAACATAGCAAATTTTAAATTGTAGATTTGTAGGTTCTCTTACATATACTTAAATATATGTTTATTACATTATAAGAGTGATACATGTATTATTAAATATACACATAAATACATTTATAGCTGACTAAACCTTATTATTGACAAAAACTTGGTTTGCGGCAATATAAATCACAACAATTGGGTTATGTTCGCAGTTTGCAATGTGTTTTGTAAATTTGCATTAGAAGGTATGAAAAAGGAAAATTACGGCTTAAAGCCTCTGAAAAGAACAAAGAAATTTTGTTGAAGTTGGTGAAAATTTTGTTCTAGTGTTTGTTCTTGTAAGAGATTAATTAATTAAATTTTAATTATAAAAATTATATTATAGTTATTATTATATTATATTATATTATATTATATTATATTATATTATATTATATTATATTATATTATATTATATTATATTATATTATATTATAATTGTATATTATATTCTTTTACAGGTACCAATAACACCTTTTTAGGCATTTAGGCAAATGTTTTTAAAAATAAATGCAATGTTGCCGAAGACATCATGAATTAACATTTTTATGTTTAATCCTAATTGTTTTCAACTTCAATCTAATCTAACTTATCCCAAAAAATTTTAAAATTTTACTTTTTATGAAATAATGTAATACAAGTTGTATTATACAACTTATGGTTTAGAGGTAAAAGGGGACGACAAATACATTTCACTGTCATATTATGATAGTGAGGCGTATTTGTCGTCTCCTGAAGAATTTTACGAATGTAGAATACAACATATTAGAACGTGGGTATCTGACATATTTGGAAATATTCTCAAAAGCTTCCTAGAAGCTCCATAAAAAACCTTCTAAGAACATTCCAAAAACGTATTCTTAAAATGTTCTTAGGATGCTTTTTAGGAAGGTTTTAAGAAGCTTTTAAGAATCTAATTGCATCATTACAAAGGGTATGTATTGAATGTTTTAAAGGTCCCTAAGTACATTCTTAGCAATAAGGGAAGGTTCTAAGAATATTCCATTATTCCGGGTCATATATTCTTAGAAGATTCTTAAAATCAAATTTTGCTATCAGGAAAACTTCTAGGTACCTAATTATTTAAATAATATTTAAGAATAAAGTTTATTTTAAATAAAAATCCTTACTTGGATTACTATAATTATAAATTTGTAACACCTGGTTAATGGACAAACAAGGCAAACCAGGATATTTGAACATTTTCATTTATCTAAGAATTTAAACTGAAAAGACACATACTACTTATATTATATAAAAAATATTTTTTTTTTTAAATATATAACTTACCTTTAACAATGAAACCAAAATACACACACACTTTTGGTTCGCGCGAAGGCACACTAACCCGCTGGTAAGAAAGAATTGTAATTTAAGGCATTGGTAAAATTGATCCCCCTCAAAATTGTGCAAGCCTCTCTGTCTCGCTCCCGCCCATCGACGGACCCATTTGCTGTATTGTTTCAACGGTACGGTACCCAAACATTGCTGCGGTGTGTACACTATAGCAGTTTTGTTTTCGTTGATGATTCAACCCGGCAAAAATAATTCGGTCTATTAGATTTTGCAATCCGATTGTGGGCCGCTTTTACTTCAATTATGTAGTTGCCTACTTTGTTATTAAATTTGTAAGTATTCGATACTTTTCTCCAAATTAACTGGAGCTTATTAGACAGTCAAAACAAGGTTTCCTTTTATTTGTTATTTCCTTTATAATTTTAAAGATTTTTATTGTTTCATCCCTACTATAGTATACTATATACAGGGTACCCCTGATAGCAAAATTTGATTTTAAGAATCTTCTGAGAAGATATGACCCGGAATAAGGGAATATTCTTAGAACCTCCCTTATTGCTAAGAATGTTCTACATTTTAAGAATACGTTTTGGAATGTTTTTAGAAGGTTTCTTATGGAGCTTCTAGGAAGCTTTTGAGAATATTTCCAAATATGTCAGATATACCCACGTTCTAATATGTTGTATTCTACATTCGTAAAATTCTTCAGGAGACAAATACGCCTCACTGTCATAATATGACAGTGAAATGTATTTGTCGTCCCCTTAAAAAATTTTGCGACATATTAATATATATTTATTTAAAAATATTAAATAAACAATTTGACCTCTAAACCATAAGTTTTATGACATTATTTCATAAAAAGTAAAATTGGAAAATTTTGTGGGATAAGTCAGATTAGATTGAGGTTGAAGATAGTTAGGATTACTATACACAAAACTGTTAATTCAGAAATCAAAAATCGATACTATACTATACTATACTATACTATACACAAAACTGTTAATTCAGAAATAAAAAATCGATAGGTATACAAATTAATAAATATTTATTTTTAACATAAAATAAAATACCTATAAAAGTATTTTTGTTATCGAATATTGTTTTAATTTGACAAATAACTATAAAAAAATATTTTGGATTGTGTTTTTTACTTAGTATTTAATACTAATTAGGTAGGTATATACCTTTATACGTAGTTTATGGTATATTTTATATGCTTAACAGGAATATTCCTAATAAATAAACTTTCTTTAGCAATTACTTTCTTAACATTCTAAGCATATGTTTAGAGTAGACTAATTTTTACCACTAAAACTTTGCACCTTCTAAGAACCTGCCTATAGGCCAGTAAGAATATTCTTAGGATCATGCTTTGTCTTTTAAGCATGTTCTTTAGAAAAAATATAGCATGATCCTAAGAATATGTTCACTGGAATGTTTAAAAAACATTCTTAGAATAAAGTGTGCTATCAGGGAGGTAGCAAACACAACCGCAAAGGTTCTATAATGGCCCATTATAAAGGTGCCTTTAATGAACTGAATTCCATCGTTTCGGGTGTTACATTTGTTCAACCAAAGTCCAAATTTCGAAATAACATTTTAGCGATTAAACTGCCTTATTCTCTACGTTTATAGTTGTTCTATCTAAATTCTAAAATTAGTACAGTTTAGCATATAGGATTTTAGTCAAAAAGTGTGCGTTTCGGGTGTTTTAGGATTCTGCCATATATATGTCCTGACGTAGGGAAACATTCCTAAAAATTACAGTCCTCCAAAAGTATAATATTTACTAACCATCTACCACATAATCACTGTCACAAATAACGTTTTACAATTTTTTATAAAATTTTTCTTTGCCTCAGGTGTTACCATGGTTCTGTTTCGGGTGTTACAAGTACAAAAATTAAACACTTTGTATAGACAACATCGGTGATTTATTAGTCTCTAGGTACTACAAAATAACTTGATAAAAAATAAACATAAATATAATGAATTCTCCTTAAACAAAACTTAAGCAGCTTCGGGTGCGATTGATAAATCGGCAAAAAGGGTAAAATCGTTATTATTGCCAAAAATCGGTAGAAACATAATTATTGACGAAAATCTAAGTATTCGGTATTTTGGTAGGTCCGTTGCCATTTAGGTAGCGCTAGTGGGCGGTCGAAAGAGCCTTAAAAATACTTATTGCATTCTTCAAGCAATACACACACATATATAGACAGGGTGACGTTCACAATATCGAAATTCATTATATCGAATTCAAAATATCGAACACTTTTTATCGAAAATCAAAATATCGAAAATACAAAATGTCGAAAATCAAAATATCGAAAATTAAAATGTCGAAAATGATAATATCGAAAATTAAAATGTCGATTTGAAAATGTCGAATAATTAAAATTTCGAAAATTAAAATGTCGAAAATGATAATATCGAAAATTAAAATGTCGATTTGAAAATGTCGAAAATGATAATATCGAAAATTAAAATGTCGATTTGAAAATGTCGAATAATTAAAATTTCGAAAATTAAAATATCGATTTAAAAATATCGAAAATTAAAATGTATGATTAAAATCGAAGTGTATATGTACAGAGGCGCCTCTGTAGATAAAGTTACGGTTATGCACCGAATTATCTTGGCTCCCTGGCTCCTAGAGATGCGCGTTTTATAGAAATGTACTCAAACTCAACAACACAACCCAACCGACCCCGCCCCATTGGCCCCCCCCCCCGCCCCATTGAGCAAAAAACCCAACTAAAATGGGCAAATTCATGTTACGATAAAAATAAAACACTTTTTAATTACATAAATTAGCCCATTTTAGTTGGGTTTTTTGCTCAATGGGGCGGGGGGGGCCAATGGGGCGGGGTCGGTTGGGTTGTGTTGTTGAGTTTGAGTACATTTCTATATCAGAGGCGCCTCTATACATATACACTTCGGATTAAAATAATATGTCGATTAATTGAAATATTTAAACAAAATATCAAATTCAAAATAAGAAAATATGGTTTAGTTTCACATTAAAATTCGATTAAATAAAATTTCGATATTATCATTTTCGACATTTTAATTTTCGACATTTTGTATTTTCGATATTTTGATTTTCGATAAAAAGTGTTCGATATTTTGAATTCGATAAAGTGAATTTCGATATTATGAACGTCGATATTTTATTTTCGATAAATTGAAAATTCGATTAAATAAAATTTCGATATTATCATTTTCGACATTTTAATTTTCGATATTTTGATTTTCGACATTTTGTATTTTCGATATTTTGATTTTCGATAAAAAGTGTTCGATATTTTGAATTCGATAAAGTGAATTTCGATATTATGAACGTCACCCATATAGACATATGAAAGTTGTAACACCCGAAACGTTTCGGGTGTTACACTTTTTAATCAAGAAAAACACATATCAAATTAGTCTCATGCTCAGATATTAGTTAGTATTTTAAATCATTACCACCATAACGTTACTTTTACTTAATATTATTACACTAATTAATCTGTAAAGTATAATAATAAAACAACTACATGATTTTATTTTAAAAACTGTTTATTAGGTAAAAATGGAATTCATAATCTTTAAATTAAACTAAATAAAAAATATTCAAAATTAAAATATATATATACAAATAAGTTTACTTGATTTTTTTTTGGTAGATTGTCCTCTATAACAAAGAAAACAAGGTTTTCCTTGCCATTATTAATTCCTTTTAATCGTAATGTTGACCTTATCAGTTAAACGTTTCTACTATAGTTTATTTATAAATTCTTTGGTGCTATTTTGTCTGTAATAAGAGTTATAACACATTATTTAAACTGCCTCATTTTTAAAATTAAAGGATAATTATAGTTTTATATACACAAAACATTTGGCACTTCAATGGTTTTTTAAAGTCCCATTAACTTGGTATTGAAAATTGCCATATATGGAACTATTATTCCACTGTTTAATTTTTTCCCAACACCCTGTATATACCTACATACTTATAAAAACATTGTTCAATTATTGTAAAAACATCTTTTAATTAATTAAAATTACATAGTCGAGTGTTTATCAAAGTAATTGAAACGAAAATGCACGTTTAGATTTCCGTATTTGTTGTAATAACAAAAGTCTATAATTTTTACCTTGTTTAATATGAAAAAATAATAGGCATGCAACCGGTTAGATAAGAAAAATGCAATTGTTTTTATAATGGTTTTGTGCTGTGCTCATTTCCTTGTCCTCTACATGCAAAGGATTATAGTATATTAATATACACAATTATGTATCAAGTTTGATAAACGCTATCTTGGTCACGAATTAAATGAGTGTCTAGAAAAGTTTATAAACGAGTTGTATACTATACTTTTTCCACGACAAATACTTATTATTATCTAAAAATTATTTAAATTAAATATTTCTATAGAGCGACATCTATAAAACAATAGAGTAACCAACTTAGTTGTCAAACTTTTATGTGTAGGTAAATCAAAATGTATCCCTTAAAAATGGACTAACCACCAGTTAAATCCGATATAGAACCAGTTTTTCATAGTGAAATTGAAAATAATGTTTTATGGGCACTCCACCCAAAACTTTTAATGGTTAATCAGTTAAATCTAGTTTACTGCCGGCGAAATCAAAAGGTCAACAACAACGTGCATTTAAACTTTTTAAATAATGGCGTTGGGAAATTATTTAATACTTTTGTATTTTTTTGTTGAGATAATTATTTTATGAATAAAATAATTTACACAATTAATTACTTTATTTAACGATTATATACCATTGACAACTGTCAAATAACCTAAAACTAATTTCAGACCGTGACTAAAACCTATTGCTAACTTCAGCCCGTGACTAAAATGCCCAAAAGCCACTGTTGCTAACTTCAGCCCGTGACTAAAACTCCATAGCTCGTCAACGTAGGAGTAGATAATAGTATATTATGTATCAAGTTTGATAAACGCCATTTTATACACGAATTTAATTTAGGCACGAGCGAGCTTGCGAGCGAGTGCTTAAGTTAATTAGTGTATAGAAAAGTTTATAAACGAGGTGCATACTATACTTTTTCTACGACAAATACTTATTATTATCTTAAAATGATTTAAATCAAAAATTTGTATAGAGCGCCATCTATGAAACAACAGGGGAAACTGTCAAATGTCACATTTTTACATTTTATAAACACAATTATAAAGGTTATAAATCGAAATGTATCTTGAAAATTGACAGTTTTTCACAGTGAAAGTAAAGAAAATGTTTTATGAGAACTTTACAGTGGAGTCCGTGCCTGAATTTAAGTTATAGTTTACTGCCGGCGAAATTAAAAGGTCAGTACAATGTTCCTATAAACTTTTCAAATATTGGCGTTGAGAAACTATTTAATAATACTTTTGTATATTTATATTGAAATAATAGAATAATTTTCACATTTAGTATTATTTTACAAGAAAGGCACTTTATTTTAACGATTGTATGCCATTTGACAACTGTCAACTAACTTAAAACTAACTTCAGCCCGTGACTAAAAACCTGTTGCTAACTTCAGCCCGTGACTAAAGCGCCATAAAGCCACAACTTGTCAACGTGTAATTAATAGGTCAGTTAGTGTCATGGAAACATGTACAATAAAGGGAGTTTTAAAGGTGGGAGTAGAAAAACATATTTAAACTTAAAAACAGTTTTTAAAGGACTTTTGAATTTTATTATTTTTTTAATCAACGTGATGTGGAATTTTTGGTTATGTATCATCTTGTGATGAGATATAAAATGCAGTAAATACTGCAAATATTTAAATTAAAATACATTTTACAAAAAGGTACTTAAAATTAAAATACTTCAACCACGCTATAGCATGCATGCATACTATACATGTAAGTATAAATACTGCAGAATTGTAAATATGTTTATTATTTTAATAAATAAAAATATTTAATTCCAAAATCTAGAGAAATTGTACTTTCATCTATTAATAACCAATTATTATTGTGCATGGGTTATATAATTTATTAATCATAAACAGATGCACTATATAGTGCATGTATGCTAAATCTAGAAATTCAAATACCTATTCATAATTTATGTAACCAATTAATTACAACTACCTAGATAATAAAACTGCCGCAAAATCTGGTTCATATATGGGTGAATCTCACGAAATGTCCCCCGATGGTGTTACCCCGTGATATTTAATAAAAACTAAATGAGTTTATTGTGTTTTGATCTTTCATTATTAAGTAGATATTACAGCTCAGGTTCCAGATTTTTAACCGCAATTAATTTTTTTAAATGTTTTAAAAGTCTAAAACCTATCCTCCGTGACTGTTACTCTTTCTAGGTTAACCTATATTATATGAGGTAGTAAAAGCATACTAAAAATATCAGTTCACTAAGTACATTAAACACATCCAAAGCAATCGAATCAAATATAAAATATTATTAAAAATTAAAAGAAATATTTTTTATAACCATTTAGGTAGGTGTTACAAAAATTGATTCTATCCTCCGTGAATCTGTTTTTCAGCTTCAGCTCGTGACTAAAACGTCATAAAGTCACAGCTCGTCAATGTAGGAGTAGATAAAGGACTTTTCATGTAAAATAAGGCAATAACACCTTATCATTTATTGAAAAGGATGTCTTAAATTTTTTGCAAATAAATTAAGATAAATTCTTAAATAAATTTTGTATGTCACTGCCAAACAAAAAGTAAACATAGAATGTTTATTGATGACAATTTTAAATGAAACTTGCTACACGCGAATTTGGTACTACTGTCTAATGATTTTACATCACTTCCTGGTTCTTCATGGTCACTCACTTTATAATAAATGTACCTATAGGTCAGTATACTGACCTAATATACCTAATAAAATTGCATAATTATTGGTTTGGTTTACACCTTTCTCCTTTGAAAAATACAATAAAATAAAATTAATTTAAAGAAATATAATAGGTACCTACCTAATTTAATTAAAATCTGCTTTTCAAATAGTTTATAATGTTAGTTTTATTACCAATTTTGTATACTTTTTCTACGACAAATACTTATTATTATCTAAAAAACACAGTTGTCTGTGCTAAAAAAGATTAATCCAATTTAATATTTGTATAGAGCGACATCTATAAAACAATAGAGTAACCATTCTAACTTGTGTTCTGTGTGGGATGCAGAGATATATCTGGTGGGATGTCAAATTTGTAATTTTTACGTGTAAATCGAAATTTATACCTTGAAACGGAGTAAAATCGGTGTTAAACTCTTCAGTTCATTTCGTTACTGGGTCAAAAATATTTCCTCATTAATCAGTAAACATATAATTAATTGCAAAGACATTCTGTATTATTTATAAATACAATTGCTAAATCTGGGTTTTCTAATTATAAATTTTTCATAAATTCACAAAATTTAGAAAACCGAAAAGAAAAAAACCCTAAAATAATTTTTAAATTACCCGCTCAACTCGACAACACCGCAAAATCTATAAATTTGACAGCCGACCCAAACATAACCTACAAAAAGTGCAATATACGAAAAAACGATTTTCCATCAAAATAAACAATGGAAAGAGACATAGAACAGCTAAATTCCGCCTTAAACTCGGTAAAAGTGCTTCGGTCGAACGTAAGGCGTATTTTCGATTCTGTGAGCAACGGTTTAAGAGCAGATCATGGAGACGATGGAAAGGAGAACAAATTTATAACTGAGTTGCAAGAAATCTTAACTACTGTCAATACTAACTTAAGGTATTTACATTTAGTTTGTGTATTATTGGTCTTAATTGATTTTTTATAGGGATGTTGAAGGTTCGGTGGCGAATTTAACAACTCCCGGTGGTCCATTTAGTTTGGGGAATACTACATATTTAAGTCAAGAAACTACCTTGGAAAGACAAGCTTTGTATGGACAGTTGGTTAATAGCTACAAATGGACTGATAAAGTAATAATTTTATTTATATTTAATTTTATGGTATGTATGTTTTATTTTTTAGATACGAGAATATAGTGCTCTTGCTGGCAATATATTGGCAGCAAATTCGTTTAATAAGAGCTATAAGACTTTTAGCACAACTAAAAGAAGAAAAACACAGACAAGTAATCATAATGTTTCACCAGAGTATGTTTTACGGCATTTTTAATAAGTTTTCTATATAAGTTCTATTTTTAGGGTTATAGAGAACATTATTACGAATGTAGATAGACTTTTTCCTGACATCACTTTAACAACAAGCCGGCCTTTTGTTGCCAATCCACTAATACAGGTGATTACTATTTAAATATGGCTAATGAGATAATTAAATTTAATATTTTAGGCTTCTCTGGGCAGAGTTCTTAGGGGTCACATTGCATTCAAAGGTCTTATGATTGAATGGGTGGTGGTGAAAGCACATGGAGAATCGACAGACATTTGGACTGAATCTCGCTACAAAGTTTTCAGGAAAGTTACGGAAAACTGTCACGCGGCCATGTGCCACTTTCACTCACCCATGATGCCTGAATTGGCTGTCAGATCATTTATGGTATGTATAGAATCATTTATTAATTAAATTTTATCAAGTTTTTTAAATTATAGGTAATAAATTAAATAATTTTACCACCCAAAGTTGCTTTCCAGTTCTTATTCTGCTTAAGTACCTAAGTACCTAGGTAATTTGGGAATTCTTTTACCTAAAAATAGAAAAAACTTTACCTATTTGGTCATTAAATATACCATAAAAGTTTCACCTGAATAGATTCAGTAGTTTTGAGAAAAACCCTGAAATTTCCGGAAAAAAAAACGGAAAAATTGCTCAATTTTCAGAAAAATTGACTTTTGCATTTTTTCATTTTATTCAAAGGGTAATACGAAAAAAATACACTGGTATAAAAAAAATAGTAAACTTTTGACTCTGATTATAATCATATGTACATGATTATAATAATTATTCCTATTATTATAATTCAGTAAGAATCTTATACCGGGTCGCAAAAAAACAAATTCGGTGTTGTATTAAAATAAATATCATTTTATTTGACACATCGATTTATAAAATTATAATTTTGCAATTTAACTTTATAAATCATTTATTATTTTGTATTTTCAATGTAGGACCCAACCAACAGTATATTTAACGTTTACGTTTAAGTTTTAATGTTTTTTTTTCTGTAATACATTTATTGTGCTTAAGGATATTTTTTTAATTAAATTAAAATAATGTTGAGCAATCAATGCTTTGTATATTTTCAAAGAAAAAATATGAATTAGGTAGAAGTTTTTTATATTTTTTGTAGTACGCCACTGGTTACACACTTGTTTTCTGTGAGTACATTAAGTTCATTTTTTTATCTGGACTGCGGCAACGTTGCAAATTTAGGGTTTTGGTTGGTAAATACAGTTGTCAAGTTGGTCGCATTGATTAAAACAAACTAAGCTAGTTATAAATCTAATTGTGGTTATGTATAAATTATTGTAGGTTACATTGTGCAGTTGTCAAGTTGAGTTGTCGAAATTCGTAGTTTAAAATGCAATTAATTTGGCTTTGGTGGTGCTTGGATGAGTAAAATCATATAAAAAAAGTAGTTAAATATAGGTTGCTTTACGGCCCAGAAGAGAAAGTATTATTATTTTTGTGAACGTAAATGTTGTCCAATGGTGAATGATGTGAAAATAATGTGTGATGTAATATTTATAAAACCAAATTCGTTACTTTTTTACTCCAAAAATGTCCATAAAGGCGATGTACTTTTTCTTCCATTGTGGCATTTGGCATAAGTAATTT
This sequence comes from Brassicogethes aeneus, assembly GCA_921294245.1. Classification (NCBI taxonomy): domain Eukaryota; kingdom Metazoa; phylum Arthropoda; class Insecta; order Coleoptera; family Nitidulidae; genus Brassicogethes; species Brassicogethes aeneus. The sequence goes on along the minus strand of OV121132.1, from coordinate 4,209,153 downwards.
CATCCAAATGAAGTTTTGCCCTCAAAAGGGCTTTTACATTCGAATTCGTTGCTATTATTTTTGGCATAATTATCTTTTTATTTATAATTGACAAGTCAATTATCAATAATAAATATTATTGTCAATTTGACAGTGTGAAAGTATTTAATTCTTTAGCAGAAGTACCATTTTTAAATACTAAAAATACTAAGTCAAACTGGCATAAGCCACCAACCTAACAAAAAAACATGAACCCAGATAAAAAAAAAGGATCTGTAGATACCAATCAACAAAGTAGCTGCGCGTTGCCAGTTGTAAAAAATTGACTCTAAAATTTTTTCTTGCAAAAAATAAATAAAAACTCAATAAATACAAAAAAGTTTTATGCCCTTAAAGCTCTAATACCCTTCTGTATTTATTTACTCATCCAGCTATTAGCTTAAGCAATGATTAGAAAATTTTGAACCCATTTTAAAAACTCCATAACCACAAAATTAATTTTTTCATCGTTTTTTTCTTTCTGTTTACTCAGATGAAATTAGGAAAAATTCACAGGTTAAACTTTAAACATTCAATTTGTGTAAATAAATCCAAAAGCACTTCCCTTAGTTAAGATATTTATAATTTGAGTACATAACCTAAAATTTGAAAGAAATGCACTAGATTCTGTCATTGAAGTTGCCAGATTTTGTTTAAATTTACCTTTATTGCAAAAATTAATAAAAACGCCAAATTAACAATTTGTATTGTTGATTTTGTCATTTTTGTAATAAGGCCAAATTTAAACAAAATCTGGCAACTTTGTTTGACAGAATCTGGAAACGCTGGTTGTTACCAACCATAACCTAATAAATTAAATTAGGCAACCAGATTAGCCTAAAGTTCCTAGTCGATCAGTGGCGTACTTTTTGGTAGGATAAAGGTTATTATACATTATTTTTAGTCTTTAGAATTTAGAAAACAAGTTTCAGGTGCTTCTTTATTGTATAATAATAATTATCATTTTAATGTATTTTAGCATTGGTTTCACAGTTACCAAAACTTATTTAGTGTCCCTTGTAAAAGGTGTGGAAATCATCTTCATAACAATTTGCCTCCAACATGGAGGGACCTAAGAACATTGGAACCCTACCATGAAGAATGCAAATAATTGTGAAATATCTTGTATTTATTAAATTAAGTTAATTTTAAGGAATACTTAGTGGAAGGTGAAATAAATTTTAAACACTTGGACGTATATTTTTATTATCTTATATAATTCCTTACATTTATATTTTTACATTTAAGCGCTGTCTATTAACAAATTTATACACATTTTGTTGCAAAAAACAATAGAAAACTATACATTTAAAAATGTTTACTCTTATGTAAGTGCGCTAGTTCAAAAAACGAATCAACATGTTTTTTTTGGGGGGGGGCTTTAACGCGTTTTTTGGGCAATTCGTGAAAAATAGATTAACGAAGTTCAAAAAAAAGTACGACTAGAACAGATATTTACATCAATTGACATTAATTTTTTTAGTATATTAGAAATTGGTCAAATTTTTTAACGTTTAGTAATTAGAACAGGGTTAAATAAATTAATAATGTTTATTTTTCTAAAATATATCAATTTTGGCATCAGACTCAAAATTTAAAAATTAATTATCGTTATTTGCACTCTATATTTTTTTATAAATTTATATATTTTGACAATTTATTTGAATTTTTTACGGACGGAACCAAAACTTTAAATTTAATAAAATTTAAAAAATGGTTGGAAAAATTCACACAGTTGTTAAAAATAAAAAAAAATAGGAGCGAACTGGTGGTTCAAAATTTAAAAAATGTGGAAAAAAATCGCACAATAGTATAAAAATTAGAAATGGTAGGACAAATTTCCAAAATGGTTGAAATTTTCAATTTTTTTTAAATGATCTGATCCTATAATAAATTGCTAGATTTCACGTACGTATATTAACTTACGTTATTTCTGGGAATTTAAAAAAAAGTAAGTTTCAGATTTAAACATGCATATTAATCTACACTTATATCCAATTTGTGATTTTTTTCGTCTACTAGATTTTAAGTTACCACCACTATCTTTTGTTTATCCTATGGCAGCCACATTGGACTTTTAGATGGTTAGATAGAAAAAAGTTAAAGCGGCCATTATGAAAACAAAAGATGGAGATGGTGAGTCAAAATATAATACCAAAGAAATTCTCATCTAAAACTTACTTTATTTCAAAATTCTCAGGAATAACGAAGTTAAAACGATTTTTGGTCTTGACATTTTTTTAAAATATCTTCAAAACCGATAAGTACCTTTTTTCCAATTTATAAATTTCATTTCTCTGATTTAACTTTGTAGCTTATTATTAATTTTACAAAGCATGTTCTAAAATCTAAAATAAAATCATCAGATATCAAATTTTTTCAGTCATATAAATACTAGGTTTGACAAAAAAAATTAAATTAAAAGTTACAATTTTTTCTCAAATTACCGAAATCGAACATTTATCTTTTTTATTTATTACAAATATGATAACCTTAAGGTTAGAAATTTCTATTTTTTAGTTAGAAATTTCTATTTTTTAGTTTCGTTTTTGTAAATATCACATAATTAATATATTTCTTTCTTGGATTTCTCATCCCTTTTAATACTAATTCCTTGGTCTGACATCTGAAATAGTTTGTTGCAAATATCATTAAGTGTGGTATCTCTAGTTTGTGAAGCATTTATAATGTTTAGGCCGGAACAGGATGATTTATATATATCTAATATTTTTTCGGGGGGTATGTTAAAAGTATTTTCCGAATTTATTAAATTTGCCGCCATTAGTTTTTTATGTTCTCTATCATGCACTATATTTAAATCACTGTTATTCTGCAAGATGTCCTGTGACGAAGAAATCACTATATTAGTTACTCTCTAAAAATGAATTGGCCAAAAATGTCATAGCGAAAAAGCAGCCACTAATAATTCTCGTCAACAGCAATTTGTATCCAGGACATTTAGCAGTCAATTCCTATGAAATATTATTCGCTGAATCCGAAAATGTCGTCAAAAGTTATAAAAGTAGAACAGTTTTTGAAATATAATCAATTTTATATATAATATGGAATTAACTATATCTCAAAATCTGCTTAACTTTTATAGTTTTTGACGGTTTTTTCGGATTGAGGGGACAATTTTACATAAGAATTGGCTGGTTAATGTCCGCGGGATACAAATAGAGTATGATATTGGACTTATGTCCAATAATAGAAATTTACATTTTTTACCAACCAGTAATTGGACACTAATTTGTTTTCAGAATTAAAATTAAAACGCATTAAAGTGACAATGTTTACACCATGAGGAACACATTTATACCACACACTGATCTGTACACTTTTAAGAAGTATTTTTTATTGTAATTTAAACACAGCCGTGCTCTTAACAAAAAAAACAAAAATCTTACCACCAAAGAAACGTGCGAACTTTTTTGTCCTATATTGGACCCAAAATAAAGTAGTTCTATATTATTTCCGATTGAGATATTGATAATTGTATACAGCGTCATCTAATGATTTGACTTTAAGGTAACTATTTATAGAACTCTTGTTTTTACAGTTTTAATGTTAATTGTCCGATAACTGTCTACTTTACCCTAGATACTCGGTACATAGGGTATACATCGAACATTTTCAAAATGTTGATTTCCAAAATTTTGGAAACTTATTAAAAACTTGGAATTTTTTTAATGACAAAAGTCAAAATTACAACTTTAGTCTTCTATCTAACTGCTGAAAATAATATTAATAATCAAATAAATAAAATTGTTACCTCCAAAAATGTTGAATTCTTCAAATAAATCTATTTAATAAAAACTAAGCGCTCATGTATTTTTTACATAGTGTCTGTGCCAAAAACCATTAATTTAATTAACCCTGTTATTTTAACTACTCCTTTGTATGACCTATTTTTCCCGTACGCCCGTTTACATTGTTAAACCTTTTAAAAAAGGCTCTTTTACGTGGTGTGTTTTCTTTTTTGGTAAATACCTAAATCAGTCAGTAACAATTTATCATTAATAAAAGTATTAAAACAATCACATTTATATAAATGGCGGCCAAGGTGGGCGCTGCTATTCTGGACGAGCCGTTCTCCGTCGTGACGTCTTGCAAGTTGTAACCGCTCGCGTACGTCATGTTGACGTGGAAGTTTCCCTCGGCCAGGCCGTTTGGTGAGCGCACCAAAAACGTGTACTCTCCGATGTCCACGTTGGTCACCTTGGTGAGGAAGAGCACCGCTTGGTGGCAGTTCGGCTCGCTGCCGTTCTGAAACAGAAAAAATACCTTTAGTTTGCCTTCCTTCCTTCCTCCCGTAAAAGATGAACGATACGAAAACCGTAACCTAATCTATAAACAGCACTACGGTTTTCGTATAGTTCACCTTTTACGGGAGGAAGGAAGGCAATCTATAAATCAGGGTTTAACCCTGATAGCACAGTTTATTCCAAGAATGTTTTTTAAACCTTCCAGTGGGAATATTCTTAGGATCATGCTATATTTCTTCTAGTCATGTTCTAAGAATGTTTTTTAAACCTTCCAGTGAGAATATTCTTAGGATCATGCTATATTTCTTCTAAAGAACATGCTTAAAAGAAATATAGCATAATTGCATAAGGTGCAAAGTTTAGTGGTAAAAATTAATCCACTCTAAACATATGCTTAGAATGTTGAGAAAGTAATTGCTATAGAAAGTTCATTTAGTAATATTCCTGGAACATTCTGTTAAGCATATTCAGTTCAGTTAAGTACAGTGGCCGACACGGAATTTTGAACGACATAACTTGGTTGTCAATGTATACATCTGTAAATAGCAAAGATATAATATTGAGCATTTTTGCTTTCGCTGTCAAAATTACAATAATAGTGATAACCGAAAGTAAGGTAAGTTGTCCATAAAGAAAGTTTTGATTTTGATGTCAACGGGATGGTAGTCGTTCAAAATTCCGTGTCGGCCACGGTACCTATATAATAGTAAAATATACCATAATCTACGTATAAAAGTACCTATACTAAGTATTAAATACTAAGTAAAAAACGCAACCCAAAATATTTTTTTATAGTTATTTGTCAAATTAAAACAATATTCGATAACAAAAATACTTTTACTATAGGTATCTAAATTATCCGGCTTTTACATAAAATCTTCTATCCAACTTAAATACAATGAAAAATGTTTTTTTTTTATGAAGAACTATTTGGTTTTTTTTTTATGAAGAATTATTTTATAAGGAAATATTTTGTTTTTTTATATTTTATTTAATGTTAAAAATAAATATTTATTAATTTGTATACCGATTTTTTATTTCTAAATTAACATTTTTAAGTATAATTATTATTTTAATTATTATTATTATTATAATCCTAACTATCTTCAACTTCAATCTAATCTGACTTATCCCACAAAATTTTCCAATTTTACTTTTTATGAAATAATGTCATAAAACTTATGGTTTAGAGGTCAAATTGTTTATTTAATATTTTTAAATAAATATATACTATTATGTCGCAAAATTTTTTAAGGGGACGACAAATACATTTCAGTGTCATATTATGACAGTGAGGCGTATTTGTCGCCTCCTGAAGAATTTTACGAATGTAGAATCCAACATATTAGAACGTGGGTATCTGACATATTTGGAAATATTCTCAAAAGCTTCCTAGAAGCTACATAACAAACCTTCTAAGAACATTCCAAAAACGTATTCTTAAAATGTCCTTAGGATGCTTTTTAGGAAGGTTTTAAGAAGCTTTTAAGAATCTAATTGCATCATTAAAAGGGTATCTATTGAATGTTTTAAAAGTCCCTAAGAACATTCTTAGCAATAAGGGAAGGTTCTTAGAATATTCCATTATTCCGGGTCATATCTTCTTAGAAGATTCTTAGAATTAAATTTTGCTATCAGGGGCATAGTCACGATTATCCCACTTTTTCCAAACATTGAGTACTCCAGCTTGGTTTAACTAATTTTGCGCCGTTGATTTCAAAAATGTCATTCGTTTTTCTCTAGGAAGTCTAGGATTTAAAATAATTTCGTAATGGATTTAACTTAACAATATGACATTTTAAAAACTAAAACTAAAATTTTATATCCTTTATGCCGGTTTTCCACCAAACGGACAGTTGAGTTTGGGTTTTGTTTGTGTTTTTAAAAACTTGCAAATCAAAAACAAAACTGAAACAAACCCGAAACTCTTGTTTCCATCAAACAAACTAAGTTTTGTTCGAGTTTTGTTTTTGTTTTCGGTCCTTTTCCACTAGTTGTCGTGATTATGTCAGAACACACTTTTTCAGTATCAACCAACATGTTTAGAGAAAAAGATTTTCTTATTCTTAGTTGTGGCTGGTTTATACTTCTTCGTGAATAACTTTTGAAGAATTAAATTAATTAAAACAAATTATGACTAAAAATCAAAAATAGCGATGATAGACCTCTAAAATAAAATTAAATAAAATTAATATTAATATTAAGGGCTCAAATTTTCACCAAATTTTTTTTGTCATTCTGAATGACATTCTCGATATATTTTTCAAAAAAAAAATAGTCAATGTTTTTGGCCCATATATATATACATATATATGTGTATCTATTAAACTTATCCATGACATTTTACTGCCGAGGCAGTAGGTTGTGTGCGAGGTAATTAATAAGCTTTCACCGCCGTGTTTTATATACTATTTTTTTCAAGCTCTAAATTTCGATATTTTTTTGAAATTTTGTAACCTCATTTTTAGGTTAGGTTTAACAGTCAGACGACAAAATGTCACCATTATTGTTCGGCGGTCAATAATAATTTGACTTTTGAACTAGTACAATAATGTAGTGACTACTAGTTCAAAAGTTAAATTATTATTGACCGCCGAACAATAATGGTGACATTTTGTCATCTGACAGTTAAACCTAACCTAAAAATGAGGTTACAAAATTTTAAAAAACTACATTGTAGTATTTCTATATAGACTTATGAGGAATATAATATGAATATTATTATACACTTGGAAAAAATATGTTTCTTACTTACCTACCAATTTAGTATGAAATTCGTATCTATTCATAACTAAATTGTAGTATTTCTATATAGACTTATGAGGAATATAATATAAATATTATTATACACTTGGAAAAAATATGTTTCTTACTTACCTACCAATTTAGTATGAAATTCGTATCTATTCGTAACTAAATTGTAGTATTTCTATATAGACTTATGAGGAATATAATATGAATATTATTATACACTTGGAAAAAATATGTTTCTTACTTACCTACCAATTTAGTATGAAATTCGTATCTATTCGTAACTAAATTGTAGTATTTCTATATAGACTTATGAGGAATATAATATGAATATTATTATACACTTGGAAAAAATATGTTTCTTACTTACCTACCAATTTAGTATGAAATTCGTATCCAGACTAACAAAATAAAATAAAAGTCGAAAACAAAAAACACAACACGACTGTTTCCACTAAACAGACTCGAGTTTCAAAACACGTCGAAACCTTTTGATGTTACCGCTTTCGAGCGGAACTCGAAAAACAAAACTCAAACTGTCGCAAAACACGCCAGTCTTCAAAAAGTTTGCAAAAAGTTGCAGTTTTGTTTTATTCGACACGAGTTTGTGTTTTGTCCGTTTGGTGGAAAACCGGCATTATTTAAAAAAAAACATTATTTGACATTTTTTGTCGTTTATTTTAATTATTAAATTGAAAGGCCAACAAAGTAAACAAGTTTCAGTATTTTTTATCCAAATTAAGCCCACAACATTTAATGCATTGCATATTTTTGTTTTTTTCTGTTGAATGTAACAATCTGCATTAGTTGTATGTAGTATGATAGTTAATATTGTTAATATTAGTTGGCAATGTAAAAATGTGTAGTCAATAAATAATTAGAAGTTGAACTGGCAGAATTATTTAAACGAATGTGTTTTAATTAATTATATAAAGATATATTGTTAAAACCATTAACTTTATCAGGTTATGGGCCCAGATATACGTGAAAAGTGCGTGTAAAAGTAAAACGGCCGAAGTCAGTTTGTAAAAGGTGTGTCACCTTCTGTTATCATTAGCAATAAAGTTTGATACAGTAATAACAGCCTTAGATACAGTTTCTGGACTTTGTTAAAGCCAGACTGATAGACGAAGAAATAAAAGTAAAGTCCATGACGCTAAAACTGAAGAGTAAATCAATTTTCAATAGGTTTACACAAAAAGGATGCTACACATGTGGAAGCACGCAACATTATAAAGCAGATTGTCCAAAAATTTTAGAGGTCGAGGTCAAAGTTATAGAGGAAGTTACAGAGGTTATAATAAAGAAATAAGGAATACAAAGATTAAGAAACAACAAGCAAATAGTGCAGAAGGAGAAATACAATTATATGCAGCAAATTTATGTGAAAGTGATGGAAATAGTATTTAGTATAATAGTATTTATTTTAGATTCAGGAGCAAGCAATCATTTTGTTCAAGAGGGTCTAGAAAATAATATAAAAGATGTAAAGACACTACCAGATCATTTAAAAATTCATATTGCAAATGGTAAATAGGTATTTTAAACAGAAAATACCAAGGGCTAAATGTATCTTTTGAAGCGTTTATAGTACCAAAGATGAAATACAATTTATTATCAGCTTCAAAATTGACATCAAGAGGTCATGGGATCGTTGTAGAAAAACATAATTCATCATTAGAAGGAAGAAATTTTATTCTAAATTTTGAAAATAAGAGTGGATTTTATTTATTAACTTTGTATAAAATATTTTTTTTAAGGAAACTTGGATGTTTTAAAGGATTTTATATAAATAAGTATATAAGAAAATTTAAAAATTTCAGATTCAAGTTGGCATTTAAAAAAATTCTTACCGTTAAGCCATAGGCAATGGCGTTCTTGTCGGCATCTCCCGGCAAATAGACCTTCTGATCTTTGGCAATCCAAAATACCTTGCTATAGGGAGGATTGGCGCAGAATTCCATGCTAAGGGTCAACGGTTGGCCGTAAACGGCAGTTATGCTTTTGTTCGTTGGCGTCACCATAGGCCTTCCTGCAATCAAAATAAACAAATGTTAATAAATATTAGTAGGTTAGACAAGTAGATTTTAAATACATTTAGTAAAAATGCATTTTCTGTTTGGGTTTTTTATTATTGGGAAAGTCCAAAATATCGTTTATGAAAAAAGTCATAATATTCTTCAATTATTTAGCAATAAAAATGTTATTTAAAAATGCACTGAGAGAAATGACAAGATATCGATGAGGAAAAGCTTTTAAACGCCGAAATTTTAAAAACCTTATTTACAAAAGCAGGTCATCGAATAAAGTTGTTAAAGAAATAAGAGGAATAAAAAAAACTATTACGGTTAAATATTGTAGTGTATTCACGTATTGTATACGTATTTAAGTAGTGCAAAATCAAAAAAAAATTCTTTTATTAAAATCAGATTTTTTTGATTTTAATTAAATTTTGGATACTAACATTAAAAAAAGTAAAAAAATATCTATTGTTTTATTTTGTGTTCAAGTAAATTTGAATTTTTCTAATAATTTTTTTATTATTTGGTTTAATTATCCAATATATTAAATAAAACATTCTTTTGTAAGTAACATTTTTTGAATCAATATTTTAATTATTTGATTTTATATCAATTCATTAAACGAATACCTATGTATTTAATTAATTTAATTGATATGCTAAAATTATCAAAAATGTTGTTTTCGCAAAAATGGCGAATGCGCCGGGATTAATTTAGAAAAACCAACAATTCCTTTTTAATTTTTTACATAAAAATTGTATCGACAATTTTAATGAGAGTTTTATAAAAGTGGAGGTATATATCAAGAAAAATGGTCTTTTTAAAGTGACGTTGACGGATTTTTCGTAAAATATATTTTTTTTAATTTATGGGGTTTTTATAAATTAATCCCGGCGCATCCGCCATTTTTACAAAAACACATTTTTTCAAATGTCTTACTTTTTGACTCTCCTGAAGGTACTCACAAAGTTTTAAATTTTTAAATTAATATTTTACCTGAGCCCCGACCACTTCTGAAAGTACCTTCAGAAGAGTAAAAGTGTTTTTTTCTTACCTTTTTCTTATTTTTTATTTATTTCCAAGTAATTTTAAATAGCAACCTTAGTTCTTCATACAGGAAAAATATTGAAAATTGCAATGTTTTTTTTTAAATCCATATTTTCCACAAAAATAAATATATCAAGGTGAACCAAAAACAAAACTGTTAAAAATAGATGTGTTTTGATAATTAAAACTTAATTTAGAACAATATACGGTTTTGCCACTCTACAGAGTGTCTTAAACTTATGGTAAAAAAACATCTTTTTGTTTAAACCTGTATATTATAAACGTACGTGTATTTTTTAGTAATTTTTAAAATTTGAGCGATTCTCCATTAATGTATCTACAATATTCTTTAATATTTGTTTAAATCCGAAATCAAATAAAAAAGTTATTTGCGATTGAAATTCATCGAAAATGTGTGTGGATCGATTATTTTGCCTGTGAGTGTATTAGCGAAAAAAAGTTTTGTAGACCTGTTAATTACATCAAAATTGTGTCAATTTTAAATCTAAGAAGGTAATTACTTAATGTTAAAAATATTTGACATCAGTCACAAAAATATGTGTAAAGGAACTTTAAAGTAAAGCAAAGACAAACAAAATTGATTAGTGTTTAGGTTAAAGTGGATTCGTTTACCTCGGCACTAAATTACAGTAACTTTGTTAGTCTTTGAGCGGGGATATTGCATCACTTGATGAACTTACATACCTACGTGTACGTCTAATTACTGCCGGCAAGCCTTTATATTGCGCTTTTAAGTTTCGGCGGGCGCGAACAAAGCGCCTTCTTGAACCCCAAGCGACACCGTCAGCGGGAGGCTTGCTTTGTCTAATTAGGAAAAGCTCTCAGGCACTTTTTCCACTTTGCACCCGTCGCCATCGTCTGTGTCAGCGTCTCCCAGCGAACCCGGCTAAATAAATACTTTTATGGATGTAACGCTTTAATTCGAGTTGTTCTTTCTTTGAAGTTGCGCTGCTACAGAAGCGAAGCGCGCGAATTGTGTGCATTTCTTGCATTTGGAAGTTGTTTGTCTTTTACAACTGTTGCTTGTAGCAAACTGGATAATTTTAAGCCAAGGAATGGCTTATTTGTATTTATTAATAACTCTATGATACACAGAGAGAAAAGTAAAATGCTGATTACCATAATTATAATACCATTTACTATAATTTATATTACTATTTAAATGGCAACATAATATTTTAAAATTTACTATACTTATTAGTAATGAAAAAAAAAACTAATTTTAATAAGATAAAAACAATTAGTTTTTTTCATTACTAATAAGTAATTGTAACATATTTATTGTACAGGGTGGTCCACGTAAGGTGACCCATATACTTATCTCAGAAACTACTGGAGTCACAAAAAATTTGTAAGAAACAAATATTCACGAAGTAAAAAATATTTTTTAAATATTATATTTTCATTTATACAGGGTGTTCGGTTTTCCTTGGGACGATACCAACTTTCTTATTTTCAATGGAACACCCTGTATTTTTTTGCATTTTTGGATTCTACCCACTCTTTTAGGTATACTTTGTAAATATATTAATTAAGAAAATGTTAATACTTTTTGAGAAAAATTAAGATTTATTAAAATTTCTCTAAATGTAGACACTCGCTAAAAGTTAAAAATAATCAACTAAAAGTTATTATTTTTTATATTATGTAGTATCCATCTCTTTAATAATAAGTAAGCTATAAGTTAATTATTATATTTTTGGAAAATATCATACAGGGTGTTTTCTATGTCCCGTTGAAAATAGCGATTTTAAAAGTTTAAAATCTTGTTTTTCTTCAATGGAACACCCTATATATTTTTTCATAATTGGATAGAATAAGTAATTACCTTTCATTTAATATATATATGTCCTATACCTAAACCTAACAGAAAAAAAAATATTCGAATTTTTCACAATTAGTAGCTTTTTTCCAATTACCTTAGTTAAATTTTCATTATTCAAATAAATAAATTTCAATAACAACAAATAAAAATGCTTTTATATATAAATATATATTACTATAATAATTACCATACGCGCAAAGCTACTAATTTTGTAAAATGCGAATATTTTTTTTAGGTGATCCACGTAAGGTGACCCATTTACTTATCTCACAAACTACTGGAGTCACAAAAAATTTGTAAGAAACAAATATTCACGAAGTAAAAAATATTTTTAAAATATTATATTTTCATTTATACAGGGTGTTCGGTTTTCCTTGGGACGATACCAACTTTCTTATTTTCAATGGAACACCCTATATTTTTTTGCATTTTTGGATTCTACACACTCTTTTAGGTATACTTTGTAGATATATTAATTAAGAAAATGTTAATACTTTTTGAGTAAAATGAGGATTTATTAAAATTTCTCTAAATGTAGACATTCGCTAAAAGTTAAAAATAACCAACTAAAAGTTATTATTTTTTATATTATGTAGCATTTAAGTTAATTAATTTATTTTTTGGAAAATAATATAGAGGGTGTTTTCTTTGAATAATGAAAATTGAACTAAGGTAATTGGAAAAAAGCTACTAATTGTGAAAAATGCGAATATTTTTTTTTCTGTTAGGTTTAGGTATAGGACATATATATATAAAATGAAAGGTAATTACTTATTCTATCCAATTATGCAAAAATATATAGGGTGTTCCATTGAATAAAAACAAGATTTTAAACTTTTAAAATCGCTATTTTCAACTGGACTTAGCAAACACCCTGTTTGATATTTTCCAAAAAATATAATAATTAACTTATAGCTTACTTATTATTAAAGAGATGGATACTACATAATATAAAAAATAATAACTTTTAGTTGGTTATTTTTAACTTTTAGCGAGTGTCTACATTTAGAGAAATTTTAATAAATCTTAATTTTACTCAAAAAGTATTAACATTTTCTTATTTAATATATTTACAAAGTATACCTAAAAGAGTGGGAAGAATCCAAAAATGCAAAAAAATACAGGGTGTTCCATTGAAAATAAGAAAGTTGGTATCGTCCCAAGGAAAACCGAACACCCTGTATAAATAAAAATATAATATTTTAAAAATATTTTTTACTTCGTGAATATTTGTTCCTTACAAATTTTTTGTGACTCCAGTAGTTTCTGAGATAAGTATATGGGTCACCTTACGTGGACCACCCTGTACTTTTTAATATACAAAAATGTTATGACAAAGAATTTAACCTACACCTCGCCAAAGTTTTTTGTTTTGAGTGCGTTCCATCAACGTCAAATACCGACAGACAGGTGTTTTGACCTATATTTGGTATCATCAGTGTCGACACGACACTGTCGAGCAACTTGTAGTAGTGGAACACACCCAAAACAAAGAAATACCTGAGCTTATATAACATGGTTGGTAAGCCAAGAGAGGCGAGATGTAAGAACATCACGTGATCCACACCGTCTAACGACGCGTCGCGACGTGGCCTTTGCCGCAATCGGTACATACTATGCAACCAAGTAGGTTCAATTATTTCTTATAAGTATTACCAGTAATGGGTCAAGAAATTTTATTGAAGAAACTAAGAAAATTGAATGTTGAAAATGTCATGAGTTACTATATTGTAAATTATATTTAAATAAATTGTTTATTTACCTTAAACATAAAAGTATCTTTATTTTTACTATATTTTTTGTTAAAGTGTTATATATTATAATATCAGATGTACACCTTACATTTGATTAAATCATATAGTAAATATTACTATTTGTAGATAGTAAAATCAATTTACTAAACGAACATATTAAAAATTAAAATATATATTATACATTTATGATTTAGTAATATTGGTGCTGTAATCTTTACTAAAATTGTATAATAAAAAATAGTATTTTGTATTACAATCTTAATATTGTATTGACGAATATATAATATTGTTACCCTAAAAATCTGTTAAAGTAAATTTTACTATATTTTTTTTACTATCTAAAATTTACTATACAATTCTCTCCGTGTAGTTTGAGAAACTTAGTTTAACTAATTTTGGGCCGATGATTTAAAAAATGTCATTTGTTTTTCTCTAGAACATCTAGGATTTAAAATAATTTCGTTATAAAATGCTCTGCTTAATCACCTCAAGATTTAAGTTTTTTTGTTAGTATTGTTAGTATTATTGTGCTTAATGTCTCCTAGCAATGAATCCAACTTCTTTCTGCTATACCCATAGATATCTACCAATGCTTTAAATTAGCAGTTACTTGGTAAAATCGTTCTCCATGTTCATCAGTTCGGCAAATTTATCAGGATGAAAAAAAAAGTATTTTAAATGACATATTAACTAAACACTAAACACTAAACTGAACGATAAATTAGATAAAGGCACCTTTATACTTCAATTCGATATTAAATTTTGATAAGACTTAAATAAATAAGATTGGATATTGAATTTTTGGGTACTTTAGGCATAAAAAAATATCAAAAAATAGTCGAAGAGTAATGTTTATACCGAAACCCATTTACTTTGTTGCCTTTTCAATTCAATTAGTAATTAACCAAACGACACAAAAATTTCAAAAAATTATACTTTTTACCAAAAAATCATTAGGGTATTTCCCTTGTAACGGGTGCGACACTAAAACTGCGTTTTTTCATAATAATAAAGTGTTGGTTCATATATATCAAGATACGTTAATATAAAAAAATAGTATAAAAAATTAGGTATATAACTCAAACAAAATGTCAATAAAAACTTTTTATAACGTCATGAATAGCGTAACCGGCGCGACTTTAGAAAATCGGCAAATGAGACCAAGTTGGCTTCTAAAGTTGATACTGTAAAATTTTGGATGAAAGCATATAGTAATAATTGTTTGTGTAAAAATTGAATAGTAACCTTAAACAAGTACGTACTTTAAATGCACAAAAATCGCATACTTTATTTTCTAAAATTTTCTCAAAGTGTAACGGGTGCGACATTTTTATCGGGTATTGAAAGTCTTCCGTATTTATTCTTAATGTTAGCTTCTTAGCATCACATTTTTTGTCAAAGTTGGGTAAGGTTTCGTGGAAATACTCAACTGGCAACGCGCAGCTACTTTGTTGGTTGGTATCTATGTACTCACAGAACACAAGTGCGTAACCAGTGGCGTATCACAAAAAATATAAAAAAACTTGTAATACATATTTTTTCTTTATCTTCGGGAAAATATGTTTTTAAATATTTTTCCGGTAGACTGTATGTTCAAAGGTATTCAGTATTTTAAAATATTATATTAATTATATAACACCCTGTAGTTTAAACACATTAATCATAAAAAAATAATTTAATTTTTATTAAAAAGTCTAATGAAAATTAGACTCATAAATCTTGCAACATTTTAGTCTTAATTCTTTACATTGTAAAGTTTACAATGTCAAGTATTTTTGGATTGTGCAGCGTAAAATCTAAAAAGGTGACTGGCCAGTTTTAAGAGCTTCGTTAGATTCGTCAATAAAAGTTTCTTGTTCCGTTGCCAAAGTGGATTATTTGCAGCGAGCGTAAACTGACCGAGAAAACCTCACCGAATTGCCGAAGTGCCGTTTTAAAACTTTTCCGGGGCCACGAAACGTTTCATCAATTTCATATCTCGACCGGAGAATGACGAAATGCGAATTAACCGGATTAATCAGCTCGAGAGTTTCAAACTAAATATGTAATTGATAAACCGATAGAGAATGAGCAGTAAAAAGGAGTTTCTAAAATAAAATACAACTTTTAGAAAAGACATTAAAAATTCAGAACTTAAAACCCAGTTTACAACCGTATCTGTTTGGAAGTAAGAAGCCATATAAAATTTTATTTACAGCATATAAAATTATTTCCAAGAAACTTTTCCTATTTATTTATTTTTGATGTGCTCTAAAGTTAATCTAAGTCAAACTTAAATTACACAAATTATGTAGATAGATTTTTTAGAGAAAAATAATTTAAAAAATTTATAGCAATAAAAGTATTATAATATAAAAAAACAAAATTGGTGACAAATAAATAAAAAATGAAGAAATATTAAAATTGTAATAATAATTAATAATTAATGATAAAAGTAGGTATACAATTGTTGGTAGTTACTTGTAGTTACAAAACTAACTAAAAAAAAAATACAAAATCTTTGTACTGTATTGACAACGTGGGCAAATTGTAGGGACCCTAAATTTATAATTAGTATAAAAAGTAGTTAAATATAGGTGACTACGGCCCAGGAGAAACAAAGTATTCCTAGCGAATAATAATCTTCTCTTTGAAAAGAATTTATATAAAAGACATTAAAATTTTATGTGAATGTTTTCCAATCCAATTTTGTTAATACTTGTAGTGGCTTGATAATAATTATAATGTATATATTGTCCAGGACTATTAAAGATCAGTAACTTGCAAATTGAAAGAAGAAAAAGTTTAAAAACGTTACTTTTTTTCTCAAAAAATGTCCATAAGACGATGTACTTTTTCTGCCATTGAGGCATTTGCCATAACTTTATCGAAATGAAGTTTTGCCCTTAAAAGTTTTTTTACTTTAGAATCTGATATTATTTTTGGCATAGTTATCTTTTTATATCGATATTATATAATAATTAACAAGTAAATTATCAATAATAAATATTACTGTTAATTTGACAGTGTCAGAGTATTTAATTAAGGTCTTCAGCAAAAGTGCCATTTTTTAAACATTAAAAATACTAAATCAAACTGGCATAAGCTACCAACAAGAAAATGAACTATAGTTTAGTGGAGAATATACTTGTGGTTATGTTATAATTATAAGAATATGTTTATTTATTTTAAAATGTCAAATATAAGTTGTTTAAAAATGCATTAGCATTACGTTTAATGAAATATAGGATACTTTACGGCCCAAAAGAGGCAAATTATAATTCTGACAGTTAAATGACAAATGTCAAAGTATTTAAATTAAGGACTTGAACAGGAATACCAATTTTAAACGTTAAAAATACCAAAGTATATTATATTAACATACAATTAACATACATTATCCTAGAAATCTAAAATTTTCTAGCATAAATACTACACCAAAAAGACAACTTTGGGTTACCCAGTTCATACTAAATTAAAAAAAAAACAAGTAAAATTTATGGTTTATAAAATATTTACCTTTGTGTTCCACCCTAGGGGCAGAAAGTAACTCTAATTTAGATAAAAAATAGTTTTTGAGTTGTAAAACAAATTTTTACTAATTATTTTAAGTTTATATTTATTGTTGATAATAAAAAAAGTTCAGATGATTTTGACAAATTACAGCGAATTTTTTTAAATGGTCTCCATAACAACACTTTTAGATGTTGCTTTAATACTTAATATTCCTAAAAAAAATAATTTAAAAACTACATACACTGTTATCAGATCAGATTTGTTAACATGAGTCAATCTTCTATTTGTTGGAAACAGTAAGATTTTTTATTTAACCATTTGCACAATTTTGTCAAGAAAAGAGTTAAAATCTGATGTTAAAAATATTAAAAAAAAAAAATTTACTCTTTTGTACAATTTTTTAAATAATTCGTATAAATATAGTATAACTTTGAGTTAGAATATAAATTTTACAATATTGGACAATTTGTTCGGAAGTGAAGCATCACACCACCTAAGATAACCAATGAAATGATTTCCCGGTCGCTCAACTGCAATCTGCATCATCAGTTTGCAGTTTTAGTTAGTGTTGGGAAGTGTATAATTGTGAGGTTAGTACCACATTTCTGGTGAGTAATTATTGAATATTATTTCTCAGAATAGGTAGGTAGGTATTTGCAAAATTGTTCAGTGACTGGGATAAATCAATAATTATGACCTGGTGATCAAATGAGGATAAACAGTGTGCTGCATTATTGATCAGCTTACTATTTACTTTACTTTTCAGTTTATATTAACTTAATTCTATCCTTACAGCATTTTTGTGTTGGTGGCTGAATACATATTTAATCTATCGATATTTTTACTTTTATAAGGGGAGACCAGTTCATGTTGAATTATATTATAATATTATTAGAATTAGCTATACGAATTTTATTTTTCAGTTTGTAGTTTATGTTTTGTTATGTTTATTTTATGTTGTCAGTGTCAGTTTATAATTAGTTTATGTATTCTATTTTCCATATTTTTTTGTATAAGTCGCTGAATACATAGGTATCTAAATTAATAATTATGTTTCATTTTCCTTTTTACCACCCTCGCATCCCAAAAATTATTAAAAATTTTAAATAAATTTTACAACAATGGTGTGATATTATGTGCCACGATTTGTGCGATTTCACCACAAAATATTGTATTAAAAATCTACAAAATGTTTGTTATGATTATAAACTACTAATTCAATTAGTAAACAACTTACAGTTGGTTGTAAACTTAACATAAAGTTATGTGTTATCTGAATTAACACAAATATTTTTTACTGTGTACGAATATATTTTTTAATGAAATTAACACAGGCTGCAACTGTATATATCACTCTTTTTGCTGATAATAAAAGGCATATAAAGACAAAATGATCGCAACAAATTCAAGCTAAAAACGGTTCATGTAATCCTAATTAAAAGCACTTACATTTTATACGGGACTAATCCGCTAAATCGCATGCTAATAAAAAGGTAGCGAAACAGTGCGATATAATTTGCAACGGACCGTTATGCCCCATTTGCATTTGTCGCAATGGATTTGAACTTGGAAGAGCCAGTTTGAAATCACGGCCATTTATTACAAAGTATCGTAATTGGATGTGACAACTGCCATCGAATTCCAGTCGATTAAAACGTCCAAAGCAATAAGCATTTAAATTTAAAAAAAGGGAATACAACAACGGTCAGCACGGTCGTACATCGAGACCAATGGACTGTCTATAAATGATGATGATGGCCGTTTTGCAAATTTCCAGTGTCTATTATTATGGAATGTAGGTTTTCATTTGGAAATTGGTTCAAAATTTAAATAATAATTGAACATCAGCAAAAAACTCAATCAATAAAAAAACACGAAAATTTAAAATTTTTGTTATTCCCCTTAAAAAGAGGGGGAAAGGGCCAGCGCTCTTCTTGGTGAACATAACTTTATAATCCACAGTCTGTGTTATAATCTTATTGATTTCACTTGTGCGAGTGAAGTGTGGTAAAATCTAGCATGATAAATATTTCAAAAAGATCACTACGAAAATTAAAATTTCGACGTTTTCTAAAAGAAATATTTAAGGTCTATTCTATAAACGAAGCAGACTTGCTGTTTAAAAAGTGAGTTCATATTTTTTTTATTTTGTACATCATATAATATGAGTTTATTTTTTGTTTTAATAAATAATCTGTAATGCCTTGCAATTATTTAAAAAAAAACTACCCAACACCCAACAGTAGGTTGAAAATGTGACCATTGTTACAATGAAAATAGTTTATTGAATTAACAATTAATTTGTTGTTAAATTTACATAAATTTTATTAATATTATAAAAAAGGTTTATTTTAAACGAAAAGGGATTTGTAAAATTTAACAAATTTCTATGAATAATACCATTAGAATTTCATTAATACTACAAAACGTTTTTGTAAACGGTATAGAACTGTTTTTTGGACAAATAATAATAACTACAAATATTTATCAATGGATTTCTGCACCTGGAAAAGTGTTATTTTTATAAACATATCGTAAATTTACTTTATAATTAATGCAAATGCTATTACTGAAAGCAGCGTTTGTAGATAAATAATTTTTATAAAAATGATGTTTTTTTGTTATATTTATTAAAAAAAAATCTGAGTGTAGTAAACTTACATTCTCCTATCACATTGATTTTATTGTAAAAATCTTTAAAGATGTTGTAATTTGTTAAACGAAGACTTAAAGATTTTAATAATGCTCAATGTCTAAAATGTTTATATGTCCTTTGTGCGCAGTATCTTAGAGTATTGTTGTATTGTTTGGTCACCTTTTTATGTTTACCATAATACTAAACTAGAAAGAGTAAAAAATAAATGTTGATGCGCATACAAACTAAACATTCTTTAGATTAAGTTAGAAGTGTTGCCAATTTGGATCAACTAAGTAAGAGAAGAAATGAATTTGGAATTGTATTTTTATATAAACTATCAACAAATTTTAATAATTGCCCAGAATTGTTAGAGCAAATAAATTTATGTTTATTTAAAAATACAAGGCAAAACCATTTATTTTATATAAAGACACGTACACGGAAAATAGTTCTATACTTATAATTTTTTATTTAACCCAATAATAATTTTCTTATAGTTAAACTATACTTTATTATTCATTAAAGTATTTGCTTAACGTTAATTTTTAACTCCTTCAATATTTATTTCTTAAGTATTTTTTATTTAATCAAAGAATAAAAAAATAATTTTATTAAATAAAGGATTGTTCTTAAATTAAGTGAAAATGTTTTCTCTTTTAAAATCAATATAATTTTTCAATTAAAAACTCAAATATATTTGAGTTTATAAGATTTCAATAGACCAGTGCAGAAGCCTTTAAAAATGGTAAAAAGAGAAAAAAAATAACAGTAGGATGAAACCCATTGGAAAAGGAGGGGAATATAATAAAAATTAAAGGAAAAATAAATTACGGGCGATCTGAGTTCGGGAAGTGGGAGGGGGGGGGTTTAAGGGTAAAAAATGGTTTATCTCGATTTCCGGCAAAACTACAAGTCCTATGGAAAAAAGTTAAATGTCAAAGTTGTAGGTAATAAAAAGATCTTTTGTATTTACAATTTTTTCACATAACCTCAAAATTTATGTGAAAAATTCAAAAAACCAAGTTTTTGGTTTTTTATTTTTATCTTTTTCAAAAAAATTTTTTTTCCACGAAATTTGGTGAAAACTTACCTTTTTATGTCCCAAATACACTGTAATTTATTTGATTTGAAATATTTATTATTTCGCCTTATTTTGACTTAATATCAAAAAAGCACCCTAATTTTCAATCGAAAATTCTCGCGTCAAAAAATCAAAATTTCGATTGAAAATTAGGGTGTTTTTTTGATATTAAGTCAAAATACAGTGTATTTTGGACATAAAAAGGTAAGTTTTCACCAAATTTCGTGGAAAAAAAATTATTTTTGAAAAAGATAAAAATAAAAAACCAAAAACTTGGTTTTATGAATTTTTCACATAAATTTTGAGGTTATGTAAAAAAATTGTAATTACAAAAGTTGTAGATCCTTTTATTACCTACAACTTTGCCATTTAACTTTTTTCCATAGGACTTGTAGTTTTGCCGGAAATCGAGATAAACCATTTTTTACCCTTAAACCCCCCCCCCCCTCCCACTTCCCGAACTCAGATCGCCCGTAATTTATTTTTCCTTTCATTTTTATTATATTCTTCTCCTTTTACAATGGGTTTCATCCTACTGTTATTTTTTTTGGTTTCAAAAATTATCGACCCTGGTCTATAACTATTGCAATACCACTTAATTATACTTGTATTCTTAAGATAGGGTTATATTAGAATGAAATATTATGTTTTCTTGTGGAATAGTGAAACGAGGATATTCTTGGGCAAACGCCACTATTCTTTAATATAGTGCAGCTTTTTTTTCAGTGTAGGACCACTTCTAGTAAATTTACGCCTTTAAGTATAATCTGTTTTGAGGCAAACGATTTAAATTTAGATTTTTTTGATTGGTATCTGACTGTCTTTAAAAGAAAATTGAAAGTAAACTTATAGAAATAGTATATTATGTATCAAGTTTGATAAACGCCATTTTATACACGAATTTAATTTAGGCACGAGCGAGCTTGCGGTGAGTGCTTAAATTAATATGTGTATAGAAAAGTTTATAAATGAGGTGCATACTATACTTTTTCTACGACAAATATTTATTATTATCTTAAAATGATTTAAATCAAAAATTTGTATAGAGCGCCATCTATGAAACAAGAGGGGAATCTGTGTGGCCCCGTCAATTTTTATATTTTATAAACACATTATAAAGGTTATAAATCGAAATGTATTTCTTGAAAATTGATAGTTTTTCACAGTGAAAGGAAAGAAAATGTTTTATGAGCACTTTACAGTGGAGTCCGTGCCCAAATTTAAGTTATAGTTTACTGCCGGCGAAATTAAAAGCTCAGTACAATGTTCATATAAACTTTTCAAATATTGGCGTTGAGAAACTATTTAATACTTTTGTACTTTTGTATTGAGATAATAAAATAATTTTCACATTTGGTATTATTTTACAAGAAATGCACTTTATTTTAACGATTGTATAACATTTGACAACTGTCAACTAACTTAAAACTAACTTCAGCCCGTGACTAAAAACCTGTTGCTAACTTCAGCCCGTGACTAAAGCGCCATAAAGCCACAACTTGTCAATGTGTATTTAAAAGGTCACTTAGTGTCATGGAAACATGTACGATAATGCGCGTTTTAAAGGTGGGAGTGGAAAAAGTAAATAAAGTTATTTTTACAAGTTTGAAAGCTTAAAACGGCAAAACGAGCAGTATCGTCCCCTAAAGTAAATGAATCAGAGCATGATGATGAACGAATTAGGAAGCATCACCGGATGTAAATGCAGATAGATATTCGAAATAAAAAGGCGGCAAAGAATATGAAATTACACGGTCACGCTCGCGATTTTCACTTACCGTCCCCGTTTATTTACGACTTTTGGGATTCTGATCCAGGGAATATCGTACAAACAAACATGAGGGAATCATAATTGTAAATCACTGAACATTTTTTCGAACGACGCGACCGGGTTCACATACGCTATCTTTTTATTACGGCTTCATTACTATTCATTAACAATTACACTCCCCGAGGGAAAACACTCACGTACGCCACTGATTTCTCGTCTATTTAAAATGCCCTCGAGTTTTGAGCTGCACAAACACAAAATGTTTAAAAGATATTTTACTTTTATTATTTATAAATATTACAAAAAAATCCCTAATGCACTAAAGTCCAAATCAATTACCTATTTTAAACATAATATTAATATTTAATAATCAAAATATTCTTTAATAATGTAAAAATGATTTTTCTTTTTTATTTTTTTATTTTTTTCAAATTTGCTTTGTTATCTTATTATTAGCATTAATAGACCTTAATCATTAAATTACCACCCAATTAAAATTCGTGACTAAAATGACGTTTATTAAACTTGATACATAATATACTATTATTTTTATGTTAACATCAGCAACAATAGTTATGTATGTCATTAGGTTAAGAAGTAAGGCTTTTTGTGCTAAGCGCAAAGTTTGAAGGCCGACGCGTAGCGGAGGCCTACAATTGAGCGAAGCACAAAAAGACACTTCTTGGCACTTTATATAGGTCAATTTAATTCAACATGAAAGCGGCCCAACCTTACTTTTTTAGAATCTCATTTATTTATTAGCTTAAGATTACATTAAATGTACAATAATTATTATTCCTTTTAGAAGCAGTAGTTTGACAATACCTAGCTACATGATTTAAGTAGAAATGGATTTTTGTAAGAAAATGGTTTACTTACCCTCTTGCTATTACATTGAATTCAATTAATTGTTTAATAAATAGGTATCTAATTTCAATTTGTTTGCATTTTTATTAAAAAAATAGGTAGTTTGGAATGTTTACGCTGTGTTTAACATTTAATTTCACTGAAAACTTAAAGTAAATTAAAACTTAAAGATAATTTAAATCGTAGAAAAAGAAAACACAACTGTGAAATCCACAGAAACGTCAAATTGCAATGTCCTAACCTCACTTTTTGTTTTATTATTCATATTTAATTTTACAATAATTTAACGCCGCGTCTAGAGTCCCGTCAGACGGTTCTCTATTGCGCTCCCGTTAACAGAGTGACGTCATCAAATGACGCAATCTTAGGACGGGAAGCAGATCTTCCTTAACCAACGTCCCGAGTCCGCCCGCTTCAAAACCAACCCAAACCCAACAACCCAACCCAACCGACCCCGCCCCATTGGCCCCCCCCCGCCCCATTGAGTAAAAATTTTTCAACGAAGGAATATTCATTTAATTACATTTTATATTATATAACTAGCAAAATGATTATGAGGAAAGGTAAATAAATTAAAATATTATTGTAAAATTAAATATAAATGGTTTTAATGCCACATTGTATTATTTCGGTATATAAATTCTTTAAAAAAAAATTAAAAAAAGTTGTAGAGGCGCGAAGGATCGAACCCCGTACCTCCCGCATGCAAAGCAGGCGCCCTTCCATCGAGCTACCGAGCTTATTGTAATAATTCTATCGCTCGAAAAATAATACCTATTTACAGTGTGTGACGTCACAAAGTTTTAACGGGAGCGCAATGGAGACCCGTCTGACGGGACTCTAGACATTATGATAATTTAATGAAAAATAATAAACATTAACAGTAAAACAAACAAATTAGTGCTTATTATAAATAAATTAAACCAGTTTAGTACGTTAATTTCTTAGAAAAGGATTAATTTGTCAAAACAATTCCCCTAGCGAGAAAAAATCGAACTAATTACTTGTCTCATAAAATTTTTTATCGGCCTAGGCCATAACAAGGTATTTCTTTATCGAATGTTGACAACAATAAAGTTTAAATTATAGACCGCGTGGAGATAAAATCAATTTTGTTTTTCGCATAAATTAAAAGATTGTTTAAAGTAACTTTAAACAATCTTTCAATTTATGCGAAAAACAAAATTGACAACTGTTGTTGTTTTTGTCCATTATTTAATT
This sequence comes from Brassicogethes aeneus, assembly GCA_921294245.1. Classification (NCBI taxonomy): domain Eukaryota; kingdom Metazoa; phylum Arthropoda; class Insecta; order Coleoptera; family Nitidulidae; genus Brassicogethes; species Brassicogethes aeneus. Next base: position 4,184,378 of record OV121132.1, on the reverse strand, counting down.
TTGGTGAAACCAAGGCGTCTTTGTACTACAAAATTATTTTTTGCCGGTTAATCTTTTCGTCCTCTGTGGAATTGGAAATTATTTTATCAAAATGCTGTTTTATTTAAAAAAAAATAGTTTAGAATTTTCTGTTATTGCAATTTTTATTATAATTTTGACAATTAAATGATAAATGTCAAAGTACCAGGAGTACTAGTTAAGTATTAAACAAAGTATATTGACATACAGTACCAACATAATCAAATGTGTCAAATTCCGTCTAAAAAAAACAATATCTAGAGGTAAATCGTAAGGATTATCTGTCTACACAGTAAAAAAATATTTAATTTTAATCCATTGCTGGATATCTAATTGAATGAGTAGTTTGTAATTATAATAAACATTTTGTAGATTTAATAACAAAATCCTATGTTAATAATTCAACCATAATTTTTGTAATTTTTAAAAAGGACCCTATTTTTACAAACCTTTTTGTAGACCCAGTAACAAAAGTATTTGTTGAAAATTGGGAACTTAAATGAATAGAATTTCGATAAAAAATGTTGCTTTATTTGAGGAGCGATCAGACAAAACGAGATAAATCCATTTTAGTAATTTGCAGAAACAAGTCAAAAATATAAGAATTCTTTTGCTTTTGACTTATTTCTGAAAATCACTAAAATTGATTTGTCTCGTTTTGTCTGAACGCGACTCATTTATCAATTTACAAAAAAATTAACACATCCCTACATAAATAAACACAAAAATAACATACACACAATTAAATAACACATCATTAAATCATTAAATTATAAAAAAATATTGGTACAAAATAACTATCAGTACTACTACAACACTTACTGATGTATTTCGTTACTTTACCCACTTCACTGTATCCCATACTTTGCACTTCACACACTTGTTAAATAGGTATAATAACAATAATAGCAGATTTCTGGTAATATACAGGGTAAGTCAATTAACTTGAAATATCTCAGTTAGTATGCATTTTACGAAAAAATGTTTAAAATTAAATTAAATGATTCAAGGGGGGAAATCAATCAGTACTAAAATTGGCTCTCATACTCTCCTCCTTATAGGAGGAATAGGGGGTAACTTTAAAATATGGAACACCCTATTTTTTATTGCAGATTCGTATTATTCGACTAAAAATAGGTAGATTTTGTATACGATTCTCCAATAATTTTTGAATAAAATTAAATAATTTTATTTTTAAATTTATTTATTTTTTAAATTTTAATTAAAGTAAGTGCTCAAAATGGTGGCCTTCGACTTCAATGGATTTATTAATTCGCATTTCGTTTTAATATTCTGCTAACACTGCTCTTGGATATTCCCAAATCTCTAGCGGCCGTTGCTGCTAATACATTAATTTCATTATTTCCACCTGTGACTGTTGCTCGACGAACTCTTTTTTTCGGTTGAACACTCCCGTTTGTAGTAAACTGCTTGACTGTACGGTGAAACGAAGTACACGGAGAGAAATGTATAGTAAATTTTAGATAGTAAAAAAATATAGTAAAATTTACTTTAACAAATTTTTAGGGTAACAATATTATATATTCGTCAATACAATATTAAGATTGTAATACAAAATACTATTTTTTATTATACAATTTTAGTAAAGATTACAACACCAATATAACTAAATCATAAATGTATAATATATATTTTATTTTTTAATATGTTCTTATGATAAATTGATTTTACTATCTACAAATAGTAATATTTACTATATGATTTAATCAAATGTAAGGTGTACATCTAATATTATAATATATTACACATTAATTAAAAATAAAGATACTTTTATGTTTAAGGTAAATAAACAAATATTTAAATATAATATACAATATAGTAACTCATGACATTTTAAACATTCAATTTTTTTAGTTTTTTCAATAAACTTTCTTGACCCATTACTGATAATACATATAAGAAAGAATTGAACCTACTTGCTTGCATAGTATGTACCGATTGCGGCAAAGGCCACGTCGCGACGCGTCGTTAGACGGTGTGGACCACGTGATGTTCTTACATCTCGCCTCTGTTGGCTTACCAACCATGTTATATAAGCTCAGGTATTTCTTTGTTTTGAGTATGTTCCACTACTACAAGTTGCTCGACAGTGTCGTGTCGACACTGATGATACAAAATATAGGCCAAAACACCTGTCTGTCGGTATTTGAAGTTGATGAAACGCACTCAAAACAAAAAACTTTGGCGAGGTGTAGGTTCAATTCTTTCTCATAACATTTTTGTATATTAAAAAGTACAATAAATATGTTACAATTTTTAATTGTTAACGTATAAAAATATTCGATTTTAAAATATTTTATATTTAAAATGGCATCATAATATTTTAAAATTTACTATACTTATTATACGCAAATGAATGATTTCTTTTTAATAAGACATCAGAATTACGCCTTAAAAAAGCAAATTTAACGGCAGTAACTTTACAATTCAAAGTTGGTAATGCTGACGTCATTATATCTCATTGATGACGTGCACCCATATAGATTTGGCCGTGACTATAGTAATGGGAAAAATCTAATTAAATTATCTAACTAAATTAATAAATATGCATTGTATCTGGCAATATACAAGATAGTTGTCCCAAATAGTAATATAAATTATAGTAAAGGGTATTATAATTATGGTAATCAGCATTATACAATTTTTTTATACCTTAAGTTGTAAACAAAAAATCGTATTATTTTTTGTTTAGTCGAAAATTGTCGCTTTTTAACAAACCAAATTAAATAAAAAGCGATAATTCTTGTTTCGATGTTATCTGGGTGATGGTAAAAACAATAATTCTCATTGTAAAATCGTTGTGTAGCGCCGTTTTCGAGCCCACGATGATTTAGGTGTTTCAGTTGGAATGATATATTGGAGTGAGCGCGGACCGCATGCGACCCTCCCCATATACACATTCGCTACGTGGAGTAGCGTCGAGGGAGACCGGCGATATTTATCGACACACCCGGTACGATTTTTTCTATACAAATGCTTATTGCACTCGACGTTTTTGATCGAACGGAACTCGATACCGTTTGTCACTTTCAATTACCGACATTTCAAATACACCCACTTTATTGACGCAATCCATCTCGCCGATATTGGATTGCTTTGCGCCTACATAAACATAATATAATAGTGTCTATCGTGGAAGAGTAAAAAAAGCAAAAGAAGTAAACAAAATGCTGACAGAGCGTCTGCGAAAAGCCTACTATAAAGCACTTTTACTTTATTGTAGTTTTACTCTCTAATAATTTCTATATTATTCTTAAATTTCGAGGTTATACACAGTAAAAAAATATTTGTTAATTTTAACCAAAAATTAACCAGATTTTATGTTAATCCAGGCCCACATAACTTTATGTTAAGTTTACAACAACTGTAATCTTTTAACTAATTGAATACAAATTGCTGTTGACGAGAATTATTAGTGGCTGCTTTGTCGCTATGACATTTTTGACTAATTCATTTTTAGAATAGCAGTGATTTAAATACAGTGCATGATAGAGAACATAAAAAACTAATGGCAACAAAATTAATAAATTCGAAAATAGTATATTATGTATCAATTTTTATAAACGCCATTTTAGTTACGAGTTTAATTAAGCACGAGCGAAGCTTGCGAGCGAGTGTTTAATAAAAACTAGTGTCTAGAGAAGTTTATAAACGAGTTGCATACTATACTTTATCTACGACGAACACAAAACAGAATTTAAAGCCAATTTTATTTGTTAAAATTTTGACATCAGTCAACTGTCACCCGAATTTAACCTCACTTTTTCCCAATTTATAATAAAGCTAACTTCAGCCCGTGACGTAAAATGTCGAAAAGCCACTCTTGTTAACTTCAGCCCGTCAATAAAACGCCATAAACGCCATAAAGTTACAGCTCGCATACGAGTATAGGAGTAGATAAATACTTTTAACATACCACCTGAAAAAATATTAGATATATATAAACCATCATGTTCCGGCCTAAACATTATAAATGCTTCACAAACTAGAGATACCACAGATATTTGCAACAAACTATTTCAGAAGTCAGACCAAGGAATTAGTAGTTACCTTCAGAATCCAGAAAAGGGATGAGGAATCCGAGAAAGAAATATATAAATTATATAATATTTACAAAAACGAAATAAAAAACTACATAAAACAGCAATTTAACTTTAAAACAATTTATGTTATTTGATGTAAAGTTGTTATGTTTATATAAAAATTGTATGTCCAATAACTATGGTCCATGTGTCCAATTACTATACTTTTTTGCATTTTTTAAAAAACTATTAATAAAAATTCAAATATTGTTATTTTTAAGTAAACGTAAATGAAGTTTAAACAAACAAACTATCCTTTTTATATATTTATAAGAAAAAAACTGAAATCTTTAAAACAACGGCATATATAAATTTTAAATAAATAATATTTTAAGCGTCCAATAACTATGTGGTTTACCTTAATTCTTAATTTAAAATTTATGATTTTATCTAATTTACCTAGATTAATTTTTTTTTTTAATTTTTAAACATTAATATCAAAAGATCATTATGTTATTCACAGACCTAGGTCTGTGATGTTATTATGTTAAAAACATGTGTTTTATTTACTAAGTAGTTATTTTTATTGTGCAGTATTGGTAATAAATAGTTGCTAGTGGTTGGTACTCGTGTACAACGACGCGAATGTGACATTTATTTTTCTATTATTTCTGTGTTAATATACATGTATATTAACACAGAAATAATAGAAAAATAAATGTCTATGTATAGAGAAATAATATGGTAAAACCATATACGGGTGATATTTAAATTTGATTGTTACACAGAGGATTGTTGTTGGATTAAAAAACTATGCCCAAAACAAAAAAGAAACCTGAGCTTCTGAAAAAGTGGTTGGTAGAGGTAAAGAAAGTGTGTTTAAGGTAGATGACAACAATGTTTTCTGCAGAGTTTGTTCTAAAGTCGTAAGTATTTTTTAAGGTTATATTTATGATTTGTATTCCTATCGTTTAAAACAACAATTATTTTTATTAAATTTTAGATCGTTTCTTATATTTTACAACACGAAATAATCAAAAAAACATAGACAGCTGTTGGAGGAATAATCCAGTAGGCAGCTTTATTTTCTCTTTACAAAAATATTCTATCTGACAAGCGACATAATTTAAATCCAGAAAATATAGAAAAAATATAAGTTTGTTACAGTCACAAGAATAAAACGAATAAATAATTGTATGTAATACCTATTTTATATTATTTTTGAGACTGTAACAAATTAACATTACGTGCAATTTTATAATCATAAGGTAACTCATGATTCATGAGTAACCTTATAATAAAATAATTTTCTCTTTACAAAAATATTTTATCTGACAAGCGACATAATTTAAATCCAGAAAATATAGAAAAAATATAAGTTTGTAACAGTCACAAGAATAAAACGAATAAATAATTGTATGTAATACCTATTTTATATTATTTTTGAGACTGTAACAAATTAACATTACGTGCAATTTTATAATCATAAGGTAACTCATGATTCATGAGTAACCTTATAATAAAATAATTTTCTCTTTACAAAAATATTTTATCTGACAAGCGACATAATTTAAATCCAGAAAATATAGAAAAAATATAAGTTTGTAACAGTCACAAGAATAAAACGAATAAATAATTGTATGTAATACCTATTTTATATTATTTTTGAGACTGTAACAAATTAACATTACGTGCAATTTTATAATCATAAGGTAACTCATGATTCATGAGTTACCTTATATTAAAATAATTTTTAAAATAAAATCTTATACAATAATAATTTAATTTTATTACCTAAAATTTGCTTTTTAAAAGTAAGTTCCTAATTTAAGAATGTTTCCACCTAAAACAAGAAAAAACCTTCCCTATTTACCTAGGTACCTATTTTTCAAAATTTCGCGACCTAAAATCCCATCTCTAATTATAACAAACATTTTGTAGATTTAATAACAAAATCCTATTATATCCTTATATATTTTATTAAAATTTTACAAAATAAAATTAATAAACTACAAACTCATGTTTTATAACAGTGTATACGTATACGTAATATACGTATACGTAATATATACGTATATATAATATATAAATAATATACGTATACGTAATATACGTATATATACGTATACGTAAGGATATACGCGTAAGGGTACATTGTAAATTGTATTATTTTTAGGAATGAATGTAAAAGCGTTAATATTTGAACTTAAATTCTTTGGAAGTGTTAAATGAGGCACAATTTCGAGATAAGTGTGTCCCATTATAAAAATTAATTTTCCCTTAAGTACACCTCTAAAAATAAGCCATGAGACCCTTGTTTATCGGCGCTGCTCACTATGTCTATCGAGTTTAAATCCCTCTGAGAAGGGATGATGGATCGCTTCTGTCTCGCCTTTTTTCACCATCGTAAATCACAATATACATTTTTATGTTTTTTCGTAAAAAAATGTTTTTTCCCTCTTTTAGATGTTGAATTAATCGCTTGAAATGATATGAAAAAATAAACTAAATATAATATTTTTTGTGAGCTATATGCCATATTTTTTTACTTATAACAGGCTTAAGTCTACATAAAACGATAAATGTACACCAGAGCCAATTTTTTAAAATCACGTTAAATATTTTTTACTACATTTTTCTGCTTTTTTCATTCGTAAACAAGATTAAGTGCTGGATTACTTTGATATATAAAAAACTAAGTAAGCCAGGACTTAATCCTGTTTTCCATTGGAAACAGCAGAAAAATGTGAATTTGGTGTATAAATAATAATCCTAGTTCAAAAGTCAAATAATTATAAAACTCATGGTGTGACAAAATCTTAAAAAATATTTTAATTAAATTATTTAAGGCTACATCCATGTTTTTTATGCCTTATTTTTAATATTTACGTATAATACAAACATTAGATCCATTTTTAATGCACATGCATGTATCTACTTAACTACGTGATGAATAGCATCATAGCCATGCTATGTCAATTTGATTATTGTTGGTGTGGTTAAAATCTATTTATGTAAATGTTTGCTTTCGGATGAGACTAATATTTCATTTAAATTCCGAAATTATAATGGTGTTTAATGACAGTCAACAATCGGACATTGCCCACAGATAACACCCAAACATACGTGTACCGACTATGGGGGATTAGAGTTGTCAGTATCGAAAAAAATCAGACCCATGTTTATGAAAACTTTTTTCCACACGGAGAGAAAAGTATAATGCTGATTATCATAATTATAATACCCTTTACTATAACTTATATTACTATTTGGGACAACTTAAGGTAAAATATTATTATTCTTAACCAATTTTGTTTTTAATTCTTATTATAATTAGATTTTTTCCATTACCAATAAATATAGTAAATTTTAAAATATTATGTTGCCATTTTAAATATAAAATATTTTAAAATCGAATATTTTTATGTGTTAACAATTAAAAATTGTAACATATTTATTGTACTTTTTAATATACAAAAATGTTATGAGAAAGAATTGAACCTACACCTCGCCAAAGTTTTTTGTTTTGAGTGCGTTCCATCAACTTTAAATACCGACAGACAGGTGTTTTGACCTATATTGGGTATCATCAGTGTCGACACGACACTATCGAGCAACTTGTAGTAGTGGAACACACCCAAAACAAAGAAATACCTGAGCTTATATAACACAGTTGGTAAGCCAACAGAGGCGAGATGTAAGAACATCACGTGATCCACACCGTCTAACGACGCGTCGCGACGTGGCCTTTGCCGCAATCGGTACATACTATGCAACCAAGTAGGTTCAATTCTTTCTTATAAGTATTACCAGTAATGGGTCAAGAAAGTTTATTGAAGAAACTAAGAAAATTGAATGTTTAAAATGTCATGAGTTACCATATTGTATATTATATTTAAATATATTGTTTATTTACCTTAAACATAAAAGTATCTTTATTTTTACTATATTGTTTTATTAATGTGTAATATATTATAATACATTTGATTAAATCATATAGTAAATATTACTATTTGTAGATAGTAAAATCAATTTACTATACGAACATATTAAAAATTAAAATATATATTATACATTTATTATTTAGTAATATTGGTGTTGTAATCTTTACTAAAATTGTATAATAAAAAATAGTATTTTGTATTACAATCTTAATATTATATTGACGAATATATAATATTGTTACCCTAAAAATTTGTTAAAGTAAATTTTACTATCTTAAATTTACTATACATTTCTCTCCGTGCATATTTTTAGAATATTTTTATTTTATACTAGGCATCAAAACACACAGCTTAGACCTTAAATAAAAAGGATAAAAACAATAAAAATGGGATAAAATTAAGCATAGTTTAAGGTATAAGTTATGAGAATAAAAATATTGCTTAGTCAAAGATGTTTTCTTTTACGGTCAAATGGTGCATTAAAAACGAAAATTTATTATTGTTTTTTTATGATCAAACCGGTGGAAAAAGTAATTCCAGAATAAAATAAACTTTGTCGAGAGATGTCCAATCGTAAATCTGTCTGCGTTTGTCAATATAATGGTAAATAAAAAAAATCAAAGGAGGGAACGTGAAACTTTCAAATAACTTTCACAATAAAGCTGAATATTTATTACATCTCCACGACTAAATAATGCATTCCGAATAAAAACAAAAATCTATTATCGTTTATTATTCATTTCGACGAAATGCTTTTGGTATTTTTGGGGATTGAGCATGTAGAATGTATAAGAATGCCCATAAAATATTTACAACCTCTTTTTGTACAAATAAACTTAATACGTTTTGGCAAGAATCAACGATAATTTTTTGTTCATAAGTAATACAAATTATAAAAATACCATTTTCATTGCCTTCATCAGCATTTTTAAATTATTTCTTATTGCACCTCCTGATTATTATTATTATTGAATATACAGGGTGTTTCAGAAAAACATGCGTCAATGCGAATCTACGTAAAAAACTATGTGTGCCAAAAAAAATTGGTTAGAGAGTTATGTTTTTTTTTATGTTAAAATACTAAAAAATAATTTCAAGTCTGCACGTTGTTGTTTATTTCAATGGAAACCCGTTATTTTGATCTAAGTTAGTCAAGAATTTTGACATTTTGACGATTAAAGGTTTTTTGTGCAGTTAAACATGGAAAATAATTTAAATGTGCAAGTTGATACTTTCTAAAAATGAATTAGTCAAAAATTACTAATTTAATAGTTATTAGTGGCTGCTTTTTCACTTGTACCATGGTTAAAAATGGAATACCATGGTATCTCAAAATTTAACAGCCAATTCTTATCTAAAATTGTCTCCTGAAATTTTGGGATACCATGGTATTCCATGGTTAACCATGGTACAAGTGAAAAAGCAGCCACTAATAACTATTAAATTAGTCATTTTTGACTAATTCGTTTTTATATATGTTGTTGATTTTGGGGAATAATAATAATAATAATATTTATTTAGCAAACGCTACATACGAAACACAAAGTAAATTTAGATTAAAATTAATAAAATAGACAAATGGGTAAGTTTACATTTTTAAAAAACATTACAACATGAGAAATTTTAAAAATATATAAATAAATGTAAAAAGTACAATAACATTAAAACATTATTAACACATATGTTCTAAGTAACATCTTAAATTTTTTAATATTATCACAGACTTTAATATCATTGGGCAATTTATTGAATTCTAAAAGACCTTTATACATAATAGAGTTTAGCATTTGGCTGGTGTTGCACTTATCAGTCAATATAAAATCATTACAATTTCTATACCTTTTCAACTTCAAATTGAGACTTGTCAATTTCAAATTAAAACTAATCACATTCAGATTGGGATCAAACATATTCAAAATAAGAATAAACAAATTCAAAATTAAAATAGTCACTCTCAAAATAAGAATAAACATATTCAAATTGGATCTTAAATTAAGATTCTTAATAATCAAAATCAAAATAAGAATAAACACATTCAATTTGAAACCAAACAACGTCAAATTGAGACTTGTCAATTTCAAATTGATAAAAAGTATTAAAATCAGGAAAATATATTTAAAAAATAATAATTTATTTATAATAAAGTTCTACACATTCATATCAATTAAATTTAACGCATCAGGGATAAACCTTTGTACGTGGGCAACAAATCTGGCACAATTATTAATATTTATAATGTTAATGTTCTCAGTTATAATATGTTCTAACTGTTGAAGGCGAAACTCACTTTGAGTCATATTTGCCCTGCCTTCACCAGCCAAAATATGGGGAAGTTGCTCAGCCAGGTCCCGCTTAACTGCTGCTTTAAAACTCGACCAGGCAAGCTCAATGGGATTAAACATTGGACTGTAAGGAGCGAGCCTCAGTAAATTATGATTCAAAATTCCTCCTCTGTAAAAACTTCTTCAATAGCTGCATGATAAAGCGCATTGTCTACTACCAGCACCACATTGGTTTGGTATATGTTTTGAGCAGCACGCAGACACTGACGTACAAACTCATTGGCTTCTTCTCTTCTAAAGGCACCTCTTCTTGTTTCGTGGTGAATCAGGCCCATTATTCCTATGCAGCCTATTAGATGGATATTGGCCCCACGGCAGCCTGCTGAAATATAGCTACACCGAGTACCTTTTTTAGAACGCCCTTGTCTACGCGAAATAAATAAATTAAAATTCGTTTCGTCCATGTATATAATTGGTATGTTGTCTGCTTGGTAATTCAAAAGTTGTTGCACATATTCCTGGCGTTTCCTTTTATTTTCTTCACTGTTGGTTCGTTCGGGCTCCCTGCGAATATCTTTTAAAGTAAACATTAAGCCATCCAAATGCTTTCTTAAACATTCAGTTGAAACAGTGATTTGATGGTTTACCTCAAATTTTATTTTTAGTTCATTTAATGTTAGCCTTGGATTTTCCTCTACGTACTGAATAATTATGATGTTCTTCAGAAATTTTGACTCTCCTTCTTCCACCACGTGGTCTCTCGTTTTCCTGGTTCTTTACCCATCGATATGCTGTTGATTTCTTCACACCAAGAGTATTAGCAAGTCCTCTCCAGTCGCCATTATTATTATAAACTGCACAAATTTGTTTACGGATATGTTTCGCTTCTTTTTCCTTAATATATGGCATATTAAATATACTTTTGGCTCGACTTTTGGTTGTTTGCTTATTATAACCAGTTTGACACCAATTACCAATTAGCCTGTCAACTTGTTTACAAACCCTAGGTTACAATCTACTCTATAAACTTTTTTGTCAATTTGAAATTGACAAGTCTCAATTTGACGTTGTTTGGTTTCAAATTGTTCTTATTTTGATTTTGATTATTAAGGTTCTTATTTTGATTTTGATTATTAAGATCCAATTTGAATATGTTTATTCTTATTTTGAGAGTGAATATTTTAATTTTGAATTTGTTTATTCTTATTTTGAATATGTTTGATCCCAATCTGAATGTGATTAGTCTCAATTTGAAACTGACAAGTCTCAATTTGAAGTTGAAAAGGTATAGTGTTATATGAGTGGACTTCTTTAAAATATTGTGTTTTCTTACAGATATAATCAGGTAACATTTTATTTTTAACTTTAAAAATTAACAGAAACACATTAAATATAATCTTTTGTTTGACGGAAAGCACATTTAGGACATTCAACATAGATAAAACAGGTGTATAAAAATTACATTTTAATATTGTTCGTAATGCTCTATTTTGTACCACTTGGAACTTTTGTATTATATAATTTGGTAAATTGAACAGAATGGTGGAGCAGAACTCAAGATGCGGTGATGCTATACTGTTGTATAATAACAATTTTGTATGCATCGTTAAATGCTTACCAATTCTAGAAATAAAATTTACTTTTTTAGAAAACTTTCGCAATATAGTCTGCGTGAGCATGGAAATTTAACCCGTTGTCAAATATAACACCTAGGTATTTAATCTGGTTTTCAGGCATAATATTTATGTTATTTATCACAATACTATTCATTATTTAAGGCATTAAGATTTAATTTTGATTTTCTTCCAAACAAGCAAAATTTGGTTTTATCGGTATTTATACTTAAATTATTATTGCACAGCCATTTAAATATGCAATCAAGATCATGATTTAGGATTTTTTCCATGTGTTTAACATCAGTTCCGCTTACATAAACCATCGTGTCGTCTGCAAATAATTCAATTTGACAATGTTTGACAACCTTTACTATATCGTTAACATACAACAAAAATAATAATGGACCTAACACAGTACCTTGCGGTACTCCATAATTTACAAAAACAGGATTTGATGTTGCGTTTTTATATTTGACTTTTTGCTGTCTATTAGTTAAGTATGACTTAAACCACTTCAACACTGTTGCGTTTAAGCCATATTTGTTTAGTTTATTTATTAATATATCCCTATCAACAGTTTCGAATGCTCTCCTTAAATCTAAAAACACAGCCAGCACTATTGTACCCTTATCAATCAGTTTAAGAAATGTATCACATATATTTACAACAACGGACTCACATGAATGATTTGATCGAAAACCGGACTGATTAGACACTAAAATGTTATTTACGTCGCAATGATATTGTAGAAAAAAAGTGTGGAAAAAACTACAGAGAAGCTGCACTAGTGTGGGCAGAGAGGTTTCCTGGTAATCGTAAATCTCATATGGCATTTCGAAGACTGGAAGCGAGGAGTCGTACTACTGGCAGTTTGAAACCAAAAAAACGAGTTCGGAGGAGATCTAAAACTGATGAAAATAGTGCAATTGGCGTTTTAGGAGCGGTAGCTGTTAACCCGCAAGTCAGTACCAGGCGGCTTGCTGGAGATGCTGGTCAAAAATCTGTTTAAAAAATATGTCCAAATATGTCCCTCCGTATCCCCATTACTTCACATTTCACAAAAAAATTTTCAACAGTTTTCAAGATATTGCCTTGTAACACTTCATTGTAGCAACTATCGTCTTCACCTTCAAATGGAAACAGTATTTTAATTAGAATGATTTTTAAAAAACTATATGAATAAATTAAAATTTTGGATAATAATCGTTTTGCATTTTTCCTTCTCACATTATGTTTCTTTTAGAAACTTTTCATAGCAAAATCCCTAAACAACTTGTCCTTAATATAATTAAATATAAGTTGATCATCCTCTTGTCACCATACAGTTGGTATATTTAGTTTGGCGCCCACCTAATGCTCAATATGGAGGCGGCTTCGGTGAATTGAAGTGCTCGCCGACCGAAGGGATTGTTTAATATTCTTGAACGGTGATTGGCGGATTTGGATTTGATTTGGTCGCCCGACTAGTTCTGCGCCAGGAATATAAATGACACCAGTCGCCCGCTCCCCCTCTCTTGCCAAACACCTTCGCCACCCCTGGACCGAGCTGACTCGGCAAGGCTCACTAAGACTGACAGTTTTGCCAAACAAGCACCGTCATCCACTTGCCGTCGTCAAACAAAGACGCGCCCCAGGTGGCTTTTTTGTCGGCAAAATTGCCCCGACAGGTTAAAGAAATGTTTAAGGATAGTAATTCGTTCATCAAATAGGAACTTGTCTTTGTCTATTTGCAATATATTGCAAAAATTATTTCATCATTCTAGTTATTACATTTATAATAATAAGAGCAGGGCTGTGTTTAAATTACAATACAAAATATTTCTAAAAAGTGTACAGATCAGTGTGTGGTATAAATGGTATTAATTGTTACTTTAATGCGTTTTAATTTTATTTCTGAAAACAAACATCAAAATGACCAGTGTCCAATTACTGGTTGGTAAAAAATGTAAATTTCTATTATTGGACATATGTCTAATGTCATACTCCATTTGTATCCCAGACATTTACCAGCCAATTCTTATGTAAAATTGTCCCCTGAATCTGAAAAGACCGTTAAAAACTATAAAAGTTAAGCAGTTTTTGAGATATATTCAATTTCATATTATATGTAAAATTGATTACATTTCAAAAACTGTTCTACTTTTGACGACATTATCGTATACAATGTTACATGTATACATAGTATATATATACTATACATACAATGGTAACGTTATTAAATAAATCAAATTAGTATTTAATAACATTCTACCATTCTAACAAATAAATATCAATATGAATATCAATAGATTTAGGAGCGATAACTTTTGTTGTTAATTTAAAAACAGTAAACGATTATAAACCAAGTGCTAAGTACCAGGGACCCGGACCGAAACCGAAAAAAACCGAAAACCGGAACGGAACCGGTTTTTTTTTCCGAACCGAAACCCGAACCGGAACCGTTTTCGCTTTTGATAAAATCTGTTGGACCGGAACCGAAACCTTTATTTGCTTTCATTCTAATAACATTATATAACATATATATATATGTGAGGTTATAGATTAAAATTACGTAAAACAAATAACCTCACTGGAACCCCTTAAAACCGAAAAGAACCGAACCGTTATAACTCCACTAAACCGAAACCGGAATCGGAACCATTAAAACGAAAATAGGGTGAACCAAAACCGTACCGGAACCGATATTTCATTTCGGTCCGGGTCCCTGCTAAGTACCTATTGGTATTATAGGAATTGTTATTCAGGAATACGGATTACAAGATCCCATTGGTTTAATGGCTCACCCATTTATGCTATGCTAGCGTTTTTTCTGTGTATGCTTCACAAAATAGAGATACCACATTTAATGATATTTGCAACAAACTATTTAAGAAGTCAGACCAAGGAATTAGTAGTTACCTTCAGAATCCAGAAAAGGGACGAGGAATCCGAAAAAGAAATATATGAATTATATGATGCTTGATGTAAAGTTGTTATGTTTATATAAAAATTGTATGTCCAATAAGTTATTATTAAATAAGAATATTTGAATTTTTAATAATAGTTTTATAAAAACATGCAAAAAAGTATAGTAATTGGTCATTTTATATAGTAATTGGACACATGGACCATAGTTATTGGCAACTATGGTCCATGTGTCCAATTACTATATAAAATGTCCAATTACTATACTTTTTTGGATGTTTTTTTAAAACTATTATTAAAAATTCAAATATTCTTATTTTTAAGTAAACGTAAATAAAGTTTATATTATATACATAAATAATTTTTTTTGTATTAATTCAAAGATCATTATCACACAACCAGTTATTAAGAGTAGATAAATCATTATTTAAAATATCCACCATTTCATTAATATTATTTCCATAAACATATAACATAGTGTCGTCAGCAAACTTTGGACTATTTACATAATTAATACATATTTAAAATGTTTTCTGAAATTTGTTTTAACTGAATTTGCTAAGGACGAGCTGCCACTGAACTTGAGAGTCGAAAAACCGTGTTTGCTTTGCCGTTACCATTTAAATTCCGGGGAATTGGTACGACTGCACTTTAGCGAGGATTTAAGTAATACAATTAAGTGTAATGGACGCCCCGGAAGAGTTCCTTGACTCACTGCTCAGCACTGCTCCACATAAACGGTAATTTAATCGGTTTCTGTGTTTTTTTATTTATATTTCCGTCTATTTTTCAGCAGCAATGGTATTTTTCACTGGGTGTCCTTTTTGGACTACATGGATTTCAATTAAAAACTAGCTACCCAAAATTTGTTTAACACTGGAAGTGTACTTTGCTCAAGACCATATTTAATATAACTCAAAAGTTAATAGTGCTATTAGTTAAACTTTGTTATTATTGAAACTACCAAGTCGGTTAAAGTAGCAACTTTACATCAAATAACATAAATTGTTAAATATTTTTTAAAGATAAATTGCTGTTTTAGGTTGTTTTTTTTATTTCGTTTTTGTAAATATCATATAATTCATATATTTCTTTCTCGGATTCCTCATCCCTTTTCTGGATTCTGAAGGTGACTACTAATTCCTTGGTCTGACTTCTGAAATAGTTTGTTACAAATATCATTAAGTGCGGTATCTCTAGTTTGTGAAGCAATTATAATGTTTGGGACGGAACAGGATGATTTATATATATATCTAATATTTTTCGGGTGGAATGTTAAAAGTATTTTCCGAATTTATTAATTTTGTTGCCATTAGTTTTTTATGTTCTCTATCATGCACTGTATTTAAATCACTGTTATTCTGCAAGATGTCCTGTGACGAAGAAATCACTATATTACTTCCTTTCTAAAAATGAATTAGTCAAAAATTTAGCGAAAAAGCAGCCACTAATTCTCGTCAACAGCAATTTGTATCCAGGACATTTTGCAGTCAATTCCTATAAAATATTATTTGCTGAATCCAAAAATGTTGCCAAAAGTTATAAATGTAGGACAGTTTTTGAAATATAATCAATTTTACATATATTATGGAATTGACTATATTTCAAAAACTGCTTACCTTTAAAGTTTTTGACGGTCTTTTAGGATTCAGGGGACAATGTTACATAAGAATTGGCTGGTAAATGTCCAGGATACAAATAGAGTATGATATTGGACATATGTCCAATAATAGAAATTTACATTTTTTACCTAGCAGTAATTGGACACTAGCCATTTTACTGTTTGTTTTCAGAATTAAAATTAAAACGCATTAAAGTGACAATGTTTAAACCATGAGAAACACATTTATACCACACACTGATCTGTACACTTTTTAGAAATATTTTTTATTGTAATTTAAACAAAAATATTACCTCCAAAGTAATATATATAGTATTTTGGACCCAAAATAAAGTAGTATATTATTACTAGGAATGGGATTTTAGTTATTTTACCTTTTTTCAACCGATGTAACTATTTTAAAACCAATATTGCCAAAATGTGTTTTAAAAGATTTTCTTTTATATGAACCTAACTTGTTTTCACCTTTTTTACCTTTTTTGGAGGTTTTTGCTTTAAACTACCTTTTTTATACTTTTCTTACCTATTTTTTAAACTTGTTTTCACCTTTTTTACCTTTTTTGGAGGATTTTGCTTTAAACTACCTTTTTATACTTTTGTTACATATTTTTTAATATGTCAGTTTATTTTCACCTATTTGTTACCCATTTTTACGTATTTTTACTTATTTTATTTTTTTGTGTTCTTTTTAAATTTTGCGCCAATATTTTATCCAGGCGTGCAACTCAACGGTATAGAATTTTTTCTTATGGTCACAGACTGTAACAGTAACTTTCTTTACAGTTACCTTCTTTGTAGTGAGCTTATGTTCTGTCATAGAACTTCTGTGTAGCGAGTGTCACTCAGTGAACACACAGTTTATTGCATAGAAATAGTTTATTGTGGGTATGTTCTGTGTTTGGGTATGCGGCTAAACAAATATTAAACGAACTTTTAATGTTTTTTTTACCTAAAATGCTGTTTCCTTAACCTAAAATGCTTTTTTTAGTACCTTTTTAGTTACCTATTTTTCAGTTTTTAGTACCTAAATATCCCATCTTTAATTATTACCGACTGAGATAGTTATAATTGTATACAGCGTCATTTAATGATTTAAGGTAACTATTTGTAGAACTCTTGTTTTTACATTATTAATGTTAATTGTCTAATAACTATAAAGTGTCATGTAACTGTCTAGTTAACCCTGCAAATTTATTATTGCATAACCACCCTAAACTTAAAAATAAACAATAAATAAGAACTTAAACTTTCTGATTGTATAAAGTAATAGTTTAAATATAGAAATATGGAAGAAAAGGAAACAAAACAATAATAAAACAGTTTTAAACAAGCGTCGTATTTATTGAAAATATACCTATATATATTAATAATACAGTGGTGAGGCCGCAAACGAATTAGTTTCTGTTTGTTGATATCAATGGTAATTGCAAAGTGCACCTGTACGTGTTGTTTGTTTAAAAGTAAATTTTGTTTTAATGTGAATCGCACGTAACAAATACAAAAGTTTATTTATTTTGTGGTATATATTGTAATATATTTCCGCCGGATATTAAACCTAACGCGCGAATTAAATTTATTCTATTATTAATTTATTATACTAATTTGATCTACTGTTTAGTTGATTAAACGAAAAAAGTGTAAAAAACAGCGATGCCCGGAAATTATTTTATCTAAAAATTAGTCGAACAAAATTGATTTAAAAAATTTGCCTAACGAATCAGGTGCGCTCTTGACAATTGCATTTTTATATAAAAATCAGATTACCGGTCGGCTGAAACACATTAAAATTTTACTGCAACACGATAATATAGTAAAAAAAAATAAAAAAAATAAATTACATTAAATATATTTAATATTCAGGGTAATCCAAAAATAGAGCACAACGTGATATATGATTACAATTTTATTATGCTGGATAAAATTAATTTCATTCAGTATCTAATCAACGCTTGTCAAAGTTTTTTTTTTATTTTAATATGTATTGGACGCTATTGCCCGACATTTTTTAAACACCGTGTACAAACCCTACGACAATAACCCTAAATACTTACGGTAATAAAGCTCATAAGTTTAGTAACCCAAGGTACTTTTGAGGTGTTGTATTCATGGGGAAAGTATTAAAAGGGAAATAATAAATACAGTAAATAAAAGACAATAAATTACGTTTAGAGAGAGTTTAACGTATAAAACACTTAAATTTATAATAAATAATAATGAATATTATTTGGATGAAGCAACAACAATACCCGTAACCCAAACAACATTTAACTTATTATCTGAAAGAGAACTTTAAAAGAAAGGGACATCCTACAAACCCTAAAAACTACACAATATCTCCTTACTGCGACCACAACCCACATATATTATAAATAAATAAATATATAAATACCATTAGATAAATAATACATCAACCATACTTAAGCTCAGCTGTCGTTTGTGTTCCTCGAATACTTGTTTGTTTGGTGAAAGTAGATGGAGTCTTAGTTTCTATTTTTGTATTTAAAATGTAACTTTATTAATCAAGCATTCCATCTGCATTAGGACTTCATCATCCAAATAAAGTTTTTATAATTATTTACTGTTGAGTTTAAGTTTACTGTTACATAATTTTTCATGTAATATTAATTGGAGTTCAGGCTCAATCAACTGTTAGAATAACGAGTAAATAATAATCGGCTTCGAGGTCATTCCAATTGAGGGTCCGCAATTGCCCATTATGCCTCATTAACTTTAATAACTTAATAATTACCATAAAATACTAGGTAATAATTTGACCAAATCACAAAAGGCAATGTCTGCGTTGCGCATTCAGATGAATACCGACCTTTACACACCTCGTAAAATTTACAGTAATTCAAAATGGGCTTGTTGTATCAGGACTCCACGGACAGTGAGGATAAATTAAATGTCGCTATCGCACCTCTAATACCAAATAATTAAATATGACTGGAAAAAATCACTTAACTAATTATGGGACGTAAATGTGAATCTGCGAGTACAATTTAATAAATCCCGTATTTAAGAAAATCAATATCAATTACACTTAATTTAAACAGCGTTTATGGTAAATCCCCTTTAAGAAATATTTATTAAAATAATTAAATAAACTTAAGTACAACCCTGACATTAAGCTAGATAAAATACCTTTTATTATCCAAAAATGATTTAAATTAAATATTTGTAGAAGTTTTTTACAGTGGAATTGAAGAGAATGTTTTATGTGCTCTTCACCCGAGCTTTATGTTTGTGTAACTTCCTTAATTTAAAATGATAAAGTAACTAAATGGGCAATTAAATTTTTCAACTGCCAGTGTATTAAAGCTCAAACCTAATCACTGCAGTGAGTCGGTTTGGCCGCAATTGAAGCTTCAATGCCGTTGCGTCCTAATCTGGCGGTCTGAAATTAGCAATAAACCATAACAATAACAGAACGTCCGCCTCGGCGTGCTACGTATTATTCCCCGGCTAATTTCTCTCTCGAGGCGAGAGAAGATGGGCGCAATCTGGGCGCGCGCCATTGTATTAAGCGTGCGATAACTCGGCTAATGGAGCCGCTTTGCATGTCCCGAGGGTAGTTAATTTTATTTCCCGCCGAATGGTTCCGATGACTCCAGCCGGCCGGATCAAGATATGTTTCACTTGAATTTCTTACGGTTAAAAAGTAATTTCCTTTTATTCGTTACGTTCTAAATCCCCTCTATTTTCCCTCCAGCTGAAGAAGAATGTATTTAAAACTTATTTTTTAAAAGAAAATCTCGTTTTGCAAAAATTGTTCGTGGCTAAAAAACGATTTTAGAAGTAGGAACTTCAGCCCGTGACTAAAATGCCCAAAAGTTACTATCGCTTAATTCAGCCAATGACTAAAACGTCATAGTCACAGATTGTCAATGTGGGAGTAGATAATAGTATATTAAAGAACTAATGTCATAAGACGTCATGACATGACATGAGTTCTTTATGCTATTTTATCTATTTTGCAAAAATTCTATAAAAAAGTTAATTTTATAGCTTAAATTTAATTTGGTCGAATTTTACTTTAGATAGTTGGTATCACAGTCATTGGTTTGACAGTTAATGTCAAAATCGATTCGCCATGCTTATTTACAATAAGCGGCTGTTAATGTTAAAGAAGAAAAAAGGATTTTCTTTGGTGTAAAACAAAATTTATTGCCAATATGCAAAATATTATGCTGTTTAAAGTATACACCTACTTTTTGTTTATGTTTTGCTTTCATAATTTTCTAATATTTTTTTACGTTGGCACTCTAACATCACCACATGCATAGAAGAAACATTTAAAGTTCGTTTTTTTATTCAGAACTTGACACATTATATCTTCTGGTGCCTAGTTGAGTTGAAAACTGAAAAAATTGTGAAAATTGTAAAAATATTATATATTTTCCTAATAACTGATTTCCTGAGTCTCTTAAAATCACTAAAAAAAACCTCGACAAAAATAATGTCGTGCTAATAATTCAACGAATTGCTTAAAAATTGTAAACTAAGTAAGTTAAAAATATCCTGCCACTCCATTATTACAACTCTTTAGCACACTTCGCTTTTAATTAAGAATGCAGTGTGTAGCTTTTAGATATATGATCGGAAAATTATGCGCATAAATTTGTAATAAAGCAAGATACCAAGTCTCGGTTTCATGTTTTAGGTATGGATAATTAATCGTTCTGTGAAGCTGTTACATGTTCAATATACATTAATTTAGCACACTCGATAATATGTTGCTCTATATTCAAATAGGTGTGCCATAATAAAATTGACTTATTTTAAATAGGGTATGCAGATTTTATTGAGTGGAATAGTATGGCGTTTGATATTAATCCCGGCGCATTCGCCATTTTTTAAACAAATGAATCGTCTAATTTCAAAAGCGGCCATCTCTAATTTTTACCAATCTGAAATGCGTCAATCTGTTAGATAGTTAACAAACTATTGGGACAACAATTTTCTACAAAACATGTATTGTTAATAGTATATTGTTCAACGATTGGGAAAGTTCGCCATTTCTCAATTCTGGATTTAAGAATTGTCAACAATACATTTAAAGCATACGAACTGTACATCATTTTTAAATAAATAGGTAGTTTTTCACAAAAGAGAGGAAGGCAGAAGTCTTACTCGACAAATTTTGTTCAATTGCACAGCTAAATCGCGCACGTTATTTGTGTTTTACGTTGCAAGGAAAAAACTAAAAAACTGGTTTAGTACTCAATTTCGATTGATTATTCTTTATATCATTGATTAAGAAACTCAACGCTTAAATGCTAATATAGTTACGTTAGTGTGTGTATTTTATCTAAGGGATCATGGTAAATTATTGTGTTTTTAATTGTAAATAAAATTCAAGAACTAAATCGTTGCATTTTCATGTTTTGCCAAAGGATCCAATTCGGTAAGTACATTTGCTGGTGCAGAATTAACTAATCATAACTTTACCTAATATAATTTATAATTAAGTTTGGACATTTTTAAGAAATTAGTAAAAAATAATTTTTGCACAAACGTAACCTTAAAATCAACCATTTTTATACTTGAGTTCTCTAAAAAACGCCGACAACTGCATTTTAAACAACAAAATATACCTATGAATTTATGGCAACATAATATTATATATAATACATAATATAATGGTATTTTACTGTTCTGTGGAGACTTTAAAGAATTCTTAATCAACGCTTTTAATAATGCTAAATGCTGTTTAAATTTAGACGACTTATTTGTTTGACGATTATTACTGAATTGAAATGTTTAAACTTTTCACGTTTATCATTACTAAAATGTGTATTTTTGTATCTAATAGATACAATTTATATTTACAAGGACTGTATCAAATTAATTTCTTCATTCGGATTAACACTGTTTATTGGAAAACCGATAAAAACTCAACCCAGGGTTTCCTCTCGAAATACACTCAACACAACAAATCGTGACACGGTTTTTTTTGATGTTTTTTTTAACATTTTCCGGCTTTATTCTTAAAAACACTCGTTTGTAACACACACGTTTGACAGCTGATTATCAAAAGTTTTACTTTTGTTACGATGATAACAGCCGAGTGGTGGCGCTACTAGCGATACTTCTTTAGCGTATACTACCATAAAATCTGACATCTGTCAGATGGTTCTAACCTTACTTTCTTCCAATTTATCAATTAATAAATAATACCCGTGGGGAGAAGTAAAATCTCTTAATGAAATTGTTGCAAATTTAATGAGAATGAAGGAAAGTGTTGAAAACATTCCAAATATCCTAAACCTAGGTAACAAATGCAAAGGAGATAAAATGCGCATAATGTCTGAAAAGTACACGGCAATAATTTATTCGACAGATTCAACGGAGGCACTTGAATAATTTAGAAAAGCATCATGATACTGGAATTGGGTAAATCCCCCAATGAACGAAATTCAACTATCGCGCGAGATATTTTTAGAATTTGTAGAAGTGTGATATTCTGAAAATCGTCATTTCAAAGAGTGTTACAATATGAGCAAGAGTCTTGAATTAAATTATTTAAATATTTTTCAAATGTACATCTAACATCAAAATTTTTGCTAAAAAGAAACAGTTTAAAAAAACTTTTCTATGGTTTGACAAATTTGTCTATAATTATAATAATATCATATCATATAAAAAATCACAAAGTCAAAATATCACAATAAATTTTTTTTTGTATCCTTAATGGAAAACAGCCATTTGATTAGCTAGAATTCAATAAAGAAATGTTTTATTTTACTAATTAGCAACATTTTAATAATTAGTTAGCAACATTTGACTCGTTAGCAACACAACCATACACACAAATCTGAAATTTAACAAAAAAAAATATTCACTATTTTTATGTTCATAAATATTAAATGTACAATTAGATATATTTTGGAATGAAATTCCATTTGTACTTTTGAAAAATTCGTTTAATGAAACATCCATGATAGTTGAACTTGATGAAGAGTCATCCTTGGAAGCTTCCTGTTGATTGGAGCCTCAATAAATCTTCATCGATGATTGAATTTTATTTTGAATGCTTTCTTCTATATAACCCTCAGCAGAAGATGTTGAAGACCATCCCACCAGTCTTTTCAAATCAGGGATACTGCCCCCATTATTAACCAACATGGTAGCTGCACTCCTTCGCATACAATGCGAAATATTTTAATTTTATGACAGTTTTTTATATCATTTGGAAGGCTATTAAATAATATTAATCCATTAACAAAAACATTTTTTGTTGTTTGTACCCTATCAGAATTTGTAACATAAAAATCGTTAATACTCCCAGTATTGTAATTATGGACAGTTTGTACTAATATTAATTTTTTATTTAAATACGTAGAAATAATACTCATTTTCATTTTAAATATAAATAATATTATTTAAAAACCACATATTGTTTTACACCCAACAAAATTAATGTATCAAGCATCTCTGCATGAATAATAATAATGAAATGCAAAAACTACAAAAACTACAAAATAAAGCATAAATGCTTTATTTTGTAGCTTTTGCATTTCATTATTTAGAATTATGTTAAAATGTATCAGTTACACTCCAATTAAGATGCATCTTAATTGGAGCGTAACTGATACATTTTAACATAATTCTAAATAATGAAATGCAAAAACTACAAAATAAAGCATTTATGCTTTATTTTGTAGTTTTTGTAGTTTTTGCATTTCATTATTATTAATACTAAACAGTACAGTTAAAATAAAATATTTTATCTATTTTGCGTTTACAATGACTTCATTATAACACCGCTTTCGGTGCTGTAATGAGATACTTTATCCCACCCAAAATTTTGATTTTATAGGTTGGCTATACTTTAAACAGCATAATATTTTGCATATTGATTAAAAATGGTACTAATTAACTAAACTGTTTTTTTTCTTTTTTTTTTTGTCACAGAACCTTTGCTCGTATTTGGGGTTAATTTTTGTATACGACATTCAAGGAATACTAACAGTACAAACTGTATAACCCAACCAAAAATCCTAATACACCAATACACCAAACCAACAACTACAAACTAGAGGATGGGTCTACCCAGGCATGCCTAACGGAATCCTCTAGTGGACTTAGCACAAAAAGGAATGAGCTGGCCAAATAGTCTACAGACTAAAGGCCAACAGCGCCATCCTGAATGAAGTAAGGATAGCAGTAACGAAGAAGAAGAAGAAGAAGAAGAAGAAGAAGAAGAAGATTATAATATTTCTATGATTTTTCTAGTACTTACGACATATTTCTGGCAATAAATTTTGTTTAACACCAAAGAAAATCCTTTTTTTCTTCTTTAAAATTAATAGCCGCTTATTGTAAATAGGTAAATTAAGGACGGCATGGCGAATCGATTTTGACATTAACTGTCAAACCAATGACTGTGATACCAACTATCTAAAGTAAAATTCGACCAAATTAAATTTAATCTATAAAGTTAATTTTTTTTAAATTTCATCTTTATTGTAATGGAAAACTTATCCATATTTATACACTCCTTAATTTTACTAGCCCCTGTTAATTTTAGGTCCGGGCCTGTAGTTTTACTGTGCACAGTGAAGCGTTCTTTGCGTATTAAATTTACAAAGGTAGTTTTACTTTGTAATTTAAATCAAAATGTGTATTACCTATTGATTGCAATATTTGTACGTAGCGTCCAAAGTACAAATTACAGTTACCTGTTATCTGTCGCACAGTGGGACGAATTTAAAAAAATATAGGGCATATTCGCACTGTGGCACAAATTTAAGAATGGTAGGAAAAATTCGCACAGTGGGATAAATTATAAAAAAATAGGACAAAATCGCACAGTGGGTCAAAATTTTAAAATTGTGGGAAATTCGCACAGTGGTATAAAAATCAAAAAAATCCAAAATTTTTAAGATTTAAAATTTTTAATTTTTTTTGTCAAATTAATATTTCAAATTTATGCTAAATCCGGTACTGTTTAGGAGGACGGCGGCCGTCTCCGGGGCGTGTGTGAGTCGGTGCTGTTTATTACTCCGGAGTTTTCATTACAACTTTGTCCCGCACTCGGCTCACCCGTTAACGGCCACGGAGATCGCAAACACACCCTAATTACCACCGCTACTTGACCGTGTTACACAATTACGTAACGCCGTAATTATCTTCGCCTGCGCAAAACTAAAAGTTACTTATAAATCTCCGAGCAACAAGAACAACAAGAATAAGGAGGGTGTTATCTGAAGGGGGCCGATATCGCGGGGCCGCCCGTCTACTTCCATCAGATAAAAAAGAGTTATACTCCGGAAAATATAACGACACGCAATTAATTACGGCTTATAAGATCAAACGAGAAGCTATTAAATACACCCGTACTCAGATATCAGAACAAGAACAATAAAAATACTTGGAAAAAACACGCTTTGTTTAAAGAAAAACAAATAAAATTGGTTTTTGGGAGATTTTTTTAATATTATTCACCTTTTTGTTTATCTAAAAATAATTTATAATAACCTTTATCCTACCAAAAAGTACGCCACTGATCGACTAGGAACTTTAGGCTAATCTGGTTGCCTAATTTAATTTATTATGTTATGGTTGGTAACAACCAGCGTTTTCAGGTTCTGTCAAAAAAGTTGCCAAATTTTGTTTAAATTTAGCTTCATTACAAAAATGACAAAATCAACAATGCAAATTGTTAATTTGGCGTTTTTATTAATTGTTTTGGGTTTTGGATTTATTTACACAAATTGAATGTTTAAAGTTTGACCTGTCAACTTGTCCTAATTAGAAGTAAAGAGAAAGAAAAAACCGATGAAAAAATTAATTTTGTGGTTATGGAGTTTTTAAAATAGGTACTAAATTTTCTAATCATTACTTAAGCTAATAGCTGGATGAGTAAATAAATACAGAAGGGTATTAGGGCTTTAAGGGCATAACACTTTTGTATTTATTGAGTTTTTATTTATTTTTTGCAAGAAAATTTTTTAGTAATAATTATTTACAACTGGCAACGCCTATGTTCTCACCAAAGTGTGTAACCAGTGGCGTATCACAAAAAATATAAAAATTTTTTAATACATATTTTTTCTATATCTTTGGGAAAATATTTTTTAAATATTTTTTCATTACACGTTATGTCAAAAGGTATTCAGTATTTTTAAATATTACATTAATTACATAACACCTTGTATAATGGCATATTATGTTACAAATACGGACAAAAAATAATTTACCATACTAATTAAGACCTTTAGACACAGAAAAAATATATGTATTGCATTATTTTCAGAAAATAGGATAAAATTAACATTAAATTGAAACACAAACCAACCTAACCTTAATTATTCGACTGCATTACTTATTTAAATGTCTGGGATTTTTATGTGGAACATGGTACATATTTTAATGTTTAATGAAAAATGTAAGAAAAATTAAATGGTAAATTTTATTGTAAGAGAACATCCAAGTACTTAAAAAATTGCATTTTTTAATATAATTAATACATACACAATTTTTTAAAATAAATATAACAAAAAAGTACTTTGTTTTAATAAAGTAAAGATCCATATTCGTCCAACAATTGCTTTTGTTACGGCAAAAAGATCATTTATATAAAAATTATTTATCTACAAACGCTGCTTTCAGTAATTATAGCATTTGCATTAATTATAAAGTAAATTTACGTTATGTTTATAAAAATAACACTCTTCCAGATGCAGAAACGCATTGATAAATATAGTAATTATAATTTGTCTAAAAAACAGTTCTATGCCGTTTACAAAAACGTTTTGTAATATTAATGAAACCCTAATGGTATTATTCATAAAAATTCAGTAAATTTTGCAAATCCTTTTTTTTTAATAAAACTTTTTTATAATATTAATAAAATTTATGTAAATTTAACAAAAAATTAATTGTTAATTCAATAAACTATTTTCATTGTTACAATGGTCACATTCTACTGTTGTGTATTTTTTTTTAAATATTTTCAAGGCATTAAAACAAATTATTTATTATAACAAAAAAATTAAATCATAATATTATTATATGATGTACAAAATAAAAAAATATGAACTCACCTTTTAAACAACAAGTCTGCTTCGTTTATTAAATAGACCTTAAATATTTCGTTTAGAAAACGTCAAAATTTTAATTTTCTTAGGTGATCTTCTTGATATTTTTATTGTGCTAGATTTTACCACACTTCATTCGCACAAGTGAAATCAATAAGATTATAACACAGACTGTGGATTATAAAGTTATGTTTACCAAGGAGAGCGCTGGCCCTTTCCCCCTCTTGTTAAGGGAAATAACAAAACTTTGTTACCATTGCAAAACAATAATCAATATTAAAAAAGTCTTTTTATAGTAATAAAATATTTTTGTTATTATTTTTAACGTATAGATTTTCTAACTGAAATAAAATTAATTTGAATTACAACGATAGTAATTTAAAAAAGACAAATATGCCATAGTAAAATGAACAAATTTTACTATAACAACTGCGCATTACTTTATTTAAGCGCAAATCACACACAACTATAGATTTAACAAAAACATTTTAAGTTCGACAAAGATTTAATATAAATATAAAGTATTTCTTATTGCCAAGACAATATAATAACAACTATTACTTTGTTGGATGAACATTTTTTTTTATATAAGTTCAACATTTCTGCTTCATTATAGTAAATGAGAATTTTATTAAAGGTAAAAAAAGTTAAAAATAATATTATTTTATTAATCTCTTAAAAAATTAGTTTCATTATCAGTGCTATTAAAACGAGCTAACTCAAATAGTATCTACGAACCAAAGTCCTATATAATTTGATAATTTGTTAAAATTTGTTAAAGCGAACCATCGTTCCATTATGGTTCGTTATAAGCGGATGCTACTGTAACAATATTTGTTAGGGAATGTTTAATTTAATTGATCAAGTGAAATTAATAAATATAATATTTATTCATTGATTTATATTTTATTATATACTTAAATTAAGGTTCATATATTGTAACTGGTATTATGAAAATAAATACCTATTGTAAAAATTTTGTTTGGATTTTTTTAAATTTATTCTGAACAACTTATGTGACTATTATTTTTTGAAATACCAATTTCATCAAATGTTAATGTTAAACTGACATTTTTTGATTTTTCTTTACCATATGTTTCTTTACCATATTAAAAAGTATTATTCTTTGGCCTCGACCGGAAATATACGATATCGTATATGATAAAAACAAGGGTAAATAATTTAAAAAAAAAGACACTAAGCTGCTTAATCCGGCACTGCTTCCAAGCTCTCCTTGGAGTTTCGGTCCCGCTGCAGGACTCCGGGAGCAAAAGCAAGTTTCTGCCGAAACCTGCCGTGAATTACAACACCTCACGTATTACAATCATTGTTAACACTGGCTCAAACAAGAACTAAACTTGTCTTATTCGCCGAGAATTATAAATATTTCGCTTGCAGGTAAGACGCCTTCTCTTCTTCCCCTTAAAACTTTTCTTAATTATCCTGCAACAGCCAGCGCGAATGTTCCTGCATTCAAAGCGGATTACACTTTTCAGACCTAATAGGGGTCCCTAGCAAACAATTTATATTAAGTAATTTGTACCAAGTTTCTTAAACGATAATCATGTTACACATATTAATAACACAGATCTACATAATCACACGGAGAGAAATGTATGCCTAGTAAATTTTAGATAGTAAAAAAAATATAGTAAAATTTAATTTAACAAATTTTTAGGGTAACAATATTATATATTCGTCAATACAATATTACTAAATCATACATGTATAATATATATTTTAATTTTAATATGTTCGTATAGTAAATTCTCAACATCAATTTTCTTAGTTTCTTCAATAAACTTTCTTGACCCATTACTGGTAATACTTATAAGAAATAATTGAACCTACTTGGTTGCATAGTATGTACCGATTGCGGCAAAGGCCACGTCGCGACGCGTCGTTAGACGGTGTGGATCACGTGATGTTCTTACATCTCGCCTCTGTTGGCTTACCAACCATGTTATATAAGCTCAGGTATTTTTTTGTTTTGGGTGTGTTCCACTACTACAAGTCGCTCGACAGTGTCGTGTCGACACTGATGATACCCAATATAGGTCAAAACACCTGTCTGTCGGTATTTGAAGTTGATGGAACGCATTTAAAACAAAAAACTTTGGCGAAGTGTAGGTTCAATTCTTTCTCATAACATTTTTGTATATTAAAAAGTTCAATAAATATGTTACAATTTTTAATTGTTAACATATAAAAATATTCGATTTTAAAATGTTTTATATTTAAAATGGCAACATAATATTTTAAAATTTACTATACTTATTACTAATGGAAAAAATCTAATTATATTAAGAATTAAAAACAAAATTGGTTGAGAATAATAATATTTTACCTTAAGGTTTAACATACATGGATATTTAAAAATTACTAAATATGCATAGTATCTGGCAATATACAAGATAGTTGTCCAAATTAGTAATATAAATTATAGTAAAGGGTATTATAATTATGATAATCAGCATTATACTTTTTTCCCCGTGTAACAATTTTTTCTTCAAAATATAAAGTTAAAACTCATGTTAACAAATCTGATTTTTATAAGTGTATAACATATCAAAATGTTCCGTACAGTGGCGTAGCAGTTTCAAGGAAAATTTAAGAAAATTTATTAGCTGAATACATAAGTATTATTATTGTTATAGATTCATTAAACTCAAATTTATACTTACGAAATTGTAAATATTACATTGTACAAAATTTGTAAATATTACATTGTACAAAATTTAATTAATAGTAAAATAAAAAACATGTCGGCGAAATTCCTAGGGACGCCAATGACTAAAAGTACTTTTTGTAATGGACGAGTGCGACAAAAGGTCTTGACATGAGTTCTTTATGCTATTTTATCTATTTTGCAAAAATTCTATAAAAAAATTAATTTTATATCTTAAATTTAATTTGGTCGAATTTTACTTTAGATAGTTGGTATCACAGTCATTTGTTTGACAGTTAATGTCAAAATCGATTCGCCATGCCGTTCTTAATTTACTCATTTACAATAAGCGGCTGTTAATGTTAAAGAAGAAAAAAAGGATTTTCTTTGGTGTTAAAATTTCTTGCCAGAAAAGTCGTACTAGAAAAATCATAAAAATATTATAACCAATATGCAAAATATTATGTTGTTTAAAGTATAGCCAACCTATAAAATCAAAATTTTGGGTGGGATAAAGTATCTCATTACAGCACCGAAAGCGGTGTTATAATGAAGTCATTATGAACGCAAAAAGATTTATTTTCCTAAATTCTTAAAACAACCACTAATGGTAAGGTAGTATGTCCATTTTAACAGTTTGGTAAATAAATACCAGTAGGCCTAATAGCATATCAGCGGTGCCAATGTAGTAAAACTAAAACGTAAAAATTTATTATTATAGTTTTTTTATAGAAATCTCATAACCCAGACAGACAAGTATCAAACTCAATTTTTGTGCAAATTAATATTTTTAAAACTAGAAGAAAGGCTCTATTTAAATATTTAAAAATATATAGGGTGTTTCAAGAAAAAAATGTCAATGCTATTTTATTAAATTTACAGTTGCTCTTTTGTTTTTGAATTTTTGTCAAAAAATTACTAATAAAGATTTTATAGGGGTGTCCCATTTATAAGAAAACATAAATAGCGTTATTATTAAAAATACGCATAAAGTTTAAACAAATAGATTTTTTTTACTTTAGAGTAAATAAAAAAAAATTTAACTTTAAATTATTTTCTTTGAATCTGCTTTTAAAAAATCTGAAATTATTTGTGAATGTGTCTGAGCCATAATATGTTAATTTTGAATATATTCTATGGAAACCCTTCAACATAAGAAGTAAACATACAAATATGATTTTATTTATGAATTCATTCGTTGATAGGTACATAACCTAAAATGCCTAAGTTTTCAAAAGACTGCGTTCCGCATCAAATTTTTCAAGAAACAATAAAGATACAATAGAAGATACAATAAATGCACATAAAACATGGCAATAACTAAAAAAAAAGATATTGGTTTACTTAACATGGAAAAGAAAATTAAATACTGCAAATACTTATAATGCCCTGACGAAAGATAACCTCCAAAAACACACGCTTCTTGTTTGTAACGCGCAAAATAACAATAGCGATACAATTGCCTAAACTAAACTAAAATAAACTTTTTCAACTCTTTAGATATATGATATGTTATTATTACAAATAGTAAATAATTTCTGTATTTGCATAAAATTTTTATCGAAATTATTTATTTGTGCGGTTAAATACATCAAACTTTATCGAGCCAGATATAATCCACTTTATTTGATCATTAAAGTAAAAAGTTAACTACTAAACCGATGCGGTTTATTTTGTGTATCATATCTAAATCCCTACAGAATACGTATATATAAATTTTAAAGCAAGTAAATGTTTGCGTTAATAATTCACCAAATACTCGCGGTGAATGTATTTCGAAATTTTAATTAATTTGCATATACATAACTGTTGGTGTTCGCAGCTCCCGTTTAATCGTGGAATTCGCGTTGTAACCGACAACTTACTCCTCCAATAGTTTCTGGTGCTGTGCTCTATCTCTGCTTGCTAAATTCACTGCAAGTGGTCTGGAATTGATTTGATTTTTCCCCAGAGACCCTCATGAAACTCAGAGATACACTTTTAATCGGGTTTAGTTTGAACCAAGTTTAGGTTTAGCTCTGTCTTTATTGTAAAAACTGACAATAAGCTTAAATAACGAAGTTATTAAATATATTTACTATAGTACACAAAAAAAAGGAATGGTTAATTTAACTATATTAATTTAGTTGACCCATATTTATTTAAATCAACTGTGGGAAGGTTAATACAAACAAAGTATAGTTTGACGGTACTAAACCAGATAGTTATTTTATTTTTTTAAATTGGTTAAATTAACCCACACGGAGAGAAAAGTATAATGCTGATTACCATAATTATAATACCCCTTACTATAATTTATATTACTATTTGGGACAACTATCTTGTATATTGCCAGATACTATGCATATTTAGTAATTTTTAAATATCCATGTATGTTAAACCTTGAGGTAAAATATTATTATTCTCAACCAATTTTGTTTTTAATTCTTATTATAAATAGATTTTTTCCATTACTAATAAGTATAGTAAATTTTAAAATATTATGTTGCCATTTTAAATATAAAATATTTTAAAATCGAATATTTTTATATGTTAACAATTAAAAATTGTAACATATTTATTGTACTTTTTAATATACAAAAAAAATGGTTAATTTAACTATATTAATTTAGTTGACCCATATTTATTTAAATCAACTGTGGGAAGGTTAACCTTCCCACAGTTGAACCATACAGCGGGTTGGTTTCACTAAAGTTTTCTGCAGAAAACTTTAGTGAAACCAATCCGCTGTATGGTTCAGTTTACTTAATAGGTTTTTTGAAAAAACAGAGTTACTTCAACCTTAAGCACTCTGTTAAAACGATTAAAACAATTTGCCGTGCATTCCTGGTTGCATAGTATGTACCGATCGCGGCAAAGGCGGTGTGGAAAATGTTTTTGTTAAATGTTTAGTTGTGTGTAAATTGGGCTTACATAAAGTAATGCGCAGTTGTTATAGTAAAATTTGTTCATTTTACTATGGCATATTGGTCTTTTTAAAATTACTATCGTTTTAATTAATTTTAATTAATTTTCAGTTAGAAAATCTTTGTTAAGAACAATAACAAAAATATTTTATTGCTATAAAAAGACTTTGTTAATATTTACTATAGTTTTGCAATGGTAACAAAAATGTTGTTATTTCCCTTGAAAATAGGGGGAAAGGGCCAGCGCTCTCCTTGGTGAACATAACTTTATAATCCTCAGTCTGTGTTATAATCTTATTGATTTCACTTGTGCGAGTGAAGTGTGCAAAGTCTAGCATGATAAAATAATCAAAAAGATCACTAAAAAAATTAAAATTTCGACGTTTTCTAAAAGAAATATTTAAGGTCTATTCTATAAACGAAGCAGACTTGTTGTTTAAAAAGTTAGTTTATATATATTTTTTTTTTGTACATCATATAATATGAGTTTATTGTTTTGTTATAATAAATAATTTGTTTTAATGTCTTGCAAATATTTAAAAAAAACTACCCAACACCCAACAGTACGTTGAAAATGTGAACATTGTTACAATGAAAATAGTTTATTGAACTAACAATTAATTTGTTGTTAAATTTACATAAATTTTATTAATATTATAAAAAGTTTTATTTTAAACAAAAAGGGATTTGTAAAATTTACAAAATTTCTATAAATAATACCATTGGGGTTTCATTAATACTACAAAACGTTTTTGTAAACGGTATAGAACTGTTTTTTTGGACAAATAATAATAACTATATTTATCAATGCGTTTCTGTATCTGGTTATAGTGTTAATAATTATGTTTATAAACATAACGTAAATTTACTTTATAATTAATGCAAATGCTATTGCTGAAAGCAGCGTTTGTAGATAAATAATTTTTATAAAATGATCTTTTCGCCGTAACAAAAGCAATTGTTGGATGAATAGGGATCTTTACTTTATTAAGACAAAGTACTTTTTTTGTTATATTTATTAAAAAAAATTCCAAGGGTAGTAGTGCCAGCAAAACCAAAAAATATTAGGTATTTTTGGAATAAAGGATATTTTTTTATTTAAAATAATGTTAAGTTGTTGATTGCTACTTCTTTTGAAATGTGTATATTTCCCAAAAAAAATTCAAAAAGCCAAAACGAAAACAGGTTTTTTCCCCAATTTTTCCTTTTTTTCGACATTTAAACCCTAAAACGCAACCTGTATGTTTAAAAAATAGGTACTCTTAGCAAATGTCATGACCTACTGTTGCAAAAGGCGTGCAAAATATAATTCAACTTCATGTTTAAAGAACCCTTTTAAAACTCTCAAACGAGTTTGCCTTGTGAGCAAAACGCTGACAAGTAAGTGCATTAAAGCAGACGTAGAAAGTACGTAAGAGAGCATAGCCTGCTTTTTCCGGCTCGAGTTGCTGTGCACTCGCAAAATTTTCAGCATTTACATTTAAATTGTCGGCTTGATTGCATTTTAATCTCTGTCCCGCTCCTTCGGGAGCAGAATGGGGAGAACCAGAAAAATACGATTAACATGACTTAGTTGAAAGCCTTCTGCTGCTGCTGCTACTGCGCTATCTCATTCGAACTGGATAAACTTGAATTTGTTGCATACAAATATGAAGGAAAATAGGAGTACATACACAGAAAAAAAGGTTTAGTTAGCCCAACTATTATTTGTTTCATTTGACGCATTAATAGTATAATACCAGTGGTATTATTCCAGAAAATTTAACCTTCACCTCGCTAGAGATAATGTTTTTAGTGCGTTACACCAACTTAATAAAATACTTCAAGTATTGACAGCAGCTGTTTCCACCTATTTAAGTTCTCTTTAGTATCGAACAACATGTAGTGTCACACCAAAGCAAATGACTACCTGAGCTTATATACTCTTTATGTAAGTCAACAGAGGCGAGATTTAACATCACGTGATCCACACCGCCTTTGCCGCGATCGGTACATACTATGCAAACAGGAATGCACGGCAAATTGTTTTAATCGTTTTAACAGAGTGCTTAAGGTTAAAGTAACTCTGTTTTTCCAAA
This sequence comes from Brassicogethes aeneus, assembly GCA_921294245.1. Taxonomy (NCBI): domain Eukaryota; kingdom Metazoa; phylum Arthropoda; class Insecta; order Coleoptera; family Nitidulidae; genus Brassicogethes; species Brassicogethes aeneus. Next base: position 4,149,253 of record OV121132.1, on the reverse strand, counting down.
AAACATATTTAGTAAACTGAACCATACAGCGGGTTGGTTTCACTAAAGTTTTCTGTGACCTCTTAATATTAATATTAAGGACTCAAACTTTTACCATAATTTTTTTTTGTCGCCTTAAACAATATTTTCGATATACTTTCCAAAAAAAAAATAGTCGATTTTTTTGGCCCAGTCTAGTGTAGACCTGTACATAATTTAGGTTTTGAACTCCAGATTTGCAAAAATGGCGAATGCGCGGATTTATTCATGACATCAATCTGGTGTTTTCGTTCGATCGGGCTGCCTTTGTACTTAAATCATGGATGCAAATACCTACGGTTATATCGACGTTTAGAGTGGTTGGCGTGTCGTCCTCGAATTTAATTAAACATACTGTAAAACAAGCGGCTTATCGGGCGTGCGATGTCCGTCCAAAAATCGGACTGACAACGGTAAAGTGCCCGCCAATTGTGGCACGTTGGGTCCGATTTTAAATTTGATTTTATGATTTTTTAGGGTGCAAGAATACAAGTACATTACAAGTGAATATTACAAGAAATAATGAGAGAAGGTAGATATTGTAAAAGAAAAATCAACCATCTTTGTTCTACTATACATTGTCATGTTTTCCTTTTGTGGTAATAAATGTATGGAGTTTTTTTACAAATACAAACAACCAATTTCGTTCAAAGAGAAAAAAGTATCCCATAATAAAAGAAAAAACATTTTATTTTTAGACAAAGCATAAAAAAATTAATAAATCAATTACAACCGAAATCTTAAAAAATTAATACAAATACCATTTTTATAGAATTTTTTTATAAATAATTTTTTTAATTGGTTTTAATTTCTTTTTTTTTATAGTAAAATCCAATAAATAGATTAAAAAAACATTTTATTTTTAGACAAAGTAGGTAAACCACATAGTTATTGGACTCTTAAGGAATATTATTTATTTAAAATTTATATATGCCGTTGTTTTAAAGGTTTTTTTCTTATAAATATATAAAAAGGATAGTTTGTTTGTTTAAAATTAATTTACCTTTACTTAAAAATAAGAATATTTGAATTTTTAATAATTTTAAAAATTACTAAAAAAATACACGTACGTTTATAATATACAGGTTTAAACAAAAAGATGTTTTTTACCATAAGTTTAAGACACTCTGTAGAGTGGTTAAACCGTATATTGTTTTAAATTAAGTTTTAATTATCAAGTAACATCTATTTTTTTAATTTTTTTATTTTTGGTTTACTTTGATATATTTATTTTTGTGGAAAATATGGATTTAAAAAAAAAAAAACATTGCAATTTCCAATATTTTCCTGTATGAAGAACTAAGGTTGCTAAAATCCATCCATAGCCTATGGAGGATGACAGTGACAGTTTTGTTGAATCATCCCATACTTGGACATGTCATATACAGCTTCCAATAGGTATCAAATTGTTTTTTGTAAATTAATGTGTTAATTTTGAGGTGTCTTCTTACTTTAAAAAATGTCTCCGACTGATGTTGCCCTTTGTACTTTTCTTCTTGTGACATTTAAAACTCTTGCCACGTAATACTGTGACCGTCCATCCTGGATTAAATTAATGGCTCTGGCAACATCAGTCGGAGACATATCCATTTTTTAAAGTAAGAAGACACCTCAAAATTTAAACATTAATTTGCAAAAAACAATTTAATAGCTTTTGAAAGCCGTGTTAGCCGTCCATAAGCTATGGATGGACCATAGCCACCTTAGTTCTTCATACAAAAAAATATTGAAAATTGCAATGTTTTTTTAAAAAATCCATATTTTCCACAAAAATAAATATATCGAGGTGAACCAAAAACAAAACTGTTAAGAATAGATGTGACTTAATAAATAAAACTTAATTTAGAACAATATACGGTTTTGCCACTCTACAGAGTGTCTTAAACTTATGGTAAAAAACATATTTTTGTTTAAACCTGTATATTATAAACGTACGTATATTTTTTAGTAATTTTTTAAAATGTGCGCAATTGTCCATTAATTTATCTACAATATTCTTTAATATTCGTTTAAATCCGACATCAAATAAAAAAGTTGTTTGCGATTGAAATTCATCTAAAATTTGTGTGGATCGATTATTTTGCCTGTGAGTGTAGTAATAGGACACATGGACCATAGTTATTGGACATAAAATTTTTATATAAACATAACTTTACATCAAATAACATAAATTGTTATATATTTTTTAAAGATAAATTGCTGTTTTAGGTAATTTTTTTTATTTCGTTTTTGTAAATATCATATAATTCATATATTTCTTTCTCCGATTCCTCATCCGTTTTCTGGATTCTAAAGGTAACTACTAATTCCTTGGTCTGACTTCTCAAATAGTTTGTTGCAAATATCATTAAGTTTGGTATCTCTAGTTTGTGAAGCATTTATAATGTTTAGGCCGGAACAGGATGATTTATGGTGGTATGTGAAAAGTTTTTTCCAATTTTATTAATTTTGTATCATGCACTGTATTTAAATCACTGTTATTCTGCAAGATGTCCTGTGATGAAGAAATTATTATATTACTTACTCTCTAAAAATGAATTAGCCAAAATGTCATAGCGAAAAAGCGGCTACTAATAATTCTCGTCAACAGCAATTTATATCCAGGACATTCCTATGAAATATTATTCGATGAATCCGAAAATGTCGTCAAAAGTTATAAAAGTAGAACAGTTTTTGAAATATAATCAATTTTACATATAATATGGAATTGACTATATATCAAAAACTGCTTAACTTTTATAGTTTTTGGCGGTCTTTTCGGATTCATTGGACAATTTTACATAAGAATTGTCTGGTAAATGTCCGGGATACAAATAGAGTATGATATTGGATATATGTCCAGTAATAGAAATTTACATTTTTTACCAACCAGTAATTGGACACTGGCCATTTTACTGTTTATTTTCAAAATTAAAATTAAAACGCATTAAAGTGACAATGTTTAAACCATGAGGAACACATTTATACCACACACTGATCTGTACACTTTTTAGAAATATTTTTGTTGTAATTTAAACACAGCCCTGCTCATAACAAAAAACAAAAATCTTACCACCAAAGTAACGAAACTTTTTTGTCCCATATTGGACCCAAAATAAAGTAGTTCTATATTATTACCGACTGAGATAGTTATAATTGTATACAGCGCCATCTAATCATTTGACTTTAAGGTAACTATTTTAATGTTAATTGTCTAATAACTATAAAGTGTCCGATAACTATCTACTTTGTCTAAAAATAAAATGTTTTTTAGTATCAGGCTTAAAATTAAAATTTTTACGAATCCTGTAATTACGATTTTATTGCAAAAAAGAGTTTTATATACCGAAAAATCATTTTTGTAAAAAATATTAACTTTTTAAAATTTTGGTCCATCGTGTTTTTGAGAATGTTGTTTTGACCCGAAACAGGATCAAGCTGATTGATTTATTCAGATGGATTTTTGCCGTAATTTAATGCTCGTTCCACTCACGCCCGGCTTAACAAACAATCAAAGTAAGCCGAAAATACCCAATATATGGGTCATTCTGCGTCAAATCGCATTCGAGCTTAAATTACTCACGACCTACGAAATTGGTCCCTTGTTTCGGCTTGATTTCACTGCCTGCAGGCATGGTTTGCTAATTTGCTAATATTTACTCAATAATACCCACGAGTGAAATCATAAGGGCCTAAGGTTTTATTGTCCAGCTAATTTAAAAATTAAACGTACAATTTTTGTGTTCAACGTTTAAAAACTTTTTTTAGACACTCGTTTTAATTAAACACTCGCTCGTGCCTAAAACGGCGTTTATAAAACTTGATACATACTATTATCTACTCCTATTGCATACTATTGTTTTTTCTGTATTTATTTACTTATTAGTACCTATTTTAAAGACTCCATAACCACAATGGTATATTATGTATCAAGTTTGATAAAAATTTAGGCACAAGCGAGCTTGCGAGCGAGTTCTTAAATTAATGAGTGTATAGAAAAGTTTATAAACGAGGTGCATACTATACTTTTTCTACGACAAATACTTATTATTATCTTAAAATGATTTAAATCAAAAATTTGTATAGAGCGCCATCTACGAAACAGTAGGGAAATCTGTGTGTCACCGTCAAATGTCAAATTTTTTTATTTTATAAACACAGATTATAAAGGTTATAAATCGAAATGTAGGTATTTCTTAAAAATTGACAGTTTTTCACAGTGAAAGTAAAGAAAATGTTTTATGAGCACTTTACAGTGGAGTCCGTGTCCGAATTTAAGTTATAGTTTACTGCCGGCGAAATTAAAAGGTCAGTACAATGTTCATATAAACTTTTCAAATATTGGCGTTGAGAAACTATTTAATACTTTTGTATTTTTGTAGTGAGATAATAAAATTTTTCACATTTAGTATTATTTTACAAGAAAGGCAATTTATTTTAACGATTGTATGATATTTGACAACTGTCAACTAACTTAAAACTAACTTCAGCCCGTGAATAAAAACCTGTTGCTAACTTCAGCCCGTGACTAAAGCGCCATAAAGCCACAACTTGTCAATGTGTATTTAAAAGGTCACTTAGTGTCATGGAAACATGTACGATAAAGGGCGTTTTAAAGGTGGGAGTAGAAAAAATTATTTTTTTTCAAAAGCACTTCCCTTGGTTAAGATATTTACAATTTGAGCACAAAATTTGAAAGAAATGCACTAGATTCTGTTATAAAAGTTGCCAGATTTTGTTTGAATTGGCCTTCATTACAAAAATGGCATAATCAAGAATTTATAAAAACACCAAATTAACAATTTTCATTGTTGATTTTGTCATTTTTGTGATTGCTAAATTTAAACAAAATTTGGAAACTTTTTTGACAAAATCTGGAAACACCCTGTAGAAAAAAAAACGAACACCTTAATAACGGTTTTGAAATAAAAATCAAATATGGATAAAGAAAGAACTTTTCTACTTACTCGAGTTCTGCAGGTTATTAAAGTCGAGACTAATCTGATTTATTACATGTTTTTACACTAATAAATCTATATTCTGATAAATCAGACGCGCTCCTTCATATCACAACCATTACACGTATACTATTTTGCATTCGAAAGAAAATCTCGAGATATTAACATTTATCGATCTATTTTTTTATTTGTCTTGGGTAAGCTTTAACTTTTTGTCTACATGCCTAAAATGTTAATTAAATAACAAAAATATTTTCCAATATTTATAAAATTACTTTTATAAACGACATTTTAGTTACGAGTTTTATTAGGCACGAGCGAAGCTAAAGCTAACTTCAAATTGTCAAATATTTATGAAATAATTTAAATTCATATTTTTATTCGTCGATAATAATAATAATAGTATATTAAAGAACTAATGTCATAAGACGTCATTTTGTAATGGACGAGTAGACAAAAGGTCTTATGACATGAGTTCTTTATGCTATTTTATCTATTTTGCAAAAATTCTATAAAAAGAAATAGTTTTATACCTTAAATTTAATTTGGTGAAATTTTACTTTAGATAGTTGGTATCACAGTCATTGGTTTGACAGTTAATGTCAAAATCGATTCGCCATGCCGTCCTTAATTTACTTATTTACAATAAGCGGCTGTTAATGTTAAAGAAGAAAAAAAGGATTTTCTTTGGTGTTAAACAAAATTTATTGCCAGAAAAGTCTCGTAAGTGCTAGAAAAATCATAAAAATATTATAACCAATATGCAAAATATTATGCTGTTTAAAGTATAGCCAACCTATAAAATCAAAATTTTGGGTGGGGTAAAGTATCTCATTACGGCACCGAAAGCGGTGTTATAATGAAGTCATTATGAACGCAAAATAGATAAAAATATATTTGTTATTTATTTTTACATTTTAGGCATAAAAAACTTTAAGAGAATTAGTATTTGTAGTCCAACCCGCTAAATTAAACCGGGTAACTTGACTGATGGTAAAATTAAAGAATTTCAATCATTTGTTATCCGCTCCGTTTTTACGGTTTTTTCCCTCGAGAAATTAAAACATGAGAAAGACGTCTTGACCATTAATATTGTTCCCAAATAATTTTTTGCAGCATAAATCTTTGAAATTTTAAATTGGAATTTAATCCGCAATTTTGCTTTCGATATGGTAATGTATGGCAAAAGTGCGCACAAACACTGAGAAAAAAATCTAATACCTGTTATGCAAAATATAATACTCCTTATAAGATTTCTCTTTTAGTATTAGGACAGCCAACTAGTTCATAGACAGTATGAACTTTGTTTTGTTAAAACATCTTGTAACAGTTATTAGACAGGTACCATAAAATGATGTTGTAGTGGATATAATCAAAATCTTAAATACTATAGACCCGCTTTATATAGAGTATTAAATGTTTTTAGCCAGTATAACTTCAGATTGCTATGTGTATTTGAAAAATCTTATTAATTTAATGTAGTGGCTAAAACTTTTTACAAACTTTGTTATTATTCTCTTTATTAGCAATTTAGTTACTTTAATAAAAAATGTCTTATAGACGAAATTATGCATTTTTCGTAAGAATTATTATACTTACTTGCTGACAGGAGTTAAGTATAAAAATTTTATACTTTTATTATAAAAACAGGTACAAGAAATAAATAAAACATAAATAAACATAATTAGGTATATAATAGTACAGAAGTAAATCAAACTTTTGCATGTCGAAACTTACAAAGAATGCCAAGGGAGAAAATTAAACAAGCGTAAAAATATTCCCACTTACAAAAACCCCACATCGTGTCACTGCAATTTTTTTAAATTATTATTTGGAAAATGTATTTTTTTAATTTTTAGTAAAATCGTTTGTTTTAGCCATTTTTTAATAATTTTTATCATGATTTTTTATTAAAATCTTTTGATTAAAATCATGATTTAAATCTTTAATTTTAATTAACTAATTAAATTAAAATCTTATTAATTTCTGTTAAAACAAAGCTATAAGTACTAAACTACCCATCTTCAAACTATTACCCAATAAATAGTAAAACGGCGTGCCATAGAATACATTATTGGGGAATATAGGTATTGTATATATGTAGGTGAGTACAGGGTGAACCAAGTAAGGGGACCCATATACTTATCTCAGAAACTACTGTCCCAAAAAATGTGTAGAGAAAAAAAATTTATGTAGGTAGTATATTTTTAATATTATATTAACATTGTTGTTATATATTAATATAAATAAATAAAATATGGTTTAATTTAAAATATAAATATTAAACAATTTTAAACCAAATGTTTGGATGTCCACACTTCTTAATAATGTTGCTCTTGATTGGTTCATTTTTACAACTTTTGCTATTATTTTTCCAGTAGTTTCTAAGATACCTAAGTATACCCTTGTGAACCATTTAATATCTTATACTTATAAGTATATGGGTCACCTTACGTAGTTCACCTTGTACATTTATGTATATTATATAATGTAAAATTAATAAATTATTATAATGGGAATCAATCGTGTCCCTGCATCTGCGTCCACGTGCTCAGCTCATTGTGGTGTTCCAAGATCAAGGTATAAACCTTTATTAAACTAAGGCTTATGCTTGTATCATGATGTATATTTATTACAAAAACTTACCCTTAACAATTGCCAGCTATTAAAGCCAGAAGATGTTCCAACAAATAAACAAAACACTACAGCCACAGACACTAAGTGTCTTATTCCTCGCGGTCAGTTCGCATCTCCCCTAGAGTGATCCCGATAAAACAATGCACCATGCGCATGCGCGTAATAGCTTCTACCATAGAGTATAAAGACGACCATTAAACAGTATAAGATATATTATAGTTGTTATAAAAAATTATAAATTAAATAAATGATATCTGCAAGAAAACATTTCATAAACAATATGCATCTAGATTTTGCCAGCTGAACAGCTTATTGTCTTCATAAACGAATATGATTCTAACTAAGCATCCTCTTCTTGTCTTTATGAAACTCGTCTTAGCAATCCTGGTTTATGGAAACATTTCTTTCAGTGTATAAATATTTAATTTACTTCTTTATACGCATTGAATTCTCGTATTGGATTGCTTTTTGATTTTCACCGTGCTTGTAATTCCTTTGACAACCAAAGTACACGATGAATTACCATTGTATAATTAGATGAGGGGATTTATTTGCGATCCACAGCGAATAGGGAGGATGTAATGCTGTCGAAAGCCGCGCGAGTCTGCGAATCCCGAATCGTCTACAGACAAGATAAGGAGAAAAACTCATTAAACTTCTTATATATCTTTTCGTGTCTACGTGCTCGTATATGCTGAGTATTAGGCAAGTTAAAAAAATATTCAAACGCCTGGTTTTAAGTAAATCTAGAATAGAGTTTTTAAAAGTATTCGGGTGGTTTCAATTGGTTTTTATGTTTACACCAAAAAAAAGGCAGCGTCTTTGACAAATTATTTATTCTGTATACGATTCTGCAATAATGTTTCTATACAAATATCTTATTAAATTAAATTTGATTTTTTAAGTACTTACCCACGATTTTTTAACTAATATTTAAGTTTCCTTTGGTTTAAGTTTTATACATTATTTCATTCGGTGATAATTATCAATTGCGCACCATGGTCACTTTTTACCTGCCAGCATTAAATCCTTTAATTTAAAAGATTATTGTACTATTTTTAATAAAAATACCTAATTTAAGGTAAAAAAAAATATTTTGTCAATTAATTAATTTAATCCTAATTGAGGTATAAAAAATGGTATTTAGTTATAAATAATTATTAATATTGAGGGGTAAAGAAACTATTTATAGTTTAGCATTATTTAATCAATTTAGTTCGAAGATTAATTTGCAAACAAAAAGACCTCCTTTCGTTAAGCAGTTATTAATAATGAATTTTTTAATAGTGGAAGAAAAAATAGAAATGATTTTGATTTATGGAGAAGCAGGCAGGAATCTTGATGATGCTGTTAATATCTACGCTCAGCGTTTTCCCGATAAAATTCGATCACGTACTTCATTTCACCGTACAGTCAAGCAGTTTACTACAAACGGGAGTGTTCAACCGAAAAAAAGAGTTCGTCGAGCAAATATTGTTATTTTTAGAACCTACTTTAATTAAAATTTAAAAAATAAATAAATTTAAAAAATAAAATCAAGTATTTTATTCAAAAATTATTGGAGAATCGTATACAGAAGAAAAATTGAACAAAATTGAATATTTTTTATTACAGAGCCATCTATTACAAATATGAAAAAATGTTTTGGACAAATCGACACTTTTGATTTTCCTTTTGTGGCGCGAGTTTTGAGACACCCTGTATACTTGAATGTTTGTATATCAAAAAAACGTTAAGACATATATTTTTTTTAAATTTTAACAGCATTAACAATTTTAACCAATTTAACTAAAACCTATTCAAATAGTGCCCCACCTTAATTACTAGGTACATAATTCCATCGTTTTTTTAAATTTTTAGCAACTTCTTCTAATTCCTGATCACATCGGTAATTTTGTTTTTTAATATTTTTAAATCATTTTTAAAGTCGTCTTTATTAACTTGTTCTACAAAAATAACCTTTATTATTAGGGTAAAGTAGACATTTATCGGACACTTTATAGTTATTGGACAATTAACATTAATACTGTAAAAACAAGATTTCTATAAATAGTTACCTTAAAGTCAAATCATTAGATGACGCTGTATACAATTATAACTATCTCAGTCGGTAATAATATAACTACTTTATTTTGGGTCCAATATAGGACAAAAAAGTTCGCACCTTACTTTGGTGGTAATATTTTTGTTTTTTTGTTAAGAGCAGGGCTGTGTTTAAATTGCAATAAAAACTATTTCTAAAAAGTGTACAGATCAGTGTCTGGTATAAATGTGTTCCTCATGGTTTAAACATTGTCACTTTAATGCGTTTTAATTTTAATTCTGAAAACAAACAGTAAAATGGCCAGTGTCCAATTACTGGTTGGTAAAAATGGAAATTTCTATTATTGGACATATGTCCAATATGATACTCTATTTGTATCCCGGATATTTATTAGCCAATTCTTATGAAAAATTGTCCCCTGAATCCAAAAAGGCCGTCAAAAACTATAAAAGTTGAGCAGTTTTTAAGATATAGTCAATTCCATATTATATGTAAAATTGATTATATTTCAAAAACTGTTCTACTTTTATAACTTTTGACGACATTTTCGGATTCAGCCAATATTTCATAGGAATTGACTGCTAAATGTCCTGGATACAAATTGACTAATTCATTTTTAGAGAGTAAGTAATATAGTGATTTCTTCGTCACAGGACATCTTGCAGAATAACAGTGATTTAAATTCAGTTCATGATAGAGAACATAAAAAAGTAATGGCAACAAAATTAATAAATTCGGAAAATACTTTTAACATACCACCCGAAAAAATATTAGATATATATAAATCATCCTGTTCCGGCCTAAACATTAAATAAATGCTTTACAAACTAGAGACACCACACAAAGTTGTTATGTCTATATAAAAATTGTATGTCCAATAACTATGGTTCATGTGTCCAATTACTATACTTTTTTGCATGTTTTTATAAAACTATTATTAAAAATTCAAATATTCCTATTTTTAACTAAACGTAAATAAATTTTAAACGAACAAAGTATTATTTTTATATATTTATAAGAAAAAAACTAAAATCTTTAAAACAACGGGATATGTAATTTTTACCCTACCAAATTAGTACAAAATTTTATAAATATTTTAATAGTTAAATTCAAATTTAATTTTTTGTATATTTGCCCCGGGCTGCTACCCTTTTAATTCCAATACCAAAATATTTTACATCATTTAAACTCCAGCTGCATTCACTATTATACATAAAATCCAGCCACAAAGATTTCAATCTTTTGTTTATGGCCAAATGAAAGGGTGGCTGCGCGAAACAACAAAAGAATAACGGCCACAATAGCCGTCGGGTTAATCCGGTAACTGCAAAAAGCCAACTCCGCGCTAAAAATTATTAATTTTAAACCATTACAGAGCCGCGAACGTGATATGATATGAACACGTGAATTATGGTATTGCGAAATTAAAGCCTGGCTTAGGTGGTTTAATCCGCCGCCGTTTTAATTACAAACGAAAATATGAACGTGCGTTTTATTAATTCACAGGAATAAACATGTATTTCAATAAACGCGTGCTTTTTAATGGTAGGTTGCTATTATAAAAACGATTTGTTTATTCGTTTAAAGGATTTATTCACCTGTTTTGTCACTTTTTATTAAAACATAGAAAAAGTCAAAAATTTACTTTTTTTTAATTGTTTGTTTTTAAATAAAATTTGCTATCTATTTGCTAACTATTTCTGTGATCTGTCATATTTGACACCTGTCATCTGTAATTTTGAACATTTATGTATTTTTTCGATTTTTTGTTTTAATTAAAATGTGTTTAATTTAATTTTTCATAAAAAACAAAAATTTGTGACAAAAGTTTTTTTGGAAGAACTAAAAAAATATTTATAATATATATATATAATTTTTTGCTGGTATATAAAACTAATCCTAATTTAAAAACAAATATATCTAAATTAATGATAAATTTTACATTCCTTTATTAATTAAATTTAAAAAAAATAAAAAATTTAAAGTAAACATTTTATATATTTTTTTATTAAAGTTTCAGGATACCTTTAGAAAGTCATGTTGCACTATTTATTGTGGACAATTTAAAAAATGTTGGAAAAAACTCCAAATTTTACAAAAATTTTAGATTTTCAAAAATTATAAAAAAATCGGAATTTAAAAACATTAAAATTGTGATGATATGTCCTTTGGGAACCATATGATCAAAAATCAATTAACCTTTTTGAAAAATAACAAAATTAATTTCTAAAACCACATAGTTATTGGACACTTAAGGAATATTATTTATTTAAAATTTATATATTATTTATTTAAAATTTATAAATACTGATATATTAAAGATTTTAGTTTTTTCTTATAATTATATAAAAATAATGATTTGTTTGTTTAAACTTTATTTACGGTTACTTAAAAATAAGAATATTTGAATTTTTAATAAAAGTTTTATAAAAACATGCAAAAAAGTATAGTAATTGGACATTTTATTTAGTAATTGGAAACATGGACCATAGTTATTGGATATCAAATAACATAAATTTTTAAATATTTTTTAAAGTTAAACTGCTGTTTTAGGTAATTTTTTATATTTCGTTTTTGTAAATATCATATAATTTATATATTTCTTTCTCGGATTCCTCATCCCTTTTCTGGATACTGAAGGTAACTACTAATTCCTTTGTATGACTTCTGAAATATTTTGTTGCAAATATCATTAACTGTGGTATCTCTAGTTTGTATTGGCATTTATAATGTTTAGGCCAAAAGAGGATGATTTATATATATCTAATATTTTTTCAGGTGGTATGTTAAAAGTATTTTGCGAATTTATTAATTTTGTGTTTTTTATCATGCACTAAATTTAAATCACTATTATTCTGCAAGATGTCCTGTGACGAAGAAATCACTATATTATTACTTTCTAAAAATGAATTAGTCAAAAATGTCATAGCGAATTAGCAGCAATAATGATTCTCGTCAACAGCAATTTGTATCCAGACTAGTTCATTTTTAGAGAGTAAGTAATATAGTGATTTCTTCGTCACAGGACATCTTGCAGAATAACAGTGATTTAAATACAGCGCATGATAGAGAACCTAAAAAACTAATGGCAACAAAATTAATAAATTCGGAAAATACTTTTAACATACCACCAGAAAAAAATTACCTACCATATATAAATTTTAAATAAATAATATTTCTTAAGTGTCCAATTACTATGTGGTTTACTTTTTTTTAATGTTATTTGTTATTTTCTTTTTTGACCCTATAGATAGAACTTCCCCTGATATTTGCTGAAATGACCCATTTAGTAAACTTAACATTGTTAACTCCCCGTTTTGCAATAAACATTAAAAGCAATAAAGGTGTAGGCGATATTTTAGGGTTGAATTATAACCGGGTTAGTGTAGTTAGTAAATCGTTTAGGATGTCGTTGTAAATAGAGTCGGGGGCGTGCGTTTAGACATATTAAGAAATAAATCGCAATCGGGGCGGTTGATTAAAAGGCGCTGAGCGCACCTTTTTGCAACAACTTAATTGTAAGTCCCTGTGTGGGGCTCGAGACCACGGGCAAATGTTTATTTGTACACGGCAGTTTTCCGCAAAATTGCATTAGCGTGCACGCAGAGAAATGTATAGTAAATTTTAGATAGTAAAAAAAATATAGTAAAATTTACTTTAACAAATTTTTAGGGTAATAATATTATATATTCGTCAATACAATATTAAGATTGTAATACAAAATACAATTTTTTATTATACCATTTTAGTAAAGATTACAACACCAATATTACTAAATCATAAATGTATAATATATATTTTAATTTTTAATATGTTCGTATAGTAAATTGATTTTACTATCTATAAATAGTAATATTTACTAAATGATTTAATCAAATGTAAGGTACATCTAATATTATAATATATTACATATTAATAAAAAAATATAGTAAAAATAAAGATACTTTTATGTTTAAGGTAAATAAACAATATATTTAAATATAATATACAATATAGTAACTCATGACATTTTAAACATTCAATTTTCTTAGTTTCTTCAATAAACTTTCTTGGCCCATTACTGGTAATACTTATAAGAAAGAATTGAACCTACTTGGTTGCATAGTATGTACCGATTGCGGCAAAGGTCACGTCGTGACGCGTCGTTAGACGGTGTGGATCACGTGATGTTCTTTCATCTCGCCTCTGTTGGCTTACCAACCATGTTATATAAGCTCAGGTATTTCTTTGTTTTGGGTGTGTTCCACTACTACAAGTTGCTCGACAGTGACGTGTCGACACTGATGATACCCAATATAGGTCAAAACACCTGTCTGTCGGTATTTGAAGTTAATGGAACGCACTCAAAACAAAAAACTTTGGCGAGGTGTAGGTTCAATTCTTTCTCATAACATTTTTGTATATTAAAAAGTACAATAATTATGTTACAATTTTTAATTGTTAACATATAAAAATATTCGATTTTAAAATGGTTGCCATAATATTTTAAAATGTACTATACTTATTAGTAATGGAAAAAATCTAATTATAATAAGAATTAAAAACAAAATTGGTTGAGAATAATAATATTTTACCTTAAGGTTTAACATACACATGTATATGTGGATATTTAAAAATTACTAAATATGCATTGTATCTGGCAATATATATGTCCCAAATAGTGTGCGGAAAAATACACATTCCGATTCGGAAACCGGCTCGGTTTTCGGTTTATTTATGCTGTCATTAAAAGATATCTCGGCTCGCAGATGTTATTAACTCAACGCGAAGTCTTTTCCAATTCTAACTAAATCCGCTATTAAAAACTATTGTGCGAAAAGCGCCGAATGCCGTTCATCGATTACCGTTTCGCAAACTTTATTTACTTTGGAAAACTTTATTATGGAATATCGATTTTTCTCTCCTTCTTTCAACGTTTATTTTAGAATTTTCAACTTAAAGTTGCAAGAAATTTAAGTCAGATATGCCTTGGAAAACCTATGTTCTGGTTTATTTTAATAAATTATATTTAAAATTTGTCAAATCAGTCAAAATTAAAATTTTTATTTTGTTATGGGTCATTTCATCGTTTCGGGTGTTACATTTGTTCAACCCTATCAAAATCATTAAACTTCCCCAATAGCCCATTTGTGGTAATATTTAGAAATACAAGTGGTTAAAGTAACACCTAAAGTTTGTCCCTTAATTTTGGTCCCCTAGGTCACGTCTCCTGGGTCACAGCTTTTATAAATGACCTTTTGAATTAAGCGCACATTTTTTGGTGCTGCCCCCTTGCAACAATGTATTTTGTAACGGATTTTAGTAGGAAATCGTGTTTTGAACTATCTTGAAGCCACAACACGTTTTTTTGTATGTTTTATACCAGCATGGCAAAACTGTGCATTCTCCTGTGTCACAGTAATAAAAATTAGGAAAGGTACCAGTTGGACTTTGTTTGATTCTCAAAAGTAAGTATTCTAGTAATGGCTTTAAGGGCAAAAATACTAATTTTTTTCTTTAAAACAGTAAAGAGGTTATGTTCTAAAAACATACATTTTTTCCCCTGGGTCACACGTCTCATGGATCACATATTGTGTGACCCAGGGGAAAGTTATATGACTTAGGGGACAATTCCAAAGAAATAAATTATAATATATTTTTGAAATAATAATAAACTTATAGGAAAGTAGTCCAGGAAACAAAGATTGTAGAAGGAAAACTCGAGGCTGATAATGAATCAAGAATATTCTGATAATGAATCAAGAATATTCCCCAAAAATTTCTTTCCGCGTCCCCTTATTTCATCCCCCGAAAGGAGAGTTTTTTTTGCTTTTTGGCTCATAACTCGCTAACTGTGCATTTTTTTCAGAATTTGACCTCTAATACTTACTACACGTTAAACCCCATTGCGCACCTGATGTGCCCTTTTGTTATGCGCATGGTGCAAAGTTGAGCGTTGCTTTCAAAATCACTTTTTTATTATAGCCCAATTTTAAAAGTAATCGATTTTCAAAAAAAACATTTTTTATTTCCCAAACGGCTTTAATGAGCCAGTTCATTCTACCCTAGATTTTTAGGTACACTTATCCTCGTAACGAATCCGTAGTTTTTTTTAATTATTTTCATTGCAAGTGCCCCACAAAAATTAAAGTTTTTAAAAAAGAACCTAGGGTAAAACAAACTGGCTCATTAAAGCCGTTTGGGAAATAAAAAATGTTTTTTTTTTTAAGAATCCCCTGTACATTGAAAAGCACTAACTTTTGAAAAAAGTCTAGTACCTCAAAAAATCGTCCATTCGGTTATGTTTGATTACCGTAAGGTTTGGGATCGATAACTTTTAAAATTGGGCTATAATAAAAAAAAAGTGATTTTGAAATGGAGAATTTTTAGTTAACAGAAAATATATTAAATAAACTTATGTATGTAAGAGAAATATAGTTGAGAAATAGAACATAGTTTTTGGTTTTACTTAGTTTTGTACACAAAATTTTATAGTAGTACCTAATAAATTTATATTCATTTTTTAAACAAATCCTAGTGTAAATAAAGTTTTGAAAAGATTAATAACGATCAAAAAATAGTATATTATGTATCAACTTTGATAAACGCCATTTTATACACGAATTTAATTTAGGCACGAGCGAGCTTGCGAGCGAGTGCTTAAATTAATTGGTGTATAGAAAAGTTTATAAACGAGGTGCCTACCATACTTTTTCTACGACAAATACTTATTATTATGTTAAAATCATTTTAAATCAAAAATTTGTAAAGAGCGCCATCTATGAAACAATAGGGGAATCTGTGTGTCACCGTCAAATGTCAATTTTTTTTATTTTATAAAAACAGATTATAAAGGTTATAAATCGAAATGTATTTCTTGAAAATTGACAGTTTTCACAGTGAAATCAAAGAAAATGTTGTATGAGCACTTTACAGTGGAGTCCGTGTCCGAATTTAAGTTATAGTTTACTGCCGGCGAAATTAAAAGGTCAGTAAAATGTTCATATAAACTTTTCAAATATTGGCGTTGAGAAACTATTTAATACTTTTGTATTGAGATAATAATAGTTATTTGAAGTTGCCCACGAGGCCGTTAGGCCGAGTGTGCATTAACACGAGCTTGAAGAAAGCTTTTCTCACAAGTATAACACAATGTTTTTTCTGCGACCCTTTTATTTTTTATTATTTTTAAATACAAAACAAAATAACCTAAAAACTTTTTTGACAGCTGAATGTCAAACGATGCTTTCCGGTTCTTTTCACACAGACCTGTCACTTTTCACACAGAAATGTCACTTTACATTCGTGTTTTGCCTTGCCAATGAAAAGATTTATTTTCTAAGCAACGATGCCATCATGAAAAGTGACTTTTACATAGTGGTCGTAGAAAAAATAATTTTCACATTTAGTATTATTTTACAAGAAAGGCACTTTATTTTAACGATTGTATGACATTTGACAACTGTCAACTAACTTAAAACTAGCCCGAGACTAAAAACCTGTTGCTAACTTCAGCCCGTGACTAAAGCGCCATAAAGCCACAACTTGTCAATGTGTAGTTGGGCTTTTTAAAGGTGGGAGTAGAAAAAATATATTAAATATACTTATGTATGTAAAAAAGTTAAGAAATAGAACATAGTTTTTGCTTTTACTTAGTTTTGTACACAAAATTTTTTTATAAGTAATAAATTAATGTTCATTTTTTAAACAAATCCTAGTGTAAATAAAATTTTAAAAGGATTATTAACGATCAAAAAAATATATTTTCAAAATGATTAAGCATTTTTTTATAAGTTTTTTTAATATGTTAGTAAATTTGTGACCCAGGGGACCATTTGTTTTTTTTGCCTACTTTTAGGTGTTAAATAACACCCCTCAATAAACAAAATTTTGAAAAAAACAGTTTTTACTTTTTTCTTTTTTAAATGTACAAGAATTTTGAAAATGACCCATAACGCTGATAGTATTGGAGAAAGAAAATCAGTTCAAAATTAGTGGATTTGAGACCGAGACAGGCAGACGGTGTAGAATTGCTCGCTTACAAGAGAATTAAATCAAACTGCGGCAATTTTCTTCTTTCAAATTAGGCAATCCAGGTACCGATATCCCGATAATTTGTCCGGAATATTGCTAGTTTAATCAGCATCGCTCCCCCAGGAGGCTTAAGGAAAGATTTGTTGTCGAGGAAAGAGGAGCGACAAAGCGAAAATATAGTCTTTGTCAATTGAACCAGACGCACAAGGGATTCGGAGTCTCAGGCTTAAAATTTCCATTTCGGCCTTATAAATCCTGGAAAATCTTTAATTTATTTCAAAGGATTATTCAACAGTAGACATTTCAATTAAATGGGAAAACGCCCACAAATAATACGCAGATATAAACCATTATAACTTTGGTCACTACACGCAAAAAGTTGTCTGCGGAATTTTATATGGGGATTATGTTTTACGAGGGGGCTCCTTTTTTTAGAAGTAAACAATTTTATTATAGTTGATAAAAAATGATTCTTCTTTTGAGATGTAATATACCAAAAAATATTAGTACAGATTTCATTTTATAAAATAAAAAAAATAAAATTTCTATCTTAATTTTTTTTAAACAAAAGTTCTGCATCTTAATTAAATCACTAACAATTAGTCAAATTCTACTGAATAAAATAGTCAAATTAGTATATTTAAATTTAAAAAAAATTCTGACCCAGCCGGGGTTTGAACTCTGTCAACTTGTCAAGCGTATGTCATAACCAATGAGCCATCAGTCACTCTTATAAAAATCAATTTTATTGGTCTATAAACATTGCTCATAATATTTTAAAGTTGAATATTTTTTTGTGTTGCTGTTTTGAGCTAAACTTTTTGCACCTTTGTTTGTTTTTATGGGTCATTTAACCATGGAGCCTAAATGCGTTTAACTCAAACAATAATTTGTTGTTGGCCGCAAACGATTAAAGAAATTAGTTAATTTTAACTCTCAAAAATAGTCAAAGATGGTGATTATAATCTTAAATTAGTCAAACTTTAACTATTTAAATGGTAAAAAATAACTATTTAAAAAAGAAAACGACTTTTAAGAGAGTAGGGTTTTAAAATTTCCGGAAAAATTAAGCCGGCAGAAATTTTTTTTCGAAAAATTGAATTTTTTAAAATTTTATTCAGAGTAATAAGAAAAAAATGCAAAAGTCCGTTTTCATGAAAATTTCCAAATTTTTACGGATGATATCCGTACACTGAGATCTAGAAAAAAGTAATTTTCCTTTTATTTTAATTCATTAAGAATATTTTACTTTCGTTTTATTTGACGATTCGATTTATAAAATTATAATTTTGTAATTTAACTTTATAAATCATTCATTATTTTTTAATTGGAAATTTTTAACTCCTTTTTGCAAAAAAATCCATTTTTAATATTTAACGTTTAAGTTTATTTTCTTAAATCAATTTAATTTAATAATGTTTAGTTCATTTTTTTCTGTAGTAAAGGATTTTATTGTTAATTAAAATGATGTTAAGTTGTTTAAAACTTGTATATTTTCCAAAAAAATTTTTTTTCCCAAAAAAGACAATTTTTCTAAGGCCTGGGAAAAAGCAGGTTTTTTCCAATTTTTCTAGTTTTATTTTCGATACTGTAAACACTGTGGATAAAATTTTATTGGATCGCACTAAAAATCTAAGTGTATTTTCAAATTCTGCAAAAAAAAATTAAAGAGAGAAAAAAAAATCAAATTTTGTTATACTTTGTATAATAATAATAATAATTCATTTATTTGCCCAACGGAGTAAAACTCCAATAACAGAACAAAAATATAAATAAGGTTTACATTTCATTTACTAAAAATAAAACTACTTAATACTAAACTACAAAAAAATTAAAAATAAGTCCTTGCCACCCTAATAATAACATTTAAACTAGTAAAAAACAAATCACAGTCATGACTAATACAGTTATAGTTTCTTGACATGGTAAACACTGGTGATTTAATTAAGGTTATTGTTCGTGCATTGTCAGAGTAGAACATATCACTAGATCGAGAATTAGATCTGGGTACATGAATATTAAATAGAAATAAAATATTGGCCGAATCAATTTGGTTATTAAAAAGCTTAAATAAGAATTTAAGACCGGAACAAGCTCTCCTGCATTGTAGGGAATCCATATTAAAGCGATCTAACAAAAGTTGATGATTTATACCTCTAGCGGGGTAAATGTTATCTAAACGAAAAGCGAGTAATTTAAGAAATTTACGCTGAACATTTTCGAGCATGTCAATATAATTGTTATAGTAGGGACTCCATACAATGGAACAATACTCCAGTTTTGATCGAACGATGCAAAAATATAAAGATATCAAAGCGAATTTATTTGAAAAACCGATAGAGTTTCTGCTAATAAAACCTAATAACTTGTAACTACTAGAAACAACACGATTGACATGATCAGTAAATGACAACTTGCTATCAAAAGTAACGCCCAAATCATCAACACATTGAGTTAGCTGTAAGTTAACGTTATTAATTTGATAATTAAAAGTAACTTTTGTTCTCTTTAGAGTATAGGAACAGTATTTGCATTTTTTAATATTAAGTTTGAGTTTGTTGGAAATGCACCAATCATACACCCGATTTAGCTCAGTTTGTAGAGATAGGCAATCATTCATTGAATCGACTTTGGCAAATAATTTTAGGTCATCAGCAAAAAGTAAATGTTGGCAATTAATTACCAATGACAAATCGTTAATAAAAATATTAAACAATAAGGGCCCTAGATTAGAGCCTTGAGGGACTCCAGAAGTCGACACAAAGAAATCAGACCTAAAGCCATTGTAGGTTACAAAGAGCTTACGGTTAACAAAGTAGGAATGCATAAGGGATACTAGAGAGCAACTTAGGCCAATTGATGAGAGTTTGATTAATAATAATTCATGATCCACCTTGTCAAAAGCCTTGGAAAAGTCCGTGTAGATGACATCCACTTGGCCTCTGTTATCAATATTATTAGAGACATATTGAGTGAACTCGATTAGATTAGTAACAGTGGAGCGCTTATGCATAAAACCATGTTGGTGAGGTGAAATAGATTGACAAACGCCATTGTAGATGCATGCATACAGGGTCTTCTCAAAGACCTTAGACAAGTTGGATAGAATAGCTATAGGTCTGTAATTACCTGGGATCACCATTCTTAAATATTGGAGAAATTTTAGTGATCTTCCAAATTTCTGGAAATTTTGAGGTTTTAAGAATAAGATTAAAAATAGTGTGAAGTGGTTTAATCAAGATCTGCGCACAATCTTTTATAAAAAAGCTAGGAATGTGATCATGACCAGAACATGAATTATTTTTTTAAAGTTTAATGGATTTTAAAATGTCATCTTCATTAAAAGAATTTAAAGCTATACAATTCGGACTAGACATATACGTAGGTAAATTAGCAGCACTGGGATATTCATAAACGCTCTCAAAATATTTGGCAAAGCCATTGACTATTTGACTGGCATCATCATAGTTGTTATCTTCAAAATGCATATTTAAGGGAATTCTGGAAGTACCTTTTTTTGATTGGACATAACGCCAAAAGCTCTTAGGGTCTGTTTTAAATTCGGATTCAATAGAGTTAAGATAAATTTTGTACGCTATTGTAATTTTGTTTTTAACTATGCATCTTAGACGTTTAAATTCATTAAAGTAGAAGGCACTATTAAGCTTTTTATATTTCCTATGATAATAGTTTTTTAATTTAATATTATTAATTATTTCATTGGTGTACCAACAGGGGTAGGAAGTTTTATTGTTTTTATATAGTGGAACAAATTCATCAAACAAGGAATAAAGTATTTTGTTGAAACTATCAACTGCAAGATCTGGTTCTGAATTGCTATCAATATGACTCCAATCAACATTACACAAAGCTTGATATAGTGCAATAAAATTGGATTTCCTAAAATTGTAAGATTTGTTAAGTTTATTAATTGGAAATTTAAAAAACTCATCAGAGCACAAATCAAGATTAATGTTAATAGCAGGGTGATGTAGATCCTCATTTAACAAGGGTAAATGTTCTTTGGTTACAGTACAGTTAATGTCAGATATACAAAGATCTAAAAGTCTGTTGTTAACATTATTTATGTGGTTAAACTGAGAGAACAAGTTAACATTTAAAAAATTTGTTAAAATTCGGGTTTTAAAGTCATTAACATTATTACATCTAAAGTATGTTGAATTAAAGTCACCCAAAATAACCACATTTTTTAAGCTTATCACTACTGATTCAAAGCACTCAAAGAAAGTTTCAAAATCGTGACTAGTTAAGTGAGGAGGAATGTAAACAATAAATATGAATATATTTGAGTGCTTTGAACTTAATTTGCAACCTAACACATCAATTAATGGAATTATTTCATTAAGATCATCACAGTTAAACTGAGTTACATTAAAAATATCCCTAAAAGCTAGTAATACTCCACCACCTTTGGTTGTATGGGTAGATACAAAATTTCTGTCTGTGCGATACACCAAGTAATTACTTGGAAAGAGTTCACTGTTAAATACACTTTCGGATAACCAAGTTTCCACAAGAGCAATACAGTCAAAGTTGATACCTGAAGTAGCCAAATATAAATCATTACACTTCGTATTGAGACCTCGAACGTTTTGGAAATATATGTTAAAACTGTTATTTTTTGTTGTACTGTTGGGCTTTATTAGTTTAACTGAACAATTTGAGGAGTACCATGAATATACTTAATTTTGAGGTTTGTTTCCCCACTTTTTATCCTTGCTTCAAGTACTTCTTTTAACTTTTTATATTGTTCCTGCTGTTTTGGTGTTTTATCAAATGAAATACTTAAATTTTTATATTCAGTGCAATCTTTTAGCTTAAAAGCATTTTTAATGGCCAAATGAGGTATGGTACTATTAGAAAAGATAACTTTAGTAGGTCTGGATTTATTCTTAGTAGAATCAAACTTTCCTAGTCTAAAATTATTGTTAATAACAAAGTCAGAATTTGGTAATAGATGCTTAAAAACTTTAGTTACAAATGTATCATCATAGTCTTTTCGTTGTTCAGTGGTTAGGCTATTATCTTCTTGCATTCCAAATATAACTAAATTCGATTTTCTCAAGTTCCGATTCTCTATCTCACTAATAACTTCCTCCATACTAAAAGAAGCTGAGGTATCAGTGATGGTTTTGTTGTTAGCTATTTGGGTTTTTAAACTTTCAATTTCCTGCTGAAGCGTAGTGATAAGAGATTTAATCTCGATTAAGCTATCGCTTAAATTCGAACAAGAAGTACAGGACCAATCAACACTTTTCGTAGATTTTATTAATTTAGCTGCAGCAAGAGTGAGTCCAACACAATTATGTAAGAACAGTTTTTGGCACATTCTGCATGTTTACAAACTTGGAATCATCACCAGTTTGACTACAGCATATACATGTCGGCATGTTGTGAAGAAAAATTAACAGCGGCAACGTCGCAAAATGATTTGTTAGGAATAACCTTGGTGAGGTCAAGGCGAATTTGCATTAAAAACTATGTTTTTACGATTTGCAAACAGTCACTACTGATAGAATATAGGTAAAAATAACTCACTTAACAAATTCCACCTAATAAAATGATCAAAAAATTCACTTAATACTGCCGAAAAATTTGACAATAGTTTCAAGAAACCAACGTTGCCAGTGTATGTACCTTATCAACACAGGATTTAACACCAATTTCATAGAAATTTTGTAAATTTTACAAATCCTTTTTCGTTTAAAATAAAACTTTTTTATAATATTAATAAAATTTATGTAAATTTAACAACAAATTAATTGTTAATTCAATAAACTATTTTCATTGTAACCATGGTCACATTTCAACCTACTGTTTGGTGTTGGGTAGTTTTTTTAATAATTGCAAGGCATTAAAACAAATTATTTATTATAACAAAAAAAATAAAATAATATGATGTACAAAATAAAAAAAAATATGAACTCACTTTTTAAACAAGTCTGCTTCGTTTATAGAATAGACCTTAAATATTTCTTTTAGAAAATATTTTTGTTATTGTTCTTAACCTAAGCTATTAACAAAGATTTTCTAACTGAAATAAAATTAATTTAAATTACAACGATAGTAATTTAAAAAAGACAAATATGCAATAGTGAAATGAAATCATTTTACTATAACAACTGCTCATTTCAGCGCAATTCACAAACAACTATAGATTTAACAAAAACATTTAAGACACGATTTAATAAAAAACATAAAGTATTTCTTATTGCCATGACAATATGATAACAACTATTACTTTCTTGGATGAACATTTTTTTTTATAAAAGCTCAACATTGCTGCTTCATTATAGTAAATGAATTTTATTAACAGTAAAAAAAGTTTATTCTGTAAATCGTAGGTTTTGTCCCAATAAGACACTGAAAATGGTGGTACATTTTTTTATAGATATTACAATTTTAAATTTAAGTTAAATATTATATTATTTTATTAATCGCTTACAAAATTAGTTTCATTATCAGTGCATGTACATTTTTCTGAGTGCAAAAACTGTAGTAACTAGTCATTTTTGACTAATTCATTTTTATAGAGTAGTATTCATGCATACTCTGCTTTAGACAGATGAGAGAAAATTAAATATTTAAAACGTTTTAGGACCGATACGGCCTTGTAAGACTTGTGTGTCTCTCTATAGTGTAGTGTTAAATTTGGTTTTCATTAAAAGTTAAATCGTAGCAAAAACTTGCTCAAATAATTTGAGTCAAATTACGCTCGAACAATTCCAAACTCGACTTGGTAGGTAATGGAAATAGGTAAGCAAATTGATTGTTTATCGGTTTTAGGCGGCCATCTTGCCGACATCTTTTTACACCAAAGTCTGGGCTTCGGCTTAAATAATATTTTAATGATAAATAATTTACAATTAAATTGTTTCATTAGCTTCAAATTTTGAAGTTAATAAAAACCCAAATTCTAAAAATGGCTTTAATATTACATACCACACGGTTTGTTTAGGTATAAAAAATTAGACAAATTTGTTTAACAAAACGCTAAAGAAGCATCGATAATAGCGTATGTTACAAACGAGTGTTTTTGAGAATAAACCCAAAAAAGTTAAAAAATAACGAAAAAAAACCATAGCTCGATTTGTTGTGTTGTTGGGTGTATTTAGATAGGAAATCCTGGGTTGAGTTTTTACCGGTTTTCCAATAAAAAGTGTTAATCTGAATGAAGAAATAAATTCCATACAGTCTCTGTAAATATAAATTGTACCTATTAGATACAATAAATACACATTTTAGTAGTGATTAACCTGAAAAGTGTAAACATTTCAATTCAGTAAAAATCGTCAACAAATAAATCGTCTAAATTTAAACAGCATTTAGAATTATTAATAGCGTTGATTAAGAAAGTCTCCACTCAACGGTAAAATACCATTATATTATGAATTCGTAGGTATATTTTGTTGTTTAAAATGCAGTTGTCGGCGTTTTTTAGAGAACTCAAATATAAAAATGGTTGATTTTAAGGTTATGTTTGTGCAAAAATTATTTTTTACTAATTTTTTAAAAATGTCCAAACTTAAACATACATTATATTAGGTAAAGTTATCATTAGTTAATTCTGCACCAACAAATGTATTTACCGAATTGGATCCTTGGAACATGAAAATGCAACGATTTAGTTCTTGAATTTGATTTACAATTAAAAACACAATTATTCTCCATGATCCCCTTTTAAATCAATGATATAAGGAATAATCAATCGAAATCGAGTACTAAAATTTTTTTTTAATTTTTTTCCTGGCAATGTAAAACACAGATAACGTGCTCGATTTAGCTGTGCAATCGAACAAAATTTGTCGAGTAAGACTTCTGCCTTCCTCTCTTTTGTAAAAAAACTACCTATTTATTTAAAAATGATGTATAGTTCGTATGCTTTAAATGTATTGTTGACAATTCTTAAATTCACGCAATGCATTTGAAGTCCACCAGATGGCGCGCGCGTTGCGAAAACCCGATACTTCTTTAGCGTATACCGCCGAAAACTGAATATGGGACAAAATAATGGGGTAGTTAAATTTTTTATGACCTATACTTTTTATGGTTTTATTCAAGGCGTTTTGTAATATTAAACATTTCTGTGAAATCAGAATTTCAATTGAGTTTACCGTTTTCGAGATATTTACAAAAAATATAAATTTTTATGACGTCACAAACCTCGCCATGTGACCAACATTCTAAGATTTCTATTGGTTGAAAATTACGCTGTTGTCAAGTTGTTTTGTTAATGATTTCATTCGGTTATGTCAGAAAATACCCGAAGAGGTTATGTACAAATACTGTCACTGTCAGTTGAGTGAAAGATGGTCACCAAATTCATTAAGTACCTATCTTCCTTATTACGAGGTATCATATTACTGTTTGATATTTTAGAGTCCAAGATATATCTAAAAGAATATAAAGAACTAGGCATTATACTAATGAAATGCATTTACGACAAAATATGATTATAATTATAGGTACTTACTTTATTTGTTTAAAAGCTCCAATGTTCAATGTAACCAACCATTCCACAAGATTCCTCTGCTTTGGAGTCCGTTATTAATAAATCACTTATCTAATATCAATTACAAATAACATAACAATAACATTGATTTTCAATAATCTAAATTTAAAAAAAACATAACCCGAAAAAAAGAAACGTCAAAAAATCAATTCTTCTTCTTCTTCTCAACTAAAATTATAGATCAAGTGGTTTTAAAACTAAAATATTATAACGTGGCGCCATCTATCGTAAGAATCTTAAACTAAACACACTGGCAACCATAAAAAAAGCTGGCAACGTTGTCAATAGCCTAGTGACGTAATTAGGAGATTTTTTTTTGTAAATATCTCGAAAACGGTAAACTCAATTGAAATTCCGATTTCACAGAAATGTTTAAAATTACAAAACGCCTTGAATAAAACCATAAAAAGTATAGGTCAGAAAAAATTTAACTACCCCATTATAAATGAAATGAATGTAATACAAGGCGCTATTTAGGCTCACAACGACGCCGACCTTGGTTAATTTAGCAGAGACAAGTTAATCAACCGGGCCAAAAGATATTAATTACCATTATCGGGGGGTAATTTATTTCGTCTGCTCGGCCTTATCTCCTCGCACCGAATTGATTTGTTCGTAAGATGGCTCTCCTATAGAGGACAAAAAGGTGGCAAATGGGGAACAAGAAACGTTTGCGAGTTAAATAAGTTTCGTCGAGTTACTGGAGCGTGGTCGGGCAGGGGTCGGCCCGGCGATATTTCACGGCGACGCCGTTCCCGTGGGCCCGTCCCCAGGGGTCCGGCAAGGGGAAAAGCGGAAGATTGGACCACGAGGGGGGGTCAAGGTGAAGTTTGGCCGAAGCTGCGGGACCGTATTTTATCAGTTTTAGTTTTTTCCCACATCAACCAATAAATATGTCCATTAAATTGTTAAGGTTCGTAAAAATCGTCAATAAATCCACACCAAAAGATTCCAGCAAATTATTCAACAAAATTTGTAGTGTGTAAAACATTTTATAAAACGATATAAAACCACATATCACGTTTTCTTACCATCCAACATCATCATATTGTCATGGCAATAAGAAATACTTAAGGTAGGTTATATTAAATCTTCGTCGAACTTAAAATGTTTTTGTCAAATCTATAGTTGTGTGTGAATTGCGCTTACATAAAGTAATGCGCAGTTGTTACAGTAAAATTTATTCATTTTATTATTATTATTATTATTATTAATTTTTATAAAAATGATCTTTTTTCCGCAGCAAAAGCAATTGTTGGACGAATAGGGCAATTTACTTTATTAAGACAAAGTACTTTTTTTGTTATATTTATTAAAAAAAGTGTGGTGGCTGATTTTTCACTTATACCCCCCTTTGGTTTAGGCTTATACCATGGTTAACCATGGGATACCATGGTATCACCAACATTATATGAAAAATTGACTATATCACAAAAACTGTTCTACTTTTATAACTTTTGACGACAGTAGTTATTTAGTATATGACAGGTTTTAGTACCAATGTTAGTTTGTACATATGCATACACATTGTAATATAACGTAACGATCTAAATGAAATTATCTATTGCTGTGCGGCATGTCTATGTCACTTTTCGACCATATGCATGTAACTTATGTTCTATCAATAAATTATGCAGATTACAACACTACCGCTACCGTCCTATTAAATCACCATCACAACTCATGTGCAAGACAAAACTACGAGAGACGAACAAAAGAACAATATCGGAGGTTTTTGCAATATTATCAGTCTAACTTAAAGAATTTTATCAATAATTCTATTTCTTATAATATATAAAAAGGATAGTTTGTTTGTTTAAACTTTATTTACGTTTACTTAAAAATAAGAATATTTGAATTTTTAATAATAGTTTTATAAAAACATGCAAAAAAGTATAGTAATTGGACATTTTAAATAGTAATTGGACATACAACTTTTATATAAACATAACAACTTTACATCAAATAACATAAATTGTTAAATATTTTTTAAAGATAAATTGCTGTTTTAGGTAATTTTTCTTATTTCGTTTTTGTAAATATCATATAATTTATATATTTCTTTCTCGGATTCCTCATCCCTTTTCTGGATTCTGAAGGTAACTACTAATTCCTTGGTCTGACTTCTGAAATAGTTTGTTGCAAATATCATTAAGTGTGGTATCTCTAGTTTTTGAAGCATTTATAATGTTTGGATGGATTAGGATGATTTATATATATCTAATATTTTTTCGGGTGGTATGTTAAAAGTATTTTCCGAATTTATTAATTTTGTTGCCATGAGTTTTTTATGTTCTCTATAGTGCACAGTATTTAAATCACTGTTATTCTGCAAGATGTCCTGTGACGAAGAAATCACTATATTACTCACTCCCTAAAAATGAATTAGTGAAAAATGTCATAGGGAAAAAGCAGCCACTAATAATTCTCGCCAACAGCAATTTGTATCCAGGACATTTAGCAGTCAATTCCTATGAAATATTATTCGCTGAATCCGAAAATGTCGTCAAAAGTAGAACAGTTTTTGAAATATAATCAATTTTACGTATAATATGGAATTGAGTATATCTAGGGTTTGGACAGTTGAAAATTTCAACTTTGAAAGTTTCAAACTTGAAATATTTCATTTAGTTGGAAAAGTGAAATTTTTAAAAATTTCAAATGAAATTTTCAATCCGAAAATTTTAACATTGCCTGTGAAAGTTTCGCAATTTACTGAAAATTTCGCATAAATTTCACATGCGGCCTCCCCTGGGACCTTTAATAATAATTTACAACAGATTCCGAATCGACCAATAAGAACGAGTTATAAAGCGACTGGGCGTTTTTGTTTAGTTCGGCTTGGATTTGAATACACTATAAGTAATTATTGTTACTTTTATGCATAAATTAATTTAAATAATTTAATTCAGTTACCAATTTAATTTGTAAATTAAATCAGACTTTAAATTTTTTTTTAAATCATGATTAATTTAAACTTTTACTTTTGCTATAATTGCATCGGAAAACGGATAAAAAATGCCTTTGGCTCATAAAATGTTGATGAAGTTTCTTCAATTTTTGTAAAATTTCAGTAAAATATTTAAAATTAATAAATATATATATAAATATAAAACAATGAAAGTGGCACAATCTCATTAGCTTACCAAAAAGTTTTATATCTCTTTTAGTTTTAGTATCTTTAAAAATATTTTAAAAGGAAATCTCAAGAAATTTGTGGTAAACATAGGTATTTACTATTTATATTATTGGTGCAGGGGGTAGGAGGTAAGAGAGGCAATTTGCCATGGTCCCCGAGTGGGCTTATTTCAATATTAATATATTACTCTTAAAGTGATTGAAATTTATTGAAAGTTTCAATAAATTTCATGAATTTCAGAAATTTGGGAAATTTTAATAAATTTCATAAATGTCATGAAAATTTCAAGTACAAGCAAAAAGTGAAATTTTCCCAACCCTATAGTCTATATCTCAAAAACTGATTAACTTTTAGTCTTTAATTGGACACTGGCCATTTTACTGTTTTTTTTTCAGAATTAAAATTAAAAGGCATTAAAGTAACAATGATTAAACCATGAGGAACACATTTATACTACACATCGATATGTACACTTTTTATAAATATTTTTTATTGTAATTTAAAAACAAAAATCTTACCACAAAAGTAACGTTCGAACTTTTTTGTCCTATATTGGATCCAAAATGAAGTAGTTCTATATTATTACCGACTGAGATAGTTATAAATTAAACTTATAATTGTATACAGCGTCATCTAATGATTTGACTTTAAGGTAACTATTTATAGAACTCTTGTTTTTACAGTTTTAATGTTAACTATAAAGTGTCCGATAACTGTCTAGTAGACAGTGTCTACTTTACCCTAGTAGATTTGAGCAAGACAAGATTTTTGTTTAAAATACTCCTATAAAGTGTCCAAACCTGTTTTATTAGCTCACAAAGTTGGATAGTTGCAACTACACATGTGTATGGGTCAAATTTGACGACAAACAACAGTTGTTATAACACACAATAGTGTGCAAATAAATTGCGTTTGATCGGCGTGTATTAACAAAGGCAAGGCCCCTGGAGAATGGAAAAGGTCTCGAAATTTTCCCGCTCCCAAATGGAGAGTCGGGGCTACAATAGTAAAGATAATGCAATTACACCGGTGCGCGCCGAATGGACGGAACTTTTAGCAGTGCCAGAAACATGTAACGTCAGTTTTAATGTCTTCGTAGAAAGTACAATACGATTATTTTGAAGTTGCACAATGGTCCGTGCACGACCCGATCTAAATTAGTTTTATGAATCTTTATTTTTGTTCTGAAGTTGGGGCTGTATAATATACAGTGTATATTACGGTGTTCCAAAGCTAAAACGCGAATTAAAATTTCGGTAAAGCATCTTAAATAATATATCTCAGTCAATAATTATTAAAATTGATGTTTAAAAATCGGAAAATTTTGGATTATTTGTGGTTATGGAGTTTTTAAAATAGGTACTAAATTTTCGATTAATCGCTTAAGCTATAGTTAAGAGATGATTATAATAGCTGGATGAGTAAATAAATACAGAAGGGTATTAAAGCTTTAAGGGCATACAACTTTTGTATTTATTGAGTTACACCTTTGTCAAAAGGTATTCAGTTAATTAATTACATAACACCCTGTATGTAGAACAAATTCACCCGGTATAGCAATAATATTGCTGCAATATAGTCAATTGTTGGATTAGACTTTGCCTTCGATGAACTTGCAGCTCGAAAATGAAACTGATTAAAGTGATATGAATCTTCGGCAATTGACTTTGCTGCAGCTTTGTATCGAAAAGTGCATACAATTTGGAAACTCGCAGCAATGTCGGCTTAGGTGAACCAAGCTTAGCGAACGTATTGGAATAATGAAGGGGATTTGGTGGGATATTCACTTGGTGGAAAGCCGCAGCGCCGCTGCGTTGAAATCTAACAATTCAAAGCCGTGTCACTTTGAACTTTAAGCAGGTGAGCATGCAGCGACTGTAAATGATATCTCAACGCGCTAGGATTTGCGAAAAAGGAGTTGTAGAAGAAGAAGGCGTCGTAAGCATGCCGCATCTCGAGAATTATTTGTTCGGCCAACCGGATATTTTATTTTGATACATTAATCTGCAGCCATAACTTTCTTCTTAACTGAAAATAAGTCAATATACAGGGTGGCCCATCGCGGATCGCAATTTTCTATTTCCCATTTAAATAAAATGGGATTTTTTTTTTTTAACTTTGAAATTTTATACGTCTGAATCAAATCAACTTATGTTAAGGATCATCTTAGATTTTCATAGTAAATTTAACGCTCTACAAAAAAGGTCTCCTATCATTTTTCTATAAATTGATTCCTTCCAGAGTTATTCGAGGCCAAAGTTTGATTTCCATCGAATTTTCGCGTTTTTTTAACATTTATGATACAATTATCATTATACGGGTGTCCCGAAATCAGGGGGTCAAACTTAAACAGTGTATTATTCGTATAAAAATAACACTTTTTTTGTTTAATAAACATGTATCAAAAAATGCTCCCTAAAGGAGCTACGGCCCCCTGAATAGGAGCCTAAGAGGATAATTTTTTTTAAACTATTCCTAGAGGATTGAACATGAACAAATGAATTTTTGGTACTTTGGTAATTTTGACATGCTGAATCTAGATCTATGATCAAAACTGTTAAAATTTAATCATAGCCCCCAATAGCCCCAACTTTTTTCTGGGTTAATAATTTAAATTTTTTTATGAAATTATGAGAATTCACAGTTTTTTACAAAAAATAGGTACTCTTGATTTAAATTGCTCAGATGCACCTTTTTGGAGAAAAATGTATTTATAAATAAATTACTCTGCATATTATACACATCTCATATTTTCATTAAAACTTTGTAGTAGGCTTTGGAAAAAAGTGACGTTTTTTTGTTTTTTTTGTTTTTTTTACAACACTTCCTATGTTTCAGATATAAATATGTGATTTTTTAACTACATGATGCTAAAAGTTGAAAAAACGAGAAAATTCCATGGAAATCAAACTTTGGCCTCGAATAACTCTGGAAGAAATCAATTTATAGAAAAATTATAAGAGACATTTTTTATAGAGCGTTAAATTTACTATAAAAATCTAAGATGTTCCTTGCCATAAGTTGATAGGATATAGAAGTATAAAAAAAAATTTCCTATGTTATTTAAATGGGAAATAGAAAATTGCGATCCGCGACCTCTAAATCTTCAAATTAAAAGCTCAAATTTTAAC
This sequence comes from Brassicogethes aeneus, assembly GCA_921294245.1. Taxonomy (NCBI): domain Eukaryota; kingdom Metazoa; phylum Arthropoda; class Insecta; order Coleoptera; family Nitidulidae; genus Brassicogethes; species Brassicogethes aeneus. The sequence goes on along the minus strand of OV121132.1, from coordinate 4,116,801 downwards.
GAGGTCTTTGTTTTGACATCCTCTGAAAGAATTTGCTGACCATTTGAAGAAAAAGAAAAAGTCGATTTTTTTGAAACACCCTAGTATACACAATATATTACTCACGAGGATAAGGTTTGTATCTCCAGTCTGCAGTCGAGTCTCCAGACATTAAAATAATGCGCATAACATCGACATCTACTTTAATATTAAATTAAATTTAATAATAATTCAATTTTTTTATCGTATGAGTATGAGTATGAGTATAAGAGACGTATAACCAGCCCCATTTCCTCTTGACTCTCGAACCCCGTACAGGCCTATGTTTACTTGCGCCGATTTTTGTTCTTCCCCAGCAACTGCACGGCTTCACCCGTGTTTGCTGGGTGCGAATGTCCATTGCGTTTCGTACTGTCCCCTATTTGGGGCTCGAGAGCGAGAGGCGAATAGTTATAATAGCCATTCCCGGGTTCGCCGAGCCTATGCTATACGCTCGGTGGGGTGTGGATGAGGGACGGGAGGGAGTTGGTTTTTGGGGGACAATTACGCCGACTTAAAACTAAGTACGACGCGGAATCCCCCTAGACCAGTCGATTAGTTTTACTCCAAACATTTGGGATAACTATTTGGAGTTGGGGAGTTGTTATTTCGCTGCAGGGGTGTAGTCGAGGTCTTTGTCTTGTTCGTTATTGTCATTGTCCGTGTCCTGGTCAGATAGCTCCTGCCCTTGGTAAAGTGTGTCAGTTGTTTTTAATAATTTTTGTCCCAAGCACGTTTTGTGGTAGAGTTCCGTCTTTGTTTAACAAATTCCAAGGCATTGGATTTATTCGCTAGTCCAACAAATCACAAGCGCGATTATTCTGTCGTCTAATGTTTACAAATCTCGAGTTTGGCTATTCGGCCCTTTTTTTTAATGTGTTAGAATTATGTGATCAATGTTAGTTTACTCTGTCAGTCCAGTGTTTATTTTCCGGCTCGATTGGGACCGCTTTACGCACTTGCCGTTGACAGACTTATTGCCCCACGCCGCGCGCCCTTCGCAGGTTTTAAAGATATCCCAATAAACACTTTAACGATACCTATCACCATTAGCATTGTCCGTGTAAGAATTTTTAACACTTTTTAATACAATTTTGCAATGATAGTACTTAAAAACAAAACAATTGTTTAAAGAGTAAAATATGTTCTAAACATAATCATATTTTAAAGTTATTTTAACATTTTCAAGTAAAATAAATGTTATGTTTAATGAAATGAATACGGGCAATGTTAATGGAGACAAGCAACGGAAAATGCTTGCTGCAGCCCATGGGATCTGCCGTGTGACCCTAAATTTATTTATGATAAATTTTTGTCTTCTTGCTTGAATTGGTTTATTTGCTTACGCCTTTAACGCTGGTTGTTTACGTTTGTCTGCTATGAGAAAGTTAGGTTGTTTATTTAACAGTTACGGAAATGTTCAATTATTTTTTAAATTTAATTTTTAAGACGAATAGATTTCTTAGATTATTTTGCAACATTGTGAAATGCTTATATAAACATTTAACGATTATACGGTAAGACATGCAATTAGAAGAATTACTTAGCTTGGTTATTAGGCTATAAACCTGATGCTTTGTCTTTCGCGGGGTGGCCTTCTCCTGTAAGTTTTTGCATAGAAAAGGACATTTTTGGAACGCTCCGATCCAGGTGCGCCGGTTGACTTATCGTTGCTGCCCAGCCTCAATTAGGCACTTATTCACTTGCTCACTTTTACGGCGTTATCTCACAATTTTCGCACTTCTTGCACTTGATTGTTTATTTATGTATTTATTTATTATTCATTAACGATCACCGACATTTCCGGATACTTTGTTTCGTTTTTGGTATTTTACGTTTGTACCGTATACGCCACTTAGGAGGGGTCTTGACGCATCCGACCTCTTCGAGCATCAAGACGGTACTGTGATAATTCAATTTTTTTATCGTAATCGATATTTTTTTAAAACGAAGATATTTTATAAAAAATTAATAATTTTCGTAACACGCATATTAAAAAAAATAGTATGTATATTTTTTGAAAGTTCTTTTAAACTTTTGTTGTATTTTTTTGCTTTCTTTTGATTTTTTTGAGAAACAGATTATCAAATGTTAAATTAACGATTAAACTATTGTAAATAAACAAAAATTACAAATTTCAATATGACTTAGGGCCGTATGCAGAATCGTTAATTTATTTATATCAATTGATTTACGCATATCCACTGATTTAAGTTTGAACCAATTTGGCAACATAGCAAATTTCAAATGACAGTAAAGCACAGCAAAGATTTGTAGGTTATCTTGCACATACTTAAATATGTGTTTATTACATTATAAGAGTGATAAATTTTTAACTTCGCCCATTGATTGTATCTCTTATAATCAATAAAGACATTTATTATCACCCATAATATAACAAGTGGTATGATTATCATCGATGATATTTTCGAATTGAAACCGAGCTGCATATTTCACGAGTCCGCAGGACAAGTGAAATGTGCTGCTTCGGTTTCAATGAGTAAATATCATCGATAATTAATCATACCACGAGTTATATTTAGTGAGAAAATATAATGAATTTTAGGATTTAACGAATTGTCAGTTTGACATTTGAAATTAAAATGTGCTTTAAAATATAAAAAGACTTTAATAAACCTTATTTATTCAAACTTACCTTCATTTTATTATCGTTTACACCAACCCATCGATCTTTTAGAGTTTATAATTCATTATTTCAATCATTTAACAAACACAGTATTTAAATGTCAACAAATGTCAAATCAAGAAAAGTGTCAAAATCCTTGGCAACGTGTAAACAAGGTGATAAAAAATATTGTCGCTGTGATAAAATGCGTAACCATGGAATACTGGCATTTTATTGGTTCTAATTATAATGAATTGTATTGTCATTATTATTAAGTACATTTATAACTGACTAAACCTTATTATTGACAAAAACTTGGTTTTGAAGAGGATTGCGGCAATATAAAACACAACAATTGGGTTATGTTCGCAGTTTGCAATATGTTTTGTTAAAAGTACCTAAATTTGCATTAGAAGATGGTATGAAAAACGAAAATTACGGCTTATAAGCCTCTGAAAAGAAGCATTTGGGTGATTCTCAAAATAACTACACTTTCGGTTTATTATTTTTTTAATACTAAAAAGTTTGGTAATATTATTACAAGAGCATTTTTGTAAAGCTTTAGTTAAATCCTAAACTAAAATAAGATTGATATTGCATGCAAACCTTAATTTTTCTATTTATGGGTCAATTATGTCCACAGAAAAGACGTCCACTGAATGGACATCTATGTATATTATTCTCTATAAGAAAGGTAAATTTTAGGTTATGCCTTTGTATTTGTCATGTGCCAAAAATAAAAACTTTGACAATAATAATGACAATAATTAGAAAATAATTCAATACTTACTGTTTGAAATATAATTGTAACAGAAAGGACAGCCTGTGCTTCTACACTGGAGCCTCGTACATAAACATGAACGCTTCTTTACAACCTTTCAAAAAAGAACTGACAAGGGCGACTTAAATAACAAATGACAGGTTTTTTAATGACATAAAATTAACGGTTGACGTGAGTGGCGCGAAATACTTTTGAAATTTTGCACTTACAAATAAGTCCTCGGAATGGATCGAAACTGGTAACGTATAAATGACTAAACTACAATATTAAATTAAAAAGAATAAAAAGGAATATGAACCATATCTATGTATTTTTGGGGTATTTAATAATAATGGCAATTTTTTAGGTTTTTTTAATATGCAGGCTTTTCACTACATTAACTGAAACTTACCAACACGATATAGTCACGTTCCACGGAAAGGACAATATCTCTATTCAGATCAGTTTTTTGGGCGGTATTTTTTTTCTTATTTTTTTTTACTTAATGTACTGTTAGTTAACGTTGTGTACTTTAAAAATGTTACTTATTTTTACCATTTTTTTTTAATATGGGAGAAAAAAACCCACGTCACGCAAAGATTGTAGTTATTTTGAGAATAACCCATTTACAAATAATAAAAACAATTTGAACCTAAAATATAAAAACATAGTTTCATACACTGTCTGTTTTTGCTTTCTCGCAAAAACATTTGCCTTTACCTACAGGATGTATTTTTTATTTTCCTATAAAATGCCTTTTAAACTTGTTTTATTGGCAAAAACTGTTAATAATATTATAATATGTATATTCAATTTGAAATACACATGTTGCCCTTTTGTCCCTCCATTTCCTCTCAGAAAAAAGTCTCCTCTACCTTACTGAGCCCTTTATCCAAAACCTACTGTTTCTATTTCTTAGATCAAGCACATAATTTAATATACTTACAATTTGAGAACATAACCTAAAATTTGAAAGAAATGCACTAGATTCTGTCATAAAAGTTGCCAGATTTTGTTTTAATTTACCTTCATTACAAAAATGACATATTAAACAATTAATAAAAACGCCAAATTAACAATTTGCATTGTTGATCTTGTCATTTTTGTAATTAAGCTAAATTTAAACAAAATCTGGCAACTTTTTTTGACAGAATCTGGAAACGCTGGTTGTTATCAACCATAACATAATAAATTAAGTTAGGCAACCAGATTAGCTTCAAGTTCCTAGTCGATCAGTGGCGTACTTTTTTGTTGAATAAAGGTTATTATAAATTATTTTTAGAATTTGGAAAAAAAAAGTTTCAGGTGCTTCTTTATTCTTTGTCTACCCATTTTAATATATTACATTAATTACATAACACCCTGTATAATAATCACGTAATTCAAGTAGGTAATGTTCATTTTTGCTAAACAGTCAAATATGGTCTTGACCACATGGGTGGGTTTTAATAGCAATTAAAATCTTCAAACCTCAGTATTTATGTTTTTTTTTAAGTTTTGATTATTCAAAGAGGAGTAAATTTCGAGTCTCCTAATGCACATAATCTCGAATCTCCAATAAGTAGATAATTAGATGATTTTCAAAAATAAATAAATAAAATCTGACATCTGTCAAATGGATAACCTCACTTTTTACCAATTTTAAATGTTATCATAGTCGCCTTCTCCCAATTTAAAACCCGAATGGTTCTGATGCCTAACAACGTTCATTATTCCCGCTGTTAGGCAGGGAATTTATAATATTTATCATTATTTACACAAAAAAAACAATATTATGCAATAGTAGTAGATAAAATTACTTACAACCTTGAGGGTGCGAAATATTTACCTGAAACAAAAAAATAAACTTTATTATTCACAAGGATGAGGTTCATTAATAGTCAAAAATGACTAATTGTCATATCGAAAAAGCAGCCACTAATAATTCTAGTCAACAGCAATTTGTATCTCAGACATTTAGCAGTCAATTTCTATGTAAAATTGTCCGCTGAATCCGAAAAGTTATAAAAGTAAAACAGTTTTTGAGATATATGAAATTTTTCAAATAATATGAAATTGACTATATCTCAAAAACTGCTCTACTTTAATAACTTCTGATGACATTTTCGGATTCAGTGGACAATTTTACAGAAGACTGTTAAATGTCCATGATACATTTTTGACTAATTCATTTTAAGAGAGTGGTAATACTAGACTATATAACACTAGTTTATAGCCATTTTGCCCACCATGTCTCATTAATATTTGCTTGTGTACTTTGGCTCACCAAACGCTAAAATCACACTTAAATTTTTTTTCATGAAAGCGTTTTCGAGATATGAATTTTAATTGTTTTTATTAATTTTCTGAGGTGTTTTGACGTTTTAGAGTATACTTCGAGTTCTAATTGATCGATTTGACCAAACAAGCACTTAAATCAAAGATAATTGAGCCCTCTACAACTTTCTCTTGTATAGTTTTGGCATCGGCTCAGTAGTTCGATACTGGCAATTTTATGAAGTTGAAGAAGTCCATTTTTTTTTACAAAAATCGAGGTCGAAAATTTACATATCTTTCTGGGAAAGATAAAAATCGAAAGATAAGTCGAGTTTGATTTATATTACGTATACATAGATTAAATTAAAGGAAAAAAATAAGCTGCTGTTGATAAAAATCAATGGATAAATGGCCAAGTTATGAATTTTTCAGTCGAAGATCAAAATTCAGTTTTTTGAATTGAACATGGATTTTTATTAAATATTGAAATTAAATTATATATTGAATATTGAACAATAATCATATTGAAAGTTTTATTTTGTTGTATTAAGCATAGGTTTAAAAAATAATCTGGCTCCTTTGTTTACTGGAGTTATCTGTTTGATTTAAACCTTTTCCAGGACGATATGTAAATTTTCGACCTCAATTTTTGCCATAAAAACGAATTTTTTAAGTTATTAAAGTCGCTAGCGTCAAAATACTTATCCGATATCAAAAGTATGTAAAAGAAAGTTTTAGATTTCAAGCTATACTCAAAAATGTCAAAGCACCTCCGAATAAAAAATGGTTAAATTTAGAAGTGAAATATTTCAGAATTGCCCAGTTTAAGATCTAACCGATAAAAATCGCTGTAAAATGAAACTAAAAACTGTCGAGGAAATCCGAAACTATAACCCTCCTCTACGATACGAAACACAAGATATTCCGAATTGAAAGTAGTAAATAAAATGTAAAACAAGTGGAAAAAGACCGGGACAAATCCAATTTAAATTGTTTGTTGTTTTGGCGCTACGAATTTTTCGCTTCTTTCGCAAATTTTTATGCGAAAGGCTGTTTACGTTTTACGTCCGACATCCGAATGTTGGGAGCGTTGATGTACAGACGCGATAAAAGTGTTTATTTGCGGTCTTGCGATTTTATGTTTGTGTATGTATGAATATGAGCGTAGCATCCCTTATGGCTCGCCAGTTTAGATAAGGCATTTTATTATTTTGAGCAAGTTAGGAGATAAACAAGTTGTAAAGATACAGGTAGCAACTTCACTCAAAATAGTTACGGTTAAATGTTCGGTACATTACGTCCTAAAGACCTTCGTAACATTTTTATTTAATAGGAACCTCCTTTAATTGACTTGAAGTTCTGCAGATAAAAAGTTTGACAGTAGAGGAAGTAACGATGGTTAAATTGGTTTTATTATAAGTATACTTTATATTTTTCTTTAGTTTTTATAGTATTTTATAAAAGTGACACTAAATACTAGATCCAAGATCCTGGGTAAAACCTACAAAGCAAAATTCAAATAAACAAAACTTCTTTGACAATATTGTGGAACGCCTTTAAATTAAATTAATTTATTAATGAAAAATGTATAAATCTTTTTCTACGCTTATTACGGAATTTGACAATTCTTATATGACTTTTTAATCTGGAATTACGTATATTCCATAAAGTGTTACAGAATAATTATTCCGCACATGTTCTAATGATGGAATGAGCACTGGGGGCGACATCTCTATGTTTATTTTATAACTCACTTGTATTCCTACCAAATCTAGTTTTTTCAGAAAGGCCCGGTGGAAAATATTAATCGGTAGTATACAATAGGATTTAAAACAGTTTGCGTTAATAAAAATACCCATAATATATCTTCTTTACAAGCTAGTTGTAATTCTGTTTGGCCGATGTAGTAGGATTCTATTAGAATATTTAGGTTTGACTTAGTCCCAAAGAGATGGCAGCACTGGTTAATTGTTTACGTCTGTCATTAGTTAATTCAAAATTTGAAATTCAAATAATAACTTATTTGTCATTCCTTACAATTTGTCCATTTATTTACTTAAAATTTGTCTATATTTATCTCTGAATAATATATCGTCGTTAAATAATATGCCCATGTCTACTGATGAAGAAGAAACGCGTTTGAAAACACTCCTCCAGAACTAACTGAAAAGGCCAATCAAACAACGCTAGATTTACTACCTGCGAAGTCCAAAGAAGTTTATCTGGAAATTTATAAACAATTTATGGACTGGCGTAAAAGTAAAAATACGACTTCTCTTTCTTAGAATGTTATATTGACAATTCTTTATCCAGGGCGATTGCACGCGCAATGTAATTTTTTCCATCAGTTTTAAGCAGGGCACAATGAAACAAAAATATACTTAAGTTAATCATTAATGGTGAAATTAGTTGAAAAAACTAAAAATGTTTATCTCAGGTACTTATTATTTAAAAAAAATATGGTCAAAAATAACCAATTTTCCGATGTTAAAATTTATATGCAAAGTAGCATTTTATTCAAGGTGGCTTTGACCTATAACAGTAAGTGAAGCTTCCGAAAACGTCAGTTTTGATTAGACGCCACTATTAGTGAACATATTACTGAATATTTTTTTTGCAAGTAAGTAAACTGTTCTAGAAATTTAAATTTATAATATTATTGTATATTTGTCCCATCAGTAACGAAATTATATGATAAGTTTTAATATCGCAAGTATGCAACTTGCCCAGTTTTTAATTAATATTAAAAATGTTTGTCCCTATTTCACATTTGCTTACGCGATAAAAATATATTGGTTTGCTGTCCCAGATTTTTGTATTTCCTTTTTTTAAAGTTGGTCCCGTCAGTAACGAAATGTGATAATTTTTAGGATGGCAAAAAAAAACGTGCTTGACAAAGAAAATACGAAGCGGCGGGTTAAAAAATATCGCAAAAAAAAATTATGAAAATCCTGTTTTAAAAAAGACTTACCTGTCTAAAAATGCTTTAAGCTCAAAAAAGTACAGAGAAAAATTAAAAAAGTTGGCGGAAAATGATGGTGGGTTTAAAATGCAGCAAAAAATTAATGAAAGAGAAAGGAAAAGAAAGTTTAGAGAAAATAAAAAGCAGCAAACAAAAAAATTTGAATACCTGATATATTAAGTTCACACTATTTTAAGTTTGTTGATGGTACTCATATGTTGATTAAGAAGCACTATGAATCCGAAAAATCAAATTTGTTCAAATGCTTTTAAATTTTTTACAGTTATTATTATCCTGTTAAAATTATTGTTGAAGTTATTTAATTAAATTAACCAATTACACATTTGTTTCAGTGTATAATAAATAATAATAATAAATGTCCCATCAGTAATGTCCCGTCAGTAACGAAAAATCAAAATGCATTGCCTACATAGATTACACTGAAAGATGAGTGATGTCAAAATAAGTTATACTAACTGCATCTGCAACTTGGTTCATGTATACTTTTCTTCAACATTATTCTGTTTCAGAGAATTATTCACTTCTAGTAACCAGAAATTTTGTTGACCTTTTTCTTGTCCCATCAGTAACAACATTTTATTGATTTCTAGTTCGTAAAATAAAAAACATTTTAATAGCTCTGATACTGAAAATTTTACACAAACTATAGCTTTAATAGTTACCCAAATATTACCGTCATTAGCCCATTACTGATAGCAACAAATATCAAAAAATACTTAAATTTTTTTCCGATTGTCCCATCAGTAACGCGTGCAATCGCCCTCCAGTAGATTAGATGTGTCTAATAAACTTATGTCTCATATTACTGAAATTGAAGCATCAAACCCAGGATCATCTCAATCTTCAACTGCAGCTTTGAATTTAAATTCCTTAGTAAATAAAGAAAACTTAAATATTGCCCCAAATTTAACCTTTAAAAACTGTACTATTGATCATATTAAAATACATGTAAATAATAAAGAATAAAAAAAGTTTATTACTTCTTTATACTTCCTAATTTAGGTTCTGCAAAATTATGTAAGTAATTTTTATAAGCTAAATTATCTTATTTACTACCATCATAAAATCTAAAATCTGTCAAAAGATAACCTAACTTTTTTCCAATTAAATTATTTCTCTAGTATTTTTTATAAGCGTAGAAAAAGTATAGTCTGAAACACGTTTGGAATTGCATATTCCGCTCTCGTGAAACCGTCACACTCGCCTTCGGCTCGTGTGACAAACTTTTCACTCGAGCGGAATATGCTGTATTCCAAACTTGTTACAGAATATACTATTATAACATTAGAATAACAATGGATGGTTTAGGAATTTAAGAATATAAATACTGCATTTAATGAAATTCCAAAGTGTATGGTGCCAAGTGAGTAATATTTTTGTGCATTTGGTCCAAATATCTGGTTTTCTCCATAAAATAATTTCAACTAAACAGCATGTATTACAAAAAATCTAGCTTTTCTATTATGGAATAAGAATATCTGTTTTAAAGGTAGGTTAATATATTATAACAAAAATATCATCTAATTTTGTAATTTTAAGGTTGGAAAAATTTATTTTGACCAAAAGTATTTTGGATTATTTAAAAGACTGTATAATATGCTATTTAAAAATGTGGTAGTTTTTCTTATGCAGCTTAAAGTGTACCTACATAAAGTTATGTCAATATAAATAGTTTAAAAGTTTCGACTAAACTTGATCTACATCGAAAAATCATTATAAATTTAAAATTTTACTAAATCACATGTCATGGGAGTATTACATATTTTCACATTGCAAGTTTCTCTAAAAATTGTTTTCGTATAATCTAACTTAAAGTAGGTATGTCGAGAGGTATGCACAAGTTTTGTCATTAGAAGTATAAAAGCTTCAATTTAATTTAAACCATATTCAACAATTATTTATACCCTATATTTATTTATGACCATATTAACCACTCTTCCAAATAATCCACTTATTTATTTTGGTCAAAATAGATTTTTATGATACAGATATTCTTATTTCATAATAGAGAAGTTAGATTTTTTTTTAATAAATGCTGTTTAGTTAAAACTATTTTATGGAGAAATGTAGACTCAATGCACAAAAATATCACTTATATTGCACCTTTTACTTTGGAATTTCATTAAATGCAGTATTTATATTCCTAAATTTTTAAACCAACCATTGTTATTGTGATACTATAAAGATTTATTAACTTTTAATGCTTAAACATAAGCGGTAACACTATAAATGTAATTTCTTTCATTGACTATACTTTGACAGATACATAACCTAAAAAGCCTTGAAAGCCAAATTTTTAAAAGACTGCGTTCCGTACGTGGTCACGTGGTGGGACTTTGAGGTGTGGAGCATAGTACGTTTTTATTGATAGTATTAACAAATAATGGTAACAGTTCCAGCGCTTGAGAAGACACGACGCGTGTGGGAAAGCTATTAAAACGTAAAATTTAAAAGATTAAAACCAACAATAATTTTTAAAAAAGTGCAAACTAATAAAGTGAAACAAACATTTTCATAGAGTGCAAACTAAAATGGTGTAACGGTCATTAAGGAGTGAAGTGTTAAGTGATATGAATGAGTTAAGTGCCACCTGTCATTGGACGCTTTTCAGTGGACAAACAAAGGAGGTCAAACAAGAGGGGAGATGGCCATCCACAAAAAAAATTGTTAAGTTACCTTAAGAATATGCATGACCTAATACAAAATCTGCAATTTAAATACGGCAGATATCTTTAAAACCTATGAAAGGCACACGGCATCGGGCAATAAATCTGTCAACAAATGCGTAATGCAATCCCAAACGAAACCGAAAATAAACACTAGACTCACAGAATAAACTAACACATTAATCATAATCCTAACACAGTAAAAAAAAAGCCCAATAGCCAAAATCTACTAGATTTGTAAACATTAGACAACAGAATAATTTCGCTTGTAATTTGATTAACTAATAAATAAATGCAATGCTTAATTTTGGAGTTTAAGAAAAAAAGACAAAACTCTACCACAAAACGTGCTTGGGACAATATTTATTAAAAACAACTGACACACTTTACCAAGTGCAGGAACTATCTGACCAGGACACGGACAATGACAATAATGAACAAGACAAAGACCTCGACTAGGAAACTTCACCCCTGCAGCGAAATAACAACTCCCCAACTCCAAATAGCAATCCCAAATGTTTGGAGTAATACTAATCGACTGGTCTAGGGGGATTCCGCGTCGTACTTAGTTTTAAGTCGGCGTAATTGTCCCCCAAAAACCAACACCCTCCCGTCCCTCCTCCATACCCCACTAAGCGTATAGCATAGGCTCGGCGAATCCGAGAATGGCTATTAAAACTATTCGCCTCTCGCTCTCGAGCCCCAAATAGGGGACAGTACGGGACGCAATGGACATTCGCACCCAGCAAACACGGGTGAAGCCGTGCAGTTGCTGGGGAAGAACAAAAATCGGCGTAAATAAACATAGGCCTGTACGGGGTTCGAGAGTCAAGAGGAAATGGGGCTGGTTATACGTCTCTTATACTCATACTCAGTATTAACAAATAATGGTAAATTGACAATTATTTTTAAAGAGCCTAGTAGTGAGTAGCCGCTTTTATTAATGGATTTTAAATCAAAATTAAAGTGTAAAGTTTTGTCAGGTCAAGCTAGAGATGTGATAGCTAATGTCATTTTCTTTATGCTTTAAGTTTACACAAGTAGAGTGTGAGAATTTTTTTCCACATTTTCCCAGGAAGAATGGCAGAAGCGATGTCTCTATCTTTAAGAAGATCTTTATCACAAATTTATTTAGTATCAGTAAAATATTATTCCTACAAATTTTTGTAATACTTTCTAAAGACCAACTTTGTTTGCATTTTTTTGATATCAAGAAATTTGGAGTATGCATTGTATCTATCTTTTTCAATTTCTGTAAAAGACAATGATGCTTAAGGCGGTGGACCTCCAGCCATCATGTCTTGAAGAACCTTGCCATACTAAACATTTATACTTCAAAAGATACTCTTGAATTGACTAAGTCGCGGAGATAAGAAGTTCGTCAGCCAGCCCTTCGGTAAGGAATTTAAAATTTTGAAGATTCAAACACAAAGTTAATTAAATTAGAGCCGATTGCCGGGATTGTAATGGCCTTTGATAATATCGGCGCGCACCAAAGCCCTCAAGGGTTAAACTTTTACATGTTTAATGGCCGATTTTAATGGAAATAAACTTCTCCCTCGTGCGGCATTTTTACGGCATCGTTTTTTGTAACGAGACTCGTTACACTTTTAAAATACGATAATTATCGTCGGGCTCTTTCTTTTTATAGTCGATCGTTTTGTTATTAAGGTGGCCATTTGAGTGGTGTTCTCCTGCAGCGTTACGATAACGCTACAGACTCCGCGCATTAATTAAAAAGATGCAGAGTTAATAACTCAAAGAACTGCTTTACCAAGCAACTAAAAGATTTTATACCATATTTCTTACATAAAATTATCCCCAAAAATAAATGATTTTATAATGGCGCAGTCGGTAGGATATTAAATTTATTTATTTCGATATCTACAAGAAGATATTTATTTAGTGGAAAACTTGGGTTTATTTGACTTTTTAAACTGATATTTGGTTAATACAAGTAAATATCTAGTTGACTTTTTATCTCAGGTTTACTAGAAGCTTACTTAAAGAAACAAAACCTTCATCCAAAAAATTTAATTAATTGCACTAAATAAATATTTCTTTACAATTAATCACAACAATAAGTTGTTTTCAAGAAACTTATGATTTACAACCAAATAATAGTATTTTCTTATTGTAAGTTACTACGAATAAGAAAATTTTACTTCATACAAGAAAACCTGTTTCAAATAAATGCGTGGTCAAAAATGACTAATTTATTAGTTATTTGTGGCTGCTTTTTCATTTGTACCATGGTATCCCAAAATTTAACAAAGATATAGTCAATTCCATATTAAATGGAAAATTAAGTATAACTTAAAAACTGTTCTACTTTTTTAACTTATGACGGTATTTTTGGATTCAGGGGACAATTTTACAAAAGAATTGGCTGTTAAATTTTGGGATACCATGTATACAAGTATATACCATGTATACATGGTTTTTTCACTTGTACACAGTAAAAAAAATCAACTCTAAGCAACACTAATTAGAGTTTACACAGGTCCACACTAAATAGTGTTGTTTTATAACACTACAATTAGGGTAAATTTGTAGTGTAATTTTCCCCAAGTATGATTTAACACTATAGCACTGAGGATAAAGTAATTTTACACTGTATTAAAAAGTTTTAATTTACCTAAAATCGTGTACTTCTACATTTCCTGGGTAAAATCCCACTTTTGTTCAGTGTAAATTAACACTACTTTGGAAAGGTTCTAAATTTAGAAAGGTACTTTTACTCTTTTAGTGCAAACTTCTAGTGTAAATTAACACTATTATTTAAGTAAAACCTATTGGTGGTAGTGAATAAAACGAAAGGGTAAATAAAGAGAAACATTTATTCGGAACAAAAATCTATGACAATTATCAAAATCGGTGCCTTTGAAAATATAATTTTATATTTGAGTCGTATGGCTGGCTTAAGAAATGGTTCCTTAAAACGTAAAAGTTTTAGATCAATGCAATGTTTTACTGGCTGTCAACTTAAAAGCAATGAATTATCTTGAGAATTCATCAGTAATCCATTTTTCTGTTATAAAAAATGGATGATCCCATTGGTAGAGAGGCGTCAGGCGGCTGTATGTCGGGGATTTACCACACGTGTACAAATTTTATTAATAAAAATGTAGGTATAGGTTAATATAACAACCATTACGCTTTAAAATAAAAGGTAAATCAAGTGTGTATGTATTTATATTATTTATGTAACAAGTACCCGACCTACTGCCGTAAATTATTGATATATAATATAGGTCGGGTATGGACATCCTTTTAACAAATTGGTATTTATTGAGTATACTAATATATTAAGGCTTAAAGAAAAAGGAAGTATATTACTTGCCAAAAAATAAGAATGTCCTCTTATGGATTCACCGTAATTAAAATCCAACTGAACAAAAATGCCACACTTCCACAACGCGGTATCTCCGGATATGCACTGCGTAGGTAGATTTATCTATAGGTACCAACTAAACATTTTAAAACGCATTTCGGTTATTACCAGTTTTTTCAGTCTATTTAGCCACTATTGGTGTAATTTAACTTTAGTTGTGATACAATGTGCACTAGTAGTGTAAAGAAAAAAGAGCTCTTCGTAACATCAAAACAGACAAAGAAATTGGCATGCACTGTAGTGTACATTTTGTCACTCTTTAACACATTAAGGGGTAATAAACACTCGCATTAAGTTAATAATAACTATTAAATTAGTCATTAATGACTAATTCATTTTTAGAGAGCATGTAAAATATGACATAACTCTAAAAGTGTGGTAGCTTTGACGATATAAAATGTGACCAGCTTAAATTGTGTTGTGTTTCCAATTTTCTAATTATTTGTATCTATTTTGCGTTCATAATGACTTCATTGTAACACCGCTTTCGGAAAATAAAGTATACCTACATTTAAAAATGAACTTGTTTGTAGCTCAGCGGGTATTGGAAAAGTTAACACGATACAGTGTTTTGTGGAAGCATTTTAAACTGAATTATAGTGGAGTGGATCTTGATTCGACCCACATGATACCTTCTAAGACGTAAGTGTTTCCTGTACGCTTTTGAGGCAGCCAAGATGCAGGAAACCGGAAGCCGTATAAATTATACATGCGAACGTACAATGTGCGAAATTAAAATAGTGCACATAAAATGTAATTCGCCCGAGAGGGATCTTGGAAGGTTTCCTCTTTGTTTTGCCACAAAGAAGAATATCTGCCGCGGGAACAATAAAGGTATATTAATTAATTTTATTAATTTTAAGAATATAGACTTCTACAACCTCTTAATTACTTCACAGTCTGTTTTTGTGGCGAAATTATTTAGGGGTAAAGTTACCTGATTTCTTAAGTAAGAGCGTAGAAGGAAAGAATAAGAGGATTTCGGGGAGAATAACTCAAGGCATATTTTCCATCTAAGACCGAGATTCGGAGACAATGCTGTCGAATGAAAAATACATGAAAGGGGGAAGTAAGCACCTAAATATTTAAATACATTGTAGTTACACAGTAAAAAATTTTGCCCGTGTAAATTTTTTAGTGTAGAGGTAAAAATATTAGTTGATTTGTAAGTGTAAAAGTTACAAAGAGCTCTTTTTTCTTTACACTTCTAGTGCACATTGTATCACAATTAAAGTCAAATTATACCAATAGTGGCAAAATAGACTGAAAAACTGGTAATAATCGAAATGGGTTTTAAAATATTTGGTTGGTACCTATCTACCTACGCAATGCATATTTGGAGATACCGCGTTGTGGAAGTGTGGCATTTTTGTTCAGTTAGATTTTAATTACGGTGAATCCATAAGGGGACATTCTTATTTTTTGGTAAGTATTATACTTCCTTTTTCTTTAAGCCTTAATACTCAATAAATACCAATATGTTAAAAGGATGTCCATACCCGACCTATTTTATATATCAATAATTTACGGCAGTAGATCGGGTACTTGTAGCATTAATAATATAAATACATACACACTTAATTTACTTTTTATTTTCAAGCGTAATGTTTGTTATATTAACCTATACCTACATTTTATTAATATTATGGAAAATTTGTACACGTGTGGTAAATCCCCGACATACAGCCGCCTGACGCCTCTCTACCAATGGGATCACCCATTTTTTATAACAGAAAAATGGATTACTGATGAATTCTCAAGATAATTCATTGCTTACAAGTTGACAGCCAGTAAAACATTGCATTGATCTAAAACTTTTACGTTTTAAGGAACCATTTTGCTTAAGCCAGCCATACGACTCAAATATAAAATTATATTTTAAAAGGCACGGATTTTGATAATTGTCATAGATTTTTGTTTCAAATAAATGTTTCTCTTTATTTACCTTTTCGTTTTATTCACTACCACGAATAGGTTTTACTCAAATAATAGTGTTAATTTACACTAGAAGTTTGCACTAAAAGAGTAAAAGTACCTTTCTAAAATTAGAACTTTTCCCAAGTAGTGTTAATTTACACTGAACAAAAGTGGGATTTTACCCAGGAAGTGTATAAGTACACGATTTTAGGTAAATTAACACTTTTTAATACAGTGTAAAATTACTTTATCCTCAGTGCTATAGTGTTAAATCATACTTGCTTACTTGGGGAAAATTACACTACAAATTAACTCTAATTGTAGTGTTATAAAACAACACTATTTAGTGTGGACCTGTGTGAATTCTAATTAGTGTTGCTTAGAGTTGATTTTTTTTACTGTGCAGTTTTTAAGATATAGTTAATTTCATAATATATGGAAAATTGAAAGAGGCCTATGTCCAGAAGTGGACAAAAACAGACAGAAGAATAACAAGATGAAAAATCCATGATAAGCTAAGAAAAATCTCAGCGCGGCGATCAAAGAATTGTTGTTACTTTGCAATTTTTACCAAACCAACTGATTTTTTAAAGGATGATACCTATCTAGAGAACACACTTTTAAATGCTGCAGCATGCGAGTTAAAAACGAAATTGATCGCAGGACACCCTGTACAAGCATAATAGGATATAAATTAAAGCTTTTATAGATTCGTTGTTTAATTCTCTTTGCCTGGCAGTGTGCTGCATAGGAATATAAGATTGGGATATCTGCATCGCAAGGCTGTATAAACTTTCAAACAGATTTACCGCCTTGGAGATGGAAAATGTTAGTTTGTTTAGCGGAGGCCCAATCGCGCACTCTTGCCTTGGCTTATCTCTCCCTTCCTCCCTTTTTGGCAGCCGCCAAACGTACGTCTTTATCGAACCGCAAAATCGGTTTATTTATAACGTCGACGATACGATCAGACGAGCATTGTTACTTCATAAAATATTTTCGTCGCGATAATCCGAATTGCCTTTTCGAAAAGTATCGAAGTGGAGCACTCCCATGCTAAGTTAACTCTTGTTCCTCGTTTTGCTGCCTCTGCTGATTAATGGCGTTTTTTGCTCGCGGACAGATCTGCTCTGTTCTGTCTCATCAGCTTGTTTTTATCCGATCGCGCGCTCCATTGCATTCCCAAAACTTTTATCAACAACGTGCAATAACTGAACTTTTATCGTGTTCGTTCCAGTTCGGTTTATACACAGGTCACAAAGGTCCACACTAAATAGTGTTGTTTTATAACACTACAATTAGACTTAATTTGTAGTGTAATTTTCCCCAAGTAAGCAAGTATGATTTAACACTATACACTCAAAAAAATATTTAGTAAATTTACACATCTGATCGTTGGTTATTTTGATGCCACGTATTTAAATGTATATGTACAAACATACTGTAAAATTACATATAATGTGTAAAAATGCAAAGGTCATGTAAGTCTAAAATTTATGAAAATAATAGTACAAGTACATTAAAAATTGTAAAAGCACATAAATTTAAGGATTTATTACATAATAATATGAAAAACTACATATTAATTAAAAAAAATACATAAATTGATGCTATTTTACTTATGTAAGTATGTGTGTACATGTTTTATATGGAACAACACACAGTAAAAAAACAGAAATAAATGTGTGTTTGGATGTGTAAAATTTCGTAAATTTTTTTCAGTGTAGCACTGAGGATAAAGTAATTTTACACTGTATTAAAGTGTTAATTTACCTAAAATCGTGTACCTCTACACTTCCTGGGTAAAATCCCACTTTTGTTCAGTGTAAATTAACACTACTTTGGAAAAGTTCTAATTTTAGAAAGGTACTTTTACTCTTTTAGTGCAAACTTCTAGTTTAAATTAACACTATTATTTGAGTAAAACTTATTGGTGGCAGTGAATAAAACGAAAAGGCAAATAAAGAGAAACATTTATTTGGAACAAAAATCTATGACAATTATCAAAATCGGTGCCTTTTAAAATATAATTTTATATTTGAGTCGTATGGCTGGCTTAAGCAAAATGGTTCCTTAAAACGTAAAAGTTTTAGATCAATGCAATGTTTTACTGGCTGTCAACTTGTAAGCAATGAATTAGCTTGAGAATTCATCAGTGATCCATTTTTCTGTTATAAAAAATGGGTGATCCCATTGGTAGAGAGGCGTCAGGTGGCTGTATGTCGGGGATTTACCACACATGTACAAATTTTCCATAATATTAATAAAAATGTAGGTATAGGTTAATATAACAGCCATTACGCTTGAAAATAAAAAGTAAATCAGATGTGTATGTATTTATATTATTAATGTTACAAGTACCCGACCTACTGCTGTAAATTATTGATATATAATATAGGGTATGGACATCCTTTTAACATATTGGTATTTATTAAGTATAAAGGCTTAAAGAAAAAGAAAGTATATACTTACCAAAAAAAAAAATGTCCTCTTATGGATTCACCGTAATTAAAATCTAACTGAACAAAAATGCCACACTTCTACAACGCGGTATATCGGATATGCACTGCGTAGGTCGATTATTACCAGTTTTTTCAGTCTATTTTGCCACTATTCCTGTAATTTAACTTTAATTGTGATACAATGTGCACTAGTAGTGTAAAGAAAAAAGAGCTCTTAGTAACATCAAAACAGACAAAGAAATTGGCATGCACTGTAGTGTTAATTTTGTCACTATTTAACACATAAAGGGGTAATAAACACTCGCATTAAGTTTTTCTACCCTTTTGATTTATTTTAATAATAAGTAGTGTGAATGTACCAATGAATAATGTTCATATTCTTTAAATGTGTTTAATAAAGTTAATAAGCACTAAATGCTACCTTAGGTAGCTTTAGTGCTTATTAACTTTATTAAACGCTATAGTGTATTTTGTAGTGTAACTTTTACACTTACAAATCAACTCTAATATTTTTACCCCTACCTACACTAAAAAATTTACAGGGGCAATATTTTTTACTGTGTATAAGTCATTGGCGGATCCAAGGGGGGGCGATCGCCCCCCCCCCCGGAAGTAAGTTATCAAGTTGAAATTGAACATAACTTTTTAAATTAATATCAAAATGGAATAACTTTAATTTCAACTTTCCTATTATTTACAAAAATTTTCAACTCCGCCCCCCCCAATGACACATTCTAGATCCGCCCCTGGTATAAGTTATATGTGTTAGGTACCACAATGTAAAAAATCCGGAGATGTGCGAAATGTCTAGATACTCTGCAAACTAACCAAATTACCGGACATTGTGCAAAATTACTTCCATTTTGGACAATCAGCACATTTACTACGCTATTTTAGGCAATCTGCGATAGGCAATCTGGGCATTAAAGGTTTTTACTCCTCACAATGACTAGACAGTGTGCGCAATACTTTTACTTCTGTCCAATTCGCTATTCAGTCAGACATTCATAATGGCGAGTGGGAAGAAAGGAATATTTTAGATAAATTGAATACACTATACAGTAAAAACCCAACCCAACCAATATATAAATAACAAGTGTTTGTTAATTTAATTTTTATTTGTAGTTTTTCGTTTCTAAATTAGTGTTCGCAAACTTGGGTTGACTATCGGATCATACATTTTCCAGGTTGCCTTAAAAAGCGTAGTAAATTCGCAGATTGCCCAAAATGGTAGTGATTTTGCACAATGTCTGGTAAATTGGTCTGTTTGCAGAGTATCTAGACATTTCGCACATTGCCAGATTTTTTACTTTGCCGGTAACATATGCATTAGGTAGGTATTACTTTAAAACATCGGAGAGAACGAGTTATAGCCTATATAACTTATAGGTAGGTACCTACCTAACCCCCAAAAATCAATATTATAATACCTATAGGTAAAATGCGTTTTACGATCCGTACCGGTCAAAATGGGGAGTAGTTCCATAATATCCCAGTCCTTTAATAACTGTTCTATAGTATTAATTATAACGTTATTAGTATTAACCACAGTAGTGGTGAACGTCAAAAAATTACTATTTGTAGTGGTAAGCTATTTATTACGAACCAGTTGTAATGGTAAAATGAACCATGACGCAGAATTGTATAATTTTTAACTATTTTGTTATAATCCGTATCACTTATAGTACTGCCGTGCTTAATGAAAACGCCGTAACCAACAATTTTGCGATTTTTGTTTTACGGCATTTTCTACTAGAACAATTTATACTGCGTCTATCCCCGGTACTCAAAAAACCGTATCTATATATATACGGTTTTTTGAGTACCGGGGATAGACGCAGGATGAATTGTTTTAGTAGAAAATGCCGTAAAACAAAAATCGCAAAATTGTTGGTTACGGCGTTTTCATTAAGCACGGCAAAGTAGTGGTAAATTTAACTTACAGAGTATACCATTTCGTAGTGGTATGTATCTCTTATTTAATATTAAACCTAATAACATTGTCCCTGTTGTAGTTGGTCAAAGTCACTTTACTACTACAAAAGTAAAATAAAAGTTTCAAGTTAAATGACTCACCCTGTATATTGGATTCTACTAATAAATTTAACACAACATAAATTATTCAAATTTGTAAAAATACTTAATACTAAAAAAATAGTAAAGCATTATTATATTTTTAACAGGAAAATATATAAAGATACCTAAGGGACATGTTTGTTGATTTATCCAACCTAATAAAAATCAAGTACATAATAGTTTGATTAAAACATTTGGATGGCGACAGTGGGGGCCTAATTTAATTTCAAAGTTTGCGAAACTATGGCGAATAATTTCGGACAAGCCGAAATAATTATCCTTAACTCTTATCGCTGCATTGTGTGCGCGACAATTTCGTATGTACAAAGCGTGATGACACTTGTATAACGTCCAGCACGTTAGTTGTGTCAAATTTTACGTGGCCAATAAAACTTTAAAATGTTTTAATTGCAAGCATGTGCAGTTGTACATAAAATGCATACTTTTAAATAAAATTTGTGTGCAATTTTAAATTCAATTTTTTATAAAATAATTTATTATTTTATTACATTAGAAAGAATACTCTTAGTTTCGATAATTATTTGTTTACAGTCACAAATTTAAAAAAAAATCCCATTTTGTTTAACTGGCTAATTAATAGATAGGCAAAAATATGAAATAGTAGAAAAATGTACATGCACTTAAATTTAAAATTTTAATGGCTATAAAAAAAATGTACCACCTAAGGTACCTTTTTTATTAAATTTTTAGTGTTATTTGGACAAAAACATACGATTTGTCAAAGTAATGAGTTTATTTTTATTTACAGAATAAACTTTTTTACTGTTAATAAATCTCATTTACTATAATAAAGCAGCAATTTTGAGTTTTTATAAAAAAAATGTCCATCCAACATCATCATATTGTCATGGCAATAAGTTTATATTAAATCTTTATCGAACTTAAAATGTTTTAGTTAAATTTATAGTTGTGTGTGAATTGCGCTTACATAAAGTAATGCGCAGTTGTTATAGTAAAATTTGTTCATTTTACTTTGGCATATTTGTCTTTTTTAAATTACTATCGTTGTAATTCAAATTAATTTTATTTTAGTTAGAAAATCTTTGTTAATAGCTTACGTTAAGAACAATAACAAAAATATTTTATTGCTGTAAAAAGAATTTTTTAATATTTACTATTGTTTTGCACAAAATTTTTGTTATTTCCCTTAAAAAGAGGGGGAAAGGGCCAGCGCTCTCCATAACTTTATAATCCACAGTCCGTGTTATAATCTTATTGATTTCAATTGTGCGAGTGAAGTGTGGTAAAATCTAGCATGATAAAAATATCAAAAAGATCACTAAGAAAATTAAAATTTCGACGTTTTCTAAAAGAAATATTTAAGGTCTATTCTATAAACGAAGCAGAACTGTTGTTTAAAAAGTGAGTTCATATTTTTTTTATTTTGTACACCATATTATGAGTTAATTTGTTTGTTATAATAAATAATTTGTTTTAATGCCTTGCAATTATTTAAAAAAACTACCCAACATCAACAGTAGGTTGAAAATGTGACCATTACAATGAAAATAGTTTATTGAATTAACAATTATGTGTTATTTTTATATACATAACATAAATTTACTTCATAATTAATGCAAATTGCAAAATTTTGATCTAAACTTTTGTTTTAAAACTGTTTTGTGCAGTCTATTAAAAAAAAATACGTCTGCAAAATTTAAATGTAAAATTAATAAACCTAATAAATTGCCCACTAATGTAAGGCTTGGTAATTACTATAATTATTTGTGCTAAACATTTGACTAACTAGAATTATTTTTTTTCATGGGCACGATAATTTCTTCCAATTAATTTTAATTAATAGCGCTGCTTTGTTTTATTTAATTACGCGTCCCTCATTTGTTCGTTTGTTAAATACTAATCAAATTCTTTAAGTTGTTTCAAAATTGCACATTTATAAAAATCCGATTAATTAATAACAATCAGATAATCGCTAAACCCTAATTAATTAATTAATTGATTAAATTTAATTTAATTTAAAAATATTTGCCGTACAAATTAAATTTGTAATATTAGCAAAAGAAGCCTTTTCATCGGATGCTTTAACATTCAGGCGACGTAATAAAAATTACCAGGCTAAAGAATTCCTTTGATATCATTCAATTCTTAACATAAAATTCAATTGGCTTTGAAATTGCTAAATTTAAATTACATCTGAATTCTTGCAGATTCCTTTTGTTGGGTACTCTAAAACTGCACCTACGACCTAAGTATTTAGGTAATTAATTAATTTTGCATTTTCACCTATAGGTGAAATAAGCGGCTTAGGCTAAGCCATAGACATAAAAGAGTTTAGTGACTGATAAATAAGGTTTTTTTGTAATAATAATAATAATAATATTTATTTCCATGGAACATACATAAATGTGTTGTAATAGGCAAAATACTAAAAAAACAACTAAACGTAAATAATTAGTTTTGGGACATTTTAAACAGTTTAATAGTATAAATACGTATTATTATCTTAAAATGATTTAAATCAAAAATTTATATAGAGCGCCATCTATGAAACAATAAAGGAATCTGTGTGTCACCATCAAATGTCACATTTTTATAAACACAGATTATAAAGGTTATAAATCGAAATGTATTTCTTGAAAATTGTCAGTTTTTTACAGTGAAAGTAAGGAAAATGTTTTATGAGCACTTTACAGTGGAGTCCGTGCCCGAATTTAAGTTATAGTTTACTGCCGGCGAAATTAAAAGGACAGTACAATGTTCATATAAACTTTTCAAATATTGGCGTTGAGAAACTATTTAATACTTTTGTATTTTTGTATTGAAATAATAAAATAATTTTCACATTTAGTATTATTTTACAAGAAAGGCACTTTATTTTAACGATTGTATGACATTTGAAAACTGTCAACTAACTTAAAACTAACTTCAGCCCGTTACTAAAAACCTGTTGCTAACTTCACCCCGTGACTAAAGCGCCATAAAGCCACAACTTGTCAATGTGTATTTAAAAGGTCACTTAGTGTCATGGAAACATGTACGATAAAGAGCGTTTTAAAGGTGGGAGTAGAAAAAATTATTTAACAACTGTTTTAAAGGAATATTTGACAGTTTTTTAAGCTTTCAAAACTTATTTATACGCAGATTTGTATTAGTTTAAATAGTTTTTAATTTTAGGATATTATTAGATGATTTTACAACATTTAAGAATTTTATTTTGTTTACATTTATGTATCAAGTTTTATAAACAATATTTTGGTTACGAGTTTAATTAGGCACGAGTGTGTACTTAAGATATGGGAAACTTTCTTATTATTAATTTTATGAAGAAAACTAATTGTTTATAAAAAGTTCTGCATGTTCTGTAATTATGAAAAGTTGTGCGAAATAGAAAACTATGTTTTAATATGCAACATCCTGTTGTCTTATTTTGTCAACCAATTAATAGATAAATAAAATTTAAAATCTCAATAACAAAGCAATAATCATATTAATAATAAAGAACATGTTTATTTAAAATAAAAATATTTATAGGTAACTTTTAGTGGTTGAGCTAGTCGTCAACCTTTAAGATTCAAAGTGTTAAAGTTTGTAATGTCATTTCTCTATAACTAAGTTTTCGTATTTGTTGACGACATGTTGGGGAATATATTAATAAAATTTATACGGTCGAAGATAGTTACCCGAAATTTATCTAATCCCGAACATCAAACCGAACTGACAGCAGTAAACCCGTGCGCTAACAAACAAAGTTCCTAGACGACGCGAAGGCCAATATTAGGTACCAAGTTACGTTAGGTGTACAGTGGCGGATCAATGTTGAAATTATTAATATGTGATTAAAATTAGTTACTTTATAAGTTTGGTTTAAAATAAATAAACGCTCTGACAATGTTAACGCATAATTTTTATCAGGGTGAGTTATGTAACTTGAAACTTTGAAATAACTCAGTTAGTATGCATTTTACGAAAAAATGTTTAAAATAAAAATTAAATGTTTCGAGGGGGGAAATCAATCAGCACTAAAATTGGTCCTCATAAAATACTTGGTTTTATTTTTTTAATTTATTTTTTAAATTTAAATTAAAGTAGGTGCTCAAAATAACAATATTAAATATTTGCTCGACGACCTCTTTTTTTCGGTTGAACACTCCCGTTTGTAATAAACTGCTTGACTGTACGGTGAAATGAAGTACGTGATCGAATTTTATCCGGAAAACGCTGAGCGTGGATATTAAAAGCATCATCAAGATTTCTGCCTGCTTCTCCATAAATCAAAATCATTTCTATTTTTTTTTCCACTGTTACAAAATCCATTATGAATAACTTCTTAACGAAATGAGGGTTTTTGTTTGCAAATTAATCTTTGAAGTAAATTGATTAAATAATGCCAAACTATAAATAGTTTCTTTATACCTTAATAATAATTATTATTTATAACTAAATATCATTTTTCATACCACAATTAGGATTAAATTAATTAATTGACAAAATAATGTTTTTTTTACCTTAAATGAGGTATTTTTATTAAAAAGTAACCATGGTGCGCAATTGATAATTATCATCGAATGAAATAATGTATAAAACTTAAACCAAAGGAAACTTAAATATTAGTTAAAAAATCGTGGGTACTTAAAAAAAAAGAATTAATTTAATAAGATAATTATTACCAAAAAAAGTGATATTTTATAGAAAAATTATTGCAGAATCGTATAAGAAGAAAAATCGAATAAAATTGATTTTTTTTTCATTACAGCGCCATCTATTACAAATATAAAAAAAATTTTAGACAAAATCTACCTATTTTTAGTCGAATGATATACGAGGTGTGTTCAGAAAATATCGGGAATTTTCGTTTTTTGAAACAAATATTTATTTATTCGTATATAGATGTATATATAATGGTGTAGCCTTCAAAATAGTCCTCATTGGATATTATGCACATGTGCCAGCTCTTCTTCCAATACTCGAAACACTTCTAAAACTCGATCTCGATAGCCTTTAGTTTTTTCAGCGATCCGATTTAATGTCATCTATGCTTGCAAAACGACGGCCCTTTAAGGTTCTCTTTATTTTTGGAAATGGGAAAAAGTCAGACGGAGGCATATCTGGCGAATATGGAGGCTGGGGCATCATTACAGTATTGTTTTTGGCCAAAAACTTTGTTCAAAATTTAACAATTTTGGAACAAATTTTGCTGCCACGCATTTCATACCCAAAACATTCGAAAAAATTTCATGGGATGAGCCAATCGATATACCAACATCATCAACATCATTATCTGATGGTTTATTACCATTTCTTCCACTTTTTCCATGTTTTTATCGGCTGTTAATGTGCTTGTGCGTTTGGGGCGTTCGTCATCTTCAACGTCTTCACGGCCATCTTGGAAACTCGTATACCACTTGTAAACTCTTGTTTTACTTATAGCAGACTCACTATAGGCCTTTGTAAACATTTCACAGAATTTATTTAATTTTTTTAAGCAAATTTGGATACAAATTCTTTGATTCATTTCTTTTAACGAACGAAAAATCGCCGAGCTCATAAAACACGTCTAACCTTAGCGGCTGCCACAGACAAAGTAAACAATGAAAACAGCTAAAGTTTTTATCATACTTCGGGGGCATGTATACCAACATAATAAAGAAAATTTTATGACAACCGGACCGTCTGAAGCCGCGAAATTTAACAATTCCCGTTATTTTCTGAACACACCTCGTATGCAGTATGGGTATCTTAAAAAGGAAAGTTTGGCCATATTTTATTTGACAAACCACCAAAAACTCGTCTTTTAACAATTGGTTAGTTGTAACGGTGTTCATACAATTTCACTCGGGGCTCAATACTTGCTAACCCCGGCCCTGTACTGCAACGAAGGGCCAAAAGATGCGGATTCGCTGGCCCGTTTCCATCGTAAAATCATATTTTATGGAGCTATTAATTTAATCCCGGCTCTCGAGAGCAGTTTACTTTGGATTTAACTCGTAAAAATAAGACATCAAATTTGCATTAATTTCTGTTCCAGCGTACAACCTACTCATATCCAGCCATCGGCTATTTACCTAACAACGAATTTATGCCCCGTACTTACTTACTTGCCAATGCTCCTCTTTCAGCTACAACCTTAATTTTTAAAAGGATTTTACCTAAAAAGGGCTTTTTTAGATAAACGCCTTTATGTAATTATTAGCCCTTATAATTAAGTGTAATGTTTAAGAAATTACGCTGTTTTAAGAAAATAGGTTTACTAAACCATTTTGTAAGCGATTTTGTAAGCGATTAATAAAATAATATTATTAACTTAAATTTAAAATTGTAATGGCTATAAAAAAATGTACCACCTAAGGTACCTTTTTATTAAATTTTCTGTGTCTTATTGGGACAAAAACCTACGATTTGTCAAAGTAATGAGATTATTTTTATTTACAGAATAAACTTTTTTTACTGTTAATAAAATTTATTCATTTACTATAATGAAGCAGCAATGTTGAGCTTTTATAAAAAAATGTTCATCCAACAAAGTAATGGTTTTCATATTGCCATGGCAATAATTGTTTTGCAATGATAACAAAATTTTTGTTATTTTCCTTAAAAAGAGGAGGAAAGGGCCAGCGCTCTCTTTGGTGAACATAACTTTATAATCCACAGTCTGTGTTATAATCTTATTGATTTCACTTGTGCGAGTGTGGTAAAATCTAGCATGATAAAAATATCAAAAAGATCACTAAGAAAATTACAATTTCTACTTTTTCTAAAAGAAATATTTAAGGTATATTCTATAAACGAATCAGACTTGTTGTTTAAAAAGTGAGTTCACATTTTTTTTATTTTGTACAACATATAATATGAGTTATTTTTTTTTGTTATAATAAATAATTTGTTTTAAAACAATTATTTAAAAAAAAACTACCCAACACCCAACAGTAGGTTGAAAATGTGACCATTGTTACAATGAAAAATAGCGAATTAACAATTAATTCATTAATATTATAAAAAAGTTTTATTTTAAACGAAAAGGGATTTGTAAAATTTACAAAATTTCTATGAATAATACCATTAGGGTTTCATTAATATTATAAAACGTTTTTTTAAACGGTATAGAACTGTTTTTTGAACAAATAATAAAAACTATATTTATCAATGCGTTTCTGCATCTGGAAGAGTGTTATTTTTATAAAGATAACGTAAATTTACTTTATAATTATGCAAATGCAGTTACTGAAAGCAGTTTTTGTAGATATATAATTTTTATAAAAATGTTCTTTTTGCCGTAACAAAAGCAATTGTTGGACGAATAGGGATCTTTACTTTATTAAGACAAACTACTTTATTTGTTGTGCATTGACTGCGCCATTAAAATAAACTTGAACCTACCATGAATTTGTAGTAGAAGAACCATATAAATCTGATGTTATAAAGAAAATTCCAAGAAAATGTATCTGTATTTTCTCTAACGATCACTTAAAAAGATTCCTATTGGCTGACAAATGCAGCCACACCGGATGGCACGCAACTTTTAAATCCTCTTTCCGTTTCGTGGAAACAAAGATACAAATGTATATACGTTTAAAAGCCCAATTGTTTTAATTGAAATGCAAAAAAATAAATATGCCGAATGTAAATAAATGAGCGAAAAACGGCTTATTTTATATGAACAAAAGCTGTAGGTTTAAATAGTGGAAATAGACAATGAACCGTAGAAAAAAACTTATTGTTCATATAGGTATGGTTTTTGTTTAATTTGTAAAGCTTTTGATATAGAATAATATATGCATAATTATATAATATATGATATTTTATTTAAATTCGAAAAAATTGCATTAATTAAAATAGTACCTACCTACGAGTTGACATTAAAAAAAACACTTATTTTTGGGGGTAATCCCACGACTGCTTAAATTTTATCCGGTTCATTTTTAAGCACAAGCTGTATTTCGAAAGAATATTTCTTGTTTAAAATACAATAAAAAATATTTCTAAAAAGTGTACAGTGTGTGGTATAAATGTGTTCCTCGTGGTTTAAACAAACAACAAACAGTAAAATGGCCAGTGTCAAATTACTGGTTGGTAAAAAATGTAAATTTCTATTATTGGACATATGTCCAATATCATACTCTATTTGTATCCCGGACATTTACCAGCCAATTTTTATGTAAAATTGTCCCCTGAATCCGAAAAGACCGTCAAAAACCATACAATTTAAGCAGTTTTTGAGATATAGTCAATTCCATATTATATGTAAAATTGATTATATTTCAAAAACTGTTCTACTTTTATAACTTTTGACGACATTTTCGGATTCAGCGAATAATATTTCATAGGAATTGACTGCTAAATGTCCTGGATACAAATTGCTGTTGACGATAATTATTAGTGGCTGCTTTTTCGCTATGACATTTTTGACTGTTTCATTTTTAGAGAGTAAGTAATATAGTGATTTCTTCGTCACAGGACATCTTGCAAAATAACAGTGATTTAAATACAGTGCATGATAGAGAACATAAAAAACTAATGGCAACAAAATTAATAAATTTGGAAAATACTTTTAACATACCACCCGAAAAAATATTAGATTTATATAAATCATCCTGTTCCGGCCTAAACATTAGAAATGCTTCACAAACTAGAGATACCACACTTAATGATATTTGCAACAAACTATTTCAGAAGTCAGACCAAGGAATTAGTCACCTTTAGAATCCAGAAAAGGGATGAGGAATCAGAGAAAGAAATATATGAATTATATGATATTTACAAAAACGAAATACAAAAAATTACCTAAAACAGCAATTTATCTTTAAGAAATATTTAATAATTTATGTTATTTGATGTAAGTTTATGTTTATTTAAAAATTTTATGTCCCATAACTATGGTTCAGGTGTCCAATTACTTTCCTTTTTTGCATGTTTTTATAAAACTAATATTAAAAATTCAAATATTCTTATTTTTAAGTAAGTTAACGTAAATAAAGTTTAAACAAACAAACTATCCTTTTTTATATATTTATAAGAAAAAAACTAAAATCTTTAAAACAATGGCATATATAAATTTTAAATAAATAATTTTTCCAGTATTTGTCCAATAACTATATGGTTTACCATACTACTACCTTTTTAAAATATAAAAAAAATGTAAATATATTATATAGCAATATTAATAAGTATTTTTACTTTTTACCGTGCTTCTTCTTCTTGAATATCACCAAAACGATTAATTTTAATGGTTTTCCATTCATATAAACTGCTGTCATAGCAAGGTGGTATTTCCACAGTAAGTTTTCACCTAATAATTCATGAGTGCAATATTCACTATAATTAAATAATTTAGTTGTAAATAAAAACAACTTAGAAGAAAAAAAGGAACAGGTTAAATTTTGTCGTCAATAAAATTTTAATAGGGCATAAATTAAATCCATTATGTTTTTTGTACAGAATGACATTTTTAAATAATCTCACCCTTACTAAGTAAAAGTCGCTTGTCAATTTTCTAAAATTTATGAAACCGAAAAATTAATTCGCTTTAGTCGGTTAGTTTGTAAATCACGTATGAAAAATGGCGTCTACATAATTAAAGTTTACGCTGCTGCAACTGCAAACTACTTGTCCGCTTTCAGGGTTTCAGGTTCCAGGCGTTCCTGAAATGTTTTAAAAGCTGCCGCTTAAAATTCACAGCGTCCAACATTGTATGAGCTACCTAGTTTTATCATTGCCATTACAGATTTTAAATATATATGTATACATATATATATATTAGGGTGGACCAAAAAAAACTTTTAATTTTCTTTTCTTTAGCTACCAGAAAAATATCGTCCAAGACGACGAAAAAAAAATTCTGATAAAGTTTGAGCTCTTAATATAAATATTAAGCTCATCGCGATTTTTTATTTTCCATTTAAATAACACGGGAAAAATACATTTTTTTGTTTGGAATTTTATTGCGTTTTAACTACAAAAAAGATCTGATATGATTTTTTGCATTGTCGACTCTTTTAAAAGTTATTTGAGGTTCAACTTCAAATAGTAAATGATGACTTTTATAGTTTTTCATACTCTTATCACGAAATATTGTCTCAAAAACATGAAATATCATATTTTTCGTGAAGTTTATCGAGTGTTCTTCGGTAAAACAATACAATTTTTACAAAATATCAATAATCGTGAAAAAATATGTTTATATTAAATCTTTGTCGAACTTCAAATGTTTTTGTTAAATTTATAGTTTTGTGTGAATTGCGCTTACATAAAGTAATGCGCAGTTCAATTTGTTCATTTTACTATGGCATATTTGTCTTTTTTAAATTACTATCGTTGTAATTCAAATTAATCTTATTTTAGTTCGAAAATCTTTGTCAATAGCTTACGTTAAGAACAATAACAAAAATGTTTTATTGCCATAAAAAGACTTTTTTAATATTAACTATTTTTTTTGCAATGGTAAGAAAATTTTTATTATTTCCCTTAAATAGAGGGGGAAAGGGCCAACGCTCTCCTTGGTGAACATAACTTTATAATTCACAGTCTGTTTTATAATTTTATTGATTTCACTTGTGCGAGTGAAGTGTGGTAAAATCTAGCATGATAAAAATATGAAAAAGATCACTAAGAAAATTGTTGTTGTTTAAAAACTGAGTTCGTATTTTTTTATTTTGTATAATAATAAAGAGTGTTATTTTTATAAACATAACGTACATTTACTTTATCATTAATGCAAATGGTATTACTGAACGTAGCGTTTGTAGATAAATAATTTTTATAAAAATGATGTTTTTGCCGAAACAAGTTGGACGAATAGGGAGGGATCTTTACTATATTAAGACAAACTACTTTTTTTATTATATTTTAAAAAAAAAAATTTTTTTCGAATTTCTAAAAATTGTATTTTGTAAAAATATGGTGTTGTTGATCCAAAAATACAGTTTATTAAGATCTACACTTTAAAACAAATCCGGTTAAATAAAAAATTTACAGGAGTGAGTCGGAAACAAATGGGTCATTATTATTATAAAAATTATAAAAGAACGTCAAAAATACTAAAAATCATCAAAAAAATACGATGTTACATTTGAAGAAAACAATGATCAAATACACTGTGTTCATTGGATCGATCTTTTGACGGGAAACAGAGTGTCGCTTTCTATTGTTTCATAGAAATTAATATGTCTCCAACAGATAACAAATGACAAACGGTGGGCGCGCGCGGTGCGTCTCTGTCGCCGCGGAAAATTCATCATTTGTCTGTTTGATGCGTCCATTGTGTTCGGTTGTAGTTGGCGGTGATGGTATTGTTGCGAGGCGGCCTCGTCGCAGTCGTACCAACCGAACGAGCGCGATAACGATTCGCTAAAGATGCCTAATTAATTGAATCTGATCTCGTCAAGTCGCATCAGCGAATATAGTGTACAGTCACGGAAAATAGTAATGTCCATTTGAATGCTCCATTGTATTTTTTAGGAGGCATTCGGGTTTTGGTAATAAAATTAACATATTTATCTTTAAACTGAATAATTCTCCTACCTGTTATTTATCATTCTTTCTATGCGTATACGCACATTTCTAAGCAAATGCAATAATCTAAACCATTTAATTATTTAAGGAATAAAAATGATTTTGAAAAAATATAAATATTATATGGGTGATTCTACAAAAGTTGGACAACTTGATGTCATCAGTCAATAGAGTAGGTATTTTAATATTTTCTGTAAATATTTTGGTATATTACAAAAGATCCAGGTTTTTTTTAACTTGTCTACCCAATTTTAATGTATTTTTTCAAAAGCACGTTTGTAACAAATCATAAAAAATATTCAAAACATTGAAGTTTAAACGTCAAGTCCTCGTTTTAACTCAAGTGTTGGTAAAAAATTACCTACAGAGCCCGCCCTTTGCACGACAGTCATCTTGAAAACAATGCAAGCGGCGAAGTTGTGATGAATGCACGTATAGTTCCAGTCACAATTTCAGTACTGTGGGGAGTAGTTATTTTCTTACGTATATATATTTCATTGTAATTTATATAAGGCTATATGTGATTTTTTGATAAGTAGCATCCACTAATAAAAAATATCAGTAACATACTTCATTCCGAATTATAATATCAAATTTGTATCCCATTCATCAGTACCGTGTCGTCAGTTCGATGGTTCGGTTATCTTTTTTTCGCAAACTTCAATTTAAATTCTGATTGCGCAGAACTTGTTTATTTAATGTCATTATAGACTCATATCTAATAACTGAGATATCGGTATACCCAAAATCCACCAGCCGCCACTGAAGTGTGGTATTATTTGATTTTAGGTTATTTAATAACACTGTTTAAAATATCTGTGGTGTAAAGGGTAATCTTAAAATGGTGTCTAAATGCAACACCAAGTGTTGTTAATATAAACACCATGAATTATGGTTGAAAATGTTATATATATACAGCAAACACACACCCACACAGAAAAAAGGAATAGTTAATTAACTAAATTAATTTAACTATAATAATTTAGTTGACCCATAAGTATTTATTTAAATCAACTGTGGGAAGGTCAATATAAACAAAGATTAGTTCATTCTTGGTTGCATAATATGTACCGATCGCGGCAAAGGCGGTGTTTGTTTTAAATCTCGCCTCTGATGATTTACATGAAGAGTATATAAGCTCAGGTAGTCCTTTGCTTTGGTGTGACACTACAAGTTGTTCGATACTAAAGAGACCTTAAAAAGGTGGAAACAGCTGTCAATACATGTAGTATTTTTAGTTGGTGAAACGCACTAAAAACATTATCTGAAAGTTAAATTTACACTATATTAGTATTTGAATTTACACTGGACCAACGAACCATATTTAAAACCATTTTGGTTTGTATCGATATAGACCATGTATGGTGTTAATTTGGTGTTAAAATGGTCATGAAATTTTGAACAGTGTAACATATGATTTAGTATTCTAGAATGTATAATTAACTTTCGCCATTTTGAAAGTAATGTTCATTAAATGAACTCACTTAAAAGGTATTAAAAACTTGGGGATTGCGTAATGTTCACGTTAATCCTCAGAAACTAGGCGAAATTATCTCAAAAATAATGAAGCCGAGTTAAACGAGGCAACTTGCAATCGCGTCACACATAAGATTAAACGCGAAATTACGGTTTCCACTGGCGTAATAAAATCATAAGTCGGCGACTTAGTGGCAAACGGGTGCGTAAGCCATAACCGAAGTTAGTTTACACGGCTTTGAGCCCGGCTTTGAGCGGGGGTTCCCCTCCACTCCGTTCTTAAAGGCGCCGTTAAGATAATTATTATGTATCTTGTTTGCCGTTAATTTACTCTAAAGGGCGTTTGTATAGTTAAGCGTCGGTTTGGGTGGAATAATTGCAACACGTGTTTAAATTAAACAAAGATATATTAGTGAGAAGGACAAATTAAAATTTTCTTGTAGGTACAGGATTATAATGAGATCTCTGGTTTATTTATTTTATTTTAGTGTGTCACGTATATAATTATAATTACAAGATTCTATCTGCCTGACATTTTAGGAAAAATGTTTACAATTAATAGTATTTTATGTATCGAAAAATTTTGTATTATTTTGTTTTAAACGACTTGACTTGAAACTATCTAAATAAATATTCTTTTAGGAAATTTTGCGCTTTATAAAAAAGTATTGAGATAAAATTGTAACCTGTCATCTTGAAATTTGTGTATTTAAAACAATTTAATTGTTAATTTAATATTTGATAATTTGTTAACTTTCTCAAAAAAAGTAAAGAAAATCAATAAAATTCAATTAAACTAACTGAGTGCTAAAACATTTACAAAAACTGAAAATACTTCATACCTCATTATTTTAGACAAATTTTATATTAGAATTTCGTTTTTTCAATTTAACATAATAAAAACTTATGTAAGTAATAAATAAATAAAACTAAACGTTAAAAGTATATTATGTATCAAGTTTGATTTTAAACACGAATTTAATTTAGGCACGAGCGAGTTTGCGAGCGAGTGCTTAAATTATTGAGTGTATAGAAAAGTTTATAAACTAGGTGCATACTATACTTTTTCTACGACAAATACTTATTATTATCTTAAAATGATTTAAATCAAAAATTTGTGTCTCCGTCAAATGTCAAATTTTTACATTTTATAAACACAATTATAAATGTTATAAATCCAAATGTATTTCTTGAAAATTAACAGTTTTTCACAGTGAAAGTAAAGGAAATGTTTTATGAGGACTTTACAGTAGAGTCCGTGCCCGAATTTAAGTTATAGTTTACTGCCGGCGAAATTAAAAGGTCATTACAATGTTCATATAAACTTTTCAAATATTGGCGTTGAGAAACTATTTAATACTTTTGTATTTTTGTATTGAGATAATAAAATAATTTTCACATTTAGTATTATTTTACAAGAAAGGCAATTTATTTTAACGATTGCATGACATTTGACAACTGCCAACTAACTTAAAATTAACTTCAGCCCGTGACTAAAAACCTGTTGCTAACTTCAGCCCGTGACTAAAGCGCCATAAAGCCACAACTTGTCAATGTGTATTTAAAAGGTCACTTAGTGTCATGGAAACATGTACGATAAAGGGCGTTTTAAAGGTGGGAATAGAAAAAATAAATTTCGAATTAGGGCTTACATTTAAATTGTCAACTCTCTTTTACACAATTTTTCTATAAAATATTAAATAATAGTATATTAAAGAACTAATGTTATAAGACGTCATTTTGTCGCACGCGGACAATTTATAAAACGAGCGACGAATGAGCGAGTTTTTTAATGGACAAGTGGGACAAAAGGTCTTATGACTGAGTTCTTTATGCTATTTCATCTATTTTGCAAAAATTCTATACGAAAATTAATTTTATACCTTAAATTTAATTTGGTCGAATTTTACTTTAGATAGTTGGTATCACAGTCATTGGTTTGACAGTTAATGTCAAAATCGATTCGCCATGCCGTCCTTTACTTATTTACAAAGCGTTGTTAAGGTGTTAAAGCAGAAAAAAATGATTTTCTTTGGTGTTAAACAAAATTTATTGCCAGAAAAGTCTCGTAAGTACTAGACAAATCATAAAAATATTATAACCTGTTTAAAGTATAGCCAACCTATAAAATCAAAATTTTGGGTGCGATAAAGTATCTCATTACAGCATCGAAAGCGGTGTTATAATAAAGTCATTATGAACTCAAAATAGATAAAGGTCCTTTTTATGTGTTAATCAAAATTTATTCCTTGAAAATGGACTAACCACCGGTTAAATCCGATTTAGAGGCAGTTTTTCACAGTGAAATTGAAGATAATGTTTTATGGGCACTAAACGGTGGATGTTTCACCCAAAATATTTAATTTACACTTTACCGAAAAGGAGGGTTGTCCAAATGCAAAAAATTGGGATGGGGTGTAAAAGTCCATAAACAATCGGCAAGCAATTTGCGTGCCAAAAACGCGTATCTGATAGACATGGAATTCTAAATTTCTTAGTAAAAAACCTCGCATATGATGAACAATATCATAAATTGCAGAATCAGGTAATTTGAGGTTATGCAGGTTACAATCCTGCGTATTTAAATAAAGGATATAAATTACGCCCAAACTTCAGCCTCTGGATATTCTTATATCTCCATCTGAAATGTAGGTCATAAAATAGTCTTACTTGAAAATTTATGTGCACCCCGGCAACATTTGTTAGGACCATCGGGTTGCGAGATAAACGTAAGCTAATTTAATTGAGACCCGTTGTCTAATTAATAATATTTCCTTTTGTAAGGCGCACCTTCAAAATTAAGGCGAGGGAGATATCCTGGGAAATGGGTTGGGAGTCAATTTGTCCGTATATTCTTCCTCCAGTGATTTCCATATCAAAAGGCCTTTCCAGGAGATCGTAAACAATTTCTTGGATTTTAGTCGCGGCGAAAAGATAATGCCAACCACGTAACAAGTGGCGTGATGATTTACAAGTGTAATGTTTAAAGTATACCAAGACAAGGGGACTTAATATACAAATTAAGACTTTAATAACATAAAGGAAACACTAGAAATTCTTATCTTAAAGTGGCAAGGGAGTAATTTAGTTAAGACGTTTGGTAAATAACTGCAAACAAAACCAAAATACAATATTACAATTGCATACTATACTTTTTCTACGACAAATACTTATTATCGAAAAATGATTTCTATAAAGCTACATACCTTACTTTCATTTTACATGAAAGCTGCATTTGGTTTTTAAGAGTGGGAGAATAATTTTTAAGAGTGGAAGGCGCCGAGACTCAGCCCGAGAGACGGTTTTCGTAATTCAGCAGTAGATCCTTCACCGGCGTTGGTTGATAGTCGAGGTTTGTTCTGGATTATTAATACGAATTACGCATTATTAAGTTAATTTACTTTTAAAAATAATTCATAAACTTAACATCTCAATAAATTAACTCACCTAATAAAATATTTAACAATCATTTCAAATAATTTTATGGTTTTTATATGTTTTTTGTTTTCAAAAGCGCGCACTTTTACACCACTTGACCCAAAACACCCCAAATCAATTACATTCTTTGCAAAAATCCGTTCACGTGTTTAATGCACGTGAGTGGGTGAGTGAAACTTGTCTAATTGTGTAAGCACTTAATTTGCGTAAATTGATTTAATGGCGTATCGTCTAATTAATGAATTCGCCGCCCGTGACAACGGCACAACAGCGGCGGCGGCAGAGGTGGCGGCAGGCATCTGAATACGTTGAAATTTGATAAATGTATTGTCACGTACCGTAATGCGGATTCTGTCAGTCGATATCGCATGTTCATATCGCATTATTGGCCGGATCTGCGTTTGATACCCAACCCCATTCACCATGCTAACAATTACTTTTGTAAATGATGCACGTCTTACTTAACTTGAACCCAATCTGTTTATTTAACACCACCCAAATTGACTAAAAACGGAATTAATTACGATAAATCACAATATGTTTAAAATACTCAGTCAATTAAGGTTGTCCTAGAGTGAGTGTCGAATGAGCAGAATTTGATAAAAATTTACAAATAAAGTAGAGTAAAAATACACGGGTTCTTATGGCATCATTTTATTTGACAATTGTTTCGCACTGTAGCTTCTTCAGAAATGATTTTAAACTTTATCTAATAACGAACTTATATAACACAATTATTGCAGGTAATGGGTTTTTTTTTAAATATTAAAAATTATTTTACCTTTTGAAGTATAACAAAAGTTGTAATAAAATAATATATTGGGTTTTCTTGTCAAGTTGTAACCATTTTCGCATTCCGTATAGCGGATTAACTTCTATTTTGAGTCTTCAATAAGATGTAGGTACTTAGGGATAACATTATGTTTCTGACACTGATTGTAAAACCATATGTTTTCTGCTGTAATTTTGCCCGGACAACCAATCAAAATTAAATAGGCTGTTTTTATAGTCTTGGGTATGAAAATTTAATTTCAGTCGAGAAGCAAATACAAAAATGGTATCTTTCAAGGATAGAAGTAAAAAAACTGTTATGGCCTATTAGTCGAGTCGAGATGAATAAATTTACGCGTCGCGACGTTTTAAAATACAAAGTTTGTAACGGAAAAAACTTGTTTTCCACCAAAAATAAAAAGTGTCCTTTCAAGTGCAAAATACTGAATATTTGTCTTTATTGGTTTTTTAAATTAATTTAAGATTCTTAAACTATAGTTATATATGGTGTATATATACACCATATACTTTTATAACTTTTGACGACATTTTCCGATTCAGCGAATAATATTTCATAGGAATTGACTGCAATGTTCTGGATACAAATTGCTATTGACGAGAATTATAATTATTAGTGGCTGCTTTTTCGCTATGACATTTTTGACTAATCATTTTTAGAGAGTAAGTACTATAGTGATTTCTTCGTCACAGGACATCTTTCAGAATAACAGTGATTTAAATAAAATGTGCATAATAGAGAACATAAAAAAGTAATGGCAACAAAATTAATAAATTCGGAAAATACTTTTAACATACTACCCGAAAAAATATTAGATATATATAAATCATCCTGTTCCGGCCTAAACAAACTAGAGATACCACACTTAATGATATTTTCAACAAACTATTCCAGAAGTCAGACCAAGGAATTGGTAGTTACCTTCAGAATCCAGAAAAGGGATGAGGAATCCGAAAAAGAAATATATGAATTATATGATATTTACAAAAACGAAATAAAATAAATTACCTAAAACGGCAATTTATCTTTAAAAAATATTTAACAATTTATGTTATTTGATGTAATGTTGTTATGTTTATATAAAAATTGTATGTCCAATAACTATAGTCCATGTGTCCAATTACTATACATATAAAACGTCCAATTACTATACTTTTTTGCATGTTTTTATAAAACTATTATTAAAAATTCAAATATTCTTATTTTTCAGTAAACGTAAATAAAGTTTAAACAAAGAAACTATCCTTTTTATATATTCATAAGAAAAAAACTAAAATCTTTAAAACAAAGCATATATGAGTTTTAATTTTTTTGATTTGTTTTATGAAAGCAGCTTTACAATTATTTTAGTTAGGTATTTAAAAGCTATAGTATATGTATCCGAACAGGGATTTTTAATAAACTAGAACAGGTTAACTTTGGTATGCAATAAAAAACCTTTGCGATCAAAAAGTTTGTTCGGAAGGTAAACGAGATTAGCAGACCCGATACAGCGGTAACTTCTGTTACAAACGAAGTCGACTTTTTCCGCCAACCGGGTCAGAGAGTCAAGGATGCCTCTACCATCCATCCGCACAATGTGGTAATATGGGAATCTATTGTATTTTTGCCACTCGTTTTTTAAGGGTTTGTTGTCTTAAAGATTTTAGTTTTTTTCGTATGAATACATAAAAAGGATAGTTTCTTTGTTTAAACTTTATTTACGTTTACTTAAAAATAAGAATATTTGAATTTTTAATAATAGTTTTATAAAAACATGCAAAAAGTATAGTAATTGGACGTTTTATATAGTAATTGGACACATGGACCATAGTTAATGGACATACAATTTTTATATAAACATCAATAACATAAATTGTTAAATATTGCTGTTTTAGGTAATTTTTTTATTTCGTTTTTGTAAACATCATATAAATCATATATTTCTTTCTCGGATTCCTCATCCCTTTTCTGGATTCTGAAGGTAACTACTAATTCCTTGGTCTGACTTCTGAAATAGTTTGTTGCAAATATCATTAAGTGTGGTATCTCTAGTTTGTTTAGGCCGGAACAGGATGATTTATATATATCAAATATTTTTTCGGGTAGTATGTTAAAAGTATTTTCCGAATTTATTAATTTTGTTGCCATTACTTTTTTATGTTCTCTATCATGCACTGTATTTAAATCACTGTTATTCTGCAAGACGTCCTTTGACTCTCTAAAAATGAATTAGTCAAATATGTCATAGCAAAAAAGCATTCACTACTAATTCTCGTCAACAGCAATTTGTATCCAGGACATTTGGCAGTCAACTCCTATTAAATATTATTCGCTGAATCCGAAAATGTCGTCAAAAGATTTTGAAATATTATCAATTTTACATATAATATGGAATTGACTATATCTTAACTTTTAAAGTTTTTAGGGTCTTTTTGGATTCAGGGGACAATTTTACATAAGAATTGGCTGGTAAATGTCCGGGATACAAATAGAGTATGATATTGGAAATATGCATATTTGATGTCCAATAATAAAAATTTACATTTTTTACCAATTAGTAATGGGACACTGCCCATTTTACTGTTTGTTTTCAAAATTAAAATTAAAACGCATTAAAGTGACAATGTTTAAACCATGAGGAACACATTTATAACACACACTGATCTGTACACTTTTTAGAAATACTTTTTATTGTAATTTAAAACAGCCCTGCTC
This sequence comes from Brassicogethes aeneus, assembly GCA_921294245.1. NCBI lineage: Eukaryota > Metazoa > Arthropoda > Insecta > Coleoptera > Nitidulidae > Brassicogethes > Brassicogethes aeneus. The sequence goes on along the minus strand of OV121132.1, from coordinate 4,075,758 downwards.
TTAACAAAAAAACAAAAATCTTACCACCAAAGTAACGTGCGAACTTTTTTGTCCTTTATTGGACCCCAAATAAAGTAGTTCTATATTATTACCGACTGACCTAATTAGAAGGAGAGTCCATATACTAATGTTGGTTTTATGGTTTTAATTACCAAATTACATACTTACATATGAGGCCTGTCATAGCAAAACCGACAATCTCCACTTTTGGTCAAAAATTAGATTTTTGGCTGAGACTGTACTTCAACTAATTATCTTTAAGATGATAAAGCACATAAAGCTGCAAAAGAAGCTAAATCCTGCCTAAAATCCTATTTTAAAAATGACATTTAGTGCAAAGTCGACAATCTCCACTAATAGATTTGCAGCAAAGTATACAATCTTCAATTCAACCATTAGAAATTAGTAATTTGTATCATCTGATATCCTAACGTTTGATGTTATAACGTATTTTAGAGATTTAATTTTGTGTATTTTTACTGGTACATAGTATGTACTACATACTGTTAAGTTCTATTGCTGTAAATTGCACTTAAAAATATATTTAAAATAGGTATATATACGTTTTATTGTTTTAAGAATTATAAAAAAAGTTATCTTATTTATTTTGTGCTATTATAAAATAATAAGACGTAAAGGTAAAGCAAGAAAAGGCTGATAATGTCAAAACATTGCAAGTAAAACATTACGGGGCAAAGTGGGAAGAAGATGATGAGTTGTTGTACTATATAAACTTTTTTGCATGAGGCAACGTGGTCCTAGATTTAGAAGAAACTCCAGATTTATGTGGTCCAGTTCAGAATTTTCCCACATTGATTGTATAGTTAAATTTTATACCCATTAAAGGAATAAAAAAACAATTATTTTTTTGTTTATTTTTCTAAATCTCCTTAAACGTTTACAACAAAATGAGCAATCTCCAGCAATTCATATCTCAGCAATCTCCAATTTATAATTATAGATTTCACCTATACTATGCATCCTGGAGACCTTGTAGTTTGCTACTAGACCAACAACAACAATATTTCAATATAATATATAAAAAAATTACAAATCTAGAATTTAAAATACCAAAATCAATTATCTCAATTTACTCAGTTTTAGTCTGACGGGAGATTGTTGACTTTGCTCTGACATGCCTCATATGTATACCTACATATTCAAGAGGTTTTTTATATTTGAAGCATTTCTCACCTGTCACTACTACGTGCATGCTGAGAGCATTTCTGATGGAGTCCAGTCTCCTGGTGGAATCTCTGGTAGGTGCCACGCACCTGTATTCTCCGCCTTCTTGATAAAGGACGTTGTCTAAGCGGAGTTCCTGGGACGCTCCCATCGGCTCCAGTTTTCCTGTACCTGGCTCCACTCTTGTCCAGCAACCTGTTGTACCTAGAAAAAAATAAGGAAGCTGTCAGATTTACTTTAATTTATGTTTCACTTGATTAAAATACACTTGTAGGTATAGGGTCAAATAGGGTTCAAATACAAAAAGTATTTGATAAATTTGAAGAAAAAAAACAACAAAGCTGTACATCCTACAGATGAAGCATTTCTTAATTCTTACTTCTACATTAGACTGTTCTGGGTCTTATAGTGAAAATTGTTAAATATCTATGTAAAAACATACAGTTATTCGATGAGATATGTTAAAGAATTGATATAAAATCTTTTAAAGAATCATAAACAGCGTCGGCGTCTTGTAACTGATCAAACTCTTCATCAATGGCATCATTTTGCTGAATTATACTTCCATGTCCAATGATTGAACGTGCTTTACAAGATAAGTTACGCTGTTAAATTTCAACTGCTGAATTTTTAGATTGCTAAGGTTGTGAGCTTAGGATGAAGTCAATGTAAGTAGAATAACAAAATAAATTGTACACAGAAAAAACACTTTGATATAGTCAATAACAATACTATAATTGATTTTTTTGTGATTTCTCCAATAAAAGTTAAAGTTTATTCAACCAAATATGTTTGGAGCAATTGAGGGTAAGGGATTGATGTTATTACAAATATTATATTCAGCCCATAACAAAATATTATCTAGTTAAAATTACTTGTTATAGTGTGAATGGCTCTTTATATTTAATCCTAACGGAAATGTGTAATAATTTTAGAAATGATTGTATACAAAGTTTATATGATCAATATATAATTAAATATAAAATTGATTTATATTAAAATTTATAGTGCTTCAACCAAAAACTAAAAACTAATGAAATAAGAATAGTCTTTATTTCTTTTAATGTTCCTGATTTTTATTCCAATGGAAACTAAGGTAAAGTAAGTTTTTACTGTCTTACAGTGAAAACCAATGTTTTCACTGTCTTGAAAAATACTTGTTATTTGCCCAATTATCATTTCCATTTTTTTAATGCGGCATCAATTGCTAAAATTCAGAAAACGCGCCAGGGCATCCTCTGCCACACCACACATCGGTGGTGTAGTAGTTAGCACTGCGGACTACAAGCCGAGAGGTCGTGGGTTCGTATCCCACCAGGGGTATGGTTGTTTATTTGTGTTTGTCATTGTGTATTTCTGTAATTGGGCCTGATGCCTGTTGAAAGCACATTAAAAATAATAAAATAAAATAAAATAAAATAAAATAAAATAAAATAAAATAAAATAAAATAAAATAAAATAAAATAAAATAAAATAAAATAAAATAAAATAAAATAAAAACCATACTTATCAATTTTAATAACTTGTACGTTATGTACAAAAATAGTAATAAAACAACTAGGTTTAAAAGTATTGTACTGCCAAAAGTCAAGCTTGCTGTTGGTAAAAAAACTAGTCTCTACAATGGTATAAAAATCTTCAACATGTTACCTAATAACATCAAAGTAGTAAATATCCCAAAAAACAAATTTACTTTTAAGTTTAAACAAATGTTAAAAGACTGGATTACCAAAAACTGTACCAATAATTCATTGTTAACTTAATAGTATTAAATGTTGGAATTATAAACTGTTTTCGCAATGATAATGAAAATATTATATATTATTTTAGTTTTAGTTTAGTTTTAAGATCCTAGTTTTTAAGTTATGTACCGGACCTATGTACAGGTAATTTTATTACCTCCAATAGGCAGAAATTATTTTCTGTACACGTGTATCTGGATGTTAAATAAATAAAAAATAAAATAAATAAAATAAAATAAAATAAAAGTAAAATAAAATAAAATTAAATAAATGTGATCAACTGATTAATCGGTATTTCTGGTTACGCCGATTGATGTTAGTGTATGGGTTATCTCTAGTGTTTGGTTGTTTGTTATATTTGCTAATTTCTTGGGGGTTGTACTCCCTAATCCTGAATTTTTAGGTAAGTTGTACATGTTTTTTAATTGTAAGTCCGCCATGCATTCCAGTAATTTAATTACTCAATTATATCTAAATGATAACAAAAAGGTAAATGTGAACTCATATAGGTATATACCATGGACACAGTTTATCTTGACATTCGGTGTCATGCCTTAAAATGGCTATTTTGCTTAAATGGACGAAGTTTTTATTTATTTTTAAAAAAACTTCTTATAGTGTTTCAGTACCATCATGATATCCTTGCAGGGAGTCCTGAAAGTATATAATGATTTAGGACTTTCAGCAATCTTTAGGATTCGCCTTTAAATACATAAGATAAAATTCCTATTTCGTTTTAGAATAACCATGTGCCATGGCAGGCAGATCCTGCACATCCAGTACAGTAACTGATGCTAGTGATGGGTCAGCATCTTTCTTAGAGCCCAATATCACCACTTCTATTGGGTTCCCAATAGTTCCTACAGAAAAGAGAACAATTTCATTTTATGGATAGAAACCTGTGTACACAAGACTACCAGAAGCAGTTTCCAGAATTCATTTTATTTAAAGTTCATATAAATGTAATAATCTAATATTTGCACAAGAATATACATATTTAAAGGAATTAGAGCTTTGATTGCATTTAATGTAGCCATTCATTAGAAACCATAACTATTTATGCCGATGATAGTTTATCATTAAGATTCATTGTGGCTTCAATTAAATAACAATTTAATTCAATAATTTATTATGCTTTAACTAACTAAGTTTTAATACAGATTTAATGACTTCTTATGTTTTAATTAATTTTAAGCATGTTTGCATAAATAAATTTAAGACAATCATTTATTTGACCATAGCTGTAATTGCAAATACAGTACCCCATTGGCTCAATGTTTAACCCATTCACAATATGAAAGCTTTTTCTCTGTGTATTAGTACATTTAAAGTCACGTCAGTTGCTTTGCTGAATAGGCATTAGGTATTCTTTGGTCCATTGAGATGCTGGTTTATTCCATGTTCATCTACTTTAATGTTTTGTATGTGTTTTTGTTGTTTCTACGGATTTTTCTACGTTATAGCTATAAATACTTATCCGAATTTCGCAGATAACCCTTGTATCCTCGTGATTGACCTCTTTCAGTTTCCCGCCACAATGGCAGGTGGATGGCAGGGGTGACACTTTGCACTTTAGTCCTGGTCAGTGAGGTCTTTATGCACAGAATAATTACCTTTTGGGTATTCTGGATTTAAAATGCACTGTTTACTCTGTCTCGTTTGTGGAGCGATAGAGATATACGTCTGACGGGTACAAGTGATAATGTCGTACTGACATTGTATAAAAATTGATTTGTTTATTAAAAATATCTAGTAGGAGCCAAAATATACGAATCCTACTGCAAACTCTGCTTTGGAGTCGGGTTAAATGATAATGAGTCATGTTGATCATCTAATTTAGCGGCCGTTGCACATCCGTCAAAGGCAAGCACTTGCGGCGTTGCGACCTAGCCGAACAAAGTCAAACCACCCCGACAGACAACACAGGAAAACGCGTAGGCTATGTGGCGTGGCATTGTGGCCTCGAGCCGCAAAAAGCAAATTAGCGTGGCAACCGGTGCTGTTTGGGCCTGCTGCTGCTCCTGGTGATTGTCCCCGGCATAGGAAACATTCCGCAAATTAACCGTCTTTGCCGGTTACCGCACGACGAAAAACCCAACGAAAACAACTAATTTTCAACTTTCGGGACTTCGTTATCCAATAACTGTGGACGAACTGAGTCCCTAATTCTATTTAATTAAGTTACAATTACACCATGTATCTGCAAATCAAAAATCTTATCTAAATTTAGATCGAAAGCGTCAATAAAAATTTTTTTTGTTTTATTTGTGTACAAGTTTGCTTTGGGATATTTCTGAGCTCGACTGCGCCAATAAACAATCAGAATATTAGATATTCGCGAAGAAGAGGAAATTTTGTTCGAAAGCACTTAACTTTTTGCCTTCGTGTGCATATGTAAACAAGGTGAGGGGAAAACAGTTTTGCTGTTTATCGCGCTTTTCTGCTTTTATTCCTTTTTATCCGCAAAGGTCGAGGAAAATTCCCTCCTTCCTTTTATTAGATTATATCGGATTATATTTGTTCTGTTTTCGAATAAATAAGAGAGACTCTTAACGTAAGGTAGAGCGGTCTAAAAGTGTTTTTATGAAAAAAAATTTCTAGGTTAAAAGTAGAAGCTTTAAACATTGATAGGATATGATAAAACATTGTTGTCTTTTTCCTGTGGCGCGAGTTCATCGCATTTTAGCAAAAATCCTTATGCCATCTAAACCTAAAAAATAAAGAATCTTTCAGATGTATCACTTGCGTACTATTGCACCACATAGCTTATCTGCAAACATTTGAAGTAGGTCAATATGCGATTTCCCACACTTGTCAAGATTTTCGCTATTGCGAAATTATTGAGGATCTGACCTGAAAAGTTCGATGTTAATAAAGCGTTTTAATCCTGGAAAAGTGCTGAGCAAACTAGAGATACACTGAAAGCGATAATTTAAATTTTTAATATAATTTTTCCATTTTTATAACTGCCTCTGAATGTGGGCCTCGCTACGGATCAGATAGCACTGGCAACGTTTCCAAGTTAAATTAAAAATGAAACTATTAACTCTATTAATGGGAAATAGAAAGCATTTATACTACTTAAGTTAAGACATTCATTTAAAAAATGTTTAAAAGTTTCTGGAGATCAGCTTTGTTATTTCAAATAGAACACCCCATATATTTTTACATTTTTAAATTAAAGGTGTCAATGCAGTGTCAGGTGGTATTGCAAAGTGGCAGGAAGTGCCTTAGTTTGCATTTACTTCAATGGAAGTTTACCTGGTTTTAAATGCAAGAAGTGCCTAAGTCACCATTTTGACAGATGCAATGCAACATGTGCCTTAGTCCACGTTATTTAAATTAGATAAAATACTTATATCTGAGCAAATTTTCTATTAAGCTGTGTTAATAATTTGTGTCTCTGAATAAAAACATGACTATGGCAGACAAGTAAAGTAGAATAAAACAACTTGTGTTACCTTAAAACATACAGGTAACCGTTTTTTACAATGGATATAGGTACACAGAGAAAAAGCTTTAATATTGTGAATGGGTTAAACATTGAGCCAATGGTGTACTGTATTTGCAATACCTGAATTACTGCCATTTTCTTACATTTATTTGTGCAAACCTGCTTAAAATTAGTTCAAACATAAGAAGTCATTGAATTAAATTGTGATTCTATTAAATCAGTATTAAAATTTAGTTAGTTCAAACATAAGAATTATTGAATTAAATTGTTATTTAATTGAAGCCACAATAAATCTTAATGAAAAACTATCATTGGCATAAATTAAAGTTATGGTTTCTAATGAATGGCTACATTAAATGCAATCAAAGCTCTAATTCTTTTAAATATGTATATTCTTGTGCAAATATTAGTTGTATAATACATTTATATGAACTTTAAATAAAATGAATTCTGGAAACTGCTTCTGGTAGTCTTGTGTACACAGGTTTCTATCCATAAAATGAAATTGTTCTGTTTTCTGTAGGATCTATTGGGAACCCACTAGAAGTGGTGATATTGGGCTCTAAGAAAGTTGCTGACCCATCACTAGCAACAGTTACTGTACTGGATGTGCAGGATCTGTCTGTCATGGCACATTGTTATTCTAAAACGAAATAGGAATTATATTGTATGTATTTATAATGTAATATACTTTCAGGACGCCCTGCAAGGATATCATGATGGTACTGAAAGACTATGAGAAGTTTTTTTATAAATAAAGAAAAACTCACTCCATTCAAGCAAAATAACCAATTTAAGACATGACACCAAATATCAAGATAAACTGTGTCCATGGTATATACCTATATGAGTACACATTTACCTTTTTGTTATCATTTAGATATAATTGAGTAATTAAATTACATGGCGGACATACAGTTAAAAAACATGTACAACTTACCTTAAAAATTCGGGATTAGGGAGTACAACCCCCAATAAATTAGCAAATATAACAAACAACCAAACACTACCTACACCAGCGATAACCCCTACACTTAACATCAATCGGCGTCACCAGAAATACTAATTAATCGGTTGATCACATTTAACTATACGCACTTACGCGATTGCAGGTTGCCGATATGTGGTGTGGCAGGGGCTGCCCTGGCGCGTTTGTCTGAATTTTAGCAATCATTTAATTAAATATAGGCCGCATTGAAAAAACGGGAATGATAATTAGGAAAATTACAAGTATTTTTCAAGACAGTGAAAATATTGGTATTCACTGTAAGACAGTGATAACTTACTTTACCTTAGTTTCCATTGGAATAAAAATCATAAACATTAAAAGAAACAAAGACTATTCTTATTTCATTTGTTTTTAATTTTTGGTTGAAGCATTATAACTTTTAATATAAATCGATTTTATATTTAATTAAATATTGTTAATTTTACCTTGATCAGATATACTTTAAATACAAAAATATAAAGAGCCATTCACACTATAACAAGTAATTTTAACTTCATAATATTTTGTTATGGACTGAATATAATATTTGTAAAAACATCCCTTTCCCTCAATTTCTCCAAACATATTTTATTTAATAAACTTTAACTTTTATTGGAGAAATGAAATCAATCAATTATAGCATTATTATTGACTATATCAAAACGTTTTTTCTATGTAAACCTATAGCTCTTAAGTAGGTTAATACTCTAAACCAATTTCTGATCTTTGCCTAACATAAACATAATAAACTATCGAACAAAAGTAATAGCCTTCTGCAAGCCACAACAGTTAAAATTGCTCTTAACATTTGTCTTTTAATTAATTTAATAAAAATGAATGCAACATTCTTATTGTTAGAAAAGAATCAAAAAACGTAAATACAATTTCTACCACAAAACGTAGACAACAAAACGCTCGGGCAATACATTAACTAGAATTTTTCAACAATTTTTGCATTACTTCGGTAATAAACATTAACAACTAAACATTGCCGACCATTGAAAACTATATATCGATAGTTTTCGACCTCTAGACTGAAGAAATGGTTTCGCACATTGGTGCAAACAATGCGTTCAGCATTTTCGATTTCAGAAAACTATCAGTGTACAAACCAACCAAACCCCATTCATGAACCCCAATTGAATGGGGGTATTACTAAATCCCTGGTTGAGGGGGGTTTTGATTGTACTTAGTTTTGGGGCAGTTTAATGTCCCCCAAAAACCAAAATGTCCTTGTCCCACAGATATATCAAAAATTTTGAATTGTTTTAGGATAATAAGAGAAGAAAGGAAATAAAGAAAATAAAATAAAAAAAGAAAGAAGATTTCCATGAAGAAGCAAAAAAGAAGAATAGAAGGGAGCATAATAACATGATATATTTTTACAAATCTTCCTCCAGAACCGAGAAGAAAAACAGAACGAAGATGAAAAAAAAGGGAAGAAGACAGAGAAAAAGCAACGAAGAAAAACTCATTATACTTTTACACTTTTACATTTCTAGAATTAGAAAACAAAAAAGAGAAATATAAAAAAAGGAAAAAGTAAAAAAGAATAAAGAATACATTTCTCTCTCCTGAACTCTTAAAGAAATATACATAGTCATTTGTTCTGGATAAATGGTGTTGCAAGAATACCAACTTGCCTTGCCTAACTAACCTTTGAATGGCGATTTATTAAAGAAATGAAAATTTATAAAAAAATCGCGTCGCAATTTATTTAAACGAGGTTAGTTCTGCCGGTGGCAACAAAACAGTTTTGACACAATGGAACGTTTTGGCGTTTCGGGATTTCAACGACGTTTCCCACTTCTTTGTGTGGATGTAGGTGTGTGTGTGTGTGTGCAAAGTTCAAACACATTCAATATAAAATAAATTTTATTTTCGCACCGATCCACAGTGGGCTAGAGAGCCAATTTAACGCGAAGAAATTATTTGGTTAAGTAATTCTTAATTAATGTTAATTTTTTTGGTCTTATTGATAAAGTTTTAATAAAAATTACTTTTACTATCAATAGAAAAACAAATCGACAATATAATACTTTAACAAAATTATATTTGTGTGATGGCAAAATTAAGATCTATAGTTTTAATGAGTAAATTACAAAAATATAACTGAACTATATAAAAATAAAACCTAATTGTTACGTATGACAGTATTTTATACAATAATATTACTTCTGGGCTTTCAGCGTTTTTCTATATTTTTTGAAAAAAATTAAATTTTTGAATTAAGTTTTTTCCGAGATCCATTTACTTTTGTAAATGCATAATCATATAAGTAATTTAAAATCAAATTTCTATTAAAATGCTTCAAACAAAAAATATTTGTGGCGCCTACTAGCACTTGATTTTAGATTTATTTAAAAGAATTTAAAAGCTATTAAAAACACTCAACAGAGAGTGTGAGAATGCGTGACATTTTTTAAAACCTTAGTATTGTTCAGTATACATAAAAAATATGCAGCGCTTTCTTTATTGAGGTAGGGACAGTACAATAATTATAAAAACTTACCATTATTTGTTTCAGCCATAACGTATGACAGTATTGAATACAATGATGGTCAAAAATTAAAAATAAATTAGGAATTAACATTGTAAGAGAAGCAAAACCTTCACGCGCAATTTACCAACACAAAGCAAGTAATTATAATTCTTAAATTTTGACTGGTTACCTGATAAAAATTCAACAGATTTGAAGGTGATATAACAATATTTGATTTGCTACAGATATTAAAGAATTCAAAATTCACTAAATTTTGTCGAAATAAAACACTTACTCATTTTAAATTTTCGCGCGCTGGAAGCGCTCTCTAGCCTACCGCGGTGGTGGCAAAAAGTATTAATATTCACTAATAGTTATCAGTAATTAATTAAAAATTATTAATTGTTATTAGTAGCTTTTTAATTGATGGTTTCCATCACCAATGTATGACAATATTTAATACAATGATATTTCTTCTGGGCTTCCAGCGTTTTTCTATTAAAAAAAAATTGAATAATTTTGTTTTTTCGAGATACATCTATTTTTGAAAATGGGTAGTCTACTAAGTAATTTAAAACTAATTTTATATTGAAATGCTTCAAACTAAAACACTTTTCACAAAACTCCGTATAAGTTAGGGATAATGTATTAACTGAAAAAAAATAAACAAACCATATTTGTTGCGCCTACTAGCACTTGATTTAAGATTTATTTGAAAGACAGAACGGTAAGCTATTAAAAAAACCTAAACACAAAGTGTGACAGTGAGTGACATTTTTTAAAACCTTAATAATGTCCATACATACATGTATGCATTAAAAGTATGCAGCGGTTACTTTATTAAGGTAGTGACAGTACAATAATAATAAAAACTAACCATTATTCGTTCCAGCCATAACGTATGACAATATTTAATACAATTATAGTCAAAAAGTAAGAATAAATTAATAATAAACATTGTAAGAGAAGCAATACCTTTACGCGCAATTTATCAACAGGAAGCAAGTAATTATAATTCCTAAACTTTGAATGGTTACCTGATAAAAATTTAACAGATTTGAAGGTAATTTAAAGATGTTTCATTATCTACAGATATTAAAGAATTCAAAATACTCTTAATTTGGTCGAAATAAAACACTTACTTATTTTGAATTTCTTCGCGCTAGAAGCGCGCTCTAGCCTACTGTGCGATCGAGAGAAACTTTTACCGCACTTCATAAGCGTAAATAAACCGTTTAGCCGAATTGAATCGAAATTTTCAAGAAACTATTATACAAGAATAACACCTAACGAGATTTTTTCCACTGCTAGGCTTTTGAGTTTTATAAACACATAATCTTGCATTTTTGAAAAATTACTCTCTTCTAGTCAATCGCTGGTTATGTTAAAACAAATTTCCTATGTTTGCGCTGTTTTATTTTTATTATAGCTAGCCTTCCTATTTCTTTTGTAAAGATATGCGCAATTTTCTAGTACATTTAATAGAGGAAGACTACCGTCTTCTGGGCAATACTGGAAGTAGCGAGGAAGTAAGGACAGGAAGTACTCACTATCAAGCTTCCCTGACTGAGCTATAGGCACCCAGGAATGCATCAAAGGATTCAAACTTACCAGGAGGGCATGCTAGTTGTACAGCACCACCCAATGAAACTTCTAATTGTCTACCAGTTGAACTAAGTTCGCCTATATCAAAATCTGGTTCTTGGGTAACTTCCATTTCATCTGAAACAATAAAAACCATTCAACAGGGAAAAGAAAAATTTACCTTATAAACATGTTTTGCAATCCTAACAGGAACAATACGAAGTGTAGCGTTTCTGAATATTTTGTATTCTTAAACTAGATAAATGGGTCGTTTTCAAAAAACACCCGCCTTCCGCTGTCCGTAAGTTTAAATTCCAATAACTTTGTTAAAAATTATCGGATCTTATTGATTTAAAAACCAAGTGAAAGACTAACAAGCCCTTAGTAAACTCTTTCAGAAAATTTTTGTTTAGTTATTTCAGAATAATTTTTTTTTAATTTTGAAACTTTTGAAACACATATTTTCGCATGTCCCATTAGCGTTTTATAAAACTTACATACATGTTTTTTTTAAATATTGAATAACCAGAACTTTGTGTTGCTTTATAGCAATCCATAACATCCTTAGTCAATACAGTAAACAATTTATATATAAAATAATTAATTTTAATCTACTTTTTTAAAATTTAACTCATGTCCCAGACATTTTTTCCGTTGCGTTACGTCCGTCGCGTTACCCATAGAATATTAAAAAAAACATATATATGGCAACTTTTTGGTACTCACGTGATCAACAAATGATGTTCGGACGTACACATTACCCAGCTGAATTTATTTATTCAATCAGGAAGAAGATATCGGTTGAAACAGGTGCGGGTAACGCGAATGTAATAATTGTTTGTCCGCTAAGTTACTCAAAAAAATAATAAAAATAATGTAAGAAAAAATACTATTCTTCATGTTTATGTTTATTTTAGGGCACTAAAGCTCATTGAGAGTAATTAATGACTGTAATGTCTTATTATTATTTTTTAAATATGGTTTCACAAAACTTTGTCCACTGCGTTACCGAGTTCACTATGTTACCTTATGGTAACGCAATGGAATTTAGGGTAACGCAATAGAATTTGTCGACAACACCGTCGCTTTTATTAAAAGTAGTTTATGATTAACCAATTTAAAATTATTTGTGATTACAACTCATGATATAGATTACATCCAAGGGAAAATTCCACGCAATATACAAGTACTAAAAGGGACCTTCACCAGCTTATAGTCAAAGAAAAAGGGTATCTACAATTTAGAAATCTAAGTTGTTATTCTGCAAGTGAGCACCACTACAAGGGATTTTGTTTATGCATTACTCTAAAATCGTACCACCCTATATAGTTTCTTTTTTACGTTATCTGATTAAGTCCTTTTGTGTACCCCTGTCCTTTGTGATACCAATGTCTATTTCGTAACTTTTTTAGTTTATGTTAAAAAAAATACTTAAAATGATTTTTATACACTATCACTTGGTAATACGTCTTTATAAATTAGAATTTAATTCACTAATACAATGACTAAAAGAAAATATTAATGGTATTGTTTTTTTAACAAAGAATCGGAATGGTTTCTTTTAAAAAGTAACTTAACGAAGATACATATTTAAAAAAAAAGCATACAATTTTTAATAAAAAATAAAATAAAAAATTGGAGTCAAAAGTTTGTGAACTAAGTACATTTTATTTCAAATTATTTTTATAAAAACTTTTTTTATTGAATTAAATTTTGGATTTCAAATTGGTAAAACAGTGGAGACATATAAAGCTAGATAAACACATATTTCTGAAAAAAACGCAAAAAAAAATTAAAAAGTGCACTGCCTGTCTTAAATGTAAGTAAAAAAAACTCTAAACATTTATAAAAATCCAACCAAAAATATTTTGATCTTCATTTTCCTGAAAGCGGGTGTTTCTTGAAAATGACCCAAATATACCTTGTGTATTTTGATTACTTAATGTAAATACCAATAAATTGTTTACGTGTTAACAAATTGCCTTACATCAATTCTTTTACGACATGAATTAGTTAAAAAGCGTTTAAATATGAGTTAACATAATATACAGGCATACTTTACGAGCTCATATTTTATTTAAAGCTCTATAGTAATATATTATTAAGTTTCATAAATATTATCGATTTATTACCAAACACGACATAAATATAAAATTTATACTGCCATTAAGAGTTTGTTGCCACAACTGATAAAAGTATGTTGATTTTTTGCCTTCCATTTGCATTTATTCTCACTATCTTATCCTTGCTGCAAACTTAATTAATTCCTCTTTTTTAGTAGTGTACCTTTAAAGTGCTTTAAAGAATTTGCATATAAACTCCTCACATGCATTTATTTATCAGACGGGGTTTTAATTTTATTAGCTCCTTTTTGATCCTGTTAGTTAATTAGAATGTCAAGTAGCTGACCTTTTTTAAATTAATTAAACTTTTTTAAATATTTTAATTTATTAGAGGACCAATCTGTTTTCTTGACATTTGTTTAATTAATTTTTAGCCTGAGCGGCTTAGAAGTTTAGTTCAATTAAATGTATATCCCGCATGGTCTAGTGTCTAAAATGTTGTTTTATTTTAAATAAATCCATATTTCATTGCTTCCACACTCTACATTTTGTTTAAATTGAGAATATGAACTTTGATGTGTGCTCTCTTCATCCTTGCGTCAAAAGATCCTAAACTCTCTGTGACCGTCTTAAACTTGGTAAGGCGACCATTTTGACAAACATTCGAAAACTAAAATATTCGCTATTACTTATTTACTACAGTTACACACGACTTCGTTTTAAACTAAAGGATAATGATTTGCAACAGCGCCGGGTTATAAAACGAATACGTTGTTAATTAAGTGTTGCCTGGCTCATCCACGAAACTTCACCAACTAATCTAGCCGTCGCTGGCCTCTATTTATTAGACGCTATAATCGTTAGTCACACCTTTATTTCGCTCGTTAATTTCTTTTTTTTTTCGGACGGGTCTTTGAAATTAAACTGTTGAAACACATGACCATAAATTTTAACGAACAATAGTTGCGCTGGTTTATTTGATTGTATCGGAATTAAATCAAATGGGTTTTGAGGCATTTTATGCATTTTCTGTGTTACAAAATCTAACCAACATTCTACTGATAAAATCAGTATTTTCTTATTCGGTCTCCCGCGCACTTTATTTCATAGTGTTTTAAGGGAAGTAATATTTTCACTTTAACCCACTTGTCGAATAATGATGACATCTAATTAGATTAACCTGAATACAACACTACCCATAATAGAGGCGCGTGATGTCGAAATTTGGTTTGAAATCTGAAATGCCTTTTAATGTATTGCCATCGAGACAAACTGCTCTTGAGAAGCTAGCACGCGGGAGTATAATAAAGCAGATTAAAGTATTAGCTGTAAAAAGTACTTACAGCACAATCAAATAGTCTTAGGGCACTTTCCTCCAAATTTTGTTCCATAAAACATATTTTTAAGAACCCTTAAAATGACTTCCTTTTATAAAGCAAAGTTAAAACTTACAAGTCTCTTCTTGTGTCTAATAAAGCTTTTTAATAAAGTAATATGGTTCTAAGAACAATTCACATTTGTGATAACTCCCATAAACCCAAAGTAAAAGTATGATAAAGCTTTGATATCATATTTAGGTAGCCATGTGTTATTAAGTCTTAGGACATTAGGTTGTTCAAAAATTCTAAATCAAAAGCCTTTTTCTAATGTAGGTAAGTTTTTCTTATGGGTACTAAACTAACGATGTCTCGAAGACAGAACTTTAAACAATGAAAACAACTGCGTTTTTTCACTTTTGGTTTAGACTTTCTTAAAAACCTGATGTGAAAAATTCTGAAGTTGAGAATTTCTCCATTTTTACTTACATCTAACATTCAAAAAGTATCCTATGCTGCTAAACCGGCCCAAACGGTGCCTGGAGATGCATTTGTACCACCCGCTGTGTTCTCTTCTGATCTCGGTGAAGTTGAGAAACCCATCAGGAGTTTGCTGTACTGGCGGGCTTGTATCATCCTTTTGCCATACAGGCAGTGCTTTCGGATTGGCGTCAACATCGCATTTTAGGGATACGGGCATTCCCTCTCTGATTGGAAAGCCGAAACCTGGCTCGCGCGAAATCGCAAATGAGGGCGTATCTGTAACAAAGAGGATTCTTTAAAGTATGGATTTATATATAAACATAACAATAATAATAATAATATTAAAAGAACCGTATGTCTGACGACGTTCGGTACAATCTCATGTCCCATCTATTAAGAACCAAAAACCGACAAGCAGATCCCGGAAAACCATCAATACATATAACGCCCGTGGAAACCTAAAGCAGAACATAGTAATAATAACACTATGATAGTATTACAAACTTTTTTTTCCTAACATTAAGTACTCCAGCTTAGTTTAACTAATTTTGGGCCGCTGATTTCAAAAATGTAATTAGTTTTTCTCTAGGACGTCTACGATTTAAAATAATTTCGTAATAAAGTCCTCTGCTCAATCACCTCAAAAATTAAGTTTTTTGTTGGTATTTTAATTATTTATTAAATTATTTTGTCTTAAATTTATCTTGAATGTACTAAAAGTATTTGGTATACGGCAAATAGATCATATTTATCTTAACAATACTAAAATTTTAATGTATTTTATGTAAAAAAACACCATTATTTAACATTTTTTGTAGTTTATTTTAATTATTAAATTGAAAGGGCAACAAAGTAAACAAGTTTCAGTATTTTTTATCCAAATTAAGCCCTCAAAATTTAATGCATTGCATAACTTTGCTTTTTTCTACCTTAAATTTATTAAATCGTATCAAATATCAAATTGGATTATAGTAATATTGTGCTTATTCGTCATCAACGTCGTACATCTTTTGCTGCAAATTCCAGCAAATGTCTCCTAGCAATGAATAGATTTGTACCAATGGTCTAGATTTGCAATTACTTGGTGAAATCGTTCTCCATGTTCATCAGTTCGGCAAATTTATCAGGAAGGAAAAAAAAGAAAATGTATTTTAAATTGGCGCCAATTTTAGGCCCGATATGAACCAAGAACATTTTCAATGACAGCTTTAACACTGCCTAACACAAGCTCGTCAACTTTGAGAGCATTTTTGAATGCTTGATCTTTCATTAAACGTCGTATTTCAGGTCCATTTAATATTCCTGAAAAATTAAAGTTGTAGGTACATCTCATAAAATTTTGTAATGAAATATTGCGTTGGTTTTTCTTGGGCGTAAAGGTACCGCAACAAAAACAAAACAAATTTACAACGAAGACATAAATGTTCGTCTACTTTCTCTTTCTCTGCTACTTCCATTACCACTTCCATTTCCTGCTCTTTTTTCATTTTTGGTTCTTAAAATCACTTTCAAGTAAAAATACAATTTAAAGTTTAAAAGTAGATAAAGGCGCCTTTATACTTTCGATTCGATATTAAATTTTGATAAGACTGAATAAGATTCGATATTAAATTTTTGGGTACTTTAGGCATGATGTGAATAAAAACATATCAAATAATAGGCGAAGAGTAATGCTTATACCGAAACCCATTTACTGTGTTGCCTTTTCAATTTAATTAGTAATTAAAAAAACGACACAAAAATTTCAAAAAATGATACTTTTTACCAAAAAAACATTATAATTTTAGTTTTGGTATTTAATAAAGCACTTCTCTGCAGAAATGTGCTTTATTAAATATCCCTTACATAATACTACTATAGTATACGTATATACAGTATACAATGGAACAAACAAAATTTCTATTTGACATTTATCTACCGATGACTTTGTATGGAGTCCCTGTATATTTTTGACAATAAACGTCAAAAATATACCGAAAATCCAAAATAGATTTAAGGCAAAATAATTTAATAAATAATCAAAATATTAACAAAAAACTTACATTTTGAGATAATTGGGCAGAGCATTTTATTACGCAATTATTTCGAATCCTAGACGTCCTGGAGCAAAACGAGTGGCATTTTTAAAATGATCAGCCCAAAATTAGGTAATATAGGTGGGAGTACTCAATGTTAGCAAATCGAACTATATATATTTATACATTTATGCATAGGGTTGGGAAAATTTCACTTTTTGCTTGTTCTTGAAATTGCACTTAAAATTTTCATGACATTTATGAAATTTATTAAAATTTCCTAAATTTCTGAAATTTCATGAAATCTATGAAATTTATTGAAACTTTCAATAAATTTTAATCACTTTAAGTGTAATATATTAATATTGAAATAAGCCCACTCGGGGACCATGGCAAATTGCCTCTCTTACCTCCTACCCCTCTGTGGGCCCCTGCACCAATAATATAAATAGTAAATACATATGTTTACCACAAATTTCTTGAGATTTCCTTTTAAAATATTTTTAAAATTATTAAAACTAAAAGATATAGCACTTTTTGGTAAGCTAATGAGATTGTGCCACTTTCATAGTTTTATATTTATATATTTATTATTTTTATATATTTTACTGAAATTTTACGAAAATTGAAGAAACTTCATCAAAATTTTATGAGCCAAAGGCATTTTATATCCGTTTTCCGATGCAATTATAGCAAAAGTAAAAGTTTAAATTAATCATGACTTTTAAAAAAAATTTAATTTCTAATTTAATTTACAAATTAAATTATTTAAATTAATTTATGCATATAAGTAACAATAATTACTTATAGTGTATTCAAATCCAAGCCGAACTAAACAAAAACGCCCAGACGCCTGATAACTCGTTCTTATTGGTCGATTCGGAATCTGTTGTAAATTATTATTAAAGGTCCCAGGGGAGGCCGCATGTGAAATTTATGCGAAATTTTCAGTAAATGACATTTCTTTAAGTTTCACAGGCAATGTTGAAATTTTCGGATTGAAAATTTCATTTGAAACTAAATGAAATATTTCAAGTTTGAAAGTTTCAAAGTTAAAATTTTCATTTGGAAATTTTAACTGTCCCAACCCTATTTGTGCAAAGAGAAAATACAATATAACAATATATGGTACAATACACAATGCAGTGGCATGCATTATGTACCTAATCGAAAGTTCTTTTTAGGTGGAGAGAATCAATACTCTCAATCTGTAGTGTGTGTTCAAGAAGCCAGCAAACATGGCTGCATACTACATAATTAGCACGATGCTGAAGCGATAAGTCAATAGAGCAAGTCTCGAGCAGATGCACCCCAAGTTTGTTGTGTCGGTGTTTGCGAAAGGACCGTCGACGGTCTCTGTTTGCGTTTCAGTTGGTCAAGATCTATTGACCGAAACTATTAATCTTGCCTGGATATGCGGCCGGTCCAGGTCTTCGACTAAAAGTTCCCAATAACAAGGGAATGCGTTCAAAGATCAAGGGTCAATATTAGAAGACAAATTACCTACAAACCAAACCATAACTTATCGAGTGTCTTGTGTGTTTGTAATATAATTTGAGCTCAAGTCGAGTAGTTTGCTGAACTTGCCTAAACCGATATAAAATAAAACTACCTCCATCTTATATCGACAGTTTATTTAATTAATTAATTAATTAATTAATTATTATTTGATCCTATCGTGCAAAAGGAAGTTAAGAAAAAGTTTTGAACTTACTAAACAATAATGTTTTAATCAATAGCTTTGTTCTTGGATTAATTTTGAAAAAGTTTGGAACCATTTCAAAACTACCCAAAGGTTTGTTTTAAATATAGTATAACTTTGAGTTAGAATATCAATCTCACAATATTGGATAATTTGTTCTGGAGTAAGGCATCATACCACCTAAGATAACCAATGAAATGATTTCCCTCTTGAAATAAGACGCCGGCCGGTCGCTCAACTGCAATCTGCATAATCAGTTTGCAGTTTTAGTTAGTGTTAGGAAGTGTATCATTGTGAGTAGTACCACATTTCTGGTGAGTAATTATTGAATATTATTTTTCCGAATAGGTAGGTAGGTATTTGCAAAATTGTTCAGGGACTGTGATAAATCAACAATTATGACCTGGTGATCAAATGAGGGTAAAAAGTGTTTCTATGTTCCTACTGTGCTACATGATTGATTACCTTACTATTTACTTTGGTTTGTAATTTATGTTTACTTTATGTTTTTAGTTTATATTAACATAGTTCTATCCTTACAAGATTTTTGTGTTGGTCGCTGAATACATATTTAATCTTTCGACATTTGTACTATTATAAGTGGAGACGCACTTCATGTTGAATTATATCTTAGAATTAGCTATACGAGTTTTATTTATCAGTTTGTAGTTTATGTTTATGTTTAGTTTAGGTATTCTATTTTCCATATTTTCTGTATAAGGGTGATTCTACAAAAGTTGGGCAACTTTTGACCTCATTTTGTTTATATAGTTTCGGAGAAAATTAAACAGTATTTTGTTATGAGAACATAGATAATATAATAAATATTCTGTTCCAGACCGGGCCAGTCACTTTTTCAAACAGTTTCTGAAATATCTGTGTTTTCTAAATTTGAATGCAAGGGAAGTGACGAGTATACCAGGGTACTAATTAAATACATAATTTATTGGAAAATAAAAGACAACTTAAACATATTATACATTAAATATCTTAAAATCTTAAAATATCTTAAAATCAAATGCTGGTGGATTTTGGGTATACCGATATCTCAATTATTAGATATGGGACCCACACCAAATTTATATGAGTTTATAATGACATTAAATAAACAAGTTCTGCGCAAGCAGAATTTGAATTGAAGTTTGCGAAAAAAAGATAACCAAAACATCGAACATGAAACTGACGACACGGTACTGATGAATGGGATACAAATTTGAGATTATAATTCGGAATTAAGTATTTTACTGATATTTTTTATTAGTGGATGCTACTTATCAACAAATCATATATAGCCTTATATAAAATACAATGAAATATATATACGTAAGAAAATAACTACTCACCACAGTACTGAAATTTTGACTGGAACTATACGTGCATTTACCACAACTTCGCCGCTTGCATTGTTTTCAAGATGACTGTCGTGCAAAGGGAGGGCTCTGTAGGTAATTTTTTTACCAACACTTGAGTTAAAACGAGGACTTGACGTTTAAATATTTCGCAGGAATTTTGAATTTTAACATTGGACACAGAACTGACGGGTAAAAGTGAGTACAAAGATTATCAATTTTTTAAAAATTGCTATTATTCGAATCTTTGATAAAATATGAAAAATACATTATTTAATGTTTTATAGTTTGTGGTGAAATTGAAAAATTTAAGATAAATTGAATATATTTTAAAATAAAATCCCTCAAATATTTGATTCAGGAGTTGTGACACGCCAAGGTACTGATGTTTTGAATATTTATTATGTTTTTCAACAAACGTGCTTTTGAAAAAATACATTAAAATTGGGTGGACAAGTTAAAAAAAACCTGGATCTTTTGTAATATACTAAAATATTTACAAAAAAATATTAAAATACCTACTCAATTGACTGATGACATCAAGTTGTCCAACTTTTGTTAATTAAATTAATAATTTAGTTTCATTTTTCTTTTTACCACCCTCGCATTCCAAAAATTATTAAAATTTTTAAGTAAATTTGAGAAATTATTATTAAACAATGTTGTGTTATTATGTGCCAAAATTTGTGCAATTTCACCACAAAATATTATATTAAAAAAGTCTCTAAAATAAAATAAATTTACAACAATTTTTGCCAAAATTTTCCACAAATTGTCCCTTTTTAGCACCAATTTGTTGAAGGTCATACAATTATTTAACCAAATGCAACAAATTTTTCTCTGTCTAGCCTTTAACTTTTTTGTTATTAGGTTTGCAACACCCTGTATATCTTAGTATATTTATTAGGGTGGGTCAAAAAAACCGACTATTTTTTTTTACTTTGTACTCTGAAAAATCGGGTACTAGACACCTCTAGAGAATTCTCACCAAACATGAGCTCTTAATTTTGATAACAAGGTCCTCCGCTTTACAATTTTCCATTTTTTCCTCAGTATTAGAAACAAAAATTTATATCTCTTCGACAACTGTTCGTTAAAAAATAACTCTCCTTATATTCTTGTAGGAAATTGAAAGCTCTACAAAAAAGGTCTCTTACAATTTATTCGTAAACCTCACCGTTAAAAAGATATCGAAGGTTAAAGTTTAATTATTTTAAGAGAAATTTCTGTTTTGCTTATGAATTTTATAACTCGCTTACAAAAATTTTTTATGAATCGCGCAACTCATAGTTTTGTAGGAAATTAACTGCTCTACAAAAATGGTTTCTTATGATTTGTCGATTAAATTAAGCGTTTAAAAGATATTCATCGTCAAACTTCAATGCATACTAATTTTAACAGTTTTTGACGAATTTGTATAAATTTTCGTAAAACTAAAAAATTAAATTGAAATTTTTCGAATTATTCATCAAAAACTGTTAAAATTAGTATGCATTGAAGTTTGACGATGAATATCTTTTAAACGCTTAATTTAATCGACAAATCATAAGAAACCATTTTTGTAGAGCAGTTAATTTCCTACAAAACTATGAAATGCGCGATTCATAAAAAAAATTTGTAAGCGAGTTATAAAATTCATAAGCAAAACAGAAATTTCTCTTAAAATAATTAAACTTTAACCTTCGATATCTTTTTAACGGTGAGGTTTACGAAAAAATTGTGAGAGACCTTTTTTGTAAAGCGTTCGATTTCTTACAAGAATATGATGAGAGTTATTTTTTAATGAACAGTTGTCGAAGAGATAAATTTTTGTTTCTAATACTGAGGAAAAAATGGAAAATTGTAAAGCGGAGGACCTTGTTATCAAAATTAAAAACTCATGTTTGGTGAGAATTCTCTAAAGTTGTCTAGTAACCGATTTTTTAAAGTACAAAGTAAAAAAAAAATAGTCGGTTTTTTTGACCCACCCTAATATTTATTTTACCGTGCTGTAGCCTTCATAAGTTTACAGAAAGACAAGTGATTAGATACTCTACTCTACTAATTCAATAAAAATAATAAATTATATATGAGTAAAATACAGTAGTTTTATTTCTTTCTACGTTTTATTGTCCAATGCTTTTTGTTAGAGAATCTGATATAATATATGTCAGTTCCATTACTATAACCAATTCGTATGGCACTAAAACTTTTAAAGTTGTCTAGCAGTTGAATCGCAAAGGGACAAATTTCAATAAATCTCAAATTTCCTTTCGGGACATGGACTTTTCAATATTGAAAGTAACAACAAACTTCTTGGAGAACTGTCTCGAAGACATCGGATATTGCAAACTGCGAACGAAAAACGTCGCTTTTCCTAGCGAATTTGCCTTTAACTTAATTAACTACATTTTGCTTTACAATTCTAATATTTGTGTTCAACACGAAGACTATTGCAAGCATTTTATATAAAGTGCATTCATTTTAAAGCAATAAGAAAAAAGTTTTATTACTTTTTAAAGTTAAGTGATGATAAAATATTGCACTACTTTTAAAAACTTTTATAAAAATCGAATAAACTGGTTTAAAAAGTTCTTCTCTCTTCATAAGACGTCATTTTGTCGCACGCGTCTTATGACATTCCGTAAAAAAGATTAATTTTATACCTTAAATTTAATTTGGTCGAATTTTACTTTAGATAGTTGGTATCACAGTCATTGGGTTGACAGTTAATGTCAAAATCTATTCGCCATGCCGTCCTTAATTTACTTATTTACAATAAGCGGCTGTTAATGTTAAAAGAAGAAAAAAGGATTTTCTTTGGTGTTAAACAAAATTTATTGCCAGAAAAGTCTCGTAAGTACCAAAAAAATCATAAAAATATTATAACCAATATGCAAAATATTATGCTGTTTAAAGTATAGCCAACCTATAAAATCAAAAATTTGGGTGGGATAAAGTATCTCATTACAGCACAGAAAGCGGTGTTATATTGAAGTCATTATAAACGCAAAATAGATAAAATATCGTCAAAAACTACCCCTTTGTTCGAAAAATTTAAAAAAAAATAAAAAATCAAAAATTTGGGTGGGATAAAGTATCTCATTACAGCAACGAAAGCGGTGTTATATTGAAGTCATTATAAACGCAAAATAGATAAAATATCGTCAAAAACTACCCCTTTGTTCGAAAAATTAAAAAAAAAATCAAAAATCAAAAATATGGGTGGGATAAAGTATCTCATTCACAGTGGTCCTCGATTAGCCATGGGTTTTATGAAAATGGCGCCAAAAAATAGGTTCAGATATTAGTAGGCATGTATATCAAGGTTACAAAAACGCTGCAAGTCAAATCATAGCTGATCATAAAAATATGTTTTTGTGATACTTTTATTTATGTTTACATTTATCCATTGTTTTAAATTAATTTAAAGAATTGGCACATAATTGGAGGTCACAAAAGTTTACATATAGGTATGTTCATTGATAAGTTGGCACTGAAATATTTGATTAACTTGTCAGTTGTCAGCCTAGGGTTGTCAGTTACAGTTTGCCTTAAAACACAAATCTAATAATTTTTGTCGGTTTTATTGTTACTTTTATGATAAAATGAACCCTATTGAAATTGTAAGCAACCATGAGCATAACAGCATGTGGGCAGAAAATTATTATGGGTAATACAAAATCGTCGAAATTTTTAATTACAGAATCCTAAGTTCCCAATTTCAATTTCCATCTGCAATACTTGTCGCCATGGTATCCCAAAATTTAAAAGCCAATTATTATGTAAAATTGTCCCCTGAATCCGAAAATACCGTCAAAAATTATGAAAGTGTAGCAGTTTTTGAGATAATATGTTTCAAAATGACGTGCAATTTAAGAGACTTTGAAAGCCCAGCTCTCTAAAAATGAATTAGTCAAAAATGACTAATTTAATAGTTATTATTGGCTTTTTCACTTGTACCATGGTTAACCATGGAATACCATGGTATCCCAAAATTTCTTATGTCCCCTGAATCCGAAAATGTCTTCAAAAGTTAAAAAAGTAGAACAGTTTTTGAGATATAGTCAATTTTCCATTTAATGTGAAACACCCTGTATATCAAGTGGTGTTTTTAGGTTGTGATGCCACCATAGATTCGAAAGCAATGTATAATCGTCAAACTACAAGATCAAGATTTGTTTTCAAAATATATTTAATATAAGATAAATACAAATCTGTTGTTTTATTAAAAAACATAAAAAATTAAAACCAGAAATATTTTTTTTTACTGTTCGATTTGACATCGAACAGTCCAATTAATCAAACTAACCTTCAAGACAACGATTTTATATGAAATACAAACAATTACGAGATCAATGGTAGTGCTAGAAGCAAATGTACACAATGAGATTTGGCACAATGGCTCGGAAGTGTGGAAGGTAATACTTAAACACACCCCCGGATCTGATCTTGAAGGATCTAGTAGACCGCCGAATAACCCGGAATTCCGGCTTATCCATTAATATAATGGACTGGCATCGAAAAGTTAACATCCGGCCATACTAATGCAACGCAGTTAAAAATGCATGTTTGCCAGGTTTGTACCTAATTTTAAATTAAATTTTTATTTCATTTCTACTAGAAATGTTCTGGTATAATTAAGATTGAAATTTATACGAGTATCGTGGGGTGCACTGAGGCAAAACTTAAGCAACCCATATAATAAAACTTATCTCATCGACTGTTTAATTAATATTTGATACTCTCTCACGTCACAAGATTTTACCGGTGGAATTTCAACGTAGTAGCTAATAAATTAAGTTTAAAACCTCTCGCATCATTCGAAGGATAATCCACTTCGGCATTAATAAAACTAAAACTTTATGTATAAAATCAAACGACCGGATGTTCGAGCACTTGCATTATCAAAAGTTTATTCATTTAATTTCATGTAATTGTCATGTTTGTGTCGGATACTTACTACAACTACGTTTAGTGTGTAGTCATAACCCAACTCAATTTTGCACATCACGCTAGTTATCAAGTGCAGGTAAACACAGTGGATATACTATTGCATTTTAAGAAGTTCAGGTCAATACTCCACAGGGTGGTCCAGGTTATAGTGTCCACAACAATTTTGACCCAAAAGTTATTAACCTGTGAATTTTTCCTAATTTCATCTGAGTAAACAGAAAGAAAAAACCGATGAAAAAATTAATTTTGTGGTTATGGAGTTTTTAAAATAGGTACTAAATTTTCTAATCATTGCTTAAGCTAATAGCTGGATGAGTAAATAAATACAGAAGGGTATACTGCCCTACTATGGAGAAAGGCAGTAACTGCAAAAATATGCAAAATGCGTTTTCTTGTGCTATGGTAAAGCTATGGACATTTTGTAACCGATTTCAACACAGAAATGCAGTCAAATATCTCATAAGCAGTATATATCTGCTTTTTATAAAAATGTAGTTTATGCTAATTTTCCACAAATTTCTTGTTTAGCAGTTACTGCCTTTCTCCATAGTAGGGCAGTATAGAGCTTTAAGGGCATAAAACTTTTGTATTTATTAAGTTTTTATTTATTTTTGCAAGAAATTTTTTACAACTGGTTGATATCTATGTACTCACAGAACACAAGTGTGTAACCAGTGGCGTATCACAAAAAATATAAAAAACTTCTAATGCATATTTTTTCTTTATCTTTGGAAAAATAATTTTTTTACACTGTATATTAACTTGAAACTTTGAAATATCTCAGTTGGTAAAATGTTTAAAATACAAGTTAAATAATTCAAGGGGGGAATTCAATCAGCACTAAAATTGGTCCTCATACTCTCCTCCTTATAGGGAGAACAGGGGGTAACTTTAAAATTTCCAATGTAACACCCTATTTTTTATTGCAGATTCGGATCATTCGTCTAGAAATAGGTAGATTTTGTCTAAAACATTTTTTCATATTTGTAATAGATGGCGCTATAATGAAAAAAAATCAATTTCGTTCTATTTTTCTTCTGTATACGATTCTGCAATAATTTTTGTATAAAAATATTACTTTTTTTGGTAATAATTATCTTATTAAATTAAATCTGATTTTTTTAAGTACCCACGATTTTTTAACTAATATTTAAGTTTCCTTTGGTTTAAGTTTTAAACATTATTTCATTCGGTGATAATTATCAATTGCGCACCATGGTCACTTTTTACCTGTCAGCTTAAATCCTTTAATTTAAAGGATTATTGTACTATTTTTAATAAAAATACCTCATTTAAGCTAAAAAAACATTATTTTGTCAATTAATTAATTTAATCCTATAATTATAATTGATGTATTAAAAAATGTATTTAGTTATAAATAATAATATTATTGAGGTATAAAGAAACTATTTATAGTTTAGCAATATTTAATCAATTTAGTTTGATTAATTGCAAACAAAAATACCTCATTTCGTTAAGCAGTTATTCATAATGGATTTTTTAACAGTGGAAGAAAAAATAGAAATGATTTTGATTAATGGAGATGCAGGCAGGAATCTTGACGATGCTGTTAATATCTACGCTCAGCGTTTTCCGGATAAAATTCCATCACGTACTTCATTTCACCGTACAGTCAAACAGTTTACTATAAACGGGAGTGTTCAACCGAAAAAAAGAGTTCGTCGAGGAACAGTCACAGGTGAAAATAATGAAATTAATGTATTAGCAGCAACGGCCGCTAATCCTCATGCAAGCACACGAGAATTATCTAGAGATTTGGGAATATCCCAGAGCAGTGTTGGCAGAATATTAAAACGAAATAAATAAATAAAACCAAGTATTTTATTCAAAAACTATTGGACAATCGTATACAGAAGAAAAATCGAAAAAAAGATTTTTTTTCATTACAGCGCCATCTATTACAAATGTTTTAGACAAAATCTACCTATTTTTAGTTGAATGATCCGAATCTGCAATAAAAAAATAGGGTGTTCCATTGGAAATTTTAAAGTTACCCCCTGTTCCCCCTATAAGGAGGATAGTATGAGGACCAATTTTAGTACTGATTGATTTCCCCCCTCGAATCATTTAATTTTTATTTTAAATTTTTTTTCTTAAAATGCATACTAACTAAGTTAAACGACTTACCCTGTATATAGTAATTTTCACAAAATGTAATAAATTTACTTTGCTGTGTTTGATATTAGACTAGACCCCTGATATGCAATCTGGTAATTAAATATTGTTAGATAGAAAAATCAATGATATTGTTTAACCATTGATTAGGGTGTCTCCTCACTTAACGATTCAGTTGAGTTGGCCATTTCCATGAGGATAAAATATTAATTAATCCGAATAAAAATGACAATTACTCAAGAGTTGGACACTATACTTTTTCTAATTTTATTAAGGATTTAAAAAATAGCTAATTCCAAAATTATTGTATACTGCCATGAAATCTGAGATGTTAAAACAATCGTCGCCGATAGATAGGGAAACGAGAACCGACATAAACGTGATACAAGCTGAAGAAGTTACCGAAGAGAAGGTTGGAAAAACACAATTTTACTTTGAATAACGATGATGAATGTAAACATTTGTACGGAAGTAGAAAAGCCAAAACGATTCTTGAAGAACCATCCACGAAAATCAAATTTTCACACTATATAGCAATAAAATTTGTAGCACTAGTACTTTACGGAAATTCGACCCCACAGTTTTCCATAACTTTAGTCGTCAAAACAATATACATATGCTTTTAAAATCTTTCTATCCAAAAACTAAAATCTGTTAAAAAAATGCAAATTTTATAAGGGTGCTAAGGGTTCAAGTGGGACACACTGTATATATATAGAAACATTAGGTAATTAATCAATATAAGTGGAATAGAATTTTCACAAAATTTGATAAAATTTGCTAATAAAAAATATTGGACTTTGCAGTCTTTGATATTAAAACCCTGATATGCAATCTGGTAATTTAATATTGTTCATAGAAAAATCTATGATATTGTTTACCATTGATTAGGGTGTCTCCTCACTCAACGGTTTAACGATTGGTCATTTCCGAGGATAAAATATTAATTAATCCGAATAAAAATAGCAATCACTCAAGAGTTGAACACTATAATTTTTCCAATTCCATTAAATAATTTAAAAAAAACTAAAAAATTTATTAAAAGTTGCAAACTAGCTAATTCCAAAATCATTTTAGTCGCCCCTTGTATACTACCATAAAATCTGACATTTATAAGGCGGTTCTAACCTCACTCCTCTCTTAAATCAATCGAATGAAAAAGTTCGTTATTGAGAAAGGTTATGATAATGTCAAACAATACATAAATAAAAATAGTAACTTGAATGTGTTGCATTAATAACAACAATTCCAGCAAATCAATCACGTAAAGGTTAAATCATTCAGGCCAGAAATATGATTTCCATCGGGCTTTGACACAAATGTTATAATTAATATTCACTGAAGAGAAATCGCTTTTTTTAATAATGCACCAAAATTTTTTGCAGCATCTGCATACAACACATGCAATTTTTTATTACTTTTTGATTCGGTTTGTGCGTTTTATTTGCGATTAAATCGTTTCGATAAAACTTTGTGTTTTTAATTTCCAAACAAAATCGATTAGATTAGATTAGATTTTTGTCCGTTATTCATTGTCATAACATGTCATTTTAAGAATTTTTAAACAGCAAATTATCCGATTTTTCGTTTATAAGAGTGATGCCCAACAGTTGCAAAAAGAACAGGGTCACCCTGAAAACATCGATGAGTAAACAAAGCTGCCACGGCGGTAATGCATCCAACGACCTGTTGAGGAAACATATTAGGAGAAAACTCAGCAAAACTTTCAGCATATGCAAAATATCGACCACTCAAAGTAGAGGCACGATAAACGAAAAATTACTGCAGCGAAAGAAAAGCGTCTTAAACTTGGAATTAAAAAGCACAACATCGAACGAATCGGCATCTTGGAACAATTTGGGGCGAAGAGGAAGCAAACTTAACAAACAGTTAAAATGCTTCACCACCAGTTCGTCGCAGTTCCAGTACGACTCCACCAATGACGACTCGTCCAGAGAACATTTCAACAGTTCTGATACGCATGTGCACTTTAGTCCCATCGTGGACAAGCGTTCGGTGGAGACCAACATGGGTTACGACTTGGACTCGGAGTTACAGGATATTTCCAATAACTCTTCGAATGACGCCTTCGAATACTTCAAGTCGCAGTACTTAGCGAAGAGCGAATCCAGCGTCTTCGTTAACACCTCCGATTTTACAGACATAAGCAGCGCGATGGGCAACCAAGCGAACAGGGCTTTACTGCTGCAGAACATGCAGAACATAAAACCACCATCGCCGATAGATAGGGACACGAGAACAGACATAAACGTGATTCAAGCTGAAGAAGTTACCGAAGAGGAGTACAGGCAGTGGTTGAAGAAACACAATTTCACTTTGAATAACGATGATGGATGTAAACACTTGTACGGAAGTAGAAAAGCCAAAACGATTCTTGAAGGACCACCCACGGAAATCAAATTTCAGTTGAGCAGCCTACCAAAGTGCCAAAGTTGCGGAGGAATCTCTTTTAATAATTGCAAGGTTTTTACATACGAGTTTAACGTTCTTTTTAGCGGGTTGCAGTATTTGTATGCGAGGTCGAAAAATATAAAAACAACAGAGAATTTGTTTTTTAAATTATTAAGATTGGCAGTGTTTATTTTTGCTTTTTTCTGTATGTTTTTGTTTGTAGAAGAAACGATTTCAGAATGATGAATTTATTATAACTTATTGTATATTTTTATTTTAATATACCACTATATGCTAAAAATAACTTTTTTCTACTCCCACCTTTAAAACGCCCATTATCGTACATGTTTCCATACACATTGATAAGTTGTGGCTTTATGGCGCTTTAGTCACGGGCTGAAGTTGGCAACAGGTTTTTAGTCACGGGCTGAAGTTAGTTTTAATTTAACATTTTATTGGTGTTAAGTGAATATGCTAAAAAGGTTACCTGGACATTTCAAGAAATTTACCTTAACACCCTAAGAATGTTAAATTAACCAAATTAGCGTATTAGAACAAATATTCTTATTTTGTTCATTTGACTGTTATTTGTTGTTCAATTAAACAATACAATTTGACATTTTTAGATGGTTAAGTAAACGTGCAAAAACCATTGCTTGTATTTAAAGTGCATAAAGAGTTGAATTAATATTTTTTTTGTTGTTTCAACAGCTTATTTTTTTCAGTGTAGGATTGTCTAAAAAAATAACTTATAATAACCTAATATATTTATTTGTGATTTTTTATAATATACTTTAAAAATTAAGTCACCAAAAAAATCAAATCACATATCCCTAAACGTTGTGTATCTTAAAAAAGCCCTTAAAAGGCTAAGGGCAGTCATTTTACTCTTCTTTTGTAAAAAATAAACCCTATTCCATCAGGGATGTCACTAAACTGTCAAATGCCATTTTTAAGGTTAATTTGTGGATATGGTAAATTTGTTGGTTCTGTAGAAGTACTATGCTTCACCACGTGACCACGTACGGACCGCAGTCTTTTGAAAATTTGGCATTTAAGGCTTTTCAGGTTATGTATCTGTCAAAGTATAGTCAACGAAAGAAATAATATTATGTTTAGGCGTTAAAAATTTATAAATCTTTATAACATTAGAATAATAATGGATGGTTTAAGAATTTAAGAATATAAATACTGCATTTAATGAAATAAGTATTTTGGATTATTTAAAAGACTGTATAATATGATATTTAAAAATGTGATGGTTTTTCTTATCCAGCTTAAAGTGTACCTACATTAAGTTTTGTCAATACAAATAGTTAAAAAGCTTCCACTGAATTTGATCTACATCAAAAAATCATTATAACTTTAAAAATTTTAATAAATCACATGTCATGGGAGTATTAAATATTTTCACATTGCAAGTTTCTCTAAAAATTGTTTGTTTTCTTATAATCTAACTTAAAGTAAGTATGCCGAGAGGTATGCACAAGTTTTGTCGTTAGAAGTATAAAAGCTTCAATTTAATTTGAACTATATTCAACAATTATTTAGTATACCTATATTTATTTATGACCATATTAACACACTCTTTTAAATAATCCACTTATTTATTTTGGTCAAAATAGATTTTTCTAACCTTAAAATACAAAATTAGATGAAGTTTTTTGTTCTAATACATTAACCTACCTTTGATACAGATATTCTTATTTCATAATAGAGAAGTTAGATTTTTTTTAATAAATGCTGTTTAGTTAAAACTATTTTATAGAGAAATGTAGACCCAATGCACAAAAATATCACTTATATTGCACCTTACAGTTTTTTAAATGCAGTATTTATATTCCTAAATTCTTAAACCAACCATTGTTATTGTGATAGTATAAAGATTTATTAAGTTTTAACGCTTAAACATAAGCGGCAACACTATAAATATTATTTCTTTCATTGACTATACTTTGACAGACACATAACCTGAAAAACCTTAAATGCCAAATTTTCAAAAGACTGCGTTCCGTACGTGGTCACATGGTGGGACTTTGAGGTGTGGAGCATGGTACCATATAACTTTTTGTTAACTTTTACCGTACAGTTTTGCAACAATAAACCATAATGTTGACTGCGTCCAACAAAATTATCAATCCGTCATTCTCGTCTAGACGATCCGGCAACACTGGATCTGTCAAGTCTGTCATCAAACTGTCAGATGTCAATATTAAGGTTAAGTTTTGGGTTATGGTAGATTAACCATAAAATTGAAATTTGACATTTTGATGACAGCCCTGGTAGAATAATGTTTATTTTTTACAAAAGAGGAGTAAAATGGTTGTTCTTAACACTTTAAGGCCTTATATAAGGCTTACAAGTGCCTCTGTAAGAAACACAACGTTTAAAACTATTTTTAATCAGTATAAACAGGACAAACCCGAAGCACAAAAATTGCCGCCGTTCGAGTATGTGCAGTGTTGCAGTATATTTTAGAATTCGATCTTGTTGTGTGAACTGTGCAGAATACTATATTTAAATCCAGGGACATTCAGAAGACTCGGCCACATAAAATAGTACTACATAACCTAAAATTCTGATGTCAGTTTACGACAACATTGTCAATGTGGCAATTGAAATTACCTTGTGCAAAATTTAAGTCATGTTTCCTCATTGCACGTGCGATCGTTGCCTGAACAGTCGCATCCAATGCAAATTTAAAGCGAAACTATTCCACATCTGCAAACTTCTGGGCGGAGTGTTGATTTTCATGGCATGTTCCTTACTAAGTCACTTGCTGTGGGAATACTGTCTTAGCTGTCCTTTCAAGGGAAGTTTGACAGTTTATTGAACGTCGTCGCACCTCAAAATTCCAGTAAAATGAACCACCACCAATGCAACTGCAGCTATTGCACGCAGCAATGCTGTCACAGCGACGAGATGCAACCGTTGTGCGTGGTTAACGATTGCTCGGACTGCGGGAACAGCCAGTGCCTAATCCAAAGGATTCCTTTGAGTGGATGTCAGCTAGTGGAGTTAAATGATCAGAAATGTTGTTGCCTGGCTAATGCATGCTACCGACCGAGAGCGAAAAAAACTGTGCGCATTAACTCGAAGCGAATTGTGTGCTGCATCTCTAGAGATATCCTGGACACTGGCAATGGACCTCCGATAGCTTGGTCCAAGTTTAAGGTAAGTCCATGGTGTGGATGCGTCCCTCCCTCCAAAGAAGCATCGGTTTCGATAGGTATCGGGGACGAGGGTATCTCCACCAAAAACGAAGCAACCGATACCCCGCTTTTAGGGTCACTTTTGGAAGAAGACAGAGAATTAATAGAGATTATAAGAGAACACAGTGTTGCACCTAAGGACGCAAAAGATTCCTTATCGGTGGCTTTTGAGAGATTAGGGACATTCACACAAACCGAGTTGGAAGTTATCAACGTGAATCCCAGTTTTGATTCTTACATGTCTTCTAAACGCGAGACGGTAATGGAAATCGGTCCTGTTACAAATACAAATGGCACCCCAATTAATGATGTGGAATCTGCTCTTGAACATGTCGAGTCCCAGGAAATAGAACTGTATCAACATTTACCAGAAAACTTTAATTCACCAAAAAGAAGCCAAGACATGGATCAAACTTTACCGCAAAATAAAAAAAATACTATTACCACATTTCAAGATGGCAATTCTCAACCATCAAATATTATGAGTAATTTAACTAATCAAACTGTACCGCAAAGTAAAGAAAATTCAAACTTTATTTTGCAAGAATATAGTCCCCCACAAAATAATACTATACCTTTGGAAGAACACAATACTTCACCAACAAATAGTCAACTTGTGGGCAGTTTAGTTCCCCTTGAAATCACAAATGACCATTTAGAAGAAGAAATTAAAGGCATGGTCGAATCTCTACTCCATAATGCTAAATACTTTGATGCTCTACCAGAAGCTACTCCTGAACCAAAAATTGAAAACACCTGTAAGTGTATAATTACAACGGAAAGAATAATCACAAGGGAAGTGAACACACAGATATCTTTCACTGATTCTATAACTGAAAAAATGTCACTTTTAAGGAAAATTGAAGATGAACTTAAATATAGTGCTTGCCAAAGATTATATAAAATTAAACATGGCGATCCTGATCTGAAGAATGGTAAAGATGCACAAAAATGTGAAAAATCAAAACACAATGATTCAGAGATAACAAAAAAAGTGCAAGGTAATGAACAAAAAGAAACCAAACAAGGTGAATCCAAAGAAGTTATTGTGGTTTGCAAAAATAAAAATAAAGATAATAAGATAACTGATGTACAGAAATATAAAAAATCAAAACCCCAAGATTCAGAGAAAATTAAAAATGTAAAAAATAATGAACAAAAAGAAAAACTTAAACAACCCAAAAAGATAGACGATCTAAAGAAAAAAAGTAGATGTACATGCAAAAAAAAACCTTCAAAAAGATGCTCATGCTCAGAGGAAGAAATTCACGAACCAAATGCACATGTTAAAAATATATGTACAAATCCAAACACCGTTTACACCACCGCCTATTTTACTGTTGAGAAAAAACCATCTTCATTTTCATCACTTTCGTCTACAAGCATCTTCACGAAGAAATTACTAAGAAGACCCCAGCGGGTATCTTCAGAACAATTTATTTCAAAGAAGCAACCAAGAAGATTTATGGATAGCGAAATTTTTATTGATAATACTGCAAATTTTATGTCGGAAAGTTTCACAAGTTTTTCTTATGAAGACAGCGAAATATTTCCCCACAACCAAAAACGATCGTTCTATGATTGGTGGGACAAATGTGAAAGGATTTTAAAAAGCAAACCTAAAGACAATAAGAACTCCACTTTTTCTTTCAAGGAAGATACTGGTCGTAATTTTGTGCGCAATTTATTTAAAAGAAATAAGAGTTTAGTGTTCACATCGTCTAACACAGTACATGATAAAAGTGAGCGGAGGCATAATAGGGTTGAACCCAATAAAGTTTCGTCAAAATTAAAAACAAACATACAAAACAAATCGCGTAAAAAACATGTCAAAATTAAGCCTCATCACAAAAATAATACCAAGTTTGATTTAACGACAATACAAAATTTAATAAACATCATCAAAACATACAACTACCCGAAAATGGTCTTGAAAGAAAAGTTATTATTTTACTTGGCCGAAATCAAAAAAGCAACCAGACAAAAAATTGAAACAAACGACTTTAACGAGATAAAGGCGACGTTGTTCGATAAAATATTTAAGACAATAGAATCCGAAACCAATAAAGGAAATTTGACAATAAAATCTAAGGAAAATCGCGTTAAAAATAAAATAAGTAAATTAGAATTATTGAATAAGGAGTTTCAACGCGATGTTGATCAGTTGGTTAATTTGCTATATTCTTCACAGGATGGCAGAAACGAAAAATCAAAATCGCCAGAAAAATCAAAATCGCACAAGAGAGCAGAGAGATCGAAGAGTCGAACAGGTAAAGAAACCACCTTGTATAGTCTTTTTTTCATTATGATAGAATAGTACATTCTGTAACAAGTTTGGAATACAGCATATTCCGCTCGAGGAAAAATTTGACTCACGAGCCGAAGGCGAGTGTGACGGTTTTACGAGGGTGGAATATGCTATTCCAAACGTGTTTCAGACATTATTTTCTCTACGACTACGTAAGAATAGTAACGCTTATATAATTTTAAACAGAGAAAAGAAACCAAGCAGTTTTTAACATTTAAGTTTTTTGTATTGTCAAACCATTTTGTGCCGTCACAATTTTATAATGTAAATTATAATAAATTTAAACAAATGGTATGCCTAAATCTTTATTATAATTAAAAATAGTTATTTACACTAACTAATAAAAAAAATAACATTGTAACAAATACAAAACTAATTTTACAAGTAATCTATGTCAACATCTATTCTTTCTTTACATTTTAAAGGTCTTTTTTTAAACTTTTTGAATCTGTCAAAACTTCAAAGCCGGTATAGTAGGTAACTGGTTTATCATTTTAATATCAAATTTATTATAATTTTGATTTGTATATTTGAAAAACAATAAATATAACTAATTTTTTGTGCCCAAACCTTAATTATACAACTGCTATTATTTTTTAATTAATAAATAATACAGTAATATTGAAATATTTTTAAATTTTTTACGTTTTGTAAACCGTCAGGAGATGTCGTTACTTGTGACCATTCTTAAACAAGAGTAGGAATATTCTCGCACAGTATTGCAGAAAAACATCCTTTCTATGATCAAAAATTACACTAGAATGTTACTATTCTTAAGTAGTCGTAGAGAAAATAATTTTTACTTATTTCTCTCTGATCGATCGATAGATAGACTTCCAAAATGCGTTTTTTTCAAAAATTCATCTTTTGAAAAAAAAAATATGGCCTCTTGAAACCAAGGCCCTTCTTCTAACGGTACCCACTATATTTTAAAAGAGTCTATTCCTATGCAAATTTTCGGCCCTAGACAGTCAAAGTGCATTTTGTCCTATACACATAGGGCATTATGCAGAAACGTTAGCATATCAGTGGATATTGGTTTTTTTAACATCTATATTTTTCCTAAAAAAATCGATTTCTATACTTTGACATATTAAATTAGACATAAAACAATTAAAAATTCATCAAGATTTATTTGACATTTTAACCATAGAAAATAATTTCGCTAATATGTCATGGTTTACTAGATTTGTTTTTTGACCAATAAAATCATCTAAAATAAATTGGTTGATATAATTTAAATCAGTCGTTAACGACTGATTTAAAATATGGATAAAAATAGACAGTGTTTTTGTTTGTTAATATTTATGAAAAATAAATTCAGAACTACCATTTAATAAATAATAAAGATTATAAAATAAAACCAAAATTGTGTTTAAAAAATATTTGTCTTATTTTTTAAATACTTTTGAAGAATTTTAAATTTTAGACCATGTTCAGGGGGCAGGCAAGGGTAAATTATATGCATGCTACAAACAGTTTCAAAACTCCACCTCCCACCCATTTTCTAGCACAATTTTTCCGGACATGCAATTTTTGAGTATAGCTCCCTCCTTTTAATTAAATAAGTTTATTCTGAACCCATAATTTATGTATATCAAGCATTAACTAACATATGTTATCCTCTAGAGTTTGTGTCTTAATTTTTTTTAAGTTTCTTGTCAGAAATTTTAAATTTTTTTTTCCTTCTCGATGTCTTCAGCATCATTGCATTTATTTTTCAAATGTACCTAAATGCCTAAAAAGGTGTTATTGGTACCTGTAAAAGAATAGCTTTAAGTCGTAATTTTCGTTTTTCATACCTTCTAATGCAAATTTAGGTACTTGTAACAAAACACATTGCAAACTGCGAACATAACCCAATTGTGTGTTTTATATCGCCGCAATCCTCTTCAAAACAAAGTTTTTGTCAATAATATGGTTTAGTCAGTTATAAATGCATTTATGTGTGTATTTAATAATACATTTTAAAAATGTATCACTCTTATAATGTAATAAACACATATTTAAGTATTTAGGATCTTTTTTCAGATTTCTGATATTTTTAAGGGATAAATATTTTTGTTATTATTAAAGGACTGCTTTTTCAAAATTATTGGAATCTTGAATTTGCTCCAAATATCACACCAGACTTTTTGGTTTCCTGAAAATTATGCAATTTGGACAAAACGCATTTTGGAGATTTTTTTCATAGTTTCATTTCACCCTGTATATTTTGACATTGTCTATGAACTTGACTGTCCATTAAACAATGTCAATCAGAATCATACTGTCAATCAAAACAGAAACTAGAAAAATAATGTCAATACTTTTGTTGTATTATTTTTGTGTAAGCCTAGGTTAAAATTAATTTTTGTAGCTTTTTGCAGGCGCTCCTGTCAAAAAATCGAAGAAACACCATGCGAAATGATGGCGCTAAAACTGAGGCAATCACACGACGAAGGATGCCAGTTTTCTTCGTCCGTTGAAAAACTAAAAACAAGTTACCTTGCTTTGGAATCACCGCATACTAAATTGGGAAAAAAAAGCGACATCGGAGACACGTACTTAAACGGTAAAAGTAAAATTTCGTCCATCAGAATCCAGTGCTGCCCTTCGGGTGATTGTTGTAAGAATCATCAGCATAAACGAATCATTTGCTCGAAAGCGTCCAGGAAGAGTTTAAATAAAATCAAGAACAGCTGGAATGACATAATGAATTCTATGCTTAAACATTTAAACGCCACACCACCAGAGGTGATAACTAAGAAATCACGGGATTTGATCAACGAGGTTTACAGGAGTTGCAACGGAAGAACCAGTGAAAATCCCAGCATGATGAAAGTGATTTACGTGAACGCAAAAACGAAGACGACTAAAGATTCCTATTACGTTGGCGCGAATTACGTGGTTAACTACGTCTTTGTAGGAGACGTGTTCGGCATGTTAAGCGTAAACAAGCCGTTGTGGAAAAATCAGCGGTTCGACACA
This sequence comes from Brassicogethes aeneus, assembly GCA_921294245.1. NCBI lineage: Eukaryota > Metazoa > Arthropoda > Insecta > Coleoptera > Nitidulidae > Brassicogethes > Brassicogethes aeneus. The sequence continues at coordinate 4,037,422 of OV121132.1, read as the reverse complement.
TGCCCAATTTACCCGACAAAAGAGTTGATACCGTGCGTGTCTCAACTTTCCGTCAACCTCTCCGTTTACAAGAACAACTCAGACTCGACGTATTTACCACGCAACGAAGACGGCCTGCTCGACCCGAAGAACCTCATGCAGATAGTGAAAATGTTCGAGCACTACAAATCCGACGAACTCAACATGGAAAAGCTCAGGAAGTATGAGCTGAGAAAATCGCTGGAACAGTGCAAGCCGTACGTGAGTCACCTTCAAAGACTCATTCGATACTTAATTTGGGCGGTTTTCAGACTCTTCTACGCGAAAAGATGCCGATATTTTTGCCTCGAAGGGAAAAGAAATTGCATCGTTCGTCGACACATAATTAACGAGATAAGCATATACAGCATCACCTCCGTCACTATCCTTGTCATTTCTATTTATATCTTGCTCTTCTACTTCTATTGTAACATGTGATGTGAATATACACTCTAAAACTAATACTTTAGTACTTACATTGAACATTAAGAAGCACAGAAACATTGAGCGGCAGATCGAGGGCTACGTGATTCACAAAACAAGTCAAGGTTGCGTTGTGATGTGCTCTCAGAACCCTCCCCATTCTGGCGTCATTTCTTGCGCCGACTTTTTGGTCTCGAACTGTTTCAGTAAGGTTCAAGACCTCCAAGGGTACCTCAGGGGCGTCTAACAGGGCTGTCGAGCCCAATGCCAGCTCCCAGGATAGAGACGGTTTCGGATTACCGTCGTCCACTACGCAGGAGACTGTTAGGTCGGCATTTTCTTTTACTGGGATGAAAGGGTTTCCAGGGTCCAGGATCCTGTTGTCTATCATAAGGTAGACTTTTTTAGGGGCATCTGTAACAAAAGAGTAATGGTGAGTTACGAACTATAACTTTCTACACTGAAAGAAATGTTTCTAAGACGAGTTTCATAAAGACAATAAGAGTATGCTTAGTTAGAATCATATTCGTTTATGAAGACAATAAGCTGTCTCATACTGTTTAATACTATAGGGGAGATGCGAACTGACCGCGAGGAATAAGTGTCTGTGGCTGTAGTGTTTTGTTTATTTGTTGTGACATCTGCTGGCTCTAATAGCTGGCAATTGTTAAGGGTAAGTTTTTGTAATAATTATACATCATGATACGAGCATAAGCCTTAGATTAATAAAGGTTTATACCTTGATCTTGGAACAGCACAATGAGCTGATGCAGATGATGCAGGTACACGAAAACTGTTTTTATTGATTCCCATTATAATAATTTATTAATTTTACATTAGGGACCAATATACTTGTAAGTATAATATATTAAATGGGTTACCTTACGTGGTTTAAGGATAAAGGTATCTTAGAAACTACTGGAGTCACAAAAAATAATAGCAAAAATTGTAAAAATTAACCAATTAAGAGCAACATTATTAAGAAGTGTGGACATGGGAACATTTGGTTTAAAATTGTTTATTATTTATATTCTAAGTTAAACTATATTTTATTTATTTATATTAATATATAATAACAATGTTAATATAATATTAATTATTGTTCTCTACACATTTTTTGGTACAGTAATTTCTGAGATAACTATATGGGTCCCCTTACTTGGTTCACCCTGTACCTACCTACCTATATCTAATACCTATATTCCCCAATAATGTATTCTATGGCACGTTGTTTTAGCATTTATTGGATAATAGTTTGAAGAAATTTATAAAGTTAAAATTTTAATTTAACTAGTTGATTAAAATTAACGATTTACATAAATCATGATTTTAATCATGGGATTTTAATAAAAAATCACGATAAAAATTAATTAAAAAATAGCCCCCAAAACAAAAACAAATGATTTTACTAAAAATTAAAAGAATACATATTCCAAAAAATAATTTTAAAAAAATTGCAGTGACACGCTATGGGGTTTTTGTAAGTCGGAATATTTTTACGCTTGTTTTATTTTCTCCCTTGGCATTCTTTGTAAGTTTTGACATGCAAAATTTTGATTTACTTCTGTACTATTATATACCTAATTATATAATTTTTATTTATATTTTATTTATTTATTGTACCTGTTTTTATAATAAAAGTATAACATTTATAAAAATTGAACTTTTTATATAAGTCCTGTCAGCAAGTAAGTATAATATTTCTCTACGACTACTTAAGAATAATAACATTCTAGTGTAATTTTTCATCATAGAAAGGATGTTTTTCTGCAATACTGTGCGAGAATATTCCTACTCTTGTTTAAGAATGGTCACAAGTAACGACATCTCCTGGCTGTTTACTAAACGTAAAAAATTTAAAAATATTTAAATATTACTGTATTATTTATTAATTGAAAAATAATAGCAGTTGTATAATTAAGGTTTAGGCACAAAAAATTAGTTATATTTATTGTTTTTCAAATATACAAATCAAAATTATAATAAATTTGATATTGAAATGATGAACCAGTTACCTACTATACCGGCTTTGAAGTTTTGACAGATTCAAAAAGTTTAAAAAAAGACCTTTAAAATGTAGAAAAAGAATAGATGTTGACATAGGTAGATTACTTGTAAAATTAGTTTTGTATTTGTTACAATGTTATTTTTTTAATTAGTTGGTGTAAATAACTATTTTTAAGTATAATAAAGATTTAGGCATACCATTTATTTAAATTTATTATAATTTACATTATAAAATTGTGACGGCACAAAATGGTTTGACAATACAAAAAACTTAAATGTCAAAAACTGCTTGGTTTCTTTTCTCTGTTTAAAATTATATAAGCGTTACTATTCTTACGTAGTCGTAGAGAAAATAATGTCTGAAACACGTTTGGAATAGCATATTCCACTCTCGTAAAACCGTCACACTCGCCTTCGGCTCGTGTGTCAAATTTTTCCTCGAGCGGAATATGCTGTATTCCAAACTTGTTACAGAATGTACTATTCTTATAAAAAATGCATAATTTCGTCTATAAGACATATTTTATTAAAGTAACTAAATTGCTAATAAAGAGAATAAACAGAGTTTGTAAAAATTATTATCCACTACATAAAATTAATAAGAATTTTCCAATACACATAGCAATCTGAAGTTATACTGGCTAAAAAACATGTAATACTCGATATAAAGCGGGTTTATAGTATTTAAGATTTTGATTATATCCACTACATCATTTTATGGTGGCAGCATATCTAATTTATAAGAGATAATAGTATGTCTAATAACTGTTACAAGATGTTTTAACAAAACCAAGTTCATACTGTGTAATATTAGAATATTAACTCTTTTAACGGATTGACTTTGAGATGGGTATAATATGCCCAAATTGCTAGAAGCCCTTTAATAACTTAACTCTTCATGAACAATATTTTAAAAAACTTTCGGCAAATAAAATTTGATTCTCATATTTATTATTAAAATATAAATATAAATTATAATTTGTATGTAACGAGAAACACTTGGCGCTTAAACATCGCTCACTAGTTCAGCAACATGAAATACGAAGCATTCCGTTCGAATGTAAATGAACGAAAAGTTGAGTATAGTTCGAAATAATAAGTAGTTCCCTAAATCTTCTGCGTGGAACACATAAACGAATAGAGGCAATTATTCAAATCTAATTGCAGATGTAGTTTGGAGCAGCAGCCGTAGCCTCAGCTTCTAAATGGAAAAATGAGAAAATCCATCGCCTGAATCGCTAAAATGCTCGCCTAATTGGATTTTAAGTAAATCAAATAGTTTTAATTAGACTGTTACAGTACTGCTGAAACTTTAACAGTTTTACATAAAATGTACAATAAATGAGTTTAGATAAAAGTTTTGCATACCAAATTGATTTCGTATTTTTAGTTGGAGATTTTATTAAAGCGCTACTTGGACACTACCAAAAACTGTTTTTCGAACATAACCACATTTTTTTAGGTATCGGGTTTTCGCAAAAATTTCTAGAGACTCCAATAAATTTAAATATACTAATATTCTCAATGAACAAATAGAAACTAATAATTCACCACTGTTATTAAAACTATTTTAATTTTATCAACATACAACAAATTACACATTTAAAATATTTTTCCTCTAATAAAACTGTTAACAATAAATACTTTAGGTTTTTCCCATTAGGAATTTCTTAATGCTATCCTATTTTAATATTATGTAACACAGGTAGATGTAGAATTAAATCCTTACCTTGAATACCAATATTTTTTTTTTATTATATAAATTTTGTATTAAAAAGTTCGCACGTTACTTTGGTGGTAAGATTTTTGTTTTTTGTTAAGAGCAAGGCTGTGTTTAAATTACAACAAAAATATTTTTAAAAAGTTATCGGACACTTTTTATTTATTGGACAATTAATATTAATACTGTAAAAACAGTTCTATAAATAGTCATTGGATGACGCTTTATACAATTATAACTATCTCAGTCGGTAATAATACAGAACTACTTTATTTTGGGTCCAATATAGGACAAAAAAATTCGCACGTCACTTTGGTGGTAAGATTTATATTTTTTTTGTTAAGAGCAGGGCTGTGTTTAAATTACAATAAAAAATTCTAAAAAGTGTACAGATCAGTTTGTGGTATAAATGTGTTCCTCATGGTTTAAACATTGTCACTTTAATGCGTTTTAATTTTAATTCTGAAAATATACAGTAAAATGGCCAGTGTCCAATTACTGGTTGGTAAAAAATGTAAATTATTGGACATATTTCCAATATCATACTCTATTTGTATCCCAGACATTTACCAGCCAATTCTTACGTAAAATTGTCCCCTGAATCCGAAAAGACCGTCAAAAACTATAAAAGTTAAGCAGTTTTTGAGTTATAGTAAATTCCATATTATATGTTAAATTGATTATATTTCAAAAACTGTTCTACTTGTATAATCTTTGACGACATTTTCGGATTCAGCGAATTCTATTTCATAGGAATTGACTGCTAAATGTCCTGGATACAAATTGCTGTTGACGAGAATTATTAGTTCCTGCTTTTTCGCTATGACATTTTTGACTAATTCATTTTTAGAGAGTGAGTAATATAGTGATTTCTTTGTCACAGGACATCTTGCAGAATAAAAGTGATTTAAATACAATACATAATTTTCTTTTACTCATTTTTATTTGCTATTCACTAAATTTCTTTACTGTTAAATTTTACAAAAGGTACTTGAAATATTAAAATCTCGTATATTGAAAAATTATATTTAATTATTAATTTTAAAGAAATTAAATGCATCAACTTTCCTGTTTAATTAAAAACCTTTTTGGCCCAATTAAAAAATACCCTGGAACTGTAAAATCCTATCCATGCTTAGTGCATATTTAATAATAGCTTTAGCAGTGACAAGTAAAGGGTTGACATTTATCCATAAAACTCGCTTAACTTTTATTCTCTTGGGGATATCGTATTAATAGACCATTACCCTTTCGACACTTCGTACTCTTATATTTGTTACTTTTAATTTTTGTAAAAACGAGAACGAGGTTGATAGTTTATTGTTTCTTTAGAAAAATGCCAATATTTCATATTTTTTAACCTAATTCATAATTTGGTAAAAAAACAAACTTCTAGTTATTTATGTGTTACTATCAGAAAGGTAAAATGCTTGATCTAAACAGAAAAAAATCTCAAAATTAAATTCTAAAAATCTCTTGATTCGACCTCTTCGGGAATTGGCAATCAGAGAAAAAAATAGTTCATTTACTGCGAACTGAAAATTAGTTATTGAATTTTATTGTGTCAGCCGTTGTCGACGGTAAACGAACAACTGGTGAAATTTCCTTTTTATTAGTGACAAGTTCTCTCGGAAACTGTTAAATTGTCCGGGACGACTCTGAATAATGTCAACAATTTTAATTGAAATTTCCTTTTCGTCACAGCACAAACAATGCTGAAAGATTTCGTGCTTTTTATTAAATAAATATTTTGCATTTTGCATAATTATAATTTTAATTTTTTACATAGTTACCATGATTAATAAAATAATATATTTATATATAAACCACATAGTTATTGGACACTTAAGGAATATTATTTATTTAAAATTTATTTATGCGGTTGTTTTAAAGATTTTAGTTTTTTTCTTATAAAGAAATAAAAAGGATAGTTTGTTTATTTACGTTTACCAAAAAATAAGAAATAATATAAATTGTTTTAGGTAACTTTTTTTATTTCGTTTTTGTAAATATCATGATATGCATATAATTCATATATTTCTTTCTCGGAATGCTCATCCCTTTTATGGATTCTGAACTACTAATTCCTTGATCTGACTTCTGAAATAAATGTAGTTTGTTGCAAATATCATATCATCAAGTGTGCACATACCATGGTATATCTAGTTTGTGAAGCATTTATAATGTTTAGGCCGGAACAGGATGATTTATATATATCTAACATTTTTTCGGGTGGTATGTTAAAAGTATTTTCCGAATTTATTAATTTTATTGCCATTAGTTTTGTATGTTCTCTATCATGTACTGTATTTAAATTACTTCTATTCTGAAAGATGTACTGTGACGAAGAAATCACTATATAACTTACTCTTTAAAAATGAATTAGTCAAAAATGTCATAGCAAAAAAGCAGCCACTAATAATTCTCGTCAACAGCAATTTGTATCCAGGACATTTAGCAGTCAATTCCTATGAAATATTATTCGCTGAATCCGAAAATGTCGTCAAAAGTTATAAAAGTAGAACAGTTTTTGAAATATAATCATTATGAAATTGACTATATCTCAAAAACTGCTTAACTTTTATAGTTTTTCTGATTCAGGGGACAATTTTACATAAGAATTGGCTGGTAAATGTCCGGGATACAAATAGAGTATGATATTGGACATATGTCCAACAATAGAAATTTACATCTTTTACCAACCAGTACATGGACACTGGCCATTTTACTGTTTGTTTCCAGAATTAAAATTAAAACGCATTAAAGTAACAATGTTTAAACCATAAAGAACACATTTATACCACACACTGATATGTACACTTTTTAGAATTTTTTTAATATAATTTAATCACAGCCCTGCACAAAAAAAAAACAAAAATCTTACCTCCAAAGTAACGTGCATACTTTTTTGTCCTATAAGGGACCCAAAATAAAGTAAATAAAGTAATTGTATACAGCGTCATCTAATGATTTGACTTTAAGGTAACTATTTATAGAACTCTTGTTTTAACAGTATTAATGTTAATTGTCCAATATCTAAAAAGTGTCCGATAACTGTCTACTTTAGCCTATATACAGGGTGAGTCGGGAGGAACGGACCAAACTTCAGGAGTGTATTATACACATGAAAATAATGTAAAAAAACTCATATGTTCTTATCCGATTTTTATTTGTTTTCAAATTATAGCACAAAACAAAAGTTCATAGATTAACGTTATTTTAATCATAGCATTCTTTTAATAAATGTTCGAAAATATAGCCATTGACCTATAAACATTTTCTGCTTCGTCTACGAAGAGTGCCTGTTGCTCTCCTAATTGATTGACGTCTGTCTTCTTTAATAACGGCTGCAGTATTTTGAATACGTCGAATTAGGGCATCACGTGTGTCCACTTTTACTTTATAAACCTCATTTTTAAACCAGCCCCATAAACAATAGTCTAGTGGTGTGAGGTCTGGGGATCTTGGGGGCCAATTAATAGGACCACAACGCCCTGGAAATCTTTCGTCCAAATGTTGCTTAACGTGACGGGCGAAATGTGCAGGAGCTTCATCGTGCTAGTAGTGGTGGTCCTATTAATTGGCCTCCAAGATCCCCAGACCTCACACCACTAGACTATTGTTTATGGGGCTGGTTTTAAAATGAGGTTTATAAAGTAAAAGTGAACACTCGTGATGCCCTAATTCGACGTATTCAAAATACTGCAGCCGTTATTAAAGAAGACAGACGTCAATCAATTAGGAGAGCAACAGGCACTCTTCGTAGACGAAGCAGAAAATGTTTAGAGGTCAATGGGTATATTTTCAAACATTTATTAAAAGAACGCTATGATTAAAATATCGTTAATGTATGAACTTTTGTTTTGCGCTATAATTTGAAAACAAACAAAAATCGGATAAGAACATATGAGTTTTTTTACATTATTTTCATGTGTATAATACACTTCTGAAGTTTGGTCCGTTCCTCCCAAATCACCCTGTATAATATAATTTTTATTTTCAGGGATTTACCTTTCAGTAAATTATTTGTTCAAGGCAGATTAAGCGTCGTCTCGAAATTAGAGCAGGACTTCATTTAACTTTTGGTTAATACGTTTAAATGACGGAGTTAAAGTCTTAAACAAAACTCGTTTAGGCAGTTTAAGCCTACGTAACGATAGGAAAATGGGTCGGTTTCCATGGAATTTAAATTTGGTGTGTTCTTGTGTGGCCTTTCTGCGAAATTGTTCTGCGTTCGTTAAAGGCGCCATACAAGTTCTAGAACTGGGTTCATTATTTCTTACTATCAATTTTTTAAACAATTGTTAACAATTTTAAAAAATTTTTGATGAAAAATGTCGACTAAGGAAACTAGGTGACCAGTTATCCCTAATGGAATCGAAATTTTAGTATTTAACAGTAAACTTAAAAGCCAAGAACATTTGTGAAATTCGCTAAACGTATACGTATACTATAGTAGTGAAAAATAAGCAATGATCATTTAAATCGTTCTACGTTTAGTGGACTTGACTACATAATTTGGGCCACAAGAATTAAGAACTAACCTTGTATAATGCACACTTGTAACAATTATTTAAATAGAACTTTACAATACATTTCGTTTTAGCAAACATTTACAAGAAGCGATGCGTTCGCTAACACTGTCTGTCTGTTTTCTTGCTTTAGAAAATACAAATTTTACATTAAAATAAATTTGTAAAACGTACTGAACCATTACAATACCTACTAGGAATTACGTACGTACTATGCTCCACACCTCAAAGTCCCACCACGTGACCACGTACGGAAGCAGTCTTTTGAAAATTTGGCATTTAAGGCTTTTTAGGTTATGTATCTGTCAAAGTATAGTCAACGAAAGAAATAATATGATGTTTAGGCGTTAAAAATTTATAAATCTTTATAACATTACAATAACAATGGATGGTTTAAGAATTTAAGAATATAAATACTGCTTTTAATGAAATTTTAAAGTGTATGGTGCCAAATAAGTAATATTTTTGTGCATTTTGTCCAAATATCTGGGTTTCTCCATAAAATAATTTTAACTAAACAGCATTTATTAAAAATTATGGAATAAGAATATCTGTAATAAAGGTAGGTTAATATATTATAACAAAAATATCATCTAATTTTGTAATTTTAAGGTTAGAAAAATTTATTTTGACCAAAATAAATAAGAATTTTGGATTATTTAAAAGACTGTATAATATGGTATTTAAAAATGTCGTAGATTTTCTTATCCAGCTTAAAGTGTACCACATAAAGTTTTGTCAATACAAATAGTTAAAAAGCTTCGACTGAATTTGATCTACATCGAAAAATCATTATAACTTTAAAAATTTTAATAAATCACATGTCATAGGAGTATTAAATATTTTCACATTGCAAGTTTCTCTAAAAATTGTTTGTTTTCTTATAATCTAAGTAAGTAAGCCGAGAGGTATGCACAAGTTTTGTCGTTAGAAGTATTAAAGCTTCAATTTAATTTGAACTATATTCAACAATTATTTAGTATACCTATATTTATTTATGACCATTAACACACTCTTTCAAATAATCCACTTATTTATTTTGGTCAAAATAGATTTTTCTAAACTTTTAATACAAAATTAGATGATATTTTTTGTTCTTATACATTAACCTACCTTTGATACAGATATTCTTATTTCATAATAGAGAAGTTAGATTTTTTTTAATAAATGCTGTTTAGTTAAAACTATTTTATGTAGAAATGCAGACCCAATACACAAAAATATCACTTATATTGCACCTTACACTTTGGAATTTTATTAAATGCAGTATTTATATTCCTAAATTCTTAAACCAACCATAGTTATTGTGATACTATATAGATTTATTAACTTTTAACGCTTAAACATAAGCGGTAACACTATAAATATTATTTCTTTCATTGACTATACTTTGACAGATACATAACCTGAAAAGCCTTAAATGCCAAACTTTCAAAAGACTGCGTTCCGTACGTGGTCACGTGGTGGGACTTTGAGGTGTGGAGCATAGTACACCATATTTGCTGTGAATTAAAGAGAGATGGTCCGACACTTTTGAATCAGGCTGTATTTAAACGGTGTTATTTTTAAATGTTGTTGCGTGTTGGGGAAAACTTATTTCATCACGTCAGATACAAGAAGATCATTAGGAGCGCGTAGAAGCGAAATCGAATTAATCGACATAAAGTCGTCTTAAATGAAACTTTGGCGCGAACCAAGAGAGAAACACATCGAAATTGCGCCTTAGTGTGCGAGTGCGACCGAGCGATTCTGGCACAATGGCTGGAAGGAAAATTCCGTAACATATTTCAGATATATTTATTTCGCATCAATAGTTCCTGATTTAGTCGTCTTTCAACGAAACTTAATCTAGTGAACAGCGGGCCCGCAGTATCAGTGAAACGCAAACGGTTCGCCAGCTTTCATACCGCTCCGATTAATCACCTAATCGGCATAAGAAAATTTTATTATAGATAATATTAAGTATAGTTCTATGTGAGCCAGTGAAACAAAAATCTGATCTTTTATATTATTTTTTTAACTAATAAATGGAAACAAATAAATAAAACTGCGGAAGGCTATGAAAAAATAGTTATTTGTGTTATAAGTGTTAAAAAGCGACTTTTTCATGCGAGTTTTTAAGTTGCCCACGAGGCCGTTAGGCCGAGTGTGCATTAACACGAGCTTGAAGAAAGCTTTTCTCACAAGTATAACGCAATGTTTTTTCTGCGACCCTTTTATATTTTATTATTTTTAAATACAAAACAAAATAACCTAAAAACTTTTTTGACAGCTGAATGTCAAACGATGCTGTCAATTTCTTTTCACACAGACCTGTCACTTTTCACACAGAAATGTCACTTTACATTCGTGTTTTCGTTATAAATTAAAAAATTGGTATGCAAAATTATATTTTCTTCAGCTGTTTAAAGCGACTTTTTCATGCGAGTTTTTAAGTTGCCCACGAGGCCGTTAGGCCGAGTGTGCATTAACACGAGCTTGAAGAAAGCTTTTCTCACAAGTATAACGCAATGTTTTTTCTGCGACCCTTTTATATTTTATTATTTTTAAATACAAAACAAAATAACCTAAAAACTTTTTTGACAGCTGAATGTCAAACGATGCTGTCAATTTCTTTTCACACAGACCTGTCACTTTTCACAGAGAAATGTCACTTTACATTCGTGTTTTCGTTATAAATTAAAAAATTGGTATGCAAAATTATATTTTCTTCAGCTGTTTAAAACTGCAAGTTGTGTAAAAATTAAAATTAATAATAGATAAGGAAAAATCGTCTGGACAGGGCCGGTTCAAGGTATTTTTCAGCCCTGGGCAAGGAAATTTTTACTGCCCCCTTTTGTATTCAGCAAAAAAAAAAGGGAAAAAAGTAGTTTGAGGTAGATATTTTTATCAGTGTTTGGTCCATTTTCACATTAGTCCGATAAAAAATATTTTTATTAATCGCTTACAAAATTAGTTTCATTATAATTATCAGTGCATGGACATTTTTCTGAGTGCACAAAGAAATTACTAAACCTTGAATATTTTCATAATAATTATTACAGTGATCGTTTTGACCGTTGGGTTTGGAAATTGTTACTAGTTACTAGTTTCCCAATAAACCGTGAAAATCCGAATGAAGATATAAATTGCATACAGTCCCTGTAAATATAAATTGTACCTTTTAGATACAATAAATACACATTTGGTCATGATTTACGTGAAAATTGTAACATTTCAATTCAGTAAAAATCACAAAACAAATAAGTCATCTAAATTCAAACAGCATTTAGCATTATTAAAAGGGTTTGGAAATTGTTACTAGTTACTAGTTTTCCAATAAACCGTGAAAATCCGAATGAAGAAATAAATTGCATACAGTCCCTGTAAATATAAATTGTACCTTTTATATACAATAAATACACAATTGGTCATGATTTACGTGAAAATTGTAACATTTCAATTCAGTAAAAATCACAAAACAAATAAGTCATCTAAATTCAAAGAGCATTTAGCATTATTAAAAGCGTTGATTAAAAAAGTCTCCACTCAACAGTAAAATACCAAGAACCGGTATTATATTATGTATTAAATATATTATTATGTTGCCATGAATTCGTAGGTATATTTTATCGTTTACGATGTTCTTGACATGGATTTTAAAAAAAATGCCGTCCTACTGCCATATTTTTATTGATTCAAAGTGTGTCATGTGACATATCATTTAAAAGGTCTAATTTTTACTACCTATTTTTCCGGGAAAACAAAAAAAAACACTTTCATCAATTTCTTTTGGCTAAAGATTACTTTTTAATGATAAGGGTAACATACTAAAATTTGAAAGTTCAAAATTGAGTCATAAAAATAAATGTAAATGTTGCTAATTTCTTAAAAATCTTTTTAATTATGTGTTCATTTGAAAAAAAATGACCTTTTGTGACCATTCTAATGTTTGTGTTTTTGTGTGTTTTATGTATATTAAAAAAGTGTAAAATTCAATAATGCAAAAAATACAGGGTGTTCACTTTTTTATAAACATAATCTTAAGAAAGTTTAAGAACAATATTAGAGAGTTTTTGGTCATTTAAGAAGTTTTTTTATAGTTTTTCTTATTTCAAACAATTCTAAAAGTGGATTGCTAATTTTCTCTGACTTCTGCACAAAATAACAACCAGTGAATATCACAAAATCCAAACAAAATTGTATAAATCCCAAGGTAATTGTGCGAACATATTTCGTCTGCAAAAGCAGTGTAAATTCAGCGTGATTACAACTGGTAAAAGGAACAGCATTTATCCGGAAAAACTCTGCGAAGGTGTGGAAAGTTCAGCTTCGGAGTCGGAACTTATCCAATAAACAAGGACAATAGCGTCGCGACGACGAGCACAGGCCAAAACGTTTACGGTAACGATAAGCGGCCCTTTCCGTGCCAGACGGAATTACCGGAAATATGTTATTGCCCGCCAGGACCCACCTGTGATCCTTGAAGCGGCTCCTTGCTTTCCCCCCTCTCCCTTTTCTCCAACCCACTTACTTTTTCGACGGTTTACGGAAAACGACCATCATTTTCTTTTCACATTGCTTATTAGAAAAAAGATTGCGTACCTTAGCTAGCGGCTAGCTAAGGTCCTAGCCCTTAATTATATGACAATTTTAGAAGAAGAAATTAAATTCCCAAATTGTCTTTATCTATAACTTATATTATATGATGTACAGAATAAAAAAAAATGAACTCACTTTTTAAACAACAAGTCTGCTTCGTTTATAGAATAGACCTTAAATATTTCTTTTAGAAAACGTCGAAATTTTAATTTTCTTAGTGATCTTTTTGATATTTTTATCATGCTAGATTTTACCACACTTCACTCGCACAAGTGAAATCAATAAGATTTTAACACAGACTGTGGATTATAAAGTTACGTTCACCAAGGAGAGCGCTGGCCCTTTCCCCCTCTTTTAAGGGAAATAACAAAAATTTTGTTACCATTGTAAACAATAGTAAATATTAAAAAAGTCCTTTTAAAGCAATTGAATTACAACGATAGTAATTTAAAAAAGACAAATATAACTTTAAATTCCAATGATTATAATAGGGCATTGTTGCAAACAAGCGATGGGACGGATTTCCTTAAATTGGCAGATATACATTCGTATTCGTATTAGTATACGTATACGGGTAAATTTGGTAACATTACGGTAAAATCCCATTCGCCAGTTTTCCCTTTCTCGTTTCTCCATCTGCCTGTCTAAAATGTTTCACTTCGAGCTCTTACAATGCGATGCTCTCAATAACTTTCAGTTGAAATCAATTCCCGAGATTTGTTTGAATTACATGGAAACTGTCTTATTTCCATCACTTTTATTTAAAGTTTCGAAATAAGTTTTTATTTATTTTGAATGTTAATTTATACAGGTACGTTTTTTGTCCCCTTTTACTCTAAAATAAACGTTTAGAAAACAATACAGTCAATCCGTAATTTTTTTATTTATAATATCAAAAAATTAGAATAGTGGGTTGAAACTGATTTACAAAAAAGTTTCTTTACTTTTTTTGATAAATGTAAGGGTTTAAAATATAATCGCAATTTATACTTTATCTTTTTTTAATGACTACCGTAAAAAATATTAATTTTACTCATTTTAAAATATCTTTATACATTTTTATCTATTTTACATTCTATTCTGAAATTATATTTTAGAATATTTTTTTTTAAGTATTTCTATATTAATATAAATAATTACATGATTTGGTTTTCGTAAATTTGAATATTTTCGAATCAGTTGTACCTAAGTAATGACCATTATTGATTTAATTATATATCACAAAGATCACAATTTTAATTTTTACTGCCAGATTACTAAATTTTCTTCATCTTCTATATCATCTCTTCTCGCCTACAAGGTCAATCCATCCCAAAACTAGTGGCAACTTTTATTAAAAGGTAAATTTCATCTGGTGTTTCTTTAATGAGTCTTAAAATGTCATCTTTATAAAAAAAATTGGACTTTTTTGGTCGGTATCCCACATTTTTCTTTTAAATATAATATATTATATATTATATATTATGATGTTAATTTATAATATATACTCAAATCCAAATTTTTATTAACTTTTAGGACACTTTTTACATGGAGTACTTACTCCACAAAGTATTTGACTGATAAGATTTTCTTAAATCCGCAAAATAGGCTAGAAACACTTATTCCTTAAAACTTTTTGTCCCTTTGTTGTTGCACCAGTTTTTAAAATGTTTAAATTGTTTCTCATATTTTTGACATTATTTCGCTGGTAATAAATTCTCATTTACAGTATTTGCTGCCTCCAGGATGTCATATGGTAGCTCTTCTTCAAAAATGTTCATTTCAATTTCGCGAAAAATCTATAATATATTATGACGTATCACTTTGTTTAAAACTTATTGACAT
Organism: Brassicogethes aeneus; assembly: GCA_921294245.1. NCBI lineage: Eukaryota > Metazoa > Arthropoda > Insecta > Coleoptera > Nitidulidae > Brassicogethes > Brassicogethes aeneus. The sequence continues at coordinate 4,022,317 of OV121132.1, read as the reverse complement.
GGAAACTAAGTAACTAACTAAATTTAATTTTGTCCAAAATCAACATATTTACCTACATTTTAAGTGCAAAAGCGTGCGGAAAAGATCAACTTTACGCACGCAAATGGGTGCGGATAAGTGTTACTTTGCGCACGCTAGTAGAAAAATAATATTATTTAACTTAAATTTAAAATTGTAATGGCTATAAAAAAATGTACCACCACCTAAGGTACCTTTTTTATTAAATTTTTAGTGTCTTATTGGGACAAAAACCTGTCAAAGTAATGAGATTATTTTTACTTACAGAATAAACTTTTTTACTGGTAATAAAATTCTTATTTACTATAATGAAGCAGCAATGTTGAGCTTTTATAAAAAAATGTTCATCTAACAAAGTAATAGTTGTTATCATATTGTCATGGCAAATGCTTTATGTTTATATTAAATCTTTGTCAAATGTTTTTGTTAAATTTATAGTTGTATGTAAATTGCGCTTACATAAAGTAATGCGCAGTTGTTATAGTAAAATTTGTTCATTTTACTATGGCAATATGTCTTTTTTAAATTACTATCGTTGTAATTCAAATTAATTTTATTTTAGTAAAAAAAACTTTGTTAAAATCTTACTTTAAGAATAATAAAAAAAATATTTTATTGCTATAAAAAGACTTTTTTAATATTTACTATTGTTTTGCAATGGTAACAAAAATTTTGTTATTCCCTTAAAAAGAGGGGGAAAGGGCCAGCGCTCTCCTAGGTGAACGTAACTTTATAATCCAGTCTGTGTTATAATCTTATTGATTTCACTTGTGCGAGTGAAGAATTTGTAAAATTTACAAAATTTCTATGAAAAATACCATTAGGGTTTCATTAATACTACAAACCGTTTTTGTAAACGGTATAGAACTGGTTTTTTGGACAAATAATAATAACTATATTTATCAATGCCTTTCTGCATCTGGAAGAGTGTTATTTTTATAAACATAACTTAAATTTACTTTATAATTAATGCAAATGCTATTACTGAAAGCAGCGTTTTTAGATAAATATTTTTTATAAAAATGATCTTTTTCTTTAATAATATAATTTAATAATTTAGTTTAGTTAATGGAGAAAATCCAGAATTTATAAATATTTTAGAGTATTTTGTAAGATTTTCTTGGATAACCACTCTCATTTATAAAACATTATTATACATCTCATAAATCGAAATATTAGAATTGAAAACTTTAGTGCTGGAAATTTTTGCATTCCTACGTCCATCCCGATGCATTGCCTGGAATAATTCGCAAACTTGCAAAAGTAGTAGCAGTAATGTATGTACAATTTTTATGTTCAAACTTTGTATGTACATAATAATGGCCCGATTTTTCTTCTCGGACTTGGCACTTAGTAAACAAACCGGACTTGTGCATGAATTTACGACGGCGGCTATTTTTCAGCGCAGAGAACGAAGACGACTTTTATTTGCGCTTCGCGCCCGAAAAACAGAAACAGCGACGCGGACGCTCATCCGAATATCCGAGCGTGCACGCCGTTCTGAACATGCTCAATGGACTTTGAAACGGACACAACGGTGTTATTGCCGGAGTGTGAACGCTGTTTTTTGGAGGTTTTATTCGGGTCGCACTCAAAGCCTACACACAAATATACAAACGAAACTTCAAAGTCCGCATATTTAGTTTTTTTACAAAAACCTTTTAATATAAATTTTAGTTTCCGTAATTTGTTTCTAAGCTTCCAATTAAACGAAATTTGCCTTAAAAGCGTCTGGTGAGTTTGCTTTTTGGTTGGATTTTATAAATTTTATTTTTTTTAAATCAAAATAAATAACATTTTTTTTAATATCTATTTAAAATTATCCTAATGATTTGTTTTTGGAAAAAGATTCATTCAAACTAAAAAGCAGTTTAAAGCAGTTTTTTTGATATAGTCAATTCCATATTTTATGTAAAAAACATAAAAAACTAATGGCAACAAAATTAATACATTCGGAACATACCACCGGAAAAAATATTAGATATATTAATCATCCTGTTCCGGCCTAAACATTATAAATGCTTAACAAACTAGAGATACCACACTTAATGATATTTGCAACAAACTATTTAAGAAGTCAGACCAAGAAATAGTAAGTAAGTAAGTAAGAAATAGTAGTTACCTTCAAAATCTAGAAAAGGGATGTGGAATCCGAAAAAGAAATATATGAATTATATTATATTTACAAAAACGAAATAAAAAAATTACCTAAAACAGCAATTTATCTTTAAAAAATATTTAAAAATGTATGTTATTTGATGTAAAATTGTTTTCTTTATATAAAAATTGTATGTCCAATAACTATGGTCCATGTGCCCAATTACTATATAAATGTCCAATTACTATACTTTTTTGCATGTTTTTATAAAACTAATATTAAAAATTTAAATATTCTTATTTTTAAGTAAACGTACCTAAATAAAGTTTAAACAAACAAACTATCCTTTTTATATATTTATAAGAAAACAACTAAAATCTTTAAAACAACAGCATATATAAATTTTAAATAAATAATATGTCCAATAACTACTCTCTAAAAATAAATTAGTCAAAAATGACTAATTTAATAGTTATAAGTGGCTGCTTTTTCACTTGTACCATGGTTAACCATGGAATAACATGGTATCCCAAAACTTTACAGCCAATTCTTATGTAAAATTTTCCTCTGAATCCGAAAATGTCGTCAAAAGTTAAAAAAAGTAGAATAGTTTTTGAGATATAGTCAATTTTCCATTTAATATGGAATTGACTATATCTCTGCTCCACTTTCAAAATTTTTGGATTCAGGGGACAATTTTAAAAAAGAATTGGCTATTAAATTTTGGGACAACATGGTATTCCATGGTTAACCATGGTACAAGTGAAAAAGCAGCCACTAATATGTATTAAATTAGTCATTTTTGACTAATTCATTTTTAGTATGATTTTTTCGACCAAAACGCATATTTTTTAACATTTTTAGAAAATTAGAAATTAGAAAAGTCAACAACGACAATAACTTTTCGCATAGCAACCAATTGGTAAAAGTAAACTCGAAAAAACAGCTGACAGGTGCTGTCACGCAGTTTTTCCACCTAGAAACCATTTGTAATTCAAAATTGAGCGTTTGTGATTGGTTGAAATTAAGAGTAGTTTTATGGCTGCAAAACTAAAAAAACACTCGTTTTCTGAAATCTGATTGGTCCATAAAGTAATGAAAAATTGGGAAATTTTCAGAAAAATTGACTTGGGCAATTTTTTTATTATATTTATAGGATTATACAATAATATATTAACATAAATATCGTTTTATTTAACACATCGATTTATAAATATATAATTTTGTAATATAACTTAATAAATCCTTCATCCTACGCGTTTGACAGCTGATTATTAAAAGTTGTAGTGTTGTTACGATGAAAACGGCCATAAGGTGGCGCTACAAATAGGGTTTGAAAAAAAAACAGGAAAAATTGGGAAAAAACCTGTTTTTTTCCGTTTTTTCCCAGGCCTTGGAAAAATTGGCTTTTTTGGGAAAAAAATTTTGTTTTGGAAAATATACACATTTGAAAAAAATTGGAAATTAACAAGTTAACATTATTTTAAATATAAAAAAATCCTTTATTACAAAAAAATAAAACTAAACATTAAATTAAATTTAGGAAAATACACGTAAACGTGAAATATACTGTCTGTTGGGTTTTTAGTGTTGCAAAAAGGAGTCCATTAAAAATATCTAACTTTAAAATAATGAATTATAATTTTATAAATCGAAGTTTTAAATAAAAATTATGTTAATATAGCACCAAATATGTTTATTTGCGGCCCGGTAGAATATTCTTACTGAAATAAAATAAAAGAAATAATTTTTATAATTATAATATTATATGATTATAATCAGCGTCGGAATTTTTTTTCTTGATATCAGTGTACTTTTCGTAAAAATTTGTAAATTTACAAAAAACTAGCATTTTTTTGTAATACCCTTTGAATAAAATTTAAAAACTTAAAATGTCAATATTTCTAAAAAATTCCCAATTTTTTCGTTTTTTTAAAAAAAAAACAATCGACAAGGATTTTAAAGCAAATTTGCCAATTTAACAAAATACAAAATAAAATGTAAAGACGTTTGTGAAATAATTTTCAATAAAGACAAAAAAGTTAAAAGTTTATATAAGATAAACCATTGCATAATGTAACAATTTACTCAAAAAACGATCTAATTAATTTGCATAAGCCGGCAAAATAAAATCAAATAATTTGGGTTAATGATGAATATGGAATAGGATCGTAAAAAATGATTTATAAAAACGTCGAAGACTTTTCCACTCGATTGGAATAATGTTATGGTCGCTTTTTTCTAAAAATAAATGCCTGGAACGGCATCGTTCAGCGAAAAACTTACAACAATCAATAAAAATCGTAAAACTTAACGAATCCAATTTATTAAGAGAATTGATATAAATTTCGCGAAAACAATCGGAGCAGTTATAATAATGTTGTTATTTCGCGCCGCGTCGACCCGAAAAACGCAGTTTACGATAAAATTCGGTCGTTTTAAGGCCTCCTTTAAAAGAACAGGTACTTTACGAAGGCCATTAAACTAAACGATTATTCCTATAAACGTATATTGCTTGGCACGTTACAAGTATAAATTGCCCAAAGAGTTTTGCAATTCCGAAGAACAATTCGAGATTTATTTTCGACACCACCTCAGGTCCCTTTTTGTTTTATCTATGGGTCTTTTTATGTTGGCATTATGATAAAAAAATAGAAAAACACTTCTACTTTAAGGAATATCATCTTTAAATGATTTGACAGTTCTAAAACTTCTTTATATTATTCTTTATAAATTTGTAAATTACTATTGTCTCTCTACTTTAGATTTGCCTTTTAAATAACATTCCTTGTATTGAGTGTAACTGTTATAATATCAAAAATTAAAAAAAATGATTTTAATAAAAGTTGTTTAATAGTTTATTTTAAATTTTGCGGTGAGAGTACCAACTTTAAAAAATAAATACGTAGCCCCCCAAAGCGGCCAATTATTTTTTGCAACAAAATTTAAAAGGGGCTTTGAAACTTTGAAATATTACAGTAAGTATGCATTTTTCGAAAAAAATTGTAAAATAAAAATTAAAGTAAAATTGGTCCTCATACTCTCCTCCTTATAGGGGGACCAGGGGGTAGCAATGGAACACCCTATTTTTTATTGCAGATCATTCGACTAAAAATAGGTAGATTTTGTAATAGATGGCGATGCAATGAAAAAAAATCAATTTTGTTCGATTTTTCTTCTGTATACGATTTTACAATAATTTTTCTATAAAAATATTACTTTTTTGTTAATAATTATCTTATTAAATTAAATATGATTTTTTTAAGTCCCACGATTTTTTAATTAATATCTTAGTTTCCTTTGGTTTATGTTTTATACATTATTTTATTCGGTGATAATTATCAATTGCGCACCATGGTCACTTTTTACCTGCCAGCATTAAATCCTTTAATTTAAAGGATTATTGTACTGATTTTAATAAAAATACATCAGTTAAGGTAAAAAGAAACATTATTTTGTCAATTAATTAATTTAATCCTAATTGAGGTATAAAAAATGGTATTTAGTTATAAATAATAATTATTATTGAGGTATGAAGAAACTATTTATAGTTTAGCATTATTTAATCAATTTAGTTCGAAGATTAATTTTAAACAAAAAGACCTCCTTTCGTTAAGCAGTTATTCATAATGGATTTTTTAACAGTGGAAGAAAAATTAGAAATGATCTTGATTTATGGAGAAGCAGGCAAGAATCTTGATGATGCTGTTAATATCTACGCTCAGCGTTTTCCGGATAAAATTCGATCACGTACTTTATTTCACCGTACAGTCAAGCAGTTTACTACAAACGGGAGTGTTCAACCGAAAAAAAGAGTTCGTCGAGCAACAGTCACAGGTGGAAATAATGAAATGTATTAGCAGCAACGGCCGCTAGAGATTTGGGAATATCCCAGAGCAGTGTTAGCAGAATATTAAATATATTGATATATAACATTTAATTGATTCTGGTTGCTAAATTTGCCTGATCCTCAATATACCTGATGCTATGGAGCGCCCTGCTTCCTTTTATGCAGGAAATTTAAAGGTAATTGTTTGGTAACCCCATCATAAAATTCACTTATTAAACTTCGGAAACTTAATTGCTGTTTTTTAATTCCATCAAATTTCGACGTTGTTAAAACTTAACTACGTAGACCGAAGGGAATTTTCCGATAAAATAATTAAAACACAATTTCCTTTGTTTAGATTTTTCTCGGCGGCCGCTGTTGTTATTGTGATGGCGCGTGATTTTTCTATCAATTTAAAACCAATTTTGATTTTATTGTCAATGTTGTCCCACATTTACAGCAATTTCATTGGCCGTTTTATGAATTTTTTTTACAGTTGACCTTAGATTCCACGTTCTCTACGTATGGAAAACTTTTTATAAATTTAAATTTTACGACAAAAAATTATTTTTTATAAAAAGTTCTGCTTCCTAAAATATTAATATTTGACTATTAAAACTTAAAATATTATGCACAGGGTGGTCATAAAATATTAAAATTGATAATTTTTATTTTAGAGCAAAATAAAATAAGGAAATGTTGCTTGGAATTAAAAGTTAAATCCAAGTTTAATTTCAAGGCCTCCAATTAAAAAATTATTGATTATTATAAAATGAATAATACAATCTCACCAGGGTAGATATGTTGAAGCAATATTTTATGTGCGTAAAAATAAAAATAAAGGATCATATTATTATTAATTATTTACATGAATCACAAATACTAGGTACTGCAAAATAGAGGATAGAAACAAAAGCTTAAGTTGAATTAATTAGTCATTAGTCAATTTCAAGAATTTTATAATAGAAGGCCATGAGGTGTGTTCAGAAAGTAACGGGAATTGTTAAATTTTGCGGGTTCGGAGGGTCCGGTTGTCATAAAATTTTCTTTATTATGTTGGTATACATGCCCCCGAAGTATGATAACAACTTTAGCTGTTTTCATTATTTACTTTGTCTGTGGCAGCCGCTAAGGTTAGACGTGTTTTATGAGCTCGGCGATTTTTCGTTCGTTAAAAGAAATGGATCAAAGAATTTGTATCCAATTTTGCTTAAAAAATGAAATAAATTCTGTTAACAAAGGCCTATAGTGAGTCTGCTATAAGTAAAACAAGAGTTTAAAAGTGGTATAAGAGTTTTCAAGATGGCCGTGAAGACGTTGAAGATGACGAACGCCCCGAACGCACAAGCACATTAACAACCGATAAAAACATGGAGAAAGTGTAAGAAATGGTTATAAACCATTAGAGAAGTCGCTAATGATGTTGGTATATCGATTGGCTCATCCCATGAAATTTTTCGAATGTTTTGGGTATGAAACGCGTGGCATCAAAATTTGTTCTAACATTGTTGAATTTTGAACAAAATTTTTGGCCAAAAACAATACTGTAATGATGCCCCAGCCTCCATATTCGCCAGACATGCCTCTGTCTGACTTTTTCCTATTCCCAAAAATAAAGAGAACCTTAAAGGGCCGTCGTTTTGCAAGCATAGATGACATTAAAAGCGCATCGCTGAAAGAACTAAAGGCTATCCCAAAGATCGAGTTTTAGAAGTGTTTCGAGTATTGGAAGAAGAGCGTGCACATGTGCATAATATCAAATGGGGACTATTTTGAAGGCGACAACATTAATGTAGACTAATAAATAAATATTTGTTTCAAAAAACGAAAATTTCCGATATTTTCTGAACACACCTCGTATATACAATGTCGAAAACTCCTTAATTTCTTATATGCAACGACTATGAAAAAGACAAATGTATTGTAATTAATTGCGTATTTGTTTTTTCCATTTCTCTCTTGCTTGTTGAAATAGGAAATGACGGAGTTTTCGACACCATGTATATTTAATTTCCACAAATCAATACCGAGAGCAGCAATTTTAGCGTACATAATTAGTAATGTCAAAATATTCGTACTCGCAATGCATTGTGTGGGGTTAACTGGGTATAATGTTGATATTAACGCCATTTGTTGAAGTATATTTTACATTTATTTGATACAGAACACACAGACTGCTATGCTGTAAAATATTAACAAGGATTATTAATTAGTCTCTGCAGTGATATACCGTATAAAATTATTTACAGATATACATGCCCACTGCTAATTGTTTGGGTTTAAATTTGGATACTAAATACTATAATTTTATATATATATATATATATATATATATATATATATATATATATATATATATTGATGAAATGTACCAAGTCACTTCCGAAATAGGTACGTAACATTCGTTGTGACTTCCAAAATTGGAAGTGGGAACGTATATATGGAAGTGACAACGTTTCGCCTTGTTGTCAGCATATTTAGCCACTAGAGGGCACAAGGAGCTCAAATCCGAAAAAACGGGTGGAAGTGACTACGTAGCTTTCGTACCTTTTCAGTTTGGCACTTAGTTCAGGTATATGCCGCTGGCGCCACCATCGATATATGCATTTCATATATAGCGACGGTGTCACTTCCGATGCATAGGCACGACTATGTCACTTCCGAAATGTGGCAACATGGCAAAGTGCACGAAAGAATTAAGGATACAAGCAGAGACTTTGATATAAGTTACGCTTTGTTCATTGCGTTAAAAAACGCAAAGCGCAAACCTGCGAAATTGTTTTGAAAACGCCACACTATGTTTTATCGGCGGAAAAAATACATTTTTATAAACCATTTAATTATGGGTATTTTTATGACGATAATTTGTTAAAAACATTTTAAAGCAATAAATTTGGGTAAAGAATTATTTTTAAATAATTATGTTTTTATTTTATGACACCTTAAAGTAAAATGTTTTTAAAACAGTTAAACTATATCTTTTAATCGAACAAAATATATCTTTTTTAAATAAGTTTAAAGTAGACCTTAATCTACATATATAAAAATTCGTGTTTAAAAATTAAAATTAAAAGTTAAAATGTTTTAAAGATGGGTCAGAATTTCTCAAACGGGCCACCTGAATTAGGTCAAAATTAGTTTTTGTTTGTAGATACATTTTTTTGATAGTATTTTACATCACTAACACAAATCCTAAAGGATTTTGTAAAAAAAAAATTTTCAATTGACATATTCATGATATTAAAAGTCAAAGTTTTTAATAATTAAAAAATAAAAAAATTCATTATGGCTGAACTAATTATCCGATTCCAACGATATAACTAGCGTTGGAATCTTGTTTTGACATAGATTCTTTGTTATTTTTTTCAATTGTCCTATTTTCATTTAGGTCGATTTTTTTTTGTTTTTTTTATACCAAATTCGGAAATAATTGCCTTCTGCGCCAGCTATCGACTCGAGAAAAAAAACACATATACTCCAATCATTTCTCGAAATTATGCTGCTGAGAAAAAAAATGGCCCGCAGGTTGACAAAAAGTTATTCGTCCTTTTGTGGCCGCGCGCGGTGTCAGCTCACGCTCCGAACCGTGTACGCTGTACGCGCTTGTGACGCGACGTCTTACGGTGGTCTGGAACCTGCGGGCCATTTTTTTTCTCAGCAGCATAATTTCGAAAAATGATTGGAGTATATGTGTTTTTTTTTTCGAGTCGATAGCTGGCGCAGAAGCCAATTATTTCCGAATTTGTTATAAAAAAAACAAAAAAAAATCGACCTAAATGAAAATTGTACAATTGAAAAAAATAACAAAGAATCTATGTCAAAACAAGATTCCAACGCTAGTTAAATCGTTGGAATCGGATAATTAGTTTAGCCATAATGATTTTTTTTTATTTTTTAATTACTAAAAACTTTTACTTTTAATATCATGAATATGTCAATTAAAAATTTTTTTTTTACAAAATCCTTTAGGATTTGTGTTAGTGATGTAAAATACTATCGAAAAAATGTATCTACAATCAAAAACTAATTTTGACCAAATTCAGGTGGCCCGTTTGAGAAATTCTGACCCAGATACATTAGTAAAATTAGTAGAAAAAAATTCATATATATATGAATTTAAATACGATTGCCTCTGATTTTCACGTTGATAAAGTTGTTCAGTAAACTTTACGTTATAAGTACACAAAAAATTAGCTGCATATAGGCACATATGGAAAAGTTATGAATTTTTATTTATCGCGCTGCATGGCTAAATCGCGAGCGCTCGTATATACCTACATAAGTAAGGCATTGTCTACCCACTCAAGATTTTCGTACAGATCTATGCTCATAAGTTTTAGTTGAATTTATTAATTGTTATAAATATTTTAACATGTATTAAATTTTTTATAGGATTAATAATTAATAACCTATTCATAACAAATTATGAATTAAATAATAGATAATCCTTTGCTTTGTAGGTTATCTTAATTTTATAAATTAATTAATAATCCCTTGTTTTGCATCTTTTTGAGGAAACTCAAGAATCTAGACATAAGGATTTTAAAAAATTGTTATATAATATACAAACGAAAATATATTTCATCGTCTTTTAATATCGTCTGACCCCCTAATAACGTTACTAAGAACGGCTACTTAGGAGAAATACAAAATTTGTAAAATATGAGGAATTATTATAGGAAAAAATTTTAAAATTTAAATTATGTTTATTTATTTCTTAAAGTGTGCTGAGTATGTGTATAATATGTATTTATTTACAATAAAAAAGTTATTGAATTATTTTCGCCATCATTTCACCGCGAACATTTAAAAAAGGCATTTAAAAAATAAAGACCTTTATTTTTTAATTAAAGTATAGTTAATTATGCCTATTAAGTCTTATTTAACACAGTTAAAAATAGAAAAATAAATATTTCATGCAATAAAAAAGTTTGATTTTTTCCTTAATTGATGCTTTAATTAGGACCACCTAAAACGCATTTAAAAATTAAAATTCGTTATATTTTTCAATTAAAATAAAGTTAATTATACCTAATAAGTCTTATTTAACAAATAAAAAAATAAATATTTTTTTGCAATAAAAAAATTATGGGGTTATTATAATAGATATTTATTTATTATTTATTATTATTATACATTATAATGCAGTAAAAAAGAAAAAAAATGGATATTTATTTGTTATAAAAAAAGTTTGTGAATTATTTCTATAAAACAGTGCTTTTTGATAATCTAAAAACGCATTTAAAAAATAAAAACCTTTAAAATTAAAATATGGTTTATTATACGTAATAACTCATTTAACACATTATAAATAAAAAATTAATATTTACAAAAAAAATACAAAACAGTGCTTTTTGACGTGCGTTGCAGCACAAAAACAGAACAGTAAATTAAAATAATAACAATATTCCCATTATACTTACATTACAATAAAAAGAAATAGCAAAGATATTAATTCTTAATAAATTTATCTTGCTTTTTGCAATCAAGAAAGTACTTATTATTATTACAGTCTGGAAAGGTTATTATCAAACTGTCTTTTTTAATCGAAGATTAAAGGTTCAATTCATATTTTAAATCTGGCGGTTTAAGGACCACGCCTTGAGCCGCTGCATTTTGATTGGCTCGCATGTTTAATAATTATGTTCTGTGGTTTAATATATGCAGATGCAGATTCAAAGGCAGTTCGTTTTTCTGCTATTGTTATTATTTTAAAATAATAAAGGTTTTTGCATGTTTTTAGATATTTAAAAAAAGGATAATATCAATGTTATAATACAATGTGTTTTATGTTTTTACCAGGTAATTCAAAAGATATTTTGTGAAAAAGAAAACATCAATGTTATAAATACAGGGTGTTTCTACTAAAAATTGACAACCTAAATTAGGTTACCTATAGAGATCTCATCGAGACTACCACTTTTTTCAAATAAATATTTTTAATTTGAGCTTTTGTTTTTGAATTATCGAACTTTGTTTTTAAATAAACCTTTTTATTAAAGTTAATTATATGCAGATTTAAAAAAAAATTGTAATTTTAATTTCTACCTACAATTTTTGTGTTAAACATTTAAAAAAATTTATCAACCGACGAAAATAACAGCTCCAATGAAAAATATTTATTTAAAAAAGTGTCGGACTCGATAATTATTTCTTATAAGATCTACAAACTTTATTATGTTGTCCACTTTGATAAACACCCTTATTAATTCTATAAAAATATTAATTTTAACATTTTTATGACGAGAGAAAAAATTATATTAAAAAATAGGTATGTAAGTAGGTACTATTTTTTTAAATTCGTAAATTTTGACATTTTATTTTTTAGTACCTTTTGTAGATTTATTACAGTTTATACATTTAGCCACAGCGCAGTTTGAGATTATAACCCAACACATAAAATAACAAAAACAAAATAAAAATATTAAATTTGGATGTCTTACACTTAAAATAATAATTATTATAATTTTAATTTGGAAATAATATAATAATAATACACGCAATATTCTCTCCACTCAAAAAATATTAAATTATTAATATTATTATTAAAACATTACCAAACATAATTTAACATAATAATATTATTAAACAATGCAAGTTTAATAACTAGTTTCGAACGTCGAATGTGCCGTACTTACGCTTGGCGAACGAATCGTGGTTACTAAGTGTTGCACATAACAGAATATTTACTTTAAGCGTTTCGAATTAAAAAAGGTCCGCATGAGCAACGGAGAGAGATAACTAGACTAAATCTATTTTTAGACTCGAAAATCTGGCAACCCTGTCGGAAGTGTCTACGATGCAATTGTCTCTATATATGATGGAAGTGACTAAGTCACGGCCATAGTACACAAATATTTATTTGCGAAATCCTTTCCCCTCTCTAGAGATTCGGATTACGTAGGTTCCCCTTCACTTATATATAGTTTTAAAATGCTTGTATAAGCCTTCGTTCATGTGGAAGTTAGGACGCCTTGTTTATACTACGGAAGTGACAACTTAACAGGCATCGATATATATATATATATATATATATATATATATATATATTTGTTAATTTTAATCAAATATTAACCAGATTTTATGTTAATCCAGGTCCACAAAACTTTATGTTAACCAATTGAATAAGTAGTCTAATTATAATAAAAAAATGTTAGATTTAATAACAAAATTCTATATCAATAATTCAACCATAATTACTAATTATTAATTAGTTTGTAGACCCAGTAGTAAAAGTATTTATTGGAAAGTGGGAACTTAAAAAAAAAGAATTTTAATAAGAAATATTGCTTTAATAATCAATTTATTAAACAAAAAAATTAATACATACCTACATAAATTAAAACAAAAATAATATACTCAATATTAAATAACACCATTCTAAAATCATCAAATTATAAAGAAATTTGGTACAATATAACTATCAGTACTACTACAACACTTTCTGATGTATTTCGTAACTTTAACCCACTTCACTGTATCCAGTAATTTCAGTTTAAAACCAGTGATGGCAACTTTTTTCGGATACTTCGCACTTCGCACACTCGTTAAATAGGTATAAGGAATCCGAATAAGAATAATACAAGATTTAACATTTAAGAAAAAAAGTATGTTGAAAATTTTTTACAGTTATTTTTTTTTTTATAATCCTAAAATGTTTTATTTAAGTTGCCAAATTCATAATAACCTACAACCGTTATTGGAAAATAATTTTCATGGGAGCATATGTTTACTAGTGTAGCATCCTTAAATAATCGGTTATTATTCGGTAAAAATGCAAAATATTTAAAAATATCAAGTGTACCTACAAATTTGTATAACTCATTTTAATTGTCAAAAATGGTTTTGTTTTTTTTCGATAAAATAATAAATACGGCTGTTATTCGCAACGATCACAAACAATTTTTGTTTAACCAATGAATGAAACCTAAATATGCTGAAAAACTTTGACTTTAATAAAACGACTGTAATGTCAATTTTCTATTTTGAAAAATCGAATTGTTCTTTTACGTTCAAAAATCAACTCAGGCCACAAATTGTTGGATTATTTTTAGTAAAATATAATACTGATTACCATAATTTTAATACATAATACTTTAATTAATATTACTATTTGGGATCTATACTGTATATTGCTAAATACTATGCTTTAAATATTTATTTATGTTAAACCTTAAGGTAAAATATTATTCTTAATCAATACTGTTTTTTACCAATAAGTATAGTAAATTTTAAAATATTATTTTACCATTTTAAATATATAATATTTTAAAATCGAACATTAATAATTATTATATGTTAACAATTAAAAATTTAAATATATTGTTTATTTACTTTAAACAATTTTTTTTTTAATGTGACGGTCAGGGCAAAAAGTCCCGAGGCTCATGGAATGCCCTTTTTAGTTTTTTTAATTAAAAACTAAAATTTGTTTTCATACCTTTTAAACCTTATAAATAATAATGCGATATAACAACTATTGTAATCCCGAATATCTCGGAAACGGTTTATTTTATCGAAGTTTTAGAGGTACACCTTTTTAATGGTAGCCGAATTGTATAATCTATAAAAACCTAACCTCAAAGTTTGTATGGGACAATAAGCTTAAAGCAACCCCCGTTTCTACGACACTGTGTTCACTGGAACAATTGTAATTATATGTGAATATGTGTTTTGGTAGTAAGTGATTGTTCGCAAAATATCACCTTTCCAAGTCACCCATAGTAGAAGTTATATTAAAAAAACTGATATAATAAGTAAAACTTTATCACCCTGTATCTTTTAAACATACGTAATTAGGAAAAATATTTATTTAGATTTTCGTCTTATTTTGACTTGCTTAATCTGCTCCTAAATTTATGCCACTAAGTTTAGGGACACCTTGTATATTAATATCTACAACATTACAACTATCTATACTATGTAACTCTCTACTGCCTTAGCTGTACCGCTTCAGCTAGGGAAGAACCGATAACGCAGTAACGCATTGTCCCCCACTATAACTACGTAGGTACTACACTACACCTAAACGAAAACAGATAGTAGAAAAATGTACATGCACTGTTAATGAAACTAATTTTGTAAGCGATTAATAAAAAAATGTACCACCTAAGGTACCTTTTTTATTAAATTTTGCTACAAAAATGGTTTTTGTAAAAGCTACGATTTGTCAAAGTAATGAGATTATTTTTATTTACAGAATAAACTTTTTTTACTGTTAATAAAATTATTATTTACTATAATGAAGGAGCAATGTTGAGCTTTTATCATATTGTCATGTATTTACTATTGTTTTGCAATGGTAACAAAACTTTTGTTATTTTTCTTAAAAATAGGGGGAAAGGGCCAGCGCTCTCCTTGGTGAACATAACTTTATAATAATCCAGTCTGTGTTATAATCTTATTGATTTCACTTGTGCAAGGAAAGTGTGGTAAAATTTAGCATGATAAAAATATCAAAAAGATCACTAAGAAAATTAAAATTTCGACGTTTTCTAAAAGAAGCATTTAAGGTCTATTCTATAAACGAAGCAGGCTTGTTGTTCTAAAAGTAAGTTCATATTTTTTTATTTTGTGCATCATATAATGAGTTAATTTTTTTGTTGTAATAAATAATTTGTTTTAATGCCTTGCAATTATTTAAAAAAAAATAATGAAAATAGTTTATTGAATTAACAATTACTTTGTTGTTAAATTTGCAAAAATTTTATTAATATTATAAAAAAAGTTTTATTTTAAACGAAAGAATTAAAATATGTAGTATACATCCATAAAAAAGTATATTGTTTTACAATCTTTATATTTTACTAACAAATATTTAATAATGTTTACTATGTTTTTTACTATCCAAAATTAACTATACATTTATCTCTGTGTATATAAAACCCTTGTAATCAATAGGACGGCATGTTGTGTGTTATTAAAACCGCCAATCTAATACACTGCACAAGAAACAAGGTCGGCGGTGGCGGGCGCGCTTCGTAGGTTTACAAACAAAGAGGCGCGTAATATTTTATCGCGGATTGCGGTCCTCCGGCATCGAAGCAAGCGGAGCGTCACGGTTGACGGGGCTTGCGGCAGCCGACGCGGATTTACAAGTTTAGACGTTCGACAAACTTAATCACTTACTCTTAATAGACAAACTTGGCCGCAGAAGGAATTTGCAAAACAGCTCGCTTTAAGTGGTTCTATTAGTAGATTGGGTAATTTATTTGAACATGTGTCCCCATTATCAATATTGCCGCTCCCGTCCCTGAGCCACGACTCAATCAAATTGGATTGGACTTTGCTTATCTTCTTTCCGATCGCCACTTAAAAATAACGAAGCATGTTTTTGCGCATTAGCATAAGCTGCTGTGTCAAAGGAAATTTATCGAAAAAACATATGTATGTGGGTCGTTTTCAAAAATCACCCGCCTTCCGCTGTCCGTAAGTTTGAATTCCAATAACTTTGTTAAAAATTATCGGATCTTATTAATTTAAAAACAAGTGAAAGCCTAACAAGCCCTTAGTAAACTCTTTCAGAAAATATTTGTTTAGTTATTTCAGAATATTTTTTTTTTAATTTTGAAACTTGTAAAACACACATTTTCGCATGTCGCATTAGCGTTTTATAAAACTTACATACATGTTTTTTTTTTAAATATTAAATAACTAGAATTTTGTGTTGCTTTATAGCAATCCATAACATCCTTAGTTAATAAAGTAAACAAATTAATTAATTTTAATCTACTTTTTTTAAACTTGACACATGTCCCAGACATTTTTTCCGTTGCGTTACGACCGTCGCGTTACCGATAGAATATTTAAAAAAAACATATATATGGCAACTTTTTTGGCACTCAGGTGATTAACAAATGATGTTCGGACGTAAACATTACCCAGCTGAATTTATTTATTCAATCAGGAAGAAGATATCGGTTAAAACAGGTGCGGGTAACGCGAATGTAATAATTGTTTGTCCGCTAAGTTACTCAGAAAAATATTAAAAATAAGGTAAGAAAAAATACTATTTTTCATGTTTATGTTTATTTTAGGGCACTAAAGCTCATTGAGAGTAATTAATGACTGTAATGTTTTATTATTTTTTTTTAAATATGGTTTCACAAAACTTTGTCCACTGCGTTACTGAGTCCATTACTTTACCTTATGGTAACGCAATGGAATTTAGGGTAACGCAATAGAATTTTTCGACAACAAAGTGGATATTTACCGTCGCTTTTATTAAAAGTAGTTTATGATAAACCAATTTAAAATTATTTGTGATTACAACTCATGATATAGATTACATCCAAGGGAAAATTCCACGCAATATACAAGTACTAAAAGACACCAGCTTATAAGCTATATATAGTCAAAAAAAAGGGTGTCTATAATTTAGAAATCTAAGTTGTTATTCTGCAAGTGAGCACCACTACAAGGGATTTTGTTTATGCATTACTCTAAAATCGTACCACCCTATATAGTTTCTTTTTTAAGTTATCTGATGTTCTTTGTGTCCCCAGTCCGTTGTGATACCATGTCTATTTCGTTACTTTTTTTAGGTTTTGTTAAAAAAAATCCTTAAAATGATTTTACTATCACTTGGTAATACCTGTTTATAAATTACAGTTTAACTCACTAATACAGTGACTAAAAGAAAATATTAATGGTATTGTTTTTTTAACAAAGAATCGGAATGGTGTCTTTTAAAAAGTAACTTAACTAGCATAAATATTTAAAAAAGGCATACAATTTTTAATAAAAAATAAAATTGGAGTCAAAAGTTTGTGAACATAGTACATTTTATTTCAAATTATTTTTATAACAACTTTTTTTATTGAATTAAATTTTGGATTCCAAATTGGTAACACAGTGGAGACATATAAAGCTAGCTAAACACATTTTTCTGAAAAAAACGTAAAAAAAGTAAAAAGTGCACTGCCTGTCTTAAATGTAAGTAAACAAAACTCTAAACATTTATAAAAATCCAACCAAAAGTCAATTTAAGCAACAAAAAAAATTTTGATCTTCATGAAAGCGGGTGTTTCTTGAAAATGACCCATGTATATTCTCATTGAATTCAATAAACATAATTAAATCGAATATTAAAAATCAAATTTGTGTTTAACGCCATTTGGAACTTTACTAAGCGAAATCAATTGGTTTGAGTGTTTTTAGCGACTATATATTAAAAAAAATTGTAAAATTTAACCCTATCAAAAAAAAAATCCAACTACCCACTGTTAGGTGTTAAATAACACCCCTCAATAAACAAAATTTGGAAAAAACAGGTTTGTAGATTAAGTTTCTGTTTTTATTTTTTTTCTTTAAATGTACAAGAATTTTGAAAATGACCCATATATGTCATTCCACATAAAAAAGTGATATTAGAATGGTCATATTCCCTAATAATAGAAAAAGAAAAAATGTTTGGACAATATTGCAAGCGTAAACGTTTTAGCGAGTTATTTTCTAATTTGTACATCAGAATCTAATGATCAGATGTTTCAAGATTTGAAATTTCCTGTTAAAATTGTCCAATGATAAAAACTCGCTTACGAAATTTCTATAAAAAATAAACTTTAATTAGCAATATTTAAGCTATCAACAGGATTCTATTTTGTTTTTTGAGTTTTTGAATTATGGAATTAATCTATGGAAAATCTGTAGGAAATAACACTTCAGCACAAGTGTTAATTTCCATAAATTCTCTCAAAAATTCTTAACTCTCTTAGCAATAAAAAAAATCACGTGGATTAACCCATCAAAGTTGATTATAGTACATTTTTTATGGGAATCTCAAAAAACAATTTGTTTAGCACTTTTTAAAATTGTCGCTACAAATGTTGTTGCCTGAAGTTTTTGATATATAGCCAATTCCATATTAAATGGAAAATTGACTATATCTCAAAAACTGTTCTACTTTTTTAACTTTTGACGAAATTTTCAGATTCAGGGGACAATTTTACATAAGAATTGGCATTTAAATTTTGGGATACCATCGTATTCTATGGTTAACCATGATACAAGTGAAAAAGCAGCCACTAATAACTATAAATTTGTCATTTTTGACTAATTCATTTTTAGAGAGCGTATCTTGGAACCAAATATTTTTTAAGTACCAAAATGGTAATGGCTCTTAATGAAATAGATATAAATAGACAAAAACCTTTTTGTTAAAGCAAATCTCCATTAAAAAAATAGAGAATTATTTACTGACCCATATTCCGAATTCCACAATTTTTTCATAAAAACGACGCAGATAAGGGATAAATGAAACCTTTCGTGCCGATATCTGCATTGTGGGTCGTGACTCGACTTTTGTGTTTTTGTTTGTTTTCATCCTTCTTGCAAGCTTTCGCATTACTGGATATGCATTCTGAATAACAATCGACTTTAAAAACTATAATTCTCACAAGTCCCTCTCGAAAAAGCTTTCAAATAGATCGTCAAAAATTGTTGAAAAATTATTTTTAGCCTGCGCCACTTTCCCATTTTAGTTGAAAAAATTTTAGAATTTATACAGGGCGTTTTATGCGACCCCATAATTGGGTTACGGTAAAATACAGGGTGAGCTCTTTTTTTCGGTTGAACACTCCCGTTTGTAGTAAACTGCTTGAGATATTAACAGCATCATCAAGATTCCTGCCTGCTTCTCCATAAATCAAAATCATTTCTATTTTTTCTTCCACTGTTAAAAAATCCATTATGAATAACTGCTTAACAAAATGAGGTCTTTTTGTTGCAAATTAATCTTCGAACTAAATTTATTGATTTGATTTGTGGCCTAAATAGTGCTGGGCGGTTTGCCCGAGCAAGGGTCAGGTCAGACGGACCTTTTGCCCTAACTCATTAGAGGAAAAAATTTGAAAAACTGTTTTAGATTGAGGGACTGCGCTTCACAGCACGGATGTATGGAGAGGTCTGGTAGGTAAGTTTGGGCCGCCAGCTAGCAGGGGATAGGGGACAGGGTGTCTATAAGAAGACACATGCCCCCTACGTCTGCAGAAACACAAGCATACCTACATACACACTTGTTACATGGTTGTTATTTTTAATTACTTTACATTAAAGTCAGACTAGAGGTTTTGATTAGCAATTAAGTAGAGGAGACTTTGGACACATTTTTGAAATAGAATTTTTAGTTAGCTTTAGGAATTTAGAGTTAGCTTTTAGAGTTTAGAGTTTGAATGTAATAAATGTGAACTAAAATTTATTAAATAATGCTAAACTATAAATAAATTTCTTTATACCTCAATAATAATTATTATTTATAATTAAATACAATTTGTTTATACCTCAATTGGGATTAAATGACAAAATAATGTTTTTTACCTTAAATGATGTATATTTGTTAAAAATAGTACAATAATCCTTTAAATTAAAGGATTTAATGCTGGCAGGTAAAAAGTGACCATGGTGCGCAATTGATAATTATCACCGAATGAAATAATGTATCAAACTCAAACCAAAAGAAACTTAAATATTAGTTAAAAAATCGAGGGGACTTAAAAAAATCAGATTTAATTTAATGAGATAATTATTACCAAAAAAAAGTGATATTTTTATAGAAAAATTATTGCAGAATCGTATAAGAAGAAAAATCGAACAAAATTGATTTTATTTATTACAGCGCCATCTATTACAAATATGAAAAAATGTTTTAGACAAAATCTACTTATTTTTAGTCGAATGATCCGAATCTGCAATAAAAAATAGGGTGTTCCATTGGAAATTTTAAAGTTACCCCCTGTTCTTCCTATAAGGAGGACCAATTTTAGAACTGATTGATTTCCCCCCTCGAATAATTTAATTTTTATTTTAAACATTTTTTCGTAAAATGCACACTAACTGAGATATTTCAATGTTTGATGTTAAATGACTAACCCTGTATATTTGGTAATTGTTATTTATACTGGGCAAAAATGTTACACGCAATAATGGAAGGCATGTGAGGCAATATTTTCCGCACGGAAGCGGCGAGCGAAGAAAATTGAAAAAAGCAGTAAATCGGGAGCGGGCAATTCGTACGGAGTTATGCCCCCGCTAACAAATAGCCGCCTTATTATTCAACTTCTCATGGAAAACGTGATCCGACGAAAGATTATTCCGGGTCCGACATCCGTCCCCCATGCCCCCCTTTGCAGCCTATGTAGATCTCCACTGGCGTGCCCAAATTTTTAAATATTGTAATAGTACACTCACAGGCAAAATAATCGATCCACACAAATTTTCGATGAATTTCAATCGCAAATAACTTTTTTATTTGATGTCGGATTTAAACGAATATTAAAGAATATTGGAGATAAATTAATGTACAATCGCTCACATTTTAAAAAATTACTAAAAAATAGATGTACGTTTGTAATATACAGGTTTAAACAAAAAGATGTTTTTTACCATAAGTTTAAGACACTCTGTAGAGTGGCAAAACCGTATATTGTTCTAAATTAAGTTTTATTTATTAAGTCACATCTATTCTTAACAGTTTTGTTTTTGGTTCACCTCGATATATATATTTTTGTGGAAAATATGGATTTTAAAAAAAAATATTCCAATTTCCAATATTTTTTCTGTACCAAGAACTAAGGTTGCTATGGTCCATCCATAGGCTATGGAGGATGGCAGTAACAGTTTTGTTAAATCATCCCATACTTGGACATGTCATACACGGCATTCAAAAGCTATCAAATTGTATTTGGCAAATAAATGTTTAAATTTTGAGGTGTCTTCTTACTTTAAAAAATGGATATGTCTCCGACTGATGTTGCCATAGCCATTAATTTAATCCAGGATGGACGGTCACAGTATTACATGGCAAGTGTTTTAAACGTCACAAGAAGTAAAGTACAAAAGGCAACATCAGTCGGAGACATTTTTTAAAGTAAAAAGACACCTCAAAATTAGCACATTAATTTACAAAAAACAATTTGATAGCTTTTGAAAGCTGTATATGACATGTCCAAGTATGGGATAATTCAACAAAACTGTCACTGTCATTCTCCATAGGCTATGGATGGAACATAGCAACCTTAGTTCTTTATATAGGAAAAATTTTGGAAATTGCAATGTTTTTTTTTAAATCCATATTTTCCACAAAACTAAATATATCAAGGTGAACCAAAAACAAAACTGTTAAAAATAGATGTGACTTGATAATTAAAACTTAATTTAGAACAATATACGGTTTTGCCACTCTACAGAGTGTCTTAAACTTATGGTAAATAACATCTTTTTGTTTAAACCTGTATAAACGTACGTCTATTTTTTAGTAATTTTTAAAATGTGAGCGATTCTCCATTAATGTATCTACAATATTCTTTAATATTTGTTTAAATCCGAAATCAAATAAAAAAGTTATTTTGGATTGAAATTCATCGAAAATTTGGGTGGATCGATTATTTTGCCTGTGAGTGTATATTAAAGAACTAATGTCAGGAGCGAGTTTTGTAATGGACGAGTGCGACAAAAGGTCTTATTTTGCAAAAATTCTATAAAAAAATTAATTTTATACCTTCAATTTAATTTTGTCGAATTTTACTTTAGATAGTTGGTATCACAGTCATTGGTTTGACAGTTAATGTCAAAATCGATTCGCCATGCCGTCCCTAATTTACTTATTTACAATAAGCGGCTGTTAATGTTAAAGAAGAAAAAAAGGATTTTCTTCGGTGTTAAACAAAATTTATTGCCAGAAATGTCTCGTAAGTACTAGAAAAATCATAAAAATATTATAACCAATATGGAAAATATTATGCTGTTTAAAGTATAGCCAACCTATAAAATAAAAAATTTAACGTTATGCTTAACAGTACAGTTTGTACGTTGACATTGTTAAATTGACACATTTTTTGGCAAAAAAATATTTACAATTTTATTTTACAACAAAACACAATACAAAATTATCAAGGTACAATGAGAGCAATGATAAAGTTAATACCTAACACAGTTGAAGAGTTGCAAAAATTTAAAAATGTAAAAAATAATGCAATCGTCATTTTTTTTAAGGGTAATATACTTTGAATACATTAATCAATAAAAAAAATTTAATGAGAAATATTTTCATTATTAAAAAATTAATGAGTAATGTCAAACAATAAATTATTCATTAAAAGATAAACAATTATTTCTAATGATTACTTTTATAAATTATATTCGCTCACAATGTCCATGCTTTTTGTAAAAGATAGATAAAGTTTATAAGACATTTAAGATATTTTTAAAATACTATAAATACTAAATCAAACTGTCATAAGCTACCAACTTAATAAAAAACACAAGTCCAAATAAAAAAAATTAACTGTAAATATTTTTTAAACGCCATTTTGGTTTTATTTTATAACCCTTTTTACTCCAGTTATCTATTTCTATTTATTAAATTACAAATTTATTTAAAGAATATTAACAACTATAAAATTTATTAAATAATATATTATTTTAATTATCTGGGTATGCTATTAAAAAGTAAACATTTATGAAAGGTAGGTATGTATGTTTTAATAATAAAAAATTTAGGTATCAATAAATATTTTCACTAAAGTTTAATGTTAGGGGTAATTCATTTACAATGAAACAAAAAAAAGTTATATGATTAACAGAGTAGTAATTTTATCTAAACAAAAGTTATTCTTTAATTATATTTTTTTTATAAGTATGTTTACTTTTTGGATTTACTTTTATATACAAACAAAAATACTGTCTATTTTTATACACATTTTAAATGAGTCGTTAACGACTGATATAAATTATATTAACCAATTTATATTTTAGATAATTTTATTGGCCAAAAACCAAATCTAGTAAACCATGACTTAAATAAAATTATTTCTATGGTTAAAAGCAAATGTCACAAATGTCAAATATATTATGAAATTTTAATTGTTTTATATCTAACTGTTTTAAAAAAAATTACTGCGTTGCCATGTCGTGCAAAAACCTAAATCCACTGATATGCAAAATAAGTTGAAATAAATAAATCAATACTTCTGCATACGGCCGCAATCTTTTAAAACCAAAGTAGCCAAAATTATGGAATATTCTGAAAAGCTTATATGAGGCCTGTCAGAGCAAAGTCAACAATCTCCCGTCAGACTAAAACTGAGTAAATTGAGATAATTGATTTTGGTATTTTGAATTCTAGATTTGTAATTTTTTTTATATATTATATTAAAATATTGTTGTTGTTAGTCTAATAGCAAACTACAAGGTCTCCAGAATGCATAGTATAGGTGAAATCTGTAATTATAAATTGGAGATTGCTGACTTTGATATGAATTGCTGGAGTTTGCTCATTTTGTTGTAAACGTTTAAGGAGATTTAGAAAAATAAATAAAAAATAATTGTATTTTTTTCCTTTGATGGTTATAAAATTTAACTATACAATCAATGTGGGAAAATTCTGAACTGGACCACATAAATCTGGAGTTTCTTCTAAATCTGGGACCAGGTTGCCTGGTGCAAAAAAGTTTTTATAGTACAACTCATCATCTTCTTTCCACTTTGCCCCGTTATGTTTTACTTGCAATGTTTTGACATTATCAGCCTTTTCTTGCTTTACCTTTACGTCTTATTATGATATAATAGCACAAAATAAACAAGATAACTTTTTTTATAATTCTTAAAACAATAAAACGTATATATACCTATTTTAAATATATTTTTAAGTGCAATTTACTGAAATAGAACTTAACAGTATGTACCAGTAAAAAAACACAAAATTAAATCTCTAAAATATGTTATAACATCAAATGTTAGGATATCAGGTGACACAAATGTCTAAGGGTGGAATTGGAGATTGTATACCTTGCTGCAAATCTATCAGTGGAGATTGTCGACTTTGCACTAAATGTCATTTTTAAAATAGGATTTTAGGCAGGATTTAGCTCCTTTTGCAGCACATAAACTTTATCATCTTAAAGATAATTAGTTGAAGTACAGTCTCCGCCAAAAATCTAATTTTTGACCAAAAGTGGAGATTGTCGGTTTTGCTATGATAGGCCTCATATAGTTAGCTATATTGAAATGATGTTTCCCAAGTTAACCTATCGTTTAAAACGGCAAATTTAATGATTACAAACTTAATGGTCATGTCTATCTCATACCATCACAAAACAATGGCATGTTTACATCTTATATTAAAGAACAGCTGGATACTGAATATTGGAAGCACATTGCAATTCAAGATTATGGGACCAAATAATAATAATAAGATTATCTTTGATTGAGTTGATGTCAGTAACTATGGTAAAACAAAAATAGTCAACATTTGTGAAGTTTCTCTGGTTCAGCTTTCAGTTCCAAGATTATAAATCATGGTTTATTGGAGAGACTTTTTGAAGAACACCAGCATTCAAGGTTTAATATATTGCTTCTACAGAAGACGTTCCAACCTCGAATGGTTATTTTGGATTTGTGCGTTTCTGGTATGCGTTATATCATCTCTCGTGGTGCTCATAGATATGATCAATTTGTACCATGTTCAACCCATTCATAATGTTGTGAATAAAAATAATTATCCGGTAAATGCAATACCTGCCCCGGCAATAACAATCTGCCTAAAGCCTGCTTTTGATATGAATTTTGATATATGTTCCTGGTATTATAAACAAGGTTTGTAGTTAAGTTTTTTAATTGTATAGGGTGTTGATTGTAACCTTGAATTGTCTAAACGCGCCTTTACAATTTTTAGAAAGTGAATACACGAAATTGGACAATCTAAAAAAATATATCTTACACATGATGAATCCAGAAGAAAATGAAGTCGAAATAAATGTAGATTATTTCGATACTAATGAATTCATTTTATTTACCAGATTGGGCAGCGTAAATTTAATAAAAAGTATCGAATGCACCTTGGATTTGTGGAAGCAGCCCTGTTTCAAAAGCTGGCAGACAATTTTAACGCCTAATGGAATGTGCATTTCATACAACATGGTCGCTTTGGAAGATTTGTACAGGGAGGACGTTACAATACCTTATTTGGGTGCCAACGAAAACCTAAGAGTTCAAAACTACGATGGTCAAAGTTCAGTGTACAAAACAAAACATACAGGAAGAGAAAAATTCGGCAAGTAAAGTTGAATAGTTAATTTTAATCAAATAATAACCAGATTTTATATTAAATTAGTGGCGGCTGGTGGATTTTATGTATACCAATATCTCAGTTATTAGACATGGGACCCTAACCAAATTTATAATAGTTTATAATGACATTAAATAAACAAGTTCGGCGCAAACAGAATTTCAATTGAAGTTTGCCAAAAAAAGTTAGTTTTTCCTGTTGCCTCACCCGCCTCCAGGCCCCTCTATTTGAGATAATTCAAATTAAAGTGGTGCAATTTATTATCTACTATAATTTATCGACAAATTTAAAATTTTATTTAAAAAATATTACTGATTTTATTCGATTTTAAATTTTTATTATTTATTTTATTAAAATTCCGTACATCATGTGTAAAATGTACATTTTCATTATTTATCACACAGGTTTCAGGTATAACAATATTTAATCTGTTAGTTCTAAATAGCATTCAAAATCAGTTTATTTTTATTAAACCATTGCATAACACTGCCTAACACTACACTTCTATCTTGAATTAAGCCTTCAAAAGTACCATTATCTATATTACTATTATCTGCATAATTTATCAGCATGTGTTAGTTTTCCATAAGGGAATTCCTTAAGTCATTAATATATACAGTGTGTATTAAAACGAATAGATACACTTAAATAAAACAAGTGCCAAACCCCGCCCACTGTGGTAGGGATTGACTCCGTGTGATTTTTTCTTGTGTGGATACGTCAAGTCAAAAATTTATGGATTTCAAGAGCTCAGGGCTAATAATCTTGATGAATTAAGGGTGCAAATCTTTAATACATTGGGAGATATTAGTCCTGAAATGCTGTTTAACGTGCGCAGGAATTTTTATGATAGGCTAGGGTATTGTTTAACTGCTGGTGGTGGTCTATTTGAACATTTAATTTAGAAAAAAAGTTATTTTCGTTATTTTAGAATTATTTTTGTTTGAGAATTTATATGTTTTATTTTTATCGAATTCGTTTGTTTTGTTTTAATGCATTTCTGCAAATAAAAACTAAGTATTGTTTAAAATCCATTAAATTCCAGTTAATGGCGAAAATGTATTTCTTAAAAACTATACACATTTCCCTACGACAGCGTCGGAGCTACTGAACAAAGTAGATCAAACTGCATGCCCTTGTATCTGGCTGCATGCCGCGCTGTTGCCATATGCTATTATTGTTTCCTAAATGGGTTGTTTTTCTTATTTTTTAATATTAAAAGTAAGAAAATTAACTAAATCAAATTATTTTTGACATATTATTAATTTTTTTGATATTTTTAAAGTTTCAAACAAATAAAATTGAACTATTTATTAAATAATTATAATCGTTCTCTTCTGATTTAAAACAACCTGGCAACTATGGTTCGTAATTACGAATGGCTTGGTTTAAACCACGCCCAATTAAAGTTTGTTTCTTTTTCTCTGATCAGAATATAATTTGTCATCCTTGTCTCCAGCCTTACTTACTTGATTCTATACAGTCTGTATAATGAAGAACAGAGGGCCTAACATGCTTCCTTGTGGTATTCCTGTATAAAAATATCTACAAGTTGAGGAAAACACTTGTCCATCCTTTTCCACCACAACTTTTTGACTTCTTCCTAAGAGATATGATGTTATCCACTGCAGTAGGATCTCTCTAACGCCATACATTTTCAGCTTGTTTATTAAAATTTCTAACATAAAATACCAAATGATAAAAATTTGTTTTAATAATTTTTGACTATTTTTTATAGATCAACGAACCCAGGTCTTTCTAAATATTTTTAAAATTAAAAAAGTGGTCTTACATTTTGAGACTTTTGTAGGTCTAGATGTGTATCCGCATAGAATTTTGGGAGCAGGAAGGAAGGCTTCGATGTCAATAGACGTTAAAAGGGTCTTTAGTAGTGACAAAACCAAATCGATGAAAAAAAATAAAAACCCTAAGTCAAGAGACATAAGATTTGGATGTAAGCCGGATAAATCTTCGGGGATGTATGTTGTGGTGCACAATCCGAGTGAAATTCCAGATTTTTCCAAACCGTTGTCTGCCCAGTTTGGCTGGTTAACAGAAATCGGATACACTCCAACACTCACCGATATTAGCGACTCGATTAAAGGGTACAGCCCAAAGAAAAGAGGCTGCTATATGCCCGGTGAAAAATATCTAAGGTTAGTTTAATAAATCTTAAAATTTCTCTATATACGAGGTGTGTTCAGAAAATATCGGGAATTTTCGTTTTTTGAAACAAATATTTATTTATTCGTCTACATTAATGTTGTCGCCTTCAAAATAGTCCCCATTGGATATTATGCACATGTGCCAGCTCTTCTTCCAATACTCGAAACACTTCTAAAACTCGATCTTTGGGATAACCTATAGTTCTTTCAGCGATGCGCTTTTAATGTCATCTATGCTTGCAAAACGACGGCCCTTTAAGGTTCTCTTTATTTTTGGGAATAGGAAAAAGTCAGACAGAGGCATGTCTGGAACATCATTACAGTATTGTTTTTGGCCAAATATCTTGTTCAAAATTTAACAATTTTAGAACAAATTTTGCTGCCACACGTTTCATACCCAAAACATTCGAAAAAATTGTATGGGATGAGCCAATCGATATACCAACATCATCAGCGACTTCCCTGATGGTTTATAACCATTTCTTCCACTTTTTCCATGTTTTTATCGGTACTTAATGTGCTTGTGCTTTCGGGGCGTTCGTCATCTTCAACGTCTTCACGGCCATCTTGGAAACTCTTATACCACTTGTAAACTCTTGTTTTAGTTATAGAAGACTACTATAGGCCTTGTTAACATTTTACAGAATTTATTTAATTTTTTAAGCAAAATTGGATACAAATTCTTTGATTCATTTCTTTGAACGAACGAAAAATCGCCGAGTTCATAAAACACGTCTAACCTTAGCGGCTACCACAGACAAAGTAAACAGTGAAAACAGCTAAAGTATTTATCATACTTCGGGGGCATGTATACCAACATAATAAAGTAAATTTTATGACAACCGGACTCCCCGCGAAATTTAACAATTTCCGTTATTTTCTGAACACACCTTGTACTGTACCTTTATCTGCCATTTTGTAGAATCTCTGATGTAATCGGACATTGTTTTAAAATTGTATCACCCTCTTTTTTTGGCGATTCAAATAGAATATGAAATATTGTTTTCAAGAATTTATACCTTTTTGGCTGATAGTTTATTAATTATTAAAAGTGGAAAATGTATAGCTTTTAATAATGTATTGATGTTTTATAGTTTTTGTTAAAAGTCTTTTTAATGGAGTTTTGATAAAATTAAAAGGCTCTTATAAAAAAAAGTTTATAAACTTTCTTAAAATATTTCATTTTAAGGTCAAACTCTTTCATTTTTATTTTTGTTTTTTGTTATTCTACAAAAAGCAAGTGTCGATATATGAAAGTTTTTTTATTTTACAATTCATATAATTTTTTCATATAAATTTTCACTACGTGATGTAAAACTTTAAGGTAAATTTTCAGTGTCTTATTGAGACAAAGATTATTTTTATTAACAGAATAAACTTTTTTTACTGTTAATAAAATTCTCATTTACTATAATGAAGCAGCAATGTTAAGCTTTTATAAAAAAAATGTTCATCCAACAAAGTAATAGTTGTTATCATATTTATACTTTATGTTTATATTAAATCTTTGTCGAACTTAAAATGTTTTTGTTAAATCTATAGTTGTGTGTGAATTGCGCTTACATAAAGTAATGCGCAGTTGTTTTAGTAAAATTTGTTCATTTTACTATGGCATATATTTTTTTAAATTACTATCGTTGTAATGCAAATTAATTTTATTTTAGCTAGAAAATCTTTATTAATAGGTTACGTTAAGAACAATAACAAAAATATTTTATTTCTATAAAAAGACTTTTTTAATATTTACTATTGTTTTGCAACGGTAACAAATTTTTTTTTATTTCCCTTAAAAAGAGGGGGAAAAGGGCCAGCGCTCTCCTTGGTGAACATAACTTTATAATCCACAGTCTGTGTTATAATCTTATTGATTTCACTTGTGCGAGTGAAGTGTGGTAAAATCTAGCATGATAAAAATATCAAAAAGATCACTAAGAAAATTAAAATTTCGACGTTTTCTAAACGAAATATTTAAGGTATTTTCTATAAACGAAGCAGACTTGTTGTTATATTAAATAATTTGTTTTAATGCCTTGCAATAATTAAAAAAAAAAACTACCCAACACCCAACAGTAGGTTGAAAATGTGACCATTGTTACAATGAAAATAGTTTATTGAATTTCAATTAATTTGTTGTTAAGTTTACATAAATTTTATTAATATTATAAAAAAAGTTTTATTTTAAACGAAAAGGGATTTGTAAAATTTAAAATAATACCATTAACTATATTTATCAATGCGTTTCTGCATCTGGAAGAGTGTTATTTTTATAAACATAACGTAAATTTACTTTATAATTAATGCAAATGCTATTACTGAAAGCAGCGTTTGTAGATAAATATTTTTTATAAAAATGATCTTTTTGCCGTAACAAAAGCAATTGTTTGAATCTTTACTTTATTAAGACACACTACTTTTTTGTTATATTTATTTAAAAAAATGGACATGTCAAAGATACTTGGAAGATGAAGGTACGGTATAAAAAGTGGTTTTCATGGATTAACTTATGATGAACCAATCAGAGCACTACATTCTCATCCGCAATCTAGTGTACGGTGGGGAATTCAGCGCTCTGATTGGCTAATCACCTAAAGAAAATAAAGTGAGCCTCTTAACAAAACCCTGTACTCTTTTAGGTTTTATAAAATATATACTCAAGCAAACTGTAATATGGAATGCCAGGCAAATTTAACTTTGGTCGTATGCGATTGTGTGCAATTTTTTATGCCTTTCACAAGTGAAATAAAAATTTGTGGACCGAACAAAGTGGCTTGCGCCAAAACTATTTTTAAACATTTTAGTACAAAAACGTAAATAAATTTTTAATCATAAAATATATTTAATATTAGTATTTCATCCCAAGTACCACAAGAATACCTAATAACGTTTTTTAAACTTTTTTTTAACCAATTAGTTGTATTCAACCATTAACATTTTTTAAGGTTACTATAAACTAAAAAATAACCTTTAAATTTACCAACCGGTTGCTATAACCTTAAGGTAAATTCAAAGGTTATTTTTAGTATATTTTAACTAATAAAAAAACCTATTGGTAATGTGAGTTAAAATAAACTTAAACTGGTTAATTATAGTTTATGTTGACTTAAGAGTTAAAAAGATGTTAAAAAAGGTAAAATAAATCAAAAACTACCAAATATTACCATATTTTTAAACAAAAGGTTAAATTTAACGTTTATTTAATCAGATGTGGTACTTGGGATATCTCGTATTTTTTATCCACTCACAGGCAAAATAATCGATCCACATAAATTTTCGATGAATTTCAATCGCAAATAACTTTTTTATTTGATTTCGGATTTAAACAAATATTAAAGAATATTGTAGATACATTAATGGAGAATCGCTCACATTTTAAAAATTACTAAAAAATACACGTACGTTTATAATATACAGGTTTAAACAAAAATATGTTTTTTCCATAAGTTTAAGACACTCTGTAGAGTGGCAAAACCGTATATTGTTCTAAATTAAGTTTAATTATCAAGTCACATCTATTTTTAACAGTTTTGTTTTTGGTTCACCTTGATATATTTATTTTTGTGGAAAATATGGATTTTTTTAAAAAAACATTGCAATTTCCAATATTTTTCCTGTATGAAGAACTAAGGTTGCTATGGTCCATCCATAGCCTACGGAGGATGACAGTGACAGTTTTGTTGAATCATCCCATATTTGGACATGTCATATACAGCTTTCAAAAGCTATCAAATTGTTTTTTGTAAATTAATGTGTTAATTTTGAGGTGTCTTCTTACTTTTAAAAATGTCTCCGACTGATGTTGCCCTTTGTACTTTACTTCTTGTGACTTTTAAAACACATGCCACGTAATACTGTGACCGTCCATCCTGAATTAAATTAATGGCTCTGGCAACATTAGTCGGGGACATATCCATTTTGTAAAGTGAGAAGACACCTCAAAACTTAAACATTAATTTGCAAAAAACAATTTGATAGCTTTTGAAAGCCGTGTATGACATGTCCAAGTATGGGATGATTCAACAAAACTGTCACTGTCATTCTCCATAGCATATGGATGGACCATATATGGATCGAGGTGAACCAAAAACAAAACTGTTAAGAATAGATGTGACTTGATAAAAAACTTAATTTAGAACAATATACGGTTTTGCCACTCTACAGAGTGTCTTAAACTTATGGTAAAAAACATCTTTTTGTTCAAACCTGTATATTATAAACTTACGTCTATTTTTTAGTAATTTTTTAAAATGTGAGCGATTGTCCATTAATTTATCTACAATATTCTTTAATATTCGTTTAAATCCGACATCAAATAAAAAAGTTATTTTCGATTGAAATTCATCGAAAATTTGTGTGGATCGATTATTTTGCCTGTGAGTGTAGTTTAATCATTGAAAAATCATTTGTAGGTATACAGATTGCCAATGTCTTCCGTCATGCAGGCTGATTGAATACAAGACGGCTATGTCAAAATCCAAATATTTGGCCATAAATAAGGAAGCTCGTTTTGGTATCGATTTTTTTCGCACTACAAGAGTGGTTTTGTATTGCAAAAAGCGAGTTATGAGGGAGTTTCACAAATTAATAGCTTTCACCGAACTTGAGCTGTTGTCAGGTTTTGGTGGTTTGTTAGGCATATTTTTAAACTTTTCTCTCGTCTGTTTGTTTGAAATTATTTATTTTCTTATCAGGAAAATGTATTACTGCATTTTGGATTGTCACCGACGACGTGTTCATTAAACTATTTTTTATCACTTATGTCCCAATATATCTAATTCTGTGCTTTTCTATTAATAAATTAATTCCCCTAATACTTGTATTAATTCTAATAATAATAAAAAACATTTATACGTTTACATAAATATAGGTTCTGCTTTATTATAAGTAAAAAAATGACGGCCTACATATGTTCCCGACAATTTTATATTTTAACATGTAAGAAAAAAGTACATAACGCACATAACTATTTATATTCATTAATTTTTATTTTAGGACAATTATGCAGTTCATAGTTTAAGAGGGAGTTAACAACCACAATTAAAATGTTTTGCCATGGCCAGCAAGAAGTATTGACTTGAATCCCATCAAGAACGTTTTGGCATGAAAAAACGACAAATTTTTTATGTTTATTTGGGCAAATATTAGGTTTTTGAAAAATTGACAAATGACATGATATTGGTAAATATTTGAACAAATCCAGAGTATTTACAAATATTATAATTATATTTGAAAGAATATGACTAAAAAAGTTTTTTTACATTAAAATCTATTAATTTTTTGGAAACTATTTAAAAATTGGGTACATTTATATATAAAATGGGTTGTTCCTTAGGGTCCATAAAGAAGCACCTGAAACTTTTTTTTTTAAATAATTTTTAATAACCTTTGAGTCAATCCAAATTAAAACACCAAAAATGAATTTAAAAGTGCGCTGCATGATTTTTTATTTTAATGAAAAAATTTGAGGATGATCTTTTAGGTATCATATATGAAAAACCGTTGCCGTTTTAATTTTTAGTTGCCCTATGTTTAATCGGCACCCTTTAGAAACCTGAAATCGAGTCATTTTTATACTCTCATATAAGAGGCTAAAACTTTTTTCCTGTGGCAATTATTGAAATGATTGTAACTTTATTTTACTGCCTAGTAAGTATGTTTTCAATATTAATTATTATTATCTAATTAGTTCATCTCATAAAAGAATGGTAAACCACTAAAGATTTGTAATAATTTGCTAAATCTAGAAAGTTGCTTTTTTCAGGTATCAAGTACTTATACAATAGAAAACGTAACTATTATTTTAAGTTTCTAGACTATCATTTTCTTTATTAAAAAAATTATTGAAACTTGATAATTTTCAAAATTAGCCAATTTTGCCCTCAGAAATCATTATGTTGAGGAAAAAATAAAAATCTGAAACTTTCAGGAAATGTAGTCCCCACCTTCATCTTTTCAGTATTATTAGTCTTGTTTTGTTATTTTTATCCATGTAAAAGATATAATATTTTTTTTAATGCCCGTTTAGTAACGATATTGTTAGTTTTATTTATAATTTAAAATTTAGATAGCTTTCATGTTTGGTGGAGAAGTGTCAGAACTGTCAAAAATATTTCATATATATTGTTTGTGCGTATTTCTTTGGTAAATTTTGTATATAACATAATATGTTATATTTTATGTATAGATTTAGCAGAATAGGCACAGGAGCCAGACAAAAATCACAAAAATTGTCAAATTATCATGAATCTTTAGTGGTTTACCATTTTTTTATGAGATTAACTAATTGGATAATAATTTATTTTGAAAACACACTTACTGAACAGTAAAACAAAATTAAAATCATTTTAATATTTGTCACAGAAAAAAGTTCTGGCCCACTATAAGAGAGTAAGAAATTGACACGATTTCAGATTTCTAAAGGGTGCCGATTAAAAGTAAAGAATCCAAAAATTAAAACGGCAACGGATTTTCATATTTGATACCTAAAAGATCATCCTCAATTTTTTTTATTTTTATTTGGAATGACTCCTTTATCCTACCAAAAAGTACGCCACTGATCGATTGGAACTTTAGGCTAATCTGGTTGCCTAATTTAATTTATTATATTATACCAGCGTTTCCAGATTCTGTCAAAAAAGTTTCCAAATTTTGTTTAAATTTAGCTTGATACAAAAATGACAAAATCAACAAAGCAAATTGTTAATTTAGCGTTTTTATTAATTGTTAATTATGACATTTTTTAATAAAACTAAATTCAGTGCTTTTAAAAATTATAACCACAAATTGAATGTTTAAAGTTTATGGCCCGATTCTGTGCAACCTATAAGCAAATCTGTAACTTTTCTATAAGCTTCTAAAAATTTAATAGCACAAAATAAAAAAAATAAAATCTATTAAAAGTAAAGTTTATTATTGTATAAATCTTTTTAAATATTTATTTATATATAATAGGTAATATTAAATTGTTTATAAGCCTATAGAAAAGTTACAGATTTGCTTACAGGTTGCACAGAATCGGCCCATTAACCTGTAAATTTGTCCAAATGTCATCTGAGTAAAGAGAAATAAAAAAACCGAAGAAAAAATTAATTTTGTGGTTATGGAGTTTTTAAAATAGGTACTAAATTTTCTAATCATTGCTTAAGCTAATAGACCAGGGTCGATAATTTTTGAAACCAAAAAAAATTACAGTAGGATGAAACCCATTGGAAAAGGAGAAGAATATAATAAAAATGAAAGGAAAAATAAATTACGGGCGATCTGACTTCGGGAAGTGGGAGGGGGGAGGGGTTTTAAGGGTAAAAAATGGTTTATCTCGATTTCCGGCAAAACTACAAGTCCTATGGAAAAAGTTGTAGGTAATAAAAGGATCTACAACTTTTGTAATTACAATTTTTTTACATAACCTCAAAATTTATGTGAAAAATTCAAAAAACCAAGTTTTTGGTTTTTTATTTTTATCTTTTTCAAAAAAAATTTGTTTTCACGAAATTTGGTGAAAACTTACCTTTTTATGTCCCAAATACACTGTAATTTATTTGATTTGAAATATTTATTACCTATTTCGCCTTATTTTGACTTAATATCAAAAAAGCACCCTAATTTTCAATCGAAAATTCTCGCGTCAAAATAGGTATCAGCTTTTTTCAAAAAGTCGGTGTGCTTTTTGTTCGTTGAAATCTCTACTTTCTGATGGTATAAAAAATATACATTACTATGGTAAATGTTCTCAGAAAATGCAAAAAATATTATAATGAATAACGAAAAAAACTCGAATTCGAAAATTTATTTTAATCATTATGTACAATTTCATCAAAAAAATGGGATTGTTGCAATTTTTTTTAGTTAAAAAGTTTACTTATTTAATTCTAATAACATTTATGTCAGAAAATCTCATAAAATATAAAAATACATGTAAATCATACTATTGAATTTAGATACTTCATTCTGATTACGTTATTCATTATAATATTTTTTTGTATTTTCTGAGAACATTTACCATAGTAAGGTATATTTTTTTTACACCATCAGAAAGTAGAGACTTCATCGAACAAAAAGCACACCGACTTTTTGAAAAAAGCTGATATTTTGACGCGAGAATTTTCGATTGAAAATTAGGGTGCTTTTTTGATATTATGTCAAAATAAGGCGAAATAATAAATATTTCAAATCAAATAAATTACAGTGTATTTGGGACATAAAAAGGTAAGTTTTCACCAAATTTCGTGGAAAAAAATTTTTTTTTGAAAAAGATAAAAATAAAAAACCAAAAACTTGTTTTTTTGAATTTTTCACATAAATTTTGAGGTTATGTGAAAAAATTGTAAATACAAAAGTTGTAGATCTTTTTATTACCTACAACTTTGACATTTAACTTTTTTCCATAGGACTTGGAGTTTTGCCGGAAATCGAGATAAACCATTTTTTACCCTTAAAACCTCCCCCCTCCCACTTCCCGAACTCAGATCGCCCGTAATTTATTTTTCCTTTAATTTTTATTATATTCCCCTCCTTTTCCAATGGGTTTCATCCTACTGTTATTTTTTTTCTCTTTTTACCATTTTTAAAGGCTTCTGCACTGGTCTATAATAGCTAAATGAGTAAATAAATACAGTTTTTATTTATTTTTTGCAAGAAAAATATTTAGTAACAATTTTTTACAACTAGCAACGCGCAGTTACTTTGTTGGTTGGTATCTAAGTACTCATAGAACACATGTGTGTAACCAGTGGCGTATCACAAAAAAAATTTTTAAATATTTTTTCGTTACACCTTATAGTTTTTTAAACAAATAAAATGTAAATTTATATACAATTAACTGCTTTAAGTAAATTTTAAAAAAGTTTTAATTTTATTATTTCCACTACACAAATTGTGTTTTATTTATAGGAAACAGCGTACAAAAATATTACCCATTATTATGATGCATTTTTCAATTAAAAACAATAAAATAACAATCCATATATATCCAAAGTTTTTTATTTTATGGGTAATTTTTTGTTTTTACAAAATTATTCAACGATTATAAAAATTGTTTTATGGCTTAAAATGTAAATTATAAAAAAAAAACTTGAAAATAAACGGCCGAAACTTTAGCTAGATTTATTGTTCGGGAAAATATGATGTTCAGTAATTGGGGTAATTAATTGCGCTTGTTTCAATTACGAAAATTAATAATAATAATAAATAACAGTTAATTATTAACCGCGGAATATTAATAAAATAAATAAAAGGAATTTATGCCGTTTAAATTCATGCCCAGATTAAAGTGCTTGTAGATCTGTTTTTTATTATTGATTATTTTGTTAATTTATAAAATTTAATCACTAGATATGGATTATGATCTTATTTACAGGGTGAGTCTTTAACTTGAAACTTAATAAAAAAAAATAATTAATTTAATCATAATTGAGGTATAAAAAAATAGTATTTAGCTATAAATAATAATTATTATTAAGGTATATATAAACTAGTTTAGCATTATTTAATCAGTTTTGTTCGAAGATTAATTTGCAAACAAAAAGACCTCCTTTCGTTAGGCAGTTATTCATAATGGATTCTTTAACAGTGGAAGAAAAAATAGAAATGATTTTGATTTTTGGAGAAGCAGGCGGAAATCTTGATGTCTAAAAATAATTTATAATAACCTTTATCCTACCAAAAAGACCGCCACTGATCGACTAGGAACTTTAGGTTAATCTGGTGGATTTATTATGTTATGGTTGGTAACAGTGTTTCCAAAATCTCTCAAAAAAGTTGACAAACATTGTTTAAATTTAGCTTAATTACAAAAATGACAAAATTAACAACTTTTATGACAGAATCTAGTGCATTTCTTTGAAATTTTAGGTTATGTTTTCAAATTGTAAATATCTTAACTAAGGGAAGTGCTTTTGGATTTATTTACACAAATTAAATGTTTAAAGTTTAACCTGTGAACTGGTCCCAATTTCATCTGAGTAAATAGAGAAAAAAACTGATGAAAAAATTAATTTTGTGGTTATGGATTTCAAATTTCAAAGGTACTAAATTTTCTAATCATTGCTTAAGCTAATAGCTGGATCAGTAAATAAATACAGAAGGGTATTAGAGCTTTAAGGGCATAAAACTTTTGTATTTATTGAGTTTTTATTTATTTTTTGCAAGAAAAATTTTTAGTAACATTTTTTTACATCTGGCAACGCATAGCTACTTTGTTGGTTGGTATCTATGTACTCACAAAATACAGGTGTGCAGAGATAAACAAGTGTGTAACCAGTGGCGTATTACAAAAAATATACAAAACTTCTAATGCATATTTTTTCTTTATCTTTGGAAAAATGTTTTTTTAAATATTTTTCCTTTATTCCTTATGTCAAAAGGTATTCAGTATTTTAATATATAACATTAATTACATAACACCCTGTATATACTTTTTAATATTAACGCAATAAAATAAAATTTTTCACAATTACACTCAAATGCAAAGATAAAAAATAAGTATGGGAAAATAAATGTTGAAAAAATTGCTTAATTAAAATAGAAAATTTATACTAAAACTTTATTTTCGAGCTAATTACTGTTCGTTGAAAAGTTAAAAACCGATTTTAAAAACACACAATAGCTTCTAAACGTTAGTTTGTAACTTAAATAACAGCATTAAAAACGTAATTTAAAGTTTGCTTCTTGAACAAGTAAAACTCAATCGGGCACTCCACAGAGTTAATAAATCAGTTTACGATTTTCCTTATGATAATAAACTTGTTTTCTCCATGGAAACGCGGCCATAAAACTGTAAAGGAAAGCAAATAAATTAAATACGCAAACTTTGTGCAAACGTGATTACTCCCTGAGAATAAAATTTATTCTAATTTGACTAATTTGTTAAGTAAATTAGTCGGGGAAAATTTGGTACATTCAAACCATCACTCACACAGTCATTATTTTATTCACAGACACTGGGGCAAACATAGGTTTAACACCGTGTACCATTTTTTACATTTTTACAAGGAGAGAACTGTTTTGGGAATTGTTCCAGCTTTGATATTTTAGGAATGAACAATTTTGGGTGATTCATTTAGCTTTAAACTTTGAAATATCTCAGTTAGTATACATTTTTCGAAAAAAAAAATTAAAATAAAAATTAAATGATTTTTTCATATTTGTAATAGATGGCGCTGTAATGAAAAATAATCAATTTTGTTCGAATTTTCTTCTTATACGATTCTGCTATAATTTTTTTATAAAAATATTACTTTTTTTTGTAATAATTATCTTATTAAATTAAATCTGATTTTTTAAGTGTAATTCAAAGTTTTAAGTTGACTCACCCTGTATATTTTATTTATATTTATATTATATTTAGCAGAATTCTGTTTGTCAACGACTACTTTAATGGAAAATAGTAATTACAAAACTAAATGAAAAAAAAATCACAAACGTTGCTAACTTAAAATTACTAGAAAAATACTACAAAAGAATTAGAAAAAAACAAAAAGAAGGTATGCACAATTTATATTAATAATAATAAAAATAATATTTATTTCCAAAATTGTATTGAAAAACATCAAAAATACAATATAAATACAATGTATGTAATATAAAAATGTAAATGTATGTCATATAAAAATGTAAACATTTACATATTGTTAAAAAAACATATCGATGACTTTCTGCCAAAGTATCGCAAGCAACATAACTCAAATTTCAGGAATTGAAAACATGTTTTGTTTTAAAGTCTGTTTTTAATTAAATATGGCCTAAAGGTTTTATAACAAGTAAATAGCTTATAATTATAGCTATTTACTTGTTATAAAAACTATAGGTTATATATGGTTAAAAACAGACTTTAAAACAAAACAAAATTTCAATTACTGAAATTTGAATTATGTTGCTTGCGATACTTTGGCAGAAAGTCATTGATATATATCAGCTAATTTTTAAAATAATCTTCAACAGAATAAAAACTTCTTTATTTTAGATAAATTTAAGAAAGTTTTTTAATTTTATAAATTTAAAATCTTAAAGCCGAGTTGCAACTTTGAGAGTGTTCTTTCTTGTGCTGGAACTGTTTGCTACCTTGGAGCTCTGTATCTGCGTATATGGGTTTGATATAGTCTTACTCTAAGGGCTGTCCCAAAGTTTGTTTTAGGCTTTAAAGCCTCACTACACACCGTTGATTCACTGATCTTCCGCAGGAAGTTTGCACTGAGTAACTTTAAGTTATTTTTATACAAAATTGGAACTTTAGTTTATTCTTTTACAACACATATTTTAATTTTAATTCTTATAAAATGAGTACTAATACTAGTAAGGTGTAATATTTATATGTAGTGTAGGTAATCGTTTCTACAACGAGAGAAATGTATAGTAAATTTTAGATAGTAAAAAAATAAAGTAAAATTTACAAATTTTTAGGGTAACAATATTTTATATTCGTCAACACAATATTAAGATTGTAATACAAAATACTATTTTTTATTATACAATTTTAGTAAAGATTACAACACCAATATTACTAAATCATAAATGTATAATATATATTTTAATTTTTAATATGTTCGTATAGTAAATTGATTTTACTATCTACAAATAGTAATATTTACTATATGATTTAATCAAATGTAAGGTGTACATCTAATATTATAATATATTACACATTAATAAAAAATATAGTAAAAATAAAGATACTTTTATGTTTAAGGTAAATAAACAATATATTTAAATATAATATACAATATAGTAACTCACGACATTTTAAACATTCAATTTTCTTAGTTTCTTCAATAAACTTTCTTGACCCATTACTGGTAATACTTATAAGAAAGAATTGAACCTACTTGGTTGCATAGTATGTACCGATTGCGGCAAAGGCCACGTCGCGACGCGTCGTTAGACGGTGTGGATCACGTGATGTTCTTACATCTCGCCTCTGTTGGCTTACCAACCATGTTATATAAGCTCAGGTATTTCTTTGTTTTGGGTGTGTTTCACTACTACAAGTTGCTCGACAGTGTCGTGTCGACACTGATGATACCCAATATAGGTCAAAACACCTGTCTGTCGGTATTTCAAGTTGATGGAACGCACTCACAACAAAAAACTTGGCGAGGTGTAGGTTCAATTCTTTCTCATAACATTTTTGTATATTAAAAAGTACAATAAATATGTTACAATTTTTAATTGTTAGCATATAAAAATATTCGATTTTAAAATATTTTATAATTAAAATGACAACATAATATTTTAAAATTAACTATACTTATTAGTAATGGAAAAAACCTAATTATAATAAGAATTAAAAACAAAATTGGTTGAGAATAATAATATTTCACCTTAAGGTTTAACATACATGGATATTTAAAAATTACTAAATATGCATAGTATCTGGCAATATACAAGATAGTTGTCCCAAATAGTAATATAAATTGTAGTAATTATGGTAATCAGCATTATACTTTCTCTCCGTGTATTATTACTACCTCCTTTAAATCAAAGACAGCTATTACGATCATTCTTATAAAATGAGTACTAATACTATAGTAAGGTGTAATATTTATATGTAGTGTAGGTAATCGTTTCTATGTTCAAAAATACAAACTGCATTAATCTATTGTAATAGTATTACTAAACGTTTCTTGTCTACACTTGAGTGTACGATTGGTAGATATAACCTACCTGCTAGGATTACTGTGTGCGCATTCAATTACGACATTGTATTTACGCCTCCACGCTCCGATTTGCTGGCAAATATTTATAAAGCACTAGCTGCACAACCGAATTCAATTGCATGGGTAAACACCTGTTTAACCAGGTTGGTAAGCATTTCGAGATATAATTTAAATATTTATTTGGTACTCTGCAGTGGTAACAACCCCTAAAATATTAATAGGCATGTGATACCTCATTTGAAAGGAAACTGGGCGTGTGGAAAAATGTAAGTAGGGTAAAGTAGACAGTTATCGGACACTTTATAGTTATTGGACAATTAACATTAATACTGTAAAAACAAGATTTCTATAAATAGTTACCTTATAGTCAAATCATTAGATGACGCTGTATACAATTATAACTATCTCAATCGGTAATAATATAGACCTCCTTTATTTTGGGTCCAAAAAAGTTCGCACGATACTTTGTAGGTAAGGTTTTTGTTTTT
Source organism: Brassicogethes aeneus (assembly GCA_921294245.1). Lineage (NCBI taxonomy): Eukaryota > Metazoa > Arthropoda > Insecta > Coleoptera > Nitidulidae > Brassicogethes > Brassicogethes aeneus. The sequence continues at coordinate 3,980,011 of OV121132.1, read as the reverse complement.
TTTTCAAGAGCAGGGCTGTTTAAATAACAATATCAAATATTTCGAAAAAGTGTACAAATCAGTGTTTGGTATAATTGTGTTCCTCATGGTTTAAACATTGTCACTTTAATGCGTTTAAATTTTAATTCTGAAAACAAACAGTAAAATGGCCAGTGTCCAATTACTGGTTGGTAAAAAATGTAAATTTTTATTATTGGGCCGCGCCTCACCCTTAAAATGAAGGAACGAACGACTTTTTGTATTTAGATTTTTGCCTATTAAAAGTGTATTTTAACAACAGTTCTACCCAATAAAAAGTAAAAAACTAATCGATAATAAAAATCCAGGCGCAAAGCGCGTCAAGGTAACGTGCATCGTTGAGTCTCTAGGACAGAGGCGAAATTTTCACAGCCTCGGAAGTTCCCATTTACCTCTAGAAAGCGAAAATGACTCACCAACAAAAATACCGCCGAAAGTTCGCGAATAAATACCGTAGATTCAGTCGTAGATGGGGCGAAATTTAGTTAGCTTGGCTTGTTCTGATAGGTGGTTCTATCACATGAGCGATGATAATCGCTTGTGGGGGTCCGTCTATGGTGGGATGCCAGGGTTCTCTTAGCGTTTGTAGAGCACGTTATTGTTTTTCAGATTAAATTATTTGTGGGGAACACACTAAGGTAGATTTAGCAGTTTTTATTAAGCAAATTTTATTTTCAAATAATAGATTGCATTCTTTAATTAGAGTCGCAGTTTGAAAATTTAAATAACATAAGTTTTCTTGCTTTAGTTGATAGCACAAAGTATTCGGAATATGCAAAATGCTTTCCAGACAACTAACTTAAGAGTTTATTAAAAAGTTATCCAAATATTTTTGACAAAGATAGGCTATAAAAAATGAGCTTTCTGTATTATATAGAGATGAACAATTTTTAAATTTAAGTGTTGAAAAAAGTTTAGATATGTTGTTTAAAAATTTCAAGACAATTTTTGTGAAAGCATATAAGCTTTTTAATTTAGTTTAAACTATCCCTGCAACAAGTGTATCTGCCGAACGAAACTTTTCATGCCTTAAACGAATGACACAAGAACGGCTTTCAAGCTTAGTAACGAATAGAACAAGAATTACTATCAAATCTCACTGCAGAACCACAATTTTACGACCAAATAATAGATAAATTTGCAAACTTAAAAGATTTTCAAAAAGTAGCTATAGTATTTTATATTTTTTAATATTTAGGTAGGGGTCGACTTTTTATTTTTATTTTTGTTTTTTGATTAATTTATTTATTTTAACTTTTTTAAGAATATATTTTTAAGTTTTAAGATTAAAACTAGTCTTTGATATGATATTTTGTTTGTTTTGTTTTTTAGGGTTAATTTTTTATTTATAATGGTTTAGTAGGGCTATCGACGATGACCTTCATTTAAAAAAAGGTCAACGCGTCGCAGAATAATACCTCCCGGGTGACGTAGAAATTTATTCGTATTTAGACAAAATTAACCTTATGTAGCCTTACCCTCCTGTACAACCACGACCGCCACTGTGTCCAATATCATTCTTTATAAACTATAAAAGTTGAGCAGTTTTTGAGATATAGTTAATTCCATATTATACAGTGCGACTCACCCCTGTAAAAACTTTATTTATTGTGCGATTTTAACCGGATTTGTTTTAAACTTTTTGATAAACTGTATTTTTTGATTAAAAGACGTCGTATTAATACAAAATACAAGGCCTACTATGACAGTTTTTAAGAGTAAATTTTTAGGAATTTATATTAGCGATTTTTTTAAACACTGGATTCACTACCCCTCAAAAGTACCCTAAACTAAATTTTATTAAAAAAATTTAGGAAAAAAAAATGCAGAATAATAACTACAAAAATTTAGTTAATTAAGTTATCCATGAAAAAACATTGAAATAAAATTAAACTTTTAGTAATAGTACCATGTTAATATTAGTTTAATTTTATTTCAATGTTTTTCTCATAGATAACTTATTTTTGTGCATTTTTTTTCTTAAAATTTTTTAATAAAATTTAGTATAGGATAGTTTTGAGGGGTGGTGAATCCAGTGCCTTGCTTATATTTGGTTAAAAAAATCGCTAATATTAATTCTTAAAAATTTACTCTTAAAAACTGGCATAGTAGGCCTTGTATTTTGTATTAATATGGCGTCTTTTGCTCCAAAAATACAGTTTATCAAGATCAACACTTTAAAACAAATCCGGTTAAAATCGCATAATAAATAAAGATTTTACAGGGGTTGGGTTACTATTTACAAATGGGTCGCACTGTATGTAAAATTGATTATATTTCAAAAACTGTTCTACTTTTATAACTTTTGACGACATTTTCGCATTCAGCGAATAATATTTTATAGGAATTGACTGCTAAATGTCCTGGATATAAATTGCCGTTGACGAAAATTATTAGTGGCTGCTTTTTCGCTTTGATTTGTTGACTAATTCATTGTTAAAAAATAAGTGATTTCTTCGTCACAGGACATCTTGCAGAATAACAGTGATTTAAATACAGTGCATGATAGAGAACATAAAAAACTAATGGCAACAAAATTAATAAATTCGAATAATACTTTTGACATACCACCCGAAATTTTTTTAGATATTTATAAATCATCCTGTTCCGGCCTAAACATAATAAATGCTTTACAAACTAGAGATACCACACTTAATGATATTTGCAACAAACTATTTCAGTCAGACCAAGGAATTAGTAGTTACCTTCAGAATCCAGAAAAGGGATGAGGAATACGAGAAAGAAATATATGAAGTATATTATATTTACAAAAACGAAATAAAAACAATTACCTAAAACAGCAATTTATCTTTAAAAAATATTTAACAATTTATGTTATTTGATGTAAAGTTGTTATGTCTATATAAAAATTGTATGTCAATAACTTTGGTCCATGTGTCCAATTACTATATAAAATGTCCAATAACTATACTTTTTTGAATGTTTTTATAAAACTATTATTAAAAATTCAAATATTCTTATTTTTAAGTAAACGTAAATAAAGTTTAAACAAATAAACTATCCTTTTTATACATTTATACGTAAAAACTAAAATCTTTATAACAAGGGCATATATAAATTTTAAATAAATAATATTCCTTAAGTGTGGTTTACCCTAATAGGGTGAAACAAAATGTAATATGTAGGCTATATTTTGGCCAGATTACAATCTGGTTATTTCATTGTATCGTTGTTTATTTAATGACCACTGCAGCGGGCGAGTGTAGCATGGCGGCTCTAAACCGATTAATTACGTGCCCAGGTTATGAATTTCGCAGCAACAAAAATCGCTAAACAGCGGCATCGGCCAATACCTTAACGAGATTATGCACAGTATTAACCTGTATCAATGGATTATCTCTTGCCGGGCGATAATGGGGCTTCCACTGCCAACTGTCGGAGCCTAGGCTGTGTTTAATCAACCCAATACTGAGAATATTTAATCCTTTAAAGAATTATTCATACCGGGTGGTGTGGAATAATTAATTGTGTCGCAACTCGGAGGTCAATAATTACACAGGCCCACAAAATAAAATTGTCAATTTGCTGTAGGCTACAGCCTACAACTTATCAAGGTTCATTTGTGCGCTGAATCTAAAAATGACGCATCAATTTCGCACAACTAATCAATATTGTAAAATATCATTTTTGTGATATGCAAATTTTCAAATTTGTATTTAAACTAGTTTAACTGAGGTAATGGGTTCTAACTAAAAACAAATTAAACAGATTCATAAAAATAATACATTTAAAAGTCGAAAAGTACCAATATGTATGTAAATAAATCCCAATATTTACTTTAATATTTAATTTATCAGCATTGTTTTTGACAGCATAAATTTAATTATTGTTTATACAAATTTTGATAACTTTCTTTCTTAAAGTTAATAAGCTAGTTAAGCAAAATAAATCATGCCAATACACAGTAAAAATTTTTTTAGTGTAGGGGTAAAAATATTAGAGTTGATTTGTAAGTGTAAAAGTTACACTACAAAATACAATACACATTATTCATTGGTACATTCACACTATTTATTATTAACATAAATCAAAAAGGTAGAAAAACTTAATGCGAGTGTTTATTACCCCTTAATGTGTTAAATAGTAACAAAATGTACACTACAGTGCATGCCAATTTCTTTGTCTGCTTTGATGTTACTAAGAGCTCTTTTTTCTTTACAATACTAGTGCCCATTGTATCAAAATTAAAGTTAGATTACACCAATAGTGGCAAAATAGACTGAAAAAACTGGTAATGACCGAAATGCGATTTAAAATGTTTGGTTGGTACCTACCTACCTACGCAGTGCATGTCCGGAGATACCGCGTTGTGGAAGTGTGGCATTTTTGTTTAGTTAGATTTTAATTACGGTGAATTCATATGAGGACATTCTTATTTTTTGGTAAGTATTATACTTCCTTTTTCTTTAAGCCTTAATACTCAATAAATACCAATAAGTTAAAAGGATGTTCATACCCGACCTATATTATATATCAATAATTTACGGCAGTAGGTCGGGTACTTGTAACATTAATAATATAAATGCATACACACTTGATTTACTTTTTATTTTTAAGCGGAATGGTTGTTATATTAACCTATGCCTACATTTGTACTAAAATTATGGAAAATTTATACACGTGTGGTAAATCCCCGACATACAGCCGCCTGACGCCTCTCTACCAATGGGATCACCCATTTTTTATAACAGAAAAATGGATTACTGATGAATTCTCAAGATAACTCATTGCTTACAAATGGACAGCCAGTAAAAGATTGCATTGATCTTAAACTTTTACGTTTTAAGGAACCATTTTGCTTAAGGCAGCCATACGACTCAAATATAAAATTATATTTTAAAACGCACCGATTTTGATAATTGTCATAGATTTTTGTTCCAAATAAATGTTTCTCTTTATTTACCTTTTTGTTTAATTCACTACTACCAATAGGTTTTACTTAAATAATAGTGTTAATTTACACTAGAAGTTTGCACTAATAGAGTAAAAGTACCTTTCTAAAATTAGAATTTTTCCAAAGTAGTGTTAATTTACACTGAACAAAAGTGGGATTTTACCCAGGAAGTGTAGAAGTACACGATTTTAGGTAAATTAACACTTTTTAATACAGTGTAAAATTACTTTATCCTCAGTGCTATAGTGTTAAATCATACTTGCTTACTTGGGGAAAATTACACTACAAATTAACTCTAATTGTAGTGTCATAAAACAACACGATTTAGTGTGGACCTGTGTGAACTCTAACTAGTGTTGCTTAGAGTTGAATTTTTTTTACTGTGTAGTATATAAAAACTTTTTTTAGAAATTTTATTACTGCAAAAACTCTGTTAAATTAAAATATCCCATAAGTGATTTTTTTTAAATATGTATAATTTTTTTATTTTAACAATTTTAATTAAATTTAAAACCTTAAGTAAAATAAGTATTTTTCTTAGCCAACTTCGATGTGGCCGGGAAGCCGGTGTATAAATAATTAAAAACTTTTAACTGGTAAGACTCTTAAAAGAAAATCTGAGGGAAACCTTCTGCATCTATAATTATGTTATTATTTAATTTAAAAGTCAAAACTCTTTCGATTAAAGTCGAAACGTGTTTATAATATCGAGATAATGACTGCGACTTGGGTAAACGGAAAATTTAAAAAGTTTAGCCGCATGCTAAGATAAAGACGAAAGTGTCAGTTTCACTGTGGGGCCAATTAAAAAACTTTAATTACTTTTTAATTGCTTTCTTTTAAACACCGATTATTGTAATTTTATTCATTCGCTATATACCTAGGTATAGTCCAGACAATGTAGATTATTTTAATAAAAAAACCAATTCTTAATTTGGCGTTTTTATTAATTGTTGATTACGTCATTTTTGTAATGAAGGTAAATTTAAACAAAATCTGGCAACTTTTATTACAGAATCTAGTGCATTTCTTTCAAATTTTAGGTTATGTGCTCAAATTGTAAATATCTTAACTAAGGGAAGTGCTTTTGAATTTTATTTACACAATTTAAATGTTTTACCTGTGAACTTGTCCTAATTTCATCTGAGTAAACAAAAAAAAACCGATGAAAAAATTAATTTTGTGGTTATGGAGTTTTTAAAATGGATCCTAAATTTTCTAATCATTGCTTAAGCTAATAGCTGGGTGGGTAAAAAATAAATACAGAAGGGTATTAGAGCTTTAAGGGCATAAAACTTTTATTTATTTTTTGTAAGAAAAATTTTTGGTAACAATTTTTTACAATTGGCAACGCGCAGCTACTTTGTTGGTTGGTATCTATGTACTCACAGAACACAAGTGTCTAACCAGTGGCGTATCGCAAAAAATATAAAAAACTTCTTATGCATAATTTTTCTTTATCTCTGGGAAAATATTTTTATGTCAAAAGGCATTCAGTATTTTAATATGTTGCATTAATTATTTAACACCCTGTATATTATCGTAAATGCAATAGGTTTTATTTCAGATATATAAGTTACAAAAAATCTATTTACCTTAATCCCTGCGCATTCGCCATTTTTGCAAATCTCTTTAAAAATGGCGAATTCGCCGGGATAAATTTTTTAAAAAGTTTTTAATTTTTTTGGTTTTTATATGTTTTAGTGCTTAATTATTGCGGCAACTACTTGCAATAGTGGCTACATCCATATTTTATCAAAATTAATCTAACAGTAGAAAACTATATTATAAGATGTGCTTTATCACGTGAAAAACTTAATTTATTTTAAAAGCGGATAGATCCCGCTAAAAAGTACGTTTATAATTTTGGAATATTTTGCAAAAGCGGCCACATCCATTGTAGAGTTTGTTTTAATAGCGGCTACTTCCAAATTACAGGTTTTTAACATCTGCAAAGAGTCGCAGTCACCATATTTACACAACAGTGACAGTTTCACATTGAGGTGTATTAGCTAGAGATGTGCGATAGTCAAAAATTCGACTATGGATATTTTACTATCGATATTACTATAGACAGCACGGAAAAAGTAATTTGAAGTTGAAATATGTAAGAAATATATTTAAAACAGAATATAAAAATTTATTTACAAATCGTTGTGAAGTTACACCTTAATCAATGGAAAAAACATTATGGAATAAATTGGCAAGAAATTGATTTCCTAGAATATTACAAAAATATATTAACTGACAATAAATTGTTTTCTGCATTTTCTGCAGTTGCCGTTTGAAGAAATAGAACAACCTAGTATTTAAATAAATCTTTATCTTGTTTTATCCTCTTTTTTTGGAGTATGTTATGTTTTCAGAACGCACCATTGTTTTTTCTAAAGTGATTTAAATTTAATTACTAAAGAATGTTAGTTACTAACCACATTTACTTTGTTATTTTTTTACATTATAATATATAAGTTGGTACTTAATCCGATGGCTTAGCTTTAAAGTTTCAAAAGCTTGTAGTAAAATAATTATGAATCAAACAAAATTGATTTTTTTTCATTACAGCGCCATCTATTACAAATATGAAAAAATGTTTTAGACAAAATCTACCTTTTTTAGTCAAATGATCCGAATCTGCAATAAAAAATGGGGTGTTCCATTGGAAATTTTAAAGTTACCCACGGTTTCCCCTATAGGGAGGAGAGTATGAGGAACAATTTAAGTACCGATTGATTTCCCCCCTCGAATCATTTAATTTTTATTTTAAACATTTTTTCCTAAAATGCATACTAACTGAGATATTTCAAAGTCTCAATTTAAATGACTCTGCATACATTGTAATATGGTAAACAATTTTAAAGGACATTTATGACAGAATGCTGAGTTTTAGGACATTTAAGAGCACTGGGGCCCGTTTCATAAAAAAATTAAGTTGCAAAGTCACAATTTTACTATTATAGGTACCTACTTGTAATAACAAATCTACAAGTAAAGGTGTTCCGCAAAATTGTTTAACAATAGTTAAAATATTTTGACTGCAGGGTCACCAAGATTACGGTTCGTTGGAGGGATCAGCCATTTTTTTAATGAATAGGCAGAATCGCCTAGTATAAAGTCATCATGAATAGGTCTCCAACCACCTTGAAAACAGCCATAACATTTAAAAAGTGATCTCCATTTCTATCCACATACTGCTCTTCTTTTGGTAATGGACTATCTATATTAATTAGTGTTTCATCCACACGTCTTATGACTAAAGGCAATCTTGCTAATCGGGAAAACCGAATAACCACATTCTGAATGTAATTTGGCCAGTTTACAATTTGTGCAAATTTGATATCATTTACAGTTGCTTTTGATATGCCATGCATATCAGCAGCTGCACACAAGTGAACTCTTTCTGATAGGGTCTCACTTCTTGTGGCATGTTAAAGTATGTGCTCTATGTCTGCAAGAAGAGATTCCATGCTGACTGATGACATTCGAAATCTCTCATTGAACTCGTAAAAGGTGACAACGGTGATGACGACGTGGTTGTTCAAGTAAGTCATCTTCAGAGGATGATGATTCCCACATTATAATTTTTTATATTTGACAACAGAAAGTTATTACTATATGCTTTCATCCAAAATTTTAGAGTATCAACTTTAGAAGCCAACTTGGTCGCCTTTGCCGATTTTCTGTGGTCGCGCCCGTTACGCTACTCATGACGTTATAAAAGATTTTCTATTCAAGTTTTTATTGACATTTAGTTTAAGTTAAATGCCTAATTTTTCATACTATTTTTTTATATTAACGTATCTTGATATTATATCGAGTACGGCTCTGGATCTCGGAATGATGACTCATCGCCGGTGAGTCAGCGATCGAGAGCTATGTGGAGCTCGCTGGAATTTTCGGGAACGACGCATCATGGACAGTCAGTCAAGTTTTGGTACTCGCGTCGAAATAAATAAATATACGTGCAAATAAATAGACTATTAGTGATATATAAATAATTAGTAGTTAAGTGTTAAGTTAGTTTTATAGTTTCTTAGTGTTTTAAGTGTAATTAAGTTATAAAATAAATAGTTTAGTTCGTTAATAAACCAGTGCGTGTTTTAATTCACACCACGAACAGTAAAAACGTTACAATATATATGAACAAACACTATATTATCGTGAAAAAACGCATTTTTAGTGTCGCACCCGTTACAATGGAAAAACCCAAAATTGAATTATCCATCCACTTACCGAGTATGGTCAGCTGCAGCGGCTTCCCGGTGACCACGAACCCAAAGGCGTCTTCGGCTTCGCACTGCCAGCGGCCGTCGTCTTCCAACCTGACGTTGTCGATGTACAGGTTGCCGCTGCCGTCCATCAGGAACCTGTGGCCCGTCGCGCGCTTGCTGTTGGTGCCGTCTTTGAGCAGGGTCTGCACGATCTGGCCGTCCTTCAGCCAGATGCTGGTGCTGAAGTTGATGTTGACCGCGCACTCCAGCATCAGCTTGCTGCTCTGCTTGGAGTACATCTGGACGAAGTCGGCGTCGGAGGGGTTGGCCGCCGCGGTCCTGGCCGACTCGTAGCTCAGGTTGGTGCGAGTATCAGCTCGGATGGAACGATGATGTGCGCTGCCGTTGTGCGGGTGACGTGTGTGCGATTTTGTTTCTGCCTGGCCTGAAATTTTAAAAAAAGTTTGTCTTAGATTTTGGTATGAACTATCAAAAGTATAAAAGTCATGAATAATTATTATAATATTTATTATTAGTATATACTACAATATAAGACCTCAAAGTATTATCCTAAACACTGTGAACTGTTTATCAGGTTTGGTTTTTATAAGGTGACATTTTAAAATGGCCCCCTTAATCTCCAGATTTGTAATCTGTACCAAATTATGGGAAATGGCGGAAATCAAAAAAGCTGCTAATAAAGCCACTATGTAGTTATGGCCTAGTACGAATTGTCCTACTAAAGAAACTAAAGAAACCAAAGAAACTAAAGAAACCAAAGAAACCAAAGAAACTAAAGAAACCAAAGAAAGCAAAGAAACTAAAATAACCAAAGAAACCAAAGAAACTAAAGAAACTAAAGAAACCAAAGAAAGAAAAAAACAAAAAAACAAAGAATCTAAAAAAATTAAAGAAACTAAAGAAATCAAAAAAACTAAAGAAACTAAAGAAACCAAAGAAACAAAAAAACAAAGAAACCAAAGAAACTAAAAAAAAACAAAAAAATTAAAAAAACAAAGAAACTAAAGAAAAGAAAGAAACTAAAGAAACTACAGAAACCAAAGAAATTAAAGAAACCAAAGAAACCAAGAAACTAAAGAAACCAAAGAAACAAAAGAAACCAAAGAAACTTAAGAAGCCAAAGAAACTAAAGAAACCAAAGAAATTAAAGAAACCAAAGAAATTAAAGAAACCGAATAAACCAAGAAACTAAAGAAGCCAAAGAAACCAAAAAAAAAATGTGCGATTTTGTTTCTGCCTGGCCTGAAATTTTAAAAAAAGTTTGTCTTAGATTTTGGTATGAACTATCAAAAGTATAAAAGTCATGAATATTTATTATAATAAGTATTATCCTAAACACTGTGAACTGTTCATCAGGATTGGTTTTTATAAGGTGACATTTTAAAATGGCCCCTTAATCTCCAGATTTGTAATCTGTACCAAATTATGGGAAATGGTGGAAATCAAAGAAGCTGCTAATAAAGCCACTATGTAGTTATGACCTAGTACGAATTGTCGTACTAAAGAAACTAAAGAAACCAAAGAAACCAAAGAAACTAAAGAAACCAAAGAAAGAAAAAAAAACAAAGAATCTAATGAAACTAAATTATATTATTAAAGAAACTAAAGAAACCAAAAAAACTAAAGAAACCAAAGAAACTAAGGAAACCAAAGAAACAAAAAAAAAACAAAGAAACAAAGAAACTAAAGAAACCAAAAAAACAAAGAAACCAAAGAAAAGAAAGAAACTAAAAAAACCAAAGAAACTACAGAAACCAAAGAAACTAAAGAAGCCAAAGAAATTAAAGAAACCAAAGAAACCAAGTAACGAAAGAAACCAAAAAAACTAAAGAAACCAAAGAAACTAAAGAAACCGAAGAAACCAAGAAGCCAAAGAAACCAAAAATATGTGTGCGATTTTGTTTCTGGCTGGCCTGAAATTTTAAAAAAAGTTTGTCTTAGATTTTGATATGAACTATCAAAAGTATAAAAATCATGAATAATTATTGTAATATGTATTATTAGTATATACTACAATATAAGACCTCAAAGTATTATCCTAAACACTGTGAACTGTTCATCAGGATTGGTTTTTATAAGGTGACATTTTAAAATGGCCCCCTTAATCTCCAGATTTGTAATCTGTACCAAATTATGGAAATGGCGGAAATCAAAGAAGCTGCTAATAAAGCCACTATGTTATGGCCTAGTACGAATTGTCGTACTAAAGAAACTAAAGAAACCAAAGAAACTAAAGAAACCAAAGAAACCAAAGAAACCAAAGAAAGTAAAGAAACCAAATAAACCAAAAAAAGAAAAAAAAATAAAAAAAAACAAAGAATCTAAAGAAACTAAAGAAATTAAAGAAACTAAAGAAACCAAAGAGACCAAAGAAACTAAAGAAACTAAAGAAACTAAAGAAACTAAAGAAACCAAAGAAACCAAAGAAACTAAAGAAACCAAAGAAAGAAAAAAAACAAAAAAAAACAAAGAATCTAAAGAAATTAAAGAAACTAAAGAAACCAAAAAAACTAAAGAAACTAAAGAAACCAAAGAAAGAAAAAAAAACAAAAAAAAAACAAAGAATCTAAAGAAACTAAAGAAATTAAAGAAATTAAAGAAACTAAAGAAACCAAAAAAACTAAAGAAACTAAAGAAACCAAAGAAACAAAAAAAAACAAAGAAACCAAAGAAACTAAAAAAAACAAAAAATTAAAAAAAAAAACAAAGAAACTAAAGAAATTAAAGAAACCGAAGAAACCAAGAAACTAAAAAAGCCAAAGAAACCAAAAAAAATTGTGCGATTTTGTTTCTGCCTGGCCTGAAATTTAAAAAAAAGTTTGTCTTAGATTTTGGTATGAACTATCAAAAGTATAATAGTCATGAATAATAATTATAATATGTATTATTGGTATATACTACAATATAAGACCTCAAAGTATTATCCTAAACACTGTGATCACTGTGTTCATCAAGATTGGTTTTTATAAGGTGACATTTTAAAATGGCCCCCTTAATCTCCAGATTTGTAATCTGTACCAAATTATGGGAAATGGAGGAAATCAAAGAAGCTGCTAATAAAGCCACTATGTAGTTATGGCCTAGTACGAATTGTCGTACTAAGGAAACTAAAGAAAACAAACAAAAAAAAAACAAAGAATCTAAAGAAACTAAAGAAATTAAAGAAACTATAGAAACAAAAAAAACTAAAGAAACCAAAGAAACTAAAGAAACCAAAGAAACAAAAAAAACAAAGAAACCAAAGAAACTAAAGAAACCAAAAAAAACACAAAGAAACTAAAGAAACCAAAGAAACTAAAGAAAAGAAAGAAACTCAAGAAACTAAAGAAACCAAAGAAATTAAAGAAACCGAAGAAACCAAGAAACTAAAGAAACCAAAGAAACTAAAGAATAATTATTTAATAGCCAGAATGCTATACAGAAAACAGGAAATAGTATAAAATAAATAAATAACATAATAACATGGAAAAATAATAGTTATTTATGTATTAAGGGCATAATAAGGTTTTTATGGTTCGAGGCGCTATTTCGAGCCCGAGCGCGTTAGCGCGAGGGCTAGAAAAGCGTCGTAGGACCATAAAAACCAGTTATGCCAGCAATGCATACAAAACTTTATGCACGATTAATACATTATTATTTTTAATATATTATTGTTTTTAAAGACGTTTACGTCAAAGAATTTTTGTTATAATTGTCATATTATAATGTCAACTGACATAAGTCAGTTTTAAAGTTTAAAGATGAATGAAATTGAGGAAGCAGCTGAAAAGACGAAAAATTGCGGCCTGCTGCCGGAAAAATCAAAATCTTTATACGAAAAAACTTACTTCGAATTCGAATTAATATATCAAATGGTGTAACATTGTTGTTTTTAATTTTTGACGTTTCATTATAGCCCGCTGGGTCATAATAACGCCCGCGGGCTATAAAAAGACGTTTACGTCAAAAAATTTTTGTTATAATTGTCATATTATAATGTCATCGTGCATAAAATAAATTATAGACAATATACATTATGACAAATTAAAGTACTGATAATATTTATATGGGATCTTATACAATTTTTAAAAGTTTTGATATCTCTACATTGTTGTATATTCAAAGATAGTTTATTAAATTCAATCATACCCTTAAACATAATAAAATTTGACATTTGTACTATTTTTCATACATCATGTTAGAAATAGTTTTTATAACGAGTATTATAATTGAAAACATAACATCAACATATATTTTACAGACAAAATATTTAAGACATTAAACATGGATTGTATAGGCGTATAATAATTTACATTTAAAATTACTTTCTTAGCTCTATTCTGTATAATTTGTATTTCATTTACAGTAAATGATTTACTATGTACCTGGGTAAATTATATAAAATGATTGAACAAAATAAAATATGTGGTAGTGCTATACTTTTATAAAGTAAAAGTTTGGTATATAAAAACAAATTTTTACCTATTATAGTTATAAAAAAATACTTGTTTATTACATTGTTCATCAAGGATCACTCCTAGATATTTAAAGAAACCAAAGAAACTAATGAAACTAAAGAAACCAAAGAAACCAAAGAAACTAAAGAAACCAAAGAAACTAAAGAAATCAAAGAAACCAAAGAAACTAAAAAAACTAAAGAAACTAAAGAAATTAAAGAAAGTAAAGAAACTAAAGAAACCAAATAAACTAAAGAAACTAAAGAAACTAAAGAAACTAAAGAAACTAAAGAAACTAAAGAAACTAAAGAAACTAAAGAAACTAAAGAAACTAAAGAAACTAGAGAAACTAAAGAAACTAAAGAAACTAAATAAACAATAGAAACTAAAAAAACTAAAGAAACTAAAACAACTAAAGAGTTTATTTTTTACATTGTACCTTTTATAAGTCTAGTTTTGTCACGACAAAAATTTAAGTAATTTTTTTAGCCGTGTCAACAACTCTCTGCAGTGTATTAAAAAACCATAAAGAAGAAAAAAGAAAAAGCTTTCTTGTGTAATAAATAAATAATTTGCTACACACTTCCAATCTTTTTGACCCGTAAAAGTTTATTAGTAAAGTTGAGTAAAAATGCTCAATTCATGTCAATAATGAGCGGAAAGTTTGGAAGAAAAAAACCAAAGCGATGGGGCGGGGATGGCGGGTGAAATAAACGAAACTGAGAAACTTTTTAAAAGATTGATACCGGCAATTTCGAAAACAATCCAAATAAATCCGATCCTGTGCAAACAAGACTCCAGGGGCCATATTATCCTCAATTTTATTTCGTTCTGCCGCGGGAGGATGAATTTACTCGCACAGAAATCCCTTCGTGTTTGTCAAGCCAAAATGCAGGTTTACATTTTAATTGACGGAAGTTTACCTCTACTTTTTTTATATCTCTTTAGTAATCGTGACAGCCCCGCATACAATTTTATTTTATTTGTGTAGTGAAATATTTTTTATTTTAAAATAATAAGGTCGTGTTTTAAAAATATATAAGATATTTGGTATTCCTGTCAATGCTATCAGTTTGGCATTGGATAAAGATAAAGTTTTTGTTGCAAGGATTAGTAATTTTTAATGAATTCCAGCGAATCCCTTGGAGTCAATCCAAATAAAAACACCAAAAATGAATTTAAAAGTGCGCTGCATGATTTTTTATTTTAATGAAAAAATTTGAGGATGATCTTTTAGCTATCATAAATGAAAAAGCGTTGCCTTTTTAATTTTTAGTTGCTTTATTTTTAATCGGCACCCTTTAGAAACCTGAAATCGTGTCATTTTCTTACTCTCTTATAAGAGGCTAAAACTTTTTTTCTGTGGCAATTATTGAAATGATTGTAATTTTATTTTACTGCCTAGTAAGTATGTTTTCAATATAAATTATTATTATATAATTAGTTCATCTCATCTCAAAGGATGGTAAACCACTAAAGATTTGTAATAATTTGCCAATTTTTGTGATTTTTGTCTGGCTCCTGTGCCCATTCTACTAAATCTAGAAAGTTATTTTTTTTCAGGTATCAAGTACTTATACAATAGAAAACGTAACTATTATTCTCATTTTCTTTATTAAAAAAATTATTGAAACTTGATAATTCTTTAAATTAGTCAATTTTGCCCTCAGAAATCATTAGTTGAGGAAAAAATAAAAATCTAAAACTTTCAGGAAATGTAGTCCCCACCTTCATCTTTTCAGTCCAGTTAGTCTTGTTTTGTTATTTTCATTCCTTTAAAAGATAATAAATTATATTAATTTTTTTAATGCCCGTTTAGTAGCGATATTGTAGTTTTATTTATAATTTAAAATTTAGATGGCTTTCATGTTTGGTGGAGAAGTGTCAAAACTGTCAAAAATATTTCATAAATAATATTTGTGCGTATATATATATATATATATACAGGGTGTCCCGAAATTAGGGGGCCAACCTTAAACAGTGCATTCTTCATAGAAAAGTAACACTTTTTTGTTAAATAAACATGTATCAAAAAATGCCCCCTATCGGAGCTACGGCCCCCTGAATAGGAGTCTTATAGTTATAAAAATAGCCCCAACTTTTTTCCGAGATAATATTTTATTTTTTTTTATGAAATTATGAAAACTTATAGTTTTTTACGAAAAATAGGTAGTCTTGATTTGAATCGCTCAGATGCACCATTTTCGAGAAAAATGCATTTATAAATTACTCTGCATAGCATACACATCTCAAATTTTCGTTAAAATTTTGTGTTAAAATTTGAAAAATCGCTCCATAATAAAAAATAACAAAAATCGAGCCAAAAAATATTAACTAAACTATAAAAATAAATGTAAAGTCAGCAAATAACCCAAACGTCACTTTTGCCCCAAAGCTTTTTAATGAAAATATTAGAAATTATGCTAAGCATAGTAATTTAAATTGCAATTTTCTCGAAAATGGTGCATCTGAGCGATTCAAAGCAAGAGTACCTATTTTTCGTGAAAAACTATACATTTTCATAATTTTATAACAAAAAATTAAAATACTCACTCTGCAAAAAGTTGGGGCTGTTTTTGTAAATTTGCCCCCTCAAATGTTACGCCTATGATTAAATTTTAACAGTTTTGATTATAGATCCAGATTCAAAATGTCAAAGTTTGTATGGGACAATAAGATTAAGCAACCCCTGTTTCTACGACACTGTGTTCACTCAAACAATTGTAATTATGTGTGAATATGTGTTTTGGTAGTAAGTGACTGTTCGCAAAATATCACCTTTCCAAGTCTACCATAGTAGAAGTTATATTAAAAAAACTGATATGATAAGTAACACTTTATCACCCTGTATCTTTTAAACATACGTAATTAGGAAAAATATTTATTTAGATTTTCGTCTTATTTTGACTTGCTTAATCTGCTCCTAAATTTATGCCACTAAGTTTAGGGACACCTTGTATATATATATATATATATATATATATATATATACATATATATATAATATACAATATATAATTTACACAATCTGTAAATAAATAAATTTTAGTTTTTAGGTAACTTGTTAAAATAAAACTTGATATAATAAAAGGGGTTTGTTTAGAATATTTTTTGATTTTTGCTTTTTTTAACAATTTAAAACTTCTCAGAACTTGAATATTTTCTATGAGAAAGAGGTAAAAATTTAAACACGCACAAATAATATTTATGAAATATTTTTGACAGCTCTGACATTTCTCTACCAAACATGAATTGACTAAGTCAAAGCCATCTAAATTTTAAATTATAAATAAAACTAACAATATGGCTTTTTAACTGCATTAAAAAAAATTATATCTTTTATATGGATACAAATATCAAAACAAGACTAACTAGTCTGAAAAGATGAAGGTGCGGACTACATTTCCTGAAAGTTTCAGATTTTTATTTTTTCCTCAACATAATGATTTCTGAGGGCAAAATTGACTAATTTTGAAAATTATCAAGTTTCAATAATTTTTTTAATAAAGAAAATGATAGTCTAGATACTTAAAATAATAGTTACGTTTTCTATTGTATAAGTACTTGATACCTGAAAAAAAGCAACTTCCTAGATTTAGCAGAATAGGCACAGGAGCCAGACAAAAATCACAAAAATTGGCAAATTATTACAAATCTTTAGTGGTTTACCATTCTTTTGAGATGAACTAATTAGATAATAATAATTAATATTGAAAACATACTTACTAGGCAGTAAAATAAAATTATAATCATTTCAATAATTGCCACAGAAAAAAAGGAGAGAGTAAGAAAATGACACGATTTCAGGTTTCTAAAGGGTGCCGATTAAAAATAAAGCAACTAAAAATTAAAACCTAAAAGATCATCCTAAAATTTTTTTATTAAAATAAAAAATCATGCAGCTAGGGTTGGAAAAATTTCACTTTTTGCTTGTACTTGAAATTTCACTTGAAATTTTCATGACATTTATGAAGTTTATTAAAATTTACTAAATTTCTGAAATTTCATGAAATTTATGAAATTTATGAAATTTATTGAAACTTTCAATAAATTTCAAACCCTTTAAGTGTAATATATTAATATTGAAATAAGCCCACTCGGGGACCATGGCAAATTGCCTCTCTTACCTCCTAACCCTCTGTGGGCCCCTGCACCAATAATTTAAATAGTAAATACGTATGTTTACTACAAATTTCCTTTTAAAATATTTTTAAAATTACTAAAACTAAAAGAGATATAGCACTTTTTGGTAAGCTAATGAGATTGTGCCACTTTCATTGTTTTATATTTATATATATTTATTATTTTTAAATATTTTACTGAAATTTTACGAAAATTGAATAAACTTCATCAAAATTGTATGAGCCAAAGGCATTTTTTATCCGTTTTCCGATGCAATTATAGCAAAAGTTAAAGTTTAAATTAATCATGACTTTTAAAAAAATTTTAAAGTCTGATTTAATTTACAAATTAAATTGGTAGGTAACTGAATTAAATTATTTAAATTAATTTATGCATATAAGTAACAATAATTACTTATAGTGTATTCAAATCCAAGCCGAAATAAACAAAAACGCCCAGACGCTTGATAACTCGTTCTTATTGGTCGATTCGGAATCTGTTGTAAATTAGGTCCCAGGGGAGGCCGCATGTGAAATTTATGCGAAATTTTCAGTAATTTTCAAATTTTCATTTGAAAATTTCAACTGTCCCAACCGTACATGCAGCGCACTTTTAAATTCATTTTTGGTGTTTTCATTTGGATTGACTCATAAGATATTTGGTATTCCTGTCATCAGTTTGGCATTGGATAAAGATAAAGTTTTTGTTGCAGGGATTAGTCACCTTTAATGAATTCCAGCGAATCCCTTGACGAATGGAGCTCTTTGAATGAAGTATGAAGTACTTTTTTGGCCGTATGTCATCGAAGCGTTGGACGGTAGGCGGTCCGCCGGCAGATAATCAGAGAGACGGCCGGCCGCCGCTGTGTTTAAGATTAATACGGGCCGGAAGCCGTGATAAAGGGCCCGAAGGCATGATTAATGCCGCGCCAGTTTCTATCAACGTATTATCTATGCTCTGTCGATTGAGCGCCCGCCGCCCGTTGCCGCTCCCGAGCCGTGCATTGAATTGACGGCGGCGACGCGGACGCGATATATTCACATCGAGAGGGAAATAATTAGTTTTCCTATACGCAAAGCTTGCCTTTTTTATCCACTCTTCATTTGTAATTAAAAGTTTTTATCTGTAATAATGGTAAAATGAAATTTTAAAGAAAGAAAATATATACCAAATAAAATTTGTATCATACAAATTTATTTATGAATATCACGAAATGTATTGTGTTTCGATCTTTCATAATTAAGTAGATATTACAGCTCAGGTTCCAGATTTTTAACCGCAATTAATTATTTTTTACAATGTTTTAAAAGTCTAAAAACTATCCTCCGTGACTGTAACTCTTTCTAGGTTAACCTATATGTTTTCAAATATCTGAGTTAGTAAAAGCATACTAAAAATATCAGTTTACTAAGTAAATTAAACACATCCAAAGCATGATTCTATCCTCCGTGAATCATTTTTTGCCTTAAATTTTATGCAACGGATGGCGCTTTAATCATTTTAAATAAGCAAAAACCTCTGTTTACGACATTATAGATGCATGTGATTCCTGAAGGTCAGTTAGAATTTATATGCAGATGGGAGTGGTGCTGTTTTATAATTTAAAAGTTTAAGTTCATTAATTTGCTATTTAATAACCTATCCACCGTGAAGTGTAAGTAGATTTTTTTATAAATATTTTATGTATGTACAATTGTATTTTTTAAAAAATATTAAGGTGTCAAAAGATACAATAACTTATTTCAAATAAACAAAGGAATGTTGTATGTTATGTTATTACTAGACCTAGGGGCTTCCCAAAAACCCAATTGTAGACTAACAGTGAAACAACCAAAAATAAAAAATAATCTTTTTCACTTGGGGGACATCTCAATATATTTACCCATAAAAATTATAGAGGGGTAAATTAAAAAAAAAACTATGTCACACTGCTTTATCTCAAATTGGGTTGGATTTTAATTTTTTTTTATAACATACAAGCCTGTCTCAAAAGTTATGGACAGCAGAAAAGTGGTGGATGGGGGATGTGATTCTAAGACGAAACGTCCTTTGGAGTTTTTACCATGCATATGTGTTAATAAACATATTATAATAAAACATACTATGAAGTACCTACATATATTAATTAGGACCAATTTTCATTGCTTATTTTTCGATATTTTTAGTTTTACTCGTATATTATATCACGAGAACTATGAATTTAATCGGTTAAACTAGGCTCAGTAGTTTTTTGTTTGGTTTTTCTTGGAAAATGTTGAATGCAAAATAGGGGTTTTATTTTTAATTATTTTGCATGAAACTATTTTCCAAAAAGAAAAATCAAATAAAAAACTTACTGAGCATAGTTTGACAGATTAAATTTATAGGTTGAGTGATATACGTCTAGATTATTTCTCGTTGGTTCATATTATAATGAGGGAAATAATCACCATGAAATTTTGGGACAGTGTATCCAGATTACACACGACGATTTGTTGTTATTGTTTTATAGATATAGAAACTAAACCATTAATAATGAGTCAGAAAGATAAATAACAATTTTTCAGTACTTTTAATTCCCTACAAAACTGTTTTCAACAAATTTTTTGAACCATTATTATTAAAAAAGTTATATACTTTATCTCAAATTGGGTTGGATTTTTATTTTATTTTATAATATACAATTGTGTATCAAAAGTCACAGATATTAGAAAAAAGGAGGGTAAGGAATGTGATTCTAAGACGAAAAGTCCTTTTTTCCTGTATATATGTTAATAAACATAATATAATAAAACATATTATGAAGTACCTACCTATATTAATTAGGACAAATTTTCATTGCTTATTTTTCGATATTTTTAGTTTTACTCAGCTTAACATTTTGGGACAGTGTGTCCAGATTAACACGACGAGATTTTAAGATCTAGAAACTAAACTATTAATGATGGGACAGAAAGCAAATTTCCTTGTACTTTTAATTTCCTACAAAACTATTTTAAACAAATTTTTTAAACTAATATTAGTAAAATAGTTAAAAACACATAATAGTAAATATAATGCGTTTTTTAGATCTATAAACTAATTGTTTTTAATGGGTGAAAAGTTTAATTACAATTTTGTATTAATTTTAATTCCCTACAAAAATACCCTGAATAAATTTATTGGATCATTAATAGTAGGTATTTTTATATTTTTTTGATAAAATTTTGGCTTTTTGAGATATAGAAACTAAACCATATTACATTTAATTTCCTACAAAACTGTCATAAACAAATGTACTGGATCATTCATATTAAATAAGTTATAATGTATTAAACTTAAAACTTAAAAGTATGTAGATTTTGTTAGATAGTTTAGCATTATTTAATCAATTTAGTTTAAAGATTAATTTGCAAACAAAAAGACCTCCTTTCGTTAAGCAGTTATTCATAATGGATTTTTTAACAGTGGAAGAAAAAATAGAAATGATTTTGATTTATGGAAAAGCTGGCAGAAATCTTAATGATGCTGTTAATATCTACGCTCAGCGTTTTCCGGATAAAATTCGATCACGGACTTCATTTCACCGTACAGTCAAGCAGTTTATTACAAACGAGAGTGTTCAACCGAAAAAAAAGAGTTTGTCGAGCAAATATTTAATATTCACAATAAATAAATTTAAATAATAAAACCAAGAATTTTATTCAAAAATTATTGGAGAATCGTATACAGAACTTGGAATTGGGACTGTAGACACAGCCAATTTTAAGCAATATTTATAAAAACAAATTCTAAACTTCATACCTAATTTTTAACAAAGTCAAAATGAAAAACCTTTAACCAAGTTAGCCCGTATTAAATTGCGCTTAATGGAAATAATGTCGTAAGAATATAGATGAAAATATTCTCGATGGCGCGGAGAATTTCCAATATTAAAATTAAGTGGAGAAGTGGAACAGTGATTGGGCATCTTCAGTAAACCTAATGGCGATCGATTCCAGCAAAATGTTCCGATAAGCAGCAAAACGTAAATGTTATAAAATATTGCGATGAAAAAGCAGATATCGCGGCCATTCTTCGCCCTCAAATTATTGATATTGCCACTAACTTTTAACAGTAAAAAACCGATAAAATGAATCTCCTTTGCATATCTACTAAAAGAAAATTCTTTGTGTGTGTTTCTGAATTCGAGCAATTAAATTCAAGTTAATTTTAATCAATGTCACAATTGTTTGAAATTGTGTTAAAGTCAGCCGGTAAATGAGAAACATAATAAATTTTGCATATCAAATTATATTATCAAGCCTGGTGGCGTAGACACGTCTGACTGACAATAACACAATAAACTCGGTTAACTTAATAATTATTATTAAGTTAACCGAGTTTCAGTCTCTTCAATTATTTAAAACGCTACCTATTGATAAAAGGGCCGTGTTGTTTTTTAATTTAACCAATCGCTTCAACTTTTTGCGCCGTTCATTACGGTAAATAAGTTAATAATCAAGTTTAAAAAACGCCACTTGAAATCTTTCATCGTTTATTTTTTAGGGTTCAGTCTCTAGACTAAAATATATTTTATTGCAAAATCAAAATATGTTCGTAAAAGATAATTATTAGAATTGAAATTAAAAAGTATAGTTTACTTAATAATAAATTTAAATGGTTTTGTATTGTCTTACAAATTTTTTTTTACAAAAATGAAATAATCAAAATTCTAATATTTAAATTAGTATCAACATTGATTACCAATACAAAAGTAACTAATTTCTTTAATGGTTTTTAATTATTACGATCAACAAGAAATTATTGTTAGAGTTATATTATAAAAATTAGCGCCTAAAAACAAAAAAAAACGATTTTACTAAAAATTAAAAGAATACATTTTCCAAATTTTTACACTTGTTTTATTTTCTCCCTTGACATTCTTTGTAAGTTTCGACATGCAAAATTTTCATTTACTTCTGTACTAATATACAAGGTGTGTTCAGAAAATATCAGGAATTTTCCTTTTTTGAAACAAATATTTATTTATTCGTCTACATTAATGCTTTCGCCTTCAAAATAGTCCCCATTGGATATTATGCACTCGAAACACTTCTAAAACTCGATCTTTGGGATAGCCTTTAGTTCTTTCAGCGATGCGCTTTTAATGTCATCTATGCTTGCAAAACGACGGCCCTTTAAGGTTCTCTTTATTTTTGGGAATAGGAAAAAGTCAGACAGAGGCATCTCTGGCGAATATGGAGGCTGGGGCATCATTACAGTATTGTTTTTGGCCAAAAATTTTGTTCAAAATTTAACAATTTTAGAACAAATTTTGCTGCTACGCGTTTCATACCCAAAACATTCGAAAAAATTTCATGGGATGAGCCAATCGATATACCAACATCAATAGCGACTTCTCTGTTGGTTTATAACCATTTATTCCACTGTTTTTATCGGTTGTTAATGTGCTTGTGCGTTCGTCATCTTCAACGTCTTCTTGGAAACTCTTATACCACTTTTAAACTCTTGTTTTAGTTATAGCAGACTCACTATAGGCTTTTGTTAACATTTCACAGAATTTATTTCATTTTTTAAGCAAAATTGGATACAAATTCTTTGATCCATTTTTTTTAACGAACGAAAAATCGCCGACACGTCTAACCTTAGCGGCTGCCACAGACAAAGTAAATAATGAAAACAGCTAAAGTTTTATCATACTTCGGGGGCATATATACCAACATAATAAAGAAAATTTTATGACAACCGGACCCTCCGAACCCGCGAAATTTAACAATTTCCGTTATTTTCTGAACACACCTCGTTTACCTAATTATGTTTATTTATGTTTTATTTATTTCTTGTACACAGAAAAAAATCTAACATAGTACCAAGAACAGCGCTGTCATTGAATGCATTAAAATTGAAGCAATCTAAATTGTTATTTGCTCAATTAATTACTATTAAACCAAAATATGGAAATATTTTGCCTAAATGTCAAAGAATTTATTGCGTTAAATATATACATAGTATACACACAATAGTAACGTTATTAAATAAATCAAATTAGTATTTAATGCAATAATATTCTACCATTCTAACAAATAAATATAAATAGGAATATCAATAGATTTAGGAGCGATAACTTTTGTTGTTAATTTAAAAACAGTAAACGATTATAAACCAAGTGCTAACTACCTATTGGTATTATAGAAACTGTTATTCAGGAATACGGATTACAAGATCCCATTGGTTTAATGGCTTACTCATTCATGCTATGCTAGCGTTTTTTCTGTGTACCTGTTTTTTATAATAAAAGTATAAAATTTATAAAAGTTGAACTTTTTATAACGACTATAATAATTCTTATGGAAAGTGCATAATTTTGTCTATAAGACATATTTTATTAAAGTAACTAAATTGCTAATAAAGAGAATAAACAGAGTTTGTAAAAAATATTAGCCACTACATAATTAATTGCGGTTGAAAATCTGGAACCTGAGCTGTAATATCTACTTAATTATGAAAGATCAAAACACAATAAAAGTATAGGTCAAACTCGGGGGACATTCACCCAGGTGGAAAATTTGCCAATTTTCGTGTTATGTAAACTTTCCGTCACACAAAATCGCCCATAAAGCATCAAAGGTGGATGGACACACGCACACCCACATATCATCATTTTGTTTGGCGGACCGAACGAACGTGGTCATGCATCAGTCGCCGCCCCCTCGGGGGTGGGGGGCCGCGCGGCGGAAGGGGGGCACTTAATCAGTTTTCTGTCAAATTTAATGCCGAATACGCGTATATCATCGCCGATGGCAATGACAGTTAATGCGCTAGACGTTTCGATGAATGGGGAAAATTTTATTATGCAAATTATATCAGACGGGATTTGGAGGGGGCGCGATTACTTCGTCGCGCGGCAATTTGCAGATTTTAAGGGCAGGTCTCTTTTCCAATTAGGCCCCTGTTGCGTGGACTTTCTTTCAAAAAAAATCGAGAGCCTTTTTTCGCTTTGTGTCGTCTCCTCATTAATGTCTTAGATGTTGACGTTTTTAATTTGTAGACCGGTACATTTTTATTTAATTATAATCTGTTTCTGAAGGCTTTCGCCAATTATATAGAAATTATCAAAGCGGCTTATTCATCTAATTAATTAAGCATTTATACGGTCTTTTAATATTAGCGAGTCCATAATTTTAAGGTAAATTATTTTTAGTTAAAATTTCTCTCATAAGAAACTTTAACTAAAAATATTAATATACTTTTAATAAATAAAAATAATAGAGTATAATATTACAATATTTTCCATTAGGTTTTTTTAGTCCATTTTAACAAGGTTTGAATATTAAATTTAATTAAATAAATACTTCCTTGCTTGGTTAATAATTTTTATTTGCGACTAGTTTCGGTATTTAAAATACCAAAATACCAGTAAACATAGTAAAATTGTTAAATATTTTTTAAAGATAAATTGCTGTTTTAGGTATTTTTTTTTGTAAATATCGTATAATTCATATATTTCTTTCTCGGATTCCTCATCCCTTTTCTAGATTTTGAAGGTAACTACTAATTCCTTGGTCAGACTTCTGAAATAGTTTGTTATCATTAAGTGTGGTATCTCTAGTTTGTGAAGCATTTATAATGTTGAGGCCGGAACAGGATGAATTATATATATCTAATATTTTTTCGGGTGGTATGTTAAAAGTATTTTCCGAATTTAAATCACTGTTATTCTGCAAGATGTCCTGTGACGAAGAAATCACTATATTACTCACTCTCTAAAAATTAATTAGTCAAAAATGTCATAGCGAAAAATCAGCCACTAATTATTCTCGTCAACAGCAATTTGTATCCAGGACATTTAGCAGTCAATTCCTATGAAATATTATTCGCTGAATCCGAAAATGTCCTCAAAAGTTATAAAAGTAGAACCGTTTTTGAAATATAATCAATTTTACATATAATATGGAATTGACTATATCTCTAAAACAGCTTAACTTTTATAGTTTTTGATGGGCTTTTCGGATTCAGGGGACAATTTTACATAAGAATTGGCTGGTAAATGTCCGGGATACAAATAGAGTTTGATATTGGACATATGTCCAATAATAGAAATTTACATTTTTTACCAACCAGTAATTGGACACTGGCCATTTTACTGTTTGTTTTCAGAATTAAAACTAAAACGCATTAAAGTGACAATGTTTAAACCATTTATACCACACACTGATCTGTACACTTTTTAGAAATATTTTTTATTGTAATTTAAACACAGCCCTGCTCTTAACAAAAAAACAAAAATCTTCCCACCAAAGTAACTTGCGAACTTTTTTGTCATATATTGGACCCAAAATAAAGAAGTTCTATATTATTACCGACTGAGATATTTATAATTGTATACAGCGTCATCTAATGATTTGACTTTAAGGTAACTATTTATAGAACTCTTGTTTTTACATTATTAATGTTAATTGTCCAATAACTATAAAGTGTCCGATAACTCTCTACTTTACCCTATAGTACTTACACAAACATATACAGTGTGACCCATTTGTTTGCGACTCACCCCTGTAAAATCTTTATTTATTGTGCGATGTTAACCAGATTTGTTTTAAAGTGTAGATCTTGATAAACTGCATTTTTGGAGCAAAAGACGCCATATTAGTACAAAATACAAGGCCTACTATGTCAGTTATTAAGAGTAAATTTTTAAGAATTTATATTAGCGATTTTTTTAAACAAAATATAAGCACAGCACTGGATTCACCACCCCTTACTCAGAATTTCCTCAGGATTCCAAATATGTAAAAATGTATAGGGCATTCCATTTAAAAATCGACAGTTGTTATCATTTCCGGCGAAACCGGAAGTTCAAAAAAATTAGTTTGTTCTCTTATAAGTGGCATTTTATATCCCAATTAACCATGCAAAAATTTCATGTGTCTAACTTTATAAATAAAAAAGTTACAGGGGTGCGCCTATTCTCAGATACACCCAGTATATATATTATATTTTTAATTAAAAGATTTTATTAAAGTATTGAAACTTAAATAAAAGTTTTTAACATCTCTATTAGCCAATTCGCGTATAATTAACAACCTTAATAAACTTTAACGTTTATTCACTTATAATTTACTGCACTAGTGCGGTAAAACCTTTAGTTTGCTTACAAACAAAATTACATATGCACCGACGTATTGCATTAGTCTTCCGCATGCACATAAAGGCTTTGGACGCGTTTTCAATGCGGTAGCGAGGCATTTGCGTGGTAAATTCAAAGCCGAACAAAATTAAAGCCTGCGCGTCGCATCGAAAGCTAAATATTTTACGGTCTCTCCATGTTCGAGTACATACTGAACATATTCTTTTTTGTCGTGGTGTGTGTGTGCCTGATTTCGATTAAATTCGTGGATGCAAATGATGTCTGCATAATTTGTCCATACATCATGAAGATTTTTTGTTTGTTTTTTAGTTATAATTAATAATTATGTCAGTTTTTACAACGGTATACCGCAAAACCAGGAATTCTTAAATGTTAAAAAACAATGCCAATTGCACAGTAAAAAAAAATAGTACTGTTTTATAACACTACAATTAGAGTTAATTTGTAGTGTAATTTTCCCCAAGTAAGCAAGTATGATTTAACACTATAGCACTGAGGATAAAGTAATTTTACACTGTATTAAAAAGTGTTAATTTACCTAAAATCGTGTACTTCTACACTTCCTGAGTAAAATCTCACTTTTGTTCAGTGTAAATTAACACTACTTTGGAAAAGTTCTAATTTTAGAAAGGTACTTTTATTTTTTTAGTGCAAACTTCTAGTGTAAATTAACACTATTATTTGAGTAAAACCTATTGGTGGTAGTGAATAAAACGAAAAGCCAAATAAAGAGAAACATTTATTTGGAACAAAAATCTATGAAAATTATCAAAATCGGTGCCTTTTAAAATATAATTTTATATTTGGCTGGCTAAAGCAAAATGGTTCCTTAAAACGTAAAAGTTTTAGATTAATGCAATGTTTTACTGGTTGTCAACTTGTAAGCAAGGAATTATCTTGAGAATTCATCAGTAATCCATTTTCTGTTATAAAAAATGGGTGATCCCATTGGTAGAGAGGCGTCAGGCGGCTGTATGTCGGGGATTTACCGCACGTGTACAAATTTTCCATAATATTAATAAAAATTTAGGTATGGGTTAATATAACAACCATTACGCTTGAAAATAAAAAGTAAATCAATTGTGTATTTATTTATATTATTAATGTTTCAAGTACCCGACCTACTGTCGTAAATTATTGATATATAATATAGGTCGGGTATGGACATCCTTTTAACATATTGGTATTTATTGAGTATTAGGGCTTAGGAAAAATAAAGTATAATACTTACCAAAAAATAAGAATGTCCCCTTATGGATTCACCGTAATTAAAATCTAACTGAACAAAAATGCCACATTTCCACAACGCGGTATCTCCGGATATGCCCTGCGTAGCCAACCAAACATTTTAAAACGCATTTCGGTTATTACCAGTTTTTTCAGTCTATTTTGCCACTATTGGTGTAATTTAACTTTAATTGTGATAAAATGTGCACTAGTAGTGTAAAGAAAAAATAGCTCTTAGTAACATCAAAACAGACAAAGAAATTGGCATGCACTGTAGTGCACATTTTATCACTATTTAACACATTAAGGGGTATTATTACTCGCATTAAGTTTTTCTACCCCTTTGATTTATTTTAATAAAAAATAGTGTGAATGTACCAATGAATAATGTTCATATCATTTAAATGTGTTTAAAAAAGTTAATAAGCACTAAATGCTACCTAGTGTATTTTGTAGTGTAACTTTTATAAAATGTATACATTTACAAATCAAATTTGCACGGGCAAAATTGTTTACTGTGTATACACATATTTTTAAGTAATTCAGTATTATAACAAACTTTTAAGCGGTTAATAGGCACCCACTTACTTATTTAAGGCAGTGCAGTTCTTGTTGAAACTTTTAAAGTTATCGGTTTTTGTATGGTGCATAAGGAATATCCGTTACACGCGGTCGTTTTTGCGAAAACTTTACCGGAAAACTTTCTCAAGTAAACCGTCACCAAACAACACTTAACGAAATAAGATCCGCCGTTTCTAATTCCCGACAACTTGTTTTCAAATTTAATTTAAACCTTTAATTTTGCAAAACGAATATTGCGATGTGTTTTAGTTTTTTCAAAGTTCTACCATATTGAAGCTATTTTAGAATTTATTTAAACTTGGTATGGGGGATAGGGAAGAAGTCCATATTAGCAAATCCTGTAAAAACTGATAATATACTCTCTTAAAATGAAATAGTCAAAATACATGGAAAAATGGCGAAGTTATGATTTTTTAGTGGAACCAAAATTCAGCTTTTTAAGAATTTTTCTTTTATTTTTTTTTTGTTTTATTTTGTAATATGTTTTTTCTTTAATGAAAACCTAAATAAAGTGCATTGAGTTTTTTACGTACTTTTTTCACCTAAAACATTATTCAAAATTTAAATTTGACATGACTCGGCAAACGTGAATTCTTTTGTTTCTCGTTTTGGCATAGTGACATTTTACTGTATTACTGATATTTTTTGATATTTCAATAAGGTATTTTTATCATGGTTTTATTTAGTTAATAAAAAGTGTAAAATGGGTAAAAGAAGTGCGTAAGTAACTCGCACAATCTGGGCGTCGCGTCGCGACGTAAGTGATGAGCACGGAGAACGTTTTCACCAGCAAATGAAGGCTATGGAGCGGCGGTATCACGGCTTCTGGGATGCAGCCATGATGGGTGATTACATTTGGTCCCTCATACGAGAAACGGAATACGAAAGCAACAAAAAACAAAGAAGGAGCCAGAATTTTTTTAAACCTATTATATTATATTATATTATATTATATTATATGCTTATTATATGCTTATTACAACAAAATACAACTTTCAATTTTTCAATATTTATTGTTTAATATTCAATATATAATTTAATTTAAATAATTAATGTTTAAAATAAAAATCAATGTTCAATATTAAAGTTTATATAATTCAATAAAATGAAGAAAAAACGTAAAAATTTTCGAAAAACTGAATTTTGGTCTTCCACTGAAAAATTCATAACTTCGCCATTTATCATGGATTTTAATAAACAGCAGCTTATTTTTTTTCTTTAAGAAAGACATGTAAATTTTCGACCTCGATTTTTGTAAAAAAGGACTTTTTCAAATTCATAAAATCGCCAGTATCAAACTACTGAGCCGATACCAAAACACTTTAGAAAATTAAAACAATTGAAAATTCATATCTCGAAATCGCTTCCATGAAAAAAATGTTATGTGTGATTTTCGCGTTTAGTGAGCCAAACTACATAGGAAAATCATAGTGAGACATGGTGGGCACAAGTGTTATTAGTGCCTGATTTGTCGCTATGACAATAAGTCAAAAATGACTTATAATGAGTTATTTTTGAGTTGGTATACGAGGTGTGTTCAGAAAATATCGGGAATTTTCGTTTTTTGAAACAAATATTTACTTATTCGTCTACTTTAATGTTGTCGCCTTCAAAATTGGATATTATGCACATGTGCCAGCTCTTCTTCCAATACTCGAAACACTTCTAAAACTCGATCTTTGGGATAGCCTTTAGTTCTTTCAGCGATGCGCTTTTAATGTCATCTATGCTTGCAAAACGACGGCCCTTTAAGGTTCTCTTTATTTTTGGGAATAGGAAAAAGTCATACAGAGGCATGTCTGGCGAATATGGAGGCTGGGGCATCATTACAATTTTGTTCAAAATTTAACAATTTTAGAACGCGTTTTATACCCAAAACATTCGTAAAAATTTCATGGGATGAGCCAATCGATATACCAACCTCATCATCGACTTCTCTGATGGTTTATAACCATTTCTTCCACTTTTTCCATGTTTTTATCGGTTGTTAATGTGCTTGGGTTTTCGGAGCGTTCGTCATCTTCAACGTCTTCACGTCCATCTTGGAAACTCTTATACCACTTGTAAACTCTTGTTTTACTTATAGCACTCACTATAGGCCTTTGTTAACATTTCACAGAATTTATTTAATATTTTATTTAACGAACAAAAAATCGCCGAGCTCATAAAACACGTCTAACCTTAGCGGCTGCCACAGACAAAGTAAACAATGAAAACAGCGAAATTTAACAATTCCCGTTATTTTCTGAACACACCTTGTATTTGAAGACCGCTTTTAACCAAGTGAGTAATTTGATCGTTAAAAGTACTGTTATTATAAAATTAAAGTTTATTTACTTGTTTTAAAATTAAATTTAACCGTGTAATTAAGCAAGTTTTTGTGCGAAAAAGGGTCCAGGAGTACCTAGTAAAATGAATGTGGTGCGATGTGTGTGTGAGTGTGTGTGTGTGTTTGCCTAGTGTGTTTGGTATTTTCATTGTCTGGCCATTCTGCGGCCTGTCACTGGACCCGGATTAGGATTAATTTGGGAGAAGTGTGCTCGACAGAAGCATTAATCTTCTCATGGGGCCCCCTTCTCTACTAACTCACCTCTTCTCGATTCTCCTTGGCAAACACACTAATCAAATAGAACTTATTTTGTTTGAAACAGTTTGTTAATATGACGCATTTTACACAGTGAAAAAAATCAACTCTAAGCAACACTAATTAGAGTTCACACAGGTCCACACTAAATAGTGTTGTTTTATAACACTACAATTAGAGTTAATTTGTAGTGTAATTTTCCCCAAGTAAGCAAGTATGATTTAACACTATAATAGCACTGAGGATAAAGTAATTTCACACTGTATTAAAAAGTGTTAATTTACCTAAAATCGTGTACTTCCTGGGTAAAATCCCACTTCTGTTCAGTGTAAATTAACACTACTTTGGAAAATTTCTAATTTTAGAAAAGTACTTTTACTCTTTTAGTGTAAATTAACACTATTATTTGATTAAAACCTATTGGTGGTAGTGAATAAAACAAAAAGGTAAACAAAGAGAAAACATTTATTCGAAACAAAAATCTATGACAATTATCAAAATCGGTGCCTTTTAACATATAATTTTATATTTGAGTCGTATGGCTGGCTTAAGCAAAATGGTTCCTTAAAACGTAAAAGTTTTAGATAAATGCAATGTTTTACTGGCTGTCAACTTGTAAGCAATTAATTATCTTGAGAATTCATCTGTAATCCATTTTTTTGTTATAAAAAATGGGTGATCCCATTGGTAGAGAGGCGTCAGGCGGCTGTATGTCGGGGATTTACCACACGTCTACAAATTTTCCATAATATTAATAAAAATGTAGGTATAGGTTAATATAACAACCATTTCGCTTGAAAATAAAAAATAAATCAAGTGTTTATGTATTTATATTATTAATGTTACAAGTACCCGACCTACTGCCATAAATTATTGATATATATAATATAGGTCGGGTATGGACATCCTTTTAACATATTGGTATTTATTGAGTATTAAGGCTTAAAGAAAAAGGAAGTATAATACTTACCAAAAAATAAGAATGTCCTCTTATGGATTCACCGTAATTAAAATCTAACTGAGCAAAAATGCTACACTTCCACAACGCGGTATCTCCGGATATGCACTGCGTAGGTAGACAGGTACCAACCAAACATTTTAAAACCCATTTTGGTTATTACCAGTTTTTTCAGTATATTTTGCAACTATTGGTGTAATTTAACTTTAATTGTGATACAATGTGCACTAGTCGTGTAAAGAAAAAAGAGCTCTTAGTAACATCAAAACAGACAAAGAAATTGGCATGCACTGTAGTGTACATTTTGTCACTATTTAACACATTAAGAGGTAATAAACACTCGCATTAAGTTTTTCTACCCTTTTGATTTATTTTAATAATAAATAGTGTGAATGTACCAATGAATAATGTTCATATTCTTTAAATATGTTTAATAAAGTTAATAAGCACTAAATGCTACCTAGTGTATTTTGTAATGTAACTTTTACACTTACAAATCAACTCTAATATTTTTACCCCTACATAAACAGTGTATTTTCGAATTAACTTTTAGATGGGTATAATATATCCAAAAAAAAATTAGTAGTAATTAGTAATTTGTAAAATATTGTTTTTTAGCATCTCTTGTGCTTTAAGGGCGCTAAGTTTTGATTAAAAACAATAACTTAAGTTTAAAAACAAACCAAATCCGTTCTCCATACTTTAATTAAACATCTGAGGGTATTTAAGCTAGCCTTAAATTTAATTAAGCCTGTGAATCTTTTGTTTGACCTTCTCGACGTTCTAGCAAAGTGGAGAGATAGCAATTAATCCTTGTCTTTTTAATTTAGTTTTTCCAGACAAAGTAAATATTTCTTCTACCTTTCAATGAGTAATTTCGTTTAGACGTCGAACATCGATCGGTGAATCTATGAAAACTAATTACACAACAGAAGTGGCTCAGTCGGGCCGAAATTGCACTACTCCAAGGCAAGGTGATCCAAATCTAGGCAATGATAAGTTTCGGGTCGATATAAGAGGCTTATGATATTTTTAATATAGAAGATTTTAGGTAGCCGATGTAGCACGATATTGTTTGGTATGAGTTTAGAAAGATTAAATGTCTGGTATCCGAGTACAAAATTATTAAAGGGGTTGTTATCATTTATTATTGCTAAACTGTGTTGAAAATGTTAACAAAAATTTATATGCCAATTCTACAGGTATAAAGGATAAGATATGGATGAGTTGTACATGTTTTTTAATTGTATGTCCGCCATGCATTATCCAGTAATTTAATTCCTCAATTATATCTAAATGATAACAAAAAGGTAAATGTGTACTCATATAGGTATTTACCATGGACACATTTTATCTTTATATTCGGTGTCATGCCTTAAAATGGCTATTTTGCTTAATTGGACGAAGTTTTTATCATGATATCATGATATCCTTGCAGGGCGTCCTGAAAGTATATATTGCTTAGGACTTTCAGCAATCTTTAGGATTCGCATCTAAATACATAAGATGAAATTCGTATTTCATTTTAGAATAACCATGTGCCATGGCAGACAGATCCTGCACATCCAGTACAGTAACTGTTGCTAGTGATGGGTCAGCAACTTTCTTGGAGCCTAATATCCCAATTCCTAATAGTTCCTACAGAAAACAGAACAATTTCTTTTTATGGATCGAAAAATCTAGGTACACAAGACTACCAGAAGCAGTTTCCAGAATTTATTTTATTTAAAGTTCATATTAATGTATTATACAACTAATATTTGCACAAGAATATACATATTTAAAGGAAATAGAGCTATGATTGCATTTAATGTAGCCATTCATTAGAAACCATAACTTTAAGATTCATTGTGGCTTTAATTAAATAATAATTTAATTCAATAATTTCTTATGTTTTAACTAAGTTTTAATACGGATTTAATAAAATCACAATTTAATTCAATGACTTCTTATGTTTAAACTAATTTTAAGCAGGTTTGCACAAATAAAAGTAAAAGTAAGACAATAATTCATTTCATCATAGCTGTAATTCAGGTATTGCAAATACAGTACACCATTGGCTTAATGGTTAACCAATTCACAATATAAAAGCTTTTACTATGTGTAGTAAATGTATAAATACAAAACAACAATGGTCCTAATATGGAACCCTGAGGGACACCACATGAAATAAGAGCTCTGTCTGAAAAAAGAATAGAAAAAAGAATTTCGTGATTGATGGTATCAAAGGCCTTGGAGAAGTCTAATAATATTAAAGCTGATGTTTTTCCATTATTTATATCTTTAAGAATATCATCTGTTAAATCTAAAAGTGCTGTGGAAAAACTATAACCTTTTCTAAATCCAGATTGAGTGGAGGGTGGTATATTATTTTTCGAAATGTACGATCTTATTTGAAAATTCATGATTTTTTTTTGAGAACTTTGGATAACACAGGAAATAGGACGCAACTCATTGAAGCTAGTAATATTTGGCTTTTTGGGCAGTGGCAGAAACTTTCCATTTTTCTGGAAAACAGAAGTTTATTATATTGGTGATATCAGGTAAAATTGAAGATATTGCCTTGATTTTAATTTCATTTAAATATTTTAATATTATAGTTTTCGATACCAAAAACAATTATAACTTATGTTTTCCCTCAAATTTGACTTAAAAAAGTTAAGCAATTCTGGATCAATACTAAACTTAAAATTATTAATTTGCAAAATAATTTAAACTTGTCAATTGATTGGTTTAACTTAAATAGACTTCATTTGAATGTTTCAAAAACTGTTTTCACAAGTTTTCATTTGAGGAGATTAAATAAAGATTCCAGTTTCTTACTTAAAATTGGTGGTAATTCCATTGAAGAAGTTGAAAAAACAAAATTTCTAGGCCTACATATTGACAGATTTTTGATTTGGGATGAGCATATAAACGTATTGTGTAAGAGGCTGGGATCAGTTTCCTATGCTATTTATAGACTTAAAGTAACTGTGAGCTTGGAGGTTCTCAGGACATATTATTTTAGTGAGTTTGTCTCCAGACTTACCTATGGTGTTATGTTTTGGGGTCTATCTTCACATGCTCATAGGGTCTTTAAGATGCAGAAGGCAGCTATTAGAAATATAAAGGGAGTATCAGTTAGAACATCATGCAGACATTTATTTAAAGATCTAAGGTTGTTGCCACTTCCCTGCATATTTATGTTAGAAACCTTATGTCACATTCATAAAAATATAAGAAATTAAAATAGTAATAGTCATTATCATGAATATAATACAAGACACCGTAACAACCTTGGAATCCCAATTCATGCAACTGCAAAATTTGAGAATAATCCCAATTATATAGGAGTAAAATTGTACAATAAGCTGCCATCTGCCTTTAAAGAAGTTTTAAATTTAAAAAAATTTAAAAAACAAGTAGGAAATTATTTTTTGGAACACTGTTTTTATACCTGCGATGAGTTCTTATTTATGTGAGCTATTTGTAACTGTAAATTATTTTCAAATTTTATTAATGTTGTATTTTACTATTGTTTAGTCATTCCTAGTATTCAATTGTAAACATGTGTACTCTTGACTAGTCCTATACCATGTAATGGTCTTACAGGATAATAAAGTTTATTATTATTATTATTATTTTCGTCTAGAAGATCTGACAACACTGAATTGCGAACAAGTAATTATCTAGGGATATTTGGTTTGATTTATTTGGTGACTACCATAATTTCGTTTTTAAAGTAAATAATTGAAAAACACAATTGTACTGTCCGTTCAGGCTAAGTTGAGCGGTCTAAGGAATGTCACTCCGTCCATCATCTCTATGTTCAGGCACAATTAAATACATGTATTTCGGTAGCCGCTCTGTACGAACAAACGGCAAGCCGCGGCCCTGATAAATCATCTTCTTGTTACCGAAATCCCGCGACGATTCGATATTGAATGTAATCAACGGCCACATGATTCCCCACCAAAGCGCTCAACTTAGCCTGAACGGACTGTATTAAATATTTATTAAAAGTTATTTTTTGTAATAATTAGACAGTCCTTCTACCTTGTGTAGTTTTCTTTTATTTAGTTTTCTGCTCTTCTCTTTAGACTTTCCCTGCATTTTATAATAATTTTTTTTGTTTTTTAGTTTTCACAACTCATTTTTAGATTTTAAATAACACTGCATATAGAACTGTCACTGCCACTGCCAAAAATTAATTTTATACTTAAATTTAATTTGGTAGATAGTTGGTATCACACTCATTGGTTTGACAGTTAATGTCAAAATCGATTCGCCATGCCGTCCTTAATTTACTTATTTACAATAAGCGGCTGTTAATGTTAAAGAAGAAAAAAGGATTTTCTTTGGTGTTAAACAAAATTTATTGCCAGAAAAGTCTAGTAAGTAGGTACTAGAAAAATCATAAAAATATTATAACCAATATGCAAAATATTATGCTGTTTAAAATATAGCCAACCTAAAAAATCAAAATTTTGGGTGGAATAAAGTATCTCATTACAGCACCGAAACCGGTGTTATAATGAAGTCATTATGAACGCAAAATAGATAAAAAAAATTATAAAATTTATTAAAAAATTGTCTGTCTTTTATGTAATAAACCGACAAAATAAATTTTGAATTTATGAATTGAGTATAAAAGCAATTCTCCTTAAAATGTTGTTAATATTTTTTTAAAATACTAATTTTATTTTAATTTCATTTGAAAATGGACGCCATTAATCTTGATTAACGTAGGTATAATTAATGCACGACATTCCTTTGGGGGCATTTTAATGAATCATTATTTAATTTAATCATAAACTCTGTCACGTAAAAGAAATAATTTACTCTAAATCCAAACTAATTATTTTCCCTACGTGTACGTACGTACGAGTAGTTGTTCTTTTCGAGAAATATTCCATCACAATTATAAATCTTCCGGATATCAGATAGAGACAGAAGGAGAATAAATAGCGTCTATTTTAATTAGAAATGGGAGACGATGCCACGGGCACACGTGGGGGATTCACTCGAAATCCTTGAGAGATCTACGAGGCTCGAGGACTATAGAAATAGACTTCTAGGAAGAAAAATACCCACATCAAGATAAAATCGATACGCACTTATGAAGTTCTTTAAATTTATTTACCCTTGAACACAATATTACTTGATTTAGAAAAAGTTTCGTAATTTAAATTACTTATGGGTGAATCTCACAAAATGTCCCCCGATGGTGTTACCCCGTGATATTTAATAAAACTAAATGAGTTTGACCCACACTTTTATTGTGTTTTGATCTCTCATAATTAAGTAGATATTACAGCTCAGCTTCCAGATTTTTAACCGCAATTATTTATTTTTTACAAGGTTTTAAAAGTCTAAAACCTATCCTCCGTGACTGTTACTCTTTCTAGGTTAACCTTTATGTTTTCAAATGAGGTAGTAAAAGCATACTAAAAATATCAGTTCACTAAGTAAATTAAACACATCCAATCAAATATAAAATATTATTAAAAATTAAAAGAAATAATTTTTATAACCATTTATGTAGGTGTTACAAAAATTGATTCTATCCTCCGTGAATATGTTTTTGCTTTAAATTTTATCCAACGGATGGCGCTTTAATCATTTTAAATAAGCAAAAACCTCTGTTTACGACATATAGATGCATGTGATTCCTGAAGGTCAGTTAGAATTTATTTGCAGATAAGAGTGTTGCTGTTTTATAATTCAAAAGTTTAAGTTCATTAATTTGCTATTTAAAAACCTATCCACCGTGAAGTGTAATACTCAGTAAGTGGATTTTTTTATAAATATTTTATGTATGTACAATTGTATTTTTAAAAAATATTAAGGTGTCAAAAGATACAATAACTTATTTCAAATATACAAAGGGATGTTTAAAAAAAACATATGAAATCCTAACCTCCGTGAAGCTCTAATATTCAAAATGTATGATTTCTCAAAATTCTTGCATTAGTGCAGAACCACTTATGTTATGTTATTACTTGACCTGGTGGCTTCCCAAAAACCCCATTCTAGACTAATAGTGAAACAACCAAAAACTAAAAAATTATCATTTTCACTTGGGGACATCTCAATATATTCATCCTTACACGGAGAGAAATGTATAGTAAATTTTAGATAGTAAAAAAATATAGTCAAATTTACTTTAACAAATTTTTAGGGTAACAATATTATATTATATTATATTAGTCAATACAATATTAAGATTGTAATAGAAAATACCATTTTTTATTATACAATTTTAGTTAACATTACAACACCAATATTACTAAATTATAAATGTATAATATATATTTTAATTTTTAATATGTTCGTATAGTAAATTGATTTAACTATCTACAAATAGTAATATTTACTATATGATTTAATCAAATGGAAGGTGTACATCTAATATTATAATATATTACACATAAAAAAATATAGTAAAAATAAAGATACTTTTATGTTTAAGGTAAATAAACAATATATTTAAATATAATATACAATATAGTAACTCATGACATTTTAAACATTCAATTTTCTTAGTTTCTTCAATAAACTTTCTTGACCCATTACTGGTAATACTTATAAGAAATAATTGAACCTACTTGGTTGCTTAGTATGTACCGATTGTGGCAAAGGCCACGTCGCGACGCGTCGTTAGACGGTGTGATGTTCTTACATCTCGCCTCTGTTGGCTTACCAACCATGTTATATAAGCTCAGGTATTTCACTACTGCAAGTTGCTCGACAGTGTCGTGTCGACACTGATGATACCCAATATAGGTCAAAACACCTGTCTGTCGGTATTTGAAGTTGATGGAACGCACTCAAAACAAAAAACTTTGGCGAGGTGTAGGTTCAATTCTTTCTCATAACATTTTTGTATATTAAAAAGTACAATAAATATGTTACAATTTTTAATTGTTAACATATAAAAATATGCGATTTTAAAATATTTTATATTTAAAATGGCAACATAATATTTTAAAATTTACTATACTTATTAGTAATGGAAAAAATCTAATTAAAATAAGAATTAAAAACAAAATTAATTGAGAATAATATTTTACCTTAAGATTTAACATACATGGATATTTAAAAATTACTAAATATGCATAGTATCTGGCAATATACAAGATAGTTGTCCCAAATAGTAATATAAATTATAGTAAACGGTATTATAATTATGGTAATCAGCATTATACTTTTATCTCCGTGTATATAAAAAGGATAAAAAAAGTTAAAATTCACCCTTTCAACAAAATTAATAATTTTAATTTGTCAAACAAATAATAAGCGCAAAATTAAAATATTAACATTAAACTTTAAATTATTAAGAATTGTGTTTGTTCAACAAACAGTCATGGATTAAGCGAATTTAGCCGGTTAAAATAAATTAAATCTGGTATTTAAATATTTTAGTTAGTTTTATTATAAAATATTATCATATAAATTGCATTTTGCATTGCCCTTACAAAATTCCATTAGCACTTTATCGCATTAATATGTTTGTTATGTTTTTGACATGACAATATGTGTATGAAAGTAATAAATAAATAAATGCATTATGCCATTGTTCTGTCAGTTTGGTACTTGCGCTGCTATTATAATACAAATTTATTTAAATATATTATTTTTGCTGTACAATTTGTCACTTATTTTAGCAGTTATTAATTTAAATAAATACAGTTTTTCGAGGCTACACGAAAAAAAGAAAACACTTTTGTAAAATTAATACATTTTTACTATGCAGTTGCATAGTAAAATTACAAAATGTTGTATTATATTGCAATTTTACGCATTTGTTGTAATATTACATTTTGTTATAGCCAAAGTCCAAAACAGGTTCCAATTTTACAATGTTTTTGTTTTTGTCAGATACTTATAGTAATTTTACAATTCTGTATTGTAGAATTGAATTTGAAATTTTGTAAAATTTCTATACATTTTCGAAATTTAATTTTACTAAGATAATTAACCAAAATTTGAATTACAAAATAAAGGATGAGTAAAATTACAAATCAGTGTATAGAAATACAAAATTATAATACAATTTGAGTAATCTTCCAAGACATGTTGGGAAATCTACTAAGATAAGTTTTACATTTACAATCTATATGTATAAATCTTTGTAATTTTACTAAACAGTTTGACAGTTTCTAATAAAAAGCATCTCAGATTTACAAACGTTGTTTGTAATTTGATTTGCTATAATGTTATGTAAAATGCATAGTATGTACCGATTGCGGCAATCAGGTGATGTTCTTACATCTCGCCTCGGTTGACTTAGGCG
The DNA here is from genome assembly GCA_921294245.1 of Brassicogethes aeneus. Classification (NCBI taxonomy): domain Eukaryota; kingdom Metazoa; phylum Arthropoda; class Insecta; order Coleoptera; family Nitidulidae; genus Brassicogethes; species Brassicogethes aeneus. The sequence goes on along the minus strand of OV121132.1, from coordinate 3,939,553 downwards.
GAAAGTATATAAGCTCAGGTGTCTTTCGTTTTTGGTGTGTTCCAATACACCAAATTGCCCGACATTGATAAGACCCAAAATAGGTCTATCTGTCTAGCTGTCTGTCGGTATTTTAAGTTGGTGGAACGCACTTAAAACAAAAACTCTGGCGAGGTGAAGATTCAATTATTTTTAATCTTTACAGTAATGAATCCAGAAAGTTTCTTGAAGAAACTAAGAAAATTGCAGTTTTTTTCGTAGAATAATTACAATACCATCATTCGTAAATTACTAAATATTTTAGTGTAATTTGTTGTACAAAATGACAATATTTGTATTGTAATATTGCCAAACGAATTTTCTTCAGTTCAGTAAAATTGTTAAATATTTTTGTAATTTTTAATCATGATAAAAATTAATTAAAAAATATAAAAACAAAACAAACGATTTTACTAAAAATTAAAAGAATACATTTTCCAAATAATAATTTTAAAAAATTGCAGTGACACGCTGTGGGGTTTTTGTAAGTGGTAATATTTTTACGGTTGTTTTATTTTCTCCCTTGGCATTCTTTGTAAGTTTCGACATGCAAAATTTTGATTTACTTCTGTACTATTATATACCCAATTCTGTTTATTTATGTTTTATTTATTTCTTGTACCTGTTTTTTATAGTAAAAGTATAAAATTTATAAAAGTTGAACTTTTTATATAACGACCCTTATCCTGTCAGCAAGTAAGTATAATAATAAGTAACTAAATTGCTAATAAAGAGAAAAAAAGAGTTTGTAAAAAGTATAAGCCAATACATTAAATTAATAAGAATTTTCAAATACACACGCAGTAAAAAAAAATCAACTCTAAGCAACACTAATTAGAGTTCACTTAGGTCCACACTAAATAGTGTTGTTTTATGACACTACAATTAGAGTTAATTTGTAGTGTAATTTTCCCCAAGTAAGCAAGTATGATTTAACACTATAGCACTAAGGATAAAGTAAACACTGTATTAAAAAGTGTTAATTTACCTAAAATCGTGTACTTCTACACTTCCTGGGTAAAATCCCACTTTTGTTCAGTGTAAATTAATATATTAATTAAGTATACTACTTAAAAGGTACTTTTACCCTTTTAGTGCAAACTTCTTGTGTAAATTAACACTACTTATGTAAAACCTATTAGTGGTAGTGAATAAAACGAAAATGTAAATAAAGAGAAACATTTATTTGGAACAAAAATCTATGACAATTATCAAAATCGGTGCCTTTTAAAATATAATTTTATATTTGAGTCGTATGGCTGGCTTAAGCAAAATGGTTCCTTAAAACATAAAAGTTTTAGATCAATGCAATGTTTTACTGGCTGTCAACTTGTAAGCAATGAATTATCTTGAGAATTCATCAGTAATCCATTTTTCTGTTATAAAAAATGGGTGATCCCATTGGTAGAGAGGCGTCAGGCGGCTGTATGTCGGGGATTTACTACACGTGTAAAAATTTTCCATAATATTAATAAAAATGTAGGTATAGGTTAATATAACAACCATTACGCTTGAAAATAAAAAGTAAATCACGTGTGTATGTATTAATATTATTAATGTTACAAGTACCCGACCTACTGCCGTAAATTATTGATATATATATTATAATATAGGTCGGGTATGGACATCCTTTTAAAATTTTGGTATTTATTGAGTATTAAGGCTTAAAGAAAAAGGAAGTATAATACTTACCAAAAAATAATAATGTCCTGTTATGGATTCACCGTAATTAAAATCTAACTGAACAAAAATGCCACACTTCCACAACGCGGTATCTCCGTATATGCACTGCTTAGGTAAATAGGTACCAACCAAACATTTTAAAACGCATTTCGTTTATTACCAGTTTTTTCGGTCTATTTTGCCACTATTGGTGTAATTTAACTTTAATAAACACTCGCATTAAGTTTTTCTACCCTTTTGATTTATTTTAATAATAAATAGTGTGAATGTACCAATGAATAATGTTCATATTCTTTAAATGTGTTTAATAAAGTTAATAAGCACTAAATGCAACTTAGTGTATTTTGTAGTGTAACTTTTACACTTAAAAATCAACTCTAATATTTTTACCCCTAAGCTAAAAAATTTACACCGGCAAAATTTTGTACTGTGTACTGTCTATGAACTAGTTGTCCTAATACTTATATATTATACAGAAATCTTATAATGAGTATTATATTTTTCATAACAGGTATTAGATATTAAAAATCTAAACCAAAATACCTAAAACGTTTATATTTTTGTCGGTTGAAAATTCTCTTGTTCGAAATTGTTTGGCTTTCAAGTGCCTGAAGCTGAATTTGCCGATAATGAAGTTTCTCGTAATAACGCGTGGCATAGAGGATGAAAGGGTTTCGTTATTAGCATATTACAAAACTCGTGCGTTTTCAATTACAATATCGAAGTTTAATACTCCTGCGGAGACCCATCGTCCTTAGCTTAGGGTACAACGTACATCCTGCACAACGGCTGTCGTAAATTAGACTTATATAACAAACATTAACCGGCAAAGTGCTGTTTAACCGATCACCTCTCCTGTAAGGGCCCAGTTATCTTTCAAACTGGGGTTGTTTATTACGCAAGTTGATGCGAACTGCTGTAACATATGCCGGGAAAGTTAAATTTCCAACTTCCGTGTTTAAAGAGTTTTGATTCTGTTGTCCTGGCAGGTCAACCGCGTCACTTAGTGAATGCTGACTGAGTTTTCATTTCGACTGCAAAGTTTTATTTCGAATATTCCAGGCATTCGTTTGTGGTACACGTAAATTTGCATCCGCCAAAAACTTTATCACAACAATTCCACGGTAAATAACTGATGGAATTTTAACTCGATTAGGGAGGACTAAAGAGATTACATAAAAATGAGGCAGGTTTGCATTTTGATGTAAATTATTTGAGCAAATAAGACAAAATTGTGTTTAAAACTTACTTTATGATAAAATTTAATATCACAAAAAATACAAATTTTTTATTTTTTTAAAATTTTTAACAGAAAATAAAAAATACTTGGATAATTTAAAAAAATTAAAAAATTAAAAACTTTTAAATTCTCGTCAAGAAATTTTTGTTGCAATTTGTTTTAATATAAGTTAAAAGGTGTAAATTTAATATTTTTAATTTTAAATTTTGAATAAATTTAAAAAAAAAATATATGTATTAATGGTAATATTAAAAATGGTATTACCCCGTGATATTTAATAAACTAAATGAGTTTGACCTACACTTTTATTGTGTTTTGTTCATAATTAAGTAGTATTACCGGATTTTTAACCGCAATTAATTATTTTTTACAATGTTTTAAAAGTCTAAAACCTATCCTTCGTGACTGTTACTCTTTCTAAGTTAACATATATGTTTTCAAATATCTGAGGTAGTAAAAGCATACTAAAAATATGAGTTCACTAAGTAAATTAAATACATCCAAAGCAATCAAATCAAATATAAAATATTATTCAAAATTTAAGGAAATAATTTTTATTTTCATTTATGTAGGTGTTACAAAAATTGATTATATCCTCCGTGAATATGTTTTTGCTTTAAATTTCATGTAACGGATGGCGCTTTAATCATTTTAAATAAGCAAAAACCTTTGAGATGCATGTGATTCCTATTTTATAATTCAAAAGTTTAAATTCATTAATTTGCTATTTAAAAACCTATCCACCGTGAAGTGTAACATCTCAGTAAGTAGATTTTTTTATAAATATTTTATGTATGTACAATTGTATTTTTTAAAAATATGTGTCAAAAGATACAATAACTTAATTATGAAAGATCAAAACACAATAAAAGTGTAGGTCAAACTCATTTAGTTTTATTAAATATTACGGGGGACATTTAGTGAGAATCACCCATAAACATCTTTATCTTTAACATTAACATTTAACATTAACATGTTTGTTAAATTAAACTAAAAATTACAAAAAACCTTAATTTTTTAGAATCTGACCATAAAAACAGGGATAAAGAGGTTTATTTAAAAACAAAAAAAAATTAAATATTTAAAACAAAAGCTCAAATGAAAAATATTTACCCTTTATACAAATAAAATATATTTTAGTATAGTGCCTCATTTTGAAACACACTGTAAAATACTACACCAGACAATTATTGTCAAAAATAGTCTATTGCTTAAATTATAGAACGCTTGAAGATAAAAATTAATATTTCTAGAAATCACAAAAACCTTAAGGTTTACTTAATAAACTCTTGAAGTCATTATATCATTTTATTATTGTTTTTAATATTAAAATTTAATAATAATTATAATAATATTGTCCATTATAAAATTTATATCTCTATCTAGTCATAGGATTTTAATAATATAAGGAAAACAAGTATTTTTGCCATTTAATATAAAAATCTATGTAATTTTGAGTTACTATCACCATCTTTTGTATTTGTAATGGCCGCCATAAATTATGTAGTAAGTTTGATACATTGTTGGATTTCAATTTTTTTTCTATCTTTACACTGTTAATAAATTAGATTTGTTAACATGAATTTAGTTTGTTAATTTTATTTTGTAAAATTTTAAAATAAATTTTTGTAGAAAACCGGGGTTTGAAATTATTTTAACAAAAGAAAATATTTTATTAAAAGTTTTGTTGACCTTGTAGGTCTCTAAATAAAAATATACACATTTATAATAGGAAACTTTTAACACCTTGTATAGTATACAATGTATATGTAATATTTTAACTCATACATTGAAATTTTTCACATAACTTAAAATATCGTTAAAATTTTAGATCGATTAGACCATAACTTAAGCTTGTTTAAAAAAAATGGGGGCAATTATTTCGGTGAGGATAAATCTTGCGCGAGGGCCGATTAACAGCGGCACAATTATATAGAAACGGGTTCCCTAATCTCCGCCCGTTATTTAAATGTAAACTTGAGAAAAATAAAGGAGAGCCGGCAGTGGCGCTGAAGCGACAAGGAGGAGAGCAAAATGAAAAAGCCGGGATTCGTTTCTGAAAGCAATTGGATCCGTGGCATCCGAGCATCGTTTCGCTAATGCGGAGGAGACGCAAATGCCGCCGCCGCCGCCGTTTTTTACAGTTTGATTGCCTTGTCGACATTCGCGTTTAAAGAATATCAACTTCCTGAATAATGCATGGCAAGCCGATGAAAACAAATAACTACGCGTGATTGAATAAATCAACACAGAAAACCGATTGAGATTTTGCTTTTTCTTTATTTTTTTCCCTAATACTCAAATTCCCTTTTTATTTATTTATCAATGCAATCGGTTTATCAGCAAAAACAACGCTCTTACAATAAGCACTTAAGTAGTAGATAGAAAATGAGGGTTCTGGACCTTTAAATTTTGTTCAAGGTCATACGCAGTTTATATCAAATTTAGGTAGTTTTAGTTAGAGATACATTTGTATTCAAGCAATTTTAACGAAATAATTTAAAAATACTGTTAAACATTTCTATTTTAATTTTACTTAACATGTTTAGGAAGTTTTTACGCACCACAATACATTAATTCATTACACGATTCATTACAACTCAATTTGGGAAAATTACAAAACGTTTGTTGAAATTCACTAAGCATTTATTAAAAATTTGTTCAGTAACATTACTATACAGGTATTGTAATTTTGCTAAAAAAAATACTAAATATGTTTAGTAATTTTAAAATGGTGTATTGTAATTATACTATACAATTCATTTCAACTCAATTCAAGAAAATTACAAAATATATTTTACAATTTTACTGAACTTTACAGCAAATTACACTAAAAATATTTAGTAATTTAAGAATGATTGTAATTATACTACGAAAAAACCTTGACATTTTCTTAGTTTCTTTAAGAAACTTTCTTGACCCATTACTGTAAATATTAAAAAAAATGAACCTTTACCTCGCATAGTTTTGTTACTCACATTGTATTATAATCGCTTTTAAAGAATATCAACTTTCTGAATAATGCATGGCAAGCCGATGAAAACAAATAACTACGCGTGATTGAATAAATCAACACAGAAAACCGATTGAGATTTTGCTTTTTCTTTATTTTTTTCCCTAATACTTAAATTCCCTTTTTATTTATTTATCAATGCAATCGGTTTATCAGCAAAAACAACGCTCTTACAATAAGCACTTAAGTAGTAGATAGAAAATGAGGGTTCTGGACCTTTAAATTTTGTTCAAGGTCATACGCAGTTTATATTAAATTTAGGTAGTTTAATGTAGAGATACATTTGTATTTAAGCAATATAAACGATATAATTTAAAAATACTGTCATTATTTTTTACCTATGTACACTGTTAATTCATTACACGATTTATTACAACTCAATTTGTGAAAATTACAAAACGTTTGTTAAAATTCACTAAAAATTTATTAAAAATTTGTTCAGTAACATTACTAAACAGGTATTGTAATTTTGCTAAAAAAAATACTAAATATGTTTAGTAATGTTAAAATTTAATTATACTATACAATTCATTTCAACTCAGTTTAAGAAAATTACAAAAATATTTAACAATTTTACTGAACTGAAGAAAATTCGTTTGGCAATATTACAATACAAATATTGTCATTTTGTACAACAAATTACACTAAAATATTTAGTAATTTACGAATGATGGTATTGTAATTATTCTACGAAAAAAACTGCAATTTTCTTAGTTTCTTCAAGAAACTTTCTGGATTCATTACTGTAAAGATTAAAAATAATTGAATCTTCACCTCGCCAGAGTTTTTGTTTTAAGTGCGTTCCACCAACTTAAAATACCGACAGACAGCTAGACAGATAGACCTATTTTGGGTCTTATCAATGTCGGGCAATTTGGTGTATTGGAACACACCAAAAACGAAAGACACCTGAGCTTATATACTTTCCGCCTAAGTCAACCGAGGCGAGATGTAAGAACATCACCTGATTGCCGCAATCGGTACATACTATGCATTTTACATAACATTATAGCAAATCAAATTACAAACAACGTTTGTAATTTGATTTGCTATAATGTTATGTAAAATGCATAGTATGTACCGATTGCGGCAATCAGGTGATGTTCTTACATCTCGCCTCGGTTGACTTAGGCGGAAAGTATATAAGCTCAGGTGTCTTTCGTTTTTGGTGTGTTCCAATACACCAAATTGCCCGACATTGATAAGACCCAAAATAGGTCTATCTGTCTAGCTGTCTGTCGGTATTTTAAGTTGGTGGAACGCACTTAAAACAAAAACTCTGGCGAGGTGAAGATTCAATTATTTTTAATCTTTACAGTAATGAATCCAGAAAGTTTCTTGAAGAAACTAAGAAAATTGCAGTTTTTTTCGTAGAATAATTACAATACCATCATTCGTAAATTACTAAATATTTTAGTGTAATTTGTTGTACAAAATGACAATATTTGTATTGTAATATTGCCAAACGAATTTTCTTCAGTTCAGTAAAATTGTTAAATATTTTTGTAATTTTCTTAAACTGAGTTGAAATGAATTGTATAGTATAATTAGATTTTAACATTACTAAACATATTTAGTATTTTTTTTAGCAAAATTACAATACCTGTTTAGTAATGTTACTGAACAAATTTTTAATAAATTTTTAGTGAATTTTAACAAACGTTTTGTAATTTTCACAAATTGAGTTGTAATAAATCGTGTAATGAATTAACAGTGTACATAGGTAAAAAATAATGACAGTATTTTTAAATTATATCGTTTATATTGCTTAAATACAAATGTATCTCTACATTAAACTACCTAAATTTAATATAAACTGCGTATGACCTTGAACAAAATTTAAAGGTCCAGAACCCTCATTTTCTATCTACTACTTAAGTGCTTATTGTAAGAGCGTTGTTTTTGCTGATAAACCGATTGCATTGATAAATAAATAAAAAGGGAATTTAAGTATTAGGGAAAAAAATAAAGAAAAAGCAAAATCTCAATCGGTTTTCTGTGTTGATTTATTCAATCACGCGTAGTTATTTGTTTTCATCGGCTTGCCATGCATTATTCAGAAAGTTGATATTCTTTAAAAGCGATTATAATACAATGTGAGTAACAAAACTATGCGAGGTAAAGGTTCATTTTTTTTAATATTTACAGTAATGGGTCAAGAAAGTTTCTTAAAGAAACTAAGAAAATGTCAAGGTTTTTTCGTAGTATAATTACAATCATTCTTAAATTACTAAATATTTTTAGTGTAATTTGCTGTAAAGTTCAGTAAAATTGTAAAATATATTTTGTAATTTTCTTGAATTGAGTTGAAATGAATTGTATAGTATAATTACAATACACCATTTTAAAATTACTAAACATATTTAGTATTTTTTTTAGCAAAATTACAATACCTGTATAGTAATGTTACTGAACAAATTTTTAATAAATGCTTAGTGAATTTCAACAAACGTTTTGTAATTTTCCCAAATTGAGTTGTAATGAATCGTGTAATGAATTAATGTATTGTGGTGCGTAAAAACTTCCTAAACATGTTAAGTAAAATTAAAATAGAAATGTTTAACAGTATTTTTAAATTATTTCGTTAAAATTGCTTGAATACAAATGTATCTCTAACTAAAACTACCTAAATTTGATATAAACTGCGTATGACCTTGAACAAAATTTAAAGGTCCAGAACCCTCATTTTCTATCTACTACTTAAGTGCTTATTGTAAGAGCGTTGTTTTTGCTGATAAACCGATTGCATTGATAAATAAATAAAAAGGGAATTTGAGTATTAGGGAAAAAAATAAAGAAAAAGCAAAATCTCAATCGGTTTTCTGTGTTGATTTATTCAATCACGCGTAGTTATTTGTTTTCATCGGCTTGCCATGCATTATTCAGGAAGTTGATATTCTTTAAACGCGAATGTCGACAAGGCAATCAAACTGTAAAAAACGGCGGCGGCGGCGGCATTTGCGTCTCCTCCGCATTAGCGAAACGATGCTCGGATGCCACGGATCCAATTGCTTTCAGAAACGAATCCCGGCTTTTTCATTTTGCTCTCCTCCTTGTCGCTTCAGCGCCACTGCCGGCTCTCCTTTATTTTTCTCAAGTTTACATTTAAATAACGGGCGGAGATTAGGGAACCCGTTTCTATATAATTGTGCCGCTGTTAATCGGCCCTCGCGCAAGATTTATCCTCACCGAAATAATTGCCCCCATTTTTTTTAAACAAGCTTAAGTTATGGTCTAATCGATCTAAAATTTTAACGATATTTTAAGTTATGTGAAAAATTTCAATGTATGAGTTAAAATATTACATATACATTGTATACTATACAAGGTGTTAAAAGTTTCCTATTATAAATGTGTATATTTTTATTTAGAGACCTACAAGGTCAACAAAACTTTTAATAAAATATTTTCTTTTGTTAAAATAATTTCAAACCCCGGTTTTCTACAAAAATTTATTTTAAAATTTTACAAAATAAAATTAACAAACTAAATTCATGTTAACAAATCTAATTTATTAACAGTGTAAAGATAGAAAAAAAATTGAAATCCAACAATGTATCAAACTTACTACATAATTTATGGCGGCCATTACAAATACAAAAGATGGTGATAGTAACTCAAAATTACATAGATTTTTATATTAAATGGCAAAAATACTTGTTTTCCTTATATTATTAAAATCCTATGACTAGATAGAGATATAAATTTTATAATGGACAATATTATTATAATTATTATTAAATTTTAATATTAAAAACAATAATAAAATGATATAATGACTTCAAGAGTTTATTAAGTAAACCTTAAGGTTTTTGTGATTTCTAGAAATATTAATTTTTATCTTCAAGCGTTCTATAATTTAAGCAATAGACTATTTTTGACAATAATTGTCTGGTGTAGTATTTTACAGTGTGTTTCAAAATGAGGCACTATACTAAAATATATTTTATTTGTATAAAGGGTAAATATTTTTCATTTGAGCTTTTGTTTTAAATATTTAATTTTTTTTTGTTTTTAAATAAACCTCTTTATCCCTGTTTTTATGGTCAGATTCTAAAAAATTAAGGTTTTTTGTAATTTTTAGTTTAATTTAACAAACATGTTAATGTTAAATGTTAATGTTAAAGATAAAGATGTTTATGGGTGATTCTCACTAAATGTCCCCCGTAATATTTAATAAAACTAAATGAGTTTGACCTACACTTTTATTGTGTTTTGATCTTTCATAATTAAGTTATTGTATCTTTTGACACATATTTTTAAAAAATACAATTGTACATACATAAAATATTTATAAAAAAATCTACTTACTGAGATGTTACACTTCACGGTGGATAGGTTTTTAAATAGCAAATTAATGAATTTAAACTTTTGAATTATAAAATAGGAATCACATGCATCTCAAAGGTTTTTGCTTATTTAAAATGATTAAAGCGCCATCCGTTACATGAAATTTAAAGCAAAAACATATTCACGGAGGATATAATCAATTTTTGTAACACCTACATAAATGAAAATAAAAATTATTTCCTTAAATTTTGAATAATATTTTATATTTGATTTGATTGCTTTGGATGTATTTAATTTACTTAGTGAACTCATATTTTTAGTATGCTTTTACTACCTCAGATATTTGAAAACATATATGTTAACTTAGAAAGAGTAACAGTCACGAAGGATAGGTTTTAGACTTTTAAAACATTGTAAAAAATAATTAATTGCGGTTAAAAATCCGGTAATACTACTTAATTATGAACAAAACACAATAAAAGTGTAGGTCAAACTCATTTAGTTTATTAAATATCACGGGGTAATACCATTTTTAATATTACCATTAATACATATATTTTTTTTTTAAATTTATTCAAAATTTAAAATTAAAAATATTAAATTTACACCTTTTAACTTATATTAAAACAAATTGCAACAAAAATTTCTTGACGAGAATTTAAAAGTTTTTAATTTTTTAATTTTTTTAAATTATCCAAGTATTTTTTATTTTCTGTTAAAAATTTTAAAAAAATAAAAAATTTGTATTTTTTGTGATATTAAATTTTATCATAAAGTAAGTTTTAAACACAATTTTGTCTTATTTGCTCAAATAATTTACATCAAAATGCAAACCTGCCTCATTTTTATGTAATCTCTTTAGTCCTCCCTAATCGAGTTAAAATTCCATCAGTTATTTACCGTGGAATTGTTGTGATAAAGTTTTTGGCGGATGCAAATTTACGTGTACCACAAACGAATGCCTGGAATATTCGAAATAAAACTTTGCAGTCGAAATGAAAACTCAGTCAGCATTCACTAAGTGACGCGGTTGACCTGCCAGGACAACAGAATCAAAACTCTTTAAACACGGAAGTTGGAAATTTAACTTTCCCGGCATATGTTACAGCAGTTCGCATCAACTTGCGTAATAAACAACCCCAGTTTGAAAGATAACTGGGCCCTTACAGGAGAGGTGATCGGTTAAACAGCACTTTGCCGGTTAATGTTTGTTATATAAGTCTAATTTACGACAGCCGTTGTGCAGGATGTACGTTGTACCCTAAGCTAAGGACGATGGGTCTCCGCAGGAGTATTAAACTTCGATATTGTAATTGAAAACGCACGAGTTTTGTAATATGCTAATAACGAAACCCTTTCATCCTCTATGCCACGCGTTATTACGAGAAACTTCATTATCGGCAAATTCAGCTTCAGGCACTTGAAAGCCAAACAATTTCGAACAAGAGAATTTTCAACCGACAAAAATATAAACGTTTTAGGTATTTTGGTTTAGATTTTTAATATCTAATACCTGTTATGAAAAATATAATACTCATTATAAGATTTCTGTATAATATATAAGTATTAGGACAACTAGTTCATAGACAGTACACAGTACAAAATTTTGCCGGTGTAAATTTTTTAGCTTAGGGGTAAAAATATTAGAGTTGATTTTTAAGTGTAAAAGTTACACTACAAAATACACTAAGTTGCATTTAGTGCTTATTAACTTTATTAAACACATTTAAAGAATATGAACATTATTCATTGGTACATTCACACTATTTATTATTAAAATAAATCAAAAGGGTAGAAAAACTTAATGCGAGTGTTTATTAAAGTTAAATTACACCAATAGTGGCAAAATAGACCGAAAAAACTGGTAATAAACGAAATGCGTTTTAAAATGTTTGGTTGGTACCTATTTACCTAAGCAGTGCATATACGGAGATACCGCGTTGTGGAAGTGTGGCATTTTTGTTCAGTTAGATTTTAATTACGGTGAATCCATAACAGGACATTATTATTTTTTGGTAAGTATTATACTTCCTTTTTCTTTAAGCCTTAATACTCAATAAATACCAAAATTTTAAAAGGATGTCCATACCCGACCTATATTATAATATATATATCAATAATTTACGGCAGTAGGTCGGGTACTTGTAACATTAATAATATTAATACATACACACGTGATTTACTTTTTATTTTCAAGCGTAATGGTTGTTATATTAACCTATACCTACATTTTTATTAATATTATGGAAAATTTTTACACGTGTAGTAAATCCCCGACATACAGCCGCCTGACGCCTCTCTACCAATGGGATCACCCATTTTTTATAACAGAAAAATGGATTACTGATGAATTCTCAAGATAATTCATTGCTTACAAGTTGACAGCCAGTAAAACATTGCATTGATCTAAAACTTTTATGTTTTAAGGAACCATTTTGCTTAAGCCAGCCATACGACTCAAATATAAAATTATATTTTAAAAGGCACCGATTTTGATAATTGTCATAGATTTTTGTTCCAAATAAATGTTTCTCTTTATTTACATTTTCGTTTTATTCACTACCACTAATAGGTTTTACATAAGTAGTGTTAATTTACACAAGAAGTTTGCACTAAAAGGGTAAAAGTACCTTTTAAGTAGTATACTTAATTAATATATTAATTTACACTGAACAAAAGTGGGATTTTACCCAGGAAGTGTAGAAGTACACGATTTTAGGTAAATTAACACTTTTTAATACAGTGTTTACTTTATCCTTAGTGCTATAGTGTTAAATCATACTTGCTTACTTGGGGAAAATTACACTACAAATTAACTCTAATTGTAGTGTCATAAAACAACACTATTTAGTGTGGACCTAAGTGAACTCTAATTAGTGTTGCTTAGAGTTGATTTTTTTTTACTGCGTGTGTATTTGAAAATTCTTATTAATTTAATGTATTGGCTTATACTTTTTACAAACTCTTTTTTTCTCTTTATTAGCAATTTAGTTACTTATTATTATACTTACTTGCTGACAGGATAAGGGTCGTTATATAAAAAGTTCAACTTTTATAAATTTTATACTTTTACTATAAAAAACAGGTACAAGAAATAAATAAAACATAAATAAACAGAATTGGGTATATAATAGTACAGAAGTAAATCAAAATTTTGCATGTCGAAACTTACAAAGAATGCCAAGGGAGAAAATAAAACAACCGTAAAAATATTACCACTTACAAAAACCCCACAGCGTGTCACTGCAATTTTTTAAAATTATTATTTGGAAAATGTATTCTTTTAATTTTTAGTAAAATCGTTTGTTTTGTTTTTATATTTTTTAATTAATTTTTATCATGATTTTTTATTAAAATCCCTTGATTACAATCATGATTTAAATCGTTAATTTTAATCAACTAATTAAATAAAAAACCTAACCTTATAAATTTCTGTTAAAACAAAGCTTTAAGTACTAAACTACCTATCTTCAAACTATTATCCACTAAATGCTAAAACGGCGTGCCATAAAATACATTATTGGGGAATTTGGTATTAGGTATATGTAGGTAGGTACAGGGTGAACCAAGCAATACTTATCTCAGAAACTACTATCCCAAAAATGTGTAGAGAACAAAAAATTATGTAGGTAGTATATTTTTAATATTATATTAACATTGTTATTATATATTAATATAAATAAATAAAATATAGTTTTATTTAGAATATAAATAATAAACAGTTTTAATCCAAATGTTCCCATGTCCACACTTAATAATGTTGCTCTTGATTGGTTTTTATTATACTTATAAGTATATGGGTTACGTTAAGTTAGTTCACCGTGTACATTTACGTATATTATTTAATGTAAAATTAATAAATTATTATAATCTTAATAAAAAAAAAACAGTTTTTGTGTACCTGTATCGGCGTCCACGTGCTCAGCTCATTGTGCTGTTCCAAGATCAAGGTATAAACCTTTATTAAACTAAGGCTTATGCTCGTATCATGATGTATAATTATTACAAAAACTTACCCTTAACAATTGCCAGCTATTAGAGCCAGCAGATGTAACAACAAATAAACAAAACATTACACCCACAGACACTTATTCCTCGCGGTCAGTTCGCATCTCCCCTATAGTGATCCCGCCAAAACAATGCACCATGCGCATGTGTGTAATAGCTTCTACCATAGAGTATAAAGACGACTATTAGACATGTTATATTTCTTATGAAAAAAATTAAAAATTAAATAAATGATATCTGCAAGAAAACATTTCATAAATAAACGAATATGATTCTAACTAAGCATCCTCTTATTGTCTTTATAAAACTCGTCTTAACAATACTGGTTTATAGAAACATTTCTTTCAGTGTAGAATAAAATTATTCTCTTAATAAACCAAATCCTGTGGTCGTATGACAAGAGCTTGTAATTGAATTGGTTGAGATGGCAGGTAAAGTCGCCGGGTATCCCATTGACAGGACCCATTTCAGAAGCGCGCATTCCTGCGTCATCCCACACAGTATCCCTAGTAACTAGCCAGATGGAGTCGAATAATTCCGCCTTTGTTTGGCCGGTACACGGATGAATACAGCGCGCGACAGATGAATAGCATCGGCTTAGTTGACGGTCATTGTCGACTAGTAATGAATGTCCTTTGAATCAATAAGGATTCCTTTCTTCGACCAAAGGATTCGCATAAACGAGTTTCGTTGTCCAGAAAGAAGTAAATTTGAATGGAATTAATTAAATTATAGGACTGAAAATAGACTGAAAATAGACCTTGAAAATATTTTTTTTAGTCAAATCAACTTGCTTTAAAATAAGAATGTATACTTCTTTAAAAAAGAATTCTGTAGTTTTAAAAAGTTGCATGTTTCAATCCAAATATTAAATATTCTTGAAGGAAATCTTAGTTGGTTTCTTTGTACAATTGTTAATATTTTTTTATATCAAGAATTAGATATTCTTATTTTTTTATTTGTTTAATTTTTTTATATTAAGAATCAGATTATTCGTTTTAATAAACAGTATTTTCTTTTTCCAAGAATACATATTTTTGAAATCGTGTAGGAGTGGAGATGCCGATACGTTCCTCTGAAATTCCATGCCTAATTATGCAGTGTTTTTTTCTCTTTGTGAGGGAAAAGTCGTATTTCATTAAAAAATTATTAGAAGAGTGGTCAGCATCAAAGGAAATCATAAAAAAAAATGAAAAGTAAGTGTTGTTATTGATAGACCACCCTTTTTTAAATTTAGCGTCGCATATTTAAAATGAAAAATATGTCGATAATAATGATTAAGTTTCCTACGTTAATTTATAATAATGTATACATTTTAGATTTTTCTTGTATTAAAAACAAAATAAATGTGTTTGTTCAACGTTTGTTTTTTTATTTTCTAACCTAATTTTTTTTGCTTACTGCACCACCTAGAAACAATACAACGTATACTTTGGTCCTTCAGTAAGTTTGGCTCAATTTTGAATAATCCGTAAGTATTTAAATAAAAAGTCTTGTTTAAGATAAGACAACAATCTTTAAAAAATTACAGGATATTTAAAATTACTCCAGTCCCCTTCAAGTGTTTAGACTTATTTTTATTTAAATTTTATTTCTTTTGCAGTAATATTCCTAAATATAAAGATGTTTTTATTAATAAAATAAATAATTTTTAGTTAATAGACATATCAATATTTAAAATTTTATTGATTTTAAATACAAAATGATAGATTTTTTGAAACATTGCTAAAAGTAGCTTAAAATTAAGATAGATACATTTTATTTTTAACGATACCTCTTGCATTGTTTTAAAATAAATATTATTTTGTAATCAATGAAATAAAATTTTAAATCTTGTATCTAATAATTAAAAAAAATATTGTGTTATAGAAAACATCTTGATTTAAGAAAATTATTCAATATCACATGTTTTTGTTTTAAGAAAATTTATTCTTGAATTAAGTATCTTTTTTATTTAAGAATACCACTAATTTATTTTTAAAAGAATATTCTTGCTTTAAAACAACCAATTATTTGGTTAAAGAAAATATATTTTCTTGAATTAAGTAAATATTGCTGCCTTATTTCAAAAATTATATATTCTTGCTTTTAAACAATCAAAGTTTTATTTAAAGAAATTTAATTTTCTAACATTAAAAAAAGATTCTTTAAGTAAATCAACGTGAATTAAGAAAATACTTTACTATTTTAAAGAATATATTCTCTTCGTTATATATGAGACAAAGATTGTTTTGAATCAAATAAATTTATTTTCATATGTATAATTTTCAAGACTTGCCAAATACTTTTTTCAAAGAATTTTTGGAAAAATTTGATTTTAGGAGTATTGTTATGTACAATCTGGCTTAACAATTTAATCATGTTTTTTTTCTCCTTTTGCATAATATTCTCTAAAAATGATTTAGTCAAAAATAACTAGTTACTATAGTTATTATGGATGCTTTTTATACCATGGTTAACCATGGGATACTATGGTATTCCAAAATTTAACAGCCAATTGTTATGTAAAATGAATCCCAAAATACCGTCAAAAATTATAAAAGTAGAGCGGTTTTTGAGATATAGTTAATTCCATATTATATGGAAAATTGACTACCTATATCTTAAAAACTGTTCCACTTTTTTAACTTTTGACGACATTTTCGGATTTGGGGGAAAATTTTACATGGAAATTGACTGCTAAATGTTCGGGATACAAATCGCTTTTGACGAGAATTCGTCACCCTAATATAACAAGGTTGTATGTTAAAAAACCGAAAAAATTGAGTTTATGCTTCTACAAGGTTTTATGTAATCCACCCTTGACATAAAACTTGAAAATATCTCTATATATATGTATACATAGAATATACATTCTATAGAATTATTTTGAAGTGGTATGTGAAGCGTAGGCCACGTATAATCCTGTAGAAACATAGACTGAAATTTTTCGTTTTTTTTAACATACATCCTTGTTATATTATGGTGACGAATTATTAGTGCCTGCTTTTTCGCTGTGACAATTGGTCATTTTTGACTAATTCATTTTTAGAGAGTGCAAATGGTGGGAAATGAAATTCGAACCACCCTGTATATAAAAATGTATATTCTCAAAACTGATATGATAAATGTTTGGGATTCACTTTGTTAATATACATTCCATATTACAGATACGAAGGAAATATGTAATAAAGTTAACATGTTACTGGGAGTAGAGAGCTTTCCCAAAAAACATTTACTTAGACAAGCTTTTAATATGGTAAAACATTTCGAAGGCAAATATCATTAAGTTATGGAAAAAGTTTTTCGCGAATTTAATAAACTGAAAACATCTCAATGCTGACAGAAAAACTTCCGTAGAAATGTGAGTGTAAATTTTCGATTAAAAAAGGGTTCGTTTTACTCAGATAAAGGTTTTTATTGAAACCTCAAAGGCGTATCGGAAACAGATATTGTAAATTTTATTTTATTTCTTGAAGACGTACGAAACTGATTCAATAAAGAAAAACGATTTAAAAACCTATGAATATATATTTAACCTAAGAATTTTACAGCCGCGAACGAAAAGTTTAATGGAAAAATCCAAATGGAACAAGTTAGAATATGTTATGGCGAAATTACACAATCGTGTAACATACAAAATGTCCTAAAATTCGTATTTATAAAATTTGTTTTATTTTTTTAAAATGCAGTTTTATGTCGACAATTTTACAAAAAATAATAATTTTTAAAATGAGTTTGACGCCCAAAAAGTCGTTTTTGTAAAAAATTATTATTCTCGACTATTTTCGGACACACTGTATAAAAAGATGTATGCCGTATGCAGAAAAGTAGATTTATTTATATCAACTGATTTAAGCCTTCCTTCCTTCCTTCCTTCCTACCGTAGAAGATGAACATTACGTAATTGTCACCATTAACATTTCCCGTGTAGGAATTTTTAATACTTTGTGATAATATTTTGCAATTATAGTAATAAAAAAAAATCAAAAAATAAAATATTTTCTTAACAAAATCATATTTTGAAGTTATTTTAATATTTTAAAGTATCAATAATGGGGTAGGTAGTTAAATTTTTTCTGACCTATACTTTTTATGGTTTTATTCAAGGCGTTTTGTAATTTTAAACATCTTTGTGAAATCGGAATTTCAATTAAGTTTACCGTTTTCGAGATATTTACAAAAAAAAAGTTCCTAATTACGTCACTAGGCTATTGACAACGTTGCCAGCTTTTTCTATGGTGTTTAGTTTAAGATTCTTACGATAGATGGCGCCACGTTATAATATTTTAGTTTTAAAACTACTTGATCTAAAATTTTAGTTGAGAAGAAGAAGAAGAATTGATTTTTTGACGTTTCTTTTTTTCGGGTTGTTTTTTTTAAATTTAGATTATTGAAAATCAATGTTACTGTTATGTTATTTGTAAGTAATTGATATTAGATAAGTGATTTATTAATAACGGACTCCAAAGCAGAGGAATCTTGTGGAATGGTTGGTTACATTGAACATTGGAGCTTTTAAACAAATAAAGTAAATACCTATAATTATAATCATATTTTGTCGTAAATGCATTTCATTAGTATAATGCCTAGTTCTTTATATTCTTTTATCTTGGACTCTAAAATATCAAACAGTAATATGATACCTCGTTATAAGTAAGATAGGTAATTAATGAATTTGGTGACCATCTTTCACTCAACTGACAGTGACAGTATTTGTACATAACCTCTTCGGGTATTTTCTGACATAACCGAATGAAATCATTAACAAGACAACTTGACAACAGGGTAATTTTCAACCAATAGAAATCTTAGAATGTTGGTCACATGGTGAGGTTTGTGACGTCATAAAAATGTATATTTTTTGTAAATATCTCGAAAACTGTAAACCCAATTGAAATTCTGATTTCACAGAAATGTTTAATATTACAAAACCCCTTGAATAAAACCATAAAAAGTATAGGTCAGAAAAAATTTAACTTCCCCATTGTTAAGTTTAATTAAAATTAATAACGGGCAATGTTAATGGTGACAATTACGTCAAAAATGTTTATTTAAATCGCAGTGCCAGTTATAGATTCCCGTACCGTAAGGACGGCATTCCTTCATCCCGTAGAAATTTTTAAGTTTTATCCTTCACCGTAAAGGTCTTTGACATGATTAATCACAGTGCTTGTTATGGACATGCGCTGTACGGTGACAGCGCGTAGGCACAAAATATTTAAAATACATGATTGTTTAGTATTATTTAAGATAGGTGTTCAGTTTATTAAATAATTTGTGTCTCTAAATAGGATATTTAGATATTGTTTATGATCAATGTCTTTCATTTTTAGAAACGTTGCTTTGTAAAACCCCGTAGTTCTCCGGTCTTGGTAAAGTGGGCGAGTCTTCCAACGTCTTGTTCGATGTTTTTTTTTCATTATACTGCCCTACTATGGAGAAAGGCAGTAACTACAAATGCGTTTTTTGTGCTATGATAAAGCTATGGACATTTTGTATCTTAATTCAACAAAGAAATGCAGTAAACTATCTTTTAAGTTAAATAAATCAGTTAAATACCTACTGCTTTTTATAAAAATGTAGTTTATGCTAATTTCCCACAAATTTCTTGTTTAACAGTTACTGCCTTTCTCCATAGTTGGGCAGTATACAACAAGCTGCCTGGGCAATTAAAATTGTGATCACTGCACTAATATATAAATGATTATCTTTCATATTTACACACAATGGGTAAAACGCAGAATATAAACAAAAACAAATGTCAACCATTTTGGGTGTCATCGCGCATGGTTACGGAATTTTACACGGAAATCTATAAATTGACTTTTTACAAGACGCACAAATCGTACGGGCACGGCTACGGGAGGAAGGAAGGAAGGCAATCTATAATTCAGGCTTTAATCTTTCTACGTTCATAAAAAAAGTAATAATAACTTCACAAATCATGCATGAGATCCTTTTTTTTTAAATCCTAATAAATAAAAATTAAAAGGATATAAGTCAGTAGAACGCAGCTGGTTCAATGGATCTTCAATCGTGTTCGAGAGTCCTTATAGACAGCAAGCTGAAACGACATGCTCAAGTACAAGGACAAAAGACATCCTTGGCCGGAGCCGAGTGCTTTGACATTTGCCGGCAAAGTAAAATTTGAAAAACAAATTAATAAAAAAGTGTCGACTAAAATTTGGACATCCAATACTTAACCACGTAGTTTAAACTTTGCAAAAATAAAACACACTAAACAAGATTTATTTTTAAACGAAAAATGGAAGAAAGTTTTGCGACAACGTAACTGGATAGCAGGCACGTTTACCTACACTTTAATTTTCTTGAAAATTAATTGTCTTTTGAGTTCCAGGAATCAATTAACCACTTAACAAAGTACCAAGTGCAACAATATATTACAATATTGAGTTTCGGGCAACTTTTCAACTTTATCTGCCGAGGGGTTTTATTTCTCGACACCCGAAGTTTGTCATTAACAACTTTTCCAACTCTAATAATGTTATACGTCTGTCAGAAGCTATTGTTTTTACGTGATGTAAGAAATAAAACATTGCCCGACACTTTAAACTTTAAAGTTTTCATATTACATTATTAATTGCTTTGTTATCTGTTTGTTTTTATTAAACGAACAAAAGTTTAGTATATCATAAATTGAATGATAAAATTGTCAACTATTTTGATTAAATTGACAACATTTTACTTTATTAAAATACTATTAGTACTATTGCTTAAACGAAAAGTTATACACAGAAAAAAAGAAATGGTAAATTTAACTATACCAATTTAGTTTACCCATATTTATTTAAATCAACTGTGGGGAGGTTAATATAAACAAAGATTAGTTTGACTAGATAGCTATTTTATTTTTTTAAATTGGTTAAATTAACCCAGAAAACTTTTGTGAAACCAACCCGCTGTATGGTTCAGTTTACTAAATATGTTTTTTGTAAAATAAGAGATACTTCAACCTAAAGCACTATGTTAAAACGATTAAAACAATTTGCCCTGCATTCCTGGTTGCATAGTACCGATCGCGGCAAAGCCAATGTGGATTACGTGATGTTCTTAAATCTCGCCGCTGTCGACTTACATAAAGAGTATATAAGCTCAGGTAGTCCTTTGCTTTGGTGTGACACTACAAGTTGTTCGATACTAAAGAGACCTTAAATAGGTGGAAACAGCTGTCAATACTTGAAATATTTTATTAAGTTGGTGGAACGCATTAAAAACATTGTCTCTAGCGAGGTGAAGGTTCAATTTTATGGAATAACACCACTGGTATTATACTAGTAATGCGTCAAGGAATTTCCTGTTTCTTGAAGAAAATAAGAAAATGGCTTAAAAAAAATGTTTCTACTCCAAATATTTCAAGATCGTATTATTATTGTTAGGTATATAAATGCGCCAAACGCTATGGGTAAGTTGTACCAAGCCGTTAACCTAGTTAGGGTGACAAATTATATTAAGTCAATTCAACCATGTAATTAGTAAAGGTCACTTTAATTATGTAAATGTTGGTTTTAACCAAATATATAGTTGTAAAATATGTTTGGTTGGCTCTATTGAAACAACAGATTTAGTTAAATGAAACAAATAATAGTTGGGCTAACTAAACCTTTTCTGTTTTAAAATTAGTAGCTATAGTAAATATAAGATATGCAAGATTTCTCTCCAAAAATATTAGAACTAATATTAAAAAAGTTCCCACAAAAAATTACCAAACTAAAACACTTAAGGACGAATATAAAGTTCTTTGTCCTCCAAAAGATGTCTAGCTTGTCCTTTAAGGACCTACTCGTGTTTTTTTTTATTAGGGGCAACGGCTTGAGAATGTCAGAACAGATCCTACCCTCAGCATTAAATTTTGGTTTATATTAATTCAAAGATATTCCGGAAATAATGCCTTAATATTTAAAGAAGTGTCAAATAATGATTTTGCTGAAAATCGTAATACATGTTTTTAACGATTTTTGGTAGTATTTTGTAATTCTTTAATTAACATTTTAATGGCTAGAAGATTTGGTTGACGTGTACTCGTACAAAATACTAATAATGTTTACCTATAGGGTCCTATAATAAATATAACTTTATTATTGTCAACACTTACTACTAAAGTGATTATAATCATAACACTATGATAGTTTTACAAACTTTTTTTCCTAACATTAAGTACTCCAGCTTAGTTTAACTAATTTTGGGCCGCTGATTTAAAAAATGACACTAGTTTTTCTCTAGGACGTCTAGGATTTAAAATAATTTCGTAATAAAATGCTCTGCTCAATCACCTCAAAATGTAAGGTTTCTGTTGGTATTTTAATTATTTATTAAATTATTTTGGCTTAAATTTATCTTGAATGGACCAAAGTAATTGGTATACGGCAAATAGATCATATTTATCTTAACAATATGACATTTTATGTATTTTATGTAAAAAAACAACCATTATTTAACATTTTTTGTCGTTCATTTTAATTATTAAATTGAAATGGCAACAAAGTAAACAAGTTTCGGTATTTTTTATACAAATTAAGCCCTCAAAATTTAATGCATTGCATAATTTTGCTTTTTTCTACCTTAAATTTATTAAATCGTATTAAATATCAAATTGGATTATAGTATTATTGTGCTTAATCCTCATCATCGTCGTACATCTTTTGCTGTAAATTCCAGCAAATGTCTCCTAGCAATGAATCCAACTTCTTTCCGCTATACCCATAGATATCTACCAATGGTCTAGATTTGCAATTACTTGGTGAAATCGTTCTCCATGTTCATCAGTTCAGCAAATTTATCAGGAAGAAAAAAAAGAAAATATATTTTAAATGTCATATTAACGCTAATTCTTTGCAAAACGGAAAGCATATTTTCAATTAATTGGCGCCAATTTTAGGCCCGATATGTAACAAAAACATTTTCAATGACAGCTTTAACACTGCCATATGCGACAAGCTCGTCAACTTTGAGAGCATTTTTGAATGCTTGATGTTTCATTAAACGTCGTATATCAGGTCCATTTAATATTCCTGCAAAATTAGATTGGTAGGTATATCTCATAAAAATTTTTAATGAAATATTGCGTTGGTTTTTCTTGGGCGTAAAGGTACCGCAACAAAAACAAAACAAATTTACAATGAAATAAATGTTCGTCTCCTTTCTCTTTCTCTGCTAAGTAGTAGTGGTAATGGAAGTACTTCCATTACCACTTCCATTTCCTGCTCTTTTTTCATTTTTGGTTCTCAAAATCACTTTCAAGTAAAAATACAATTTAAAGTTTAAATTTTAAATGTCAATAATTAATAGATGCATTTTAGTGTGCTTGAACGATAAAGTAGATAAAGGCGCCTTTATACTTCAATTCGATATTAAATTTTGATAAGGCTTAATAAATAAGATTTAAGATTAAATTTTTGGGTACATTAGGCTTGATATGAATAAAAACGTGTCAAATAATAGTCGAAGAGTAATGCTTATACCGAAACCCATTTACTTTGTTGCCTTTTCAATTTAATTAAAAAAACGACACAAAGATTTAAAAAAATGATACCTTTTACCAAAAAAAAAACATTATAATTTTAGTTTTGGTATTTAATAAAGCACTTCTATGCAGAAAATTGCTTTATTAAATATCAAAATCAATATTAAAAATGTATCACTCTTATAATGTAATAAACACATATTTAAGTATACGTAACATAACCTACAAACCTACTGTCATTTAAAATTTGCTGTGTTGCCAAATTGGTTTTAACTTAAATCAGTGGATATGCGTAAATCAGTTGATATAAATAAATCAACGTTTCTACGTGTCATGGAAACATGTACGATAATGGGCGTTTTATGGGTGGGAGTAGAAAAAAAATTAACGTAATGTAAACATCAAATTTTATTATTTAAAAAAGCATCCTTTATAAAGGTATTTTTATTCCCACAAAATAATGATGGTCGCATAAAACTTCAAATAGCAGTGTTGTAAAATTTTGTGCGCATATTAATTTATTATATTTGATGCTCGGTTCTAATTACCAGACACGTTTGTTCGGCCACATTAATTATCGTTAATTAGCGGTTACGTGTGGGGAGACAGGGGGTGATAATTTACCCGACCGAGGCATAAATGTTTGTAATTAAAAATTGATATACAATTACGTGCAGAGATTTTTATTTTTTAATTTCGTTTCGTTCGATTTTTGTTTGTATTCAAACGAATAATTTGATAGTTTTGAAAAGGTTTATTGAAAATAAATTGCTTTTTATTTTTTGTTGGGGTTTTGGCCGTATTTAAATTCAAATTTATTGCAATAGTTTTTATACTGCACTATAACCCTCGATGAGGGTATATTTTTTATTTTAGGAGCTACAAGACGGAAAAGTCTATTAAAATAGCATTTAAAAATTGGAACAAATCTGCCGCTCTAAAAATGCAAAACAAAAAACAATTATCAACAAAGAAATCAATCAAAACGCAAATGTAATTTTTTAATGAATGTATATTATTGCCCACTGTGCAAGAATATTTTGCGTCAGTTGTCATAGGTCAGGAACAACCAGTCATATAGAAAAAACTTCAAGGAATTTAAATATCTTTTTATTTTTGTTATATCTTTTTTAATTATAAAGTTATAGCCCGTCAAAGTTGATAAATTTTTAGCATTTAAGTTTATTAAAAAAAGGCATTTTTAATCACCTATATGGGTGATTCTACAAAAGTTGGATTTTACTATTTTTTGTAAATATTTTAGTATATTACAAAAGATCCAGGTTTTTTTAACTTGTCCACCCAATTTAAATGAATTTTTTCATAAGCACGTTTGTAGAAAAACATAAATATTCAAAACATTAGTACCTTAGCGTGTCACAACTCCTGAATCAAATATTTGAGTGGTTTTATTTTAAAGTATATTCAATTCATGTTAAATTTTTTAATTTCACTACAAACTATAAAACATTAAATAATGTATTTTTCATATTTTATCATAGATTCGAATAATAGCAATTTAAAAAAATTGATAGTCTTAAGACAAATTTGTACTCCATTTTACCCGTCAGTTCTATGTCCAATGTTAAAATTCAAAATTCCAGCGAAATATTGAAGTTTAAACGTCAAGACCTCGATTTAACTTAAGTGTTGGTAAAAATTACCTACAGAGCCCGCCCTTTGCACGACAGTCATCTTGAAAACAATTGTTTATATACATATACGTAAGAAAATAACTACTCACCACAGTACTGAAATTTTGACTGGAACTATACGTGCATTCACCACAACTTCGCCGCTTGCATTAATGCAAGCGGCGAAGTTGTGGTGATTGCACGTATAGTTCCAGTCAAAATTTCAGTACTGTGGTGAGTAGTTATTTTCTTACGTATATATATATATATTTCATTGTAATTTATATAAGGCTATATATGATTTGTTGATTAGTAGCATCCACTTATAAAAAATATGAGTAAAATACTTAATTCCGAATTATAATATCAAATTTGTATCCCATTCATCAGTACCGTGTCGTCAGTTACATGTTCGATGTTTCGGTTATCTTTTTTCGCAAACTTCAATTTAAATTCTGATTGCGCAGAAATTGTTTATTTAATGTCATTATAAACTCATATAAATTTGGTGTGGGTCCCATATCTAATAATTGAGATATCGGGATACCCAAAATCCACCAGCCGCCACTGATGTGTGGTATTATTTGATTTTAAGATATTTAATGTATAATATGCTTAAAGTTGCAATAAATCTTATATTTTCAAATAAATTATGTATTTAATTAGTACCCTGGTATACTCGTCACTTCCCTTGCATTCAAATTTAGAAAACACAGATATTTCAGAAACTGTTTGAAAAAGTGACTGGAACAGTATATTTATTGTATATAATAAATATACTGTTCCAGTCACTTATATATAATCTATGTTCTCATAACAAAATACTGTTTAATTTTCTCCGAAAACTATATAAACAAAATGAGGTCAAAAGTTGCCCAACTTTTGTAGAATCACCCATATAATAAAAACCAGTCGACGAATTATATCAAAATTACTACCAAATTAAATATTAATATATAGCAGTTAAACAAAATTAAGAAATAAACAAATATAATAAAACAAACCTAGGAATTTACGATTTAAAATAGTGTAAAAAAGACTAAAATTTTATTTCATTTTCTCCTTGTTTAATTGTTATTGGCGATTTTGTACGCAAAATTATAAGCTTGGACCGAGAGTAGAGAATAATACCTACCTATTTTATGCCGGGATTTTATTTAATATAATACCTATTGTTATTACTATTAAAATATATATTGGATTTAATTTATTAAAATCATTTCGATTTTTGATAAAATAAGTATATTTATTCGTATATATCCAAATAACCATCAAGTAAAATTTGGTCGGAATAAAGAAAATTAACGAAAACATTTTTTTAGTACTACTATTTTTATTATTATATTTTTTAACACAATTATTTCTTTTCATTAAATATTTTGTTTTGTAAAACTGCAATTTAAATTAGGAATATTATTATTCGAAACAAACCGAGATTTCTATTAGAACAACTCTTATATCCATTATTTTAATTAAACAAAATATTTTGCCATATATGAATTATGTTTAAATTAAACATATATATTTAAACCAAATAAGCATTATATGTATTTATTTGTTAAATGAACAAATATTTTAAATTGTTTAATAAAGTAAACTATTTTGTTAAAATAAGCTTGAAATAAATTGTAAATAAAATATATTAATAAATGTTTAGTAGCTCACAAAAATTATTAAATATTTAACAAAATAATTTGCTAGTACACCGAAAAAATAATGTAGTTGGGTTAACGTTTACCTGAATGTCATTTTTGAAAATGTTGTTTTATTAAAAAACCTATTGGATTAATCTATATTTTGGTGTCAAAGCAATAGTCAGAGTTTGTCAAAGTTTATTTCTCTATGGTTTATTTGTTCAATTGACAGTTAAAATATTGATTTAACATAAACTAATTTTTTGAATTAAAATGTTTATCCTATTTTGATTTGATAGATGGATTTGGTTGAATCAAATACTGAAATTTTTAGGATTACCTAAAAAAACTATTAAGTTAACGTTTAGTTTCTCTTTAATCCAAAACATTGAATTTGCATTCATAAAATTGCCGTGAAGGGCGCTTCGAACACCCACGCCACGTCATTAGACGGTGTTGATCACGTGTTCCTACATCTCGCCACAGTTGGCTTACGATATAAGGTATATAAGCTCAGGTAGCCGTTTGTTTTGGGTGTGTTCCACAGTGGAACTTCCACTACACCAAATTGCCCGACACTGATAAGACCCCCAATATAGGTCGAAACAGCTGTCTGTCGGTATTTTTAGTAGGTGGAACGCACTCAAAACAAAACCTCTGGCGAGGTGAGGGTTCAATTCTTTCTCTTTATATAGAATTTTACTTTTACATTTTCAGAATGTTAACCCAACCGTTTTGGAACATTAGCGCAAAATATTTTAATTTAACATTGTATTGGTGTTAATTAAGTGAATATGCCAAAAAGGTTACCTGGACATTTTAAAAAATTTACCTTAACACCCTAAGAACGTTAAATTAACCAAATTAGAACAAATATTGTCATTTTGTTCATTTGACTGTTATTTGTTGTTCAATTAAACAATACAATTTGACATTTTTAGATGGTTAAGTAAACGTGCAAAATCCATTGACTTGACTTTAATTCATTTATTAAGAACAGAATTGGCACACCTATATATGATAAATTAAAGCCATTACGTTTGGTGGTATCGTCACTGGATGTATAAGTGTGAATTTTGCATATGTTAAAGCCCTTACATGCATTGATACGTAGTCCAAATTGCAAGTTAATATCTTTTGTAGTTTTTGTTAAAATTAGTTTTGACCAGAATGGTCAAAACTAATGCAAAAATTATAGAGGAAAACCTTTCTTATTTTGGCTTGTACTATCATCCATGACTTATTTGGTGACACCCTGTATAAATTTATAAGAAAAATATGTGGCATAACATAAAATACAACGGTTGATTTGAACATCAGAAATAAATCCGAGAGAGAGAAAGAGAGCGAAAACAGCATCAGGCAAACATAAACGTTGATGGTTATCAGAAAATATGGCTCCGGCGAAAAAGTCATGTTTATTTTGTCGTGTTTTTCTTTAGTCGTTCGCGAGGCTTAAGATTTTTAAAATATTGTTATGTAGAAGGAAAAACTCATTACCGAGCCATCATTATCTTTATTTTTGTATTTTGTCGGGAAGTTTCGTCGTAAATTCAAGAAATATCCTTCATATCTCCACAAAAGCCTGTTGTTTATCGTTCATTATTTCCCCGTTATTTTTAATTACGCATTTCCGTTATTTACTGTCGTTTTATTGCTCCACAACAAAAGTCTTGTCCGTATCATTTAACTTTTTGTCCGGAATTTTCATAAAATAATTTTTACTAAGTACCTCTCTAAAAATACTTTGTCGACGTTTACTTTAATCAAATAGTGAATCTTTTCTGTACCATGAAATATTTTTAGTTCAATCGCCAATAAAAAACTTAAACAGTGTATAAGCGTGTAGAACAAATTTACATACTCTGGTAGAGGATAGAATCCAGTAAGCCAACTTTGAGTCATTCCAAATAAAAACACCAAATGGGGTACGCTGCTTGATTTTTTATTTTGATAAAAAAAATTTAGCATGATCTTTTAGGTATCAAATATGAAAATCCGTTGCCGTTTTAATTTTTGGATTCTTTACTTTTAATCGGCACCCTTTAGAAATCTGAAATCGTGTCAATTTCTTACTCTCTAATTAATAGTGGGCCAGAACTTTTTTTCTGTGACAAATATTGAAATGATTTTAATTTTGTTTTACTGTTCAGTAAGTGTATTTTCGATATAAATTATTATCATCCAATTAGTTAATCTCATAAAAGAATGGTAAACCACTAAAGATTCATGATAATTTGCCAATTTTTGTGATATTTGTCTGGCTCCTGTACCTATTCAACTAAATCTAGAGTGTTATTTTTTTTCAGGTATCAAGTACTTATACAATATAAAACGTAACTATTATTTTAAGTTTCTAGACTATAATTTTCTTTATTAAAAAAATTATTGAAACTTAAAAATTTTCAAAATTAGCCAATTTTGCCCTCAAAAATCATTATATTGAGGAAAAAATAAAAATCTGAAACTTTCAGGAAATGTAGTCCCCACCTTCATCTTTTTAGTCCAGTTAGTCTTGTTTTGTAATTTTTATTCCTTTAAAAGATATATTAATTTTTTTAGCGTTTAGTAGCGATATAATATTGTTTAATTTATAATTTAAAATTTAGATGGCTTTCATGTTTGGTGGAGAAGTGTCAGAACTGTAAAAAATATTTCATAAATATTATTTGTGCGTATTTCTTTGGTAAATTTTGTATAATAAGTGAAATTAATAAAGAGTTAATTTAAACGTATAAAAAATGCGTTAAGCAGTTTTTTGTCGATTTCTTTCACAATTTAAACCAAGTTAGTTTTGTTCTATTATTTTGATCCCTTTAGTAAGGCACTGAATAGTTCAAAGTTATATGTATGTATTTTAAATGTTAGTGTGTGATAAAAATTTACACAATCTGTAAATACTTCTTTAAATTTTAGTTTTTAGGTAACTGGTTAAAATAAAACATGTTTTAATAAAGGGGTTTATTTAGAATATTTTTTGGTTTTTGCTTTTTTTTAACAATTTAAAACTTCTGAGAACTTGAATATTTTTATATGAGAAAGAGGTACAAAATTATGATATGTTCTTTCTTTTTTAATTGCAATCAAATTCATGAATTTTGAACACTCATGACTGCAGTCATTTATTACACTTGCAAACTTGCAAACTTTTTGAAATCACAATTTAAATACGCACAAATAATATTTATGAAATATTTTTGACAGTTTTGACATTTCTCTATCAAACATGAATTGACCAAGTCAAAGCCATCTAAATTTTAAATTATTAATTCTTTTATATGGATAAAAATAACAAAACAAGACAAACTAGTATGAAAAGATGAAGGTGGGGACTACATTTTCTGAAAGTTTCAGATTTTTATTTTTTCCTCAACACAATGATTTCTGAGGGCAAAATTGGCTAATTTTGAAAATTATCAAGTTTCAAAAATTTTTTTAATAAAGAAAATGATAGTCTAGAAACTTAAAATAATAGTTACGTTTTCTATTGTATAAGTACTTGATACCTAAAAAAAGCAACTTTCTAGATTTGGCAGAATAGGCACAGGAGCGAGACAAAAATCATAAAAATTGGCAAATTATTACAAATCTTTAGTGGTTTACCATTTTTTTTTATGAGATGAACTAATTAGATAATAATAATTAATATTGAAAACATGCTTACTAGGCAGTAAAATAATTTCAATAATTGCCACAGAAAAAAAGTTTTAGCCTCTTATAAGAGAGTAAGAAAATGACACGATTTCAGGTTTCCAAAGAATGCCGATTAAAAATAAAGCAACTGAAAATTAAAACGGCAACGGTTTTTCATATATGAGACCTAAAAGATCACCCTTAAATTTTTTCATTAAAATAAAAAATCATGCAGCGCACTTTTAAATTCACTTTTGGTGTTTTCATTTGGATTGACTCCTTTACCAAAATAGCAGAGCGTTAGTTGTATGGGATCATAAGTCTTCTTATCCTATTTTCACGAGGGTCCAGCTAAATGCCTAAAGGATAGACAACCAATGTAGTGAAAAAAGAATACTTTATCCAGCTTAGTCGTACAGTAACAAATATTAGAAATATTATTCGTGGAGAAAACAAAATTTTCTCATGTACCTACATTTTTTAAAGTAAACAAAACCGTTAAACTTTCCGAAACATAAAACTTCGCCATATTCCGTTTAGGTTGTTTTATTTACGTTTACGACATTAAAATGCCCTTCTTAGGTCCCATAAACCTTTCTCGTCTGCGCTTATCCCCGTGTTTTAGACGTCCTAAATCTCCCGCCTAATTTATTTAAACATAACGCAGCCACCAGCTGATGGGACACGGATCGTGCGTAAAAATGGTACATGCTTTTGTGACACATTTCCTACTTGGCCCTTTACGAGAAAAATGCTTTTTATGATTGGAACATGTTTCTATGGAATATAAGTAAAATAAGAAAATGAAAGAAGCTTATTCTTGTCACCATCTCTTTTCACCTATAGGTGTAAACCTACACTGATAAAAATGGTATCCTTATGGCAAAAGAATCCATTCATTTGAAAAATATTGATTTAATTCAACGAAACTGTATTTATTTTAAATAAATAATTGCTGCATTTAGGTGTAATTCTCGATTCTTTTGACATTTAATTACTTTAAGGCAAAGTAGAGGCATTTAGACAAAAGAAATCTTCAATTCGTGTCTTTCTGTCAAAATTTAATGTTATTGCTAGAAATCCCACACAAACTACACTGATAAACATGAACTATTTTAGTCAAAAGAATCCATTCATTTGAAAATTATTCTTTTAGTTTAAAGAAAGTTAACTTTTTGCAAATTCTTTGGCATTTGGCTAAAATAGCTGATGCATTTGAGGCAAACTCTCGATTCTTTTGGCTAAATCATTTTTAATAACTTTATTTTAAGAACAAAGCATTTGTCGGAAATCACTCGGTAATTTGATAGTTCTTGCAACAAGAGGGGCCTTCAGTATCAGTCCAAGCGCCGCGTCGATAGTACTTTGTTTCATCAAACTTGTTCATCTCGCGCGAATCAATTTTATTGTTCATAATATTTATACAGGGTGATAAAAAACAAATAGACAAATAAATATTTCAAGTAATTTTTTTATCAAGACTCAAAAATTAAGAGTCAAAAATAACTAATTATAAGTCATATTTGACTAATTGTCATAGCGAAAAAGCAGTCACTAATAATTAGTCAAATTCCACTGAATGAAATAGTTAAATTAGTAAATTTAAATTTAAAAAAAGTTTTGACCCAGCCTGGGATTGAACTCAGGTCTGTCACTTGACAAGTTTGTCAAGCTAACCTCTTAACGCATTCGGCTGTCAGCCGCTCTTATAAAAATTAATTTTCTCGATTTTTATGTAAGAATGTCATATTCTCGCACGCAAAATCGTTGAAGAATGAAGCTCATTCTTAAACGATTTTTGGTAACATTTAGTTTTTAAGTATTGGTACCCCCAAAATGTCAAACTGTTTAATAACCTCAAATTCATTACTTTTAGGATTATTTATAATAGCTTTGTTTGTTATCCTGCACTAGTGCAACCTGAACTATACTTTTATTGAAAATGAAGCCTTTATTATTGTTTTGTTATATTAAGTTTGCTCCAACAATGCATTTTAATGCAAAATTTTAAGTTTAATGTGAAAAAGTGCAGTTCAGTTGTACTTGTGCAGGATAACAAATATTGACAAATAAATGAGCCAGACAGGTTAATCAAACTATATTTTATTGGAAATATTATATACCCACAGTACACAAAACACAAAACTACTATAAATTAATCACTAGCACAATTATTGTTATAAACTTTTATTGTAATGTTCAGTGTTGCTTGTAAAACCTCCTGTGACATTTTCACTGCTAAAAGTAAACACAATTGTTCAAAAATATCAGAAAACATTAAAAAATAATACAATACTTACACAAAACCTTATTATCCAGTTGACAAATACAGACAGCATAGGTTTCTCTATGACAGACAGATTATTAATAAATAGTAAATAAAAATAAATCTACCTGTCCATGCAACTGTCATTTTGTGTTGCCAACTGACATTTTGCGAGAAAAATCCCCCAACTAACAACGACCACAAAACATTTAAAAAAACCTAAATAAAAGTTAAAATCGAGAAAATAGTATAAATCACACGTTGCAGAAGGCTATTCTCGCACTCATTCGTTCGTCCACTCGCTCCTTCGTCGCTCGAGGCCAAATTTCGAATTCGTGCGAGAATATGTGGCCTTCTGCAACTTGTACTTTAATATACTATTATTTGTCAATATATTGTATATTGTCAGTATATTGTTCATAATATTTTAAAGTTTAACATATTATTTGTGTTGCTATTTTGAGCTAAACTTTTTGCATCTTTATTTGTTTTATGGGTCATTTAACCATGGAGAGGTATATGCATTTAATTCAAATAATACTTTGTTGTTGGCCGTAAACGATTAAAGAAATTAGTTACTTTTAACTGTCAGAAATATTCAAATATGGTGACTAATCTTAAATTAGTCAAACTTTAACTATTTACGTAGTAAAAAATAACTATTTAAAAGTGAAAACGACTATTTTATTAGTAAAAAATGCTGGTACTAATTCAAATAGTAGAAACAGGCTTTCAAAGTGTAATTTAAATTTAATGCCGGTCCTGGCTATTGTTGCCAAACTTTTTTCAATAAATTTGTACATACCATCGTAACCAAACTACAACTTTTAATAATCAGCTGTCAAACGCTTATTTTGCATACAGTCCCTGTAAATATAAATTGTATACAATAAATACACATTTTAGTAATGATTCAGTAAAAATCATAAAAGTCGCCTAAATTCAAACAGCATAAAAGCATTGATTGAGAAAGTCTCTACTCAACGGTAAAATCCCAAAAACCGGTATTGTATTATGTATTATACAGGGTGTCATTTAACTTGAAACTTTGAAATATCTCAGTTAGTATGCATTTTACGAAAAAATAAAAATTAAATGATTCGAGGGGGGAAATCAATCAGTACTAAAATTGATCCTCTCCTACTTATAGACCAGTGCAGAAGCCTTAAAAAATGGTAAAAAGAGAAAAAAAATAACAGTAGGATGAAACCCATTGGAAAAGGAGGGGAATATAATAAAAATTAAAGGAAAAATAAATTACGGGCGATCTGAGTTCGGGAAGTGGGAGGGGGGTTTAAGGGTAAAAATGGTTTATCTCGATTTCCGGCAAAACTACAAGTCCTATGGAAAAAAGTTAAATGTCAAAGTTGTAGGTAATAAAAAGATCTACAACTTTTGTAATTACAATTTTTTCACATAACCTCAAAATTTATGTGAAAAATTCAAAAAACCAAGTTTTTGGTTTTTTATTTTTATCTTTTTCAAAAAAAAATTTTTTTCCACGAAATTTGGTGAAAACTTACCTTTTAATGTCCCAAATACACTGTAATTTATTTGATTTGAAATATTTATTATTTCGCCTTATTTTGACTTAATATTAAAAAAGCACCCTAATTTTCAATCGAAAATTCTCGCGTCAAAATATCAGCTTTTTTCAAAAAGTCGGTGTGCTTTTTGTTCGATGAACTCTCTACTTTCTGATGGTGTACAATACTATGGTAAATGTTCTCAGAAAATACAAAAAATATTATAATGAATAACGTAATCAGAATGAAGTATCTAAATTCAATAGTATGATTTACATGTATTTTTATATTTTATGAGATTTTCTGACATAAATGTTATTAGAATTTAATAAATAAACTTTTTAACTAAAAAAAATTGCAACAATCACATTTTTTTGATGAAATTGTACATAATGATTAAAATAAATTTTAGAATTCGAGTTTTTTTAGTTATTCATTATAATATTTTTTGCATTTTCTGAGAACATTTACCATAGCAATGTATATTTTTTTACACCATCAGAAAGTAGAGATTTCAACGAACAAAAAGCACACCGACTTTTTGAAAAAAGCTGATATTTTGACGCGAGAATTTTCGATTGAAAATTAGGGTGCTTTTTTGATATTAAGTCAAAATAAGGCGAAATAATAAATATTTTAAATCAAATAAATTACAGTGTATTTGGGACATAAAAAGGTAAGTTTTCACCAAATTTCGTGGAAAAAATTTTTTTTTTGAAAAAGATAAAAATAAAAAACCAAAAACTTGGTTTTTTGAATTTTTCACATAAATTTTGAGGTTATGTGAAAAAATTGTAATTACAAAAGTTGTAGATCTTTTATTACCTACAACTTTGCCATTTAACTTTTTTCCATAGGACTTGTAGTTTTGCCGGAAATCGAGATAAACCATTTTTTACCCTTAAACCCCCCCCCTCCCACTTCCCGAAGTCAGATCGCCCGTAATTTATTTTTCCTTTAATTTTTATTATATTCTTCTCCTTTTCCAATGGGTTTCATCCTACTGTTATTTTTTTTGGTTTCAAAAATTATCGACCCTGGTCTATTATAGGGGGAACAGGGTTTAACTTTAAAATTTCCGATGGAACACCCTATTTTTTTAGGTAGATTTTGTCTAAAACATTTTTTCATATTTGTAATAAAAAAAATAAATTTTGTTCGATTTTTCTTCTTATACGATTCTGCAATAATTTTTCTATAAAAATATCACTTTTTGGGTAATAATTGTCTTATTAAATTAAATTTGATTTTTTAAGTACCCACGATTTTGTAACTAATATTTAAGTTTTCTTTGGTTTAAGTTTTATACATTATTTCATTCGGTGATAATTATCAATTGGGCACCATGATCACTTTTTACCTGCCAGCATTAAATCCTTTAATTTAAAGGATTATTGTACTATTTTTTAATAAAGGTAAAATTCAATGTAAAAAAACATTATTTTGCCAATTAATTAATTTATATATAATTGAGGTATAAAAATGTTATTTAGTTATAAATAATTATTATTATTAAGGTATAAAAAAACTATTTATACATAGTTAATCATTATTTAATCAATGTTTAATTAATCTAAAATAATTCAACAAGATGTTACACAGTAGATAAAAGACTTATCTAGTTTTTCCCAAATTGTATTGATATTACATAATATATTACCTACTTTATTTTTTATACTTGAAATACATTGAAAAATATTAGTTTTCAAAAGCAAATGAAAAATAATGGATAAAAATATTCTTTGTTTCAATAGCAAACATACATTAAAGTAGTTTGACAGTAAATGGTATTGATATAGGTTTGTACGTTTTGCTTTTATGAAGCCCATTAAAATGTATTGTCTTGAATGTAACCTTTTATCAATTCTCAATCTATATCGAGCCGTATAGCCAAAACTTTACGACGCAGCTCTGGCTAAAATTCGAAAAGATATCAGATCGACGTTATCTTTTTTAAATAATATGAAAGTACGGGACAATTTCGTTTTTATTTCTTGGTATGCAGAATCGCGCAGTTCAAATAAATTTCGCTATATCCAACGACAATTTCGATGTAAATGTCTGCCGGACAGCCTTTTTACGACGCATGCAAATGAAATGAATTTGCGCAGAAACTAAAAACTGTAGCTCACTCAAATTTTTCAGCTCTTCCACGTTAAAACCATCGGCATTCTTGATGTTCACTGCTCTCCTTTGTCACTTCAATTGCATCATACATAATATAAAGCATTTTTGCTTAATAAATGCACCGGACAATTCTCTAAACTGACGGGTTTACGCTTTTGCTGCAAAAGTTTTGCATGATGAATTTAATATAAAAATATATGTCTTTGTTTTGGGACTATGAAGTCGTATCATTTTTTATTATAGTGGTATCTAAAACTTCCTACTTGATCTCTATAAAAAGCAATGATCTAATCAAAGCCGTGCAAAAGCTAAGTAGTGTGTTAGGTACAAAGAGAAAAGTATATTTAATCTGTGGTCTATAATTATGTTCATATGTTTTATGCTCCACGAGATCTGCTTCTTGTTGAAGGGTATCGGTGAAAAAACGTATATTGCCTTTAAGAGGCATCATTGCTTTTTTCAGAGCACAATAGATATGGAGTATTGACAAGAACTGATAAAAAACATATAGGAGGAAAATGATCTCACACGAAAAAAAAGCTATTCTATAATAAAGATTAATCATCTCAGTTGATGAATAAAGATTATTATTATTAGTCCAAGTATATATACTTATACATATATGTTTATCTCACCATTCCGCAATATAGATACATTTTATTTAAGGATTGATTTATTCTTATTTGTAATTTAAAATAATACTTATTTGAAGAATATAGGGAGTTAAATACAAAAACTAACCTATACTTATTTGGATATAATTTCAGTGTTAGATGCAAGATTTCAAGAAAAACTATCATATTATTATATTATGCTTAATTTAAGAATAAGTATTTATTGATAATTTATATAATTCTTGGCGATACAATATTTACTTTTGGATTAAACATAAGGTATCTTTATGTAAGTTAAACAAAAATTGTTTCAAATATTGTCTATTCTTTTTTTACCTTTTGCTCGACTTCAAATAAAGGTTAGGATATTATATATTTTTTTCCAAGACTGATAGAGAAAAATAGATAGGATAATCCACTCTATACCTTTTAAAATAAACATGGTCATTATATCCTAACCTTTAAAGTCGAGCAAAAGTTAAAAAAACAATAGACAATATTTGAAACAATTATTGCTTAACTTAACCTGAAAAAAATGATATTGGTCTTTATTGTCTTTATACATAACTTTTTTACAATGTTTTAAATACCTATCTAGCTATACCGGGTGTATCTGAGAATAGGCGCACCCATGTAACTTGTTTACTTATAAAGATAGACACATGAAATTTAGCATGGTTAATTAGAATATAAAATGTTGGCTATATTGGTCTGTTTAACCAAAATTTTTATTCATACCTATAATCTAGAGGTAAAATATACATAATTGTTTTTATGTGATTCTTCGGCCAACCTAATATCACTCCAACATCTAAAATTCAATACATAATACTACACACATAAATATAATTATGTAATAATTATTACCTACATATACATTTGGTGGTTGATTCTATAAAATTCCACTAATTTAGCAGCTCTTTCATAATTCCAAACCAAATATTAACTAACACAAGAAACAATCTTCCAAAATTTCGGACAATTCGTGGGTGGGGGATATTTTTAAGAATAGGCCAGTCGTACCAATATTTTCAAAATCGTCAAAAATTGAATTTTTGTTTTATTTTAATTTTCTTTCTCGTCTCGATATTATTTTTTTGGTTGAAAATAATACAAATTCTGTAAATTTCAAATAAATATTTTGATTTCTAAAGGTCGCTTAAAGTTCCTTGATATTTATATTCAGAGGTCGCTTGAAAACATTCAAAATACTTTAAAGTTAAAAAAATCTTGAGCAACCTTTAGAAATCAAAATATCGATTTGAAATTTTCAGAATCATTATTATTTTTAAATTAAAAAATAATATCGGAACGAGAAAAAAAATTAAAATAAAAAAAATACAATTTTTGACGATTTTGGAAATTTTAAAAAATCTTGAGCGACCCATAAAAATTTTTTAATAAAGCTGATCTTAAAACATGACAAACCAACATATTTTCACAAGAGACGAGAAAAAAATATTCTTTTTTTTGGGGGCACCCTAATATATTAATACACATTTAATTATGTCAAATAATAAAGACTTGGGAAGACAAAACATTTAAAACTTTATTTTTGTACGTTATATTATTGCAGGTCTTCACGCGATGAAATCCAACAGTTTCCTGTAAACTTCCGTTTCAACTCACCGCTGTTATTACAGTCATTAATTGATAGTCCATTTGTTAATCGCGAACATGAATCAGTTGACAATATAATTATAACCTACATAATCAGCTGTCAAACGCGTATGTTACAAACGAGTGTTTTTGAGATTAAGGCCGGAAAATATTCAAAATATCTAGAGAAAGATTTTTTCCAGAGGAAAACATGGGTTGGGTTTTTACCGGTTTCCCAATAAACAGTGCAAATTGTACCTATTATATACAATAAATACACATTTTAGTAATGATTTAAGTAAAAATTATAAACATTTCAATTCAGGAAAAATTATAAAACAAGTAAGTCGTCTAAATTGAATTCAGCGTTCTGCATTATTAAAAGTCTCCTCTCAACTGTAAAAAACAATATCGGGTATTACATTTTGTGTTATATAAAATATTATTTTTCCATAAATTCGTAGATATATTATGTATTTTACTGTTTTAAAATGCATGCATGCATTACCTATAATTATATAAAAAATATTTTTTTATAAAAAATAATGTTAAATTGCCACATATAATTTATTTAAAATAATAATAATATATGTATGTATAGTCAACAACAGGTAATAAATAAATCTGTAATGTTGTCTATGATAGATATTTATGAAGCATTAATTAGTAAAATTGTATGCAATATTCCGAAAAAGGTTTTATTCGATTATAAATAGAAAAAAATAGAATTTTAAGCCGCAAATAAATTTATTGCAAATAAAACCATTCCCGCTGACATCGGTAAAATTGGTTATATTGAATTTAATTTTGCCTGTGCTAGTTTTACTTGCAAATTAAAAAATATTTGCATTTATATTTTAATTTTTATTTATTTACAAAATCGCACTCGAGTTAATTGTACTTTTAATAGAAAAAAATTATTAAATAAATGTTATTAGTAGGCAAGGTATTATTGAATAAATCAATTTTTGTAAAATACCTAATATTTTCTTACAAATGAATGGTTTGCAGATTTTTTATATAAAAAAGTTATCCTAAAACGTCCGAAATATTATATAAATATTTTTGTAAATAATAAGCTTAAATCAATAAGGTATAAATACTAGATTATTTTAAAAACCAACAAATATGTTTTACAAAAATAATAGAAACTGGCTTTTGTTTATTTAATATTGCATACAAACTCCATTTTAATTAATTAATTATAAATTTAATTAAGCTTAATTAAAAATAAATTTTATTTCATCAACATTTACAATGTTAATTAAAAATAATATAATATACCTATACAAATATATTGTGTTGTGTTGTGTTGATTTTAACGTTTATTTTGATTATTATTACCATCAAATTTTAATTTGATTTTTATTATTTATCAAAAAAAAAGGCCACCAGAAATTTGCAACAATTTTAATGAGGCAAACCTCTTCAAATGTGTCAATGAATTTCTATTGATTTTTTGGAAAGTAACAGTAATAATTATTGTAATTATTGTAAAAATCTGTGGCCCAAAACTCGTTCGAAAAAATTAGATAAAAAAATGTTTTCTATTTCTGATTAATCTTTTTAAAAAATATTATTTTCAAATAACAGTTATTCACTTGGATAACATAAATAACTATTTTTCATGAAAATAAAAAAAAAATTCTTTATTGACTAAATAGATTTTGTTTAAAAAAAATACTTACAACCTTGACGGTGCGAAATATTTACCTGAAACAAAAAATTAAAATTTAATAAAACAATAATATAAATGTTACATAATATTATTAAAAAAATAAAGTTTATTTAATTTTTAAGCACAAAATATAATGTATAAATTTAGTAAAAGTATTTCAAATTGTTACGTTTTAGTTCAAAATAGCCTGGAACATTGTATTTAAATATATTAGTGCGGTTAAACAAAACTCCCAACTTTAGCGAAAACTGTGTTAATTATAAAATAATTATTTCTAAAAGCAAAC
Source organism: Brassicogethes aeneus (assembly GCA_921294245.1). Lineage (NCBI taxonomy): Eukaryota > Metazoa > Arthropoda > Insecta > Coleoptera > Nitidulidae > Brassicogethes > Brassicogethes aeneus. The sequence continues at coordinate 3,898,841 of OV121132.1, read as the reverse complement.
TTTTAACCATTTGCATTTTATTTTGAGCATGTGTTTTATGTTTGCCTAATGAATTTGTATTATGATTTGCATTTAAATTGAACTCTTTCAAGAAGTATAATGAAGTATAATTATATATATATATATATATATATATATAAATAATTTGGTGAATCTCACAAAATGTCACCCGATGGTGTTATCCCGTGATATTTAATAAAACTAAATAAGTTTGACCTAAACTTTAACAATGTTTTAAAAGTCCAAAACCTATCCTCCGTGACTGTTACTCTTTCTAGGTTAACCTAAATGTTTTCAAATATCTGAGGTAGTAAAATACTACTACTTAGAATATCAGTTCACTAAGTAAATTAAACACATCCAAAGCAATCGAATCAAATATAAAATATTATTAAAAATGAAAAGAAATAATTTTTATAATTATTTATGTGGGTGTTACAAAAATTGATTCTATCCTCCGTGAATCTGATTTAAATTTTATGCAACCAAAATAACCAAAAACCTCTGTTTACGACATTATAGATTCATGTCATTCCTGAAGGTCAGTTAGAATTTATATGCAGATGAGAGTGTTGCTGTTTTATAATTCAAAAGTTTAAGTTCATTAATTTGCTATTTAAAAACCTATCCACCGTGAAGTGTAATATCTCAGTAAGTAGATTTTTTTTATAAATATTTTATGTATGTACAATTGTATTTTTAAAAAATATTAAGGTGTCAAAAGATACAATAACTTATTTCAAATATACAAAGGGATGTGAAATATACAAAGGGATATGCAATCCTAACCTCCGTGAAGCTCTAATATTCAAAATGTATGATTTCTTAATATTCTTGCATTAGTGCAGAACCACTTATGTTATGTTATTACTAGACCAGGTGGCTTCCCAAAAACCCCATTCTAGACTAACAGTGAAACATTCAAAAATAAAAAATAATCATTTTCACTTGGACATCTCAATATATTCACCCAATTACGAAAAACTAAATTTTTTGGTTACGATCCTTACTAGAGGGACATCCAATGAGGATGTCCTATAAGTTTTTTGAAATTTTTATATTCCTATTCGATACAAAGCTTTTAACATGTTTTGACTTGATGTATGTAACATGGTGTTCAAAAAAATGATTTTAAATTTTTTTTCAAAAGTTTTTTAAATCCATGATATCTAAATAAGTAGCACATTACACAGGGTGGTGAAACTTTCCTGGCTCACCCCTGCTATCTCGAAAACTATAAGTGATGGAGGAAACGTTAAATAAAGTTGCTCTATTTTAAGACGAATATTTTTGATTTATTTAGTTGTTGAAACGTGGTGGCTTTGTATTTTTGACAGCTGTCAATTAAACGGTCACTTTCGTAAGTGGGGGATATTTTTAAGACTAGGCCAGTCGTACCAATATTTACTCATCTTAGAATAAATATAATTATATTTACATCCAGTATGGTTTTATATCTTTAAAAACAGAATAGAGGGAATTTTCCAAAATTTGGTCCAATCGATTATTAATCTTAAATTAAGAATAAGATTAATTCATTTAAAGTCTTTCTTAACATTTAACAAGCAAGAATAAGATCTGCTGTTTAAAGAATCATATTTAGTTTAATGTTAGTTTTTGCCTTGAGAATATTAGGTCAATCATCTTATTTCAACTGTACTTGATTTTAAGCTAAGAAATAAAATCTTTTAAATTTAAGAATGGGTTAATATTTAAAAGGAATTTAATGAATTAGTAGCCTAAATTTGGCATTTAAGGCTTTTCAGGTTATGTATCTGTCAAAGTATAGTCAATGTAAGAAATAATATTATTTTTAGGCGTTAAAAATGTATAAATCTTTATAACATTACAATAACAATGGATGGTTTAAGAATTTAAGAATATAAATACTGCATTTAATGAAATTCTATGTCATATTTTTGTGCATTTGGTCCAAATATCTGGTTTTTTCCATACAATAATTTTAACTAAACAGCATTTATTAAAAAAATCTAGCTTCTCTATTATGGAATAAGAATATCTGTTTTAAAGGTAGGTTAATATATTATAACAAAAATATCATCTAATTTTGTAATTTTAAAGTTAGAAAAATTTATTTAGTCCAAAATAAATAAGTATTTTGGATTATTTAAAAGACTGTATAATATGGTATTTAAAAATGTGGTAGTTTTTCTTATCCAGCTTAAAGTGTACCTACATAAAGTTTTGTCAATACAAATAGTTAAAAAGCTTCGACTGAACTTGATCTACATCGAAAAATCATTATAACTTTAAAAATTTTAATAAATCACATGTCATGGGAGTAGTAAATATTTTCACATTGCAAGTTTCTCTAAAAATTGTTTGTTTTCTTATAATCTAACTTAAAGTAGGTAAGCCGAGAGGTATGCACAAATTTTGTCATTAGAAGTATAAAAGCTTCTATTTAATTTGAACCATATTCAACAATTATTTAGTATACCTATATTTATTTATGACCATATTAACAAACTCTTCCAAATAATTCACTTATTTATTTTGGTCAAAATAAATTTTTCTAACCTTAAAATACAAAATTAGATGATATTTTTTGTTCTAATACATATTTTTTTTTAATAAATGCTGTTTAATTAAAACTATTTTATGGAGAAATGTAGACCCAATCACAAAAATATTACTTATATTGCACCTTACACTTTGGAATTTCAATAAATGCAGTATTTATATTCCGAAATTCTTAAACCAACCATTGTTATTGTGATACTATAAAGATTTATTAACTTTTAACGCTTAAACATAAGCGGTAGGTAACACTTCTTTCATTGACTATACTTTGACAGATACATAACCTGAAAAGACTAAAATGCCAAATTTTCAAAAGACTGCGTTCCGTGGTCACGTGGTGGGACTTTGAGGTGTGGAGCATAGTACAATGTACAACACCCAATTTGTTAATTTAAAAGTATAGCACCATAAAATAAAACGATGTTAGCAGTAAATAATACGAGCAAAGTCCGTCGAAAAAAAAAGTCCGGACCAAACTTTTTATCGCAATGTAAGAAGCACGAGCGTAGGAAGAAGAGGGGGGGAGGAGTCCGGGGGAGCACCGGGGTCAAAAAGTAATAAAGTGAAAACACGGGAACGTTTTGTCGGAAAATCTTTGCTGCTTTGTTGGACTGATGTTAAGCGGACATAAAATACCATTAGTTAGGGTTTTCTCTCGGCCGGGCAGCGCAAAATGGCCACGGCGGGGGTCAACGAATCTTAAACAAAACAAAGAAAGAAACGCAGCTGACTAAGCAACGAGGAAATAACCTTTTTACTAGTTATACCGACCAAAAAATCAAATTATTAAGTTTACTTTGTAATATTGTAGTCAACTTTATATAATTTAATTTAAAAAGGCTTAGCAGAGAGAGATACAATATTTTTCATATTTTAAATGAAGCCTTTATTTGTTTTATTCTCGTTCTTAGAATTTCAGACATAATCTTCTTTAATTGCTTCCTGGACATTTATAAACCCATCATCGATTTGTGTGGCAAAATAAAATTTTGTTTACTATAACTTTAAAATAAATAATTTCTTATGAATCAAAAATTTTAAAAATATATATATAAATAATTTATTGTGATCAAAAAAATAGTTACATGACTATACAAAGTTTTTGAAAAAATTATTGTTGCTAAGACCACACGGGATATTATCGATTATTATTGCTAAACTATGTTGTGAATGTTGACAAACATTAAATTTTATATGCCAATTCTACAGGTATAAATGCATACGAGAAAACAACATCAATTTTTTATTGACATGTTATATTCTTTAATTAATCATCTCCTATACAGCCGATGTCTTTAATTAATGCATAACTTCTAACGCGACATTAAAAAAAAAAAAAATTCTCGTAGAAGTGCCATATAGATTGTTGTTATCTTTCACCGCATAGTTTTGCAATAATAAATGATAATGTTGTTGTGTCCAACAAAAAATTATCAATTTGTCATTTTCGTCTAAAAAAACCGGCAACACTGGATTACGAACACGTGATTATATAGGTTTTTAAAATAAACACAAGTGTATTATTATATATTATAAGTTATTTTTCTTAAATAATTAGGCAATCCTTCCTTTATTTTTGGTTTTTAATATTTTTTTCTTCGTAGTGAACTTAATTTGTTTTACAGAACAAAATAATTTACTTTCACAACTTATTTTAGGATTTTAAATAACATTGCATATAGAACTGTCACTGCCACTGTCAAAAGCGAAAAGCGTTACCATAGAAACTATGACAAAGTAAATTTTGTTTTCGCAAGTTGGTACCTATCTTAATTTATGCTTTAGGCATAAAAGCAACTACCCTTACCCCTTTCCCCGCAAAACAATTTATTACTAATTAATTTAAATATTTGTATAGAGCGCCATCTATACAAAAATAGAGTAACCTGTGAATCTGTCTTAGCGCCTTTCAGAATGGCAGTTAGTTGTCAAATTTGTCTGTAAAGATCAAAATTTATCACTTGAAATAGACTAACAACTGTCAAAATCTAATATAGAAGCATATTTTACAGTGAAAGTGAAAAGAATGTGTTATGGGTAATTTACTCTAAATTAGTACACACGATTGAATTTTGTAGTTCACTATAATAATAATAATAAGTTAATTAGTCCAAAAAAATTGTAAATACAATATAGAACACGTCAGTAAATATATTAATAATAAATTAAAGATACACAAATGCAACGATAATTACAATAAAAAAAAATAGGTAAATTTATTTTACATAAAAAATTCTTTAACGCTATAATCCCACTTACTTAGAAGATAGGTCTTTAGGGCAGGTTTCATGTTTTTAATAATAAGTAATTTTATATTTTTTGGTAATTTATTAATAGTTATTTATGTCATTAGGTTAAGAAGTAAGGCTTTTTGTGCTAAGCTCAAAGTTTGAAGGTCGACGCGTAGCGGAGGCCTACAATTGAGCGAAGCACAAAAAGACACTTCTTGGCCGAATGGCATACAACATTTTATCTTCAAAACACTTTATATAGGTCAATTTAATTCAACATGAAAGCGGCCTAACCTCACTTTTTTAGATTCTCATTTATTTATTAGCTAAAGATTACATTAAATGTACAATAATTATTATTCCTTTTAGAAGCAGTAATAGTTTGACAATACCTAGCTACATGATTTATGTAGAAATGGATTTTTGTAAGAAAATGGTTTACTTACCCTTTTGCTATTACATTGAATTCAATTAATTGTTTAATAAATAGGTATCTAATTTCAATTTGTTTGTATTTTTATTAAAAAAATAGGTAGTTTGGAATGTTTACGCTGTGTTTAACATTTAATTTCACTGAAAACTTAAAGCAAATTAATACTTAAAGATAATTTAAATCGTAGAAAAAGAAAACACAACTGTGAAATCTACAGAAACGTCAAATTGCAATGTCCTAACCTCACTTTTTGTTGTATTATTCATATTTAATTTTACAATTATTTAATGAAAAATAATAAACATTAACAGTAAAACAAACAAATTAGTGCTTATTATAAATAAATTAAACCAGTTTAGTACGTTAATTTCTTAGAAAAGGATTAATTTGTCAAAACAATACCCCTAGCGAGAAAAAATCGAACTAATTACTTGCCTCATACAAATTTTATCGGCCTAGGCCATAACAAGTTATTTCTTTATCGAATGTTGACAACAATAAAGTTTAAATTATAGACCGCGTGGAGATATTTTTAAAGTGAAAATTTGTGTACCCTTGTAGATAGTGTGAACTTTAGTTTGTTAAGTTAAAACAAGCTCTTATATGCTTGGGTTTAGTTTCTGCAAACAGTACATAGTGCTTTTAATAAAATAATAAATTATCCTGATCATGATATTTCCATACATTTAATAGTAAAATCTATTTTTATATTTATTGGTAAACTATTTAAAAAAACATATTCTCCAAATTTAATATATTCACATACACATTCATTTTTAAGCCATTTAAGCTACTTGAACATTGTTTACAACTTTGTTAGGTAAATCATTTACATATAATACAAAAAGTAAGGGTCCAAAGACTGAACCTTGGGGAACGCCTTTATGTATTTTAACAAGGTTGGAAGTAAATTCTAGACAATTTTCAACATGACAAATTGCTCTCTTTTCGACAAGGTTAAACCAGGCCCTCTTACGCCATACTTTTCCAGTTCGATACTAAATCAAAAGCTTTGGACAAGTCAAAAACCATATTTAAACAATTTTCTTTATTTCACTTGAACCTACAATTTAATTATGACTGTATACATGTGGATGGCGTGCCAAACAAAATGTATTATTTAGCAGATATTTATGTTGTTTGCTGCTCTGTTGTCATTTCTGCGTTGAATTAGACGAAGGCGGCGATGCGCCCGCAAAACGGTTATTTCGCCTGAATTATGCGAGAAATCTCGCATCTTAAACAAATTAATTTCTTGGAAAGGTCCGTAAAGGTGGCAAGAACACAATTTGCTTTCAACTTACGTACCAATTTTGACCCCAATTTCGTGTTGCTTTTTGGGTTATTGTGTTTTCTGCAGATATACATTAAAAGTTAATTGCTTCGCTTCAACAACTCAAATCTACTTTCCCCTTTTCGAGCGTTTAATATGGAAACATTTACCGGCTGTAACTCAATTAAGGTGGGGTGCAATCATGATATTTATAACGAACGTACATATACGAACGTATATACAGCATATTTTATAAGAAATCCGGTAAATGTTTTTACAGATGTCTGCATTCGTATATGCATTTGCAAAACATCCGCATTAGCCGAACAAATGCATTCACCGAACAAAATATGTAAAAATATACAGTGTACAATTTTAATTTTTTTTTATTTTTGTGAATATGTGAAACATCGGCATTCCGGAACATCCGCATCATCTTTCTCTTTTATTGCGGATTTGTCTTCGCAAATGTCATTAATTTTTAATAGAAAAGATGGTTTTGGTTTTTATATTTCTAAATTTAATAACAATGCTGTCTTTTCTAAACATCCGCATCCGCATTTCTAATTTGAACTACTCAAATGTGTTCCGTTGTAAATTTATCAACAAACAATTTGGACGTTACTTTCGTGGTAAGATTTTGGTTTTTTTGTTAAGAGCAGGGCTGTGTTTAAATAACAATAAAAAATATTTCTAAAAAGTTACAGATCAGTGTGTGGTATAAATGTGTTCCTCATGGTTTAAACATTCTCACTTTAATGCGTGTTAATTTTAATTCTGAAAACAAACAGTAAAATGGCCAGTGTCCAATTACTGGTTGGTAAAAAATGTAAATTTCTATTATTGGACATATGTCCAATATCATACTTTATTTAAATCCCGGGCATTTACCAGCCAATTCGTATGTAAAATTGTCCCCTGAATCCGAAAACTATACAAGTTAGGCAGTTTTTAAGATATAGTCGATTCCATATTGTACGTAAAATTAATTATATTTCAAAAACTGTTCTACTTTTATAACTTTTGACGACATTTTTGGATTCAGCGAATAATATTTCATAGGAATTGACTGCTTAATGTCCTGGATACAAATTGCTGTTGACGAGAATTATTAGTGGCTGCTTTTTCGCTATGACATTTTTGACTAATTAATTTTTAGAGAGTAAGTAATATAGTGATTTCTTCGTCACAGGACATCTTGCAGAATAACAGTGATCTAAATACAGTGCATGATAGAGAACTTACAAACAACTATTTCAGAAGTCAGACCAAGGAATTAGTAGTTACCTTCAGAATCCAGAAAAGGGATGAGGAATCCGAGAAATAAATATATGAATTATATGATATTTTTATACGAGGTATGTACTGTAATCCAAATTGAGTGAAGCGATTTATATACAGAGTGTAAAAAAAATTCAGATGAGATAAATAAAAAATGACATAAAACAAATGTCAGAAATAGTTTGAACTATTCGAATAGTTTGAATATTAGATTAGATTTTCGTAAATTGGACCCCTGTTTTGCATAACAAGAATATAATAACCAGATGTTGCAGTACTTGGAATTCGTAGTTGAATATTTCATCTGCACCTAGTTTAGAGAAGTATCTAGCGATAGCGTAGACAAAACCCTCTCAAAATACGTCATAAATGTTCCTTACACGTCCGTGGTCGGGTGTTCTTTGGGCCACCGCTTCGGTAAGGTAGGTAAGTAAATGAATTAGTGGGCCAAGGGTCGCGCTTGAATTGAATACGTAATCAAAGTGGCGTAGATTTAAAGTAGCCCTCTATTGGAGACGATAAATTCCCCTAATTAATTTTATTCGGCCAGCGTGTAAGCACTATGTTAAATCGTAACGATGTTACCGTACGACCAGCTGTACTGAGTGATACTTTTGCATAATGAATTCGCTTCAGCGGAAGTGCTTTGCTATTTTCAGGGGACATCATTTTTTTAACAGGGTAAAGTAGACAGTTATCGGATACTTTATAGTTATTGGACAATTAACATTAAAAGCAGGGCTGTACTTAAATTACAATAAAAAATATTTCTAAAAAGTGTACAGATCAGTGTGTGGTATAAATGTGTCCCCCATGGTTTAAACATTGTTACTTTAATGCGTTTTAATTTTAATTCTGAAAACAAACAGTAAAATGGCCAGTGTCCAATTACTGGTTGATAAAAAATGTAAATTTCTATTATTGGACATATGTCAAATATAATACTCTATTTATCCCGGACATTTACCAGCCAATTCTTATGTAAAATTGTCCCCTGAATCCGAAAACTATACAAGTTAAGGAGTTTTTGAAATATAGTCAATTTCATATTATATGTAAAATTAATTATATTTTAAAAACTGTTCTACTTTTATAACTTTTGACGACATTTTCGGATTAAGCGGATTGACTGCTAAATGTCCTGGATACAAATTGCTGTTGACGAGAATTATTAGTGGCTGCTTTTTCGCTATAAAATTTTTGACTAATTCATTTTTAGAAAGAAATTAATACAGACTGTATAGAATCAAGTAAGTAAGGCTGGAGACAAGGATGACAAATTATATTCTGATCAGAGAAAAAGAAACAAACTTTAATTGGGCGTGGTTTAAACCAAGCCATTCGAACCAAAGTTGCCAGGTTGTTTTAAATCAAAAGAGAACGATTATAATTATTTAATAAATAGTTTGAAACTTTAAAAATAACAAAAAAATTAATAATATGTCAAAAATAGTTTGATTTAGTTAATTTTCTTACTTTTAATATTAAAAAATAAGAAAAACAACCCTTTTAGAAAACAATAATATCATATGGCAACAGCGCGGCATGCAGCCAGATACAAGGGCATGCAGTTTGATCTACTGTTTGTTCAGTAGCTCCGACGCTGTCGTAGGAAAATGTGTATAATTTTTAAGAAATACATTTTTGCCATTAACTGGAATTTAATGGATTTTAAACAATACTTAGTTTTTATTTGCAGAAATGCATTAAAACAAAACAAACGAATTCGATAAAAATAAAACCTATAAATTCTCAAACAAAAATAATTCTAAAATAACGAAAATAACTTTTTTTCTAAATTAAATGTTCAAATAGACCACCAGCAGCAGTTAAACAATACCCTAGCCTATCATAAAAATTCCTGCGCACGTTAAACAGCATTTCAATCCCTACCACAGTGGGCGGGGTTTGGCACTTGTTTTATTTAAGGTAGTTGTGGGGGTACAATATTGTCAAAAATTTTTAGATTATACGCACCGTAAAAGTATACGAGCTTGTAGCTAAGTGATTCATAATTTTTTTGCAAGGCTGTACCCTGGAGACGTTACCGTAATACTTTCAAATATTTTCATAAGTTTTAATCCGGCAACGGCGCTTATGTTCAACCAATAGATATATTGGAGACTGAATCAGTTTGTTTAAATTTACTGCAGAAATAATATCTATACTCGCGTACAGCGTTGCCAAGTTGTTTTTATCTGACACTAGTGATGTATACTTTTTACAAATTGTTGAACTTTAAACGGTTATTTATAAACAATTGGACGGTCAAAAATTTTTAATTATTTTTTTTACTCAGCAAAAATACATTAAAAGGCTGTTAGTTTTTTAAAAGCTTCTGACCGTTAGTTTATTTTTTATTACTAAGAAACTGGTACAGAACTACAGAAAGCGTATACAATCCATGTTAATTATCCAATTTTTAATTGAATTTATCTCGGGTTATAGACGGTCAATCGACTTCAAATTTTAAGGATAATTGTATTGTCATGTCCTTAATAAGTATACAAAAATTTAAAATTTTCTGATGGTATGCTTACAGCACGACAACTACCTTAAGTGTATCTATTCGTTTTAATACACACTGTATAGTGATTTCTTTGTCACAGAATAACAGTGATTTAAATACAGTGAATGAGAACATAAAAAACTAATGACAACAAAATTAATAAATTCGGAAAATACTTTTAACATACCACCTGAAAAAATATTAGATAAATATATATATATATATATATATATATATATATATATATAAATCGTCCTGTTCCGGCCTAAACATAATAAATGCTTTACAAACTAGAGATACCACACTTAATGATATTTGCAACAAACTATTTCAGAAGTCAGACCAAGGAATTAGTAGTTACCTTCAGAATCCAGAAAAGGGATAAGGAATCCGAGAAAGAAATATATAAATTATATGATATTTACAAAAACGAAATAAAAAAAATTATCTAAAACAGCAATTTATCTTTAAAAAATATTTAACAATTTATGTTATTTGATGTTACAGTTGTTATGTTTATATAAAAATTGTATGTCCAATAACTATGGTCCATGTGTCCAATTACTATATAAAATGTGAAATTACTATACTTTTTTGCATGTTTTAGTTTTAGTCACAATCGAAAATGTATTTTAAGGTAGTAACTATGTTTAAATTCTTATAAATCTACAAATCTAAATAAAAAAACATTCAAATCTATCTTAGAAATTGATTTCTTGCTATACTTCCATGCCTCAATTAATTTTCATTGGTTGAATAAAGTTGTCCACTTAAAGTTGCATAATATCCCTGTGTGCACTGTGGGATCAAGACGAAGAAGGCAGACCCAAATTAATTCAGAATTAACAGAATCGCGGTTCAATGTGCACAGGGCGATTACCATCAAACTCTAATCACTCTCACGTTTAATTTCGCAAGGGATTAGTTATATTCTAATTGAACCCACTTCTCTATTTACTTACATAAATGTTCTTGTAACCAAAATGGCGGATGCAGAGTTAATAATGATTTGTAAAAAATGGTTATTACCTATTAAGTATTAAAAATGCTTTCTAGGGCCAAAAAATCCTAACAAACCTTTTTGCAATATGGAAAATTATTGATTTTAACCTATATGTTTTCAAATTTCTGAGGTAGTAAATGCATAATTAAAATCTCAGTTCACTAAGTAAATTAAACACTTCCAAAGCAATCGATCAAATATAAAATATTATTAAAAATTAAAATAAATAATTTGTATAACCATTTATGGAGGTGTTACAAAAATTGATTCTATCCTCCGTAAATCTGTTTTTGCTTTAAATGTTATGCAACGGATGGCGCTTTAATCATTTTAAATAAGCAAAACCCTCTGTTTACGACATTATAGATGCATGTGATTCCTGAAGGTCAGTTAGAATTTATATGCAGATGAGAGTGTTGTTGTTTTATATTTCAAAAGTTTAAGTTCATTAGTTTGCTATTTAAAACCACTGTGAAGTGTAATATCTCAGTAAGAAGATTTTTTTTATCCACACCTCAAAGTCCCACCACGTGACCACGTACGGAACGCAGTCTTTTGAAAATTTGGCATTTAAGGCTTTTCAGGTTATGTATCTGTCAAAGTATAGTCAATGAAAGAAATATTATTTATAGTGTTATCGCTTATGTTTAAGCGTTAAAAGTTAATAAATCTTTATAGTATCACAATAACAATGGTTGGTTTAAGAATTTAGAAATAGAAATACTGCATTAAATGAAATTCCAAAGTGTAAGGTGCAATATAAGTGATATTTTTGTGCATTGGGTCTACATTTCTCCATAAAAAAGTTTTAACTAAATAGGATTTATTAAAAAAATCTAACTTCTCTATTATGAAATAAGAATATCTGTATCAAAGGTAGGTTAATGTATTGGAACAAAAAATATCATCTAATTTTGTATTTTAAGGTTAGAAAAATCTATTTTGACCAAAATAAATAAGTGGATTATTTGGAAGAGTGTGTTAATATGGTCATAAATAAATATAGGTATACTAAATAATTGTTGAATATAGTTCAAATTAAATTGAAGCTTTTATACTTCTAACGACAAAACTTGTGCATTCCTCTCGGCATACTTACTTCAAGTTAGATTATAAGAAAACAAACAATTTTTAGAGAAAGTTGCAATGTGAAAATATTTAATACTCCCATGACATGTGATTTATTAAAATATTAAAGTTATAATGATGTAGATCAAATTTAGTCGAAGCTTTTTAACTATTTATTTGTATTGACAAAACTTTATGTAGGTACACTTTAAGCTGGATAAGAAAAACTACCACATTTTTAAATACCATATTATACTGTCTTTTAAATAATCCAAAATACTTATTTATTTTGGTCAAAATAAATTTTTCTAACCTTAAAATTACAAAATTCGATGATATTTTTGTTATAATATATTAACCTACCTTTAATACAGATATTCTTATTCCATAAGAGAGAAGCTAGATTTTTTTTAATAAATGCTGTTTAGTTAACATTATTTTATGGAGAAAACCAGATATTTGGACCAAATGCACAAAAATATTACTTATTTGGCACCATACACTTTAGAATTTCATTAAATGCAGTATTTATATTCTTAAATTCTTAAACCATCCATTGTTATTGTAATGTTATAAAGATTTATACATTTTTAACGCCTAAACATAATATTATTTCTTTAGTTGACTATACTATACAGATACATAACCTGAAAAACCTTAAATGCCAAATTTTTAAAAGACCTTCGTTCCGTACGTGGTCACGTGGTGGGACTTTGAGGTGTATAGCATAGTACAATTGTATTTTAAAAAAATATTAAGGTGGCAAAAGATAAAATAACTTATTTCAAATATACAAAGGGATGTTTGAAAAAACATAAGAAATTCTAACCTCCGTGAAGCTCCAATATTCAAAATGTATGATTTCTTAAAATTCTTGCATTAGTGCAAAAACCCCATTCTAGACTAACAGTGAAACAACCAAAAATAAAAAATAATCATTTTTACTTGGAGGACATCTCAATATATTCACCTATATCTAAGTCCATTAAAAAAATAATTTTTCTCACCAAGATTCTATCTTCTGTCGAACATGGAAAATCAACAAATACCGCAATAATAGTTATTGTGGTCCTTTTTGTGATATCCAAAATGCCTTTGGATTTATTTTGTGACATGGTGCGGTAAATATTTTTCGGTACGTTGGCGTATTCAGTTTCCAATTGGGTCGTTTCAGGGCGAGGTTATGGCTATTTGCGTTTGAATCACGTACGAACTTTTACCCCTATTTTCTGCGAATTTTAATCTCGTAATTTTTCTTTTCGTCTGAACTCCCTTTTAATTAATTTTATACAAATTTAGGCCGAAATACTTTAGTAGTATTTTTCCGATGTTGGCACATTCAAGAATTTTTAAGTATCACGTAGTTGCAAAAATGGCGAATGCGCCGGAATTAATAGTATATTATTCAACAAGTCCTTAAATTATTATACCAAGCCTAATTAAGCATTTAATAATTATAATAATATAAATCTTAAATATATAAATAAATAAACAAAATGTGTATTTACCTTTTAATCCATTAATAATTCCTTCTTCCTCGAGTTTAATAATTTTGTTTTTCTCCCAACTAATGCAATGTAGGTTAAACCACATAGTTACTGGAAACTTACGGAATATTATTTATTTAAAAATTATATATGCCGTTGTTTTAAAAATTTTAGTTTTTTTCTTATAAAAATATAAAAAGAATAGTTTGTTTGTTTAAACTTTATTTAGGTTTACTTAAAAATAAGAATATTTGAATTTTCAATAATAGTTTTATAAAAACATGCAAAAAAGTATAGCAATTGGACATTTTAAATAGTAATTGGACACATGGACCACAGTTATTGGACATACCATTTTTATATCAAAATAACAATTTTACATCAAATTTCGTTTTTGTAAATATCATGTTATTCATATATTTCTTTCTCGGATTCCTCATCCCTTTTCTGGATTCTGAAGGTAACTGGGTTGTTTTCAAAAAACACTCGCCTTCCGCTGTCCGTAAGTTTAAATTCCAATAACTTTGTTAAAAATTATCGGAACTTATTGATTTAAAAACCAATTGAAAGCCTAACAAGCCCTTAGTAAACTCTTTGTTTACTTATTTCAGAATAATTTTTTTTTAATTTTGAAACTTGTGAAACACACATTTTCGCATGTGCCATTAGCGTTTTATAAAACTTACATACATGTTTTTTTTAAATATTGAATAACCAGAACTTTATGTTGCTTTATAACAATCCATAAAATCCTTAGTTAATACAGTAAACAATTTATATATATAAAATAATTAAATTTAATCTACTTTTTTTAAATTTGACTCATGTCACAGACATTTTTTCCGCTGCGTTACGTCCGTCGCGTTACCGATAGAATATTAAAAAAACATATATATGGCAACTTTTTTGGTACTCACGTGATCAACAATCAATCAGGAAGAAGATATCGGTTGAAACAGGTAAGGGTAACGCGAATGTAATAATTGTTTGTCCGCTAAGTTACTCAAAAAAATAATAAAAATAAGGTAAGAAAAAATACTATTTTTCATGTTTATGATTATTTTAGGGCACTAAAGCTCATTGAGTGTAATTAATGACTATACTGTCTTATTATTATTTTTTAAATATGGTTTTACAAAACTTTGTCCACTGCGTTACCGAGTCCACTATGTTACCTTATGGTAACGCAATGGAATTTAGGGTAAAGCAATAGAATTTTTCGATAACAAAGTGGATATTTACCGTCGCTTTTATTAAAAGTAGTTTATGATTAACCAATTTAAAATTATTTGTAATTACAACTCATGATATAGATTACATCCAAGGAAAAATTCCACGCAATATAAAAGTACTAAAAGGGACCTTCACCAGCTATAGTCAAAGAAAAAAAATGTCTACAATTTAGAAATCTAATTTGTTATTCTGCAAGTGAGCACCACTACAAGGGATTTTGTTTATGCATTACTCTAAAATCGTACCACCCTAATAGTTTCTGATTAAGTCCTTTGTGTACCCCTGTCCGTTGTGATACCAATGTCTATTTCGTTACTTTTTTTAGTTTTTATTAAAAAAATACTTAAAATGATTTTTATACACTATCACTTGATAATACGTGTTTATAAATCAGAGTTTAATTCACTAATACAGTGACTAAAAGAAAATATTAATGGTATTGTTTTTTTAACAAAGAGAATCGGAATGGTTTCTTTTAAAAAGTAACTAAACGAACATACATATTTAAAAAAAAAGCATAAAATTTATAATAAAAAATAAAATAAAAAAACATTTTATTTCAAATTATTTTTATAACAACTTTTTTTATTGAATTAAATTTTGGATTTCAAATGGGTAACACAGTGGAGATATATAAAGCTAGCTAAACACATTTTTCTGAAAAAAAACGTAAAAAAAAATAAAAAGTGCACTACCTTAAACAAAACTCTAAACATTTATAAAAATCCAACCGAAAGTCAATTTAAGCAAAAAAAATATTTTGATCTTCATTTTCCTGAAAGCGGGTGTTTATTTGATAATAGTTATTTTTATTACCCGCATAGTTTACTAACGAGCGCTATTCGTCAATGTTAAAATAAAATTAAAATACCTTTTAAAAGGGTTATTCTTTAATAGATATAGAGCAACTTTAAACATATTTTTACAAAACAAAAAATATGATTTTAGTTTACAAACCATGCTTATTTTACGACGCAAGCATGCACAAAAGGTGAACTTGCGTTTGACATATTGGCAATAATCTCGAGGCGTGCAGAAAGAGCACACAGCGGCGCAGTTGAGATTGTTTGTCATCAGTGTTGTCGATGAAAGCCGGAGTGCACTTGCCATCAAATCTCGAAGACAGGACAAGCGCGACAATCCGCGAATGAGACGCGAGATGACAGAGCCATCCGTTGCCGCGCGATCGATATCAGCAACGTAACACACGTAACACGGCACTGGCAACAAAGACTTCTCGTCGACGGTAACTGCTCTCGAGCCTTCGTCACACACGTTGACAACGCATTTTTTCGTCTTTCGTGAAAAGTGAAAAATTGTCGCGATCTACGGAGGCAAGTCCAAAAGTCACCGGAAAAGATTGCGAGATTCACTAGTCTTTTAAAGTTTCCCCTATTTTAGTTTTTTTATATAAGCGCAATGTATTTTTTTTTAATTACCTTTTGTTTCTATATATGGCAGAAAAACTAGGTGAAAGTGTCCCCAGAGGCGATTTTTTAATTTAAATTATTATATTCTTCTTCTTTGCAACTTTCTTTTGAAAAAATAAATTATTTTTGAACAATGGAAAGTTCTTTTATTCGTATATAAAACTAAAATAGTTCTACAAAGTAGTTTAAACAGAAAAAAATATTAAAGTTGACATTCAAAAATCTTGTCTTTTTCCTAACGTCGTCTTCTATGCCGACTGCTTCGAAATAGAGACACGAGATAGAGATACTAGCGTTTTATTTCTAGAGGGCATCCAGTTTGATAGTTCGGCAACAACAAGTGAGCACGTGTAAAGTGTGTAAATTTTTTTGTAAATATTTTAAAGGTAAGATTTTTTTGCGTACACTTTTGGTGTCTTTTACAAAACTCTTGTTTTGGAAGTTACCTTTTTTATTTTCATTTTGTATTATAGCATAGTAGAAATTCCAAACAAATGCTGAAAGATATTTACATTTAACAGTATTTCTGAAAAATAACGTTTGAAAAAGTCAAAAGCAATGTGTCATAAAACGTTTAGGAAGATGCGTTAGGAGGAGAACAATGTTTCATTTCTTCCTTGTGTTCCTTCCCTATTTCAGATTAACTCTATAAGGGTAATTCCATTTATTAGCCACCAATGAGTGCACCTCATATCCTCTAATTTTATTTCTTTTTTAACTGTAAATAGACATGGACTTAAGAAGTGAAAAAAACTCCTCTTTTCTTTTCTTCCCCTATCACCTATTTATACAGGGCTACGCAAAAGTTACTATGCAGACCTAACTTAAAAAAATTGTACTTTTTTTGCTAATAAAGCTATCGACATTAAACAAACTGTTAATTGTTAAGAAAATATTTCTCTTTTAAACCATATAGGACACATTTAGTTATTTATGCCCTAAATGGTCTTTGGGAATTTTTTTAAAAATGCAATTTTTTGACAAAATTTTCTAATTTTATAAATTCATATATTCTTAAAACAACTTGCCAGCAAAATTTTTTTAATGTAGTTTGTTACCATAGATCTTACTCTATATAAAAGCAATGAAAACATTTTCAAATAATATTGGCTAAGTGTTCAAAAAAATATAATAAAAATCCATGTTTTCGAAAAATCACTATTTCCAGCCTTTTCATGGTTTAAAAAGGCTATGTTTGAGTGAGTCGATTTAAACCAATTTATGCTTATCATCACATGCACTTATTAGCATCCAATAACCATTAATAAAATTATTGTGTATTTTGCTTTTAACTGGGCTGTGGCTGGATGTACAGCCCAGCTATAAGCAAAATACACAATATGCCCACCTGACTTTCAGCCATTTCATGGTTTAAAAAGGCTATGTTTGAGTGAGGGTCGGTTTATCAATGTCCAGTTAAAGTTGCAGTTAGTTATCTGTTAGATAATTTCCATGGATACCATTGTTCTCACAACGGTCAATATGAAATTTAACTGTTAGATAGACTAACTGGAACTTAACTAGAGATTGATAAACCGGCCCTGAGTCGATTTAAACCAATTTATGCTTATCATCACACGCACTTATTGGTCTCCAATAATCATGAATAAAATTATTATGTATTTTTCTTTTAGCTGGGCTGTGGATGTATATGTCCACCTGTGACTATATCCATATTATTAACCATATATTTCGAAAAAGCGTATTGCATCTTTAAAATAACTTGACAGCCTTGAATTGACTTCTAATTCATTCTAATTAAATAAAAATATAAAATATAAAAACCACATACAGTGGCGTCGAAAATTAACTACCCATTTATTTATTTTTTAAATTAAGAAAACATAATCAAATGTACAAAAAATTAATTTAATGACTAAAAGACATACTTTCCATAAACTTTATATTTAAACAAAATAAAACAGGTATTAAATCCTAAATTTGAATTAAACCTAACTGCATATAATTAAACTGAAGAAATCATATTCTTAACTTTTACAATCACCTAAAAAACCTATTTACTATTTTTTACCTCTAAAAAGTTATATGAATCGGAAAATTTTCTTATGTGTATAATGTCTATCAAGAGGAATAAATTAACGACTTATGGCCTTTAAATGGATCGCAGCAGACTTCACCAAAAATGTTGGTAAAATTAAATAGATACTTTAATTTGCGATACCTACAAATATCGGTTACAGTTGCATCCACTCGCCATTCTATTATTTGTTTTCATCCTTAGTACAAGATTCAATCTAAATATAAAGTTTATGGAAAGTATGTCTTTTAGTCATTAAATTAATTTTTTGTACATTTGATTATGTTTTCTTAATTTAAAAAATAAATAAATGGGTAGTTAATTTTCGACGCCACTGTATGTGGTTTTTATATTTTATATTTTTATTTAGAATGAATTAGAAGTCAATTCAAGGCTGTCAAGTTATTTTAAAGATGCAATACGCTTTTTCGAAATATATGGTTAATAATATGGATATAGTCACAGGTGGACATATACATCCACAGCCCAGCTAAAAAAAAAATACATAATAATTTTATTCATGATTATTGGAGACCAATAAGTGCGTGTGATGATAAGCATAAATTGGTTTAAATCGACTCACTCAAACATAGCCTTTTTAAACCATGAAATGGCTGAAAGTCAGGTGGGCATATTGTGTATTTTGCTTATAGCTGGGCTGTACATACATCCACAGCCCAGTTAAAAGCAAAATACACAATAATTTTATTAATGGTTATTGGAGGCTAATAAGTGCATGTGATGATAAGCATAAATTGGTTTAAATCGACTCACTCAAACATAGCCCTTTTAAACCATGAAATGGCTGAAAATAGTGATTTTTCGAAAACATGGATTTTTATTATATTTTTTTGAACTCTTAGCCAATATTATTTGAAAATGTTTTCATTGCTTTTATATAGAGTAAGATCTATGGTAACAAATTACATTAAAAAAATTTTGCTGGCAAGTTGTTCTAAAAATATATGAATTTATAAAATTAGACAATTTTGCCAAAAAATTGCATTTTTAAAAAATTCCCAAAGACCATTTAGGGCATCAATAACTAAATGTGTCCTATATGGTTTAAAAGAGAAATATTTTCTTAACAATTAACAGTTTGTTTAATGTCGATAGCTTTATTAGCAAAAAAAGTACAATTTTTTAAAGTTAGGTCTGCATAGTAGCTTTTGCGTAGCCCTGTATAAATAGGTGATAGGGGGAGAAAAGAAAAGGGGAGTTTTTTTCACTTCTTGGGTCCATGTCTATTTACAGTTAAAAAAGAAATAAAATTAGAGGATATGAGGTGCACTCATTGGTGGGTAATAAATGGAATAACCCATAAGTTTTATTTCTTTAAAGTTTATTTTTGTTATATATAAACTTATAGAATTTTTTTGCAGTCTATTACACTGCTCGATCAAATTGACCTGCCTGGACAAAATATATTATATATATATATATATATTATATATATATATATATATATATATATATATATATATATAATCTGCACAAGCTGAGATCCGTTCATGATATTTTTCGTTCAAGATGAGATCCGTTTGGAAAGTCGGGATCCGAATTCGGATCTCATCTTGCATCGTGTGTATATTTTTGTCAGAGTGATCAGTGGTGTTAAATATGATTGTTTAGCAATTTTTGTCTGGATCTCATTTTTCACATATTTTTCCTTTCTTATATAAATTTACTTTAAGCGTTTCATGCAAGGTGGCGCTCCAAAACATTTTGCAGCAATGATAAATAAAGCATAAGCTGAGATCCTATCAAAGTGGCAACGTTGTGCCGCAGATGCTATAAAATGGGCGAGTAAAGACTCGTTTCTTTTTTTTTCTGTTAAACATCTCTAACTCTGTGCTTCGTTGTAAAAGGTAGGTGTTTAATTTAATATTGGATTAGCATAACTTCTAAATTGTAAATATTTTTTATTTTTGAAAGTGAATTTAATTTAATAATAAATAATAATACATATGCTTAAATAAAATAAGTTTACAAGTTTATTAGTTTATTTGTATTTAGTCCTTTTTTTAATCTTTAAAAATAACCTAATTGTAATTTAAAAATCTATTTAAAAATCTATTAATTATTAGGAAAAAGTTGTGTCAAAATAAGTAACAATAAGTAACATTTTATTTTAGATGTCGACTGTGACGAGTTTTTACGTGTTTTTTTATTTGTTTCTTCCTGCATTGGCCATTAATTATTTGCCGAGTACCGAGAATGTGGATCAACGACATATGGACCAAGCAAGGGAAATTATTCAAGATGCAACACCGGCAGGGTACACCTTGGGTGAGGTTGAAGCAATGACAACGACGGGAAGAAACCCCCATCGGTGGATTGCCACATTTACCCGAGATAACAACGATTATGAAACTGGTTGTCAGTATATTTCTGCTGTGCAAAGAGAATTTAAAAGGAGATGTCCCCAAGGAGCTGAAATAAGATGTGTGCAAGTAAAAAGTAATCCAAATGAGCGAGGTATTAAAGTGGAATTTTTAGAAAATTGTTTCTGTACAAACATTCCAAGAAGACGAAGGCGATCCTTGTGGGCCCAATGTCATGCCAGAGGGTATACACGGGAACCTGCATTGTGTAATTTTTAAATTCAATTTTATATTTTTAACCAATTTTTAATGTACCCATTTTAATGTTTTTAAATTTGTTGTAATAATTGAATCGGTGAGAAAAAGAACAGTACATGTCCAAAAATATTATTTTGACAACTCATTTTCTAAAATCAATTTAAAAGTTTAAAATGCATTTTTGTGATAAGATATCAATCATTTTACAAAATATGATTATTATATTTTATAAAATAATTGAAATATTCCCACAAAAATATATTTTGAACTATAAAACGTATTTTATGAAATAATTTGTCAAAATTTTAGCTTTTGGACTTCTTCCGTTTTATAGTTCAACATATATTTTTGTGGGAATATTTCAATTATTTTATAAAATATAATAATCATATTTTGTAAAATGATTTATATTTTCTCACAAAAATGCATTTTAAACTTTTAAATTGATTTTAGAAAATGAGTTGTTAAAATAAAATTTTTCGACTTGTACTGTTCTTATTCTCACCGATTCAAATATTATAATAATTTGTAATAATTATTATCAACACTTCCATGTTTTGTAATATTTTTTACAACGAAGTTAATAAACATGTTTAACAGAAATTTTTGTTTTTTTTATCGTAAATTAAACAAATTACAGTTACAATTTGTAGCAGTAAAATAAATAAATAAAAATATATTTTATTGTTTATTAAAAAATAATATTATTAAAAAACATTTTTATAAGATTCATACTTCCACATCGTCATGATACATGCAATAATATTAAAACCATTCCCCTCCTCAAAATAATATTCTCTTATCTAATTCAATTATAAGACTAATTTTTGTGTTATACTAACAAAGGCTGTTTGTAATTGTCTTAGAATAAATTCATCAATCAAGTTTTTCTGACACCCCTGCATTATACTTACCAAACAAAACAATTTTTTTGTATAAATTTTAGGTTAAAAAAAATTCAAGAACAAATAGGTTTAAGCATATTTTATTAAAAAGAAATATTTATATAAAATAATATATTTATATAAAAAAATAATAACATATAGGTATTTATATGGTGTCCATATTTAAGTATTACAAAATAAAAACTTAATTTAAATATTATTACATAAAAATATAAAATTGACAATATTAAAAAATAAATATGCAAAATTTAGGCGCAAAAGAAAAGGTTTATCGGACCGATAGTTACAGAGAAGTCTGGCCGATATCTTGTTTAACATAACGTGCTTAAATTAACAAACAAAAAATGCAAAACACATTTTATTTTTTAATAAGTTTAATATTGAAGTATTTTAAATTAAAAAAGGCAAAACTTTATAAAACACAACTAGGATACCAAAACTCAAAACCCCCAAAGGATTTTAAAAAGTTTGCTCGACTTTAAAAGCTATGGCCGTTTAAAGTTTGTCTCGTTGGCGTACCTAATCTGTATTACTTTGCCATTAATATTTATTTAAATGTTTTTTTAAGGAAAATTATAATTGATGATCAAATGCTGAATTTTTATAACCAATAAAACATCCAGAAAAGTCGCATTTATTAATATTTTAGATAAAAATTTTACGTTTTATCGTATTTTTATATGGTTATATGAAAAATATGACTTATTTTGTAAAATAATCATTTAATTAACAGCAAATAATTCCTTTTAAAAATAATTTAAAAATATTTTCAAAATATTCAAACAATCAATTTAAATATTAAATTTAATTTTAAATAAAAAGTTTTGAATTCAATAAGGTAAACAAATTCACACGAACTATTGCAACTAAAACGGTAAATCAAGTATTTAAGCATAATAGTAGAGTGTTAATATAAATAATATTTTTAAATATATAAGAATATTTTTATAAATGATTTTTTTGGGTAGTTTTCTAGTAGAATTGTAATATTATATTATAAATATCTATTTTCCATTTAAAATATATGTATTTTTTTTATTTTAGTTTATATTTCTAACAAAGGTTAATATTATATGATATTAAATCACATTTAGTAAAAAATTAAATCTAAATCAGTTTTGCCTTAATTACTTCATTTTTTTGACAGGGTCAGGGCTTAAAATATCACTTATGCTTTCTCCAGGAATATTGCTTGGGTCATTATGTAGAACAACAACATTTTCCATGTAAACATCAAGGATACCCAGTGTATTTAACATCTTTAAACCTAGTAGAGTAACCACTTCTCTGGCAGATTTTGGATTTATTCCCTCCCCAAAACAAAGAACTGTTGGATTGATCGACATAGATAACAAAGTATAGGATTTTTCGTTTTTTTCATTTTTCGATGTCAAATCCAAATAATTTACTTCAAATTGTTTGGAATTTGCGAATTCCAATAAAGTTGTTTGCCGTTTGACGTTCTTGTATTTTTGAATAAAAATAAAACAAAAATTATATTACTTATTGGTGAAAGGCGAAGTAAGTTAATACAGATTACGCGAACGAGTCATTCAAATGGTCATAACTTTTTGGTCTACAAAGATACCATCAACCCATCCAGACCGCATCCAGGTAATTTTTAATGTACATGAAATTGTGTAATTAAGCAGTACAAAAAGATACTTTTTTTATTTTTGAAACTTTATATTTTTTGTTTTACACTCTGATCCTCCAGTTTTACTGTAGCGATTATTTGCAAAATCTTCAGATGTATACATCCAACCCAATTATGGTTGGTATGGCGTCGACTTTTGCTAACGGTTTCACGAATAGGGTTTTTAAATCAATTTAATTTCTACACAGGGACTTTATTGTTAAGAGATCAGTTTATAAAGACAAAATAAGTTTGTTGTGCAATTGTACTTGGGGATTTTATTATCTTTATAGTATAGAAAGCCCTTGTTATTAACTCAAATGGGTCACTGGAATTGGTATGAAAAACCATAAAAATTTATAAGAGACAAAAAATAATCTACAATAAGTGATTACCTACCTGAAAAAAATACCGTTTG
The DNA here is from genome assembly GCA_921294245.1 of Brassicogethes aeneus. Lineage (NCBI taxonomy): Eukaryota > Metazoa > Arthropoda > Insecta > Coleoptera > Nitidulidae > Brassicogethes > Brassicogethes aeneus. Next base: position 3,874,770 of record OV121132.1, on the reverse strand, counting down.
GAAGTCACTGGCGCACGTACTAAAAAGAGTGGGGGTCAGTGAGTACTGTACCACCCTATTTTGATTTTTTGACAATTGTTTTTTGTTTTGTTGTCCTCAACTTTTTATGTTGAAGTAGTGTACCGAGTTTGAACTTAATATTTTATCAATTACTCGAATTATTAAAATAAATCAATTTTAAATTTCAAACTTTATCGCCCTGTATATCGAACATGAAGCTCTAAATTGAAAAATGGTATTATAAAAGTGTAATTGTTTTAACTCAAGGAATATATGGTTAAAGGATTGACCTCTTTTTTCCAGACACCCTGTATAACAATATCAAGTGTAAAAAATGTGAAAAAATATATTTTTTTGACGATCGCGAAATTATTTAAACATATAACGAAGAAAATTATTTGCTTGAAATAACAAACGGAAAACGCAAGCCACTTTTTATTTGTTTGTGGTTTTATTTGAAATGTAAAAGTACATTTGAAAATCCAATTTGTAACTTTAAAATTGTAGTAGTACCTATTTAGAATTAAAAAAGACAAATACTTTATTAATCGAACAGTTTGGAAATCAGAAGTCATATCGTCCCCTTAGTTCAACAACTAGATAACTTGAAATTTATAGTTTTGAGAAAATCCACTTTAAAGATTTAAAACGAAACAAATTACAGCTGTTAAGTAATCAAAAATATTTAACATCTATGATATTATCTGATTACTTAACAGCTGTAATTTTTTTGCGTTTTAAATCTTTAAAGTGGATTTTCTCAAAACTCGAGTTTCAAGTTATCTAGTTGTTGGGGCGATATCATATCATTGTTGACTCATGGTTAGGCGGCAACGCCATAAAAATATCCTCCAATGACAGAATAAACACTGGCAACACTGTTGGACCTCAGCTTAATGTTATAATATCAACTTATACAAGGGCGGATCTCGTCTATCACTAACTTTTTAAAGGATCTCGTGTTGTGTTATATACTTGGTGTATTATTTAATTGCAAAAAATGTTTCCCCTCTGTTGGTGTACTTGCTAACAATATTGTTTTAGTTAATTTTGTAATATTGGTTTTTTCTAATATGCTATATTTTAAGTGGATCTCAGGTTGCCTAGGGTTTATCAGGATCTCACCTTTATATGAATACGTGTATATATATATATACAAAATGTACATTTAACGAAAATTCGCCCTTATATCAACTGATCTAAGTTTGAACCAATTTGGCAACATAGCAAATTTTAAATGACAGTATAGATTTGTAGTTTATCTTTCATATACTTAAATATGTGTTTATTACATTATAAGAGTAATACATTTTTAAAATATATTATTAAATACACACATAAATACATTTATAACTGACTAAACCCTATTATAGACAAAAACTTGGTTTTAAAAGGATTGCGGCAATATAAAACATACACAATTGGGTTATGTTCGCAGTTTGCAATGTGTTCTGGTATAAGTAAATTTGCATTAGAAGGTATGAAAACGAAAATTACGGCTTAAAGCCTCTGAAAAGATTACAGAAATTTTGTTGAAGTTGGTGAAAATTTTATTTGAGTGTTTGTTAAAAGATTAATTAATTAAATTAGATAACAATATATAATAACACCATTTTAGGCATTTAGGAAAATGTTGTAGGGTGGTGACCCACCCTTAGTATTCTCTGAAAAATGTCACTTGTCTTGAAGAATTCTGTACTTATCTTACTTATATTTTTGTAATATTAAAATATCCCTAATTGAATATTATTATTTAATTACAATTTTATGCTTTTAGTTATAGGCAACTGTTTATACAGCTGTGTATTTTTGGTTGTATAATTAATATTATTTTATAATAATGTAATAATTGGGTTTAGAAGATTATTGTGAATTATCTAGTTATCCTAAATAGGTTACTTATTTAATTAATATTTGAAGTAGTGCTGTTAATCCTTAAAAAGAATTGACAGAAACTTTTACGATGCGCATGCATAAAGAAGTTTCTACGGTTTTTGGACGAGTCCATTATTTGATGATGGTGGGAAGGAGGCTCGAAAAAAAGGTTTTTCGATTGAATTATTAGGGTGTTGGCTGTTGGTGACTACACACGTGAAGCGAATATTAATAAACAGAAAAACTTCTAAAAGAATATGGTAATCTTCGTACATTGTGGTTCTTTCATATTAGAAGAATATACAGGTTAGTCTGATATTATTTATAATACATATTTTGTTGTAAATGATTGATTTACATGTTTTAATTTCTCCAACGGCTGCCATTACGCAATGCTTGTAGTCACGTACCTCAAACAAATGCCTATTTTTCTCAATTATTTATTATTTAGAAAAACATTGAATTAAACTTTGATTTATATTTTAAATGCTATAATATACATACGTTTACAAATACTACAAATTATTAGAATACATAATGTTAAACGTTATTATGAAATTATCAAATTACACACTCTTAAACTAAATTTGTATCAATATTACATTTAGTATTATTATTGTGATTGGTCCAGTTTTACAGTTTGATTAATATCTGTGTTTTCAATTGACTTATCGAGACAAGTGAAAAATAACATTATTTATTATTAGGGTTTAAGGCCCCTTGATTTATGTATATGATTTGACCATGCTCCTTGAAGATTAAATATAAAAAGTTACAACAAATAAATATGTCGCCTAAATGGCACAATAACAAATAGAGTATAGACAATGTCCAATAATAGAAATTTACATTTTTTACCAACCAGTATTTGGACACTGGCCATTTTACTGTTTGTTTTCGGAATTAAAATTAAAACTCATTAAAGTGACAATGTTTATACCATGTGGAACACATTTATACCACACACCGATCTGTACACTTTTATTGGACCCAAAATAAAGTAGTTCTACATATATTATTACCGATTGAGATATTATATCACATTACTAGACTAAATTACTAGATTAAATCCAGTTTAGGTTCAAATTAAAAATAATTATAATATTATGTTAATGAAGTAAAACCTATTTTTACGAAAAACAATATTTTTTGCTATGAAACAATTTTTTTAAACGAATTATGTCTTTATTAACCAAACTCTATTTATTTGATAATAGTTATTTTTATTACCCGCATATAGTTACTGTTTACTAACGAGCGCTATTCAACAAAGTTAAACTAAAAATCCACACATTCTAACGACTTTTAGTTTAGATTTAATTACCTCTTAAAAGGGTTATTCCTTAATAGATACACAGTAAAAAAATCAACTCTAAGCAACACTAATTAGAGTTCACACAGGTCCACACTAAATAGTGTTGTTTTATAACACTACAATTAGAGTTAATTTGTTGTAATTTTCCCCAAGTAAGCAAGTATGATTTAACACTATAGCACTAAGGATAAAGTAATTTTACACTGTATTAAAAAGTGTTAATTTACCTAAATCTGCACTTCCTGCGTAAAATCCCACTTTTGTTCAGTGTAAATTAACACTACTTTGGAAAAGTTCTAATTTTATAAAGGTACTTTTACTCTTTAGTGCAAACTGCTAGTGTAAATTAACACTATTATTTGAGTAAAACCGAAAAGGTAAATAAAGAGAAACATTTATTTGGAACAAAAATCTATGACAATTATTAAAATCGGTGCCGTTTAAAATATAATTTTATATTTGAGTCGTATGGCTGGCTTAAGCAAAATGGTTCCTTAAAACGTAAAAGTTTTAGATCATGCAATGTTTTACTGGCTGTCAACTTGTAAGCAATGAATTATCTTGAGAATTCATCAGTAATCCATTTTTCCGTTATAAAAAATTGGTGATCCCATTGGAAGAGAGACGTCAGACGGCTGTATGTTGGGGATTTACCACACGTGTACAAATTTTCCATAAAAAATCAAGTGTGTATGTATTTATACTATTAATGTTACAAGTACCCGACCTACTGCCGTAAATTATTGATATATAATATAGGTCGGCTATGGACATCCTTTTAACATATTGGTATTTATTGAGTATTAAGGCTTAAAGAAAAAGGAAGTATAATACTTACCAAAAAATAAGAATGTCCTGTTATGGATTCACCGTAATTAAAATCTAACCGAACAAAAATACCACACTTCCACAACGCGGTATCTCCGGATATGCACTGCGTAGGTAGATAGGTACCAACCAAATATTTTAAAACGCATTTTTAAACGCGGTTATTACCAGTTTTTTCAGTCTATATTGCCACTATTGGTGTAACTTAACTTTAATTGTGATACAATGTGCACTAGTAGTGTAAAGAAAAAAAGCTCTTATTAACATCAAAACAGACAAAGAAATTGGCATGCACTGTAGTGTACATTTTGTCACTATTTATCACATTAAGGGATAATAAACACTCGCATTAAGTTTTTCTACCCTTTTGATTTATTTTAATGATAAATAGTGCGAATGTACCAATGAATAATGTTCATATTCTTTAAATGTGTTTAATAAAGTTAATAAGCACTAAATGCTACCTACTGTATTTTGTAGTGCAACTTTTACACTTACAAATCAACTCTAATATATTTACCCCTACACTAAAAATTTACATGTACTGTGTATAGAGTAACTTTAAACATATTATTACAAACCAAAAAATATGTTTTTAGTTTACAAACCATACTTATTTTACGACGCAAGCATGCACAAAAGGTGAACTTGTGTTTGACATATTGGCAATAATCTCGAGGCATGCAGAAAGAGCGCACAGCGGCGCAGTTAAGATTGTTTGTCATCAGCGTTGTCGATGAAAGCAGGAGTGCACTTCCCATCAAATCTCGAAGACAGGACAAGCGCGACAATCCGCGAATGAGACGCGAGATGACAGAGCCATCCGTTGCCGCGCGATCGATATCAGCAACGTAACACACGTAACACGGCACTGGCAACAAAGACTTCTCGTCGACGGTAACTGCTCTCGAGCCTTCATCACACGTCTTCGTGAAAAGTAAAAAATTGTCGCGATCTACGGAGGGAAGTCTAAAAGTCACCAGAAAAGAGAAGTTACACTACAAAATACACTAAGTAGCATTTAGTGCTTATTAACTTTATTAAACACATTTAAAGAATATGAACATTATTCATTGGTACATTCACACTATTTATTATTAAAATAATTCAAAAGGGTAGAAAAACTTAATGCGAGTGTTTATTACCCCTTAATGTGTTAAATAGTGACAAAATGTACACTACAGTGCATGCCAATTTCTTTGTCTTTTTTGATGTTACTAAGAGCTCTTTTTTCTTTACACTACTAGTGCACATTGTATCACAATTAAAGTTAAATTACACCAATAGTGGCAAAATAGACTGAAAAAACTGGTAATAACCGAAATGCGTTTTAAAATGTTTGGTTGGTACCTATCTACCTATGCAGTGCATATCCGGAGATACCGCGTTGTGGAAGTGTGGCATTTTTGTTCAGTTAGATTTTAATTACGGCGAATCCATAAGGGGACATTCTTATTTTTTGGTAAGTATTATACTTCCTTTTTCTTTAAGCCTTAATACTCAATAAATACCAATATGTTAAAAGGATGTCCATACCCGACCTATATTATATATCAATAATTTACGGCAGTAGGTCGGGTACTTGTAACACTAATAACACTGTGCAACACAAAAAATGAACTGGGATCAAATCCGAAAAAATCGAATCTAGGCAACCCCCAAAACAAATCCTTTAAGGGGTTTTACCAGTTTAGCTCGAATAATGGAGATATATAAAAGCCCCTAGAACTTAAAAAATATGAATTTTATAGAAAAATGTTCGGACACGTCGATTTTTATTTTATATCACGCAATTATCAGTTAATTTTGAAATTTTTATTTTTTCACAGATTCTCCCCCAGCCACCTCACTTTTTTTTTTAAAGAAAACCGACCCTTTGTTATACCTTAAATAACAGGTAATGTACTCTCTTAAAATGAATTAGTCAAAAGTAACTAATTTAATAGTTAACCATGGAATACCATGGTATCCCAAAATTTAACAGCCAATTCTTATGTAAAATTTTCTCCTGAATCCGAAAAAGTCGTCAAAAGTTAAAAAAAATGGAACAGTTTTTGAGATATAGTCAATTTTCCATTTAATATGGAATTGACTATATCTCAAAAACTGTTCAACTTTTTTAAATTTTGACGGTATTTTCTGATTCAGGGGAAAATTTTACATAAGGATTGGCTGTTAAATTTTGGGATACCATGGTATTCCATGGTTAACCATGGCACAAGTGAAAAAGAAGTCACTATTAACTATTAAATTAGTTACTTTTGACTAATTCATTTACATACATTACCTGTTATTTAAGGTATAACAAAGGGTCGGTTTTCTTTAAAAAAAAGTGGGGTGGCTGGGGGTGAATCTGTAAAAAAATAAAAATTTCAAAATCAACTGAAAATTGCTTCATATAAAATAAAAATCGACGTGTCCGAGCATTTTTCTATAAAATTCATGTATTTTTTAAGTTCTAGGGGCTTTTATATATCTCCATTATTCGAGCTAAACTAGCAAAACCCATTTAAAGATTAGTTTTGGGTGATTCGATTTTTCCACATTTCATCCCAGTTCAAATTGTAAGGTCAAAATTTGTATACTTTTTATTTTCAAGCGTAATGGTTGTTATATTAACCTTTACCTACATTCTTATTAATATTATGGAAAATTTGTACACGTGTGGTAAATCCCCGATATACAGCCGCCTGACGCCTCTCTACCAATGGGATCACCCATTTTTTATAACAGAAAAATGGATTACTGATGAATTCTCAAGATAATTCATTGCTTACAAGTTGACAGCCAGTAAAACATTGCATTGATCTAAAACTTTTACGTTTTAAGGAACCGTTTTGCTTAGCCAGCCATACGACTCAAATATAAAATTATATTTTAAAAGGCACCGATTTTAATAATTGTCATATATTTTTGTTCCAAATAAAGGTTTCTCTTTATTACCTTTTCTTTTTATTCACTACCACCAATAGGTTTTACTCAAATAATAGTGTTAATTTACACTAGAAGTTTGCACTAAAATAGTTAAAGTACCTTTCTAAAATTAGAACCTTTCCAAAGTAGTGTTAATTTACACTGAACAAAAGTGGGATTTAACCCAGGAAGTGTAGAAGTACACGATTTTAGGTAAATTAACACTTTTTAATACAGTGTAAAATTACTTTATCCTCAGTGCTATAGTATTAAATCTTACTTGCTTACTTGGGGAAAATTACACTACAAATTAACTTTAATTGTAGTGTTATAAAACAACACTATTTAGTGTGGACCTGTGTGAACTCTAATTCGTGTGGCTTAGAGTTGATTTTTTTTACTGTGTACTGTGCCTGTTTTTGCTTTTTCGAGCAAAACGTGGTGTATTTTTTATTTTCTTATAAAATGCCTTTTAAACTTGTATTATTGGCAAAAACTGTTAATAATACCACGTGGTGGCGGCACTAGCGATACTTCTTTAGCGTAGTAGTAGTAGTAGTGCTAGGCGTGGGTATCTAGAATATAATAGTTATTTATATCATTAGGTTAAGAAGCACAAAAGCGAAGCACAAAAAGGCACTTCTTGGCCGAATGGCATACAACATTTTATCTTCAAAGCACTTTATATAGGTCAATTTAATTCAACATCAAAGCGGCCTAACCTCACTTTTTTAGAATCTCATATATTTATTAGCTAAAGATTACATTAAATGTACAATAATTATTATTGCTTTCAGAAGCAGTAATAGTTTGACAATACCTAGCTACATGATTTAAGTAGAAATAGATTTTTGCTATCTATTACATTGAATTCAATTAATTGTTTAATAAATAGGTAGGTATCTAATTTCAATTTTTTGTATTTTTATTTAAAAAATAGGTAGTTTGGAATGTTTAGGCTGTGTTTAACATTTAATTTCATTGAAAACTGTAACCGTCATTTTGACAGTTACTCATTGATTTTATTTTATTAGTTTTTGTACATCTATAACGGTATAGATGTGAACTATTAAGTGGTTTATTTTTAGTTTGACTTAATGTTAAGTATATTTTTAATAAGGATTTTTGTTTAGTTGCCTCTTTTCAAAAGAATTTAATTATTTGTATTATTTTGTTTATTACCTGGTTTTGATAATATGCAACCCAGAACACTCTTCATTTGTTTTTCGTTTTCTCGACGACATTTACGACATCTTGGCAACATTGTGTTTTTTTTGTTTAAATAATCTTCGACGCACTTAACAAAGTTTACGAGTCTCTTTTCCGTTTTAACACTGAAGCCGTTTAGTTGGGAGTAAGCGTTGGCTTAAAATTTGGATAGAATTCCAAAGATGTGTAGTAATTCTCCTGGTATAATGGCTCAGGGCCGGTTAAAGCATTAATTGTGTTATATGAAAGCTTTAGGTGAGTTGATAACTCTTAAAATAGTGGTCTCCATTTTAGGTGTTCGTGATTTTCCAACGTACTTTTTGTTGACCTAGTCCTTGAATGGTCTTTAATTGTAAAACTCCTTAAAATAAGGGTAAGCTAAAGTCAACGGATTTTGTAGGGTGCTAAAGCGGGTTCGTATTTCTTTTTAGGGTTTTTAAGATGGAGTATAGTTTTTTTATGGGATTTATGCAGTTTTTGCTCGGGATTTTTTGGTTGGTTTAACCATGTTTGTGGAACCCAATAGGGTTATGTTAACTATTTTCATGAAAAACTATGATGACAATTTGACATGCTAGGAGATTTCAACATCAAAAGCCTACCATCTACCAGATTTTGAATATTAATGTTAACGTGCACTACTGTAGTGTAACACTCCTTATAGTTTGTGTACTTTTGAGTTGAGAATTCAACATAGTCTTCAACTTGTAAATTGTAATCATTTTAAATATATTTTTTTTGTATCATCAATAATATTTTATCAGTTAATTTAGTCTATAAGACTTTGGTTTTTGTAAACCATATATGGCCATATAAGGGTGCACCAAAATTATAGATCAAACAAATATTTAATATTACATGAAAAGTGATCACTGCAACATCGGTGTAACAAATATAACTGATTTATATTTTTTAAACTTGACTTTTAATAACCACCCTTAATCTTTAGTAAGATTGTGTCTGACTTACTTGGATTTTAACAACTGGCCATAATAAGACACTGGCGCCCAATTTTAATTTGCCTTTATTTAAATTTAGTAAATATATTTGTATGCACGTAAGTATTGAAAAACAACATTTGCCCATCGACCTATCTCTCCGCTGAAAAGCTGCCTTTCGCCATAGCCCTCGAGTTGAGGTTACAAAACTTAAAGCAAATTAAAACTTAAAGATAATTTAAATCGTAGAAAAAGAATCGTGCGTTTTCTTGGTTGCCTAACCTCACTTTTTGTTTTATTATTCATATTTAATTTTACAATAATTTAATGAAAAATATTAAACATTAACAGTAAAACAAACAAATTAGTGCTTATTATAAATAAATTAAACCAGTTTAGTACGTTAATTTCTTAGAAAAGGATTAATTTGTCAAAACAATACTCCTAGCGAGAAAAAATCGAACTAATTACTTGCCTCATAAAAGTTTTTATCGGCCTAGGCCATAACAAGGTATTTCTTTATCGAATGTTGACAACAATAAAGTTTAAATTATAGACCGCGTGGAGATAAAAAAATTAAGTATCTTCTGACATTTGTGTCAAAAAAGTTTTCTTAGATAAATTTATCATATTGGTTGTAAAATTGCTAAAAATTACTTTATTTAAATGCATAATATATAAATATATTTATCTGTCACTCGACGTCAAACGTCAGAATAATCTGGTACGCTTCGGTAGGCAGAAAAATGGCAGTGTCGTCTCGTCTTTCGGGGACGAAACGGATGGGAATTTGTTAGGCAAATGAGAGAACGTCCCCGGAAGTTGTTGGCGGGTAAAGGGGCGAAAAAGTGCCGGCAAACGCTTCGCACCGTCGTAAACAGATTTCCATATTTCCAAGTCCGATGTTTTTGCCGAACATATATTCATATCGTCAAGTGGAAACTTCACGACTCTCGCCAGCTGGCGTGTTGATATAACCTTAAGTTTATAGCACAGCCAGTTGGCCTTTTAAAAAATAACACAATAAATATATTTTTCTACTCCCACCTTTAAAACGCCCTTTATCGTACATGTTTCCATGACACTAAGTGATCTTTTAAATACACATTGACAAGTTGTGGCTTTAAGGCGCTTTAGTCACGGGCTGAAGTTAGTTTTAAGTTAGTTGACAGTTGTCAAATGTCATACAATCGTTAAAATAAAGTGCCTTTCTTCTAAAATAATACTAAATGTGAAAATTATCTCAACACAAAAGTACAAAAGTATTAAATAGTTTCTTAACGCCAATATATGAAAAGTTTATATGAACATTGTACTGACCTTTTAATTTCGCCGGCAGTAAACTATAACTTAAATTCGGGCACGGACTCCACTGTAAAGTCCTCATAAAACATTTTCTTTACTTTCACTGTGAAAAACTGTCAATTTTCAATAGACATTTCGATTTATAACCTTTATAATTGTGTTTATAAAATGTAAAAATGTGACATTTGACAGTTTCCCCTGTTGTTTCATAGATGGCGCTCTATACAAATTTTTGATTTAAATCAATTTAAAAAAATAATAAGTTTTTGTCGTAGAAAAAGTATAGTATGCACCTCGTTTATAAACTTTTCTATACACTCATTAATTTAAGCACTCGCTCGCAAGCTCGCTCGTGCCTAAATTAATTTCATGTATAAAATGGCGTTTATCAAACTTGATACATAATATACTATTTTCTAGTCCCAACTTTAAAATGCCCAATATCGTACATGTTTCCATGACACTAAGTGACCTTTTACATACACATTGTCGTTGTGACTTATGGCGCTTTAGTCACGGGCTGAAGTTAGTTGACAGTTCTAAAATGTCATACAATCGTTAAAATAAAGTTTTATGTGTATAGTAAAATTAAAAGAAAACGACCTACACGACATCAATCAGCTGATCGGAAACGGTTGTCAATGTGATGCTAAAATCATTGCATCAAGTGAAAGTGGTAGTGCAACTACAGGGCGATAGATGGCGTTTACATGAAAATACCATAGGATACCTAGAATACCAAAATGTCAAAATTTCAAAACCCAGAAATTTTGCCATCCAAAGTCAGTCTCTGGTATATATAATTATTTTATGTATACAACATATATTTTGTTAAATATTCTAATATTTAATTAATAATAATCCTATTTACATCTCTAACAGCTGTTAAAGGTAACAAAGGTCCATTATTATTCCGTTCTGCCTCAAAATAGCGTATTAAGGATGATACCAACTCTTAAATCCGAATATTTAAATGCTTCGGCATTTTTAATATCGTCATTTTATTAAGCAAAATTTTAATCTAAACATGACAACATTGCAATTGCTGCCAACTAAAGTTGTTTAAAATGCCTTAAAATATTTAATTAAAGACTTCGTTTTATACATTTAGTGTGCAAAATTATTTTATCTACGCCAGTGAGATAAGAACTTCTTATCCCACTCATTTTGAGTAAGATAAGAAGTTCATTAACGCAAGCGTTTTTGTCTGTTTTTAACCAATCAAATAAAAAAGTCAAAATGTCAAAATTAAATTAATTAAGTCAAAAGACCAAAATAATTACCGTTTATTTTTTCATTTAGAGGCGTAGATAAAAATTTGTACAATATACGTGTGATAACGCTTTATTAACGTACTTTTGCAATTTCGCATGCGTACGTTAATAAAGCTCTTATCCCACTTATATCGTAAATAACTATTATTATTTATTATTATTAAATTGTTTCATTTTAAATTTTCTATACATATTATAACTGTGTTTCAAAGGTAAATATTATACTTTTACATAACACGTATTTTGTTTAAGGTAGCTTTGTTGATTATAATGCTCATATTTATAACATTGTATGTATAAAGAGTTAGGTTATGTCCACTTGTTGAATACTAGTTTTAAACTTAATTGGGTAACATTAGACAATTAAATGTCATCTTAGATTGGGTTTATTGCATGATACAAACATCGGGTACATTTTACCCGGTACAATACCCTTAATTGTGCAATTGTTCGCCAGTCGAGAATTAGTGGCCCTATTTTGAAAACTAGTAAATGATCGAACCGAAAGCCTTGCAAATTTAATTTAAGTAATTTTTTAGATAATATAAACTTTTCTTTGCACTCGATCGTAAGCTCGCTCGTAAATTAAATTTGTTACTAAAATGGCGTTCATAATATTTCTGCAGAGTATATTACGTAGTTTTTTATTTAAGGAAATAATTATTTCGTAGCATTTTAAACAAAAAAAAATGACAAGAACAAAATCAATTAATTAATATGACACTAAACTAATGGATCCTCTTACACACCCCTGTATAATGCGTAAATACGTTTTTGTTCTTTTCGTTATTGTTGTTGATTTAAGCTCATTAATATTAAGGATCCTTTAGTTTGAAGATAAGGGATGAAAAAAGCAGCAGGGTGCCATCGGCAACAGAAAGCAGTGTTGCCATTTTACTATTTTTTCACTAAATCTCACATTTTCATTTTTTTCTTTAACCAACTGCGCGACGAGTTTTTTGGGCAGTGTCACACAAAAACTGCTTTAAAATGTTTGGTTTAATTGGGGAATTAGACTTGGCAACACTGTCGGGGAGTGAGAGTGGAACGTGTGTGTCTGTGCAGGAAACAGAACAATGGAGCATCGCGGTGGCGCGCCGTTTTCGTATCGGCTTCCGGCGATATTAGCTGCTCCTGATTTATGGCAGGTCACAAAGTGCGAAATAAGAAAAAGAAATGGTAAAAGTGGCATCTCGTTCGTGAAATGCCGGTGGATATATCCGAGACTGTTTGACATAAATTTAAATATTTTTCTTTTCATTTTTTTTGTTTATATGATTTTGTATTATTTTTTTATTGACCTTATACGCTAAAGAAGTATCGGGTTTTCGCAACGCGCGCGCCATCTGGTGGACTTCAAAAGCATTGCGTGAATTTAAGAATTGTCAACAATACATTTAAAGCATACGGACTGTACATCATTTTTAAATAAATAGGTAGTTTTTCACAAAAGAGAGGAAGGCAGAAGTCTTACTCGACAAATTTTGTTCAATTGCACAGCTAAATCGCCCACGTTATTTGTGTTTTACGTTGCAAGGAAAAAACTAAAAAACTGGTTTAGTACTCGATTTCGATTGATTATTATTTATATTATTATTATTTATATAGTTACGTTAGTGTGTGTATTTTATCTAAGGGATCATGGTGATATATTGTGTTTTTAATTGTAAATAAAATTCAAGAACTAAATCGTGGCATTTTCATGTTTTGCCAAAGGATCCAATTCGGTAAGTACATTTGTTGGTGCAGAATTAACTAATGATAACTTAACCCAATATAATTTAAATTTAAGTTTGACATTTTTAAGAAATTGATACAAAATAATTTTTGCACAAACATAACCTTAAAATCAACCTTTTTTATATTTGAGTTCTCTAAAAAATGCCGAAAAACAAAATATACCTACGAATTCATGACAACAAAATATTATATATAATACATAATATAATGGTATTTTACCGTTGAGTGGAGACTTATTCAACTCCTTTAATAATGCTAAATGCTGTTTAAATTTCAACGACTTTTACTGATTTGAAATGTTTACACTTTTCACGTTAATCATTACTAAAATGTGTATTTATTGTATCTAATAGATACAATTTATATTTACAGGGACTGAAATTTATTTCTTCATTCGGATTAACACTGTTTATTGGAAAACCGGTAAAAACTCAACTCAGGATTTCCTATCGAAATACACCCAACAACACAACAAATCGAGCCACGGTTTTTTTTTCGATATTTTTTAAGACTTTACGGCTTTATTCTCAAAAACACTCGTTTGTAACACACGCGTTTGACAGCCAATTATCAAAAGTTGTACTTTTGTTAAGATGATAACAGCCGAGTGGTGGCGCTACTAGCGATACTTCTTTAGCGTATTAAACCTGAGTATTAAGAGGGAACAGTAAAACGTTCAAGTCAAAATCTTAAGTTTAAGTTAAGCATATTATAATTATTAGTAATTAATAAAGTTTCGAAATATACATTGCGTAATATTAACCCCTCTTACCTTATCGCCAAGAAACCGTCCAAGTTTGCAATTAAAATCCTTATAAAGTTCATCTAAGATTGAGATCTTTACCCAAGTTTACTTAATGTCAGCGAGTAAAGCAAAACAAAATACACGTAAATTGTGACATTAAAAATTTACGACGTACATTAGCTCTCTTTAAGCCAAAGAAGAATCGGGATTTCGCAACGCGCGCGCCATCTGGTGAACTTCGAATGCATTGCGTGAATTTAAAAATTGTCAAAAATACATTTAAAGCATACGAACTGCACTTAATTTTTCGTATATGGGTGATTCCACAAAAGTTGGGCAACTTTTGACCTCATTTTGTTTATATAATTTTGGAAGAAAATTATAATAAATATACTGTTGCAGACCGGGCCCGTCACTTTTTCAAACAGTTTCTGAAATATCTGTGTTTTCTAAATTTGAATGCAAGGGAAGTGACGAGTATACCAGGGTACTAATTAAATACATAATTTATTAAAATATATAAGATTTATTGCAACTTTGAGCATATTATACATTAAATATCTTAAAATCAAATTATACCACACATCAGTGGCGGCTGGTGGATTTTGGGTATACCGATATCTAAATTCTTAGATATGGGACCCACACCAAATTTATATGAGTTTATAATGACATTAAATAAACAAGTTCTGCGCAAGCAGAATTTAAATTGAAGTTTGCGAAAAAAAGATAACCGAAACATCGAACATGGAACTGACGACACAGTACTGATGAATGGGATACGAATTTGAGATTATAATTCGGAATTAAGTATTTTACTGATATTTTTTATTAGTGGATGCTACTTATCAACAAATCACATATAGCCTTATATAAATTACAATGAAATATATATACGTAAGAAAATAACCACTCACCACAGTACTGACATTTTGACGAACTATACGTGCATTCACCACAACTTCGCCGCTATTTTTTTCAAGATGACTGTCGTGCAAAGGGCGGGCTCTGTAGGTAAGTATTTACCAACACTTGAGTTAAAACGGAGACTTGACGTTTAAACTTCAATATTTCGCAGGAATTTTGAATTTTAACATTGGACATAGAACTGACGGGTAAAAGTGAGTACAAAGATTATCAATTTTTTAAAAATTGCTATTATTCCAATCTATGATAAAATATGAAAAATACATTATTTTATGTTTTATAGTTTGTAGTGAAATTGAAAAATTGAATATATTTTAAAATAAAATCACTCAAATATTTGATTCAGGAGTTGTGACACGCCAAGGTACTAATGTTTTGAATATTTATTATGTTTTTCTACAAACGTGCTTTTGAAAAAAATACATTAAAATTGGGTGGACAAGTTAAAAAAAACTGGATCTTTTGTAATATACTAAAATATTTACAAAAAATATTAAAATACCTACTATATTGACTGATGACATCAAGTTGTCCAACTTTTGTAGAATCACCTATATAATACCACTGGTGTATTTTTTTATACGAATGTTTTTTTCTTGGAAATTTCTCAAGTGGTATTAAGACCACTTGCTAGGCAGCTGAATATTAAAAGTTGTGGTGATATCCAAACCTTTGAGGGAAAATAATCAATCGTACTATACACGTGTTATTAACATCTCAAAATTTAGATTTTGCCATATACGCTAAAGAAGTATCGCTAGTAGCGCCACCACTCGGCTGTTACCATCGAAACAAAAGTAAAACTTTTGATAATCAGCTGTCAAACGCGTGTGTTACAAACGAGTGTTTTTAAGAATAAAGCCGGAAAATATTAAAAAATATCGAAATAAAAAACCGTGCCACAATTTGTTGCGTTGTTGGGTGTAATTCGAGAGGAAATCCTGGGTTGAGTTTTTATCGGTTTTCCAATAAACAGTGTTAATCAGAATATTAGATACAATAAATACACATTTTAGTAATGATTAACGTGAAAAGTGTCAAATCTAAATATTATGTAATATTATGTTGCCATGAATTCGTAGGTATATTTTGTTGTTTAAAATGCAGTTGTCGGCGTTTTTTTAAAGAACTCAAATATAAAAATGGTTGATTTTAAGGTTATGTTTGTGCAAAAATTATTTTTTACTAATTTCTTAAAAATGTCCAAACTTAAATATAAATTATATTAGGTAAAGTTATCATTAGTTAATTCTGCACCAACAAATGTACTTACTGAATTGGATCCTTTGACAAAACTTGAAAATGCAACGATTTAGTTCTGGAATTTTATTTACAATTAAAAACACAATAATTCACCATGATCCCTTTGATAAAATACACACACTAACGTAACTATATAAGCATTTAAGCGTTGAGTTTCTTAATCAATGATATAAAGAATAATCAATCGAAATCGAGTACTAAACCAGTTTTTTAGTTTTTTTCTTGCAACGTAAAACACAAATAGCGTGCGCGATTTAGCTGTGCATTTGAACAAAATTTGTCGAGTCAGACTTCTGCCTTCCTCTTTTGTAAAAAAAAACTACCTATTTATTAAAAAAATGTTGTACAGTTCGTATGCTTTAAATGTATTGTTGACAATTCTTAAATTCACGCAATGCTATCGAAGTCTTTAAAAATTAGATTTAACCTTATTTATAAAAATTATAAAGACCGAATTTGTCTTACTTTTATTTTCGTTGGTTACAAATCAATGTTTTCGCCATTGTACAATTTATTTGTTTTCCGAAATAAAAAATTGTGTAATTAAAATTTCCTTTCTACATTAAATTTTCCGCATTCGTTGACTGCACGTTTATTTGATTTCAGAGCGTATCGAGAGCATGCAGGGTTTCATATTGAGTTCCAATTTCAATCTGCCTTTAATCCGGTTTTCTTTTGTTAATGCGCTGTTGCCAATTTGAACCCTTTCAAAAAACAAATAAAAAAATATTCGTTTGTGTTCGATTTTTGTTTAATTACTTTCGCACTGTGTGATCTTCCATCAAATGACATATGACATTTTTTTTCTTCAAAAGATAGAGCTTTGCGAGGGTACTACAAACATTTTTTTTTAATAAATACCGAGTTGTCAAAATGAAACACACAGTACTTATTTAGAGATTTTTCTTACCTTAAAATTACAAAATTAGATGATTTATTATGTTATACATACATATATTAACCTACCTTTGATTTAAATTTCATTAAATGCAGTATTTATATTCCTAAATTCTAAAACCAACCATTGTTATTGCGATACTATAAAAATTAATTAACTTTTAACACTTATAAGCGGTAACAGTATAATAGTTATTTTCCTAACAAGAGCGCAAAGTTACTTTTTTTCGCACGCTACTGCGTAAGTGCGGAAAAATTACTTTGCGCATGTGTTAGGAACAATATTTTTTTTACTAGCAAAATTAGATATTATGTTTATTATGATACAATGATTATTAAATTAATTTTTATTAATGTTTATTACAAAGGAACAATTTTTAATATTTTCTAAATTAATTGTAGAACAGGTTTCATTCAACTGGTGACTTGTTGTATTATTTAATAAAGTTTGGATTAACTCAGAAGAGCAGTTGTTATGTTCAATATTTTATTTGATATTTTTTTTTGGGTCATTGATTTTTCTATGTAGCTCTCGGCGACAGCCGTTAATTTCCAGCCTCCAAGTCGCTTAACATTGGAAATTCCTTCCCCAAAATCGGCTAATATGGTAGCGGAGGATCTACGGAAACTATGACCTGTGTACTCCTCAGGATTTTTTAGTTTTAGATATGCAGCTATTTGTGCAGGCATTTTACCAAATGTTTTAATTCCTACACATTGGGTAGTGCATGCTCTTCTTTTATAATTGACAAAAAATCGCTTGTGTGGGGTATTTGGTTTTCGCAAATTTGAATATTTTCGAAACAGTTGTAAGTAATGACCATTATTGATTTCATCAGATATCACAAAGATTCTTGATATGTAATTTTTACTGTCCGAAATTTTCATGATTACCAAATTTTCTCTATATCAGCAATCATTACCTTTAAGAGCTTTTCTCGCCTACAAGCACCAGCGAACCCAAAAATAGTGGCAACTTTTATTTAAAAGGTAAATTTCTTTAATGAATCTTGAAATGTCAATGTACCAAAAATTTTGGAATTTTTTGGTCGGTATCCCATATTTTCCTTTTTTAAATATAGACTCAAAATCCAAATTTTTATTAACATTTAGGACACTTTTTAACATGGAGTACTTACTCCACATAGTATTTGGCTGATATGATTTTCTTAAATCCGCAAAATAGGCCAGAAACTCTTCTTCCTTGAAACTTTTTGTCCCTTTGTTGTTGCACCAGTTTTCAAAATGTTTAAATTATTCCTCATATTTTTGACAGGATTTCGCTGGTAATAAATTCACATTTACAGTATTTGCTGCCTCCAGAATGTCATATGGTAGCTCTTCTTCCAAAATGTTCATTTCAATTTCGCGAAAAATCTACAATATATTATGACGTTTAACTTTGTTTGACCCTTATTGACATGAAAACCAAGTAACTAACTTAATTATATTTTATATAAAATCAACATACTTGCGTACATTTTAATAGCAAATGCGTAGTCACGTGGTGGGACTTTGAGGTGTAGAGCATAGTACATATGTAATTTAGTGCGATATATTGGACTGTCGTGTGTAATTTATTCCACGTTAATGCTTCGACTTTGTTATAGAAACAGAATGCATAATCCAAATGTTGGTATAAAGCCTACACAGTATCGGTAAAATAATGAGGATTTTTATTCATAAGTCAAAGCACAGGGGAGTTGTTTTTAAATTAGTATTTTTTTGTGTTTTTATCTTTACATATAGGATATGTGGTATGGTAAAATCATACAGTTTCTAATAAAACATCATCATAAAAATTATTATTGATGGGACCCAGGAAAATCTTGTCCACATATTAAGTACAATTTAGAAGCGGAACACAATTAAACCAAATAATCAAATTGATCAAGTTAACAATTCTCAAACTTATAACGAGCATCAACTTTAAAGGAACATAACTTTGACTATGTCACAAGTACAAGTAGTTTCATACGTATAATGCAATAATGTGTCATAAACCCAGCCATAGAAGCCAGACTATTGTCTGATGCGAACGTTCTATTCAGCTAGTGCATCACTGAGTTACCTAAACAATGATTTTAACTAGACAACAGTCCTCAGTATATTTTGTTATGAATAAAAGATTAATGAATTAAACAAAATATAATATATTTAAAGCCTAATTATACAAAGACACACAGAAAAAACGCTTTGATATAGTCAATAAAAATGCTATAATTGATTTTTTCATTTCTCCAATAAAAGTTAAAGTTTATTCAATCAAATATGTTTGGATAAATTGAGTATAAGGGATTGATATTATTACAAATATTATATTTAGCCCATAACAAAATATTATCAAGTTAAAATTACTTGTTATAGAGTGAATGACTCTTTAGATTTAAACCTAATGGAAATGTGTACTTCCTTGAAATGATTGTATTCAAAGTTTATCTGATCAAGGTAAAATTAACAATAGGTTTTTAATTAAATGGGTCATTTTCAAGAAACACCCGCTTTCAGGAAAATGAAGATCAAAATATTTTTTTTGCTTAAATTGACTTTTGGTTGGATTTTTATAAATGTTTATAGTTTTGTTTACTTACATTTAAGACAGGCAGTGCACTTTAAATTTTTTTTTACGTTTTTTTCAGAAAAATCTTTATATATCTCCACTGTGTTACCAGTTTAAAATACAAAATTTAATTCAATAAAAAAAGTTTTTATAAAAATAATAATAACTTTTTATTTTTTATTAAAAATTGTATGCTTTTTTTTAATATGTTTTACTTTTACTTTTCCGATTCCATTAATATTTTCTTTTAGTCACTGTATTAGTGAATTAAACTCTAATTTATAAACACGTATTACCAAGTGATAGTGTATAAAAATCATTTTAAGTATTTTTTTTAACAAAAACAAAAAAAAGTAACGAAATAGACATTGGTATCACAACGGACAGGGGTACACAAAGGACTTAATCAGATAACGTAAAAAAGAAACTATATAGGGTGGTACGATTTTAGAGTAATGCATAAACAAAATCCCTTGTAGTGGTGCTCACTTGCAGAATAACAACTTAGATTTCTAAATTGTAGACACCCTTTTTCTTTGACTATAAGCTGGTGAAGGTCCCTTTTAGTACTTTTATATTGCGTGGAATTTTTCCTTGGATGTAATCTATATCATGAGTTGTAATTACAAATAATTTTAAATTGGTTAATCATAAACTACTTTTAATAAAAGCGTCGTTAAATATCCACTTTGTTGTCAAAAAATTCTATTGCGTTACCCTAAATTCCATTGCGTTACCATAAGGTAACATAGTGGACTCGGTAACGCAGTGGACAAAGTTTTGTAAAACCATATTTAAAAAATAATAATAAGACATTATAGTCATTAATTACTCTCAATGAGCTTTAGTGCCCTAAAATAAACATAAACATGAAAAATAGTATTTTTTCTTACCTTATTTTTATTATTTTTTTGAGTAACTTAGCGGACAAACAATTATTACATTCCGATATCTTCTTCCCGATTGAATAAATAAATTCAGCTGGGTAATGTGTACGTCCGAACATCATTTGTTGATCACGTGAATACCAAAAAAGTTGCCATATATATGTTTTTTTTTTAATATTCTATCGGTAACGCGACGGATGTAACGCAACGAAAAAAATGTCTGGGACATGAGTCAAATTTAAAAAAAGTAGATTAAAATTAATTATTTTATATATAAATTGTTTACTGTATTAACTAAGGATGTTATGGATTGCTATAAAGCAACACAAAGTTCTGGTTATTCAATATTCAAAAAAAACATGTATGTAAGTTTTATAAAACGCTAATGGGACATGCGAAAATGTGTGTTTCACAAGTTTCAAAATTAAAAAAAAATTATTCTGAAATAACTAAACAAAAATTTTCTGAAAGAGTTTACTAAGGTCTTGTTAGGCTTTCACTTGGTTTTTAAATCAATAAGATCCGATAATTTTTAACAAAGTTATTGGAATTCAAACTTACGGACAGCGGAAGGCGGGTGTTTTTTGAAAACGACCCATACAACTAATATTTGCACAAGAATATACATATTAATCAATTAGAGATTTGATTGCATTTAATGTAGCCGTTTATTAGAAACCATGCCAATGATATTTTTTATTTTTATTGCAAATACAGTACACCATTGGCTCAATGGTTAACCCATTCACAATATAAAAGATATTCTCTGTGCAGAACTCACAAATTCACCTATACAATTCGATGTAATCCCGTAACTATCGCTTTATAATGCAAAGTACAGTGTCAATGGACCTCTGAAATACAGTCGGACTTTTAAAGGGACCGTGCTCCCCCCTGACGCCCCCCCCATACCCCCCACGCGTCATCAAAAGCACGACGGCTTTTACTGCGGCCTGCAAAACCGACTCAAACAGTTCTAACTCTTATTTTAACAACACCTTGCCAAACGAATTACATTAAACTGAAAAAACTATTTGCCAAAGGTAAAATGAGTAGAATTTCATAAAATGTGTGAAATAGTATATTGTTTACCGAGGGTGGTAAACACTATACTTTTTGTAGAGTGGTGCTAATTATTAATTAACTTTTGGAAAATTAAAAAAAGTAAAATTTAATTCAAAACTGACGCACAGTGGTCTGAGAGGTAAATTTACGTGGAAAAATATTCTTTAAATATATTTCCCAAGACGTGTGTTTTTTATGTTTTTAAGGGTGCTTAATTTACTTCTGATATAAATTTTTTTCAAATATATTTGGTATTGAGGGGGCTTAGTCTAGCCAAATAATATAAAATGATTTTTTTTAATATTTGTGTATTTTTTGTTTTTTTTTTCATGTTTTATATTTAATAATTTATTTATTAAATAAATAAATGTTTATAGATCGTACCAGGAGGCTATCTCCAATGTTGGCGATTGCAACATGGCGCAAGCATAATTTTTTATCATGAAAAACCGAAAAACCATTACCTTCAAAGTATCAAAAATATATTATTATATCAACATTTTACATTTCACCATATTTATTTTTAACAACCCTTTAGCCAATATCGTCATGGTTGACAATAGAAAAACTTATTATTTTTATTATGCCTTAAATACTCTTGCTTGTTTTAAAAATGAGATTCCTATAGAACAATTGTACTACCCTCTTGAAGCACTTTGCTGTTTTTTATTTTCTGAGCACCCTGGACATTTAATTAAAAATATTTGTTGGGAATCTCATTTTTAAAAACAAGCAGAAGTTTTTATGAAGAATGATTTTTTGCGATTCCGTTACGAATATCTCTCTTATTTTGATATATAATTTTTTTTTTAAATTTCTGAGCACCCTGTATAATTCATTTTTTTATGAAAGTCTTAATTTTTAACCATCAAATATTTTCAAAAAGAATTAATTTTTCCATAAAACGCACTTCTAGTTTTTTGTTTTTTTTTTAGTTTGTGTATATTTAATTCAAAATGTTTCTGTGGGAATCTTATATTTGAAACAAGCAAGATTTTTTTAAAAACATGTTTTTTTCGTATCATACCTAATAAAAAAGTTTTTTTCTGTTGTCAATACGATCCGTGGCACTCTGTATAATATACAAAGTATATTAAAAAATAATATTATGTAATAGGAGTAAAGAAAATTGTATTACCATTCTTAAATGCAATAATTATTGTCAAATTTAAAAAATATATTTCTTTTATGACCAGGTTAGCGGTAATTTGTCGGCCATTTTTCATTTTTGCATAACTCTCTTATAGGCGCATAAAGGCAGATGAATTTTTATAAGTCGGAGCTGGAGGTTCATATGTGGTTCTGGGCAAGTAATTATAAATTTTTACTTACATTCCATTTATTATTGATAATTACAAAACTTGAGAATTTGTAGAATAAAAAACGCTATATTTTTGACAAAAAATCCAAAAAAGACATTTTAAAGTTGTATTTGTATTTTCACTATTATATTTACGCAACACATTTTTTACACGAAAAAGACAAAATTCCGCAAGTAAGAGTAATTTTGACAATACTTTCATGTATTTGTTATAACGCAACGCATACGCAGTAAATTCCACTTCGCAGTTTAAAATTTTAGGTAATAATCTGTCACGAACAATAAAGAGGCATCAAAATGCGTTTTTAAAGTGATTTAAAAATTGTATTTTTGCCGCGTAAATTTGCCTCTCAGACGTTTACATTGCTAAATACCAATTAAGTTAATAGGCTTACCTACACTGAAAAAAAATAAACTCTTTAAAGAAATGAACATCTCTTTAATTTGCGCTTTTGAATAGGGCCAAGAGCTATGTTTCTTAATCTAAATCAGAAACTATATTTACATAGTGGATATTACAATATTAGCTTAAATCAAGAGCAAGCGATTTCTTGGTACAAGAAGCAAAAATATTTATTCGGAAGATTGAATGAAGAAAACGTTTTTAAGCGCAAAAAATGGGATTTTAACAAGAAAACTGCATCTCTTAATTGAAAAGCTTAGGAACTCTCTATGAAAAAAAATTTGTCTTGCTACAAAAGCATTTACTATTGACCTAACCACATTTTATTTTGATTTCAGAGCAAATATCTCTTGGTCCCATAGTATGTATTGCTTTATTCAAAAGCTTCTGATCTTCACTGAAACTACCAGAGTTGTTAATATTTAAGCTTAAATTCCCCCTTAGGATTTCGTATGTTTTTTTTAATATTTAACAATTAAAATCAAGGACCTTCGTAGTGAGGGGAGTTCAAGCCTAAATATTGGCATCGTTGAAAATTTGAAGATTGAAAATTATTTAAATAAAATAAGGCATTTATTGTTTGATATCAACAAAAGCGCAAGTTTTTTTATACTATCAGTAATAAAGTAACATAAATATGATTTAAAATACAAATTTTATTACATATTTTAATTATTACCTTACCTTTAAAAACCATTAAACAAATTAATTAAATTTCATTTATTTAAAAAGAGTTTTAATGATTCCAACTCCACTTTGAAAGTACATACAACACGCCACAACACAACACAACCGGCAAAATGAATATTGGAAATACCTATAATACAATTATAATATTATATCACTGCCCCTAGAAAATGGCGAATTGCAAGTTGCAATGATACAAAACGTACTAACACGTGTGTCGCAAACGGTGTGCGCGTTTTGCATACCCTCCCATGTATCAGAAGCTACCAGATTTTGTTGTAAATTTGACATGCTATTGGGATAATT
Organism: Brassicogethes aeneus; assembly: GCA_921294245.1. Classification (NCBI taxonomy): domain Eukaryota; kingdom Metazoa; phylum Arthropoda; class Insecta; order Coleoptera; family Nitidulidae; genus Brassicogethes; species Brassicogethes aeneus. Next base: position 3,850,312 of record OV121132.1, on the reverse strand, counting down.
GTGATGTATCTTGAATGAATTGCGTAAATATAAATAATTTTTATAGCTTTTGAAAAAAACACTTTGCACTTAGTTGAAAGAAGAAAAATTCAAGATATTTTGTAATTGTTTTCAAGAGCTCTATACTTCTTCTACTAAGAACTTTATGCTAAAATATTGTTTCTTGTTTTTCAAACATTTTAAAGTTTCCACAATATCGCAAATTATGTCATTATTAATAGTTTTAGGCAAATAAGAATTATTTAAGGTTAAAATGTTGTTTTAATGTAACAAAATCATGACTTATAAGTAAAATTCAGTTTGTAGAAAATATATTTACGTTAAATTTACCGTTAAAAATCCCTTAAAATAAAACCTATAAATTACGTTGTATAAAAATCATTAAAATACTCCAGAGTTATGCTTATTAAAAAAAACAATTATAATAAAAATTTGGGTGTAGTTGAAAAAATCAATTTTTAATATTATTTTAAAAGTTCTTTTCAAAAATTTTCACAAAATTCCGTTTTCAAAGATGATTGGGGTATATTCTTTTTATTAAAATGTAGATAAATGTGTGTTTACTTTTAAAACTTATTTATTTTTAAAATTCACAGAAATAACGAAGATAACATTTTTAGTTTTGACAGGTTTTCAGGTTTTTTTTAAATTATATTTTAAATGCCATTTTAATATATTTGGGTAAATATATTGAGATGTCCCCCAAATGAAAATGATTATTTTAAATTTTTGGTTGTTTCACTGTTAGGTCTAGTAATAACATAAAATAAGTGGTTCTGCACTAATGCAAGAATTTTAAGAAATCATACATTTTGAATATTAGAGCTTCACGGAGGTTAGGATTTCGTATGTTTTTTATAAACATCCCTTTGTATATTTGAAATAAGTAATTGTATCTTTTGGCACCTTAATATTTTTAAAAAATACATTTGTACATACTTACTTAAAATATTTAGAAAAAAATCTACTTACTGAGATATTACACTTCACGATGGATAGATTTTTAAGAAGCACATTAATGAACTTAAACTTTTGAATTATAAAACACTCTCATCTGCATATAAATTCGAACTGACCTTCATGAATCACATTCATCTATAATGTCGTAAACAGAGGTTTTTGCTTATTTAAAATGATTAAAGCGCAATCCGTTGCATAAAATTTAAAGCAAAAACAGATTCACGGAGGATAGAATCAATTTTTGTAACACCTACATAAATGTTTATAAAAATTACTTCTTTATATTTTTAATAATATTTTATATTTGATTCGATTACTTTGGATGTGTTTAATTTACTTAGTAAACTGATATTTTTAGTATGCTTTTACTACCTCAGATATATGAAAACATATAGCTTAACTTAGAAAGAGTAACAGTCACGGAGGATAGGTTTTATACTTTTAAAACATTGTAAAAAATAATTAATTGCGGTTAAAAATCTGGAATCTAAGCTGTAATATCTACTTAATTATGAAAGATCAAAACACAATAAAAGTGTAGGTCAAACTTATTTAGTTTTATTAAATATCAAGGGGTTACACCATCGGGGGACATTTCGTGAGATTCGCCCATACATGAAAGGATACTTGGTGCACCATGTATATTTTACAATTTACATTTTTAATTAAAAAATAAAAGCAAATAATTTTTTTAAATTAGTTGAACTTGCTATTAGTTAAATCCTATAAACGATTTACTATACAAAAACAAAGTCCGTTGAAATTAACGTTTAATTAATAATTAATTAATATATCTATGGCCATACAAAACAATTGATTTTAATACTGTTTCAATAATCCATTGTTTTAATTTTAATTAATTTTGATTAATGCGTGTTTATATTATTTAGCTTTAGTTGTTTATGATTTGGTTTATTAATTTAACAAAACAGGCAAATATTTTTGCAAACAGATTATATCGAAATCAAATAAAAGAAATATTAAAAAAACAGAAAAAAAAGATTTTATCTTAAATCAAAAATCTGCTATGCTGTAAAAATAATTTAGTCCAATCAGGTAAAGTTTTTTTACCTCCTAGTCGGTTAAAAACCCCAATTTAACCGCACTTTCCACTTTCAAAATTTATTATTAGCAAATAAAATTATTCCTTAATGATATAATGTTGTATACCATACGGATGAGAAGTGTATTTTTGTGCTTCGCTTAATTGTAGGCATCCGCTAGGCTACGGTCTTTAAACTTTGAGCTGAGCACAAAAAGATCGTTTACATTTGTATTTTAAATAAAAAATATTTTTAATTATTGTAAAAATAAATTTTTTTAAAAATGGCGAATGGATTAATTCTAAAAAGTATCCCGGCGCATTTGCCATTTTTAACAGTTCTTAATAATTAAAAATATTTGTTAATCCAAATAAAAATGTCAACATTATTTAAATATTAAATTAAATAATACAATTTATCTTCTCCTATTGCACAATATATATTGTTTTTTTGCATATCATTATAAACATTATAAATTCCGTGCCTAACAACGGGAATAATGGACTCATTATTCACGTTGTAAGGCATCAGTGATTTGAACAAATCGGGTTTTAAATTGAAAGAAGCGACTATAACAATATTTAAAATTGGTGAAAAGTGGGGTTAACCATCTGACATATGTCAGATTTTATTTAGTTATTTTTAAAAATCATTATCAACTTATTAAAGTAGATAAAGTATAGTATTACACTCAAAATTAAGCGCATTATTCACTCGGAGCTTTGATACTACTATACGTATGCTACTAATTTATTTGATTCTACAGGGTGGAACAAACACTTTCATTAAAGAGCGCCATTTTCAAAAACTTTTAAAAAGTAGTCTTTAATGATAATATAACATGTTTTAAATGTAAATATTATATTGTCAATTTCCTACAAACCCTGTATAGAATCTGTAAATAAAATAAGTAGTTGGTTGTGATCAGCTTGAAATTACCTTTTCAGTGATGTTTCACATTGGACTGGGCCAAAAAAATCAACTATTTTTTTTTTGAAAAGTATATCGAAAATATGGTTTGGGGTGAAAAAAAAAATTATTGTGAAAGTTTGAGTCCATAATATTAATATTAAGAGGTCTATCATCGCAATTTTAATTTTTTTTCCTCAGCAAGTTTTTGTCTCAGAACTCCCAAACTATTGAGTTTAACAAAATTGACCAGATAATATTTTTTTTTAAGAAAATTAAATGCTCTACAAAAAAGATTAAAGTGAAATTTTCCGTCAGATGAATCGTTTCCTTAAAATCATGCCTTAAAAATTGGTATAGTTTTACATTTTGATCTTTTAAATTGGAATTTTGTTATTCATGTAAAAATCAGTACCCATAAAAACCGATAAATATTCTTATGGGAAATCAAATGTGTTACGAAAAAAGCCTCTCAACATTTTTGGCTAAATTCACTCAATCAAAAGTTATTCAAGGTTAGAGTTGAAGTCAAAACAAAATTCTTGTTTCTTCCTCTGTAGATTTATTTTTTTATGGGTGATAATTTGATTTATTTCTTTATAAATGTGTATTATATAACTAATTAACAATTTCCAATAAAAAAAACATGATTGTTATTATTTAAACGATTAAATAGGTTTAATAAATTTAAACTTGTGATGGAGTGAATTTAGCCAAAAATGATAAAAGACTATTTTTGTAGAGCATTTGATTTCCCATAAGAATATTTATGGGTTTTTTTTCAGGGTACTGATTTTTACAGTTTAAGTTAAAAGATCAAAAATGTTTACGTTCAACATTAGAAAAACATTTTTATAATTTAATAAAAAACCCTTTGATTTTTTACTACAATTTGATATTTTTGCATTAAAAGTTTCTGCTGCTGCATTGTCCATCTGCAGCAACAAAAAGCATCCGTTCGACCACCTCGACATGTTATAAGCAAGTTTGGGGTAAAAAGCAATTTACCGCGTCGACCAAAATTGGATTGCGTCTTGCGGCTTCTAATATCTGGTGAATTATGTTTTGTCAGTGCAATAGGATGCCGAGGAGATCGCATACCGACCGCACCGGGAAGGAAAATTAATTGCCCAAGCAAAACAGATCCCAGCTACAATTCATGATGTTGAAAAGAACTTTCTATTTATCCATGGTTTCCGATCACCCTATACATGGTGAGACATTTAACTTGAAACTTTGAAATATCTCAGTTGGTATGCATTTTACGAAAAATTTTTTAAAACAAAAATTAAATGATTCGAGGGGGGAAATCAATCAGTACTAAAATTGGTCCTTATACTCTCCTCCTTATAGGGGGAACAGGGGGTAACTTTAAAATTTCCAATGGAACGCCCCATTTTTTATTGCAGATTCGGATCATTCGACTAAAAATAGGTAGATTTTGTCTAAAACATTTTTTCATATTTGTAATAGATGGCGCTGTAATGAAAAAAAATCAATTTTGTTCGATTTTTCTTTTGTATACGATTCTGCAAAAAATTTTCAATAAAAATATCACTTTTTTTGATAATAATTATCTTATTAAATTAAATCTTATTTAATTTAACTGATTTTTTTAAGTCCCCACGATTTTTTAACTAATATTTAAGTTTCCTTTGGAGGGGACTTTAAGCCGTCGGTCCGTTCCTACCCCTAACCCGCACAAGCCATTCAGTTGGCTTATGGGACATCTTAGTTTGGATGTAAGTGTGGAACTAAAAGAGCACTTTATAACTTTATAACATTATTTCATTCAGTGATATTTATCAATTGCGCACCATGGTCACTTTTTACCTGCCAGCATTAAATACTTTAATTTAAAGGATTATTGTACTATTTTAATAAAAATACCTCATTTAAGGTAAAAAAAACATTACACATTAAAAAAATTTGCCCGTGTAAATTTTTTAGTGTAGGGGTAAAAATATAAGAGTTGATTTATAAGTGTAAAAGTTACACTACAATATACACTATAGGTAGCATTTATTAAACACATTTTAAGAATATGAACATTATTCATTGGTACATCACGGGGTCCCTGAATAACTTTTAACTGAAAGGTTCAGCTGTATCCGATTTTTTTTCATATTTTGATAAAAAATTACTTACAAGACAAATTTTTTTCAGGATAAACTCATTTCGCTTGGCACTTTAAAAAAATTAATTTTTATAAAAACATTACTGATTTTTAATCAATTTTTTGAGATTTTTAATTAGTGAACTCCAAATAATGACTAACAGCTTTTAATGTATTTGTTACATAAAATGTGAGTCCATGCAGGGTTTTTTATTGGCTTCATTGAACTATATACTATAATCAATGCAAATATAATTATTTATATCTAATTTATAAATAAATCTGCGAAAAATTGAAGAAAAAAAACGTTAAAATAACTTAACGGTATTTTCAATAACGATTTGGACATGTGACATGTGACAAGTGACATATGTCAATACACTAGTCTAATGAATTGCACATTTTATGTAACAAATACATTAAAAGCTTTTGGTCATTATTTGGAGTTCACTAATTAAAAATCTCAAATAATTAATTAAAAATCATTGTTTTTATAAAAATTGATTTTTCTAAAAAAGTGCCAAGCGAATTGAGTTTATCCTGAAAAAAAATTGTCTTGTAAGTGATTTTTTATTATTATATGAAAAAAAATCGGATACGTCTGAACCTTTCAATTAAAAGTTATTCAGGGACACCGTGACATTCATACTATTTATTATTAAAATAAATCAAAAGGGTAGAAAAACTTAATGCGAGTGTTTATTACCCCTTAATGTGTTAAATAGTGACAAAATGTACACTACAGTGCATGCCAATTTCTTCTGTCTGTTTTGATGTTACTAAGAGCTCTTTTTTCTTTACACTACTAGTGCACATTGTATCATAATTAAAGTTAAATTACACCAATAGTGGCAAAATAGAATGAAAAAACTGGTAATATCCGAAATGCGTTTTAAAATGTTTGGTTGGTACCTATCTACCTACGCAGTGCATATCCGGAGATACCGCGTTGTGGAAGTGTGGCATTTTTGTTCAGTTAGATTTTAATTATGGTGAATCCATAAGGGGACATTCTTATTTTTTGGTAAGTCCTTTTTCTTTAAGCCTTAATACTCAATAAATACCAATTTGTTAAAAGGATGTTCATACCCGACCTATATTATATATCAATAATTTACGGCAGTAGGTCGGGTACTTGTAACATTAATAATATAAATACATACACACTTGATTTACTTTTTATTTTTAAGCGTAATGGTTGTTATATTAACCTATACCTACATTTTTATTAATATTATGGAAAATTTGTACAGGTGTGGTAAATCCCCGACATACAGCCGCCTGACGCCTCTCTACCAATGGGATCACCCATATTTTATAACAGAAAAATGGATTACTGATGAATTTTCAAGATAATTCATTGCTTACAAGTTGACATCCAGTAAAACATTCAATTGATCTAAAACTTTTACGTTTTAAGGAACCATTTTGCTTAAGCCAGCCATACGACTCAAATATTAAATTATATTATTATATAAGTCACCGATTTTGATAATTGTCATAGATTTTTGTTCCAAATAAATGTTTCTCTTTATTTACCTTTTCGTTTTATTCACTACCACCAACAGTCAAGCAGTTTACTACAAACGGGAGTGTTTAACCGAAAAAAAGAGTTCGTCGAGCAACAGTCACAGGTGGAAATAATGAAATTAATGTATTAGCAGCAACGGCCGCTTATCCTCATGAAAGCAGAATTATCTAGAGATTTGGGAATATCCCAGAGCAGTGTTAGCCGAATATTTAAACGAAATAAATAAATAAATTTAAAAAATAAAACCAAGTATTTTATTCCAAAATTATTGGAGAATCGTATAAAGAAGAAAAATCGAAAAAAATTGAGTTTCAAGTTAAATGACACCCTGTATACAATAATATGGACCAATACAAGAAGCAGTAGTATACTGCAGTGTATTAGGTGACGTTGGCCGACGATAATTTAAATTCAGATACCATTGTGATCAAAGACTGGCTAATTTGCATTACAACATTGTTATTACCTTGTACAACAATGGGGTGCGCTGTCTGATCGACGCCATTAGCTTCGAGGACCGCGTTTTATTGATGACAGTTCCGACGCCACATAGTTACTGCCGGTCCGCTCCAAGGCGGTTGCCCAATTTATTGCCACTTTATGGGTTTAGCAGAGTTAATTAAATTTAAGGAAATAACACCTGCTGATTTAATACGAAAAATATAGGCCGGCTGGGGGAACACAGCGTCTTTGTTATGTACTACCCAAGTAGAAAATAGTTTTTTTTAAGGTATACAAGGGCTTAATAAAACTACTCTTAAGGGTAATTTGCATTGCTTAGTTAAAACCAATTCCATATTTTTTTAATCAAATACTTGTTTGGTATATTGTTCCCTTATAAATCACAAGCATAGGCCATTATTGATTTTAAAAACTTATGTAATGGTACGATATATGGGGCAGTTAATTTTTAACATTTGGTAGTTTAAGTTTTTAAGCTTTACGAAATATTATATTAAATTTTAAATATTTGTTTTTAAAATTGTATTAGGTGTTTCACTTTAGAATTCCATACATACTTTATTTGTTTATTATACAATGATAATTTATGAGTCCCATTTGGACGGCCACTTGAGGGTTCGTTACAGAAAGACCAAATAAGCAAGTATTGGTTCATGTTGCTAGTCTTAAAAATAAACATAAAAAGAGCGTGTTAAAAATTAGGGAAGACAGTATTTTTTAGACAGTTGGGTTTTGTTATTTTAAGAGTTAGTTACGTTTACGTAATTCTTTAACTTTATCAGGGAGTGAATTTAACAAATATTACATTGTTTTTTATATAAATTCAGTTTTTTGTGAAAGTGTTGTTCATTTAAATAGGTATGTCTTTTCTATATTTAGTTATTATAATCTGAGGTCACAAAAATCATAATGAGTGGTTAATTATTTAATATTTAATATAAACTATATTTTATTATTATTATTTCAACTTGTTTTTTGTGAGAGGAATAATAAGTTGAATTATTTTATCTTAAAGGTTTTTGTTGGACAAACCAAATTACAAATTTATTATAATCATTATTTTATGTTTATAATTATTATTTTTATATTACATTTACTTTAACATATTATATTGTAATGTAATTTTACATTTTACTACATATTTATATATAACAGTTATATACGTTATTTTGTACAGTTTATCTTATGTTATTTATTTGATAAATTGATATTCATTATTTAATATGTTGAGGCTTTGTTGCAATTGCGCCACACCAAACACTTGTTAGAATGTTCTTTTATTGTTTAACGGTGTTGGTAACGGTCGAGGGGGTCAAGCCCGGAGACTTGTAATTATCAATTCACCCATCTTGACAATGAATGCTAGGTAGGGCCCATTATGTGAGTTTTTGTGACATTGTCTTATTTTATTATTATTGATAATCATTTTATTTTGCTATATTTGATTTGCACTGACATGTTTTTATTACTTGACTATACCTGATTTTATTTATTTTATTTATTATTTATGACTGTATACAATTGCTGAGAAAAAACGTATGATGCCCACTAAAATGCGCTTAATTTAAACAATTTTAAAAGCTTTGGCTAAATTACTTACCCGATCTACATTCCGTTTTTAAACCATCTCTAATCGAAAAAATATTCTCTAGCATTAACATGCTCGTAAAAACCAATTTTTTTTCTGAAAAATATTATCTATTTGTATTTTATATTAAAATTATTTCATCATGGCCGAGCAATATTTTCTAATTTAAATGTCGGTTTCAGTTATAAAACAATGTACTCTTGCAAACAATTGCTAAAAAGTTTAATTGCTTTAAAAAGTGTTTACAACTATTTGTTAAAACTAATAAGCCCTATGACTTTCAAGGCAATCATAAAACCAATTGGAACTTTGTGCGAGCATTTTAAAACAACTTTACAGTATTTTCATCAAAAGTATCGCCATCAGGGCTATAATGCTTTGTCAGATGATAACACCTAAAAATTGTCTTAATTGCTGTGATAGAATGATGCGGATTTAGCTCTTGGTTGGAACAGGACGTTGAAGGAATACAATGAGTATTATCAACCGGATGTTTTGCCAACAATACAGAAGAACAATTTTTAACAGCCAACTTTGTTTTTCTATAAAAATGTCCACTTTTTTTTAACTTTTAACCACTGCTCTAAAAAACTCCTCACGCATGGCGGCGACATGTTGACAAGAGTTATTTTCTTCACCATTATCAAGACAAAAACGGTTTAATAAAGAAATAATAGCAAAAAAATGGTTTACATTCATGCAACTATAAATTAGAAAGCAAGTTGGTTATATTAAAGACGTATTGCTGCTCTACTAGGAACAATCATAAAACCTTTTTACTGTTTGGTTCTGTAACATTCTTACATAGAGGAACATTAGTCCTAAGACCAAATGCTCCTATAAGTCGGCTTTAACAGATGCATTAAAGCCAACTTTCCGAGCACCATTAAAACCAATAGGCATCTGATAAACCTTTATAAAGCCTATTGGACCATAGGCGTTTCTTAGGGGCAAGTTGCCCTAAAAAGCATTATTGGTTAACAGTAATAAATCAATGTTAAGATCAAATGGTTATAATTGTAAAAGACTTGTATTGTAAAACAAAACTTTTAAGTTCTATAAAATCCTTTACACAAATATTTTAACGGGAAAAATATTTGTGTGTATACCTAGGAATTTATTAGGCTGATTAGTTCTGAAGGAACATTTTTTCTTTCACTCTCTTTGAAAAATATTGATGTACAAACCGAGAAAAACATTCTCTTAAAATTTCAGCCCTAAATTTTACTTCTAAGTAGGTACTTTTATTTTGGTTTCAAAGTTTTTCCACTGAAATAACATACAGTGTTACCTTTGGTAAGGAAACGACATAACTCAGGGAAAAAGATTTTTGTTTTACATAAAACAGTATTGTTTTTATGGCAAAACGGTTAAAGTTATATGTAAAAAGTAAGGAAATACATAGGAATACAATGGGAGTACATGGGAATCCCTGGACATTTTCCCTTTGGGAGGTCTTTTATAAATAGCTTTTAAAATTTCAAATCGATATTCGTTTCTCAGAAACTTCTAATGGGCCACATAATATTAAATTAAAAAAATAAATTAAAATTATTAAGTATTTTTGAACAGCGCCTCATTTTGCTATAGCAACCATGTAAATTGTGGTAACGTAAAATACCGCCAAACTATAAGAAATTGAAAAAAAATCTTCATTTCCCATCTTATTGTAAAAAACTTTAAAATCAAAATAAAAGTATTTTTTTTTCTAGATAAATACAACAATATTTTGTAAAGTAAAAAAGTAAGTGTTCCTTTAAAACGATTCATTATTTATAAGTTGATGGTAATTATATACCGATCTGTTTATTTTCATTCCAGCAATTTCCATCCATACTATAAATATTTAAATTCAATTTGAATGTTATTCCATATACATTTATTCATACAATGGTTTGTTTGCTGACACAGGAAAGTAAGGCCGCAAAGGTAAATAAGTTTCCCGACGAAGCCTAGAAACGTTATCAGTTGAGGTAACCGACCCGAAAGCCTTCGCGCTAATAAACTTTCTTAGTGAAAGTTTATAGCCCGACTGACTAAGGAGAAGTTTGGGTTTGGAACTTCTTCCAAATAAAATATTACAGGTTTTACACGTTTTGGGTGGACATAACTTGTGTACAAACTATAATAAACTGATTGAATTGGTAAAATACAAAAAATGCAAATTTGAGTTATTTACAAAAAATATTGTTTCTAATGTTGGTTGACCCGCTAGGGTTAAAATACGTTTCTGTACAGGGTATTGGTAAAATGAATAATATTCAGTAAGATTTTTAACCATTTTTAACCATTTGTACAAAATTGGCAAGAAAAAAAAAGTTCTAATTTTAGAAAGGTATTTTTACTCTTTTAGTGCAAACTTCTAGTGTAAATTAACATTATTATTTGAGTAAAACCTATTGGTGGTAGTGAATAAAACGAATAGGTAACTAAAGAGAAACATTTATTTGAAACAAAAATCTATGACAATTATCAAAATCGGTGCCTTTTAAAATATAATTTTATATTTGAGTCGTATGGCTGGCTTAAGCAAAATGGTTCCTTAAAACGTAATAGTTTTAGATTAATGCAATGTTTTACTGGCTGTCAACTTGTAAGCAATGAATTATCTTGAGAATTCATACGTAATCCATTTTTCTGTTATAAAAAATGGGTGATCCCATTGGTAGAGAGGCGTCAGGCGGCTGTATGTCGGGGATTTACCACACGTGTACAAATTTTCCATAATATTAATAAAAATGTAGGTATAGGTTAATATAACAACCATTACGCTTGAAAATAAAATGTTAATCAAGTGTTTATGTATTTATATTATTAATGTTACAAGTACCCGACCTACTGCCGTAAATTATTGATATATATAATATAGGTCGGGTATGGACATCCTTTTAACATATTGGTATTTATTGATTATTAGGGCCTAAAGAAAAAGGAAAAATAATGTCCCCTTATGGATTCACCGTAATTAAAATCTAACTGAACAAAAATGCCACACTTCCACAACGCGGTATCTCCGGATATGCACTGCGCAGGTAGATCGGTACCAACCAAACATTTTAAACGCATTTCGGTTATTACCAGTTTTTTCAGTCTATTTTGCCACTGTTGGTGTAATTTAACTTTAATTGTGATACAATGTGCACTAGTAGTGTAAAGAAAAAAGAGCTCTTAGTAACATCAAAACAGACAAAGAAATTGGCATGCACTGTAGTGTACATTTTGTCACTATTTTACACATTAAGGGGGTAATAAACACTCGCATTAAGTTTTTCTAAACTTTTTATTTATTTTAATTCTTTAAATGTGTTTAATAAAGTTAATAAGCACTAAATGCTACTTAGTGTATTTTTTAGTGTAACTTTTACACAAATCAACTCTAATATTTTTACCCCTACGCTAAATTTACAAGGGCAAATTTTTTTACTGTGTAGACTCATAATTTTTTCACTTTATTAAGCAAATATAACGTTTTTTTATTGTTATAATATTAGAAAGGATTTGTCAGGCTTTAGATAAAGTAAGAGCAATAGAATCCAATGCGAAATTGATTTCCATATAAACAAGGGCACGACCTGAAGCAGTTTTATATCCCACCTGACAGATATAGCGCACAGCCGCCATAGAAAACGAAGTAAACGTCGGTGAAAAGTTTCCTTATCTTAGTTTATCTAAACGCTCCCGGCGGATAGCGACGGACTTTTCCGCATTTGCAATCTGCAAACCGGGCATTCAAATAAAGAGAGGAGAGCGAGGTCCGTATTCATTGGCATCGAGTAACGTTAACAGAATCTAGTCGCTGCCCGTATCCGGAATAAATTTTGCTTATTGGCGACAAATTGGAGAAAAAAAAATGGGAAAAATATGCAGCATGCAGGAAATTTTATTTTTATTTTCAAGGGTACAACAATTTTCATACTATAACATTAATATAACCCTATATAGAAAGACTTCATGTTGGTACTCAGTTCAAAAGTAACATTATTATGCACCGCCGTGCAATAATGAAAATACATTTTAAATTACTCAGAAAGAGTGGTTTCATCTATCGCATTTAGCTCGAAAACACTACAGGTTACTTTAAAATTACAGGTCACTATACGAGGTGTGTTCAGAAAATAACGGGAATTGTTAAATTTCGCGGGTTCGGAGGGTCCGGTTGTCATAAAATTTTCTTTATTATGTTGATATACATGCCCCCGAAGTATGATAAAAATTTTAGCTGTTTTCATTGTTTACTTTGTCTGTGGCAGCCGCTAAGGTTAGACGTGTTTTATGAGCTCGGCGATTTTTCGTTCGTTAAAAGAAATGGATTAAAGAGAATTTGTATCCAATTTTGCTTAAAAAATTAAATAAATTCTGTGAAATGTTAACAAAGGCCTATAGTGAGTCTGCTATAAGTAAAACAAGAGTTTACAAGTGATATAAGATGGCCGTGAAGACGTTGAAGATGACGAACGCCCCGAACGCACAAGCACATTAACAACCGATAAAAACATGGAAAAAGTGGAAGAAATGGTTATAAACCATCAGAGAAGTCGCTGATGATGTTGGGATATCGATTGTCTCATCCCATGAAATTTTTTCGAATGTTTTGGGTATGAAACGCATGGCAGCAAAATTTGTTCTAAAATTGTTAAATTTTGAACAAAACTTTTGGCCAAAAACAATACTGTAATGATGCCGCAGCCTCCATATTCGCCAGACATACCTCTGTCTGACTTTTTTCTATTCCCAAAAATAAAGAGAACCTTAAAGGGCCGTCGTTTTGCAAGCATAGATGACATTAAAAGCGCATCGCTGAAAGAACTAAAGGCTATCCCAAAGATCGAGTTTTAGAAGTGTTTCGAGTATTGGAAGAAGAGCTGGCACATGTGCATAATATCCAATGGGGACTATTTTGAAGGCGACAAGATTAATGTAGACGAATAAATAAATATTTGTTTCAAAAAACGAAAATTCCCTATATTTTCTGAACACACCTCGTAGTATAAATTCATGCACATAACCTAAAATGTCAAACGTCAACATTATCAAAATTGAACATATGAACATGATTTAAAACAGTTAAATCAAAAAGAGTCTTTGAAGTTATAATGGTTACTCTATTGTTTTCTAGATGTCGCTCTATACAAATTTTTAATTTAAATAATTTTAGATAATAATAGGCATTTGTCGTAGAAAAAGTATAGTATGCAACTCGTTTATCAAATTTTCTAGACACTCATTTAATTAAACACTCGCTCGCAAACTAGCTCGTGACTAATTAAAATTCGTGACTAAAATGGCGTTCATCAATTAAACTTGATACATAATATTCCATAAAGAACGTTAGTAAACTATTAAAATTTTAAGAACAAAATTAAAATTTTAAGAACAAAATTTAGTTTAATAAAATAAAATAGGTAATTATGTTAAATATTATTAATCACTTACCTACTAATTGAAAATATGTACATATTCCAATTTTGACGCTTACCTAGAAAAAAAAAACAATATTAATAAAACTGTAATGTTGTTTTTATACTATAGTATACAATGTATACAATGTATATTATAAATATACGGCATTTAAATGGTTATTGGTTCGTTTTGAAGGGAGGCATTCCAATTTTTACAAAAATAATTGACATTTTAAATAATAAATCATATATTTTAAATATTGTTATAGGGTAAAGTAAACAGTTAACGGACACTTAATAGTTATTGTCATAATACTATAAAAACAAGAGTTCTATAAATAGTTAGCTTAAAGTCAAATCATTAGATGACGCTGTATACAATTATAAATATCTCAGTCGGTAATAATATAGAACTACTTTATTTTGGGTCCAATATAGGACAAAAAAGTTCGCACGTTACTTTGGTGGTAAGATTTTTGTTTTTTGTTAAGAGCAGTGTTTAAATTACAATAAAAAATATTTCTAAAAAGTGTACAGATCAGTGTGTAGTATAAAAGTGTTCCTCATGGTTTAAACATTGTCACTTTAATGCGTTTTAATTTTAATTCTGAAAACAAACAATATAATGGCCAGTGTCCACTTAATGGTGGGTAAAAAAAGTAAATTTCTATTATTGGACCTATGTCCAATATTATACTCTATTTGTATCTCGTACATTTACCAGCCAATTCTTATGTAAAATTGTCCCCTGAATCCGAAAAGACCGTCAAAAACTATAAAAGTTAAGCAGTTTTTGAGATATAGTCAATTCCATATTATATGTAAAATTGATTATATTTCAAAAAATGTTCTACTTTTATAACTTTTGACGACATTTTTGGATTCAGCTAATAATATTTCATAGGAATTGACTGTTAAATGTCCTGGATACAAATTGCTGTTGACGAAAATAATTAGTGGCTGCTTTTTCGCTATGACATTTTTGACTAATTCATTTTTAGAAAGTAAGTAATATATTGATTTCTTCGTCACAGGACATCTTGCAGAATAACAGTGATTTAAATACAGTGCATGATAGAGATTATAAAAAACTAATGGCAACAAAATTAATAAATTCGGAAAATACTTTTAACATACCACCCGAAAAAATATTAGATATATAGGTATAAATCATCCTGTTCCGGCCTAAACAGCAATTTATCTTTAAAAAATATTTAACAATTTATGTTATTTGATGTAAAGTTGCTATGTTTGTATAAAAATTGTAAGTCCAATAACTATGGTACATGTGTCCAATTAATATATAAAATGTCCAATTACTATACTTCTTTGCATGTTTTTATAAAACTATTATTAAAAATTCGAATATTCTTATTTTTAAGTAAACGTAAATAAAGTTTAAACAAACAAACTATCCTTTTTGTATATTTATAAGAAAAAACTAAAATCTTTAAAACAACGACGGCATATATACATACATTTTAAATAAATAATATTCCTTAAGTGTCCAATAACTAGTAGTATGTTAGTAATTAAAACAATTTTTATTCAAATTTCAACCTCATAAAAGGTTATTTTGTAACGATAATTTATATCGCCATTGTTATAAACTTGTTAAAGTTTTATAAAATACTGTATTATAAATTAATAATTTGTCATTAATGACCACATAATTAATTTTACGTATTGCGTATCAAAATATTAATTTACAACCCGTCAGAAATGTTTTATTACGATTTAATTAAATTTAATACTAGAACCTATATGAACCTAATTTCATTATCAATTATATAAAAACATCTTAAAATTCCATTATCCATAAGGTTTTTGGCTGCTAAGATTTGTCCACAAGTAACTTTAAATCTCGGGACATCAAGTAAATTAATTGTTTTCAGGCGGAAAACCAAGAATGTGCAAATAAAGTTACTTTATGCACGATGACATTATAATATGACAATTATAACAAAAATTCTTTGACGTAAACGTCTTTTTATAGCCCGCGGGCGTTATTATGACCCAGCGGGCTATAATGAAACGTCAAAAATTAAAAACAACAATGTTACACCATTTGATATATTCGAAGTAAGTTTTTTCGTATAAACATTTTGATTTTTCCGGCAGCAGGCCGCAATTTTTCGCCTTTTCAGCTGCTTCCTCAATTTCATTCATCTTTAAACTTTACAACTGACTGATGTCAGTTGACATTATAATATGACAATTATAACAAAAATTCTTTGACGTAAACGTCTTTAAAAACAATAATATATTAAAAATAATAATGTATTAATCGTGCATAAAGTTTTGTATGCATTGCTGGCATAACTGGTTTTTATGGTCCTACGACGCTTTTCTAGCCCTCGCGCTAACGCGCTCGGGCTCGAAATAGCGCCTCGGACCATAAAAACCTTATTATGCCCTTAATACATAAATAACTATTACAATCGTTTCTTAAAATGGTGTGATCTCAAAAACGTTTAGTAAAATTTTGATTACTACCAAATTATGGAAATCGTCAAAGCTTTGGTCAAATTATTTAATGATGAAGTTTATGATAAAAATATAAAATCAGGACATTAGCAAAATACTTTTTATTTTGCAATATTAACACCAGTGCCTTAAAATGACATTTTAAACACCAACAGCATAAGTTAAAATTTAGGCTTTTACTGAGGTTTGTAGAAAAAAAATAAAAAAGTTATAATGCTTTTGACAAAACCTGTCAGTAGATGTAAAGTGAGAGTTCTGGATCAATTCAGGGCTTGGCATATGATGTGGAGGAGCTCTGTCACATTAATCTTCTTAAAACAACATTAAGGGCCGTATGCAGAAACGTTGATTTATTTATATCAACTGATTAACGCATTTCCACTAATTTAAGTTTAAGCCAATTTGTCAACATAGCAAAATTTAAATGAAAGTAAAGATTTGTAGGTTATCTTACATATACTTAAAATAAAAATATGTAGGTGTTTATTACATTATAAAGGTGATACATTTTTAATAGTATATAGAGCATAAACTTATGGTCAGAGAACTAACAAGACGTGTTTGTTCTTTCCAAATTACACAGGAGCTAATATTGTTACGGTGTCAAATTAAGAGATAGCGCTGGCGTTATTGCATCGGCAAACATTACGCGGAAATTCGCGTTACCGTAATGAGTTTTATTGTTTTCATTGCGAATAAATTAATTCAAGCGGTGCGGCGGCGTGCGAACTCTACTCGGAGGCGATTTAAAATTTCCAGCAAGAAACGCACTCTGTGTAAATAATAATCCTTTGTGCTTTAATTTTACTTACACATTATTCCACTTCCCCGCGGTTTATTTTATTATGATGAGAACAGCCACCTTTGCGAACCTGCGTCTGTGATTTAGTGAGGCGGTTCAAGAAATTAGCTTTGCACAGGGCGCAAGTAATTTTATTCAACAAGGAGGTCGAGATTAATAATTGTTCTCGTATTTTAACTTAACACTTTTAATTGTCTTTTTTGTTATATTTTTAAGGTAGTTGTCGTGGTACAATATTGTCAAAAAATTTTAGATTATACGCACCGTAAAAGTATACGAGCTTGTAGCTAAGTGATTCATAATTTGTTCGGAGACGTTACCTTTACGTAATACTTTCAAATATTTTCATAAGTTTTAATCCGGCAACGTCGCTTATGCTCAATCAGTCCGTTTGAATTTACTGCGGAAATAATATCTATACCCGCGTACAGCCTTGCCAAGTTGTTTTTATCTGACACTAGTGATGTATACTTTTTACAAATTGTTGAACTTTAAACGGTTATTTATAAACAATTGGACGGTCAAAAATTTTTAATTACTTTTTTTTAAACTCAGCAAAAATACATTAAAAAACTGTTAGTTTTTTGAAAGCTTCTGACAGTTAGTTTTTTCTGTATAACTAAGAAACTGGTACAGAACTACAGAAAGCCTATACAATCCATGTTAATTATCCAATTTTTAATTGAATTTATCTCGGGTTATAGACGGTCAATCGACTTCAAATTTTAAGGATATATGTATTGTCATGTCCCTAATAAGTATACAAAAATTTAAAATTTTCTGATGGTATGCTTACAGCACAACTACCTTAAACACGTTAATACAGAGTACTGATTTTAGAGTTTAACGCAACCTAGGTTTACACAGCTGTGTAAAATGCAATAAATGTTTTTAACTCTCTTAGTATGGTACAAAAAGGTGAAAAAAAAATACATTTTTTCAGTAACCATCATCCATGATTCATCATGCAAAAAAATGTCAGTGGTCAATTTTTTCCGAAAATTTTTACATACCGACTGTACTATAAATAAGTAAAACTATCTAATTTCCTATGGAAAATGGGGCACCACTTGCATTAAAGATCCTTATCATCGTCCACACTGCAATGCATTTAGCTAATTGAAGGCCTTATCGCCGGAAAAATCTTCTTTAATTTAAGGAGATGCAGTGTGTCCCTTTCGTAATACGTAGGCAGTGGCGTGCATACAATGAAAGCACAAATGTATTTCATAACCAGAAGTTTCGGCATTTTTTTATATTTTTCCATTTAATTTAAATTCCGATAATAAAAATTATAATTTTATTGCAAAGGATAATGAAAATTAAAAAAGTTTATTTTAATTGCTAATTAAAATATTAATTATATCATATCAAAACATCACAGTCAAACACACTATGGCCGACCGCAATCTGCTACATTAAAAAGTATCCCATAGCAAATTAAAGGCATTATTAATATTATTATTGTTATCTACAAACGCTGCTTTCAGTAATAGTATTTGCATTAATTATAAAGTAAATTTACGTTATGTTTATGAAAATAACACTCTTTCAGATGCAGAAACGCATTAATAAATATAGTTATTATTATTTGTCCAAAAAAAACAGCTCTATACCGTTTACAAAAACGTTTTGTAGTATTAATGAAATCCAAATGGTATTATTCATAAAAAATTTGTACATTTTTGCAAATCCCTTTTTGTTGGAAATAAAACTTTTTTAATAATTTTAATAAAATTTATTTAATGTAACAACAAATTAATTGTTAATTCTATACACTATTTTCATTGTAACAATGGTCACATTTTTAACCTATTGTTGGGTATTTTTTTTAAATAATTGCAAGGCATTAAAACAAATTATTTATTATAACAAAAAAATTAACTCATATTATATAATGTACAAACTAAAAAATATATTAACTAACTTTTTAAACAACAAGTCTGCTTCGTTTATAGAATAGACCTTAAATATTTCTTTTAGAAAACGTCGAAATTTTAATTTTCTTAATGATCTTTTTGATATTTTTATCATGCTAGATTTTACCACACTTCACTCGCAAAAGTGAAATCAATAAGATTATAACACAGACTGTGGATTATAAAGTTAAGTTCACCAAGGAGAGCGCTGGCCCTTTCCCCCTCTTTTTACGGGAAATAACAAAACCATTACAAAACAATAGTAAATATTAAAAAAGTCTTTTTATATCAATAAAATATTTTATCTCCACGCGGTCTATAATTTAAACTTTATTGTTGTCAACATTCGATAAAGAAATACCTTTTTATGGCCTAGGCCGATAAAAATTTTATGAGGCAAGTAATTAGTTCGATTTTTTCTCGCTAGGGGTATTGTTTTGACAAATTAATCCTTTTCTAACGTACTAAACTGGTTTAATTTATTTATAATAAGCACTAATTTGTTTGTTTTACTGTTAATCTTTAATATTTTTCATTAAATTATTGTAAAATTAAAAATAAATAATAAAACAAAAAGTGAGGTTAGGCAACCAAGAAAACGCACGATTCTTTTTCTAAGATTTAAATTATCTTTAAGTTTTAATTTGCTTTAAGTTTTCAGTAAAATTAAATGTTAAACACAGCTTAAACATTCCAAACTATATATTTTTTAAATAAAAATCCAAACAAATTGAAATTAGATACCTACCTATTTATTAAACAATTAATTGAATTCAATGTAATAGCAAAAATCCATTTCTACTTAAATCATGTAGCTAGGTATTGTCAAACTATTACTGCTTCTAAAAGCAATAATAATTTTTGTACATTTAATGTAATCTTTAGCCAATAAATAAATGTGATTCTAAAAAAGTGAGGTTAGGCCGCTTTGATGTTGAATTAAATTGACCTATATAAAGTGCTTTGAAGATAAAATGTTGTATGCCATTCGGCCAAGAAGTGCCTTTTTGTGTTTCGCTCAATTGTAGGCCTCCGCTACGCGTCGGCCTTCAAACCTTGAGCTTAGCACAAAAAGCCTTACTTCTTAACCTAATGACATAAATAACTATTTGTTATTGTTCTTAACGTAAGCTATTAATAAAGATTTTCTAACTGAAATAAAATTTATTTGAATTACATCGATAGTAATTTAAAAAAGACAAATATGACAGTAAAATTAACAAATTTTACTATAACAACTGCGCATAACTTTATGGAAGCGCAATTCACACACAACTATAGATTTAACAAAAACATTTTAAGTTCGACAAAGATTTAATATAAACATAAAGTATTTCTTATTGCCATGACAATATGATAACAAGTATTACTTTGTCGGATGAACATTTTTTTTTATAAAACCTCAACATTGCTGTTTCATTATAGTAAATGAGAATTTTATTAACAGTAAAAAAGTTTATTCTGTAAATAAAAATAATCTCATTACTTCGGCAAATCGTAGGTTTTTGTACCAATAAGAAACTGAAAATTTAATAAAAAAGGTACCTTAGGTAGTAAATTTTTTAATAGCCATTACAATTTTAAATTTAAGTTAAATAATATTATTTTATTAATCGCTTACAAAATTAGTTTCATTATCAGTGCATGTAAATTTTTCTGAGTGTAGGTAGATTCCCTTATTACAATGTCCACATGCACAATCAAGCCGGAATAATTTAATCAATTGATTGGCGTTAGGACAATCCTCTTCCCCTCTGAGTGAAAGTGTTCTTTGTCACCTATTTGATCGAGTCCTTCAGGCATAATTAATTAATTTTGCAGGCATTAACTGGTATGATTGTTATGATACGTTATTACACTCATAGAAGGGACCTATTTTCTGGACTTCCATGTAGGTATATACAATTTTATAATAAAAATAAACATTTAAAAGTTCCGTTGACGAGTTATTTACCGGAAATAACTGTAATGGAGTTTGTTTAAGTTTTTAAATGACACTTATGCATTAAATGACGATAGTTTTGGCGTCAAGGGACATTCCGCAGACCTCTTCCGTACATCCTGTACATCCCTGCGGATACATAATAAAACGTGCAAATAATATTTTTCTTTGAACCTTTACGTTGTCACTTTTCAGCCATTTCGTTATTAATCTAGATGTTTAGCCTTTCAGACTTTTATACAGGATAAATTGAATTTAGTTTTTCTGTAAATGTTACAGCTTTTGTGACACTAGTCACGCAAGCGTCTTCTCGAACATTCCAGCGAGCTCCACACCGCTCTCGATTGTTCGAGCGCTGACTCACCGGCGATGAGTCATCATTCCGAGATCCAGAGCGGTACTCGCTACAATATGTATATATGTATATATATTTTTCTAGTTCTTATCCCCACCACCAAAGCATTTCACTTTGTTATCCTATCGATTTCCCGTTTTATATTTTTCACCTTGTCAGAAAAGTTTGACAGTGAAACACTTCAAAAAATAAATACAAAACTATCATTTAAATTGGCATTCCGGGACTGTTATAAGCCACTTACAGGCCTTCAAACAAACTTTCTCAAACAATATGAATGATGTTTTGCATAACTCGTTCAAATTATAACGTTTACTTAGCAAGGACCCCTGCAAATGCATTGGCTGAATCATCGTGTACGAATGTAAATGATGAGAGGGTGCATTTAAATTCGTATTAAAGTTGCGAAATGCGTCCCGCAGTCATCGTCAGACAAGACTCGACGAATGCTAGGGGATTAGCCGCCGCTGCTGATGACACCGACGCCCGTCGCGACGTTTCGTAATGTTTTACACATAAATTATCGCGATACGTGTAATCGCCCCGACGATTACCAGCCAAAATTACGGAATAATAGCTAGGGGGGACAGCTAAAATATCCAACACGATTAACAATGTTCAGCAAAGCTGAATTATGATGGTTACAAACACACGAGATAAGCCAAATGGCCAGATTATCATAAAAAGTCCTTAAAATATAAAATCAAAAACTAAATATGTTTATTATAACAATAAAATAAATTTAAATTACAATGCTGTGTATCTCGTAAATTGAAGTAATCCATTTTTAATGAAAATAAACGATATAAGAAAGCTAAAATTGACAAATGATTTTTATAACATTAGTAGATATAAAATGGGAGTTCTGGATCAATTGTCTTAAAAATATTCTGTTGGTTACTTTAACATCTTCCAGAGCAGCGTTTTACACAGTAAAAAAATATTTGTTAATTTTAACCAAATATTAACCAGATTTTGGATTGGATTTATTTATATAAACTGATTTAGCATATCAGTGGATATATGTTTTTGCACGACATGGCAACGCACTATTTTTCTTTAAAAACTGTTGTTTTATAAAATTAATTGGGTAATCTTTCAGCGTTTATATTTTCCCTAAAAGGATTTGTTTTCTGGCCAATAAAATCATCTAAAATATAAATGGTTGATATAATGAAAATACAGATAAAAATATACAGTATTTTTGTTTGTAAATATATATGAAAAAATAAATTCAGAAGGTAAACATACCTACAACAAAGATATAATTAAAAAATAACATTTTTTTAAATATAAAATTACCACCATGTTAATTAAATCAAATATCTTTGCTGTTTTTAATCTGATTGAAAAGCTGAATACTTAAAATCAATTGATTTATAACTTTCTCTACATTCATTGAAAATATTTATTTAAGTATTTTTTTATTATTAAAAACATAAATGTTTACTAGATTACAAAAAAGTACTATTTAATAAATAATAAAAAATATAAAATAAAACCAAAATTGTGTTTAAAAAAATATTTTTTAAATACTTTTGAAGAATTTTTTGAAAAAATAAATTCAGAAGGTAAACATACCTACAACAAAGATATAATTAAAAAATAACATTTTTTTAAATATAAAATTACCACCATGTTAATTAAATCAAATATCTTTGCTGTTTTTAATCTGATTGAAAAGCTGAATACTTAAAATCAATTGATTTATAACTTTCTCTACATTCATTGAAAATATTTATTTAAGTATTTTTTTATTATTAAAAACATAAATGTTTACTAGATTACAAAAAAGTACTATTTAATAAATAATAAAAAATATAAAATAAAACCAAAATTGTGTTTAAAAAAATATTTTTTAAATACTTTTGAAGAATTTTAAATTTTAGACCATGTTCAACTTACTTTCTGCTTTTAAATTTTTCAATTAAGTGCTTGATCTTCAAATATAAACAGTTGGTTCTGAGAGAAAATATACACTATTTATTTTTGGACCCAGAAATATAAAATTAAACATAGAAGAAAATGAAATGGAGGGATAGAAGGGCAACATGGGTATTTCAAATTGAATATACATATTATTATATTATTAACAGTTTTTGACAAAAATACACCCTTTAGGCAAAAACAAATGTTTTTGCTCTATGTTTTTATATTTTTGGTTCAAACTGTTTTTATCATGTGTAATATTTATTTGTCAAACAATTAAAAATATGCCCTGAAACAATATTTTTATTTTTAAAATAAACTACACTGCAACAATTAAATTTTACAATTTGCTTTATAAAAGTAACAATTTTTAAAATTTGTGTACTTCCCTATAATTTTTCAATATAAATTATTATAGCTCCCTCCTTTTGATTAAAAAAGTTTATATGAAACCCATAATTTATGTATATCAAGCATTAACTAACATATGTTATCCTCTAGTTTGTTTCTTAATTTTTTTATATTCTTGTCACAAATTTTAAATGTCTTTTTTTCCTTTCTAAGTCTTCAGCATCATTGCATTTCTTTTTCAAAACATGTGCCTAAATGCCTAGAAAGGTGTTATTGGTACCTGTAAAAGAATAGAAACAGGTCTAGTATTCCTATAAATGAAATATAATTATTATAATTATAATATACCTAGTTAATTAACCTTTTACAAGCACAAACAATTAAATAAAATTTCCACCAACTTCAACAAAATTTCTTTGTTCTTTTCAGAGGCTTTAAGCCGTAATTTTCGTTTTTCATACCTTCTAATGAAAATTTAGGAAGGTACTTAAAACAAAACACATTGCAAACTGCGAACATAACCTAGTTATGTATGTTTTATATTGACGCAATCCTCTTTACAACCAAGTTTTTTTTCAATAATAAGGTTTAGTCAGTTATAAATGTATTTATGTGTATATTTAATAATATATTTTTTCTACTCCCACCTTTAAAACGCCCTTTATCGTACATGTTTCCATGACTCTAAGTGACCTTTTAAATACACATTGACAAGTTGTGGCTTTATGGCGCTTTAGTCACGGGCTGAAGTTAGCAACAGGTTTTTAGTCACAGGCTGAAGTTAGTTTTAAGTTAGTTGACAGTTGTCAAATGTCATACAATCGTTAAAATAAATTGCCTTTCTTGTAAAATAATATTAAATGTGAAAATTATTTTATTATCTCAATACAAAAATACAAAAGTATTAAATAGTAGTAGTGCTCATAAATTATTTTATTTACTTTCACTGTGAAAAACTGTCAATTTTCAAGAAATACATGTCGATTTATAACCTTTATAAATTGTATACAAATTTGACATTTGACGGTGACACACAGATTTTCCTATTGTTTCATAGATGGCGCTCTACACAATTTTTTTATTTAAATCATTTTAAGATAATTATAAGTATTTGTCGTAGAAAAAGTATATTATGTATCAAGTTTGATAAACGCCATTTTTAGATATAATTGAGTAATTAAATTACATGGCGGGCATACAATTAAAAAACATGTACAACTTACCTTGAAAATTCGGGATTAGGGAGTACAACCCCCAAGAAATTAGAAAATATAACAAACAACCAACCATACATCAATCGGCGTCACCAGAAATTCCGATTAATCAGTTGATCACATTTAACTATAAGCACGTACGCGATGTGTGGTGTGGCAGGGGATGCCCAGCGCGTTTGTCTGAATTTTAGCAATCATTAAATAACAAGTATTTTTCAAGACAGTGGAAACATTGGTATTCACTGTAAGACAGTAATAACTTACTTTACCTTAGTTTCCATTGGAATAAAAATCATGAACATTAAAAGAAGCAAAGACTATTCTTATTTCATTTGTTTTTAATTTTTGGTTGAAGCATTATACCTTTTAATATAAATTAATTTTATATTTAATAAATATTGTTAATTTTACCTTGATCAGATAATCATTTCTAAAATGTTCAAGGAAGTACACATTTTCATTAGGTTTAAATATAAAGAGCCATTTACACTATAGCAAGTAATTTTAACTTTATTATATTTTGTTATGGGCTGGATATCATATTTGTAATAACATCAATCCCTTACCCTCAATTGCTCCAAACATATTTGATTGAATAAACTTTAACTTTTATTGCAGAAATTGTGATTGACTATATCAAATCGGTTTTTCTGTGTAGGTATTATTTATTTAGTTGGTTAATATTAGTATTATATTATAATACTTTTGTAAACACTATGTAAAATCGGAAAATGTTTTATTAAAATTGTTTAAAACCAACCACATTATTTTATTAATTCCTACAAAAACAAATATACCTATTCAAAATCCCCGTGTGTGCAATATAAAGTAATTTGCAGGGCAGTATTATATAAATATTTTATAAAAATTATATTTTATCAAGAAAAAAGGACATTTTCAATGTACAATGTGAATGTACGTGGACATATACTCGACAATCACGCATGTAAATTTCATATTGTTTGCCTTTGACCAACTTCCCACTATCATTGATTACTACCTACTATCAAGCTTTACAAAAATATAATACAGTATGGTTTGTATTGATTCATCATATTCAAAAACAATTTTGGCAAAACCGAACATATACGTTAAAGAAAATCTGGTAACTCTATGTAATTTAATAAATACAAAATTATTAATTTGTCCTATGTTCCTCAATGTTGAAGTGAGCTCTGCAAACGGTTGAACGAAATATAATAATGTTAAGATTTTATTGGTTATGTTGACAATTGTAAACAACAAAATAAAAAATTAACAAGCTATATTTTACACACATAATATGTATAAATCGTGTGACATGATATATACTTATGTACAAAAATATGATTTTAAACATTATTTAGATATCTACAAGGCCAATAATCCAGGTTTTAAAAAAAAATTTGTAAAATAAATGTAGCAGTAAAATTTAATTTAAAATTTTAGTAAAAAATTATAAACGATGAAAAAAGGTGAACTGTAGGAAAATTAGTTTATAGTTCATATAAAAAATGTTTGTACTTTTATTTAAACTATTTATTATATTTAGTTTTGTTGAAACAAGCAAGATTTATGTAAAAAGTTGGCGGTACTTATCTCAAAATCCAGTAAGCGAAAAAATTGGATGGAAATATAGATAAATGTGTAAGTTTACAAGTAATACTAAAATTTTTTCAAAATGTACAGAAATAACAAAGTTATAACGATTTTTGGTTTTGACAGGTTTTCAGTTTTTTTAGCTCAATTAAACTCAACTTATTCATGCAGTATGTGTATTTATTTAATTTAGATTCAATATTGAACTTTTTTATAAAAAAAAAATAAAAAAAAAAATCGGTTCAAGCAAATTGATTTAAAAAATTTAAACATTTTGAAAAGTTAATAAAAAAAATTATTTATTACTTATTTACTGTGCGTATTTCTACTTTTATGAAATGCATTTTTTAAATTTATGCCACGGTGCCCATTTGTCCTCCAATTTTTTAAATTTGTCCTACTGTGCTAATTTGTCCTACCATTTTTTGTAAGGACAGTTTCAATTATCCAATCACTTTAAACACACACTAAATAACGACGAAACGAAAATCTTTTTCAATAAATCACTTTAATAACGACACTTACAGCAAAATAAATGACATAACCTCTGCGACTTCATGCTCTCCTGATAATTACGGGAGTTTAAAAGCGTTTTATATTCTAATGAGACAGTGTAACGTCACTTCAAAAAGCAGTAAAATTTGTTTAATATTTTTCCCATTTCTCCTAAAAACAAAATTTCTGATGGACCACTGTAAGAATAAATAAAAAACGAATACATTGTATCTTTCAAAAGAATGTAAAAACCGAAAGTAATTTATAAGTAATAAATAACGAGACCTAAAATTGTGCGGGGCAAAACGCAAGGATTAATTTAAAAATCCTGCAATAAAAAGAAAACAAGCAAGTTTATTGCGTCAAAGTGTTATCTAGATCGGCAACAATGAAGCAGAAAGAAGTTCGCGATCGTAGTTTATATATTTTATGTGAGAGATTTACAACTTGCCATATTTCAAAGGCATAAAACAGCGAAAAATTCGCAGCGAGCAGTAAAAAAGGGAAAAAGGAAAAAGACAATGGGAATTGGCTGCTTCACCTCCGAATAGGTATTTGATT
This sequence comes from Brassicogethes aeneus, assembly GCA_921294245.1. Classification (NCBI taxonomy): domain Eukaryota; kingdom Metazoa; phylum Arthropoda; class Insecta; order Coleoptera; family Nitidulidae; genus Brassicogethes; species Brassicogethes aeneus. Next base: position 3,822,671 of record OV121132.1, on the reverse strand, counting down.
TAAGTCTTATAAGATAAACTCATCAGTTTGTAATAATAAAGAAGTTTGGTTTATTGTTGGCCTTCGCATTTTCTTTCTCTTCTCCCTTATATACATACCTTTCTACCTGCCCGATAAGGCAGTTTTCCTGATTTCCACATTACAAACAAAATTAATGACTCATGTGATAACGTTTATCTTTATTCCAATAAAAACCTTTTGGATCCACCACAAGGTTATTTGTTATTTGTTACGCAGAAAAACCGCTTTGATATATCAATATATATATATATATATATATATATATATATAGTCAATAAAAATTCTATAATTGATTGTTTTTTCATTTCTCCAATAAAAGTTAAAGTTTATTCATTAATGTTATTGCAAATATTATATTCAGCCCATAACAAAATATTATCAAGTTAAAATTACTTGTTATGGTGTAAATGCTTCTTTATATTTAAACCTAATGGAAATGTGTACTTACTTGAAAATTTTAGAAATTATTGTATTCAAAAATTATCTGATCAAGGTAAAATTAACAATATTTAATTAAATATAAAATTTATTTATTTTAAAAGTTATAATGCTTCAATCAAAAATTAAAAACAAATAAAATAAGAATAGTCTTTGATTTTTAATGTTTATGATTTTTATTCCAAAACAGAAAAAAATCTAACATAGTACCAAGAACAGCGCTGCCATTGAATGCATTAAAATTGAAGCAATCTAAATTGTTATTTGCTCAATTAATTACTATTAAACCAAAATAGGGAAATATTTTGCCTAAATGTCAAAGAATTTATTGCGTTAAATGTACCTATACATAGTAAACATTAGGGTGAGCCAAAAAAACTAACCTATCGGATTTATGGGTTAAAATGAACCTACATACCGAGAAAAAAATTTCCCTGCAAGGCAAAATTTTTTGCTCAATTTTAAAAGGTGTCGGTGAGCATTCTAAGTTTTCCATTGAAATAACACGTAAAAAAATCTTTTTTTATTAAAAAGACTATAACTTTTGAACCGTTTGAGATAAAATTTTTTACGTCGCGGATTCTTGTAGAGCATAAAATTTCCCAAAGAATCTATACCAGGATTCGGAAAATTCGTATGTTTGAAAGCTTTGAAAAGTGTAAAAAATCACTAAAACTGCACCTTTTAAAATTGAGCAAAAAATTTTGCCTTGCAGGGAAATTTTTTCTCGGTATGTAGGTTCATTTTAACCCATAAATCCGATAGGTTAGTTTTTTTGGCTCACCCTAGTAAACATACAATAGTAACGTTATTAAATATATCAAATTAGTATTTAATACAATAACATTCTACCATTCTAACAAATAAATATCAATATGAATATCAATATATTTAGGAGCGATAACTTTTGTTGTTAATTTAAAAACAGTAAACGATTATAAACCAAGTGCTAACTACCTATTGGTATTATAGGAACTGTTATTCAGGAATACGGATTACAAGATCCCATTGGTTTAATGGCTCACCCATTCAAGCTATGCTAGCGTTTTTTTATGTGAATGGAAACTGAGGTAAAGTAAGATATTACTGTCTTACAGTGAATACAATGTTTTCACTGTCTTGAAAAATACTTGTTATTTGCCTAATTATCATTCCCATTTTTTCAATGCGGCCTATTTTCAATTTAATGATTGCTAAAATTCAGGGCATTCCCTGCCACACCACACATCGGCAACCTGCAATCGCGTACGTGCGTATAGTTAAATGTGATCAACTGATTAATCGGTATTTCTGGTGACGCTGTGTATGGGTTATCTCTGGTGTAGGTAGTGTTTGGTTGTTTGTTATATTTGCTAATTTCTTGGGGGTTGTACTCCCTAATCCGAATTTTCAAGTTTTACATGTTTTTAATGGTATGTCCGCCATGCATTATCCAGTAATTTAATTACTTAATTATATCTAAAAAATATCAAAATTGTAAATGTGTACTCATACCATGGTATATACCATGGACACAGTTTATCTTGATATTCGGTGTCATGCCTTAAAATGAATATTTTGCTTGAATGGAGTAAGTTTTTCTTTATTTATAAAATGATATCCTTGCAGGGCGTCCTGAAAGTATATATTGCTTTAGGACTTTCAGCAATCTTTAAGATTCGCCTCTAAAAACATAAGATATAATTGCTATTTCGTTTTAGAATAACCATGTGCCATCCTGCACATCCAGTACAGTAACTGTTGCTAGTGATGGGTCAGCACCTTTCTTAGAGCCCAAGATCACCAACACTTCTAGTGGGTTCCCAATAGTTCCTACAGAAAACAAAATAATTTCATTTTATGGATTAAAAAACCTGTGAAAACAAGACTACCAGAAGCAGTTTTCATTTATTCATTGTATTTATAAATATATTTAAGGAATTAGAGCTTTCATTGCATTTAATGTAGCCATTCATTAGAAACCATAACTTTAATTTATTTATTATTATTATTTATGCCAATGACAGTTTTTCATTAAGAGTCATTGTGGCTTCAATTAAATAACAATTTAATTCAAAAATTTCCTATGTTTTAACTATGTTTCAATGACTTCTTTGAACAAATTTTAAGCAGGTTTGCACAAATAAATGTAAGACAATCATTTATTTGACATTAGCTGTAATTCAGGTATTGCAAATACAGTACACCACTGGCTCAATGTTTAACCCATTCACAATATGAAAGTTTTTTCTTTGTGTATACTCAAAAAAAAATTATGTAAATTTACCACGATTATTGATGGTGACTGGTGACCATCGATAATCCAGAAAATTTGCAACAAAGTAATTTTACAAAAAAGTATTAAAATTACATTGTAATTTTACACCCATGTAATTAAATTTACAAAGTAAAATTCCTAGTTCAAATAAAATCATATTGTAAAATTACTAGATTTCCTGTAAATTTACAATGTAAAATTTCTAGTTAAAATAAAATTATAATGTTAAATTACTGACTTCAATGTAAATTTACTAATACTTAAAAATGTAAAATTCCTTCTTCAGTAAAATTACAATGTAATTTTAATTTACAACATATTATAACATTAAAAAGAAGACATCATTTTAACAACCAAAAATTATAAAATTGGAAATTATAGGGCCATACAGTGTGACCCATTTCTTTGCGATTCACCCCTGTAAAATCTTTATTTATCTTGCGATTTTAACCGGATTTATTTTAAAGTGTAGATCTTAATAAACTGTATTTTTGGAAAAACGCCATATTTGTACAAAATACAAGAGTAAATTTTTATGAATAAGCGATTTTTTTAAACAAAATCTAAGCATGGCATTGAATTCACCACCCCCAAAACGACACTTTACTAAATTTTATTGAAAAATTTTAGAAAAATGCACAATAATAACTACAAAAATTTATTGTGTCAAGCTTTCCATAAAAAAAACATAAACTTATAGTAATAGCACCATGTGGGGTGGACCATGTGGGGTGGTCCACCCCACAGTATATGCAACAGTAGTAACTACCTTTAAAATGCTTCATCTAAAATTTTCACAAAAAGCTATTCGCTAAATGAAATTTAATGGGCGTCAGGTTAATTTTCGCTCGCCAAAGCCATGAGGCTAGTTCGCTGATGGCAGTAAATTATTTATTAATTGCCTTTATTCCGGCTCTGTGTATCGCCAAACGCTTTCCCTCTCTCGCAACAAACAATATCCAATGCCCGAAAAATTTACACTTCATATAGCGTCAATTTCAGGCGATGAATTTGTAATTGCTATTTATGGCAGAATTTTGTTCAAAAAGTGTTTAAATCTTTTTTATATTGCTTTTTTATAGTTATTACATAATTGACTAAATTGACTATATTCCTATTCCAATATTCCGGAGACCAAAATATTGCGATATAACTAAATTAACCTATAAAAAAGTTGATAATAACCAAAATACAAAATATACAAGGTGTCAAAGTTGAAATTTTTTTCATTTTTATTAAAAACGTTTTTGTACAAAATTTGATTTTTAAATTACTTAAAATAATTGGTGTAGGTTTAAAAGGGCGCTGTAGTTGTAGTTTGTAATTATAACAAACATTTTGTAGATTTAATAACAACATCCTTATAATTCAACCACTCACAAGGTGTACCTTTTTTGCGTAATTAAGATAAAAAAAATTATATTTTTATAAAAACGTAAATGGGTGAATATACTGAGATGTCCCCCAAGTGAAAATGATTATTTTATATTTTTGGTTGTTTCACTGTTAGTCTAGAATAGGGTTTTTGGGAAGCCACCAGGTCTAGTAATAACATAATATAAGTGGTTCTGCACTAACGCAAGAATTTTAAGAAATCATACATTTTGAATATTAGATCTTCACGGAAGATAGCTTCACGGATGTTAGGATTTCGTATGTTTTTTTAAACATCTCTTTGAATATTTCAAATAAGTTATTGTATCTTTTGACACCTTAATATTTTTTAAAAATACAATTGTACCTACATACAAAATATTTATAAAAAATATCTACTTACTGAGATATTACACTTCACGGTAGATAGCAAATTAATGAACTTTTGAATTATAAAACGCCATCCGTTGCATAAAATTTAAAGCCAAAACAGATTCACGGAGGATAGAATTAATTTTTGCAACACCTACATAAATGGTTATAAAAATTATTTCTTTTAATTGTTAATAATATTTTATATTTGATTCGATTGCTTTGGATATGTTTAATTTACTTAGTAAACTGATATTTTTAGTATGCTTTTACTACCTCAGATATTTGAAAACATATAGGTTAACTTAGAAAGAGTAACAGTCACGGAGGATAGGTTTTAGACTTTTAAAACATTGTAAAAAATAATTAATTGCGGTTAAAAATCTGAAAACATATAGGTTAACCTAGAAAGAGTAACAGTCACGGAGGATAGGTTTTAGACTTTTAAAACATTGTAAAAAATAATTAATTGCGGTTAAAAATCTGAAACCTGAGCTGTAATATCTACTTAATTATGAATGACCAAAATACAATAAAAGTATAGGTCAAACTCATTTAGTTTTATTAAATATCAGGGGGTAACACCATCGGGGGACATTTCGTGAGATTCACCCACATATTAAAATGTAAAATTTTAAAATGGATATATCGGCTTTTGCATGTTTGCTCTATAACTTTCAACTTTAACAGCCTGTATCTTGGTTAGTATCCACCTTTGTATAGAGGTTAATTTAGTTAAATCGCATTATTTTGGTCTCAGAAATATGTGGGATTATTTTGCAGGCATTTTAGAGACACATTGTATAATATTTCTACTACATGTTTTATTTATTATTTTGTTAGCAAACTTTTGTTTTAAAAATAAAAAACACTATGTACTTTTTGGATATATTGAAAAATTTTAAATTTCGAATATTTTAAAAATTTGTTCTATAATTATTAAGTTTATCCCACTGTGCGAATTTGTCCTACCATTTTTAAATTTATCTCATTGTGTGAGTTTGTCCTACCTACAGGTAACTATAATTTGTACTTTGGAAGCTACTTACTAGAGGGCGAGTTAAAAATGCACTGTTGGGTGATAGCTCTGCGTAAAAGTATAAAAGCAAGCTTTGTAGAACTGTATTATTAAGGGTTCATCCTGTATATCTGACAACTCTCCTTCGACTAAAATTATTTTACACCTTTACTGCCAGGGTGTCTAATTAAAACAACCCTATAAAATTAAATGTTCTATTCATTTCCAATTAGGTATAATGGCGAGCAATTAAAGGTGCTAGACTAAATTGAGAATTTAGTGTTGCAATTACCTGAAGTTACACGAGGAGACGCGATGGGGAGGATTGAAGGTTTGTTGGAATCTTTGCCGTTGTAAGGACTAGTAACGCTTCATTAGCATTCGCATTTACGATACCGATATAATATTTTACGATAATTAGGGCACTTGTGCTCACTTATGCGTTGCTATCCTTTCTGAGAACGTAGCAATTAATTATATAACTTCTGCTAATACAAACTAATTCATATCGCAATACGGAAAAATGCGCGTTCGGTACTAATACAAAAACAAACTATCTAAAAGCGAAATTGGTAATTAAAATTTCAGGAAAGCCTTTACAATCGGGAATAATTGGAAACCATCAATAGCCCTGAGCATTTATTTTTAATTTCAAAAACAAATTTGTACGGCAATCGAGTTAAATAAGCAATGATTTTTGTTAACACTATATTAATAAAATATTCACAAAAATACCACAAGAGGTAAAATAAAAAAAAACATACAGAAAGTGTACGTGAATGAACCGGCTAAAAAACGAGTAAAGGGAAATGAATTCTCACAAAATCTAATACCTTTCCTCGCGATGCGATCTCTTATCATATTTCCGGACATGAATAATGTTAATCTAGATGCCGAACGGAGAAATACACCAAACCTTAATATGAGTGGCTATATATTACTACTGTACTAGAGTCTATTTATTTGCACGTATATTTATTTATTTCGTCGCGAGTACCAAAGCTGACTGACTGCTCCATGCTGGGCTGTTCCTTATATATTCAGTGCCTACGTGCCTTCCCGAATATTCCAGCGAGCTCCGGACCGCTTTCGATCATCATTCCGAGATCCAGGGCGGTACTCGCTACAATATTTATGAGGCACATTAAAAAAAACAAAACTAACTATAGTCCAGTTCAGTTTAGTATACTGAAAGTATACTTTTAAGTCTACAATGCTTAAGGTAAACAGAGAGAAAACACTTATTTATTAATACAAAATATAAGTTACGAACAAATTTCTTTGTAGGTACCATAAAGTTATAATTTTTAAATTTTTAAATATAATAAATAAACTTTTTGTTTAATTGGTAAAACATGATGAATTTCCAGAACTTAATTATTGTCACAAGGTAAGATATCTCTAAATTTTTAATCATTTAACTATACGCACGTACGCTATTGCAAGTTGCCGATGTGTGGTGTGGCAGGGGATGCCCTGGCGCGTTTGACTGAATTTTAGCAATCACTAAATTGAATATAGGGCACATTGAAAAAATGGGAATGATAATTGGACAATTAACAAGTATTTTTCAAGACAGTGAAAACATTGGTATTCACTGCAAGACGGTATAAACTTACTTTACCTTAGGCTCCATTGGAATAAAAATCATGAACATTAAAAGAAACAAAGACTATTCTTATTTCATTTGTTTTTAATTTTTAATTAAAGCATTATAACTTTTAAAATAAATCAATTTTATATTTAATTAAATATTTTTAATTTTACCTTGATCAGATAAACTTTGAATACAATCATTTCTAAAATTTTCAAGGAAGTACACATTTTCATTAGGATTATATATAAAGGGCCATTCACACTATAACAAGTAATTTTAAATTGATAATATTTTGTTATGGGCTGAATATAATATTTGTAATAACATCAATCCCTTACCCCCAATTGCTTCAAACATATTTGATTGAATAAACTTTAACTTTTATTGGAAAAATTAAAAAACAATCAATGATAGCATTGTTATTGACTATATCAATGCGTTTTTTCTGTGTATTTGTGATTATTTTTGCAAAGCTAGCCATAGAAACACCTATGAAGACGGTAAAATTTAAAAAAAAATATTTTTACATTAGAAGAAAAGAATATATTTTTTTTTCTTGTCTCTTGTAAAAATATGTTAGTTTATCATGCTGTGAGAGCCCTTTCAAAATATCAGCTCGATTAAAAATTTTGTAGGGGTCGCTCAAAATTTTTAAAAATTTTCAAAATGGTCAAAAATTGAATTTTTGTTTTATTTTAATTCTTTTTCTCGTCTCGATATTATTTTTTAGGTTGAAAATAATAAAAATTCTGTAAATTTCAAATCAATATTTTGATTTCTAAAGGTCGCTAAAAGTTCGTTGATATTTTTATTCAGAGGTCGCTCGAAAACATTCAAAAAACTCTACTTTGAAAGTTAAAAAAATCTTGAGTGACCTTTAGAAATTAAAATATCGATTTGAAATTTTCAGAATCATTATTATTTTTAAATTAAAAAATAATATCGGAAAGAGAAAAAAAATTAAAATAAAAAAAAATCCAATTTTTGACGATTTTGGTAATTTTTAAAAATCTTGAGCGACCCCTAAAAATTTTTTAATGGTGCTGATCTTTTGACAGGGCTCTTAAAACATGACAAACCAACATATTTTCACAAGAGACGAGAAGAAAAAAAATATTATTTTTTTTGGGACGCTAATATACATATATATATATATATATATATACATACTACTAAGCATTCATTAAATGAAGAATTAGGTGCTGTTTATTTAAGATTTAGTCCACAGTATACATTTTGGAGGCCCTTTAGGGAAGCTGGTGAGTTAAAGTGGTAAACGGTTTTAGGAAATAAAAACAAGTTACGGCCTCTTAACTCCTGACATATTTTTCGAAGAAGAAAACAACATCGTGCGGAAAATTTCCAAACTCGATTACGTTCCACGTTAAACTTCCAAAAGGAATAAAGTCGATAATCAAGAATGACTCCTTTAAAACCTGCTGGAACAGAATTACCGGCCACCAACAGCCTTGATAACACAATTAATTATAACATTTGCCGAAGCTATTTTCGACCTAACTCCTTCGAAAATACCTACAGCAAATGAAGTTTACGCCATCAATTTTATCTTTACAGGAACTATTTTAATTAAAACCAGGTTCCTGTTAATTATTTTGCTGACTGAAAAAAGGGTTGCGATTTTTACTTCTAACATCATTAATATTGTTATTAATTATATAAAAGTTTATTTTATATGATTTGTCAATTTGTTAAAATCTGTTGTTAAAAATATTTCGAAAATAAATGAACAATTTTGAAAATAATTTGTATAAATATAGTATAACTTTAAGATAGAATATAAATTTTACAACGTTGGACAATTCGTTCGCGAGTAAAGCATCACGCCACCTAAGATAACCAATGAAATGATTTCCCGCTTGAAATAAGACGCCGGCCGGTCGCTCAACTGCAATCTGCATCATCAGTTTGCAGTTTTAGTTAGTGTTAGGAAGTGTATCATTGGGAGGTTAGTACCACATTTCTGGTGAGTAATTATTGAATATTATTTTTTCGAATAGGTAGGTAGGTATTTGCAAAATTGTTCAGGGACTGGGATAAATCAATAATTATGACCTGGTGATCAAATGAGGATAAAAAGTGTTTCTATGTTCCTACCGTGCTACATTATTGATCAACTTACTATTTACTTAAGTTTGTAATTTTTTATTGTTTTATGCTTTCAGTTTATATTAACTTAATTCTATCCTTACAAAATTTTTGTGTTGGTTGCTGAATACATATTTTTCGACGTTTGTACTATTATAAGTGAATGCGCACTTCATGTTGAATTATATCTTAATATTATTAGAATTAGCTATACGAATTTTATTTTTTTAGTTTATAGTTTGTTTTGTTGTGTTTATCTCATGTTGTCAGTGTCAGTTTATAATAAGCTTTGGTATTCTATTTTCCATATTTTTTGTATACCTACGTATGCGTAACAGTATATTCTATTTTGTTTCAAAATTCTACAATATTATTTCATTAAATATTAAAAATCAACAACAAACAAAAAATAGGGATACAAAAATTTATTGTCGAAAATGTAGTGGATTTATTATGTTAAATTCAGAAGTAACATTACGATCCTGTCTATTGTTTTTTTTCTTTGAAATAAAGGTGTTTTAATTTAATTAGTGTTTAAATTATAGAAAAGTGTTATAGATAATTACTATATTTTATTTACTCCTAATAACACTACAAAACAATTATAATAAAAGTAAGTGCACATGTGCATGTTTGAGTTAAACTAAAAATTAAATGGTTTTCTTAACTTATCTTAAAATTTATTTTGCAGTTTGCTGTTTTCCAACCCAAAGTATATCATGAAAGTTTATTTAAAATTAGCATTAAACTTTATCTTAATATACACATTAATACTTTTATAAAATACATTTCTGCACTGAGAGAAAGATAACTTAATTATATATAATTATAATTGTTGCACAAAGTTGGTAACACTGACTTAGCATGTAGGTAAGCGAATTGTTAGCTGGTTATAACCATTTTTTCCACTTTTTTCATGTTTTTATCGGTTGTTAATGTGCTTGTGCGTTCGAGGCGTTCGTCATCTTCAACGTCTTCACGGCCATCTTGGAAACTCTTGTTTTACTTATAGCAGACCCACTATAGGCCTTTGTTAACATTTCACAGAATTTATTTCATTTTTTAAGCAAAATTGTATAGAAATTCTTTGATCCATTTCTTTTAAAGTACGAAAAATCGCCGAGCTCATAAAACACGTCTAACCTTAGCGGCTGCCACAGACAAAGTAAACAATGAAAACAGCTAAAGTTTTTATCATACTTAGGGGGCATGTATAACAACGTAATGAAGAAAATTTTATGACAACCGGACCCTCCGAACCCGCGAAATTTAACAATTCCCGTTATTTTCTGAACACACCTCGTGTATCCATAACCCAGTTTTATACAAGATAAGCCTTAATTGTTATTTAGTTATGGTTATAGTTATTATTATAATTGTAATAACATTATCAATTGTTTATATTATACATATTATGTAGGATGGCACTTGTGTAGCGCAAAACTTTTCCCATACGAGTAAGAATGGATTTAGATTTTCAGCGATCTTCGCTCTCGGGTAAAGTTTCGTGCTAATGAAGATAATATTTGGTGAGGCAAGTCGGCGGTGGTTGGCAACGAAGGCAAAACTAATGCCGATTCATTTAAGATCTGTTCCAAGTTGTAATTAACAGGAAGCTTGGCACAGCAGGTTGCCAGAAACACCCAATTATTAAATCTTTGAATTTCAAATGCTGCTAAATCAAATTGGGAATATGATTTTGCCTTATGTAGGTATTTCTCTTTGCCGTTTTCTAATAAATAAAATGATTTGTATTGTACAAAAGCTTATATTTTGTGCACTGTAAAAAATATTACATGAATATCCATGGCATTATAAGCAACCTATATTAAATCATGTAATTTTACTAACCATAGGTATGTAAATTTCCTAAATTATATGTGATATTACAAATTTTATTATTTGTGTATTTTCCATATTTTACATGCAGCTTTATTAAAATTTTGTAAATTTACCCTAAAATTATAAGTATTTTTACTTAATTTTACATAGAGGTTCTACATAGAGGTTTATGTAAAAAACCCTTTAGAAACCTGAAATCGTGTCATTTTCTTACTCTCTTATAAGAGGCTAAAACTTTTTTTCTGTGGCAATTATTGAAATGATTGTAATTTTATTTTACTGCCTAGTAGGTACGTATGTTTTCAATATTAATTATTATTATCTAATTAGTTCATCTCATAAAAGAATGGTAAACCACTAAAGATTGATGATAATTTGCCAATTTTTGTGATTTGTGTCTGGCTCCTGTGCCTATTCTACTAAATCTAGAAAGTTATTTTTTTTCAGGTATCAAGTACTTATACAATAGAAAACGTACCTATTATTTTAAGTTTCTATACTATCATTTTCTTTATTAAAAAAATTATTGAAACTTGATAATTTTCAAAATTAACCAATTTGCCCTCAGAAATCATTATGTTGAGGAAAAAATAAAAATCTGAAACTTTCAGGAAATGTAGTCCCCACCTTCATATTTTCAGACTAGTTAGTCTTGTTTTGTTATTTTTATCCATATAAAAGATATAATAATTTTTTTAATGCAGTTAAGAAGCGATATTGTTAGTTTTATTTATAATTTAAAATTTAGATGGCTTTGACTTAGTCAATTCATGTTTGGTAGAGAAATGTCAGAACTGTCAAAAATATTTCATAAATATTATTTGTGCGTATTTAAATTGTGATTTCAAAAAGTTTGCAAGTTTGCAAGTGTAATAAATGACTGAGTGTTCGAGATTCATGAATTTAATTGCAATTAAAAATGAAAGAACATATCATAATTTTGTACCTCTTTCTCATAGAAAATATTCAAGTTCTGAGAAGTTTTAAATTGTTAAAAAAAAGCAAAAACCAAAAAATATTCTAAATAAACCCCTTTATTATAACATGTTTTATTTTAACCAGTTACCAAAAACTAAAATTTAAAGAAGTATTTACAGATTGTGTAAATTTTTTCCAACACTAACATTTAAAATACTTTTAACTATTCAGTGCCTAACTAAAGGGATCAAAATAATAGAACTAACTTGGTTTAAATTGTGAAAGAACCGACAAAAAACTGCTTAACGCATTTTTAAATTAACTCTATTAATTTCACTTATTATACAAAATTTTTCAAAGAAATACGCACAAATAATATTTATGCACGATGACATTATAATATGACAATTATAACAAAAATTCTTTGACGTAAACGTCTTTTTATAGCCCGCGGGCGTTATTATGACCCAGCGGGCTATAATGAAACGTCAAAAATTAAAAACAACAATGTTACACCATTTGATATATTCGAAGTAAGTTTTTTCGTATAAATATTTTGATTTTTCCGGCAGCAGGCCGCAATTTTTCGCCTTTTCAGCTGCTTCCTCAATTTCATTCATCTTTAAACTTTAAAACTGACTGATGTCAGTTGACATTATAATATGACAATTATAACAAAAATTCTTTGACGTAAACGTCTTTAAAAACAATAATATATTAAAAATAATAATATATTAATCGTGCATAAAGTTTTGTATGCATTGCTGGCATAACTGGTTTTTATGGTCCTACGACGCTTTTCTAGCCCTCGCGCTAACGCGCTCGGGCTCGAAATAGCGCCTCGGACCATAAAAACCTTATTATGCCCTTAATACATAAATAACTATTATGAAATATTTTTGACAGTTCTGACACTTCTCCACCAAACATGAAAGCCATCTAAATTATAAATTATAAATAAAACAATATTACATCGCTAATAAACGGGCATTAAAAAATTAATATATTTTTTAAAGGAATAAAAATAACAAAACAAGACTAACTGGACTGAAAAGATGAAGGTGGGGACTACATTTCCTGAAAGTTTTAGATTTTTATTTTTTCCTCAACATAATGATTTCTGAGGGCAAAATTGGCTAATTTTCAAAATTATCAAGTTTCAATAATTTTTTTAATAAAGAAAATGATAGAAACTTAAAATAATAATTACGTTTTCTATTTTATAAGTACTATTCTAAAGGGTGCCGATTAAAAATAAAGCAACTAAAAATTAAAACGGCAACGGTTTTTCATATATGATACCTAAAAGATCATCCTCAAATTTTTTCATTAAAATAAAAAATCATTCACTTTTAAATTCATTTTTGGTGTTTTCATTTGGGTTCACTCTATAGGAAAATAATATTAGTGATTTATTAAAGTGCAAGTGTTAACAAGCAACATCAGATTGCTTTAAATCTCCCCCCGATAATTTCGACCGTCCGAACAGCCAGGAAATCGATACGACGGGACCGGCTGTAGCCTTTACGAAGGTCCCCCGTGCACCGCTTAGCCAGACCAGACTGCATCAGCCAGCGTCCCCATGCCACGTTGATACCGGCCGCATTGTGTCGTGCTTGCACAAATCATTCAATCCCAGCCAGGCCGATTCATACAGCGAATTAGCTATATCTGACTGTCTGCCGGCAGACGGGTAGGAGCGTCTGGACGCGTCCCACGGGACTTTTTGCATGGATGAGATTTCCAATGCGTCGGATTTTGCTAAAAAGTTAATAGGGTTTTTATGGCGTAATGCGATATGGCATGCTAGAGGAGTCAATCTACCCTACACAGAGAGAAAGGAGTGCTTGTAAACACCGTAATGGGTTTATATCCACCTTAACAAGAACTCGGGTATTATTTTTTATAACACAAAGTCTGGAAAGAAGCAAATATTAGGTTATTATAATACGAGAAATAATAATAAATTTTTTTATATAATGAAGCAGCAATGTTGGCGTGCGTATACTGCCCTACTATGGAGAAAGGCAGTAACTACAAAAAAATTCTTAATGCGTTTTCTTGTGCTATGATAAAGCTATATGGACATTTTGTATCTTAATTCAACTAAGAAATGCAGTAAACTATCTTATAAGTTAAATAAATCAATTAAATATCTACTGCTTTTTATAAAAATTTAGTTTATGCCAATTTTCCACAGATTTCTTGTTTAGCCTTTCTCCATAGTTGGGCAGTATAGTTAAATGTGATCAACTGATTAATCGGTATTTCTGGTGATGTCGTTTGATGTAAGTTTATGGGTTATCTCTGGTGTAGGTAGTGTTTGGTTGTTTGTTATATTTGCTAATTTCTTGGGGGTTGTACTTCCTAATCCCGAATTTTCAAGGTAAGTTGTACATGTTTTTTAATTTTATCTATATCTAAATGATAATAAAAAGGTAAATGTGTACTCATATAGTTATATACCATGGACACAGTTTATCTTGATATTCGGTATTTTTCTTAAATGGGCGAAGTTTTTGTTTATTTATAAAAAAACTTATCATAGTCTTTCAGTACCATCATGATATCCTTGCAGGGCGTCCTGAAAGTTTATATTGCTTTAGGACTTTCACCAATCTTTAGGATTCGCCTCTAAATACATAAGATGAAATTCCTATTTCGTTTTAGAATGGCAGACAGATCCTGCACATCTTGTACAGTAACTGTTGCTAGAGATGGGTCAGCAACTTTCTTAGAGCCTAATATCACCAACACTTCTAGTGGATTCCTAATAGTTTCTACAGAAAACAGAACAATTTCATTTTATGGATCGAAAAACCTGTGTACACAAGACTACCAGAAGCAGTTTCCAGAATTAATTTTATTTAAAGTTCATATTAATGTATTATACAACTAATATTTGCACAAGAATATACATATTTAAAGGAATTAGAGCTTTGATTGCATTTAATGTAGCCATTCATTAGAAACCATAACTTTATGCCAATGATAGTTTTTCATTAAGATTCATTGTGGCTTCAATTAAACAATTAGACAATCATTCATTTGATCATATGTAGCTGTAATTCAGGTATTGCAAATACAGTACACCATTAGCTCAATGGTTAACCTATTCACAATATAAAAGCTTTTTCTCTGTGCTTTTACTAAATGTCATTTAGTGGCTAAATTTAAGTCTATGAACTGGACTGGAAACATAAAAAATTAGGTAAATGGGACTAATCTTGAAAAAACTATTTGAAAAAAAAAACAATGAAATCATGTCACATCTCTACATGTATGTATAATTAGCTGTGTTTTTGATGGTTTCAGGAAACACTTTGGTAACTTTACAGTTAAAGTTTGACCGTTAGGAAAGTTTTGCGATATAATACAAACCAAAACCCAAAGATGGCTTACACTTGGAACTAGATTAAACCAATTTGATCGGTCCTTCGTGTATGGCTTTGTCTAATAATTACCTTCATTTGTCTATTGTATCGGCAATATTGGAAGTATTAATTATAGAAGGTAAATCAATATACTGGCTAGGTACATTGTGCACCGAAACCAATTTGGCATCGGACACTAATTGCCAGATAAGACGATATGTGAAATGAAACTCAATTCCGAACTGCTAATCGAAATGATTAAATGTATTCTCTTGAGATGTTTCATACAATTAAGCCTGGAAACTTCAACTTACCTACCTCGTAATTGACTGGATTATTTTTCACGGTTATTTAAAAATTTATTTACATTTATGTAAGTTTTTTTTAATAATGGAGGGAAAATAGTTTTCTGCGCATACCATAATTTTTCAATTAACATTAATACTGTAAAAACAAGAATTCTAAAAAGTCTACAGATCAGTGTGTGATATAAATGTGTTCCTCATGGTTAAAACATTGCCACTTTAATGCGTTTTAATTTTACTTCTAAAAACAAACAGTAAAATGGCCAGTGTCCAATTACTGGTTGGTAAAAAATTTAAATTTCTATTATTGGACATATGTCCAATATCATACTCTATTTGTATCCAAGATATTTACCAGCCAATTCTTATGTAAAATTGTCCCCTGAATCCGAAAAGACCGTCAAAAACTATAAAAGTTAATCAGTTTTTAAGATATAGTTAATTCCATATTATATGTAAAAATTGATAACATTTAAAAAACTGTTCTACTTTTGTAAGTTTTAATGACATTTTCGGATTCAGCGAATAATATTTCGTAGGAATTGACTGCTAAATGTCCTGGATACAAATTGCTATTGACGAAAATTATTAGTGGCTGCTTTTTCGCTATGACATTTTTGACTAATTCATTTTTAGAGAGTAAGTAATATAATGATTTCTTCGTCACAGGACATCTTGCAGAATAATAGTGATTTAAATACAGTGCATGATAGAGAACATACAAAACTAATAGCAACAAAATTAAATTCGGATAATTCTTTCAACATACCACCCGAAAAAACATTAGATATATATAAATCACCCTGTTCCGGCCTAAACATTATAAATACTTCACAAACTAGAGATATCACATTTAATGATATTTGCAACAAACTATTTCAGAAGTCAGACCAAGGAATTAGTAGTTACCTTCAAAATCCAGAAAAGGGATGAGGAATCCGAGAAAGAAATATATGAATTATATGATATTTACAAAAACGAAATAAAAAAATTACCTAAAAAAGCAATTTATCTTAAAAATATTTAACAATTTATGTTATTTGATGTAAAGTTGTTATGTTGTTTATATAAAAATTGTATGTCCAATAACCATGGTCCATGTGTCCAATTACTATATAAAATGTCCAATTACTATAGTTTTTTGCATTTTTTTATAAAATTAATATTAAAAATTCAAATATTCTTATTTTTAAGTAAACGTAAATAAAGTTTAAACAAACAAACTATCCATTTTATATATTTATAAGAAAAAAACTAAAATCTTTAAAACAACTGCATATATAAATTTTAAATAAATAATATTACTTGTGTCCAATAACTATGTGGTTTACCCTAACTATTTCATGTGTTTTTGTGAATATTTCTACATACAAATTTAAAATCTTTGCAAAATATTTTTCCTGCTATTTTAGCTTCATTTTTGGGTTGTAACTCCTTAACACCCTAAATGATGCAACAACGTTGAGGTCAGATAGGAAATGATAAACTCTTTTTTCCTATAAAAGCGTTAAACACAAAAGTGCATGCTGGTGTTCAAATAAAGTGGTTTCCGGTTATAGGACGGGAAATGTACCACCGGCATGCTCATTCACTATTTAAACAAACAATTTAGTAGTTGTGTTTGTTTTTTAATATTGCATGAGCTAGCGTGACACCGAAATGCTCTAAAACCGCATACGTCTGTTTGTGCACTAACAAACGAACCAGTGTGTACAGTAATTTTTCAATCGATTTTATGACCAAAACTAAAATACAAAGAATATTACTATACCTAACTTTGTATGCACAAACGTTCTCTCTACAAATGAAATAGTCAAAATTCTACTATTTGAATTAGTATCAGCATTTTTTACTAATAAAATGGTCGTTTTCACTTTTAAATAGTTATTTTTTACTACGTAAATAGTTAAAGTTTTACTAATTTAAGATTATTCACCATCTTTGACTATTTCTGAGAGTTAAAAGTAACTAATTTCTTTAATCGTTTGCGGCCAACAACAAAGTATTATTTGAATTAAATGCATATACCTAAGCTCCATGGTTAAATGACCCATAAAAACAAATAAAGATGCAAAAAGTTTAGCTCAAAAAAGCAACACAAATAATATATTCAACTTTAAAATATTATGAACAGTATTTATTGACAAATAAAATTGATTTTTATAAGAGCGGCTGATAGCCGAATGGGTTGACAACAGCTTGACAAGTGACAGACCTGAGTTCAATCCCTGGCTGGGTCAAAACTTTTTAAATTTAAATCTACTAATTTGACTATTTCATTCAGTAGAATTTGACTAATTATTAGTGACTTCTTTTCCGATAATTAGTCAAATATGACTTATAATTAGTTATTTTTATATCAACTAATTTAAATTATGCTAATTAGCATATCAGTGGATATAGGTTTTTGCACAATATGGCAACGCAGTATTTTTCTTTAAAAACTGTTGTTTTATAAAATAAATTGGGTAATTATCTTTCAACGTTTATATTTTTCCTAAAAAAGTCGATTTCTATACATTGATTTAAATTAGACATAAAACAATGGGGTAGTTAAATTTTTTCTGACCTATACTTTTTATGGTTTTATTCAAGGCGTTTTGTAATTTTAAACATTTCTGTGAAATCGGAATTTCAATTGAGTTTACCGTTTTCGAGATATTTACAAAAAAAAATCTCCTAATTACGTCACTAGGCCATTGACAACGTTGCCAGCTTTTTCTATGGTTGCCAGTGTGTTTAGTTTAAGATTCTTACGATAGATGGCGCCACGTTATAATATTTTAGTTTTAAAACCACTTGATCTATAATTTTAGTTGAGAAGAAGAAAAATTGATTTTTTGACGTTTCTTTTTTTCGGGTTATGTTTTTTTTTAATTTAGATTATTGAAAATCAATGTTATTGTTATGTTATTTGTAATTGATATTAGATAAGTGATTTATTAATAACGGACTCCAAAGCAGAGGAATCTTGTGGAATGGTTGGTTACATTAAACAAATAAAGTAAGTACCTATAATCATATAATCATATTTTGTCGTAAATGCATTTCATTAGTATAATGCCTTCTTTATATTCTTTTAGATATATCTTGGACTCTAAAATATCAAACATTAATATGATACCTCATAAGATAGGTACTTAATGAATTTGGTGACCATCTTTCACTCAACTGACAGTGACAGTATTTGTACATAACCTCTTCGGGTATTTTCTGACATAACCGAATGAAATCATTAACAAGACAACTTAACAACAGGGTAATTTTCAACCAATAGAAATCTTAGAATGTTGGTCACATGGCGAGGTTTGTGACGTCATAAAAATTTATATTTTTTGTAAATACCTCGAAAACGGTAAACTCAATTGAAATTTTGATTTCACAGAAATGTTTAATATTACAAAACGCCTTGAATAAAACCATAAAAAGAATAGGTCAGAAAAAATTTAACTACCCCATTATTTGACATTTGTGACATTTGCTTTTAACCATAGAAAATAATTTCGTTAATATAAGTCATGGTTTACTAGATTTGTTTTTTGGCCAATAAAATATAATATTTGATATAATTTATATCAGTCGTTAACGACTGATTTAAAATAAGAATATTTTTTTCTTATTTTTTAAATACTTTTGAAGAATTTTAAATTTTAGACCATGTTCAACTTATTTTTTGCTTTTAAATTTTTAAATTTTGTGCTAGCTCTTAGATATGGAAACAGTAGTTTGTTATAGAAATATTTATATCACTATTATACCGGGTGTATCTGAGAATAGGCGCACCCCTGTAACTTTTTTATTTATAAAGATAGACACATGAAATTTTGCATGGTTAATTAGGATATAAAATGCCACTTATAAGAGTACAAATGAAGTTTTTTAACTTCCGGTTTGGCCGGAAATGATATCAACTTTCGATTTTTAAATGGAACGCCCTATATATTTTACATATTCTCAGATACACTCGGTATAATAGTGATATAAATATTTCTGTAACAAACTAAGAAATTTTTGTTTTATAATTTTATAACATTACTCTTTATATTTTTATTGCTTTAAATACCATACAATAATTATAAGGAATTTGAAGATTGCCAAAAAAATTTTTATTTAAAAATGTATTTTTGTACCATTTTATTATTTCGTAAAATCCTAAAAGTTAAATTAAAAAAGCACAAATCCTAAAACTCTCGTACACAAGTAATTGCTCGGATTAATTTTGACGTTTGTTAAAATTGTATTTAAATTTATGTTAAATTTCCCCGAAAAAAAAAATGTTTCAAAAACAACGATCTGTAATTTAAAAACCTTCAGTGGCGAGATAGAGTGCAAACAAGCTTTCGGCGGAATTTGTCTGAAGGAAGCGGCAAAAAAATCCGTGAAATGCAAATTCAACATCAATACCGCCACAATTCAAAAAATAGAAAATACGGAAAATCTTCGTATTTGCTGCATAATCTTATGATCCCGGAGAAATATGTATGTCAACAGGGCCGGCTTCCCAAATCCCCGCAATAACTTTTCTTCCTTTCAGGTGACACGTCAACATTGTTTTACATTTTTCACTTTTATGACAGCGGTGAACGCGAAATGCGCTTTGCATCATGCAATGTTCAACGAGATTGGATAATTTTTCTGTCGGATTTTATACTGCCTCATTTGCTTACTTTGTATTAACAATTTTTCTTAAGAAAATATACACATTGTCTTGGTATACATTGTCACCCAGAGAAAAAGCTTTCATATTGTGAATGGGTTAAACATTGAGCCAATGGTGTACTGTATTTGCAATACCTGAATTACAGAGCTCTATGATCCAATAAATGATTGTCTTACATTTATTTGTGCAAACCTGCTTAAAATTTGTTTAAACATAAGAAGTCATTGAATTAAATTGTGATTTAATTGAAGCCACAATGAATCTTAATGAAAAACTATCATTGGCTTAAATTAAAGTTATGGTTTCTACTGAATGGCTACATTAAATGCAATCAAAGCTCTAATTTCTTTAAATATGTATATTCTTGTGCAAATATTAGTTGTATAATACATTAATATAAACTTTAAATAAAAATGAATCCTGGAAACTGCTTTTGGTAGTCTTGTGTACACAGGTTTTTCTATCCATAAAATGAAATTGTTTTGTTTTCTGTAGGAATTATTAGGAACCCACTAGAAGTGTTGGTGATATTAGGCTCTAAGAAAGTTGCTGACCCATCACTAGCAAAAGTTACTGTAATGGATGTGCAGGATCTGTCTGCCATGGCACATGGTTATTCTAAAACAAAATAGGAATTTCATGTTATGTATTAAGAGGCGAATCCTAAAGGTTGCTGAAAGTCCTAAATCAATATATACTTTCAGGACGCCCTGCAAGGATATCATGATGGTACTGAAAGACTATGAGAAGTTTTTTTATAAATAAAGAAAAACTTCGTCCATTTAAGCAAAATAGACATTTTAAGGCATGACACCGAATAACAAGATAAACTGTGTCCATGGTATATAAGAATATGAGTACACATTTACCTTTTTGTTATCATTTAGATACACAGAGAAAAGTCATCTCTTGATTTAAGAAAATGCATTTATTTGAAACAGGTTTTCTTGTATGAAGTAAAATTTTTTTATTCGTAGTAACTTGATGTTTACAATAAGAAAATACTATTATCATAAGTTTCTTGAAAACAACTTAATGTTGTGATTAATTGTAAAGAAATGTTTATTTAGAGCAATTAATTAAATTGTTTGGATGTGGGTTTTTTTTCTTTAAGTAAGCTTCTACTAAACCTGAGATAAAAAGTCAACTAGATATTTACTTGTATTAACCAAATATCAGTTTAAAAAGTCAAATAAACCCAAGTTTTCCACTAAATAAATATCTTCTTGTAGATATCGAAATAAATAATTTATTTGAGCAAAGCCAAATTTAGTAAAATCAAGAGATTACTTTTCTCTGTGTATAATTAAGTAATTAAATTACTGGATAATGCATGGCGGACATACAATTAAAAAACATGTACAACTTACCTTGAAGAATCGGAATTAGGAAGTGCAACCCCCAAGAAATTAGCAAATATAACAAACAACCAAACACTACCTACACAAAAGATAACCCATAAACTTACATCAATCGGCGTCACCAGAAATACCGATTAATCAGTTGATCACATTTAACTATACGCAAATAACAAGTATTTTTCAAGACAGTGAAAACATTGGTATTCCCTGTAAGATAGTAATAACTTTACCTTAGTTTCCAATGAAATAAAAATCATGAATATTAAAAGAAACAAAGACTATTCTTGTTTCATTTTTTTTTAATTTTTGGTTGAAGCATTAAAACTTTATATAAATCAATATAATCTAAAATTTTCAAGGAAGTACACATTTCCATTAGGTTTAAATATAAAGAGCCATTCACACTATAACAAGTAATTTTAACTTGATAATATTTTGTTATGGGCTGAATATAATATTTTTAATAACATCAATCCCTTACCCTCAATTACTTCAAACATATTTTATTGAATAAACTTTAACTTTTTTTATTGGAGAAATGAAAAAACAATCAATTGACTATATCAAAGCGTTTTTTTCTGTGCATCTACGCCAAAACAAGAAAGTACAATTTTTAAAACAAAACGTCAAATTATTATAACAATATTAAGAACAAGTAAAAACTGCTTTAAATCCGATAAATAGCAAACGTTTTTTTAATACGTCTCTGTTTTGAAACCGTAAAATACTGGAGGACAAATGTGGCAAGAGCTCGTTTCATATTCAAAAGACATCCGCGTTTAAAAAAGTGTTTTTTATTTCGCCTTTAAGTCATAAGTAAGCCGGGGCTCAAGTTCTTTGCCGCTTATAAAACGTAGACGGCAAAAGAACAGATATAAACTTGTAAAATGTTGCCCCAGTATTTTCTGCATGTACTTATCAAGCGTTACGTAGTCTTAACAGTGCTGGAAAGCATAAAAGAACAAACATGTTTGTATGCAAAACTGGATTATTTCTAGTGTTTAATCTTTACTTAATTAAGTTACGAATCTACATTTTAAAACTAGCTATTTCCCTTGCAAATATTATTTAATTAGATACAAATAAAATTCTGTTGATCTCAATGGATAATTAAAATACAATTGGGTAGGTTCTTACTTACATTGAAATTATCGAGTATATGTAATATTATAGGTTATATATCGATGGTTATTTGACAAAACATCGTAAGCGACAATTTTGTAGCCAGTTACGATAAGCTGCACATGTTAACATAATAGTTATCCCAATTTTGGAATCTAATATTGGTCAGTTAGAATATTTTTATTATTGTAAGCGCCTCTTCTTTTTAATTTGTTACCGATTTATAACGTAAGCGCCTATATGTTCCCGACAAATAATCGTAAGCAACTCCGAGACATGGCGTTTGCGATTTAACATTGTGTCGCTTACGATAATATTGTGCTCCCGCCTTGATCTATCAAGGCGTTATTCCCGCTCTAAACAGTTTATTCGTGAGTATACCTGCATCGTGGTGATTGCTACCAAGTTTTAAAACAATATTTTATTTGATCAAAAGCTTATAATTCCTTTTTTCATTGCATTATTAATAGTTATCCTAATTATAATTGTTTTTACGTAGTGTGGTTCGTTAAAAGTGTTTTTTTGTAGTAATTGTATGTTGTTATAGCGTCAAATAATTTGACTCAAATTTATAACGGTTAGATCATAGTACCATGGGTTAGATCATGGAGCCTACACAAGGAGTCCGAACATCATGTAAACAAGAATCTTCCTAAGATAAGAGGGCGCTGATGTTCCGTTTATTCTGAAACAATTGTTTCATTGGTACCGAAACGCTAGCATCGACAATCAGCACCGCTGGTGGTGAAAAAAGAAACTTAATTTGTACAATTTAGAGAGCAGGTTTTGTCAATTTCCCATATTAAGTTCGGGCTCCTTGTGTAGGCTCCATGGGTTAGATACTGGTTTGTGAATAAAAATCGTTTGTTTTTTCAAAGAAAGCTAATGTAGAATTTCATTTTCAAACATTGTTTGGCAAATATCGTTGGTAATATTTTATAAATTAATTTTTTTGTAATTTTTTTTATTTAATAATAAAAGTAAAAAAATAAATGTCGCCAACGATGTTTTGACAAAAGTAATCACCAAATCTATATCCCACAAAGTAACGAAAATGTAACTAATTTTATATTTTCCTAAAAATGTATGCCACAAAATTTAATGAAAATTTTAGATTGGATTCGATCTTACTAAAATATTTGAATTCTACATTAATAAAATAATGCCTCACCAGTTTTCAGATAAATAACTTTAAAAATAAAGCTCCCACACGAAAAAAATCTCTCATGTAAAATTTAGGTTTTGTCGCTTACGATGTTTTGTCAAATAACCATCAATATTTAAAATTGGTAAAAAGTGAGGTTAACCATTTGACAGATGTCAGATTTTATTTAATAATTTAATTACCTCATCCTGCATTATTTCTCGTATAATGATATACTAAGTCATATTATATGTTTTAGACATAAACATATCGTTAAAATCGTTTAGCTATAAACGCGAATAACCTTTAAAATCAAAATAGCGCATTATGAACCAAAATTCGAAATCATAAATCCGATAATGACACATAAACTGCATAACGTAAAATTAATTATGGCGGTCGGCATTAAACAACAAAATAACTCCGATAGTGTAGCGCCGTGTAAACACTAATAAATATAAATTGCGAATAAATAAAGTTGTAACTAATATGCATAATTGGCAGCGTACATGGCGAGCGCGGTTGGCGTGTGTGAAACATGTAAATCGCACTTGGTTTAATAAATACACCGCCGCCGCTGACTGTGGAAACTATCCAGACCTCTGGATCCACTCCATAAACTGTTCCGTGCTTAATATGAAAATATTCCTTTGTTACATGCTAAATGGCCATAAAAATGTTGCACATGTAGACGCTGTCTATTTATCGCGGGAACTGCCTTAGATGTTAAACATATAACTTCGTCGTTGTCGCGACGCGAGAAACCAGCCAGGCTTTGCGGCCGAATAGTTTTTAGATGGGTGATAAAAATCTGGAACGTTTAAGATATGCCGTTACCAGACTTCACGTCTCCGAAGAAATAATAATTATGTATAAGGAATTTGGTGTAAGTATATGTCCAAACTACAAAAATGTTTTTAAGAATTTTGGTGAATATTTCATTGTTTACTTTGTCTGTGGCAGCCTCTAAGGTTAGACGTGTTTTATGAGCTCGGCGATTTTCGTTCGTTAAAAGAAATGGATCAAAGAATTTGTATCCAATTTTGCTTAAAAAATGAAATAAATTCTGTGAAATGTTAACAAAGGCCTATAGTGAGTCTGCTATAAGTAAAACAAGAGTTTACAAGTGGTATAAGATGGCCGTGAAGACGTTGAAGATGACGAACGCCCCGAACGCACAAGCGCATTAACAACCGATAAAAATATGGAAAAAGTGGAAGAAATGGTTATAAACCATCAGAGAAGTCGCTGATGATGTTGGTATATCGATTGGCTCATCCCATGAAATTTTGTCGAATATTTTGGTTATAAACGCGTGGCAGCAAAATTTGTTCTAAAATTGTTAAATTTTGAACAACATTTTTGGCCAAAAACAATACTGTAATGATGCCCCAACCTCCATATTCGTCAGACATGCCTCTGTCTAACTTTTTCCTATTCCCAAAAATAAAAATAACCTTAAAGGACCGTCGTTTTGCAAGCATAGATGACATTAAAAGCGCATCGCTGAAAGAACTAAAGGCTATTCCAAAGATCGAGTTTTAGAAGTGTTTCGAGTATTGGAAGAAGAGCTGGCACATGTGCATAATATCCATATCCATATCCAATAAATATTTGTTTCAAAAAACGAAAAATCCAGATATTTTCTGAACACACCTCGTATCAATTGTTTTTGGAGATATGATTTTTAAAATTTTCATGATTATAACGATTTTGCATCGTTCATAACTTTGGTTCCAATTGAGCGATTTCGACGAACGACCAATCAATTTTCTTGTCTTGAAACAAGCTATTTGAAATAAATATTTTTGATGCTGTGGCATATCGGCACACTATGATTTTTTTCTTCGAAAACTAAAAATCTACATTGTTTTTAATTTTTTTTTAATTATTTTTTTTGTAATCTTTAAGCGAATACAAGTTTTTCCCAGACATGCTATACCTAAAGCCAAACTAAAATGACAAAAAGCTAATGAAACCAAATCACATATAAGTCATGATGACAAACTAAAGTAAGGACGTGCTAAAATAATAAAGGAATATTTAAATTAAGTTAACTAACAAGCTAAATAATGACCTATACAAAAAATAGTATATTATGTATCAAGTTTTATAAAAGTCACAAGCTTTCGAGCGAGTGTTTAATTAAATGGGTTGCATAATATACTTTTTTTACGACAAATACTTATTATTACCTTATTATTACCTACTCTCTAAAAATAGCATTTTTTACTAAAAAAATAGTCGTTTTCACTTTTTAATAGTTATTTTTTTAATACGTAAACAGTTAAAGTTTAGGTAATTTAAGATTAGTCACCATCTTTGATTATTTCTGAGAGTTAAAATTATCTAATTTCTTTAATCGTTTGCGGCCAACAACAAAATATTATTTGAATTAAATGCCTTAGCTCGATGGTTAAATGACCAATAAAAACAAATAAAGATGCAAAAAGTTTAGCTCAAAACAGCAACACAAAAATATATTCAACTTTAAAATATTATGAACAATATTTATTGACAAATAAAATTGATTTTTATAAGAGCGGCTGATAGCCGAATGGGTTATGACAACAGCTTGACAAGCTTGACAAGTGACAGACCTGAGTTGAATCAAAACTTTTTAAAAATTTAAATCTACTAATTTGACTATTTCATTCAGTAGAATTTGACTGATTATTAGTGACTGCTTTTTCGCTATGACAATTAGTCAAATATGACTTATAATTAGTTATATTTAACTAATTCATTTTAAGAGAGTAATAACAAAATAAACAAGCTAAATTAATGACAAATTAAACTAACGACATAACTATAAGTTAGCTTTTTCATATCATCGTTCATTTTATTTTAATTTTTTTATATTCAATATCATATTAGTATGTTTTATATGAAATAGTCAAAGATGGTGACTAATCTTAAATTAGTCAAACTTTAACTATTTACGTAGTAAAAAATAACTTTTTAAAAGTAAGAGTAAAAATGCTGGTACTAATTCAAAAAGTATATTTTTGACTATTTCATTTTTAGAGAGCATATTATCGGGTTTTTATTTTAGCTTGGGTAAATCCAGGTTGATATTTATTTTAATGTGTTTTTATATAAATTTATCATTTTGTCTTGTTATTTACCTATATTTTTATCTTTTTATAAAATCAAAAAAAAAAGAAAAGTATCGTTCACGTAGAGTTATAAAAATCCTTCACGTAGAGATAAAAAAAAACGTTTTTTTTTTCAGATTAAAAAAAAACATGTTTTTTTTAAATGCGGTACAATAAATAACATCTATCTTAAAATATTGAGTATTTTTTCAATATAAAATTACGAGCAAAATGTATATTAATAACAAGGTAAATTTAAAATATTTTACATTTTCCATTATTGAAAATTTTGACTGAGACTAAAAAATTTAATTTCGTATTATTTGGTAGTTTCCACATAAGAAACCAATAAAAAATTACGCAACAAATCTAAAAATATTCCCTTTCATGAACCCAACGAACGGTTTCTTGTTGCCAATTCACCTTGTAAACCGACATAATACTTCAAACATCAATTTGTGTACATAAACATGGCCCAAATTAGGATTTCTAATACACAACGCCCAAGTGTTGTTTTAATACGGCCTCGACCGCACAATAACAACGTGTTTTAACCGAACAACAAAACGAACCCTTCCACCATTTGTAATCGATACACGAAACATAATTAATACGGACTAGGATGATGGGCCAAAAGTTATACAATTAAATAAAGTTTTAAAGGGTTCCATAATGAGGCCATTACATCCCCGCTTAATCCCGGGCCGCCTCTCATCTCGGGCTTCTATCCACTCGGCTTCCTGAGACCCTTTTTCCCGACTTGGGTACAAGTTCAACCGAATTATTATATTATCTTCCTTAATGCAGGCAACGGCGAGTCCTCACAAATTAATGAAGCTTTACAATATTTATTAAACATCAAGAGTTTACACTCTTCTCGTGCCCCTAATCACCTGATCAACAAATTTAAACTGAACATTTTTTACTGGTAAATCACTCTTAGGAGGTCCTGGAATTTTGTCACCGGGCCGGGTCATACGCCCGATTTAGGTTTGGGTGGTTAGTTCGCTGTTGGGACCTATCTTTGATGGTCTGGAAACGCAAAAGAACAGATAGTACTTCCAGACCATTAAAGATTCGGTCACTGCAGGCCGCAATTGTTTGCCCCACTGTGCGAAACCATTTCTTCAGTCTAGAGTCGAGAACCATCGATAGATAATTTTATGTAGTCGGAAATGTGACTACACAGTAAAAAAAATCAACTCTAAGCAACACTAATTAGGGTTCACACAGGTCCACACTAAATAGAGTTAATTTGTAGTGTAATTTTCCCCAAGTAAGCAAGTATGATTTAACACTATAGCACTGAGGATAAAGTAATTTTACACTGTATTAAAACGTGTTAATTTACCTAAAATCGTGTACTTCTACACTTCCTGGGTAAAATCCCACTTTTGTTCAGTGTAAATTAACACTACTTTGGAAAAGTTCTAATTTTAGAAAGGTACTTTTACTCTTTTAGTGCAAACTTCTAGTGTAAATTAACACTATTATTTGAGTAAAACCTATTGGTGGTAGTGAATAAAACGAAAAGGTAAATAAAGAGAAACATTCATTTGGAACAAAAATCTATGACAATTATCAAAATCGGTGCCTTTTAAAATATAATTTTATATTTGAGTCGTATGGCTGGCTTAAGCAAAATGGTTCCTTAAAACGTAAAAGTTTTAGATCAATGGAATGTTTTACTGGCTGTCAACTTGTAAGCAATGAATTATCTTGATTATTTTTTTTGACAGTTCTCTGTATTGTTGGGACATTGTTGAGGCATTGTTGTTGAGGGAACCTACAGCGAATTACAGCGATAATTTTTTGAAAATTTTCTCTGGTAGTTGCTATATATAAAAAAGAAAACATGATCCAGTCAAATTAACCACACGTCAAACTGACAGGTTGAATTCAATTGTGAAAATTGGAGATTTTGCATGAAAATGAGTCGATTTGGAGTTTGTTCTCTGTCCACCATCGATAAAAAAGTCAAAGGAAATGTTCCTATTAATACGGAGAAGTCAAAAAAAACAGTTTGGAACCAATTTACTACTTTTTGTACTGAGAGGGAATACACATTGAGTGCTGAAACGAGTGAAGCGCAATTGGCAAACATTATGAAAGATTACGCTTACAATATGAAGAAAATGGATGGAGAAGACTATAAGGAAGGTACAATGCACCAATGTTTACAACAATTGTATTTTTAATTGCACTAGCCTGAATCTTAATTAAATGTTGTTTTATTCATTATGAAATTCTTATTTGTTAACTGTACATTTCGTCTCATGGTGCAATTCTATTGGCCGACATTTGGGACGGAAAAATAATCCCCCGAATACCACACGAGCTTCAAAATTATCTGGCATTTCCCTCAAGGTTCCCTGCAAACAAATAAAGTCGTCAAGTTTTTCAGGAAAAATCACTCGCGCTTCGCGCTCGTGATTTTTTAACCTGAAAAACTTGACTCCTTCATTTGTTTGCAACGAACCTATCGGGAAATACCCGATAATTTTGAAGCTCTTGTGGTATTATAAGTGAGAATTCATCAGTAATCCATTTTTCTGTTATGGGTGATCCCATTGGTAGAGAGGCGTCAAGCGGCTGTATTTTGGGGATTTACCACACGTGTACAAATTTTCCATAATATTAATAAAAATGTAGGTATAGGTTAATATAACAAATATTACGCTTGAAAATAAAAAGTAAATCAAGTGTGTATGTATTTATATTATTAATGTTAAAAGTACTCGACCTACTGCCGTAAATTATTGATATATAATATAGGTCGGGTATGGACATCCTTTTAACATATTGGTATTTATTGAGTATTAAGGCTTAAAGAAAAAGGAAGTATAATTATGGATTCACCATAATTAAAATCTAACTGAACAAAAATGCCACACTTCCACAACGCGGTATCTCCGGATATGCACTGCGTAGGTGGATAGGTACCAACCAAACATTTTAAAACGCATTTCGGTTATTACCAGTTTTTTCAGTCTATTTTGCCACTATTGGTATAATTTAACTTTAATTGTGATACAATGTGCGAAGTGTAAAGAAAAAAGAGCTCTTAGTAACATCAAAACAGACAGAAGAAATTGGCATGCACTGTAGTGTACATTTTGTCACTATTTAACACATTAAGGGGTAATAAACACTCGCATTAAGTTTTTCTACCCTTTTGATTTATTTTAATAATAAATAGTGTGAATGTACCAATGAATAATGTTCATATTCTTTAAATGTGTTTAATAAAGTTAATAAGCACTAAATGCTACCTAGTGTATTTTGTTTATTGTTGTTGTCTAGGTCACTGAACTTTTCCTTTATGTTAACGTCTATTGCGTATCACGGCTGTTTGTTTAGTTTTGGTACTTGTGTATTTTTTGTACCGATCTCTTCGAGAAAATGCTAGATTAGTTTCTTAGTAGAGAATGCTAGTTAAATCATGCGAATTAAACTTATCTTTTGTTACCGCTGACCACTTGACCCTCCTTCGGGAGACCGGTACAGTGAATTCACCTGCACAGGTAGTTTGCCTAACAAACTTAACTATACTATGATTGATTTATTGTTACTGATAGGCTTTTATTACTTCCTTACTGATTAGAAGCGTCTGCATCTTATGATGTCTATACAAACTGAACATTTTTTATATTAACTTTTAAATTTAAAACCACTTGGTACGTGTTCTTGGCAACCTGAACTGTAAAATTGTAGGTGAAACTAAATAAAGAAGTCGGAAAGGCTTTGTGGGCCGTTGTGGCAATGGACCATTACTTAGATAACACAGACCAGAGCCCGTATCCGAAGGGGCATTAACAAGCGGTGTTTATGAGTCAGGTAAAGCGGGTCAGTCGGTATGCGGCCGGAATATGTTCCAGAGCCCGACCGCGCACCGTCACTTGATCGAAATTAGCCGCCCTCCGGTGTCCCCGTGGCAATAAATTACCGGCCGCACCGATACAATTGTTTCCATGTCGATGATGCCCGGAGAGACCAAACAATGAGCGATTGTTGTTACTTAACGATACCGATACACATGTTCTGCGATTTGCCCGCTTGCTCATCGGAATTGGTTTGCAAAAATTTTGCTCTGCGTGTTTAAATTGACTCAATTAATGTTTTTACAAGCTCTATTTTTAAACCTTTGTGGACAATTTTGATGCAACGTAAACCAAATTTTAGCTGGGATTTTCGCTTATAATCTAAAATTCATAAATAAAAAGACACAATATTATGAACCTTAAACCATGCACATTGTGCATTGCACAAGCTTAGATGATAAAAAGCATAAATGACGAAAAGCTAAATTTATAACCAAATAAAATTTTAAAATCTTAAATCCTAGTCAATCCAAAATGACGACAACCTTACACAATTTTAAATGACGACGAGCTAAAATTATAACCAAATAATATATTAAAAATTTGAAATCCTTGATAAGCTAAAATAAAATGACGAGTTAAAATAACAAGCCAAAAATTTAACCAGTTAAAATAGTAAGAATTTTAGGAGAAGATTAAGGACATACTAAAATATAGACCATTTAAAATCATGACGAGCTAAAATAATGATAAGCTGAAATATAACCAGTTAAAATAGTGGGAATCTTAGACAAGCTAAAATAACAAAAAGTCAAAATAAATAAGTTTAAATTACGACAAGGTAAAATAAAGACAATTTAAAATGAGAATACGAGCTAAAATGATAACAATTTAAAATAACAAGCAAATTTTTTAACCAGTTATAATAGTACGAATCTTAAACAAGCTAAAATAACAAGCTAAACTTATAACCAGTTAAACATAACATTAAAAATTTAAAATCCTAGATAAGCTAAAATAATGACAAGATAAAATGACAAACAGTTAAAATAAAAAAGCAAAAAATTTAACCAGTTAAAAGTTAAAATACAGTAGTAAGAATCTTAGACAAGGTAAAATAACAAAAAGTCAAAATGAAGACAAGCTTAAATGAGGCAAAGCTAAAATGAAGAGAATTTAAAATGACGAAGAGCTAAAATAACGATAAGCTAAAATGACAACAATCAGCTAACTTATAACCAGTTATAATATGAAAATTTTTAAATCCTAGATAAGCTCAAACGATGACAAGATAAAATGACCAATAGTTAAAATAACAAGCTAAATATGTAACCACTTAAAATGAAGATAATTTAAAATGACAACGAATAGCTAAACTTATAACCAGTTATTATGTTAAAAATTTAAAATTATAGATAAGCTCAAATGATGACAAGATAAAATGACAACGAGTTAAAATAACAAGCAAAATATTGAACCAGTTAAAATAGTACGAATTTTTGAGAAGCTAAAATTACGAAAAGTCAAAATAAAGATAAGCCTAAATAAGGACTCACTACAATAAAGACAATTTAAATGAAGAGCTAAAACAACAACGAGTTAAAATAACCAGTTAATATATTAAAAATTTGAAATCCTATATGAGCTAAAATGACAACAAGTTAAAATATCAAGCTAAATTTTTAACCAGTTAATATAGTAAGAATCTTAAAAAAGCTAAAATAACGAAAAGTCAAAAAAAGAGACAAGTTTAAATGAGGACAAGCTAAAATAAAGACAATCCAAAATGACGACGAGCTAAAATAACGATAAGCTTAAATAACAACGAGTTAAAATAATGATAAGCTATACTTATAACCAGTTAATATATTAAAAATTTCAAATCCTAGATAAGCTAAAATAATGACAAGATAAAATGACATCAAGTTTTTTAAAATAACAAGCAAAATATTTAAGGAGTTAAAATAGTAAGAAGACGAGCTAAAATAACAAAAATTCAAAATGGATACAAGCTTAAATGAGGACACACTAAAATGAAGACAACAAGTTAAAACAACGACTAGCTAAACTTATAACCAGTTAAATATTACATTAAAAATTTAAAATCCTAGATAAGCTAAAATGACAACGAGTTAAAATAAAAAGATAAATATTTTACCAGTTAAAATAGTAAGAATTTAAGAGAAGCTTAAATAAGGACAAACTAAAATATGGACAATTTAAAATGACGACGAGCTAAAATAAAGATAAGCTAAAATTTAACCAGTTAAAGTAGTCAGAATCTTAGACTAGCTAAAATAACAAAAATAATAATAAGGACAAGCTTAAATAACAACAAGGTAAAATGAAGACAATTTAAAATGACGAAGAGCTAAAATAACAATAAGCAAAAATTACATTAATTTAAAATAACAAGATATTTTTTAACTAGTTAAAATAGTACTAATCTTAAACAAGCTAAAATAACAACAACCTTAACTTATAAGTTAAGGTTGTTGTTATTTTAGCTTGTTTAAGATTAGTACTATTTTAACTAGTTAAAAAATATCTTGTTATTTTAAATTAATGTAATTTTTGCTTATTGTTATTTTAGCTCTTCGTCATTTTAAATTGTCTTCATTTTACCTTGTTGTTATTTAAGCTTGTCCTTATTATTATTTTTGTTATTTTAGCTAGTCTAAGATTCTATTATAAATAACCAGTATATACATTAAAAATTTAAAATCCTAGATAAGCTAAAATAATGACAAAATAAAATGACAACGAGTTAAAATAACAAGCAAAAGATAACCAGTTAAAATAGCAAGAATCTTAGAGAAGGTAAAATAACAAAAAGTCAAAATAAAGACAAGATTAAATGAGGCAAAGCTAAAATGAAGAGACTTTAAAATGACGAAGAGCTAAAATAACGATAAGCTAAAATGACAACAATCAGCTAACTTAAAACCAGTTATAATATAAAAAATTTAAAATCCTAGATAAGCTCAAACGATGACAAGATAAAATGACAAATAGTTAAAATAACAAGCTAAATATGTAACCAGTTAAAATGAAGATAATTTAAAATGACGAAGAGCTAAAATAACAATTAGCGAAAAAATAACAACGACTAGCTAAACTTATAACCAGTTATTATGTTAAAAATTTAAAATCCTAGATAAGCTCAAATGATGACAAGATAAAATGTTAATAAAGTTATTGTTATTAGAAATTTTAGTAGTTCACTAATGTTAACTTTAAAATGTTGACAGAAGATGCAATTAAATTCTGATACCTTAGATCTAAATGTAGGTCTCCCAAACAAATCAAGTTGCTAATAAAGGCTCTATAAATTTTCGCTATCAGTTCATTAAAGTTATTGATTGAGTTAGCGTGTATGGTGGCGCATCAAAGCCAAATACCTCAATAATTTATTAATTTTAATACCCATTATATTGCACAGCGGAATTTCGTGAGAGTTTTCTTTGTTAGTTGGCGTTCACTGGTGCATAGTAATATTTAATAATAAAACCTTTGACGACGACGGAAATCTTTGATCTTGCTCCATTGCTATGAATATTATTATCTTTAATATCAGAGATCAGCAAAGGAAATTTTATTTTCATCCTGCCTGTGTGTATGCTTCTCTCGTTTCCAACGAAGTCCGCACACACAAGATATTAAATTAAGTGAATAATGAAAAATTCAATCAGTATCCAATATCCATGGATACTTCAGCCAAGTTGGCCGGTCTAAGGGACGTCCGGCATACATATATAAAATTAGGAACTTTTGCATCTATGCTCTCTCATATTTTCATGTTTCAAAGGAAATTCTAATTTAATACGATAAAATTATATATAGTATATAATATATTAAGTAAAATATTTGTGCGACCTAATATAAGTCCTTTTTGTATGTTTTGGGTTATATTAGTAACTTAAATTAAAAGGTTTTATAATTAAAAAAAGTTATCCATGATATAGTTTTTTTCTATAAGTAGTGGTATATCATTCTATAAAAATATCACGTTTTTGGTAATAATTATCTTATTAAATTAAATCTGATTTTTTTAAAAATATTTATAGTTTAGCATTATTTAATCAATTTAGTTCGAAGATTAATTTCAAACAAAAAGAACTCCTTTTGTTAAGCAGTTATTCATAATGGATTTTTTAACAGTGGAAGAAAATAGAAATGATTTTGATTTATGGAGAAGCAGGCAGAAATCTTGATGATGCTGTTAATATCTACGCTCAGCGTTTTCCGGATAAAATTCGATCACGTACTTCATTTCATCGTACAGTCAAGCAGTTTACTACAACCGAAAAAAAGAGTTCGTCGAGCAACAGTCACAAGTGAAAATAATGAAATTAATGTATTAGCAGCAACGGCCGCTAATCCTCATGCAAGCACACGAGAATAGAGATTTGGGAATATCCCAGAGCAGTGTTAGCAGAATATTAAAACGAAATAAATAAATAAATTAAAAAAAAAACAAGTATTTTATTAATAAATTATTGGAGAATCGTATACAGAAGAAAAATCGAACAAAATTATTTAATTGTGTTTAATGTTATTTTGTGTCTAATTATGTAGGTATGTGTTAATTTTTTTATTTAGAAAATTGATTAATAAAGCAACATTTCTTATAAAATTCTTTTCATTTAACAAATCCTTTAGTTGGTTTGTAAATATAAGGTCCTTTTTGAAAATTAAAAGAATTATGGTTGAATTATTGATATTGTTATAAAATCTAGAAAATGTTTGTTATAATTAAAAACTAATTATTCAAATATTCAACAGATTACAGTTAGTTGTAAACCTACATTTTACCTGCCATCACCTAAAACAAACATATTAAATTGTTTACCCCTATACTTCATGTGTGGAAAGTACAGATTTGATATTTTTTCATGTAATATTCAAATAATAAGGAGTATTACTATAAATACCTAATTTATTTATCTTTCCTTATAATATTATTGTGTTTTTGTTTTGCCATATATTTTATATTTAAAGTGTTTTTTTGTGTCTCAACTTTGTTATGTATATTTTATATGAATTTATATGTATAAGTCTAAATATGTAATACTTGTTTAAATTTTTTCATCTTCAATATCAAAAGGAACATTTCCATCAAAACTAAAAGTTTCTGTTGTAATTCCTGTACCAAAAGTGCCTAATACTATGTTATGTGAAGAATTTAGACCAGTAAATGTTGTTTCACTTTTTGAAAAAATATTGGAAGATGTGGTAAAAGAACAACTGGTTGAATACTGTGAAAATAACAATGTATTTTGTGAAAACCAATCGGGTTTTAGAAAGAAGCACTCATGTGAAACTACTGTGATAAATATATGAGATGAATGGCAAAAACATAAAGACAATAATTTGAATATATTGGCTGTTTTTCTGGATTTTAAAAGGGCATTTGAAACTATTAATATAAACTTACTATTAAGAAAATTAAATAATATTGGTTTTAACGGAGTGGCATTAAGTTGGTTTGAATCCTTTTTAAAAAATAGAAAGCAGAAAGTTAAATTTAAAAATAAATTCTCTGAAGAAATTAAAAATGAACATGGGGTTCCTCAAGGAACTAAATTAGCTGCCATATTATTTATTTTATATATTAATGATATTGCAAAAGTAATATTAAAATGTAAAATAGTTATGTTTGCGGACCATGTTGTATATAATTGGTAATAACCTAGAGGAAATGAGAAAAGAAATGAACTGTGATCTTCAGAGAATTTATACCTGGCTTTGTGATAATAGTTTAAGTATTAATATTCAAAAATCTAAATATATGGTAGTTAGTAAGTTTAATAATAATGTAGACCTTAATATTATAATAAATGGAATAAAATTAGATATAGTTGAAGAAATTAAATACTTGGGAGTTATAATTGACAAACAGTTAAATTTTTTAAGCCATTTTAAGTATGTACAAAACAAGATTAATAAAAAAATATATATTTTAAGAAGAATTGGAAGAGAATTAAGTATAAATATTAAAATAACATTATACAAAACACTAATAGCCCCCCACTTTGAATATTGCTCTACAATTCTCTTTGGACTTAACAAAAATGAACAAGAAAGACTACAAATTCTACAAAATAAGGTTATGAGAGTAATAATGCAATGTAACAAATACACACCTGTAAATTTAATGTTAAATGTACTTAATTTTATGTCTGTTAGTCAAAGAATAACTTTTAGAACCTTAATCTTTGTTTTTAAAATATTAAACCATATGACTCCCATATATTTAACTAAAAAAATAAAATTAAACTGTGATATTCATAACTATCCAACAAGGCAAGACAAAGATATTTATATAGATAAACCAACGTCCAGTAAATATAGCAAAAGTATATTTTTTAAAGGATTTCAATTGTATAAAAATTTACCACATGAAATTAAATACTGTGATAACTTCATTCATTTTAAAAACTTGTTAAAATATTTTGTGATAGAAAAATTGTGATATATGTATTTAAAAAGTTAAAATAATGTAAATGTATACTTGTTTTAAATAGCAGAGGCTAAATAAATATATTATTATTATTATTATTATTATCTTGTCATTGATGTATTAAATAAATAAAATAAAGTTATGTGGGCCTGGATTAACATAAAATCTGGTTAAAATTAACAAATATTTTTTACTGTGTTTTAGTAGATTTTAAGACTTTTCCTTGTGGTTTATTAGTTTTTTTAGTCTGCCCCGACAACAGCATCCTCCACCGTATTGATTGAGGGGCGCATTGCAGCTCACACGCCGGAAAATTCAAGTCCCCGAACGTTATCTACTCCACGCGACACTGAGCATTTCTTCGGAATAATGGAGTTATTAAATAATTCATCATCTTAATATTTTATTATGCATAATGGACTATGCATGTCCGTAGTTTGGATGCAGAGCAATTTTCGAGTGATATGGATATGTTTGGGCCATTTAGCGTGTCAGGTCAGGTATTTATTATTGCAGTGCAGTCGGCACTAGATAAAATTGATATTTAGAAGGCATTTTCCAACGAAATAAAGTGCCAAGTTTAAGTTACTTTTATTGGTATGTGGGAAGCGTATTATCTATTTTTGAAGATTTAAAATTTAATGCACTATTGCCCGCCGAAAAAAAGGAATCGATTTATATTCCCGTTTTAAATATGGTTCTCACCAGTGACATAATATAATAGAATAGAATATAATACATTTTATTAGTTCAAAATATTGCAGTGTTTGCAATGTTGAACACGTCAAAAAACAATACATAAATATTATAAAAAACTAAATATTAACAAATATAACAAATTCTCTTGGAAAAACCTTTTAAATTTCGGTCTTCGTCTAGTAAAATATGAATGTTCTCTACTAGTGTTATTATTAAAAAGAAAAAAGTTGTTTGTAAAAAATTAAAGTTTCACATATATATGAAACTTTAATTTTTTACACAAACAAATGTTTGCTTACAGGACTCGTTAAATTCCAAATTAAAAATACATCTTATATTTATTTTCTGAAAAGTAAACATATTTTTGGTATGCCATATATGGGATAAATTCCCCCAAAAAATTATTCCATATTTTAAATTTGAATATTATATTATATTTTTAATAGTGCTACT
Organism: Brassicogethes aeneus; assembly: GCA_921294245.1. NCBI lineage: Eukaryota > Metazoa > Arthropoda > Insecta > Coleoptera > Nitidulidae > Brassicogethes > Brassicogethes aeneus. The sequence goes on along the minus strand of OV121132.1, from coordinate 3,784,228 downwards.
TTTGTAACAATAAATCTTAAATTAAGAAGTAAGTAAAGATACTTATTGATTTTCTATAAAACATTATCTGTTTGATTTTTCCATAAAAATTTATTGTCCAAAATAACTAATTTTTAGCCGTTCTCTCTAAAAATGAATTAGTCAAAAATGACTAATTTAATAGTTATTAGTGGCTGCTTTTTCACTTGTACCATGGTTAACTATGGTATCCCAAAATTTGTCGTCAAAAGTAAAAAACAGTTTTTGAGATATAGTCAATTTTCCATTTAATATGGAATTGACTATATCTCAAAAACTGCTATACTTTCATAATTTTTTACGGTATTTTCGGATTCAGGGGACAATTTTACATAGGAATTGGCTGTTAAATTTTGGGATACCATGGTATTCCATGGTTAACCATGGTACAAGTGAAAAAGCAGTCACTAATAACTATTAAATTAATCATTTTTGACTAATTCATTTTTAGAGAGAACGGCTAAAAATTTAATTGAGGTACTTAACTTTATGGGACAATTATTATTAATATTAATTTTGCTATTCGTAAACCCATAATATCCAAACTTAATATACTGTGTTTTGCCTACATTTAACTTGAGGCCGTTGTCTTGAAACCACTGAAATATATTTTCTTGTGTTAAAACAATATTAGGTATTAAATAATCTATTGTGGAAGATTTAAGAATTGCAGTAGTATCATCTGCATACATAAAAATATTATCATGACATTGAGGCAAATCATTTACATATAAGATAAACAGAAGAGGGCCAAGAATTGAACCCTGAGGAACTCCTTTTTTAAAATCAACTGTTATATTGTCAAATCAAATAAAGTCAACCTTTTAGTAAATATATTACTTACTTCATTCTTGTCTTACCTAATCTAAATGAAAAAAAACAATATTTTTGATAAAATTGGATGTCCAAGAAAGACAGTAAACGATAATAAGTAGGACACACCACTGAGAAGATTTTCTAAAAACTAAGTATTACCTTCTTTAAAAGCTATTGGGCATGGCGAATAATGTTTTAATTTAATGTATTAATAGGTACTCTCTTAAAAAGAATTAGTTAAAAATAACTAATTATAAGTCATATTTGACTATATATGTTACTATAAACTACAATGTTTAAATGTTTCACTATTTTATTTAAATATGACAATTGTTTGGCTACACAGTAGCTTCTTTGTACTATCAACTAAAATTGACTAGGTACGACATTTATTTGAAAAGTGATTAAAACTTCCCGATAAGATTTGTAACTTCAGCATTTTATTTTGAACGTTTTATACTATAGTAAGTAGTTGAAAACTTTTCTTTAAAATTGTTTACCGACGTCGTGAATAAAAATATTTAAATGAAACTCCACTGAATACAATACCTAGTTGTGAATAATTGGAGGAATGGGCAATTTTCAGTTTCAGCCTCAGTGACTCATCTGCTTCGGAATTTAATATATGTATTTTCTACGATGAATATATTGAGTTTGCATTATACGGAATTCATATAAATTAAATTCTATTTTATAATTGCTCCGAATTCATAGTTTAATTTCAAGCTCAGACGGGTTTAGGAAAATACACTGTTAAAAAATCAGATTTTTTAACATGAGTTAAAAAGTTGATTAAAGTTACTGAAAGTTACTAAAGATATTTTAAAACTTTTGCCATCTTAAGATACTGTGATGGCTACAATTGTAGCCATCACAGTATCCAATAAAATAAATACAGATTCCTTATTTAGGTGTGTTTTGGTTATAAAATTCTGAACTGTTTAAAGAACAAATCGCAATATTTTGTTTATTCTTTTTCTATGAGTTTGTCTATTTTATGATTCTTTTGTAAGTTGTTTATTCTGTGGGTTTAGTTAATTGAACTTGGTGATTTATGTGAATTTAGTCATATATTATATCACGAGAACTATGAATTTAATCGGTTAAACTAGGCTCAGTAGTTTTTTGTTTGGTTTTTCTTGGAAAATGTTGAATGCAAAATAATTTAATAAAATCACGAGACCGCGTAGCGGTCGAGGGGTTTTATTTTTAATTATTTTGCATGAAACTATTTTCCAAAAAGAAAAATCAAATAAAAAACTTACTGAGCATAGTTTGACAGATTAAATTTATAGGTTGAGTGATATACATCTAGATTATTTCTCTAATTAAAGGAAACTATTTGACAATTCATAAAATCTGACGTTTGTGTCAAAATTTATAAATATTTTTTTAAAGAAAATTCCATTAATTTAAGGTATGTAATAAGTAATAATTGATATTTCGTAAGCTAGATAACTTATTTTTTATATTGTTTTTTAAAAAATGTTTGTTAAAACTTGTAAATAACACCATAAAATCGTAAACAAAAATCCAATATGGAGGCTAAAATTTAATCGCTGTTAAATAGTTCTAGTGATTTAATCGCTTATTTAAACGAAATTTATTCGAAAATTCAAGGCTTTTGATTGGTTCACATTATAATGAGGGAAATAATCATTATTATACCGATATTTATAACTTAGTTTTAAGTATAGGTTGTGAACTGCGACGTAAGTTTTTTTTAAGTTTAAGTTTTTTTAAGTTAAGTTCAACAAATTAAAGTTGGTTGTAAACTTAACATAAAGTTATATGAACCTGAATATCTATGAATTACGATTTTATTTAATATTGTAGGTATTAAATTATAACATAGATATTTAAAATCAGCCAGGTCAAAAAATATTTGTTTTTTTTTATTTTCTTAAAAATTTATTTTGTAAAAATTATGGACTTTTTAACACAATATAATTAGTTTTATCAGTCAGTGAGTTTTTGTATTTTATTGAATTTTTATTATCACAAAATAAAAAATACCTTGACGATGGGAAATAGAAAGGCCCATATCTTATGCTACAATTGGATTTGGATTCCCAACACCTGAACCCGATGAATACTATTCGTCTTGCAGCAAAAAAAAATCGTACAAAAAAATCTATCCGACACTTTAAATTTTCGAATATCATAATCTGCGCCCAAATCCCGTCGATCCCCAGGGGTAATAATTCGAAATAAAAAGGGTCCCCCTTTTGCTACGTATGATTGAATATCGATTATGGAAACGAATCGTCGCCCTGCTTGCTTTTATAGGCAAAATTTCCTACACAAACCTCGAAAAAACGATATTGTTAAACATGTGCTCGACTTGGAGAAAACTTTTTCCTCCCAAATCCCATCGGGGGTTTTATTCGAACATAATTTATGCGCATTGTGAATTACAATGTGACAAAACATAAATAAGTATGACGCAAGATGTTAGAAATTTTTTTCAAATTTGTAATAGAGGGCGCTGTAATGTAAAAAATTAATTTTGTTCGATTTTTTTTCTTATACGATTTTGCAATACATTAATAATTTCAAAATGTATATAAAACCAAAAATAGTTTATTTTGCAACGAGTGAAAAAAATGGTGGACTGTGATGCGCGAGCGTTTTGCATTTGTTTTTAAAAACTAATACAAATTTGTTTAAAACTAAATAATTAATTAAACATAAGTGGATTAGTTCTTTAAAGAAGAATACACAAACTTTTCCAATATTGTCAGTTTGTATTTTAGGAGATCGATTTTGTTACTCGTATACAGGAAAAAGTTTGATAGTATAAAAAATAGCCACTAACATTAGGTCATTTTCCGATCCGACCACGTAGCTATGTAAGTATTCTCTCCGAACGGAAAACCCGAAAAAGAATTTAATCCATGAATTTCAGTAGATATACTATAGTAGATGAGAAGCGGAGAAACTTTGTTACGTTGAAGCGAACAAAGAAATTAAAGGTATTTCTTTTGGAGTTCCTTTATTATTATTTTGAGAGGGCATAAACTATACAGGGTGTCCAGAAGTTTTAGAATTTTTACTCTTACAATACGCATAAGTTTTATACGTTTGGCAACATCATGTGCAACAATTGATTATCACCAAAGACCGGATTTTAGGCCCTTAAAAATTGGAAATTAGGACACATAAATAGGCAATAAAAACCTACATTTTAGGCCGTTTTAGGCCGAAAGTGTCTAAAATAGGCGATATGAAATAAAAACAACACGATTAAACGTAACATTTATTCAGGTCCTATCAATAAAAATAAAACAAAAAATACATAATAAAAGTTACAACACAAACTCTTGCAAACAATTTCCCGTATAAATAAATAAAAGGAAAACCTTCCTTGTAAATTTTATAGCAAATATTTTGCGTTGATTTCACTGGTTGTCAAAGTTGGCTTTTGCCATAGAAAAACTATTCACCACCTGTAAATTGTGGAGAATTATTTAATTATGCTATAGATGGCGACAAATTATATTACTAAAAACTGTTAAAAAGTCTAAAATTTCCATATATGTCAAAAATATATGGAAACAACAGTAAAACCTATGAAAACTAAGTAAATAATAATTTTCAACCATTATTTTACAAAATTAATATTATCCATAATTATTTATAATAAATATCTAGATAGCAAAACACATTTACTTTTTTTATAAGGTTTTCACTAGTTTTGTAATTTGTGGTCCTCGTACTCGCCAAAAAAAGCCTATTTTAGGCTCACAAAAATGTCCTTTTAGGACAATAAATAAAAATAATTTTGCCATTTTAGGCTTTTAGGCAAAAACAAATGGTGTCAAACGCTTTATTTTTTTAAGTTTAGGATTAATTTCAAGGTCCCAAACAAATGCCTGAACTAGAAACAAAAAGGCATTTTGCCTAACATCCGGTCCTTGATTATCACAAAAATTCAATGTTATCTGTTGACATCACACCATAGACAATGATTGAAGTTTAAAATTGTTGCCATGTTGATGATTTAGAATAGATCTGCCATTATATTAGTTCACAATGTTGCCATTTAAAATTAAAAAAAAATTGTTACCCCTGTATCTTCAATCAGAACTTTTTTTAATAAATATACAAAAAGTAGTTTGTCTTAATAAAGTAAAGATCATTTTTATAAAAATTATTTATCTACAAACGCTGGTTTCAGTAATAGCATTTGCATTAATTATAAAGTAAATTTACGTTATTTTTATAAAAATCCTCCAGATGCAGAAACGCATTAGTAAATATAGTTATTATTATTTGTCCAAAAAAACAGTTCAATACTGTTTAAAAAAACGTTTTGTAGTATTAATGAAACCCTAATGTTATTATTTATAGAAATTTTACAAATCCCTTTTCGTTTAAAAAAACCTTTGTTTATATTATTATTAAAATTTATGTAAATTTAACAACAAATTAATTGTTAATTCAATAAACTATTTTCATTGTAACAATAGTCACATTTTCAACCTACTGTTGGGTGTTGGGAAGTTTTTTTTTTGCAAGGCATTAAAACAAAACACATTTATTATAACAAAAAATTAACTCATATTATATGATTAACAAAATAAAAAAATATGAGCTCACTTTTTAAACAACAAGTCTGCTTTGTTTGAATAGACCTTAAACATTTCTTTTAGAAAACGTCGAAATTTTAATTTTCTTAGTGATCTTTTTGATATTTTTATCATGCTAGATTTTACCACACTTCACTGGCACAATCAATAGGATTATAACAGACTGTGGATTATAAAGTCACCAAGGAGAGCGCTGGCCCTTTCCCCCTCTTTTTAAGGGAAATACCAAAAATTTTGTTACCATTGCAAAACAATAGTAAATATTAAAAAAGTCTTTTTATAGCAATAAAATAGCTATTAACAAAGATTTTCTAACTGAAATAAAATTAATTTGAATTACAAAGATAGTAATTTAAAAAATACAAATAGGTATGCTAAAGTAAAATAAACAAATTTTACTATAACAACTGCGCAATACTTTATGTAAGCGCAATTCCCACACAACTATAGATTTAACAAAAACATTTTAAGTTCGACAAAGATTTAATATAAACATAAAGTATTTCTTATTTTCATGACAATATGATAACAACTATTACTTTGTTGGATGAACATTTTTTTATAAAAGCTCAACGTTGCTGCTTCATTATAGTAAATGAGAATTTTATTAACAGTAAAAAAAGTTTATTTTGTAAATAAAAATAATCTCATTACTTTGACAAATCGTAGGATTTTGTCCCAATAAGACTGAAAATTTAATAAAAAATGTACCTTGGGTGGTGCGCAGGCTTCTGGAACACCCTGTATGTAGCTATAATAAACTGCAAGTGTTCGTTTAAATATAAACGACATAATAAAACTATCAAACTGTCGTAAAGAAAATTAAATTTGCCAGTATCTTGGTCACGATACGCTAAGTTCAGAAACGCAATGTCAATATTTTATTCTGATTTCAGAATTGCAAATAATGTATTATTTTTCGAATGCATTAAGGTTTTAATATTCATTAATAAAATAATGAGTAAGGAGTTTAATTTTCATTTTCATTCCTTCTTTTTTAATGAAAATTAAATTAGTTTTTCTTACAATTTTTCCAATGAATAATGTATTCTTTTTTACATTACTCATTTTTAATTTGTAATGAGTATTTTGAGATTTTCAACTAAAATTGTTTATGTTATTTCGTAACGTACTCACTTTTCATTACTCATCTTTAATGAGCAAGAAAAATATTTTCATTGCATGACACATTTTTACAATTTTGCAATAGGCAGAAGTGTAATTGATCTTTTACAAAAAGAATGGACTGTGAGCGGAAATAATTTATTATTTAAAGTAACCAATTTCATTAGAAAAAATTGTTTATTTTTTATTGAAGAAAAAATTTATATTTTATGAAAATTACTAATCTTATCAGAGAAAATTACTTATTTTGATACAATTTTTTCTTTTTTAATATTTCTTTGATTCAACTCTTTTTTTTCATGATCTGGTCTTCAAAGAAGTCAATATTCATGCTAATAAAAATTATATATTACGCAGAAAGAAAAATAAAAAATTTCTTGCTTTTTAATTAATTTGATAATTTTTCACTGATGTAATGGGTAATGTGTTTCGTTACACATTTTTTTTTAATGTGTAATTTACGGTCTCTCATTACTCATTTTATATTTTTTAACGAGTAATGTATTGTTCGACATTACTCATTAATTTTTAAATGAGTAGTGAAAATATTTTACATTAAGTTTTTTTAAGGATTAATGTATTCAAACTACATTACCATTAAAAAAAATAAAGATTGCATTATTTTTACATTAACATTTTTGCAACTCTGTATGATTTATACAATTGCAATATTTTTCTTCTATGCAAGAAATCGTTGGTTAAAACTTTGAATTAAATTTTTGCTAAACCCAGTGAACTAACGGTTTTCAAAGAATTGTATTTTTTATTTCAAGTCGTAGCAAGTCAAAGCAGGTTTACTAAAAATTTTTTAAATAAAAAAAATCTTTTTAAAACTATGAAAAACCAGAGTAAACCGGCAAATGTTTACAAGTTTTGTTGGGAATATTCACGGTAAAAACAATGCATAATTTTGCAGGAACAAATGAATACATTTGCATTCTTCGGGCAAAAAGTGGTGGAAATTGTAAACAACTAGCGCAAATTAAAATCATCGTCAGTTACGATTTGTCACCGAAAACAAATGTTTTCGCAACGGCGCACGGTGGGCTGACCTTGGACAAAAGTACTTCAGGGGTCACATTTTACCAGAAAATTTTTAAACATGCAGTCATATAGAAAAAACTGTAAGGAATTTAAATAGGTTTTCATTTTAACAATAAGTGAAACGATTAATCCTTACCACAACAACCTACGATTTTCTACCTTAACAAACCTAATCAAATTGGATTTTGTTTACCTTAAATTGTACTTATAATGATGCAAACAAATCTTAGTTTTATTCTGCTTTTATTCATTTGAAAATATGGTGACTATTTTGTGCAAAGAGCTTGTTAAAATAATGTTTAATTCCAAGGACTTGAATTCATTTATTGAACAGAATTGGCAAACCTATAGATGATGAATTAAAGTCATTTAGTGATTTACGAAATATTTTTCCCATTTCGCTTGTGAATTTTGCATATGTTAAATAACTTATATGCATTAATAGGTAAGTTAATATCTTTTGTAGTTTTTGTTAAAATTAGTTTTGACCGGAATCGGGCTTTTCAGCCCATTGTGCGGCGTGTTGTTATTAAAATCGCATGAATACCGCGCTACAAATTTAGACAAGCGCTGCATACTGAATCAACCGAATTTTACGACTAATTGACGAAAAATTGATGGGTTCCTCTGTTTTGTTTTGAGTTATTGTCGAGGAAAGAATTTCGGTTTATTGTGCTTCGAATTAATAAATTATTTGTAGAGTTTAAACCTTTTATGATGAACACGATTTTTATTTAAATAAAACCTTTTTACTTCAAGACAAAAGGGAATATAAACAACCATTTAACACATAACAATTATTGGTGAGTTGCTTAGAAGTTCAATCTAAAAAAACGTTGTGTTGAAATGCTACAATATTAAATAATAATGGACAAATGTAATTTATATTGTTTTCAGCAATCCAAATTATCATTTTTGTCCTTTATATCACAGGGTGTGTTTCACAAAATGTTACAATATTACATTACAAATAAACTCAGATAGGCCTTGGAAAACGTATGTCCTAAAGTTTATTTTATATATACTTTAAATTTAAGAAGTTGCAAACATTAAATCTGTCAGAATCATTTTTTTTATAATGAGTATCAAATCAATTTTTCTGATATTTAAAAAATTGATTTAACACTAACTTTTATAACCCATTAGCATTTATTTTAATTGGAAGACATACAAATTTAATATTTCTAACGTCACTGAGAAAGAAAATTACTTACACTACGACTAATAAAACTGAAATAATGTTGTCTTAGTAGCAACGAAATAGACAAATATTTTTATACTTGCATTATTTAAACCAAAATATAATGGAACATACATTTTTTCTATTTCAATTTCTTAATTTGACCCTTCTTTATCACTTTTTAATGTGGAATTACATATATTCGTTAAAGTGTTACAGAATGAATTCATTATATCACCGAATGAAGGAATAAACATCTGTGTTTATTATCTAACAAGTTTTTGACCGATCCAACCTTACTTTTTCCAATTAAATTATTTTTCTATGGTATTTTTTGGAAACGTAGAAAAATTATAGTCTGAAACAAATTTGAAATTCCGCTCTCGTGAAACCGTCAAACTCGCCTTCGGCTCGTGTGACATATTTTTCACTCGAGCGGAATATGGCGTATTCCAAACTTGTTTCAGAATACTATTATCTACTTAATAAAATAAAAATTTTCAAAATTTAAATATGGTTTTTTATGCAAAAATCAAAAAATAAAAAAGGCCAAAAATCAAAAAAACAAAAAAAATGCTTGCAAATTTTTTTCTTCCAAATTTTAAATTATTATACATATATTTATTATCCAAAAATAAAAAAATAAATAAAAGCAAAAATAAAAAAAAAATTCTTGAAAATTCTAAAAATAATTATTTTAAGTAAATCAAAAAAAATTCTTTGCAGAAATTAAAAAAATAATTTATTTTTTGGCAAAGATCAAAAAATATTTTGTTTGTGCAAAAATAAAAAAAAACTAAAAATTTTATAAATCCTGGATATTTAAAAATATCAAAAAAGTTTCTGTGAATTTTTGAAAAAGGTCAAATTTAAAAAGGATAAAGTTAAAATGTCAAAATTTCAAAATTCCAAAAAGTTAAAATGTCAAAAAGGCATGTGAATATATATTTTATTTATTTTGCGTTCATAATAACTTCATTATAACACCGCTTTTGGTGCTGTAATGAGATACTTTATCCCACCCAAAATTTTGATTTTATAGGTAGGCTATACTTTAAACAGCATAATATTTTGCATATTGGTTATAATATTTTTATGATTTTCTAGTACATACGAGACTTTTCTGGCAATAAATTTTGTTTAACACCAAAGAAAATCCTTTTTTTCTTTTTTAACTTTAACATCCGCTTATTGTAAATAAGTAAATTAAAGACGGCATGGCGAATCGATTTTGACAACTGTCAAACCAATGACTGTGGTAGCAACTATCTAAAGTAAAATTGGACCAAATTAAATTTAAGGTTTAACTCATGTCATAAGACCTTTGACATATGACGTCTTATGACATTAGTTGTTTAATATACTATTATCTACTCATATTGCATGATATTGTTTTTTTTTAACACAACCTGCATAACAACGGGAATAATAAACTCATTATTCTCGTTGTTAGGCATCAGTGATTGGCCCATTAAATTGGGAGAAGGCGACTATAATAATATTTAAAATTGGTAAAAAGTGAGGTTAACCATTTGACAGATATCAGATTTTATTTATTTATCTTTAAAAATCAATAAATTATCTACTTATTGGAGTAGATAAAGCATCGTATTAGACTCGATATTATGCGCATTATCTCTCGTATATTAGATATTATTAGAATAATATTACTGACAATATATTTTCAAAAATGGTGCACCTCGATTGCACATGTGCATAAGTTACTTGCCAATATTCTTGAATTAAGACAAAATTCGAGGTAATAAATTTCACGTTTAATGTAATTTTTTTCATAAATTAACTTTACAAACACACCGATAAATTTTGATGTTCCCCGCTTTAGCGAGATGTTATATCTTCCGGATTGAATTTATGTCGTTTAATTTAAGACTTTTGTGGCCTCCGCTGCAATTTCTCCGATGTACTTTAATGATATTAAAGACATTTATCATAAAGAGTCAATCGGGAACGGTTGGCATTAAAAAAGCTGTTATTGTCATGACTTTGATGGCAATCTTTTAACCGCATTTTCGCGAGTTGGACGGAGAGAAAAGTATAATGCTGATTACCATAATTACTATAATTTATATTACTATTTGGGACAATTATCTTGTATATTGCCAAATACTATGCATATTTAGTAATTTTTAAATATCCATGTAGGTTAAACCTTAAGGTAAAATATTATTATTCTTAACCAATTTTGTTTTTAATTCTTATTATAATTAGATTTTTTCCATTACTAATAAGTATAGTAAATTTTAAAATATTATGTTGCCATTTTAAATATAAAATATTTTAAAATCGAATATTTTTATATGTTAACAATTAAAAATTGTGACATATGTTGTACTTTTTAATATACAAAAATGTTATGAGAAAGAATTGAACCTACACCTCGCCAAAGTTTTTTGTTTTGAGTGCGTTCCATCAACTTCAAATACCGACAGACAGGTGTTTTGACCTATATTGGGTATCATCAGTGTCAACACGACACTGTCGAGCAACTTGTAGTAGTGGAACACACCCAAAACAAAGAAATACCTGAGCTTATATAAGATGGTTGGTAAGCCAACAGGGGCGAGATGTGAGAACATCACGTGCTCCACACCGTCTAACGACGCGTCGCGACGTGGCCTTTGCCGCAATCGGTACATACTATGCAACCAAGTAGGTTCAATTCTTTTTTATAAGTATTACCAGTAATGGGTCAAAAAAGTTTATTGAAGAAACTAAGAAAATTGAATGTTTAAAATGTCATGAGTTACTATATTGTATATTATATTTAAATATATTGTTTATTTACCTTAAACATAAAAGTATCTTAATTTTTACTATATTTTTTATTAATGTGTAATATATTATAATATTAGATGTACACCTTACATTTGATTAAATCATATAGTAAATATTACTATTTGTAGATAGTAAAATCAATTTACTATACGAACATATTAAAAATTAAAATATATATTATACATTTATGATTTAGTAATATTGGTGTTGTAATCTTTACTAAAATTGTATAATAAAAAATAGTATTTTGTGTTACAATCTTAATATTGTATTGACGAATATATAATATTGTTACCCTAAAAATTTGTTAAAGTAAATTTCACTGTATTTTTTTTACTATCTAAAATTTACTATACATTTCTCTCCGTGTGGCTCCAATAACATTCAGATAATAATTAAAGACAAACATCTCGCATCCGCATCGCAGCGTTGATGCGTGCCAGCCAAATCTCGTCTAAATTAAAGCAGTAACGGACTGGTTTACACAAGTTTTCCACAACCGACGCACACTGCGTCTTCCTGAAAAGTCCCCATGAATATTTAAGAGCGCGCCCTACAGCGTCTCCCCTGCCCCCCCCCCCACACGACTTACGCGACGACATCAAAGGTCCCCACGAACTGTCTTAACGACTTCGCTCTTCCAGCGACTAAGAATTCGAGCAGCACCCGCTGATCTAACTCTAATAACTACGGCTCGTCCTTAAAACGCTAACGACTCAAACTCAGGCAGTAGGTATGGATGAACGAACCCGTATACTGCTTTATATTGAAGCTAAGTGTTTTTGGCATGTCTATATTACTCGTTATTATTATTATTATTTCTATAATGCAAACCCGGCTTTAAAGTTTAATGTTTAGTGTTTTATGAGCTCGGCGATTTTTCGTTCGTTAAAAGAAATGGATCAAAGAATTTGTATCCAATTTTGCTTAAAAAATTAAATAAATTCTGTGAAATGTTAACAAAGGCCTATAGTGAGTCCGCTATAAGTAAAACAAGAGTTTACAAGTGGTATAAGAGTTTCCAAGATGGCCGTGAAGACTTTGAAGATGACGAACGCCCCGAACGCACAAGCACATTAACAACCGATAAAAACATGGAAAAAGTGGAAGAAATCGTTATAAACCATCAGAGAAGTCGCTGATGATGTTGGTATATCGATTGGCTCATCCCATGAAATTATTTCGAATGTTTTGGGTATGAAACGCGTGGCCGCAAAAACAATACTGTAATGATGCCCCAGCCTCCATATTCGCCAGACATGCCTCTGTCTGACTTTTTCCTTATCCCAAAAATAAAGAACCTTAAAGGGCCGTCGTTTTGCAAGCATAGATGACATTAAAAGCGCATCGCTAAAAGAACTTAAGGCTGTCCCAAAGATCGAGTTTTAGAAGTGTTTCGAGTATTGGAAGAAGAGCTGGCACATGTGCATAATATCCAATGGGGACTATTTTGAAGGCGACAACATTAATGTAGACGAATAAATAAATATTTGTTTCAAAAAACGAAAATTCCCGATATTTTTTGAACACACCTCGTATATGGAAAATCTTGTCTGTTCTGTAATTTAATATTCAAGAGTCTTTCCTTCTCGTATTTTTTCTTTTTGCTTAAATTGAAAGATTGTTAACTTCATATGGTTAAAATCAGACTATAACAATAACAGTATTGTTCTATCTTCATCTTCGAGATATCGTTATTTGAAAGTTATGATTAAAACGATGAATCAAGTTTTTACCCAAACCAAAATTAAATTTAAACTAGGTAATGATTTATCAAAAGTCTTTCAGTATATTAATCAAAAAGTAAAGTATTTTACTCCAGGGTGCGTGTGATCCACCTGTCGTTTCAGATCAAAAATGACGCGTTGCAACGCGTTAGAAAAAGTGATGCGTAGGAAAAGTGAAACTGCCCCGTAAATGTCTAAATCTGTTCCGACAAAGATTTACGGAGTCAATTGACCCTTTTCAGTCGAGGAGTGTTCCTTTAAAACAAAAAGGCAAACGCTTGCACTAGCCCATTGACGTAGGTAGGTACTCTGAATTCAGTTTTATGTAGAAAAAATACAAAATTTATGACGATTTTTGAGAAGTTTACTTTAAAAACCTTTTTTATTTGCAATACTAGCTAAATAACCAGGGATTAGAGCTACATATAGCTCTCGTGGTAAAATGAGGAAAAATAAGGGCCACCTATGAATATAAAATAAAATAAACCTCCCGTTTCGTTTTTGTTCTGTTAGAAAATAGTGTAATTTACTTATTATAAAGATTTTTAAAGTAAAAAAGTCAGTGTTGTGTTAACCCCCATAGGGCATGAAAGTAGAGGATGGAAAGTAGTTTATACGTTAAAGAAGTATCGGGTTTTCGCAACGCGCGCGCCATCTGGTGGACTTCAAAAGCATTGCGTGAATTTAAGAATTGTCAACAATACATTTAAAGCATACGAACTGCACATCATTTTTAAATAAATATGTAGTTTTTCACAAAAGAGAGGAAGGCAGAAGTCTTACTCGACAAATTTTGTTCAATTGCACAGCTAAATCGCGCACGTTATTTGTGTTTTACGTTGCAAGGAAAATACTAAAAAACTGGTTTATTACTCGATTTCGATTGATTATTCCTAATATCATTGATTAAGAAACTCAACGCTTAAATGCTTATATAGTTACGTTAGTGTGTGTATTTTATCTAAGGGATCATGGAGAATAATTGTGTTTTTAATTGTAAATAAAATTCAAGAACTAAATCGTTGCATTTTCATGTTTTGCCAAAGGATCCAATTCGGTAAGTACATTTGTTGGTGCAGAATTAACTAATGATAACTTTACCTAATATAATTTATATTTAAGTTTGGACATTTTTAAGAAATTAGTAAAAATAATTGTTGCACAAACATAACCTTAAAATCAACCATTTTTATATTTGAGTTCTCTAAAAAACGCCGACAACTGCATTTTAAACAACAAAATATACCTACGAATTCATGGCATCATGATATTATATATAATACATAATATAATGGTATTTTACCGTTGAGTGGAGACTTTCTTAATCAACGCTTTTAATAATGCTATAGCTGTTTAAATTTAGACGACTTATTTGTTTGACGATTTTTACTGAATTGAAATGTTTCCACTTTTCACGTTAATCATTACTTAAATGTGTATTTATTGTATATAACGGACTGTATGAAATTTATTTCTTCATTCAGATTAACACTGTTTATTGGAAAACCGATAAAAACTCAACCCAGGATTTCCTCTTTATTCTCAAAAACAAGTGTTTGACAGCTGCTTATTAATTAATGTTATTGTCATTGTACTGTCATTTTTATGACACGTGTTTAACTAAATATTTACTTTTTTTTAGGAGATTTTCATGAAAATAATGACTTTCTAACCCTTCTGCAATGCCACTGCTTTGTCCATGGCCAGCTTTGACTGAACGAACGTCGTTCAGTCTTTTTTACGTTTTTATGGTGATCTGTTAAATTGAAGATCCGGCCGGGGCGGGATCGGGATTTAATAGACTCAGCTGCTATCAAGATTAACAAAATTGGATGTCAGCTACGTGATATTTCAAAGTTTGAACGGCTCAAACGGCTACTTGGCTTTTCATGTATGAGCTTTGCACCGTTATCCGCGAATTTATATTCAAATTTCGTTTTAAATTTTTATAAAATGTTACGCTTTAAACCATATTTTCGCAAAAATTAAGTGTCATAATTTCGTTCGGCGTTTTATCGGCAAATCCAAGAAGACTAAATAAAGGGGGAGTAACTCTCGTAGGTACACAATTTTACGCCAAATACCGTACGCAGGAAAGCCTACGGATACACTCATAAAGTAAGTCAAAGGTCAAAAGTAAAAAAGTACACTGTTAAAAATTTATAAAATTTGTGTTAAATAAAATATGTAAAAATTTACATAAACTTCCTAGTGTTTATAACATAAATGATATATGTTACTTGATACAAAAATTATAATAATTAAAATCTTAATATTTCAAAAGATTTAACAAACTATTTTTTTGTACATTGTAGTATAATAATAAAGTTAATGTTAAGAGAAAATTATGTTAATTTCAATATAATACATTACTTTAAATAACTCCTAAACAAGTGTTAATCTAACTCAAAAATATTTGTTAAATATTCGAGTTCAGAAAATTTTTAATCAAATTAAAACAATTGAGTATTTTTTTATTCAATTCAACTTAAATATAAATGTTATTCTTTTAATTCGCTAATTTTCACCTTCTTTCGATTAAAATCGGTACCCTGCAAGGCCCTTTGTCTTCTAACCGCGTTTAGTCGGTTGATGATAGTTAATTCGATTAGAGGTTCCTAATTGTAAGGTTAAGTGTGCTTTTATATAGCGTGTGTTTAACAAAATTTTAAGGTAAGTTTGCTATGATAATGTTTTTTTTACTTACATAAGGTTTGTATCCCCAGAAATGTTTGAAGACCGTTTACCCTATGGCATGGATTTGTATTTTATTTTAAAATAAAAAAAGGACTGGACTGTGCAATTTTAGTGAATTCCAATGCTTCATTGATGGCCTTTTTTTAAATAATGTTGTAGAATAATAAATTATTATTATTAAATACTTACATGTTTTATTTTTTGTCCAAAAACCAATATTTTTATATTAATTTAAATATTTTATTAAAATAAATAAAAATAAAAAAATATTAATGTAAAAATTAATTAAAAAATATTGTTAAAATAGGAAATTAAAATAATTAAATGAAGACATACTATTTATGTAAAATCAATAGAAAGGTATTTGTTAAAGTAACACTTTTTTGTGTAAAATAAATAAAATATAAATCAATTTAAGATATTTAATTATGTTAAAGTTATACAGATTTTAAATCATTTATTATTATTTTAGGTTAAAATAACCATTTAAAAAAATAAAAATTGACACAACACGATTTGTTAAATTAACTAAAAAATAACATATTAATTTTCTTTTACTCATTCCGTTGTGTTAAAAATTAACATAACTAATAAAAATCAAAAAATCTAAAAAATTTGAGTGTACTTAATATTTTACTGTGTATACTTTATTAAAACTGTCAATAAAATTTTAAATCCTAATTATTTAAAAATTCGTAAAAAAAGGCACAGTAAAATTCCATGTGCTTTTAATTTTTGTAAATTATGTCCATAAATTAATAAAATGAAATGGCTGGCTTTTATACGTAAGTAGAAACGAGCAAATGCATATCCTTGTAGAGACGATGATATAAAAAGGAAATAGCAGTAAGCAAGGACAATAAAAACGACTGTAAAACTCGGTTCTTAGAGCGCATTTTTCAGTTCCAGTTGTTTGAACGTTGGTTTTACAAGGACGAAAAAATTTCCTTTTCCCGGTTTTAATCTAACTAATAACGCAAAAAATACGATAAACCCTGAATCTGATGTTACAATAGTTTCCTTATTTGAAGGTTTTAAGATCAATCAATATTTTATATCAACATGTTTTTCGAACATTTATTTTCTTTATATACCATGATTTTTTCGGTTATTTTTGATATTTCGTGATATTGTGTATGCATTATGTTCCATGGATCAAAAAATCAATCAACACAAATATCAGGTACGCAAATACTAAATTTTCTCTACTCATATTGCATAATATCGTTTCTTTTTCATGAATATTGATAAACATTATAAATTCCCTAACGACTAATAGACAATTGCGAACCCTCAGTTGAAACGATCTCGAACCTGATAATTTATTTGCTCCTTTTTCTAACAGTCGATTGAACCTGAACTCTAATAAATATAACATAAAAAATTATGTAACAGTAAACTTAAATTCAACAGTAAATAATTATAATAACTTTATTTGGAGGATGGATACCTAATGCAGATGGAATACGACGGATAAAGTTACATTTAAAATACAAAAATAGAGACTAAGACTCAATACTTTTATTCATCAAATAAAACGTAATTTATTGTCTTTTATTACTGTATTTATTATACTTTTCCCATGAATACAACACCTCAAAAGTACCTTGGGATACTAAATTAACATTTACGGTGGTGTTATGTTTAATTTTATTACTTGGAGTGTAACTTTTACAAATTATTTGCTGGGGGGGTTGTACGCTTATAATATTATTTAATATATATATTTATAACTTTATAAAGTCCAATTAATACAATAATTTTACAAAACATACAATATCGTTTACATACATCTTTAATTTAAACCATATTTTTTTTTATATTTTTGTTACGTATAAAAAGTGAAAGCGCCCTCAAAGGCAGAGAAAATTCCGTTCAAATCTAAAATATAAATTTTTTCTGTATTGCTTTGCTTTAAACAGCTGTATCTTTTTTACATAAAATGTTTTTTTAACTTTTTTTACATTGGTGTATTATTTTTTTGATCAGATAAAGTTGACTTTTAGTACTTTTGGCCAGGCCTAGCCCAATGTGCGACTGGAGAGTCAAACCTTATTCTCGTAAACGCTAAACGCACTAAACTATAAAATATCGATTGTGCAACATTAAAAAACACTGCAGCCACTTTCTCAAGAAGGCTTTAGACATTGAATAAAACACATCTTTTCGTCTCAAATTGCTGCGATTTTCATCCCTGGATACGAGAAACAATTTCCATCCCCCCATTCATTTATCAGTATAAATCAGTCTTGCTTTCATGATTCCACTTTTAAATGCGTTTTTTATGCGAAAACTGCGACGACTTCCCCTCAATCTGCCATAGCCTACTAGATTACGGGAATAACATAATTTATGTTCAGACCGTATTGAGAATACTTATGTATAACTAGGGAATAGACACGTTGCACATTTTAGCCACAAATTGTATCATTTCACGTCACATTTTCAGTCAAAATTATGGTTTTATATTCTTAAACATAAAAAATTCAAATTGGAAATTTTGATTTTTTATTATCATATATTATATATCACGACAACTATAAATTTAATCGGTTAAACTAGGCTAAGTAGTTTTTTGTTTGGTTTTTGTTGGAAAATGTTGAATGCAAAATAATTTAAAAAAATCACGAGACCGCGTAGTTTTATTTTTAATTATTTTGCATGAAACTATTTTCCAAAAAGAAAAATCAAATAAAAAACTTACTGAGCATAGTTTGACAGATTAAATTTATAGGTTGAGTGATATACGCCTAGATTATTTCTAGAATTAAAGGAAACTATTTGACAATTCATAAAATCTGACGTATGTGTCAAAATTTATAAATATTTTTTTAAAGAAAATTCCATTAATTTAAGGTATGTAATAAGTAATAACTGATATTTCGTAAACTAGATAACTTATTTTTTATAGTTTTTTAAAAAATGTTTGTTAAAACTTGTAAATAACACCATAAAATCGTAAACAAAAATCCAATATGGAGGCTAAAATTTAATCGCTGTTAAATAGTTCTAGTGATTTAATCGCTTATTTAAACGAAATTTATTCGAAAATTCAAGGCTTTTGATTGGTTCATATTATAATGAGGGAAATAATCATTTGAAAAACATTTTTTTTACTACAGATAAACAAGTAAAACCTTCAGTGAAATTGTGTGCCTTTTTAAAAACAAAAAGAACAAGTAAGATTTATATAATTAAGTTAACTTGTAAAATCTAATATCGCAGCAAAATTGTGGAAAGAGATTTTAGCGTATCTACTGCACGCTATGAATTCTTGAACCAAAACATCAAAAATTCTGAACATAATTTACAGAAACTTCACATTTTCATATCCGGTCAGTCAGCAATCCTATAGCATTCCTAGCGTATACACTGCATACTACATGTATATGGAATAAATTAACGTTTTTAATTTTTGCTTTCTACGATTAGAAAATACGCATTATCGATAATGAAACATATTACACGACATATCGTATATTGAAGAACATTTAACAACATTTAAAAAATAATAAAAAAACTATTTTTACAATTAAAATTTTCTATTGGTGGGGTGAATAAAAAGAATTTAAATTAAAAAACATAAAATAAGTCAATAAAAATAAAATTTAAAATAAAAGGCCCAAGGGCATAGTTCCCTTATAAAGAATACTTTACCACCTGCTTTTAGGAAGTTTTTTATATTTTACGAAGACATTGAGATGTCCCCCAAGTGAAAATGATATTTTTTATTTTTGGTTGTTTCACTGTTAGTCTAGAATGGGGTTTTTGGGAAGCTACCAGGTCTAGTATAAAATAACATAAGTGGTTTTGCACTAATGCAAGAATTTTAAGAAATCATACATTTTGAATATTACAGCTTCACGGAAGATAGCTTTACGGAGGTGAGGATTTCGTATGTTTTTTTTTTAAACATCCCCTTGTTTATTTGAAATAAGTTATTATATCTTTTGAAACCTTAATATTTTTTAAAAAATACAATTGTACATTCATAAAATATTTATTTCACGGTGTATAGGTTTTTAAATATCAAATATCTGCATATAAATTCTAACTGCAGTTAGGTCATGACCTTCAGGAATCACATGCATCTATAATGTCGTAAACAGAGGTTTTTGCTTATTTAAAATGATTAAATCGCCATCCGTTGCATAAAAGTTAAAGCAAAAACAGATTCACGGAGGATATAATCAATTTTTTTAACACATACACAAATTGTTATATAAATTTTTTCTTTTAATTTTTAATAATATTTTATACTTGATTCGATTGCTTTGGATGTGTTTAATTTACTTAGTGAACTGATACTTTTAGTATGCTTTTACCACCTCAGATATTTAAAAACTTATAGCTCAACCTAGAAAGGGTAACAGTCATGGAGGATAGGTTTTAGACTTTTAAAACATTGTAAAAAATAATTAATTGCGGTTAAAAATCTGGAACCTGAGCTGTATTATGAAAGATCAAAACACAATAAAAGTGTAGGTCAAAGATCATTTAGTTTTATTAAATATCACGGGGTAACATTTCGTGAGATTCACCCAAGTAGAATCACCACCCTTAATTTTTTTTAATGGAATTCGGAGACACCCGGTATAATTATTGACTAAAAATATTTTAATAATAAGATGTTTTTGATTGATAATGATAAGAGATCGGTTTTTCTCAATCCAATCTCGAGCAAAATCTCCGTAAAAAAGTCCAAATTGAATCCAAAAGAATCTTGTCAGAATGATAAATTACTTGATTTAGATAATAGAACCTTACGATTATTTATTAAGTGATTTAGTAAAAAATTACTTTGAAATATGTTGTCTTATGTCGTATCCAAAAGTCAAATTATGAGGATATATATCCTAATATTTTGATCATATTAGATCAAAATATTATACTTAAGAAAATATTAATGATATTTAGGATGATTGACCCCGATTATTAAAAATACATGGCGGAGAAATAATAATAATAACTTTATTATTACTGGTATAATACAAGCGCTTCTTCGTCTTTCAGATGATTTATTATTTTACATACTTTTTCGTCTTATATTTCGGATAACTACAGACTTTCTAATTTGAAAGTAATGCAGCGATATTAAAATATCTTGGGAGGGATTTGGGCACTTTAGTTGAATTTTCGCTTAGCGTTGGGGTAAAAAGGAAATCGTGAAAAAAAAGTTTATGTACGCATAAGGATCGGCTTTGGAAAAGTGTCGGTCTTTATTAAATCTCCCATCTGGAATTTGACATTGATGGAATTTCTTTAACGATAGGTCGATATGAAGTTACTCGTCGACCTGTCAGATGATAGGATAACCATTATTTACGATTTTTAAAGACCTTTCGCTAAAGTTTTACTAAAATATATTTTTTATAAAAAATACCTGCGTTTTCGAACGTTTTAAATAACGGCAACAAAAATAGTAATTTCTTCGATAACTTTAAATTTTAAGGGTCTATATAGGAGAATCCATGGGAAAATTAAACATGTCCACCTAATCCACCTAATAAACTATTGAAAATAATATTAGTGGTGATATATTTAATCAGGAAAAGTATTTAATGAACGGAACGGAATTTTTAAATTTCCATGTATGTTAAACCTTAAGGTAAAATATTATTATTCTCAACCAATTTTGTTTTTAATTCTTATTATAATTAGATTTTTTCCATTACTAATAAGTATAGTAAATTTTAAAATATTATGTTGCCATTTTAAATATAAAATATTTTAAAATCCAATATTTTTATATGTTAACAATTAAAAATTGTAACATATTTATTGTACTTTTTAATATACAAAAATGTTATTAGAAAGAATTGAACCTACACCTCGCCAAAGTTTTTTGTTTTGAGTGCGTTCCATCAACTTCAAATACCGACAGACAGGTGTTTTGACCTATATTGGGTATCATCAGTGTCGACACGACACTGTCGAGCAACTTGAAGTAGTGGAACACACCCAAAACAAAGAAATACCTGAGCTTATATAACATGGTTGGTAAGCCAACAGAGGCGAGATGTAAGAACTTCACGTGATCCACACCGTCTAACGACGCGTCGCGACGTGGCCTTTTCCGCAATCTGTACATACTATGCAACCAAGTAGGTTCAATTCTTTCTTATAAGTATTACCAGTAATGGGTCAAGAAAGTTTATTGAAGAACTTAAGAAAATTGAATGTTTAAAATGTCATGATAATATTGTATATTATATTTAAATATATTGTTTATTTACCTTGAACATAAAAGTATCTTTATTTTTACTATATTTTTTATTAATGTGTAATATATTATAATATTAGATATACAACTTACATTTGATTAAATCATATAGTAAATATTACTATTCGTAGACAGTAAAATCAATTTACTATACGAACATACTAAAAATTAAAATATATATTATAAATTTATGATTTAGTAATATTGGTTTGTAATCTTTACTAAAATTGTATAATAAAAAATAGTATTTTTTATTACAATCTATATTGACGAATATATATATAATATTGTTACCCTAAAAAATTTTTAAGTAAGTTTTACTATATTTTTTTTACTATCTAAAAATTACTATACATTTCTCTCCGTGTACTTTATTTTCGGGTAATGGTATTCATTTTTCAAATAATGGTCTATGCATAAGTAGAAAGAAATACCCTAATGGTTACTGCCTTACAGCGTTTGATTTAACTCCGGATCTTGCTGCAAATACTATGACTTACTGGAATCTCATTCGTAATGGTAGTTTGAGTTTGGAAGTGCGTTTCAAAGAAGCCCTTCTTGAAACAGTTAATTGTATTATTTATGCTGAATTATAGTATATATATAGTATAATTGAAATAGATAGAAATAGAAATATAATTGAAGATTATTGTAGTTAATTTTAATGGCTTTAATTTACATAGTAAGAATAAATATTTTAATTCAAATTGACCAGGTAACAAAAAATCACATAGATACATTAAAGACGGTTATTAACAATGTTATTTGAAAAATTATGCAAAAGTTTATAATTATTTTAGTATTTAGTATAACAACTAAAATTATATTTAAATTATTTCAAAATAAATTTTATTCCTTAAATATTTAAATGGTTTAGATTATTGCATAAAAGCTTAAAAGTCAAATGAAATATGCTTAGGAAGAATGATAAATAGCAGGTAGGTAGAATTATTGATTTCAAACCAAATGCCTCCGAACAATTACAATGGAGCATTCAAATGGACATTACTATTTTCTGTAACTGTACCTTCTTATACAATGTTGGTTTGGAATTTATTCGGGTACTGGTATTCATTTTTTAAATAATGGTCTATGCATAAGTAGAGAGGAGTACCCTAATGGTTACTGCCTTACAGCGTTTGATTTAACTCTTTCTGCAAATACTATGACTTACTGGAAAATGCCAAATGTACATTTGAAATATTTTTAAACATTGTGTTATTTTTAATACTTTTTATAGTGTCCACACAACATCCATCGAATTGCCGTCGGTACGTGACGTTCTTTAACGTCGGTTGCTATCCGAAGGACAGAGCAGCGAAGTGGCGTTGAGGAAACTCAATTTCGAGATAAATCACGCGCCGGTCGGGAAAGTAATGCTGAAAAATTCGACCGGTTATTATCACTCTGAGTCTGAGACTCAGACACCGCACTCATTTAACGACGAAACAGGCCAAGTGTGTAGCACCGTCGTTCTTTGCCTTTCATTCTTCTCGCTGTTGTTCTCGATGTTCCTGTTTTCATCAATCCCGGCCGTGCAAAACATGCACAATGTTTTGTTGCCGTTCGTAATTTTCGACAAATTAAATCCGGGCAAAAAATGTACCTCAATCAAGTCGACACCGAAAATTGCTCTCTATTGTCAAGGTGCCACCACGAAAAATTGCTTTTTAATTTAAATTTTAAATTGTTTACAGTTTTCTTTTTGAACACGCCGTACAAATATATTTAGCCGTTTTACCTTATAACAACACAATTTTAAAAATAAGAATATTTGAATTTTTAATAATAGTTTTATAAAACATTCAAAAAAGTATTAGTTATTGGACACAACAACTTTACATCAAATAACATAATATAAATTGTTAAATATTTTTTAAAGATAAATTGCTGTTTTAGGAATATTTTTTTATTCAGTTTTTGTAAATATCATATAATTCATATATTTCTTTCTCGGATTCCTCATCCCTTTTCTGGATTCTGAAGGTAACTACTAATTCCTTGGTCTGACTTCTGAAATAGTTTGTTGCAAAAATCATTAAGGGCCGGTTTTTCAATCATAGTTTAAACTTGGTTCAGCATTTGAACTTGGTTCAAACAAAATATGCCGTTTTTCAATCAAAGTTCAAGCTTGAACTTGGTTTAAACTAAATCAAAAGATGAACCGTCACTATTGGCCGTTTAAACGAAGTTCAACTTGACATAACTTATTTTTTCTCTGCTTTATTGTGTATTACGTTGTTTATTTCTTGTTTTGTGATCTGCTGTTGTAATAAACCAATGGATATGTTTGAGGTAGTTAGTGAGGATGATAAGGAAATTGGCGAATTCCTAAATATTATTCAACTTCGTGTGCACAGGCCACGGGTAAAACCGAATCATTTTGAAAGGTGGAATAATGATGAATTTTTTGCCAGATTTCGGTTTTCCAAACCTTTTTTACGTAGGATAATGGATTTAATTAGACCAGTTATTGCAAATCCGACCAATAGGTTAGTTATAAAAATAATTACTGAATAGGTTATAGATTTTAGTGAAATTGATCACATGTAACAAAAAACGACAAATTCATTTTATACTATAAAACGAAATACATACAAATAATTCCTCGTTAAAAGAGGTAAAGTTGGCAGCACGATTTTTATCCATAATAAATAATAATTATTGGTATTTAACAATAGTAAATTGTTTTAAAGCAACCTTTCGCACAGATTAGAACTTTTTAAAACAGCACAGATAAACAAAACTCCAAAAGTAAACACAAAATCCTTTTGTCAAAGTGACAGTTTTAACTACTATTAATGTAGGCGTATACTAAATTCGGTTGTACCAACTTAACGTTGACACCGCTGATCTAAGTTGAGTCGACATTGAAAAACTCATTTGACTGTGAACTGAGTTCATTAACTGATCTAAGTTCCCCTGAACTAAGGTTTAAACCCTAATTGAAAAACCGGCCCTAAGTGTGGTATCTCTAGTTTGTGAAGCATTTATAATGTTTAGGCCGGAACAGGATGAATTATATATATCTAATATTTTTTCGGGTGGTATGTTAAAAAGTATTTTCCGAATTTATTAATTTTTAATTTTCTGCCATTACTTTTTCATGTTCTCTATCGTGCACTGTATTTAAATCAATGTTATTCTGTAAGATGTCCTGTGACGAAGAACTCACTACATTACTTATTCTCTAAAAATGAATTAGTCAAAAATGTCATATCGAAAAACCAGCCACTAACAATTCCCGTCAACAGCAATTTGTACACAGTAAAAAATTTTGAGTAAAATTTTACTCAAAATTAAATCAAAATGTATTTAATCTAGGTCCACACCAAATTGATTAATTTTTTTAACTCAGTGTGTTTTAGTAAACTATTTCCTTTTTGAGTGAATATGTATATCAAATTACGTACTAAAGTCCTACAAATTTTGAGTAAATTCTAGTCATATTTGAGTAAAATTGTAATACATTTTGATTTAAATCCTAATCAAATATACTAAAGTCTTAATCATTTTTAGTAAATTTTAATCAACTTTTGAGTGAATTCTAGTCAAATTTGAGTAAAATTTTAATATATTTTGATTTAAAACCTAATGAAATATAAATAAATTTTTAGTTAAATTTACTCAAAATGGTGTTCTTTCAACTTTAAAAAGGGTTACAATTACTCAGCAATTGATTAAATTAAAGTGGTTATAGGGGTTATAGCCAGGTTAAATAAAAAAAAATTAGAGAAAATAAATTTTATTTGAAATTCCATGGAACAAATGAACAAAACAATGTATAAACTATATTTATAAATAATAAAAAAACGGAGTGGTTAATCTTAACTACGGGATAAAAAACTGGCCCTAGACTAAAAAATGAACAAAACATTATGTGCACATTATAAAAAAACATATTTTGGTATGACAAAGTATTCATATACTTAGCAATTAAAAAGGGTTTGTCGAAGAATCCAAATTTTGTTATTATATCGTTAAAAGGAACGTTTGTCTGAAAAAAAAATTGGTTATTATTTGATATTACCAAAAAACTGTAGTATATACTATAAAATAACGCATAAATGGCTTTAAAACAATGTAAAAGTACCACTTTTTTAAAGTAAGTTTTACATTTATTATTGTTAAATATCCAAATTATGTTGTAAATAATATATTTAATTAAAGTTTAAAAAAATAACCATAAAATTTTGTAAATAAAAG
The DNA here is from genome assembly GCA_921294245.1 of Brassicogethes aeneus. Taxonomy (NCBI): domain Eukaryota; kingdom Metazoa; phylum Arthropoda; class Insecta; order Coleoptera; family Nitidulidae; genus Brassicogethes; species Brassicogethes aeneus. Next base: position 3,757,804 of record OV121132.1, on the reverse strand, counting down.
AATATTTAAATATATATTAACAAAAGATATGTATATACTTTTATTAAACTTAAAAATGCCATTTCAGCAAGAATTTTAAGTCAAGTTACCAACAAAAAAATTGGCACTATTGATAGTGTAATGTTATTGCCAATTTGGCATTCTATTTTTTAATGTGTACCTATGTAGGCAAAATAGTGTTATTATTGTATTGATATATATATATATATATATATATTGTATACAATAATGAATAACTTTTAAGGACTGCGTTAAGACTAATAATATTAATATTATATTATGTTAGAAGATAAAAATTAAATACAAAATTGCAACTTTTTAATCAAATTTCAATCAAAGTATAGAGTAATTTTTACTCGATATTGGGTAAATGAAGACGCCGGTTATTGTAGAAAAACTTAAGGATTTAACATTCATTATTATTTTTATAAATAAAGCCATCATAATAAGGATTACACCTACCTAGTCAAATTCCCAAAATTAAATAGTACCTATCTAGGTATGTACGCTGGGGCTGGAGTACTTACCAAATATCAACAAATTATCGTAAGATGAGATGTCCGCCTTTGCCCACTTTTTGTGGTTTTTCAATTCAAGCACAAACACAAAAATTATTTTAACTATAGTTATATGTTTCTGATAAATTACCACAACGAATTTCACAATTATTGCCAGTTTAACCTGTTGAACACCATGCATGCAGTGCAGCCAACATAATCGCGCGAAATACAGTGCCCTGGGTAGGTATGCGCATGCGTGTAACGCTTTTTCTATGATTTTACTCGAGTTTTACTTCATGTAGAGTAAATAATTATTGCATACTCAAAAATGATTTAGGTTAAATGCAAAATGAGTAAATCAATTAATTTTAATGCACTATTTAGTTAATTTTTAAAAATTACCAAATATTGAGCATAATTTCGAAAAAACTTACTCAAAAAAATAACTCTAATTTGTTTACTCAATTTCTTTCGCACTTTACTCTTTACGATTTTACAGTAAAAAATTTTGAGTAAAATTTTACTCAAAATTAAATCAAAATGTATTTAATCTAGGTCCACACCAAATTGATTAATTTTTTTAACTCAGTGTGTTTTAGTAAACTATTTCCTTTTTGAGTGAATATGTATATCAAATTACGTACTAAAGTCCTACAAATTTTGAGTAAATTCTAGTCATATTTGAGTAAAATTGTAATACATTTTGATTTAAATCCTAATCAAATATACTAAAGTCTTAATCATTTTTAGTAAATTTTAATCAACTTTTGAGTGAATTCTAGTCAAATTTGAGTAAAATTTTAATATATTTTGATTTAAAACCTAATGAAATATAAATAAATTTTTAGTTAAATTTACTCAAAATGGTGTTCTTTCAACTTTAAAAAGGGTTACAATTACTCAGCAATTGATTAAATTAAAGTGGTTATAGGGGTTATAGCCAGGTTAAATAAAAAAAAATTAGAGAAAATAAATTTTATTTGAAATTCCATGGAACAAATGAACAAAACAATGTATAAACTATATTTATAAATAATAAAAAAACGGAGTGGTTAATCTTAACTACGGGATAAAAAACTGGCCCTAGACTAAAAAATGAACAAAACATTATGTGCACATTATAAAAAAACATATTTTGGTATGACAAAGTATTCATATACTTAGCAATTAAAAAGGGTTTGTCGAAGAATCCAAATTTTGTTATTATATCGTTAAAAGGAACGTTTGTCTGAAAAAAAAATTGGTTATTATTTGATATTACCAAAAAACTGTAGTATATACTATAAAATAACGCATAAATGGCTTTAAAACAATGTAAAAGTACCACTTTTTTAAAGTAAGTTTTACATTTATTATTGTTAAATATCCAAATTATGTTGTAAATAATATATTTAATTAAAGTTTAAAAAAATAACCTTAAAATTTTGTAAATAAAAGAATATTTAAATATATATTAACAAAAGATATGTATATACTTTTATTAAACTTAAAAATGCCATTTCAGCAAGAATTTTAAGTCAAGTTACCAACAAAAAAATTGGCACTATTGATAGTGTAATGTTATTGCCAATTTGGCATTCTATTTTTTAATGTGTACCTATGTAGGCAAAATAGTGTTATTATTGTATTGATATATATATATATATATATATATATATATATATATATATATATATATATATATATATATATATATATATTGTATACAATAATGAATAACTTTTAAGGACTGCGTTAAGACTAATAATATTAATATTATATTATGTTAGAAGATAAAAATTAAATACAAAATTGCAACTTTTTAATCAAATTTCAATCAAAGTATAGAGTAATTTTTACTCGATATTGGGTAAATGAAGACGCCGGTTATTGTAGAAAAACTTAAGGATTTAACATTCATTATTATTTTTATAAATAAAGCCATCATAATAAGGATTACACCTACCTAGTCAAATTCCCAAAATTAAATAGTACCTATCTAGGTATGTACGCTGGGGCTGGAGTACTTACCAAATATCAACAAATTATCGTAAGATGAGATGTCCGCCTTTGCCCACTTTTTGTGGTTTTTCAATTCAAGCACAAACACAAAAATTATTTTAACTATAGTTATATGTTTCTGATAAATTACCACAACGAATTTCACAATTATTGCCAGTTTAACCTGTTGAACACCATGCATGCAGTGCAGCCAACATAATCGCGCGAAATACAGTGCCCTGGGTAGGTATGCGCATGCGTGTACTCTTTACGATTTTTTACTGTGTATTCAGGACATTTGGGGCCGGTTTTTCAATTAGGGTTTAAACCTTGGTTCAGGGGAACTTAGATCAGTAAATGAACTCAGTTCACAGTCAAATGAGTTTTTCAATGTCGACTCAACAGAACTTCTGAAACTTAGATCAGCGGTGTCAACGTTAAGTTGGTACAACCGAGTTTAGTATGCTCCTACATTAATAGTAGTTAAAACTGTCATTTTGACAAAAGGATTTTGTGTTTTTTTTTGGAGTTTTGTTTATCTGTGCTGTTTTAAAAAGTTTTAATCTGTGCGAAAGGATGCTTTAAAACAATTTACTATTGTTAAAGAACAATAATTATTATTTATTATGGATAAATTCCAACTTTATCTCTTTTAAGGAGGAATTATTGGAATGTTTTTCGTTTTATAGTATAAAATTAATTTGTCGTTTTTTTGTTACATGTGATGAATTTTACTAAAATCTATTACCTGTTCAGTAATTATTTTTATAACTAACCTATTGGTCGGATTTGCAATAACTGGTCTAATTAAATCCACTATCCTACGTACAAAAGGTTTGAAAAACCTAAATCTGGCAAAAAATTCATTATTTTACCTTGCAAAATGATTCGGTCTTACCCGTGGCCTGTGCACACGAAGTGGAATATTATTTGGGAATTCGCCAATTTCCTCATCATCCTCACTATCTACCTCAAACATATCCATTTGTTGATTAATAATGATAATCAATGATTATAACAGCAGATCACAAAACAAGAAATAAACAACGTAATACACAATAAAGCAGAGAAAAATTAAGTTATGTCAAGTTGAACTTGGTTTAAACGGCCAACATAGTTTAAACCAAATTCACTATCACTTTGATTGAAAAACGGAATATTTTGTTTCAACCAAGTTCAAATGCTGAACCAAGTTTAAACTATGATTGAAAAACCGGCCCTTAATAGTCAATTCCGATGAAATATTATTCGCTGAATCCGAAAATATCGAACAGTTGAACAGTTTTTGAAATATTATCAATTTTACATATAGTATGGAATTAACTATATCTCAAAAACTGCTTAACTTTTATAGTTTTTGACGGGTTTTTCGGATTCAGGGGACAATTTTAAGAATTAGCTGGTAAATGTCCGGAATACAAATAGAGTATGATATTGGACATATGTCCAATTATAGAAATTTACATTTTTTAGCAACCAGTAATTGGACACTGGCCATTTTATTGTTTGTTTTCAGAATTAAAATTAAAACGCATTAAATGTTTAAACCATGAGGAACACATTTATACCTCACAACGCTTATATGCTTATATAGTTACGTTAGTGTGTTTATTTTATCTGTATTGTACCAGATTTCCTTATAATTTAATGGTTTCAGAATGGTGCGTTATGTAATTGTGTTTATGTTAAATAGTGGCATGAATACTAAAATTCCTGTTCACCACTGCGAATGGGAGAGAACTGCGATGGTTTTACCGAACGTCAGTTCAAACGGAGCCGTAACAAATCCCAATTAGAATTTCAATAGTCCTGATCAGGACCGCAACCGTAGCCGCCGCCGCCGCCGCCGGGACAGGAAGACTTTGCGGACCTTTTCAGTTTTACCACCTAGATATTAGCAATTTAAGTTCGCTTGTCCAGGTAGCTCAGACATGGCTGATGGAAATGCGGTGCGCCGGATGAATATCTGGAATTGGAAACTGCCTGTTCTAAAAGTTAAATTAAGTTCGGAGCATGGCGGCAACGTGCGGTGGCGCTACGGTCGTTGGGTCTCACTGCCTACGAATTGCGTTCAGTCGTTTGACTTGACTTGAAATTAATTATAGGTAAGCCATGTTATGGCAAGTCGTTTTACTATTTATTTTACAACTTTTATGCAATACAAAAGTATTTCTTAAATAAAAATAATTTTTAAAAGAAATGTTGCTTTATCAATAAATTTCTAAACAAAAAAATTAACACATACCAACATAAATGAACACAAAAATAACATACACACAATTAAATCAATCAAAGAGATACACAGTAAAAACAAATCAACTCTAAGCAACACTAATTAGAGTTCACACAGGTCCACACTAAATAGTGTTGTTTTATAACACTACAATTAGAGTTCATTTGTAGTGTAATTTTACCCAAGTAAGCAAGTATGATTTAACACTTTAGCACTGAGGATAAACTAATTTTACACTGTATTAAAAAGTGTTAATTTACCTAAAATCGTGTACTTCTACACTTTCTGGGTAAAATCCCACTTTTGTTCAGTGTAAATTAACACTACTTTGGAAAAGTTCTAATTTTAGAAAGGTACTTTTACTCTTTTAGTGCTAACTTCTACTGTAAATTAACACTATTATTTGAGTAAAACCTATTGATGGTGGTGAATAAAACGAAAAGGTAAATAAAGAGAAACATTTATTTGAAACTAAAATCTATGACAATTATCAAAATTTTAAAATATAATTTTATATTTTAGTCGTATGGCTGGCTTAAGCAATATGGTTCCTTAAAACGTAAAAGTTTTAGATCAATGCAATGTTTTACTGGCTGTCAATTTGTAAGCAATAAATTATCTTGAGAATTCATCAGTAATCCATTTTTCTGTTATAAAAAATGGGTGATCCCTTTGGTAGAGAGGCGTCAGGCGGCTGTATGTCGGGGATTTACCACACGTGTACAAATTTTCCATAATATTAATAAAAATGTAGGTTTAGGTTAATATAACAACCATTACTCTTAAAAATAAAAAGTAAATCAAATGTGTATGTATTTATATTATTAATGTTACAAGTACCCGACCTACAGCCGTAAATTATTGATATATAATATAGGTCGGGTATGGACATCCTTTTAACATATTGGTATTTATTGAGTATTAAGGCTTAAAGAAAAAGGAAGTATAATACTTACCAAAAAATAAGAATGCCCTCTTATGGATTCACCGTAATTAAAATCTAACTGAACAAAAACGCCACACTTCCACAACGCGGTATCTCCGGATATACACTGCGTAGGTAGATAGGTACCAACCAAACATTTTAAAACGCATTTCGGTTATTACCAGTTTTTTCAGTCTATTTTGCCACTATTGGTGTAATTTAACTTTAATTGTGATACAATGTGCACTAGTATTGTAAAGAAAAAAGAGCTCTTAGTAACATCAAAACAGACAAAGAAATTGGCATGACATTTTGTCACTATTTAACACATTAAGGGGTAATAAACACTCGCATTAAGTTTTTCTACCCTTTTGATTTATTTTAATAATAAATAGTGTAAATGTACCAATTAATAATGTTCATATTCTTTAAGTGTGTTTAATAAAGTTAATAAGCACTAAATGCTACCTAGTGTATTTTATAGTATAACTTTTACACTTACAAATCAACTCTAATATTTTTACCCCTACACTAAAAAATTTACACGGGCAAAATTTTTTACTGTGTTCAAGTAAATTTGTTTATACATCAAATTTTAAACCATTCTAGACAATCTAACTTAACTTTCACCATAGGATCTAACATACATGAGCACAACACTAGGGCCAGAGCAAATATAGTCGGTACATTTTGCTGATCTCGATATGGTGTAAACTCTATATTTTGATGTTACAATTTTACAAAATAAAAGTTAACAAATCTGATTTTTATAACAGTGTATATTTTTTTTAATGTGGTGTTATTTTCTGGCTAAATTAAACTTTCGGTTAAGATAACATAAGCGATTCATAAGCATATGCAAATCAAATTATTCAAATATTTGATCAAATTAAACATGTATTTCGACTTGGCATGCCAAGGCTTTTGCTGATGCAAGGTGTTGACGTTGCCGGTTACAATGTTGTTTTGGCTTGGTGAGACTTGCGCTCGCTGGTAGACGCTCGTTCACCTGTCATTGCTTTTGGCTTTAATAATTATGATAATCGAGCAAATTTCGACAAATACCTGCGAGCAGTAGAGCTATTGTGTGCGTCGACAAATCGCGTGTATGGGCCGCGGAACGCAAGGTAAATATTTAGATTGCCTTGGAATTTATTTCCTAAGAAGCATTTTTGTTTTATTTTGTCTTTGGAAGCCTCAACAATTTGAAGGTTTTATCTGCAAATATTGTTATTAAGTTGGTAAGCTTTAACGTTAAAACTAAAATAATATTTGTTGTTATGAAAGTAAAATAAATAAAGCTATCCTTTATAAATTAATAAAAGAAATTAACAAATGCTTTTATTACGGTAAAAAGATCATTTTTATAAAAAATTATTTATCTACAAACGCTGCTTTCATTAATAGCATTTGCATTAATTATAAAGTAAATTTACGTTATGTTTATAAAAGTAACACTCTTCCAGATGCATATAAATATATATATATAAAATGTTGGGAAAATGGCAAAAACTCTCGGTTTCCTGGCCTTTACAGATAAAACAAAAAGCAAACTTGAGTTTTGTGGGCTTTGTGGTACTTGATTTATAAGACATACTTTCGTTTTCAAAAACTTTATATTAAGGCCAAAATTTCAAAAAATGTTTTGGATATAGCCGGTTTTGCTCAAAAACCGAATAAAAAACGAATAAAATGTGAAAAAAACCTTTTCTTACCACCTCGACTCAAAATACGTTGTTTCGTCCCCGATTTCACGGCAGAAAGTTTACGTTTCTTGCATTGGTCAAGCTATACGCGCACACTCTAATAGCGGGAGTAAAAATTTTTTAGTCGTGTGCTTAACATTCAAATTTCGTACTGCCAACATGAGAAACACAAAAATATGACAGTTTTAAACCATAATTTTGCAATTATAACAACAAATAAACAATTTATGTTTTTACTTTTTATGTTGTTTTAAGTGTTTAATGGTACTTTTATTTGTTATAAAGTAGTAATTTGTTAATTAAAATACAACCTTTTATTTTTACTGTATTGGCACCACTGAATTACCATGACAACGCTACAGTTTGATTGATTTTGAATGTAAACGTCAGAATTAAATTAAACGTCAGATTTTAATTTTGACACAAGTTTTTTTATATACATTTAATTTTTTTCCGTATTTTCTGCGGGGTAGCAAGAAAAATAGTATACACTACACGGGCAGAAAGTGTGAGAGCCCTGAACTGCGCGCCATGATGCCCGAGGCGAAGCCCGAATCTCACACTTTCTGCCCTTGTAGTGTAATATACTATTATTATTCTAAAATTTTAACAAAATAAATTTAGTGCAAACATGAAAAAACAGAACAAATTTTAGTAGTAGTATCGACATATCCAAGCCACATGCTCATCATCATTATTATTTATTGGATATAGCCGGGTTTGCTATAAAAACGTGGATTTGGCCGGTTTTGCTCCTAAACCTACCTTTTAAATGTGATTTTAACATGGATATAGTCGGATTTAGACAGAATTCTCTTGGTTGTCGATAGAAATGAACCCAAAGATGCGAAATCAAAAAAAAAAACCGAATAAAATGGATTTAGCCGGTTTTGCACGGATGCTCCTCAATTATTATATAGTTATTATTATTTGTCCAAAAAAACAGGCATAAAAACAAATTATTTATTATAACAAAAAAATTAACTCATATTATATGATGTACAAAATAAAATAATACGAACTCACTTTTTAAACAAGTCTGCTTCGTTTATAACATAGACCTTAACATTTCATTTACAAAACGTCGAAATTTTAATTTTCTTAGTGATCTTTTTGATATTTTTATCATGGTAGATTTTACCACCCTTCACTCGCACAAGTGAAATCAATAAGATTATAACACAAACTGTGTATTATAAAGTTATTTTCACCAAGGAGAGCGCTGGCCCTTTCCCCCTCTTTTTAAGGAAAATAATAAAAATTTTGTTACCATTGCAAAACAATAGTAAATATTAAAAAAGTCTTTTTATAGCAATAAAATATTTTTGTTATTGTTCTCAACGTAAGCTATTAACAACGATTTTCTAACTGAAATAAAATTATTTTGAATTACAAATATAGTAATTTAAAAAAGACAAATATCCCATAGTAAAATGAACAAATTTTACCATAACAACTGCGCATTACTTTATGTAAGCGAATTTCACAAACAACTATAGATTTAACAAAACATTTTAAGTTCGACAAAGATTTAATATAAACATAAAGTATTTCTTATTGCCATGACAATATGATAACAACTATTACATTGTTGGATGGACATTTTTTTTTTATAAAAGCTCAACATGCTGCTTCATTATAGTAAATGAGAATTTTATTAACAGTAAAAAAAGTTTATTCTGTAAATAAAAATAATCTCATTACTTTGACAATAGTCCGGTCAATCTAGACATTCGAAGGTACATAAATTTACAACAAGCTGAAAATCAGGAAAATTGTTTAGAATATAATTATAAATAAAATTTTAAAGTTCCCCATCATTCCCCTGTATGGAATTTTTTTTATTTAAGGTCAAAGGTCAAAAAAATGATTTTTCGCGATTTTCAGCAAAACGGTAAGTTTTATCATAAAAATACACCAGACAAAAATTGTAGATCATAAAATAATCTATAAAAAATATATCAATACATTTTTTTCTACGAGCCACCGTTTCTGAGATATAACGATTCGAAAAATTGTAAAAGTTATAATCGCCATAATAAGCACACGTTTTCACGCCACCTATGAGGTAGTTTACTTAGCGCGTTTTTTACCGTGGTTTTCCCAGTAGGCCTTTTTCACGGGTCAGTTGTGATCCTGTATAATTTGAAACTATTGCAAAATAACGGAAATTAGCAATAATTGAAAAAGATAATAGCGATGTAAATTTAAAAAAAGTACTAAAGTTTATTATTCGTAACATTTAAATTCTTCTTCTTGTTCTTCTTCTTGATCTTCTTCTTGTTCTTGTTCTTCTTATTCTTGTTCTTCTTCATCATCTTCATCCTGGGTACAAGTAAATTGCGTCAATAGCGATGTATCGCATGTCACCTCGTTGGAATTAAATGAATCCTTGACAATTCGTACATGCCAGAGAATAAAACAGTCCGACTTTTTTGCAACCACATTTAGCACTCCTTCCCTTTTGCAGTTGCAAAAAATTGTGTTCAGCAGTTATTCCGGCGCAGGTGGGAGTAAAGTTTGAACTGGTTCTAATGTGTTGTTGACCAACTTCCAACCCCAGTCTGTAGGGTCTAGATGATAACCAAGCCACACTTGAACTTGGTAATATACCCGAAAGCAACAACTGAGGTTGGAGGAAGACAAGCTAATTGAACTTGTTTTTTACTTTTAGAATTTTTAACGAAACATGCATATCGATACTTATCCAAGCAGGTAGTTTCTTTAGGAGCTCCGTATATAGAAAGAAATCGAATGCCGTTGGTGATTCTTCTTGTTCCGAAGCACCTTTTCCTCGACTTGGGCCGAAAAATCTCTGCTCGTTCGAAAGTTAAGCGGAGACAACGGAACGTGCCAAATTTGACGGAAAAATCATAAAAAAGTGGACTTGGGCCTTTTCGACACCGGAAAAATTTGGTTCGCGGATTGGTCTCGTGAGCAGAAAAAAAGCATGCAAATTTCAACCTTCAACGGCCACCGAGCTACGGCGCTTAGAAAAAAAAGGATATACAGACAACGGAAAAAATAAATATTGCAAACGGGCCGGATCCGCCGAAAACTTTTCGAACAGCGTTCTTTTTTTATTTTTTTCGAAAAATATTCAAACGAATTTTAGGGAGAGAGAAATTTTCGAAATTGGCCGAACGAAATACACGAATCGACGGGTAAAAGACCAAAGTTTGACATACTAAAAGATGAGCTTCATCGAATGAAAACTAATCGGCCAGAAGCCCGTTTAATTTTTGTTGGGTAGGTATTTAAAAAAATTAACCAATTAAAATCCCCGAAATCAAATCGATAAGGTGGCAAATGACAGGTGGCATATGACAGGGACAAATGATAGGTGACAGATGTCAAGTTGACAGTTGACAAGTGACTAATGACAGTAGACAGATAACACTTATAAGGTGACAGAAAACGTTATAAATATAAAATTCATTTTTAAAATTACTATCCAGTTTAGGTGGAGCGGTCGCGGCGCGATTCACACCCGCAATGAGCACCAACTATAGCAGGTCACACAATTGAACATGAGACAGATCATTTGTCATCTGTCATCTGTCACAGATGTTGTCTCGAGGTTACAATGGCGTATAAATTAATTATTTTATACCCAGTCCCTTAAGGGACTCTAGAGATATATACGTGGCGTACTCATGCATATTATGACGATTACAACTTTTACAACTTTTAAAATCGTTATATCTCAGAAACGGTGGCTCGTAGGAAAAAAAGTATTGATACATTTTTTATAGATAATTTTATGATATAAAATTTTTAATTGAAGTATTTTTATGAAAAACTTACTGTTTTGCTAAAAATCGTGAAAAACTCATTTTTTGACCTTTGACCTTAAATAAAAAAATTTCCATACAGAGGAATGATGGGGAACTTTAAAATTTTATTTATAATTATATTCTAAACAATTTTACTGATTTTCAGCTTGTTGTAAATTTATGTACCTTCACTGTTATTTTTTGGTCTAATTTGACAGGACTACAAATCGTAAGTTTTTCTCCCAAAAAGAAACTGAAAATTTAATAAAAAAAGAACCTTAGGTGGTAAATTTTTTTTATGGCCATTATAATTTTAAATTTATGTTAGTGTACACATTTATTTTCGTAATTTTCAGTATTAATTAATTCAAATTAAATTTAAACTGAAATATATTCAGTTTAATGAAATTAATTTAATTTATCCTTGGTAAATAATCTTTTGTCGTCTGATTAGTTCAAATTTTAGTTTAATTTAACAAGCTCGTAATTTCATTACTATTCTTCAATCATCGTTTATAAATTAAATTGAAATAACCAGGTCACTTGCACCATTAATTACAAAAGAATTTCACCATTCTTCGCACAGGGAATAATACATTATTATACGAGAGATAATGCAAGCTATTATTCACAAGGATGAGGTTTGCGCCTCGAGTCGCCAGACGAGAGACTTAATCTACCGAGTGAATAATGCGCATAATCTTGATACTATAAGTAGATAATTAAATATATTTAAAAATAAATTTGACATCTGTCAAATGGCTAACCTCACTTTTTACCAATAGTCGCCTTCTCCCAATTTAAAACCCGATTAGTTCAAACAACAGTGAATATTGAAATATTAACTTTATTAAACACATTTAAAGAATATCAACATTATTCATTGGTACATTCATACTATTTATTATTAAAATAAATCAAAAGGGTAGAAAAACTTAATGCGAGTGTTTATTACCCCTTATTGTGTTAAATAGAGACAACATGTACACTACAGTGCATGCCAATTTCTTTGTTTGTTTTGATGTTACTAAGGGCTCTTTTTCTTTACAGTTCTAGTGCACATTGTATCACAATTAAAGTTAAATTACACCAATAGTAGCAAAATGGACTAAAAAAACAGTGCATATCCGGAGATACCGCGTTGTGGAAGTGTGGCATTTTTGTTCAGTTAGATTTTAATTACGGTGAATCCATAAGAGGACATTCTTATTTTTTGGTAAGTATTATACTTCCTTTTTCTTTAAGCCTTTATACTCAATAAATACCAATATGTTAAAAGGATGTCCATACCCGACCTATATTATATATCAATAATTTACGGCAGTAGGTCGGGTACTTGTAACATTAATAATATAAATACATACACACTTGATTTACTTTTTATTTTCAAGCGTAATGGTTGTTATGGTTATGGTTATGTTATGGTTGTTAACCTATACGTACATTTTTATTATTATTATGGAAAATTTGTTTCTACCAATGGGATCACCCATTTTTTATAACAGAAAAATGGATTACTGATGAATTCTCAAGATAATTCATTGCTTACAAGTTGACAGCCAGTAAAACATTGCATTGATCTAAAACTTTTACGTTTTAAGGAACCATTTTGCTTAAGCCAGCCATACGACTCAAATATAAAATTATATTTTAAAAGGCAACGATTTTGACAATTGTCATAGATTTTTGTTCCAAATAAATGTTTCTCTTTATGTACCTTTTTGTTTTATTCACTACCACCAATAGGTTTTACTCAAATAATAGTGTTAATTTACACTAGAAGTTTGCACTAAAAGAGTAAAAGTACCTTTCTAAAATTAGAACTTTTCCAAAGTAGTGTTAATTTACACCGAACAAAAGTGGGATTTTACCCAGGAAGTGTAGAAGTACACGATTTTAGGTATATTAACACTTTTTAATATAGTGTAAAATTACTTTATCCTCAATGCTATAGTGTTAAATCATACTTGCTTACTTGGGAAAAATTACACTACAAATTAACTCTAATTGTAGTGTTATAAAACAACACTATTTAGTGTGGACCTGTGTGAACTCTAATTAGTGTTGCTTAGAGTTGATATTATGCAATAGAAGTAGATGAAGATATTTATTTACTTCAAATAAAGTATAATCCCAGGAAACACAAATGCTCTTATTGCGATCTTCAAGGTCGCTTTAAAACTACAATAAAACCAAATGATCTTAAAGATAGCCTTAGGACCATCATAAAGCAGTTTCTAGCCAAAAAGGGCACATATTTAAAGAGTCTTTCAGACTAAATTTTAAACCCATTTAGTTTTAATTTTATATTCTAAAAAGTTTATTAAGGCAACTTTATATTTAAGTATTAAAACTTATTTGCATTTATAATATACTTGCAGCAAACTAAATTACCTTAAGAATCAATATAATTAATCTTAAAAGGGTTTTTTTTTTTACAAAAGTGGGAAAACTTTTGTGTGAAATAGTTAATGGCAGAGTGGTTATATTTTTAACAAAACGCCATATATAAAGCAGATCAAAAATATTTAAACTATTCTGGTAAAAAATTCAATGGAAAAAGGGTTAGACTTTCCTTAAAAGGAATAATTCAGTACAAGAATATAAAAAAAAACAAAATAAAATTTTTTGTTTGTTTTATTTTTTCCAATGTGTGGATTTCTATAATCCGTGTTAGAAAAGAAAAACTTTTGATTCTTTCATGCGTAAACTTTCCTTTCTCGTACCCAATACATATCATTATGTTTTACGTGGGTAATTCACCCTCTTGTTTTTGTCTTTCAGGAGATTACATCTCAAGGGATGTTGGGGTTTACGGATGAGTTGCACTTTCTCGATACACTGACTAATCCAAAATTTATTTTCATTCATTAGGCCGTACCTTCGAGGGTCTGGTCGGTCTTACTTCATATACAATTGATTGTACGAAATGAATTATGCTAAACCATATTTATTGAGAAAATAAATAAAACTGAATAACGCAAAAATAAAATGTAAAAATAAGTCGAGAAAAAAGTACTTTTTCGTTTTATAAATTTAGAATTTTTTTTAACAGTTTTAATACAGTGAGTACATCTAATAATATAATATATTACACATTAATAAAAAATATAGTAAAAATAAAGATACTTTTATGTTTAAGGTAAATAAACAATATATTTAAATATAATATACAATATAGTAACTCATGACATTTTAAACATTCAATTTTCTTAGTTTCTTCAATAAACTTTCTTGACTAATTACTAGTAATACCTTTAAGAAAGAATTGAACCTACTTGGTTGCATAGTATGTACCGATTGCGGCAAAGGCCACGTCGCGACGCGTCGTTAGACGGTGTGGATCCACCGTCTAACGACGCGATGTTCTTACATCTCGCCTCTGTTGGCTTACCAACCATGTTATATAAGCTAAGGTATTTCTTTGTTTTGGGTGTGTTCCACTACTACAAGTTGCTCGACAGTGTCGTGTCGATACTGATGATACCCATTATAGGTCAAAACACCTGTCTGTCGGTATTTGCAGTTGATGGAACGCACTCAAAACAAAAAACTTTGGCGAGGTGTAGGTTCAATTCTTTCTCATAACATTTTTGTATATTAAAAAGTACAATAAATATGTTACAATTTTTAATTGTTAACATATAAAAATATTCGATTTTAAAATATTTTATATTTAAAATGACAACATAATATTTTAAAATTTACTATACTTATTAGTAATGGAAAAAATCTAATTATAATAAGGGTTAAAAACAAAAGTATTTGAGAATAATAATATTTTACCTTAAGGTTTAACATACATGGATATTTAAAAATTACTAAATATGCAATATACAAGATAGTAATATAAATTATAGTAAAGGGTATTATAATTATGGTAATCAGCATTATACTTTTCTCTCCGTGTACTGAAGTTTAATATTATTTTTAGATTAAGCATATTAAAACTAATTAACCAAAAAAAAAATACAAGCACTGGGAATCAATAAAATCGTATTTTTGTAAAATGCAAGAATAATATTAAATTTTATGCTAATTTTTATCGAAATGATAAAAAGGAGCAAAGTTCAGTTATTCCCTAATTATCCTTACCAAATTTGCATACAAAACGGCATATCCTTTGAGAACTTACCTGAAATAAAAATAAAGAAATTAAAATATGTAAATTGAATTCAATAAAAAAAATGCGTTAAATTTCTCATTTAATTTGCATATTTTTGGGGTGGTTTAAAGAAATCAATAAAAAGCAATTTATGAAATCTATTTTTTTTTTAATAAAATAAACATTTATCCCTGTGAAATATAATTTATAATTACCAAAGGTACGTTTGCCAAAAATTGTTAACGATTTTACGTAGTAGCTTTATTTATCAAGTGCAAATAATTACTAATACATATATTATTTATTATACTATGTATATTTAAACTATTGAAACACATCGTGTTGACTTTTAAATCAATATAGCAAAACAAATGATGAACAATTATCCACATCCGTTTTTGGATTAATTTATTCATTTTGATTTTACGCAAACAGTTGGGCATATTAAATTTAAATTAAAAAAAAACAATAAACAACTTTTAATTTTTATTTTTGTATTTTTTTAGTCTCTGATATTAGTAATTAAGAATATATACATTCGATTCATTCGTAATTCTTGACAAATCTGTAAAAACATCGTGACGTCACGATCTTTCTTTAAGGGCATCAAATCGTTTTGAATCTTGCGGTTTTCAAAACGCTTTAGCGTTCTTAAAATTTTTTAAAAAAATAATAAACTCGTTAGGGTAGATTCCAAATGTGCAATAAAAATTGCATGTCCCATTGACTCGTGCAGACTTTTAAAGTTGGATGCTATAAATATTAAATAATTAAAAATTGTACCCCAAAAGCTGCTATGCTAAAACATTTTTTCATATTTGTAATAAATGGCGCTGTAATGAAAAAAAAATCAATTTTTCTTCTGTATACGATTCTCTTGGTTTTATTTTTTAAATTTATTTATTTTTAAAATTTTAATCAAAGTAGGTGCTCAAAATGGTGGCCTTCGACTTCAATGCATTTATTAATTCGCATTTCGTTTTAATATTCTGCTAACACTGCTCTGGGATATTCCCAAATCTTTAGATAATTCTCGTGTGCTTGCATGAGGATTAGCGGCCGTAGCTGCTAATACATTAATTTCATTATTTCCACCTGTGACTGTTGCTCGACGAACTCTTTCTTTCGGATGAACACTCCCGTTTGTAGTAAACTGCTTGACTGTACGGTGAAATTAAGTACGTGATCGAATTTTATCCGGAAAACGCTGAGGGTTGATATTAACAGTATCATCAAGATTCCCGCCTGCTTCTCCATAAATCAAAATCATTTCTATTTTTTCTTCCACTGTTAAAAAATACATTATGAATAACTGCTTAACGAAAGGAGGTATTTTTTTTGCAAATTAATCTTCGAACAAAATTGATTAAATAATGCTAAACTATAGTTATATATAAATAGTTTCTTTATAACAATTGAGGGGCCTAGAAGGGTTTAAGTGCATTTTTGTTAGTTCTGAGATAAATGCCTTTAAAGTTAACTTGAATTATAAAATTCTAGAAAAGAGTTTAAAAAACTGTATGAATATTTTAGTTTTGTTTAAAGACTAAAAAGGATTATAAATAAAAAGGAATTTTCCAATTTCGCTTTTTTGTTTTTTTTTACAAAAATGTACTTGAATCGTCATGCATGTAAGTTTAGTGGTAAAATGATTTAAATGCAATTACTGTACTGGAACAAAACTTAATTTTTTAAAATTTGGGTAAGTTTTACAACAAAAAGTATTATTATAATCAGAATCTAATACAACGTTTTCTTCATCTGAATTAGCTGGTCTTGGTTTGAGGTTGATCTAAATTGGATTTTTTTGGCTCAATGCTATGGTCTAAGTTTGTTTCTTTTTTTCCCTCTTTTTTCTGATGGATCTCCATCGTGCTCTATGTTTTTATAAAATAAGTGGTAAATTGGCGGAATATAGTCCAATAAGGTAAGTAAATTTTTGTGCTTGGCGGCTTTTTTTTAGTTTTTGCTGGAGTTACATGGCCTTCTTCTTCTACTTCTTATAGCTATACTTGTCAAGGTTTTAGCAGCATAGATAATAGCCTATGTTTAGCAGTAAAAGGTGTACTTAAATCGTTTTACCAAAGATATATTTTAAAATATTTTGACAGGTTTTTAAAGACAATAGGAAATGGCGCCAGGGAATGTAAAATGTACTCATATAATTTTACCACTAAGTTAGAATATTCTTTAGGTGTGATAGTCTGCACTTGGACCATTTATTTAAAAAAGTGCACTTGAACTAAAATATAATTTTTTATACCTCAATTAGGATTAAATTAATTAATTGACAAAATAATGTTTTTTTACCTTAAATGAGGTATTTTTATTAAAATAGTGCAATAATCCTTTAAATTAAAGGATTTAATGCTGGCAGGTAAAAAGTGGCCATGGTGCGCAATTGTGACAAAGAAGAATGAACAATGTTTAAAACTTAAACCAAAGGAAACTTAAATATTAGTTAAAAATCGTAAGTTAATTTAATAAGATGATTATTATTACCAAAAGAAGTGATATTTTTATAGAAAAATTATTGCACAATCGTATACAGAAGAAAAATAGAAGTTTTAAGTTAAATGACTCACCCTGTATATATATATATATACATATATAGTAGGGTGGAGCGAAAAAAAAATTTTTTTTTCCTTAGCCTGGGGGTGGAATTTGTAGCCTATAAAAAAAAAATTTTTGAAAAAAAAAAATTTTACTCAACGTCTTGAGGTGGCCAACTGATTTTTTAAATTATTTTGGCTTGTAATCTTCAAACTTATCTAAAAATAAACAAATTTGATCGTGTTCAACTCGAAATTTGCTCTATTGCCTCAGAAAAGCATGTTACTATTTTGGAATTTTTTTAAAAACAACAATAATGACCACAAACTTTTTTTTAAGTTCATAACTGTTAATTAGCAAGAAAGAGGACACTCCGCAGTTTCCGGAACACTTTTGAAAACAATTTTACGACCACTCGTTTTTAACTTAAATTTAATTTTAAAAATCATTGGTCACCTCAAGACGTTGAGTAAAAATTTTTTTTTTCAAAAATTTTCTTTTTTATAGGCTACAAATTCCACCCCCAGGCTTAGGAAAAAAATATTTTTTTTTTCGCTCCACCCTAATATATAGGTTAATAGATACATATAATAGCAACACTGTTGTCTTTTGTATGGTCGAGCCGGAAAATATAACGGTCTGTCTGGTTTTCTGTGTGGCTGGCACTAAGCCTCCTTGCTAGAAATATACGGGAAGAAGTAATGGCATTTTAGGTTACGATCTAATCATGGAAATTGCTCCGGGTGGATTTACTTGGACGAAAAAACGACTGCGTGGGTTTTGTTTAATGTCCTCGTGAAAGGGATGGAAAATACATAAAC
The DNA here is from genome assembly GCA_921294245.1 of Brassicogethes aeneus. Lineage (NCBI taxonomy): Eukaryota > Metazoa > Arthropoda > Insecta > Coleoptera > Nitidulidae > Brassicogethes > Brassicogethes aeneus. The sequence goes on along the minus strand of OV121132.1, from coordinate 3,739,205 downwards.
ATTATATGGGGCAAAACAAAAGTTTTGTTTATTATTCCTTTGCGAAAGTTCCCATGTTTACTTGGGTCAGTGAATCTGGATCTTTTATATGTGTGACCACATCAAAAACATTTAGGTTATTATCAAATTTCTTGTACATTTGCTGTCCCTCAACTTTAATATTTTATTAAAAATTTAGTTTAACGCCATTTGGATCTTTACTAAGCAAAATCAATTGGTTTAAGTGTTTTTAGCAACTATAATATATATTATATTAGCAAAATTGTAAAATTTTAAATTTAACTCTATAAAAATGGTCCAAATCAAAATGTTCATTCTATATAAAATTTTCGTTTTTAAATGTACTTTTCGAAAAAAAATATATTGAAAATATTTGAAGCGTCAAGATTTTTGAGTTTTAAAGTTTAAATCGTATTTTTAAAAATGTGTGTCTTCTTCGATTTTCGCGAAAAATTTTTATTTTCAACTTCTATCTATTCAACAACTATTTAGCCTGGTCCGGTAGTGGGCCTTCCATAATTACTATTTTTTTTTAGAAACTTATAATAATTTTTAGAGAATTTTTTTTTTAATTTTGAAAAATCGAAAAAAAAAGTAATTGAGGAGTGATTCTTCAAAAGGCCTTATTTCCATTTTTACTTGAATGTAATTTTTTGACAAAATCCCAAAGGTATGGTTAAAAGGCATATATTAACGGCAAAATATGACAGCAGGTCTGAAGTATTATTAAATATTCATCAGAATTTTTTTTAAATAATCTATATTGCCCTAACCTATACAGGTTATAGTCATTTTTTTGAAAAATTGTTGCAAATGGAAATACGACTCTTTGAAAAATCACTCCTCAATTATGGAAGACCCACTACCGGACCCGGCTAAATAGTTGTTGAATAGATAGAAGTTGAAAATAAAAAAATTTTCGCGAAAATCGAAGAAGACACATTTTTAAAAACACGATTTAAACTTTAAAACTCGAAAATCTTGACTTAAAACGCTTCAAATATTTTCAATATATTTTTTTTTTTTGAAAAGTACATTTAAAAACGAAAATTTTATATAGAATGAATATTTTGATTTGGACCATTTTTTAAGAAGTTATGAGCGAAAATTTTATGTTTTGAACCCGTGATCAAAAAAATCTCAAAATTTACTGAGAAAGCTCTTTCAAGGAGTACTAAAAATATAAAAAAATTGGAGGAAATGAAAAAAAAAATTTTAAACCATCCGATTTGGCGTGGAATGCCCCTTATGTATTTAAGAAAGTTGAGAAATAGAACATAGTTTTTGCTTTTACTTAGTTTTTTACTTAATATTTTTTTATAAAGAATAAATAAATTTTCAAAATGATTAACAGTCGCATGTGGACCCTATACGTGTACCCAGAGAACCTGGAACAGGGGGGTTAGTGATTTAGGATTTTAGTTTCTGCGCGGCCTCATTTCTTTTTTCATTGCTTAGTTACTATAAGAAATACAAAAATACATTAAATTTTAAAATAATAAAAAACAATAATGTAATAAACACAAAAAGGAAATCACATAAGAGCACGTATTCTTCAATAACCACAGTCGCACTGTTTTCGAATAAAGTGAGGTTAGCCACATGGCTAACCTCACTTTATTCAAAAACAATTGACAACTACCTGAAATAAATGTATAATATATAACTAAAAAGAACAAATTATACATATGCACCTAATATTTCATATGAAATATTAGTTGCCTATATGATTTGCTACGATTTTTTGACACTATAACAATTAAATTAAATTAATACTGACTTATATAGGTTCACAATATATTAAAGCACAAAGTCATAAAACAACACTTAAAAATTTTAAAGTTACAAAAAAATACAGCCAAAAATATGAACAGGGGTCAGCAGCTGACCCCCCTGTTCCATATATGCGACTGTTAAGCGTTTTTATATAAGTTTTTTTAATATGTTTTCTATTTTCTTTTTAAAGGGCATATTTAAAAAATCCCCTAAATAAACAAAAAACAGGTTTGTAGATTATGTTTTTGTTTTTACTTTTTCTTCTTTAAATGTACAAGAATTTTAAAAATGACCCATTTACACAAATACAAATTTTATACAACATGTCATAAAAAATTAAAATAAAACCAATAGGACTACTATTATCTTTTCCATGGATTATAATTAAACTTGATTTTCCACGATAGAATTTCTAGCGACGAAAGCATAAACTTCATCGTGATTGGTGGTAAGATGATGACCGTAAACTTAATGAAAATCCGTTTGATTAAAACTTTAGCTCGCAGCCAATCGCAATAAAAAAAAAGTGAAACGGTTGTCGCCGAAATATAGAGCGAAGGGAATTTTTGCCGTCCGAGTGGGCTTGTAAAAATTCGGCCGCGACCCTTTCTGTCACAATCTGTCTTCGACCGATTTAGGTCGTAAAAAGGGATCGACGAAATTGACGCGTTTTGGTGGCGCACAAAAAACTGTGAATATATTTTAAATATTCTATTTAAGTAATTGAATACGTACATTGAGAAAAAACAATGATTATCTTAATCGAATATTCTGGTTAGTATAGGCACAGTCATATGTATACTGTTATGTTAACCATGTTTATATTGTAACAGTTTTATTGTCACTTTAACTATATTTTTGTGGTTGCGTTAAACAATAATTTATTTAGTTATAATAATCATATGCGTAGTACACGTGTTACAAGTACTTTCCCAAGTAACATTTTTAGTTTTATTATGGTCTTTAAGAACGCTTTAAAACAAAATTTTGTTTGACCATAATAAAACTAAAAATGTTACTTGGGTATAACCCTCTTATATGGTTAAATATACTATACGTATGATATGTATAAACTTTCTGTATAGTAAAAACTACAACGATATATTGTTAATAATGTGTGACAACATTATATTGTTATTGTAACCAGATAATCTTATAATTTTAATCATCTAGTGAAGTACTAACATTTTAGCCGTACATGATGGTTGTAATAGCCTATTTAAATTTCTAACTTTACTAAATTTTTATAACCAAATGTAGTACATATAATAAAACTAATTTTTCGTATATTATTATTATAACCATAAGTTATAATTAAATGAACCATATTTTGCATAACAAATCTATATTTTTATAGGGATTACAATATATTTTCTTAGAGTGTAACTTTATGAATATTGCTCTATTTTAAAATGAATGTTTTCATAACATAATTTTTGGCAATACCTTTGACAGAGTACACATTTGTACACCGATTTTTATAAAATTAGAGTATATTATTAAGGAGACTTAAAGAATACTTTTTAATACTGTTCACATCATTTGATATATACAGGGTGAGCCAAAAAGCGCTTATTTTTAATAAAGCAAAAGCGTAATATCATGATTTTGGCATAACACGCAAAAAAGATTTATCCCAATTTTTTTAGATATGTCTACGTTTATCAGGTTACAAAATGGCATTCTTATTAACCTTTTATAAAAAAATAGATTTTTAATAAAATTAAATAAAATAACGCTTAGAGAATATTTAAAATGTTAGGCTTTTTAGTAGTTTTCTAATTAAAGTTTTTTGATAGGCACTCTTTGGAGATTTAAAAACTGCTTTTTTTTTAAATTTGTTTAAAAATCTTTTTTTTTTTAATTATTTGTTTATCGCAAAGTCTACCTTTGCCAGAGTACACATTTGTACACCGATTTTTATTGATTGCAGTTTCTTGTTCGGGACCCTTTGGTAACTTTAAAATGCTATTTACCAAAATCCTAGCTGCTCCTCTTTTCGAAATTTTTTGAAAATTCTTTATTTTTTTTTAAATTTTTGTTTATCTTACCTTTGACAGAGTACACATCTGTACACCGATCTTTATAATATTGGAGGATATTGTTAACGAGACTTGGAAAATACTGTTTTCTTACTGAGCACATCATTAGATTTATACAGGGTTAGCCAAAAATCACTTTTTTATATAGTAAAAAGCATAATGTACAAAAAAGATTTATTTCCAAAAAATGTTATTTTATTTAATTTTATTTAAAATCAATTTTTCTTATAAAGTCTTAATAAGAATCCCATTTTGTAGCCTGATAAACATAAAAATATCTAAAAAACATGGGTGGCTATATATCTTTTTTGCGTGTTATGCCAAAATCATTAATTTACCCTTTTGCTTTATTAAAAGAACCGATTTTTGGCTAACCCTGTATATATTAAATGATGTGCACAGTATAAAAAGTATTCTCCAAATCTCCTTAACAATATACTCCAATATTATAAAAATGTGTACTCTGTCAAAGGTACTTTAAGATAAACAAAAATTTTAAAAAAATCATGAATTATTAAAAAATTTCGAAAAGAGGAGCAGCTAGGATTTTGGTAAATATCATTCACACACAGTCACGAAAGGGTCCCGAACAAGAAACTGCAATCAGATTTTGGCGGCATTTTTATGTGACTTAAACATCGTTCAGGCACACCGTAAATAGTAAATTATTAAATTCCAATATACAGGAGGCAAAACTACCTACCTATAAATTTATATGTTAATTTTACAAAAATAGTTATTTATGTCATTAAGTTAAGAAGTAAGGCTTTTTGTGCTAAGCTCAAGGTTTGAGCAAAGCACAAAAAGGCACTTCTTGGCCGAATGGCATACAACATTTTATCTTCAAAGCACTTTATATAGGTCAATTTAATTTAACATCAAAGCGGCCTAACCTCACTTTTTTAGAATTTGATTTATTTATTAGCTAAAGATTACATTAAATGTACAATAATTATTATTGCTTTTAGAAGCAGTAATAGTTTGACAATACCTAGCTACATGATTTAAGTAGAAATGGATTTTTGCTGTTACATTGAATTCAATTAATTGTTTAATAAATAGGTATCCAATTTCAATTTGTTTGGATTTTTATTTAAAAAATAGGTAGTTTGGAATGTTTAATCTGTGTTTAACATTTAATTTCACTGAAAACTTAAAGCAAATTAAAACTTAAAGATAATTTAAATCGTAGAAAACGAATCGTGCGTTTTCTTGGTTGCCTAACCTCACTTTTTGTTTTATTATTCATATTTAATTTTACAATAATTTAATGAAAAATATTAAACATTAACAGTAAAACAAACAAATTAGTGCTTATTATAAATAAATTAAACCAGTTTAGTACGTTAATTTCTTAGAAAAGGATTAATTTGTCAAAACAATACCCCTAGCGAGAAAAAATCGAACTAATTACTTGCCTCATAAAAATTTTTATCGGCCTAGGTCATAACAAGGTATTTCTTTATCGAATTTTGGCAACAATAAAGTTTAAATTATAGACCGCGTGGAGATAAAATTTATTTATTCTATTAAAACATTAAAGCAATAAAAACCACTTTAACTGGGTATCTTTATGCAAAAGTGATGACTCTAAAGAGAAATAAAATTGCATTAAAACTAATTGGTGTGACTACTCGCAAAACACAATTTATATTTTAATCGACACCGTTCCGGAAGAATTGGTGTACATATAACAAGGGACGACGACGATGGAAATGATGAAATGAAAATAAAAAGTTGCCGTCTATTTTCGCAATTACTGCACCATTGTTTCAATTAAGAGGGATGCGGTTTTATGTAAATTATTTGATGCATTTTCCGACGCTAAATTCACTCCCTTCTGCTTCTTTGCATCCTTTTCAAAGCCAGAATTCCAATTAGCGTTCTCGAAATTATTTCGAGGACCGATCAACATTAAAATGTGACTTTCTCATTAAAAATACCTTGTTTTGGAAGGTGCTCAGTTTTGTGTTTTAATCTAGCTATAAATTACCTAAATCAAAGATTTTAGTGAATCGTAAATATATCAAATTGATCATTTTGTTTTAATTAGCAAACTGAATTCTTTTGGTTTCAATGACAATCCTATTGGTTTATTTAAATCTTACCCATTTAATAGGGAGTAAATAGTATTTTATAATGGTTTTTATTCTAATCCCATTGTATCGACGTCGGGTGTTCCTCAGGGTTCCAACCTGGGGCCCTTGCTGTTTCTGATTTTTATTAATGATTTGCCAAATATTATTGAATGTGATAAACTATTATTCGCAGATGATTTAAAAATCTATTTCACCATAAAAAATGTTGATTAATAAAATCAATGATTGGTGTAATAAAAACAGATTATATACATTTCTAAATGCAAAGCTATGACTTATACTACCAAAAAGAATAATATAAAATTTAATTATAATATAGACAGTATTGTTCTGAAACGCTGTGATAATAATAAAGATCTACGTGTTACATTTAACTCAAGTCTCTCATTCTCTAATCATATTAAAAATATTTGTCTTTCGTCCACAAAAATTTTGGGTTTTATAATTAGAAACTCCAAAAATATAAGAAACATTGATTGTCTTTAGGTATTTTTCATTTGTTTGTTCAAGGCTGGAATATTGCTCTATAATTTGGTATCCTATATACAATATCTACAACAAGCAATTGGAATCAATTAATAGAATTTTTTTTAAATATCTTAATTATAAAATAACTGGTATCCACCTCAGGGTTAGTCATGAAACACTGCTTGACAGATATGATTTCTTATCATTAGAAACTAGAAGAGTTAATACTTCGTTACCTTTTCTTTATAATTTATTACATAATAATATCGACCGTGATATTTTATTGAGTGGAATTAATTTTCATGTCCCAAGACAGGGTACTCGTTCCTGTCCAACTTTTTATTGCTGTAGATGTCGTACTAATATTCTTGAAAAATCTTCTATTTATATTATGTGTAGAAATTTTAACATGTTAAATGGTTCTCCTGATATTAATTATTCCTCAATAAATAATATTGTGAATAGAATCAATCTTTAATTTTGTCAAATAGGTTATATTTATTATATTTACTATATTTTATTATATATTTTATATGTCTTGCACTTTGTTAATATGTAATATTACTGTATGTGTTATAAATTGTCCTGTAATTGGTTATTTGTACTGTTGGACAATAAATTATTATTATTATTATTATTATTATTATTATTATTATTATTATTATTATTATTATTATTATATTGATATGTCCCCCAAATGAAAATGTTTTTTTTTATTTTTGGTTGTTTCACTGACTAGAATAGGATTTTTGGGAAGCCACCAGGTCTTGTAATATCATAACATAAGTGGTTCTGCACTAATGCAAGAATTTTAAGAAATCATACATTTTCAATATTAGAGCTTCACGGAAGATAGCTTCACGGAGGTTAGGATTTCATATGTATTTTTTAAACATCCCTTTGTATATTTGAAATAAGTTATTGTATCTTTTGACACCTTAATATTTTTATTTTTACATACATAAAATATTTATAAAAAAAATCTACTTACTGAGATATTACACTTCACGGTGGATAGGTTTCTAAATAGCAAATTAACGAACCTAAACTTTTGAATTATAAAACAGCAACACTCTCATCTGCATATAAATTCTAACTGACCTTCAGGAATCACATACATCTATAATGTGGTAAACAGAGGTTTTTGCTTATTTAAAATGATTAAAGCGCCATCCGTTGCATAAAATTTAAAGCAAAAACAGATTCACGAAGGATATAATCAATTTTTGTAACACCTACATAAATGGTTATAAAAATTATTTCTCTAAATTTTTAATATTTTATATTTGATTCGATTGCTTTGGATGTGTTTAATTTACTTAGTGAACTGATATTTTTAGTATACTAAAAATATCAGTTGAAGCATATATGCTTTTACCACTTTAGATATTTGAAAACATATAGGTTAACCTAGAAAGAGCAACAGTCACGGAGGATAGGTTTTAGACTTTTAAAACCTTGTAAAAAATAATTAATTGTGGTTAAAAATCTGGAACCTGAGCTGTAATATCTACTTAATTATGAAAGATCAAAATACAATAACACCATCCATACCCATAATAAAATTCATAAAAAGAACATAAAATTCCAGGAACAGCTACTGCTTTCTTTTCAAACTGCAACAGCACGTCAATCTGTCAAAACGTTACCATTTGTTATTCTCATCTGAGACTTGGTTTTTCTTGGAGAAATAGTGACTTTTATTCGATTTCGGACGTAATAATAGCAGTCGTCAAAAATCAATTCGAGTTACACGAGATGTCATTATTGAATGCAAACTGACAAGACAAGAGTTTTGTTGCCCCCGGGCAACGCTAGTGTTTTGTTTTGCGACAAAATCTAGACAAGCTTGTCTAGGAATATGATATGTGAGTTTATATCTAAGTAGTTTAATCCATATTATAGCCCAAAAAAAAAATATAGCTTGGTTTAGAGAATTTTTGTTTTATATATATAAATATAAAATCACTTTAATGCGTTTTAATTTTAATTCTGAAAACAAACAGTAAAATGGCCAGTGTCCAATTACTGGTTGGTAAAAAATGTAAATTTCTATTTTTGGAAATATGTCCAATATCATACTCTTTTTGTATCCCGGACATTTACCAGCAAATTCTTGTAAAATTGTCCCCTGAATCCGAAAAGACCGTCAAAAACTATAAAAGTAGAGCAGTTTTTGAGATATAGTCAATTCCATAATATATGTAAAATTGATTATATTTCAAAAACTGTTCTACTTTTATAACTTTTGACGACATTTTCGGATTCAGAGAATAATATTTCATAGGAATTGACTGCTAAATGTCCTGGATACAAATTGCTGTTAACGAGAATTATTAGTGGCTGCTTTTTCGCTTTGACATTTTTGACTAATTCATTTTTAGAGAGTAAGTAATATAGTGATTTCTTCGTCACAGGACATCTTGCAGAATAACAGTGATTTAAATACAGTGCATGATAGAGAACATAAAAAACTAATGGCAACAAAATTAATAAATTCGGAAAATACTTTTAACATACCACCCGAAAATATTAGGTATAATATATTATATAAATCATGCTTCACAAACTAGAGATGCCACACTTAATGATATTTGCAACAAACTATTTCAGAAGTCAGTCCAAGGAATTAACAGTTACCTTCGGAATCCAGAAAAGGGATGAGGAATCCGAGAAAGAAATATATGAATTATATGATATTTACAAAAATTAACTAAAAAAATTATCTAAAACAGCAATTAATCTTTAAAAAATATTTAACAATTTATGTTATTTGATGTAAAGTTGTTATGTATATATAAAAAATGTATGTAACTATGGTCCATGTGTCAAATTACTGTACTTGTTTGCATATTTTTATATGTTCATAAGAAAAAACTAGAATCTTTAAAACAACGGAAAATATAAATTTTAAATAAATAACTATGTGGTTTACCCTATATAAATTAATCTTTGGATATGAATATTCAAAATATGATTTGTTAGCTGATATTTGTATAATTTTGTATATTACATACCTACGTATGCTGACCACAATTAAAACTATACTCCAATAACTGCTAATTACGATTAAACATTGCCATCCATCATAATCATAGAAATTAATTTGATATACTATTAACTGCATGTGTATGTACATTTGAGTATTAAATATTGTTTATTTAAATACCTGGACAGAAAGAAGTATTGAAGCGCAGCACTCAAACAAATTAAATTAGCTTCATTGATTAATTTAATTACCTAATTCATAGAAAGATAGAACAGAAACTAATAAAATGTGCAGAGTATTAATAGAACGCATTCAAGTATGCTCTTTAAAAAATTCACAAACGGGTGTTTTTTATCAAAGCGAAATTAAAGAGCACTAATGACACCGTAACGAAGAGCAAGGATCCGATAATGAGGAAAATGTAAAATGTGGTCGGGAAAGCGTATTTTGCTTTTCATGAAAATACGATTTTTAATTCGGAATTACGTGAAGCTTATGAACTGGCTACCTAGTTATATAAACATATTTTAATATTAATTAAAGTGTGTCGCGTTTACTATTTAGTAATAAATAAATAAAAAGGCAAAAATAAATGTTAAATAAATTAATTAAATAGTTAATAATTAGTTATTAGTTAGAATGTTAAATGTGAAAAAACGTAAAGAAATCTTATAAATATAAAAATCTACTAAAAAACTATTGCCAAATTTTAAAAAATCATTTAGATAAAAATTAATTTCTTTTTAAATATTGGTATATGTTATTTAAGTTTTTACACCCAATCACAAAACTTAAAGGTCCGAATACAGTCGATATGAGAAAATTCTAGGTTGCAGTAGAGCCTACTTAAAAGCCTTTTGCACAGTTTTAGAAAGGTTGTTAAAAATATTTCATAAATAAATGTTACTCTTTTGTACAATTTTTTAAATAATAAATAACTTTGAGTTGAAATATAAATTTTACAATATTGGACAATTTGTTCGGGAGTGAAGCAACCAATGAAATGATTTCCCGATTAAAATAAGACGCCGGCCGGTCGCTCAACTGCAATCTGCATCGTCAGTTTGCATCATCAGTTTGCAGTTTTAGTTAGTGTTAGGAAGTGTGTCATATGGGTTAAGTACGAAATTTCTGGTGAGCAATTATTAAATATGATTTAGGTAGGTAGGTATTAACAAAATTTTTGTGTTGGTCGCTGAATACATATTTAATCTATCGACATTTATACTATTATAAGTAGACTCACTTCATGTTGAATTATATCTTAATATTATTAGAATTAGCTAAGTATACGAATTTTATTTTTCAGTTTGTAGTATGTACCACACAATATTATATTAAAAAAGTCAAACATTTTTTCAAATTTTTTTATCCAACCCCAAAAAAGTTTTTTTATTTTCAAATAGTCATAAATTTTTCAAAAATTGACTTTTTGGTATCTTTTTTTTTTTGTTGAAATTTTTGTTTTTAAATGAATTTTTCGAAAAAATACACAAAAAAAATTAACATGATCAATTTTATGAAATTATCGCCATTTTTTATTTTTTTGTTTTTTTTTTAAATAACTTCAATTATTCCCGCAAATCCCAAAGTGGGCCAATTTTTTTTTTAATTGAAAAAAAATTTGAAAAAATTTTCAAAAATGTTTTTCAAAGGGTAGAAAAGAATGGAAAACTTGTGGCCAGATGTAGGGGTAAAAATATTAGAGTTGATTTGTAAGTGTAGTTACACTACAAAATACACTAGGTAGCATTTAGTGCTTATTAACTTTATTAAACACATTTTAAGAATATGAACATTATTCATTGGTACATTCACACTATTTATTATTAAAATAAATTAAAAGGGTAGAAAAACTTAATGCAAATGTTTACCCTTTACCCCTTAATGTGTTAAATAGTGACAAAATTTACACTACAGTGCATGCCAATTTCTTTGTCTGTTTTGATGTTACTAAGAGCTCTTTTTTCTTTACACTACTAGTGCACATTGTATCACAATTAAAGTTAAATTACACCAATAGTGGCAAAATAGACTGAAAAAACTGGTAATAACCAAAATGCGTTTTAAAATATTTGGTCGGTACCTATCTACCTACGCAGTGCATATCCGGAGATACCGCGTTGTGGAAGTGTGGCATTTTTGTTCAGTTAGATTTTAATTACGGTGAATCCATAAGGGGACATTCTTATTTTTTGGTAAGTTTTATACTTCCTTTTTCTTTAATCCTTAATACTAAATAAATACCAAAATGTTAAAAGGATGTCCACCCGACCTATATTATATCAATAATTTGTACACGTGTGGTAAATCCCCGACATACAGCCGCCCGACGCCTCTCTACCAATGGGATCACCCATTTTTTATAACAGAAAAATGGATTACTAATAAATTCTCAAGATAATTCATTGCTTACAAGTTGAAAGCCAGTAAAACATTGCATTGATCTAAAACTTTTACGTTTTAAGGAACCATTTTGCTTAAGCCAGCCATACGACTCAAATATAAAATTATATTTTAAACGGCACCGATTTCGATAATTGTCATAGATTTTGTTCCAAATAAATGTTTCTCTTTATTTACTTTTTCGTTTTATTCACTACCACCAATAGGTTTTACTCAAATAATAGTGTTAATTTACACTAGAAGTTTGCACTAAAAGAGTAAAAGTACTTGTAGTGTTATAAAACAACACTATTTAGTGCGGACCTGTTTGAACTCTAATTAGTGTTGCTTAGAGTTGATTTTTTTACTGTGTATATATATATATATATGTAAAATCAGTCTCTTTTTTAAAACAAATTTAATAAAATGACAAAGTAAATTTTATTTTTGCAAGTTGGTACCTATCGCTAACTATTATTGATTTTTTTTTTCAGAAAAAGATGAAATGGCCAATTAAACAAAAGGTTCTTTTAAATGTAAACTAAAGGACGTTCAAAAATAAAAAGATCTCAAATTGGGGTCTTTTGTTCTTAAAAAGAAAATTTTAACTAATTGAAGCCGACGTTTGACGGCAAAAAGTCTCGTAGCTCTCGTAGCGAAACAAACCGGCCGCCACAACGTAGCACAAAAGGTGTAAAGCTTCATTATACTTTTTTTGTTCGATTTCTTAGGCGACAAAACGGCAAACTCTTTTTGCTGAAATCTTTTTCGTTCCGAGGTGTGGCCATGCAAAAAAATCCGAGGCACAAAAAGGGTCTAATTAAAATAATGATCTTCAATGGTAATTCCAGTTAATGTTTCGTAATTTAATTAAAAGATTTCTTTACGAGGAATTTTGTTTTTTGCATGACATTCAACGAGGTGGTATGGAATATTAATGTACAGAGAACTTTATTAATTAACACTAGTCGCACTATAATTTTTTTTTATGGAAGCGTTTTTAAAATATGAATTTTCATTTTTTCATTCGTTTTTATGGCAAAAATTGAGGTCGAAAATTTACATATCGTCCTGGGGAAAGGTTTAAATCAAACAGATAACTCCAGTTTGAATTTTTTTTTCTGAAGCTGACATTTTACAAAAAAAACAAGCCAATGTAGATAAAAATACATGAAAAAATGGCGAAGTTATGAATTTTTTAGTGGAAGGCCAAAATTCAGCTTTTTGACGATTTTTATTTTATTTTTTTTCTTTTATTTTGTAATCGTTTCTTTTATTTTGTAATGTTTATTCTTTCATGAAAACCTAAATAAAGTGCACGATTGGAATTTTTTGAGTTTTTTACATACTTTTTTCACCGAAAACATTATTCAAAATTTAAATTTGACATAACTCCGCAAGCGTGAATTCTTTTGTTTCTCGTGTTGGCAAAGTGACATTTTACTAATATTTTTTGATAGTCAAACAAGGTATTTTTATCATGGTTTTATTTAGTTAATAACCCGCACAATTTGGGCGACGTCAGTGATGAGCACGGAGAACGTTTTCACCAGCAAATGAAGGCTATGGAGTAGCGGTATCACGGCTTCTGGGATGCAGCCATGATGGGTGATTACATTTGGTCCCTCATACGAGAAGCGGAATACAAAAAACAAAGAAGGAGCCAGAATTTTTTTAAACCTATGCTTATTACAATAAAATAAAACTTTCAATTTCTTCAATATTTAATATTTATTGTTTAATATTCAATATATAATTTAATTTCAATATTTAATGTTTAAAATAAACATCAATGTTCAATAATAAATTTTATATTATTTAATAAAATGAAGAAAAAACGTACAAATTCTCGCAAAACTGAATTTTGGTCTTCCACTGAAAAATTCATAACTTCGCCATTTATCCATGGATTTTTATAAACAGCAGGTTATTTTTATTCTTTAAGTATAAACTATACGTAAAATAAATTAAACTGGAATTATCTTTTCGATTTCTATCTTTCCCTCGATTTTTGTAAAAAAAAGGACTTTTCAACTTCATAAAATCGCCAGTATCAAACTACTGAGCCGATACCAAAACTATGCAGGAAAAAGTTGTAGAGGGCTCAATTACCTTTGATTTAAGTGCTTGTTGGGTCAAATCGATCAATTAGAACTCGAAGTATACTCTAAAACGTCAAAACACCTCAGAAAATTTAAAAAAAAATAATTGAAAATCCATATCTCAAAAACGCTTCCATGAAAAAAATTTTAAGTGTGATTTTCGCGTTTAGTGAGCCAAACTACACAAGAACATTATAGTGAGACATTGTGAGCAAAATGGCTGTAAACTGGTGTAATCAAACACGCGATTTAATAATAAGTATTTGTCGTGGAAAAAGTTTAGTATGAACTTGTTACCATACTTTTTAGACACTCATTTAATTAAACGCTCGCTCGCAAGCTCGCTGGTGCCTAATTCGTCACTAAAATTGCGTTTATTAAACTTGATACCTAATATACTTTTTCTACTCCCACCTTTAAAACGACCTTTAAATACACATTGACAAGTTGTGGCTTTACGGCGCTTTAGTCACGGGCTGAAGTTAGCAACAGGTTTTTAGTCACGGGCTGAAGTTAGTTTTAAGTTAGTTGACAGTTGTCAAATGTCATACAATCGTTAAAATAAAGTGCCTTTCTTGTAAAATAATACTAAATGTGAAAAATATTTTATTATCTCAATACAAAAATACAAAAATATTAAATAGTTTCTCAACGCCAATATTTGAAAAGTTTATATGAACATTGCACTGACCTTTTAATTTCGCCGGCAGTAAACTATAACTTAAATTCGGGCACGGACTCTACTGTAAAGTCCTCATGAAACATTTCCTTTACTTTCACTGTGAAAAACTGTCAATTTTCAATATACATTTCGATTTATAACCTTTATAATAGTGTTTATAAAAATGTGACATTTGACAGTTTCCGCTGTTGTTTCATAGATGACGCTCTATACAAATTTTTGATTTAAATCATTTTAAGATAATAATAAGTATTTGTCGTAGAAAAAGTATAGTATGCACCTCGTTTATAAACTTTTCTAACCACTCATTAATTTAAGAACTCGCTCGCTAGCTCGCTCGTGCCTAAATAAAATTCGTGTATAAAATGGCGTTTATCAAACTTGATACATAATATACTATTATTTTTATGAGGCTGTTTATTTTATTTATATATTTTTTATATAGTAGGACTTTTTATAATGAAGAATTTAATTGATAAAAAATAAAATCATTTATTTATATGGAAACGATTATTTTGTATTCGTAATTGATTTCCTATTCGCCATTAAAACTGCATTTTACAGGAGCGATAACAAAATTGAATTTAAATAAAACAATTTGAAATGTTTTCAGGTCTGGTTGATTCTGCTGGCGCTGGTAAAATTTAGAATTTAAAAAACTGAAAACCGTTTAAAATTAATTTGATTGCTGCTGCGCTTTGTCCTTAAAAAATCCGGCATTTTTTATTCGCTTAATTACGGCCCCGGCAACAATGAATCCCTAAAACAATAATGTCGAATGGCTGCAATAAAATGTACTTAATTAAAGGTTGTGCGCGATAAAAATCGACACATGATCGAGGGGGAGTAAAAAATAATTGCCCAAAAACAATGGGCACAAAGGTACGGAATTAACGGGGACGTACGTTCGGCAAACATACGACTGCATGCTGCAGTGGCGTATCAAGAATAAAACTTTTAGTTAAATCTAACTGTAAACTTTATTTATAAAAATACCTTTTTTTTATTAAAAATATAAACTTTTATAAACAATTATTAAGTACAATATATATATATATCTTCAAATGGTCGGCAAATTCTTTCAGAGGATGTCAACACAAAGACCTCGTCAAAATTTGAGCTTTTAATTTGAAGATTTAGAGGTCGCGGATCGCAATTTTCTATTTCCCATTTAAATAACATGGGAATTTTTTTTTTAACTTTGAAATTTTATACGTCTGAATCAAATCAACTTATGTCAAGGATCATCTTAGATTTTCATAGTAAATTTAACGCTCTACAAAAAAGGTCTCCTATCATTTTTCTATAAATTGATTCCTTCCAGAGTTATTCGAGGCCAAAGTTTGATTTCCATCAAATTTTCGCGTTTTTTAACATTTATGGTACAATTATCATTATACGGGTGTCCCGAAATCAGGGGGCCAAACTTAAACATTATTCGTATAAAAATAACACTTTTTTTGTTTCATAAACATGTATCAAAAAATGCTCCCTAAAGGAGCTACGGCCCCCTGAATAGGAGCATAAGAGGATAATTTTTTTTAAACTATTCCTAGAGGGTTGAACATGAACAAATGAATTTTCGGTAGGTATTTTGGTAATTTTGACATGCTGAATCTAGATCTATGATCAAAACTGTTAAAATTTAATCATAGACGTAACATTTGGAGGGGGCAAAGTTACAAAAATAGCCCCAACTTTTTTCTGGGTTAATAATTTAATTTTTTTTATGAAATTATGAGAATTTATAGTTTTTTACGAAAAATAGGTACTCTTGATTTGAATTGCTCAGATGCACCATTTTCGAGAAAAATGCATTTATAAATAAATTACTTTGCAAATTATACACATCTCATATTTTCATTAAAACTTTGTAGTAGGCTTTGGACAAAAGTGACGTTTTTTTGTTTTTTTGTTTTTTTACAACACTTCCTATGTTTCAGATATAAATATGTGATTTTTTTACTACATGATGCTAAAAGTTAAAAAAACGAGAAAATTCGATGGAAATCAAACTTTGGCCTCGAATAACTCTGGAAGAAATCAATTTATAGAAAAATTATAAGAGACATTTTTTATAGAGCGTTAAATTTACTATAAAAATCCAAGATGTTCCTTGCCATAAGTTGATTCGATATAGACGTATAAAATTCCAAAGTTAAAAAAAAATATTCCTATGTTATTTAAATGGGAAATAGAAAATTGCGATCCGCGACCTCTAAATCTTCAAATTAAAAGCTCAAATTTTAACGAGGTCTTTGTTTTGACATCCTCTGAAAGAATTTGCTGAACATTTGAAGAAAAAGAAAAAGTCGATTTTTTTGAAACACCCTAATATATATATATATATATATATATATAGTGATTTTTCAAAAGGTCGTATTTCCATTTGCAACAATTTTTCAAAAAATGACTATAACCTGTATAGGTTAGGCAATATAGATTATTTTAAAAAAAATTCTGATGAATATTTAATAATACTTCAGACCTGCTGTCATATTTCGCCGTTAATATATGCCTTTGGGATTTTGTCAAAAAATTACATTCAAGTAAAAATGGAAATAAGGCCTTTTGAAAAATCACTCCTCATATATATATACAGGGTGAGTCATTTAACTTGGAACTTTGAAATATGAGGAACAGAACAGATTTTGCCTAAAACATTTTTTCATATTTTTAATAGATGACGCTGTAATGAAAAAAATCAATTTTGTTCGATTTTTTTTCTGTATACGATTCTGCAATAATTTTTTTATAACAATATCACTTTTTTTGGTAATAATTATCTTATTAAATTAAATCTGATTTTTTTAAGTACCCACGATTTTTTAACTAATATTTAAGTTTCCTTTGGTTTAAGTTTTATACATTATTTAATTCTGTGATAAGTATCAATTGCGCACCATGGTCACTTTACCTGCTAGCATTAAATCCTTTAATTTAAATGATTATTGTACTATTTTTAATAAAAATACCTCATTTAAGGTAAAAAAAACATTATTAATTAATTTAATCCTAATTAAGTTATAAAAAATGGTATTTAGTTATAAATAATAATTATTATTGAGGTATAAAGAAACTATTTATAGTTTAGCATTATTAATTTAAAACTTATTTGTGACAGGCGCCTACTTGATTAATAATTAACTTAAATCCCAAAGACTATAAAAGATATTCCCATAGAGAACAACTTATTTAGATATCTCGTGGGGAATTTATTAATAAAATAAAATGGGTAGTCTATTATGGGGAACCCTGTATAAGGGAAAAGATAAGAAAGAAGACTGTGGAAACTATAAACCAATTCCAATCCTACCAATTTATTTAGAAAAGAACAATTTGTGGTATGGAAAAAAATAAGCACAACATGAGCCCTCCTTACTACTACCAACGTCATAAGTAACATTCTTGATAAGGGTGAGGGCTTAAGTATGCTGAATCTAGACCCTATTGCAATACCCATGGTTAAAGCTTTTGATTCTTTCCCACATGACATGATTTTACAAAAATTGATTATGGCTTTGGGGCCGTTCATTAATTACGTGAGGTGTTTAGGGGGGGGGAGGGGGGTCGAGCCAAACCTCACCAAATCTCACGTGGGGGGAGGGGGGGGTCTCGGCAAATATCACGTAATTTTTTTTCCCGAAAGAAAGAGTGTAAAATTGCGAGAAAACCGGGTTAAATTAAGTAAACAATTATAAGCAAATTGTTTTTTTAAATAAATCTAATGGAATCAAGCACAGATTAACTTATTTACATTAAAACCATGCATTTTAAAAAATCTCACGTGAGATTAAGGGGGGGGAGAGGGGGTCGAGCAAAATCTCACGACATCTCACCAAGGGGAGGGGGGGGGGGTCGAAAAATCGCCAAAATTGTCTCACGTAATTAATGAACGGCCCCTTTGGAGGAACAATGCTCAAACTACCTAAATCATACTTGTATAAAATAACTCAATATGTATATACTAATGAAAGTGTCTCAACTGACCTACCAGTTAATTGTGGAGTTCCTCAGGGCTCCATTTTAGGACCAGTTCTGTTTATTATATCCATAAACGATCTAGAAGTAAAACACAGCTTAAAAACTTGCCTGTATTGTAATGACACTTCATTGTGCTAAAAGAGGCAGAGACTTGGTTCAACAACAAAGACAAAACAGAAGTTCTTCACATTGGTTTAAAACTGAAAATCACTGCGTTAAATTTTTGGGAATATTTGTAGACAACAGGCTAAGCTGAAATACACACATAAAAATTCCATAAAAACAATGTATTATTTAAATTTTCACTGTATCTCGCAAACTGCAAAAATAGCTTAATGCTTGGCCTGGGATCAAGAGGGTCCTGTAAATTTATTTTTAGAGAAAACAATGTATATGTATGCCTTAACGTATGTTCATGACAACCTATCACTTTTTCCTAACAAATGGGGAACACAACAGCTCTAAAACTAGAAGCAAATACTTTATATAAGTGTTTAAAAACAAATAAGTCTATTAAGTAAGTAAAACGTTTACTTTCATCTGGAGCTTTCTATTTCATGGAAAAGTTTATAGACTGTGATCTTTTTCGAACTGTGATACGCCACTGTACCTACTACACTGAGGGAAAGCAGATTTTCGATTATCTCCTGCAATGAGCGGGTTTTCGGGTGGGTTGCAGACTGTACATCGCAAAAAATCAGGGGGCGATAGCGATCGACAGAATGAAACAAAGGAAGATGAAACGAAATTTGTTTGAAAAAAAAATTTGTATGCGGTTAGTTGGTTTATCGTGTTTCATTATCATTACGAGGCCCCGTTGAACTCAAAAAATATTGTTTTTCTTTGCGGGGAATTTGATATCCGCGTATAAAGTTATGATTGGGCTTTGGATTAAATTTTAGCATAAAAATGTTTGGTTTACCCAATTTTTAAAAGAGTTCAAATGGCAAAAATAAATTTAAATCAATGGTTCTAAAACTAATAAAAAACTTTTAACTTTTAAATGACAATTTTACAGGGGTATCTATTAAAATTAATGATTTCAAAAATTGTTTTGCTCCAGGACGTCTAGGATTCGAAATAATTGCCTAATAAAATGCTCTGCCCAATTATCTCAAAATGTAAGTTTTTTGTTAATATTTTGATTATTTACTAAATTATTTTGCCTTAAATCTATTTTGGATGTTCAGTATATTTTTGACGTTTTTTGTAAAAAATATACAGGGACTCCATACAAAGCCATCGGTAGATAAATGTCAAATAGAAATTTTGTTTGTTCCATTGTAGACGTACACTCTAAGAAAATATATTGTAATCCCTAACAATACAGATTTGTTATGCAAAATATGGTTCATTTAATTATAACTTATGGTTGTAATAACAATATACGTAAAATTAGTTTTGTTATATGTACTCTAATCATTTTGTTATAAAAATTTAGTAAAGTTAGATATTTGATTAGGCTATTACAACCATCATGTACTGCTAAACTGTAAGTACTACACTAGATGGTTAAAATTATAAGATTATCTGGTTACAATAACAATATAATGTTGTCACACATTATTAACAATATGTCGTTGTAGTTTTTACTATACAGAAAGTTTATACATATCATACGCATAGTATATTTAACCATATAAAGGGTTATAAGGTATTTGCATATGATTATTATAACTAAATAAATTATTGTTTTGTGCAACAACAAAAATATAGTTAAAGTGACAATAAAACTGTAACAATATAAACATGGTTAACATAACAGTAAATATGGCTGTGCCTATACTAATCAGAATGTTTAGTAAAAGTTACTATATATATATATATATTTGATTAAGATAATCATTGTTTTTTCTCAGTGTATTAAATAAGGGATATTTAATAAAGCACTTTTCTGCAGAGAAGTCCTTTATTAAATACCTACCAAAACTAAAATTATAATGTATTTTTTTGGTAAAAAGTATAATTTTTTGAAATTTTTGTGTCGTTTTTTTAATTACTAATTAAATTGAAAAGGCAAAAAAGTAAATGGGTTTCGGTATAAGCATTACTCTTCGACTATTATTTAATATGTTTTTATTCACATCATGCCTAAAGTACCCAAAAATTTAATCTCGAATCTTATTTATTGTCTTATCAAAATTTAATATCGAATTGAAGTAGGCGCCTTTATCTACTTTATCGTTCAAGCACATTAAAGTGCATCTATTAATTATTGACATTTAAAATTTAAACTTTAAATTGCATTTTTATTTGAAAGTGATTTTAAGAACCAAAAATGAAAAAAGAGCAGGAAATGGAAGTGTTAATGGAAGAAGCAGAGAAAGAGAAAGGAGACGAACATTTATGTCGTTGTAAATTTGTTTTGTTTTTGTTGCGGTACCTTTACGCCCAAGAAAAACCAACGCAATATTTCATTACAAAATTTTAAGAGATATACCTACTACTTTAATTTTGCAGGAATATTAAATGGACCTGATATAAGACGTTTAATGAAAGATCAAGCATTCAAAAATGCTCTCAAAGTTGACGAGCTTGTCGCATATGGCAGTGTTATGGGTATAGCGGAAAGAAGGTGGATCATTGCTAGGAAACATTTGCTGGAATTTGCAGCAAAAGATGTACGATGATGAGGATTAAGCACAATAATACTATAAATCAATTTGATATTTGATACGATTTAATAAATTTAAGGTAGAAAAAAGCAAAATTATGTAATGCATTAAATTTGCCTTTGTTGCCCTTTCAATTTAATAATTAATATAAACGACAAAAAAAGTCAAATAATAGGTTTTTTTACATAAAATACATTCAAATTTTAATATTGTAAATGAAATTAAATTAGGCACTTCCCTGCTGTAAATTTTTTTTATTTTATTTTAATAACCGACCGGTTTCGCCTTACGGCATCTTCAGGATTTCTACAAGAATGGTATAAAGATATATGCTAATATAGAGATTTAAAATATTACTTACACGTCAATATTATAAAAATATGCGTTTAACAGACATTTCATTTACAATATTAAAATCCCACTGCTAAAATGGATTATACAATTAAACGTATTCAAATTTTAGTTTTAGTACTTAAAATGTCATATTGTAAAGATAAATATGATCTATTTACCGTATACCAATTAGTTTCAAGATAAATTTAAGCCAAAATAATTAAAATACCAACAAAAAACTTGATTGAGCAGAAGTACCATTTTTTAAATACTAAAAATACTAAATCAAAATGGCATAAGCTACCAACTTAATAAAAAAAACACGAGTAGAAATAAAAAAAAAATGTTATTAGTCAATTTACTGATGTCAAGATGTAAAAGCTTTGGTTTCGGTAGGAGAAAAACATTCTTAGACCTTAACTGCAAAAATCAGTTCAGTTGCGGATGTTGAAGAGTAGTTGAGGTTGTCAGGAAGACAAATGGTCTGCATTTCATTCGATCAGTTGAAAAACGAGTTTGCAACACTGTTGTATTTCAATGTGACAAGCCAAACAAACAGGGGCTTCAACGATAATATTTCCTCTTACTTGAAAGATGGAGTGTTCGAGCTTGCTGCACTTGGCAACCGTTCGTTTCCCGAACGAAGAAAAATATGGCTTTTGTTAAGCAATTATAATTATGGATTATTAAGAGTTGGCTTATAATGTACTCATAAATAGAAGTTAAATAGCCTTAAAATATTTTCTTTGTGAATTAAATGTATTTTCGTATGTAATTGTATGAATTTGTTCAACAAATTGGTGTTAAAAAGGTGAGGAACAATTTGTAGTAAATTTTAGCAAATAATTGTAGTAAACTCATTTTATTAAAAACTTACATAATATATTTGATATTTGAATATATTTTAATATAATCGGCTAATATAATTATAATTTGTGTAAGTAAATGGGTATTTAATAACTTTTTTGTGGTGAAATTGTGGCACATAATAACACAACATTTATTAATTTAGATACCTATGTATTATAATAAAATTTATTTAATAATCTTTATTTAGCAGATTCGCTATAAAAAACATTACATAAAGAAAAGGATATAAATAAAAAAGTAAAACATAAAAATATAACACGGAATAATATATAGTGAAAACCACATTAAAATAACAAGAATGTAAAAACTATATAACAAATACAATATATTAATGGGGATCACAATTAGTGTTTTAAGATAATAGATTTAGTTAACAATTTTCTAAACGTATTAAAATTATCACAATACTTTAGTTCACTTGGTAAATTATTAAATTGTATTAAACCATTTGTTAAAACAAAATTTCTTAGTTGCGCAGTTCGGCAAAGTTTCACATTAAAGTCATTTCTGTTTCTTGTGTTGTATACATGGTGATCCGAAATCAGTTCTAAATTTTCGTGTAAATATTTCGGCAACATTTTGGTTTTAATTTTATAAATAAATATTAATACATTAAATAAGATTCTATCTTTGACGGACATTAAATTTAGAACATTGTTTTAATTGGTGTATACCTACCTATTACAGGACAGAATCGTCCGAATACAGCGGTTTTGTATACACTGCATTTCTTGAATACGATAGGATGGCAAACCAGATAAGATTGTGGAGCAATAGTCAATATGAGGGGCAATTAAACTTTTATATTATGATAATTTTGTTTGCAAACTTAAATTTTTACTCATTCTTTTAAGAAAAAATGCTTTTTTGACATTTTGTTCATTGGATACATAGCATTTTCATGGATTATAAGATTTTGATCCAGTTGTACCCCCAGGTATTTAATCACTTTCACAAAATCTAATTTTTTATTATCTATATTTACATATAATAGTGTTTCATTTATATTGACAGTTTGACTCGTGCTACCGAATATTATAGCCTTTGATTTTTTCACATTAATACTTAATCTGTTGTCACATAGCCAAGAATTTAGATTTTTTAGGTCTTCATTTATACCATTACAAAGTTCCCTTATATTTGTTCCAGAAATAAAAATCATTGTATCATCTGCGAAGAGGATAATATCTGATTTTTTTATTGTATTATTTTTAATCTGCTTCCAACAGGCACCAGGCCCAATTACAGGAGTACACTGACACATACAAATTTTACACAATTAAAAATATCATTTAGATATTTATTAAATAATATTGGTCCCAAAACAGTTCCTTGAGGCACACCCCATGAAGTTTGTATTTCGTTTGATGTTGTTCCATTAAATTTAGTTTTTTGATATCTGTTTTTTAAGTAACTTTGAAACCATTTTAAAACTGTTCCGTGTAAACCAATTTTTTTCAGTTTTTTCAGTAAGAGGTCAGCTACTTATAGAAAAAATATGGGAAATAGAATACCTAAACTTATGGGTCTCCACTTATAATAGTACAAATGTCGATAGACCACCACAAAAATTTTGTAAGGATATAATTAAGTTAATGTAAACCGAAAACATAAAATAAACATAAATTACAAACTATAGTTTATAAAGTAATGGTAAGCTGATCAATAATGTAGCACAGTAGGAACATAGAAAAACTTTTTATCCTCATTTGATCACCAGGTCATAATTATTGATTTATCCCCCTGAACAATTTTGCAAATACCTGCCTACCTATTCGGAAAAATATTATTCAATAATTACTCACCAGAAATGTGGTACTACCCTCATAATAATACACTTCCTAGCACTAACTAAAACTGCAAACTGATGATGCAGATTGCAGTTGAACGACAGGCCGGCGTCTTATTTCAATCGGGAAATCATTTCATTGGTTATCTTAGGTGGTGTGATGCTTTACTCCCGAACAAATTGTCCAATATTGTAAAATTTATATTTTAACTAAATGTTTTACTATATTTATACGAATTGTTTAAAAAATTGTACAAAAGAGTAACATTTATTTTTGAAATATTTTGAACAACAGATTCCAACTCTTTTCTTGACAATATTGTGCAAATGGTTAAATATAAAATCTTACTGTTTCCAACAAATTATAGAAAATTTACTTAAACAAACTAATTAGAAAATCTACCCATATTTAAAAGATCACTTATTGTCATGAAAACATGTTCTATAATGGGAGTAGAAAAAAATACTTTTTTGATGTAATTATTTTATTTATGAACTTTTTAAAATTCATAAATAAAATTTTCGTAGTTTTATGGAGGTTTTGGCGCAATAAAAAGAAGACGAGAAAATCTGCCGTACCGAAATTATGGCCATAGTGCAGTCACGAATTTTAAAACGAATTATGATTTATCGGTCAGAAAAACTAATAGAAATCTACTGAATCGTAAATATTAGATGATTACTTTTGGAAAACTATTTTTCATTTATTTCGGTTTTTGAATCTATAAATTACGCCTTATTAAAGATTTATCAGGCGTTAAAATCATTTTTATAATATATACCAGGGATTAATTAAAAAAATTAATAAAAAAACTACCTTAAAAAATTAAATTCCTAAGGATTTAAGTATTACATTCAATTTTTTAATTACTTGAACCAATCGTAATAATTAATTTTTTTTTTCATGTATAACAAAAAAATGCGCCCAATATTATATTATAGTAACTAAGTATTTTTATTTAGTAATTTAGTAGATAGTAATAAATTATTTTATGTCATTTTGTCGCACGCGGACAATTTACACTGAGAAAAACCAATGGTTATCATAATCAAATATATAGTAACTTTTACTAAATATTCTGATTAGTATAGGCACAGCCATATTTACTGTTATGTTAACCATGTTTATATTGTAACAGTTTTATTGTCACTTTAACTATATTTTTGTTGTTGCACAAAACAATAATTTATTAAGTTATAATAATCATATGCAAATACCTTATAACCCTCTATATGGTTAAATATACTATACGTATGATATGTATAAACTTTCTGTATAGTAAAAACTACAACGACATATTGTTAATAATGTGTGACAACATTATATTGTTATTGTAACCAGATAATCTTATAATTTTAACCATCTAGAGTAGTACTAACAGTTTAGCTGTACATGATGGTTCTAATAGCCTAATCAAATATCTAACTTTACTAAATTTTTATAACAAAATGATTAGAGTACATATAACAAAACTAATTTTACGTATATTGTTATTACAACCATAAGTTATAATTAAATGAACCATATTTTGCATAACAAATCTATATTGTTAGGGATTACAATATATTTTCTTAAAGTGTATAAAACGAGCGACGAAGAAGCGAGTTTTGTAATGGACGAGTGCGACAAAAGGTCTTATGACATGAGTATGCTATTTTATCTATTTTGCAAAAATTCTATAAAAAAATTAATTGTATACCTTAAATTTAATTTGGTCGAATTTTACTTTAGATAGTCATCACATCACAGTCATTGGTTTGACAGTTAATGTCAAAATCGATTCGCCATGACGTCCTTAATTTACTTATTTACAATAAGCGGCTGTTAATGTTAAAGAAGAAAAAAGAATTTTCTTTGGTGTTAAACAAAATTTATTGCCAGAAAAGTCTCGTAAGTACTAGAAAAATCATAAAAATATTATAACCGATATGCAAAATATGCTGTTTAAAGTATGGCCAACCTATAAAATCAAAATTTTGGGTGGGATAAAGTATCTCATTACAGCACCGAAAGCGGTGTTATAATGAAGTCATTATGAACGCAAAATTGAAAAAAAATATTATAAGATATTTTTTATGTTATCGTAGTCGAGTAAAGTACGGTGCGAAACAGTGCTACTATTTGGGTTACTATAGTATGTATACATAACGGTACAGGTGAAACCAGGGTACCTGTTCTCCGAGGGGTTAATAGAAACATTAAATAATTCCTCAAAAGGCAATCTCTCAACGGTGAACATAGGAGTGAGGTTCGTGCGGACACGAAGTAATAAAGTGACAGGGGACAGGTCAAGGAATCACCTATTTAAAGAAAAAAACAAGTCTAACAAAGAGCGAAAGGGATCACCATCACCATCACCAGCCGACTCTGATAAGTATTATTGCATGACCTAATACGCAAATCTGTAAAAAAAAACTGGCAACAATTAACCATTGCCGAAAACAGCGTACGTGTGCGAAAAGGCATCAAGCAGGAAAGTCGCAATATTATATTATTGTATTATATATATTGTATAATATAAGCGACTTGCAACTCAGCCACAAGGCAAAGCTTGAAGGAAGGTAAATAAACAAAGCGCCCACGCAATAACATAACGTAAATAAACCATCTATTGAAGCATACGTTACACGCCGGATACCGGGGCCGTTTCAGATTTTAATGCGAAGCACCACAGGGCCGGCTATTTATTTTGTATTAATGGTACTAAGCTAGTTTTAAATTAAATTTGAAAAAAAAGTATTTGTCACCATTAACATTGCCCGTATTCATTTTATTAAACACAACATTTATTTTACTTGAAATGTTAAAATAACTTTAAAATATGATTATGTTAAGAACATATTTTACTCTTTAAACAATTGTTTTGTTTTTAATTACTATCATTGCAAAATTGTATTAAAAAGTGTTAAAAATTATTACACGGGCAATGTTAATGGTGATAGGTATCGTTAAAGTGTTTATTGGGATATCTTTAAAACCTTGAAGGGCACGCGGCGTGGGGCAATAAGTCTGTCAACAGCAAATGCGTAAGGCGGTCCCAATCGAGACCGAAAATAAACACTGGACTGACAGAGTAAACTAACATTGATCACATAATTCTAACACATTAAAAAAAAAGGGCCTAATAGCCAAACTCGAGATTCGTAAACATTAGACAACAGAATAATCGCGCTTGTGATTTGTTTGACTAGTGAATAAATGCAATGCTTTGGAATTTGATAAACAAAGACGGAACTCTACCACAAAACGTGCTTGGGACAAAAATTATTAAAAACAACTGACACACTTTACCAAGGGCAGGAACTATCTGACCAGGACACGGACAATGACAATAACGAACAAGACAAAGACCTGGACTAGGAAACTACACCCCTGCAGCGAAATAACAACTCCCCAACTCCAAATAGTAATCCCAAATGTTTGGAGTAATAATAATCGACTGGTCTAGGGGGATTCCGCGTCGTACTTAGTTTTAAGTCGGCGTAATTGTCCCCCAAAAACCAACTCCCTCCCGTCCCTCATCCATACCCCACCGAGCGTATAGCATAGGCTCGGCGAACCCGGGAATGGCTATTATAACTATTCGCCTCTCGCTCTCGAGCCCCAAATAGGGGACAGTACGGAACGCAATGGACATTCGCACCCAGCAAACACGGGTGAAGCCGTGCAGTTGCTGGGGAAGAACAAAAATCGGCGTAAGTAAACATAGGCCTGTACGGGGTTCGAGAGTCAAGAGGAAATGGGGCTGGTTATACGTCTCTTATACTCATACTCATACTCATAAGATATTTTTTATGTTATTATTGTTAAAAAAGGCGCGATTTGGCGATTTAGTATTTAAATGGAATGTTGATATAAAATAGCGGAAAATTTAAAGTGTATTTATTATTTATGATTTGGAATCATTGTCCAGCTTCGGGAAAAATATCGAACAAAACTTGTTCGTCGTTTTGGAATAAAGTAATAAGTCTGATTTATAGCGAAACTTTCTTCGAAATAAACGTCTGCAGTCATACATATCCATATATAACTCGAAATCACTTAAATGTATGTCCTTTAAAACTTAAAACCCATGTCGCGCACATAAAAAAGTCGGAAGCTTAGGGTAAAGTGGTGTAATATAGTTAGGAGGCGAAAAGAAGTTATAAATTAAAAAAAAAATCACCAAACAAAACTTTTTTAAATAAACTTAACAAAAAAATAAGTCATCCATACAAATTTCGATTTTTTCTGAATAATTAAATTTTTATTTTTTCTGATGCCTGGTTGCAAGGCCTTCTATACTTAATAGAAGTGTTTTATATGTAACAAAAATCTTCTATCTTGTATGCTCCTAAAATATGTACCTATAGAAGTAAAATATTTTATATTTTACACTCTAAGAAAATATATTGTAATACCTAACAATATAGATTTGTTATGCAAAATATGGTCCATTTAATTATAACTTTAGATATAATAACAATATACGAAAAATTAGTTTTGTTATATGTACTGTAATCATTTCGTTATAAACTATAGGCTATTAAAACCATCATGTACGGCTAAACTGTTAGTACTACACTAGATGATTAAAATTATAAGATTATCTGGTTACAATAACAATATAATGTTGTCACATTATTAACAATATGTCGTTGTAGTTTTTACTATACAGAAAGTTTATACATATCATACGTATAGTAGATATATTTATCTATATCTCTATAAGGTACTTGTAACCCTACGCATATGATAATTAAAACTAAATAAATTATTGTTTTGTGCAACAATAAAATATAGTTAAAGTGACAATAAAACTGTTACAATATAAACATGTTTGACATAACAGTATATAGGACTGTGCCTATAGGCACAGTCCTATATACTGTATATGTATATATGCTAACCAGAATATTCGATTAAATAACCATTGTTTTTTCTCAGTGTAGAATAAAAAAAGTATAGTTACAATTTTCATTTTATATTATTGCATTTATTGAGTTTATTGGGTTTAAAATATTATTAAGGTATACAATACTAATTAATTGTATTGCATGCAAGATTATTATTAAAGAAAACTTTTGGTGTTGAATCCATTTTGCTTGAAAATAATTGTTTAATTTTACAGCTTTTTTTCGACTTTTGAACAGCTTTCTGGACCACTGTGTGCCATAAAAACAAATTTAAAAAATTATAAAAGTATATTAAAAAAGAATTTAAAAAAACGTCTTATTTAAACAATATTCTTTTAAATGTCATGCTGCAGCTAGACCTAAATTATAAGAATGTTAACTTAACCTAGATATTAAGGATAACTTTATTATTGCCAGCCCAAAAAATTTAGGACATTTGGGGTTCTGTGAACGCCTCAGGCAGGAAACCATATTTAAACCCTGAATCCGGGATATCCTGCAAAATCCACCTAGTAACCCTAAACAGTAGAAAAAATCCACTGTGGACTTTAACACAACTTTATACCATTTTATACAGGGGGATTCACCTAACTTATTCATTAGAGAACGGAAAAAGATAAAGTTCATTTTTTTTATCTGGACTGCCGCAACGTTGCAAATTTAGGGGTATGGTTAATAAATGTAATTGTGGTTATGTTTAAATTATTGTAGGTTACATTGAACAGTTATTAAGTTGAGTCAAGTTAAGTTGTCAAAATTCGTAGTTAAAAATGCAATTAATTTGGCTTTGGTGGTGCTTGGATGAGTAAAATCATATAAAAAAGTAGTTAAATATAGGTGACTACGGCCCAAGAGAAATTATTTCTAGCGGATAAAATCTTCGCTTTGAAAAGAATTTATATAAAAGAAATTAAAATTGTATGTAAACACACGTGAATGTTGTCCAATCATTGGACTCCAATGGTGAATGGGTATTTTGTTAAAACCAATGGAAGTTAATAATAATTAAATATTGCCCAGGACTATTAATGATCAGTAACTTGCAAATTGAAGGAAGAAAAAGTTTCGTGAACAGCAAATAATTTTTATTTTTTGTTTTTTTATTTCCCCATTATTTTTTAAAATTTCAAAAATTTTTGATCTGCTTAGCTGAAAATAATGTGGGATTTAATATTTGTAAAACCAAAAACGTTACTTTTTTACTCCAAAAATGTCCATAAGGCGATGTATTTTTTCTGCCATTGAGGCATTTGGCGTAACTTCATCAAAATGAAGTTTTGCCCTTAAAAGTTCTTTTACTTTAGAATCTGATATTATTTTTGGCATAGTTATCTTTTTATATCGATATTATATAATAATTAACAAGAAAATTATCAATAATAAATATTCATCGATTTGAAATTTGTATAGCAATTATAAGGCAATGTAAACTATTTTTTAAAACTATTTTACATGCCAAAATTTTTGAAAAAAAAATTAAATATCTCAAAAACTGAAAAATAAAAAAAATAATCAAATTTTAGTATTTCTAGAATTTAAAAATGCAAAAATATTTAGGTATGTGGTTCCATTTGAAAAACCAAAGTTGATATCACTTCCGTTTTAACCGGAAGTGATAACGCATTGAAAATAATTTTAAAAATAGTTTACATTGCTTAGGTGAATCACACTGTATATAAAAAAAAATCTCTTAAAATTTAAAACCCATAACCCTCACATAAAAAAATCTTAAGCTTAAATAAAGCTTTCCAATCGCAGTGGCAGTGCACTAGCATATCAAAGCCAACCGATTTCTTTTAAGCATGAACGGGGCACCATTTTTCAATATAAGGGCAATTTAAAACAAATTTAAAGCGTTAAATAAAAAAGGGTGATGCGCCGTAAAAAATTCATAAAAAGGCGTTTTTATAACGCAATATGGGAGCAGATTGTCATGTACACTAAATGTAGATGTATAAGTTTTCGGATGTGTAGGGGAAGAATATTATTATTTCTTATAACGTATACGTTCAACAAGATTCGCGACTTCAGAGATTTATTAAGAACTCTGAAGAAGTCATATTAAATTCCTAAAAGGTTTTTATTAATTTTTTTTGTATCATGTTACCGACATTATTTAATTAACTAAAAACCTTATAAGAGTAAAACAGAGTTTTACAGGTTTTCAATTAATCTTTTCGATATTGCTTAATAAATTTTCTAAATTCTTAAATAACATTAAAAATATTTTTTCCACTCCAACCTTTAAAACGCAATTTACAAATATTTAATTTTAATCATGTTTAGATAAAAAAAAATTGTCAAGAAAAGGGTTAAAATCCCTTTTTGAAAATATTTCAAAAATAAATGTTACTCTTTTGTACAATTTCTTAAATAATTCGTATAAATATAGTATAACTTTGAGTTAGAATATAAATTTTACAATATTGGACAATTTGTTCGGGAGTGAAGCATCACACCACCTAAGATAACCAATAAAATGATTTCCCGCTTGAAATACGAGGCCGGCCGGTCTCAACTGCAATACATCATCAGTTTCAGTTTTAATTAGTGTTAGGAAGTGTATCATTGTGAGGTTAGTACCACATTTCTGGTGAGTAATTATTAAATATTATTTTTCCGAATGGGTAGGTAGGTATTTGCAAAATTGTTCAGGGACTGGGATAAATTAATAATTATTACCTGGTGATCAAATGAGGATAAAAAGTGTTTCTCTGTTCCTACTGTGCTACATTATTGATCAGCTTATTATTTACTTTAGTTTGTAATTTATGTTTATTTTATTTTTCAGTTTATATTAACTTGATTCTATCCTTGCAAAATTTTTGTGTTGGGCGCTGAATACATATTTAATCTATCGACATTTGTACTATTATAAGTGGAGACGCACTTCATATCTCAAAATTAGAATTAGTTTATATTAAGTTTAGTTAGGTATAAGTCGCTGAACACATAGGTATCTAAATTAATAATTTAGTTTCATTTTCCTTTTTACCACCCTCTCATCCCAAAAATTATTAAAATTTTTAAACAAATTTGAGAAATTCATACAAGTATGAAACCAAAACCCTGCTCCCCATTGTGTATTTAACTTTCTCGGCTCCTGTAAATATGTCGGAAAAATTTAAAAATTTGTTGTGTCAGAAAATACTTTCTATATGAATTTTATAATTAAAATATAAAATCGCTATATAACATGACTTGCAGAAAGAACAATAAAATTACAGTTTTGTACATTGTGATTTTAACAAATACAAGAATAAAAGAATGAATTAAAATTAAAATCTATTTTCATGGCAAAAACATTTTATTCATAAAAAGCTATAAAATTACCTTATTTTATGAAATATATTATTTTTTTTATTTTCTACTTCAGAATGGGCCATAACTTTATTACGATGGTAAATATTTATCAGGCTGCTTGATTGAAATGGGAATGTATAGAATGACATGTCAGAAAAGAAGCAAGGCAAAATTAAAGGCCTTTGTGAGCTCAGTAACGGTGACAAATGCACGACGTGGCAATTTTTCCGGGTAGGGATCATAATAAAATCATATTAATTTTATTTAAAAAAAATATACCAAAGAAAAGAAGAACAATGGCCTAAGATAAGGGTGGCAAAATAAATTGCCACTTAAAGGAGAAAACGGTATTTGTTTAAAGAAAATTTGCTTAAAAAACTATAATAAATTGGATACTTCAAATTTTAAAAGGATTTTTAAATAAAATTGTATCTTATCTTTAAGCGGTCTATAAATTAAATTCAAGATAGTTGGATTGGTTTTTCTAATTAGTTTGTTGGAAATAGTAAAAATTTTAATTTAACCATTTGCACAATATTGTCAAGAAAAGAGTTGAAATCTGTTGTTAAAAATATTTCAAAAATAAATGTTACTCTTTTGTACAAGGTTTTAAATAATTCGTATAAATTTAGTATAACTTTTAGTTAAAATATAAATTTCACAATATTGGACAATTTGTTTGGGTGTGAAGCATCACACCACCTAAGATAACCAATAAAATGATTTCCCGTTTGAAATAAGACGCCGCACAGTGTTTCAATTCTCAAAAATATCGGCAAAACCTCAATTTTTTTAGTTAGATGGGTAGTTAATACCTGTCTCCATCCTGTATTGAAAAAAAATTATACAAAATACGTATATTTTGTCTTGTACATTTAAACTTGACGCTTTCAGTTGAAGGTACACGCGATCGCTGCGGAAAATTGTTTATTGTTTAAAAGTGAATAACTTGTGTTTGGTGTGTCCGATTGTTATGCAGTTTGATGAAGGGCGATCTTCAAGGTATGTAAAATTCAGATATGTATTTGTTTTTCGTAGATTTTGCTTGTACAACGGGTTATTGTAACCGACAAGATCGGTCTGTTAAAATCGCAAACTTTGAATCGAGCTTTTGGAACAAAGGAGCTACAAAAATTGTAATGAATTGTGAGGCATCAGTTTAAGATCCGTTAAATAGCTTACAGTTTTGTCTATCAAGCCATCAATAAATTATCTGTATGTGTATTTTATTTTCCATATTCTTTGTCGCTGAATACATATGTATACATAGATATATCTAAATTAATAATTTAGTTTCATTTTCCTTTTTACCACCCTCGCATCCCAAAAATTATTAAATTTTTTAAATAAATTGCAGTGATTTGGCCAATCATAAAATTTAAAAGTTTCGAAGAAACCTAAAAATAAAATATATGGTTGCGATGGCAATTTATTTGGGGCTCAATACGAACTCGTATAAGATAGTAAAAGGTTTATTATCCTTATCTAAAAAGTCTCTTTGTGCCTTTTCTTATCGCACAGCCAGCTTGTTGTTGATTCATCTCATAATTCCATTTATATTCGTATGCCTTTCCATTTTTCATATTTATGTCTGAGAATTTTTATGTGGGACCTACATGGTCTGGTTTACATATAAATTAGTTTTACACCGTATCTTCCCTTTGTGATAAACATGTTAAACTTAATTTTGGATACATATTTAATTTAAATACCCTTCCCAAAAAGTGCGTTTCTGTGTGATTTTTTTACTAAAGCATTTTTTAATTAATACTAGAGATTAAACATTTTATATTTCTGTGCGTAATTACATTCTTTTAGTATATTTTCAACAAAACCCTCACGAACGTTATGGCTTTGGATAATAAAATATGCATGAGCTTTTCATTTAAAGACAGATTACCTTACATACTTCATGTATTAGTCCATCAGTGAAAATAAAGGATTTTCACCCCGTCAAACTCTCCTTGATCCCTCTACTTGTCAAAGAAGCAATTTATTTGCTTATAAATTATGCAACATTAGCACTTTATTGAACTTCATTTGTTCATTTTGGATGAAATTTAAACAGACAGGCGGTAAAAGTTTATGGGTGATTCTACAAAAGTTGGGCAACTTTTGACTTCATTTTGTTTATATAGTTTTCGGAGAAAATTAAACAGTATTTTGTTATGAGAACATAGATAATATAATAAATATACTGTTCCAGAACGGGCCAGTCACTTTTTCAAACAGTTTCTGAAATATCTGTGTTTTCTAAATTTGAATAAAAGTGACGAGTATACTAGGGTACTAATGAAATACATAATTTACTGGAAAATTTAAGATTTATTGCAACTTTGAGCATATTATACATTAAATATCTTAAAATCAAATTATACCACACATCAGTGGCGGCTGGTGGATTTTGGGTATAAGGATGTCTCAATTATTAGATATATGACCCACACCAAATTTATATGAGTTTATAATGACATTAAATAAACAAGTTCTGCGCAAACAGAATTTAAATTGAAGTTTGCGAAAAAAAGATAACCGAAACATCGAACATGGAACTGACGACATGGTACTGATGAATGGGACACAAATTTGATATTATAATTCGGAATTAAGTATTTTACTGATATTTTTTATTAGTGAATGCTACTTATCAACAAATCACATATAGCCTTATGGGTACTTCCACGTTACTCGGGGATTTTTGTCCCGACCGTCACAATTAAAAATTGTGAGTAAAAACTACACGTTATAAAATTTATTTAAAAATATTGTTTTATTATGCTTTTAATAAGTTATAAGCACAATAAAAATAATATTATAAAATATTAATTTTATAACTTGTGGTTTTTACTCACAATTTTTTATTGTGACGGGCGGGACAAAAATTACCGAGTAACGTGGAATGTCCCGTATATAAATTACATACGTAAGAAAATATCTACTCACCACAGTACTGAAATTTTGACTGGACCTATACGTGCATTCACCACAACTTCGCCGCTTGCATTGTTTTCAAGATGACTGTCGTGCAATGGGCGGGCTCTGTAGGTAATTTTTTACCAACACTTGAGTTAAAACGAGGAGCTGACGTTTATTCAATATTTCGCAGGAATTTTGAATTTTAACATTGGATACAGAACTGACGGGTAAAGTGAGTACAAAGATTATCAATTTTTTTAAAAATTGCTATTATTCGAATATATGATAAAATATGAAAAATACATTATTTAATGTTTTATAGTTTGTAGTGAAATTGAAAAATTTAAGATTAATTGAATATATTTTAAAATAAAATCACTTAAATATTTGATTCAGGAGTTGTGACACGCCAAGGTACTGATGTTTTGCAAACGTGCTTTTGAAAAAATACATTAAAATTGGGTGGACAAGTTAAAAAAACCTGGATCTTTTGTAATATACCTACTAAAATATTTACAAAACATAATAAAATATCTATATACTCTATTGACTGAATTACAAATTAAAAATATAGTTATTTTAGTTATTTTAGGTAGGTACGTGTTCTTCATCTTTGGGAAAGTATTTTTTTTTAAATATTTTTCCGCCAAACCTTATGTCAAAAGGTATTCAGTATTTTAATATATTACTGTATTAAAAAAATAAAAACCTTATCTTGGTCTAAAAATAGAAATCCGTGGCATTTGGCTTTGTTTGAAAAAAAAGTGACTTTATCTTTGGACTGCTAGCGAAAGGATGCAAATTTCATCCACTTTTCCGTGACGATAAGCGCGCACCGATAAACTTTATAAATTCCAATGATCATTCATCCCTTTTGTCGTTCGAGCCGACCCAGTGACGTAATCGTGGCACATTTTTTATTACTTTGTACTTTTTTTTTTAATCTCGGAAACTTTATAAACGTCAAGCCGTCGGACACTTTCAGGCAAAAATTAACTGCTGCATGGCATATTATTGCAATATTTATGTGGTTGTTTAATTTTCTGGATTTGTTAAGTTGGTATTTAAAAAATAAATAGTAAAAACGTGTGCTACGTTATCCAAGATTGGTTTTTCTAATTAATTTGTTTAAGTCAATTTTCTATAATTTGTTGGAAACAGTGAGATTTTATATTTAACCTTACTCAATGATTTAACCATTTGCACAATATTGTCAAGAAAAGAGTTGAAATCTGTTGTTAAAAATATTTCCAAAATATATATTACTCTTTCAGTTTGCAGTTTTAGTAAGTGTATCATTGTGAGGTTAGTACCACATTTCTATTGAGTAATTATTGAATATTATTTTTCCGAATAGGAAGGTAGTTATTTGCAAAATTGTTTAGGGACTGGGATAAATCCATAATTATGACCTGGTGATCAAATGAGGATAAAAGTGTTTCTATGTTCCTACTGTGCTACATTATTGATCAGCTTAACTTTTACTTTACTTTGTAATTTATGTTTATTTTATGTTTTTTGTTTATATTAACTTAATTCTATCCTTACAAAATTTTTGTGTTGGTCGCTGAATACATATTTAATCTAACGACATTTGTACTATTATAAGTGGAGTTGAATTATATCTCAATATTATTAGAATTAGCTATACGAATTTTTGTTGAACAAATTCATAAAATTATTAAACCAAATCCAACAAAATTTGTTTCTCTGTGTTAACTATATATTATAGTATACTTACTCGTATGCCTACATATATGTGGGATTGAAATATTTTTAAAATCCAAAATATATTACCTGAAACAAAAAAATAACATTAAAAGTAATCAAAACTATTTTTACATAAAGTACCTACAGATGTACACATAAGTATGTATCGACAACCTATCGGTAATGGGGTTCTTGCAAAGCACACAACTTTTTAATGTGTATTTAAAATGTCATGTAAACATGTACGATAAAAAAAAATAAAATATTACATTTGATATTTCAAAATCTTTTTAATATTATAATACAAACTACCAACATGATCAAATGTGTTAAAGTCAAAATACTTCTTGAAAACTTCATGATCAATTTTCTTGGATTGCAACTCGTGTTTGTAAGTTTTCTTTAATGATAACAAACATCAAAGACGCCATATAAATTGGGCTTACCAAGCTGATAAATAATTCAGCGTCCCGCTCACTCACTGAGAATCCGCTTTAATTTCGATCCTTTATATAAAATCCGCAAAATTTGATTCCATGTATACTTAATCGGAGCAGAACAAACAGCGAGAACGAAGGAAAAGACGCCGCACAGTGGGCCAAGTAGAAAAAATAAGAAAATGGATGTATTAATAAAATAAATATAAAAATAGTATATTAAAGAACTAATGTCATGGACGAGTGCGACAAAAGGTCTTATGACATGAGTTCTTTATGCTTTTTTATCTATTTTGCAGAAATGCAAGAAAATGCAAAACAAAGTGAATTTAAGAATTGTCAACAATAAATTTAAAGCACCGATTATACATCATTTTTAAATAAATAGGTATTTTTTTACAAAAGAGAGGAAGGCAGAAGTCTTACTCGACAAACTTTGTTCAATTGCACAGCTAAATCGCGCACGTTATTTGTGTTTTACGTTGCAAGGAAAAAATTAAAAAACTTTTTTAGTACTCGATTTCGATTGATTATTCCTTATATCATTGATTAAGAAACTCAACGCTTAAATGCTTATATAGTTACGTTAGTGTGTGTATTTTATCAAAGGGATCATGGTGAATTATTGTGTTTTTAATTGTAAATAAAATTCAAGAACTAAATCGTTGCATTTTCATGTTTTGCCAAAGGATCCAATTCGGTAAGTACATTTGTTGGTGCAGAATTAACTAATGATAACTTTACCTAATATAATTTTTATTTAAGTTTGGACATTTTTAAGAAATTAGTAAAAAATAATGTTTGCACAAACATAACCCTAAAATCAACCATTTTTATGTTTGAAATCTATAAAAAAACGCCGACAACTGCATTTTAAACATTAAAATATACCTACGAAATCATGGCAACATAATATTATATATATGTATAATGTATAATACATAATATAATGGTATTTTACCGTTGAGTGGAGACTTTAAAGAATTCTTAATCAACGCTTTTAATAATGCTAATTGCTGTTTTAATTTAGGCGACTTATTTGTTTGACGATTTTTACTGAATTGAAATGCCTACAATCTTTACGTTAATCAATACTAAAATGTGTATTTATTGTATCTAATAGGTACAATTTATATTTACAGAGACTGTATGCAATTTATTTCTTCATTCAGATTAACACTGTTTATTGGAAAACCGGTAAAAACTCAACCCAGGATTTCTTCTCGAAATACACCCAACAACACAACAAATCGAGCCACGGTTTTGTTTTCCGATATTTTTTAACATTTACCGGCATTATTCTCAAAAACACTTGTTTGTAACCTAAGCGTTTGACAGCTGATTATTAAAAGTTGTACTTTTGTTACGATGATAACAGCCGAGTGGTGGTGCAACTGGCGATACTTCTTTAGCGTATAAATAATACGAGGTGTGTTAATAACAGGAATTGTTAAATTTCGCGGGTTCAGAGGGTCCGGTTGTCATAAAATTTTCTTTATTATGTTGGTATACATGCCCCCGAAGTATGATAAAAACTTAAAGCTGTTTTCATTGTTTACTTTGTCTGTGGCAGCCGCTAAGGTTAGACGTGTTTTATGAACTCGGCGATTTTTCGTTCGTTAAAAGAAATGGATCAAAGAATTTGTACCCAATTTTGCTCAAAAAATGAAATAAATTCTGTGAAATGTTAACAAAGGCCTATAGTGAGTCTGCTATAAGTAAAACAAGAGTTTACAAGTGGTATAAGAATTTCCAAGATGGCCGTGAAGACGTTGAAGATGACGAACGCCCCGAACGCACAAGCACATTAACAACCGATAAAAACATGGAAAAAGTGGAAGAAATGGTTATAAACCATCAGAGAAGTCGCTGATGATGTTGGTATATCGATTGGCTCATCCCATGAAATTTTTTCGAATGTTTTGGTTATGAAATGCGTGGCAGTATAATTTGTTCTAAAATTGTTAAATTTTGAACAAAATTTTTGGCCAAAAACAATACTGTAATAATGCCCCAGCCTCCATATTCGCCAGACATGCCTCTGTCTGACTTTTTCCTATTCCCAAAAATAAAGAGAATCTTAAAGGGCCGTCGTTTTGCAAGCACAGATGACATTAAAAGCGCATCGCTGAAAGAACTAAAGGCTATCCCAAAGATCGAGTTTTAGAAGTGTTTCGAGTATTGGAAGAAGAGCTGGCACATGTGCATAATATCCAATGGGGACTATTTTGAAGGCGACAACATTAATGTAGACGAATAAATAAATATTTGTTTCAAAAAACGAACATTCCCGATATTTTCTGAACACACCTCGAATAATCATTTTTTGACAAAATGATTTATTTGGTGTAGAGATTTGCAAAGCGCCTCACTGTGCGCATTGGCGCGCGCGTCGCGAAGATAATGCAAAAGAAATGAGAAGGCGATGAATTATTAACTAAATATCGCCATCTGCAGCAAGAAGATTATCTTTGTGATATATTCCAGTTTGCAACGCAATTCCGGGGCATGGCGTGTTTCTTTTCGAAAAAAAGTGCACATTTTTCAATTTATCTTTCTCAAAGGAGAAATAATCGAGTTACGTTGCCATCAAGGCTGACGCTAAATGAATAAAGAATTTTAGCTTGATTGCAACTCTTGCAACTATTTTTCAGTCTGCATATTTTTTTATCAGCAACTGCATGAAATGTAGCTGAAACGTATTTAGACTATTAGCATTTTTTATGCCATGAGTAATTTTTTCCATTTGCCATTCCAATTTACTAAATTATTCGTTTTTATATAAAAAACCTTTGGGGGTAATTTATTTTTAAAGTATATAAGTGGTTTCATTGAGAGAAGTTTAAAATGTAAAATTCTAAAATTGGGGTAAAACTAAATATATTATATATTCATTTAGAAATCCATTAATTTAAAGTTTCCAGAAAAAATATCGGGTGGTCTATAAAACATCTGGTATTATATTAATATAATACATATTGGTGATTCTACAAAACTTGGGCAGTCACTTTTTCAAACAGTTTCTGAAATATCTGTTTTCTAAATTTTAATGCAAGGGAAGTTACTAGTATACCAGGGTACTAATTAAATACATAATTTATTGGAAAATATAAGATTTATTGCAACTTTGAGCCTATTATACATTAAATATCTTAAAATCAAATAATACCACACATCAGTGGCGTCTGGTGGATTTTGGGTATACCGATATCTCAATTATTAGATATGGGACCCACACCAAATTTATATGAGTTTATAATGACATTAAATAAACAAGTTCTGCTCAAGCAGAATTTAAATTGTAGTTTTCGAAAAAAAGATAACCGAAAAATCGAACATGGAACTGACGGTACTGATGGTACTGAAGAATTGGATGCAAATTTGAGATTATAATTCGGAATTAAGTATTTTACTGATATTTTTTTATTAGTGGATGCTACTTATCAACAAATCACATATATAAATTACAATGAAATATATATATACGTAAGAAAATAACTACAGTACTGAAATTTTGACTGGAACCATAGGTGCATTCACCACAACTTCGCCGCTTGCATTGTTTTCAAGATAACTGACGTACAAAGGGCGGGCTCTGTAGGTAAACACTTGAGTTAAAACGAGGACTTGACGTTTAAAGTTTAATATTTCGCAGGAATTTTGAATCTTAACATTGGACATAGAACTGACGGGTAAAAGTGAGTACAAAGATTATCAATGTTTTAAAAATTGCTATTATTTGAATCTATGATAAAATATGAAGAATACATTATTTAATGTTTTATAGTTTGTAGGGAAATTGAAAAATTTAAGATAAATTGAATATATTTTAAAATAAAATCACTCAAATATTTGATTTAGGAGTTGTGACACGCCAAGGTACTGATGTTTTGATTATTTATTATGTTTTTCTACTAACGTGCTTTTGAAAAAATTCATTAAAATTGGGTGGACAAGTTAAAAAAACCTGGATCTTTTATATATATATATACTAAAATATTTACAAAAAATATTAAAATACCTACTCTATTGACTGATGACATCAAGTCTTCTTACTTATGAAATAAAATTGAAAGGGCTAATAGTTTAAATGAATTAAGAAATAAAATTGGTAATAATTTTCAAAACTTAAACTCTATAATGCTGAAAAATGTTGCTGGGGAATTTTATCACCGGTTGGATTCATAGATAACAAAGGCGGGGTTGTTGCCTGGCAGTCTTTTTGAAACCAAAGTAAAATAATTTATTTTTTGGAATTTAATGTTTTTAATTTTTTGAATAGGCTGCTGTTTTTCAATCAGACGCACCATTAATTAGTTATTAATAAAATAAAGTAGCCAAATACAGGCGTGTTTTAGAATGATTAGAGGTGGGAGAATATTAGAAATTCTATATAAAATCGTAGTGTAAAATGACCTTAATTATATGGTTGAAATTGTCACTGTCATTGTTTTAGTTTTTAGGTTAGTTTTAACTTGAGACATTCTTTTTTTTAGAGAAAATACAGATTAATAATCGTTTTAAACGTTGTGTTTCTTACAGAGGCGCTTGTAAGTTTAAAGTGCTAAGAACAACCGTTTTACTCCTCTTTTGGTAAAAATAAATCAGGGCTGTCAATAAACTGTCAAATTTCAATTTTAAGGTTAATTTACCAAAACCCACAAAGTTTAATGACAGCCCTGATTGATTAAGGTTTAAAATTGTTGTTCTTAGCACATTTGAGGCTTACAAGTGCCTCTGTAAGAAACACAAGGTTTAAAACGATTTTTAATCAGTATATACATAAAAATGGCCGCCGTCAGATTCTGTGCATTGTTGCAGTGATTTTTAGTATGCGCGAAACAAGATAAAACAAAGTTTGTTGTGTGGATTGTGATTATTACATTTTTATTCAAATATCTCTAATTAAATAATATGTTAAAATTAATTATTATTAATATTAATAAAATAATTATTTTAACTTATTAAAGTAAAAGTAAACCTTGTATTAACTTATTTATTAATTTGTTAAGAAAAGGTAGGTCTATTTGTCCCACACAAAGAAATGAACCTAAAAAAACAAAACACTGATAGTGACAGTGAAAAATAAAATTATGGTCATTTCACAATATAATATAGCCATGGAATTTCCACAAAAGTTTGTGTTGTCCCACCTCTAATCATTCTGCTAGAGCACGCCTGTGATTGGCTACTTTATTTTATTAATAACTTATTAATGGTTCGTCTGATCAAAAAACGGCAAAGAATATTCGCCGTAGAATGAGTTTTACAATTTGGGTTGAGATTGTTTTGATATTTTCTTTCTTTTGTTTTTTTAAGTTTATTTTTTTATTTATATTGGTTTAGT
This sequence comes from Brassicogethes aeneus, assembly GCA_921294245.1. NCBI lineage: Eukaryota > Metazoa > Arthropoda > Insecta > Coleoptera > Nitidulidae > Brassicogethes > Brassicogethes aeneus. The sequence goes on along the minus strand of OV121132.1, from coordinate 3,696,462 downwards.
GGGGCTAGCGGCCATTTTAAAAAAGAATACTCATCAGTTTGTTAGCCTAACTATGCTATGCATGCAACCATTTCATATTTTTTTCATATAATGCAATTTTATCTAAAAACAAAAATCTAATAAATAACATTTTACATTCCAAAAATATGTTATTATTTTACCACTATTATATGAAAATAAAATTTAAAAACTTGTTTGCTAATGGGGTAGGTAAATTCCTGTAGTTTAAGTACCTATAGGTATAATTTTCGTAAATTGCTTTTAATTAAAATATTAGTAAAAGAATGTTAACACGCCCTTTAAATACATTTATTAACGTATTTATAACTCACGAATGCAACCTGGTCACGAATAGGTTGGCGACTTCGGAATTTTTATTTTTCGCCGATAAAATCTAAACCGTAAATAATTTACTATTATGTTTATGAAACGCCGGATATTTATAATTAAATTATGCATCGGAAAAAGCGAAGGAATTAAAATTCGATAACTCACCCGCCCAAAACTTTTCTTATTCTCGGAATTCGGCCGGATGAACTTTGACCGTATTTTAATAAACGAAAGCGCGTTAAAAAATTGATCCGGTGAAGATGACAGCCGAATAATGGAGTCACGCCCAGCGGAATATTTATGACGGAAGTGGCGTAATAAAGAGCCTTACCCCCACTTCCGCCCAAAAGAAATTTCTTTCCGGGGGCCGCACCAGTCAATGAAATAAATAGAGACACGTTCTAGGACCTGCACCAGGGCCGTTTTAAGGAAAAATAGTGCCTGCGGCTAAACAATGTAGGGGGCCCTTAAGGTTAAGGTTAAGTATTAAAATAATAATGGATCTTTATTTTAAATTTATCCAATAATTGGAAAAAAAAAATGCCATCAATTAGTGTTTAGTACACGGAGAGAAATGTATAGTAAATTTTAGATAGTAAAAAAAATATAGTAAAATTTACTTTAACAAATTTTTAGGGTAACAATATTTTATGTTCGTCAATACAATATTAAGATTGTTATACTCGTACAAAATACTATTTTTTATTATACAATTTTAGTAAAGATTACAACATCAATATTACTAAATCATAAATGTATAATATATTTTAATTTTTAATATGTTCGTATAGTAAATTGATTTTACTATCTATAAATAGTAATATTTACTATATGATTTAATCAAATGTAAGGTGTACATCTAATATTATAATATATTACACATTAATAAAAAATATAGTAAAAATAAAGATACTTTTATGTTTAAGGTAAATAAACAATATATTTAAATATAATATACAATATAGTAACTCATGACATTTTAAACATTCAATTTTCTTAATTTTTTCAATAAACTTTCTTGACCCATTACTGGTAATACTTATAAGAAAGAATTGAACCTACTTGGTTGCATAGTATGTACCGATTGCGGTAAAGGCCACGTCGCGACGCGTCGTTAGACGGTGTGGATCACGTGATGTTCTTACATCTCGCCTCTGTTGGCTTACCAACCACTACTACAAGTTGCTCGACAGTGTCGTGTCGACACTGATGATAAACAATATAGGTCAAAACACCTGTCTGTCGGTATTTGAAGTTGATGGAACGCACTTAAAACAAAAAACTTTGGCGAGGTGTAGGTTCAATTCTCATAACATTTTTGTATAATAAAAAGTACAATAAATATGTTACAATTTTTAATTGTTAACATATAAAAATATTCGATTTTAAAATATTTAATTTTTAAAATGGTAACATAATATTTTAAAATTTACTATACTTATTAGTAATGGAAAAATCTAATTATAATAAGAATTAAAAACAAAATTGGTTGAGAATAATAATATTTTACCTTAAGGGTTAACATACATGGATATAATAATTATAGTAAAGGGTATTATAATTATGGTAATCAGAATTATACTTTTCTCTCCGTGTAGCTTTAATAAAGAAGAAGTTTCCTTATCAGGGGCAAACAAGTAAAAACTTGGTTCATGTAGCACTCAGTCAAGAAGTAAACACAATACTTAATTAAAATTATTTAAAAAACCGGAAATTTACGGTGTTTTGAATCAGCTCAAAGAAAAATTACCAATTCGTAAAAAATGCTAATTAACTTTGTTAAAAATCACTAGAAAAACAAAATCCACTTTAAACAGTTCCAAATGCCGCACGAGCGGCTGGTTTGCCTTCGCGTAATAAATTTTCGGACAATAACGGCATCTCGGAACAAGAAACAGGCTTTTACGCAATCAGCGATTGTTGTTTGGCAAGCATCTTTTCAAAAGAAATAAAGACTTTATTATCAACACTTTGATCTCTGCCTTCAGGACAATATTACCTTGTGTTTCGTCATTGCTCCCTTTTCTTCTCGACCTGCAGTTTCTTGTATTTCTTTTATACATTTTGACAATTTAGAAATGATTTTATTTTATTTTTCTCAAAATACTAAATGTCCTGGTTACAAATTGCTGTTGACGAGAATTATTAGTGGCTGCTTTTTCGCTATGACATTTCATGACTAATTCATTTTTAAAGAGTAAGTAATATAGTAATTTCTTCCTAACAGGACATCTTGCAGAATAACAGTGATTTAAATACAGTGCATGATAGATAACATAAAAAACTAATGGCAACAAAATTAATAAATTCGGAAAATACTTTTCACATACCACCCGAAAAAATATTAGATATAAATCATCCTGTTCCGGCCTAAATATTATACGTGCTTCACAAACTAGAGATACCACACTTAAATGATATTTAAAACAAACTATATCAGAAGTCATACCAAGGAATTAGTAGTTACCTTCAGAATCCAGAAAAGGGATCCGAGTAAGAAATATATGAATTATATGATATTTACAAAAACAAAATAAAAAAAATTACCTAAAACAGCAATTTATCTTTAAAAAATATTTAACAATTTATGTTATTTGATGTAAAGTTGTTATGTTTATGTAAAAATTGTATGTCCAATAACTATGGTCCATGTGTCTAATTACTATATAAAATGTCCAATTACTATACTTTTTTGCATGTTTTTATAAAACTATTATTAAAAATTCAAATATTCTTATTTTTAAGTAAACGTAAGTAAAGTTTATACAAACAAACTATCCTTTTTATATATTTATAAGAAAAAAACTAAAATCTTTGAAACAACGGCATATATAAATTTTAAATAAATTATATTCCTTAAGTGTCCAATAACTATGTGGTTTACCCTACCATGTTTTATGTCCAATAAAGAATGATGAAAACACTCAACTACAAAACCATTAAACATAAACCTGACAACTTTAAAGTCTTATTCAAATCAGCACATCAAAATGTTGGCAAATGTGGACGGCTAACTGATATCAGTCAAGCACTGGGTGAAGATAAGGCATATTTAATTCAGAAACTTAAGCACAAAGTAAATTAAAGTATATATTGTCTTATACACTATAAACTGCGAGTGGAATGAATACGGTAAGGTTGTTACAAAAACAGCAATGAAACAATTAACCAAATAATGCATAAAAAATTACAAAAATATGTCAAATGCAATCTTTAGATGACAAGATTCGTCATCACAGAGTGTTTCTCATTAAAATTTACAAGTGGGTGTTTTTGTATGGGTAATTGTTCAGTAAAAGCCTATGTTCTGGAGTGGAGTTTGATTTCATATAAAACTTAATAACCGGTCTTTAACACACAGTTAAATTCGTTTGAAATTAATTAGGGTCTATTGAATATTTTACCTTTAACTCATTTTCTCGTTTCTGCAAAGCCCACGCCTAATTAAATGAAGTTGAAGTTGAATAGGTCGTATACTAAATACATCTTCCATTCTTTCTACTTTAGGAAAAGTTAGAACGAGTTAATCGTTGTAAGTTAATTAGCTATAAATTACTGGAAGTCTAGAAGAAACTATGGCACAAGTCCCACCTTAAACTTTAACTTTTGAGCAGAGAGCGGAGTTCTGCTTTTGGTATAAGCATCTTTAAAGATATCGTTAAATGGGGCATGCAAAGTTTTACTTTTCCTATTTTTGTTCGCTTTAATACCCAATTTACACTTTGCCTAATAAAGTTTCATTTAATATCTTGTTTTAATTAATTTTTTCGGATTTTTGTTCTTTATTTGCAATACACCCCCGACCCATTTTCACAAACATCATCCATATTTTATGGATCATTTTTGTAAACTTTATAATTAAAAACTAGAGAGTATTACTAAGGTTTTTTAAGAAAACAAAATTTGGGTTAATGAAAGTAGCTACTGCTTTAAAAAATCATAACCAGATTATTTAATAATGAGTATGAGTTATAAGAGTTATAACTGTTATATTAGGTCATGCGGTTAATTATATGTACTTTATGGGCCCTATCCTCTTGGTTAGCCTTGTTTATTTTTTACGTTAGGTGCTTCCTATTGGCAGGTGCCGCCAGGTATGCTATCACTTATCACTTATCACTGCTGTCGAAATTTGCATCAGATGAGGTCTTAGAATCTTATCTTTTTGACGAATAAAAAAGTTAAGAAATGCTGGGATCAATTTAATATTGATTAATAATAATATTGAACAAGGAAAATTAATTTATTTTAATTGTAACTAATTAATATGTATTTTTTGGACCTATTGACCCAACCTCGTAAAACAAATTAAATAAATCATTAATAACTGCAGACAAATCAGAACAAACAAAAGCCAACCTTCCTCCCAAGTGAAGTAGGTTTTTGTTTGGGGTGCGCTTCACTTTCAACGCCAACTAGATCAATCGACGTCTCCACGTTGTCACGTTATAAACCTCTTCAAGCAAACAAAGAGCTAATGACGAGTGACAGCTTTCGTATAGTTAGTTAACCATTATTTTAATTGTCAAAAGTCCAGCGTATGCAAAGCGGAAACATACGTTTTACCGAACGTTAACGATTTTAATCTGCAAAGGAAATCGCATAGATTGTGTATATTTGAAATATAAAGAGCTTGGGATTAAATCTAATTAGTCAGTATAGGAATATTTAATCTAGCTTCAAAGGTAGTTACGTGTATTTTTGATAAGTATTGCCAATTAGACCAATACAAACTCCACTAATAATCAATTACGTATAAGTATATGGGTATATATAACTACTTGGCCCGTCAAAAGCAAAGTTTGGATCCGAGGTCATTATTAGCAAACTACATCAAATTTCAGTTGAGGCACTGTGTAGAAGTTGCGAATTTGCGGGACAAAGGGCGTGTTTGGGAAAAGATAATTATCAAATTATTTAAAATGTAAAAACGTATTGTGGGATATTAAACATTTTGTACAAATAAAAGGATTATTTGTTTTTAGAAAAAAAATATATTAAATTTTTTAGATTAATATATCCAAAAGTCCCACCACGTGACTTTGATACAAATAATTAATGTTATCTTTCTTTTAGTGGTTGTAACATTTGTTCAACCAAAATATAAATTTTAATGTATTTTGAAAGAATATTTTAGCAATTAAAGTGCCTTATTCTCTACGTTTTTAGTTGTTCTATCTAAATTGTAAAATTAGTACAGTTTAGCATATAGGATAACGATTTTATAAGTCGAAAAGTGCACATGTGCGTTTCGGGTGTTTCACGATTCTGCCTATTATGTCATGACTATTGTTACATTTATTTGAAATTCAGCGAATTTTCTTACAGAAACATTCCTAAAAATTACACGCCTCCAAAAGTATAATATTTACTAACCATCTACCTATTTTTTTTTATAAAATTTTACTTTGTTTCGGGTGTTACCATGGTTCTGTTTCGGGTGTTACAAGTACAAAAATTAACACTTTATATGGACAAAATCGGTGTTTTATTAGTCTCTAATTACTACAAAATAAGTAAGTAACAAATAAACATAAATATAATGATTCTCCTTAAACATAATTTAAGCAGCTTCGGGTACGATTGATAAATCGGCAAAACGGGTAAAATAGTTATTATTGCCAAAAATCGGTAAAAAAAATTGATAGAAACATAATTATTGACGAAAATCGTAGTATTCGGTATTTTGGTAGGTTCGTTGCCATTTCGGTAGAAATAACGAAATTTCGGTAGATTCGACAGCACCATCGGAAAAGCAGTCACACTTCAAAAAAGGTGTGACTGCTTCAGAGTTGCAAAAAACGCATTTTTTAATGCAATGATATTTCATTGCTCATTTTTATTATAATGAGTAATGAAATTAATTTACATTACTCATTTTTTTTCGTTTAATGGAGAATTACTTGTACATTTCTCAGTTTCAATGTTTAATGAGTAATGTAAGAATTAACATTACATTTTTTATTTTAATGAGTAATGTGGATTTATTTCATTACTCATTTTAATGGAAAAAAATGAGTATTCATTGGTACAAACAATATTTTTTGTTGTAGATAACATTTGTTTTTTATTTTTCGCACGATTTGATTTGGATATCATAATAATATACGAAATATTTGTAACGAAAATAGGTTGTAGTTATGGAACTTAGGGAAATATTTCTTCTAAAGATATCGCGTTTTAAATGCCAAAAGGGCGTACTACAGCAGTTAGATAGGGTTTTGTGCCAAAAGGACGGATAAAAAAATGTTTGAAAGCCATTCAACTTAAGTCATACGCCCTTTTGGATTTAAGAAAATTTTTTGAATTTTTTTCAATTTGCCTTTTTTTATTTTTTTTTTAATTTTAATTATTTTGGAAAATTTGAATTTTTTTTAATTTTGAATGATTGTCAAAATTTGAATTTTTTTCATATCGACAAAAAAGTTTTTACCAAAATTTGATTTTTTTTATGCTGACGAAAAAAAAATTTACCAATCACACATTTTTTTTAATGAGTAATGTAAGATGTTCCATTACTTATTGCAAACTTTTTAATGAGTACACTACTCATGAATTGTTTAATAAGAATTGAAAATGTTTTACTTACATTAAATTTTTTTTAATGGGAAATGGATTAGAATTACATTTCCATTAAAAAAAAATGACGAATGCATTATTTTTACATTAGGATTTTTGCAACACTGGACTGCTTTTCCTAAAGAGCCTTAAAAATAATACTTATTGCATTCTTCTTATGCTCAGATATGAGTTAGTATTTTTAATCATTACCACCATAACTTTACTTTTACTTAATATTCTTACACTAATCAATCTGTAAGGCATAAAACAATTACCTGATTTTTCGTTTCGGGTGTTACAGTGTCAAAGTAAAAAGAAAAACACTTATAACGTGATAATTATCTATTTTTTCGGGACTGTGACGAAATTCACCAATACTACGATAAATAATCTTTAATCACAACGTGGCAAAACGGTTGACGGATTGACAGTTTTTTCTTCTTCGTAATTCCAATAGTTAGATACACAATGGTCATTCAGCCAGTTCACTTGAGTACAGATTTTAAAGACTAATTAACTTAAAAATTAAATTAAAATTAAATTCTAGTTTTTTTTGTCGCACATTATAATTTGGAATGTTTTTTTTCGAAATTCATTAGGTTTAATGTATTTTTGTATTGAAGGAAAATTCAGACAAAATGTCTGGCAGCCCCAATTTATATGCACCATAGGGATTTGTGGTTAACTACATGCCAAAATAATGTATTTACGATTTACAAAATTACATAAAACATTCATACATTTGTCCTGCCAAATCTCAAAATCCTGCAGCGTGCGCTTAAGACGTCGAAGTTGGAAAATGCCGTGTGTATATGCGTCTTGATTCGCTCCTAGCACGTCGTTATTAATCTTGCATTAGAGAAATTGAGTCGGGTTTAATTCATCATCGTACATCATGAACGTCGTATTGATCGAAAGTGTATTTCCGTGCATGCAGCTATCAGAAATAGTTTAACAATATTCCTACTGTCCGTATTGTACATATTTAGTTTTTTATTAAAAATTTGAATATAGTATATTTTTTAATATTTACTTAAGTTGGCAACAAAAAAGAGAAAATGATTTTTTCCATGTAAATGAAAGTAATTGCATATTTTAACGAAGTTTTTAGTTCTAATCAACTTTTTTTATAAGAATTTTTGATATTGTCAAATAATTATTATAATCGATCCACACAAATTTTTATGAATTTCAATCGCAAATAACTTTTTTATTTGATGTCGGATTTAAACGAATATTAAAGAATATTGTAGATACATTAATGGAGAATCGCTCACATTTTAAAAATTACTAAAAAATACACGAACGTTTATAATATACAGGTTTAAACAAAAATATGTTTTTACCATAAGTTTAAGACACTCTGTAGAGTGGCAAAACCGTATATTGTTCTAAATTAAGTTTTAATTATCTAGTCCCATCTATTTTTAACAGTTTTCTTTTTGGTTCACCTTGATGTATTTATTTTTGTGAAAAATATGGATTTTTTAAAAAAACATTGCAATTTTCAATATTTTTTCTATATGAAGAACTAAGGTTGTTATGGTCCATCCATAGCCCATGGAGGATGACAGTGACAGTTTTGTTGAATCATCCCATACTTGGACATGTCATATACAGCTTTCAAAAGCTATCAAATTGTTTTTTGTAAATTAATGTGTTAATTTTGAGGTGTCTTCTTACTTTAAAAATGTCTCCTACTGATGCTGCCCTTTGTACTTTACTTCTTGTGACGTTTAAAGCACTTGCCACGTAATACTGTGACCGTCCATCCTGGATTAAATTAATGGCTCTGGCAACATCAGTCGGAGACATCCATTTTTTAAAGTAAGAAGACACCTCAAAATTTAAACATTAATTTGCAAAAAACAATTTTATAGCTTTTAAAAGCCGTGTATGACATGTCCAAGTATGGGATGATTCAACAAAACTGTCACTGTCATTCTCCATAGCATAGGGATAGACCTTAGTTCTTCATACAGAAAAATATTGGAAATTGCAATGTTTTTAAAAAAATCCATATTTTCCACAAAAATAAATATATCGAGGTGAACCAAAATCAAAACTGTAAAGACTTGATAAATAAAACTTAATTTAGAACAATATACGGTTTTGCCACTCTACTGAGTGTCTTAAACTTATGGTAAAAAACATCTTTTTGTTTAAACCTGTATATTATAAACGTTTGTCTATTTTTTGTAATTTTTTAAAATGTGAGCGATTGTCCATTAATTTATCTACAATATTCTTTAATATTCGTTTAAATCCGACATCAAATAAAAAAGTTATTTGCAATTGAAATTCATCAAAAATTTGTGTGGATCGATTATTTTGCCTGTAAGTGAAAGTTTTTTATATCTAATGATTGCATTTTAGATTTTAGAACAGACAGAACTTTTTATGAAGAATAAGTTTTAAATTAATATTAAAAAAGTATATTATGTTTTTAGGAAATTCAAAACCCTTAGTATTGTGTTGCGTTGTTTACATAAAGTTTTAATGTAAAAATAAACTTCCCACCTGAAATCTTATAAAAACCTTTCACCCTTCACACGTCATCCTCCATTGCCCATTATAGAGGCATCAAAAATTTACATTTACTCCTCTAACGGCGGTCGAGGAGCGATTTTTTGCGTTGCCAGTTCGATTTTTCAACCATGACGGGTCTGGGATTTGTGTTTTTACAATACACTGACCACAAGCGATGTATCTTTATTGGCATACGCAGGGGCATTCGCGAGATAAAGTATGGCTGAGTTTTTACGTTAAGGGGAAGCAACACATTTGGATTTTTGTGGGTGAAACATCGGATAGACATGTCAATGTTATAAATCGGTTTCTTGGAATTTTAAAGTAACGACAAGTAGGTGCTCGAAGAAAATACAATACAAAGTAGGTATGTTCTTGACATGATATTTGTTATATTATGATTTATGATTTTTTTCTACCACTAAAATGTAATAATATATTTTGGATTTCAAGAATCTCAAGTTTTAATTTTTTGATCACGAGAATTTGTTAAATATTCATTATTTGGTATTTGTTTTTGAAACGTCTTTATTATATAAAAATTTTAAAATTTAATTAAAATTGGGATTTTCGGATTTTTGCTTTTTTAATTTTAGGACTTTTTGAGTTTGACCTTTTGATCTTTCATAATTAAATAGATATTAGAGCTCAGGTTCCAGATTTTTAACCGCAATTGATTATTTTTTACAATGTTTTAAAAGTCTAAAACCTATCCTCCGTGACTGTTACTCTTTCTAGGTTAACCTATATGTTTTCAAATATCTGAGGTAGTAAAAGCATACTAAAAATATCAGTTCACTAAGTAAATTAAACACATCCAAAGCAATCGAATCAAATATAAAATATTATTAAAAATTAAAAGAAATTATTTTTATAAACATTTATGCAGGTGTTACAAACATTGATTCTATCCTCCGTGAATCTGTTTTTGCTTTAAATTTTATGCAACGGATGGCGCTTTAATCATTTTAAATAAGCAAAAACCTCTGTTTACGACATTATAGATGCATGTGATTCCTGAAGGTTGGTTAGAATTTATATGCAGATGAGAGTGTTGCTGTTTTATAATTCAAAAGTTTAAGTTCATTAATTTGCTATTTAAAAACATATCTACCGTAAAGTGTAATATCTCAGTAAGTAGATTTAAAAAAAAATATTTTATGTATGTACAATTGTATTTTTTAAAAATATTAAGGTGTCAAAAGAAACAATAACTTATTTCAAATATACAAAGGGATGTTTTAAAAAAACATACGAAATCCTAACCTCCGTGAAGCTATCTTCCGTGAAGCTCTAATATTTAAAATGTATGATTTCTTAAAATGCTTGCATTAGTGCAGAACCACTTATGTTTTGTTATTACTAGACCTGGTAGCTTCCCAAAAACCCCATTGTAGACTTTGAAACAACCAAAAATAAAAAATAATCATTTATAAAAATAATATATTCACCCATACATACCTATAGATATGTATTTTAGGGATTTTTTTTTTAAATTTAACTGTTTACTAATTTAAGAATTTTAGAGATTATTTAAATTAGTCAACTTAAGAAAGGTAATTTCAAAAAAGTTTTTTGTTTGACTACTTACTTGACTATTATTTTTTGCATAGCACAAACAAAATAGTATCGAAAAAAACCACTAGTGATTTTTTAGAGTGTTTTTTTTCTGAAATTTAATTGCTTAAAAAAATAATGTTAAATAGCCATTATGGTAATTTATGTATACCAAGGGTATTTAGCAAATGTTTATGACCTGAAAACGACAAGTAGTCATCATAGCAATAAAAAGACAATAATGAACTAGTAAAACATAAAAAATTGTATCTACTCCAATTGTATAATATTTCGTTTTTTTCTGTTTTAAATGATAATCATTATTACCACCCCGCCTAACAACGGGAATAATGAACTCATTATTTACGTTGTTGGGCACTATTGGCCTATTTCAATATCCACTGTGATTTGAACCAATCAAGTTTTAAATTGAAATAAGGCGACTATAATATTTAAAATTGGTAGAAAGTGAGGTTAGCCATCTGACAGATGTCAGATTTTGTTTATTTATTTTTGCAAATCATTTAAATATCTACTAATTGGATTATTAAATCGCAGATGCAGGCTATTATTCAGAAGGATTAAGTTTACGCCAAACGAGAGACTCAAATCATGCGATTAAATAATATTGTTTATATCCACGCGGTCTATAATTTAAACAATATTGTTGTCAACATTCGATAAAGAAATACCTTGTTATGGCCTAGGCCGATAACAATTTTTATGAGGCAAGTAATTAGTTCGATTTTTTCTCGCTAGGGGTATTGTTTTGACAAATTAATCCTTTTCTAAGAAATTAACGTACTAAACTAGTTTAATTTATTTATAATAAGCACTAATTTGTTTGTTTTACTGTTAATGTTTAATATTTTTCATTAAATTATTGTAAAATTAAATATGAATAATAAAACAAAAAGTGAGGTTAGGCAACCAAGAAAACGCACGATTCTTTTTCTACAATTTAAATTATCTTTAAGTTTTAATTTGCTTCAAGTTTTCAGTGAAATTAAATGTTAAATACAGCTTAAACATTCCAAACTGCCTATTTTTTAAATAAAAATCCAAACAAATTGAAATTACATACCTACCTATTTATTAAACAATTAATTGAATTCAATGTAATAGCAAAAATCCATTTCTACTTAAATCATGTTGCTAGGTATTGTCAAACTATTACTGCTTCTAAAAGCAATAATAATTATTGTACATTTAATGTAAACTTTAGCTAATAAATAAATGAGATTCTAAAAAAGTGAGGTTAGGCCGCTTTGATGTTGAATTAAATTGACGTATATAAAGTGCTTTGAAGATAAAATGTTCTATAGAACATTTTATCTTCAAAGCACTTTATATAATATATAATTCGGCCAAGAAGTGCCTTTTTGTGCTTCGCTCAATTGTAAACCTTGAGCTTAGCACAAAAAGCCTTACTTCTTAACCTAATGACATAAATAACTATTTTCGTATAATAATATACTATTTTTGGTTGTGCGGTTTTATTAATAAAATCATTTCGACAAAACATAAACTTTATTACCAACAAATCAGAAATCTATACTCCTAAACTGATTGGGCAAAATAAAACTAATTTAGTTGGGCAATCGGGAGGACGCAGGACAAATTGGTGGTGTCGCAGCGCGCCTGTAATATAAAGGTGTGGCGACCGTTTGCGTTTTATCACTGGGACAGCGCGGACCGCGAGATACACACACAAACATCATAAATTTTGCGTTTCGCTCCCTGTGGAATACCTAACGCCGTTTTCCCGCAATAATGTTGCAAATTGGCGCGTGGACGGAGAATTCGGGTCAATTTAGGGTCGCTTTATCGTGAATAATAGTGCCTTTTTTATTAACAATTTCGCACAAAAAATAAGGTCAAGACCTTTAACGAGACACATGTATTTCTATGTATTTTTAATAAATTTAAAATTTCATGATAAATTTGAATAATATTTTATATATATATATATACATCCGTAATACAATATTGCGTCGTTACATTTCGCGACCTTATTGCGTCTACTAAAAATACGGTATTTAGCGGAAATATAGAAGAGTATATTGGCGTACTTTTTTTTGCTGATTCCAAAAATCTGGTCAGATTTTTTTTTATCATAAAAAATAAGATATACACTTTTTTTTCAAAAGTCACTACATTCATTTAAATCTTGATATAATATTGCGTTACGTGTATATTTCATTTTAAATTTTATATGGCTTGTACAGACTTTATTGCGTCCTACAGTGTTGCCAAATTGTAATGACGCAATATTGTATTAAGGATGTATATATACATATACAGTTACTGTATTTATGTTCTTGCGAGCAGTTGTCACTGCGACTGAAATGTGTTGTAATATCGAGTTTCTTTATTTACCGTAAGTACCTACGTTTAAAATTTTAAAATTGTTTTAATATTCCATGATATAAATAAATTAAATTTCCATATTAATTTTAAATTTATATGTTATGCACCTATTTTTATAATAGACTTCCAAATGAAATAAAAGATTCAACTTTAATGAGACAAATTATGTGATTTTTCTTATATGTAATTTTTAATATTTTTTATATATTTTATTTTTATTTTTATAATACAATGTCTCTATTAGGAATTTTAAATATCCCTATTATTTTTTAACCTTCAAGGTTTTAGTTTCTATTTTTTTCTTAGTATACATTTTTACATGAATACTTATTATTATTATAGTAATTACTTAGAAAAAAATATTTTTGAAGGGTATATTTTAGAAGGCTATATTTGTTCGTATTCTTAATGAAAAAGAGCATACTTACTTTATTAAGAGAAATAGTAAAGAAAAGTACACGTTTTCTGGTTAGCAACACTTTTTTACCCACATTTTAAAAATCGCAAAGAAAAGTAATGTATTAATCAATGCTTTTTCATGACACGCGCAGCATAAATTCGACTTTCGCTTAATAATTAATATTATTAATTAAGCCAATTATTGTTTTTAGTTTGGTATATTTTTATTTATGAGTTAACTTGGCCCGCTCAAGGATTTATAAAAAGTTTATTAAAAATGACTAAATATTAACTGTTTTTCTCTCTCAAAAGGCAGCGAAATTCGAATTTTCGTTTTGTCATAAAAAATAGTGTACATATTTCGTAGTGAAAGGCGGCGATTTCTAAATGGTGTGTTCTACAGAAATCGCCGCCTTTCGCCATATGCAATACTATATGCAATGCACTATCCCATTAAGAATATGACAGCGTGGTTAATGGGTGTGCTCCAATTTTTATATCTTGTGAAAATTTGATATTTCCATTAAATAGAAATCTATCAATTTTCTTTTCTTATAGAATAATTAACTACTGTTATGTGAATGTTGTATAATTTCTAAAAAAGTTTTGAAGATTTTGAAAATAGAAATTTAAAAAAAAAAAATTTTTTTAATTCTTGGAGGTTTGTAAGATTCAAAAATTTAAAAATTGTTTAAAAGTTAAAAAAAAAATAATTTTGATTGGTAGAAATTTAATAATTAAATGGGCGTAGCCAGAATTTTTCGCAAGGGGGAAAAAAGAAAAGAATTCACCGTGAAAAACAACATTTTTTTTTGTATGGAAGTGACTACTGGCACGCCGCATCGTGTCATAACTATTTATGAAACTATTGGCAGTCTGGGTTTATTTATTGAACAAAACTTATTATAAGTAGCTAAGACGGGCTTGGTTAAAGTCTTGCGTGCTAAGGAACTAACCAAGCTTGCATAAGCTACTTGTAATACCTTAATAATAAGTTTTGTTTAAACTAAATGCGCTGGTCTGGTAAATAGAACTAGGTATACTATTTATAAAACTATAACACAGTACGACCATGAAAAATTTCTAAAGATTTTGAAAATAGACTTAAAAAAATGATACCCCTGTCTCGGCGTTTTTTCAGATTAATTTTTTTTTAAGTGCGATCCAATAAAATTTTATCCACGATATTCGGCACATAATATAACAGATTCGATAACATGTTAACAGCTAGACACTATATTTTTATGAAAAAATTATTCCCTGAATAAATGGACAACCATTAAGATTATTTATTTATTTTAAAATTATTTTAATTATATACAGGGTGCTGAACATTTACGAAATAAGGGTGTTTCACGTTTTTGGTCCATGAGAGTTTCTTAGGAACAAAGTTAACGTCACTTCCGGTCAACCGGAAGTTGCATTTTGTTCAAAATATTTAAAAAAATAGACTTAATGGATTATAAACGCTTTTAAATTTAAAATCTATATTTTTTCCGTTTTCCAGAAATTTCCAATGGACCACGAATGTGAAACACTCTGTATATCAAGTGGTGTTTTTAGGTTGTGATGCCACTATAAATTCGAAAGCAATGTATAATCGTCAAACTAAAAGATCAAGATTTGTTTCCAACATATATTTAATATAAGATAAATACAAATCTGTTCTTTTATTTAAAAAAAAATCAAAAACTAAAACCAGAAATATTTTTTTACTTAAAAAAAAAATAAAATTGTTTTTTCTTTAAGTATATTTTTTGTATTATGTAAAAACATAAAATATTTGAAAAAAAAAATGATTTATAACAAAATAGAGAATTAAAAATCTGTTTAGGTTAAAACAAAAAAATTTAATATTTCAATTTAAAAAACCCACTTTATTTTGTTCGTTTTGTCTAAAATGCTTTTCTAAATTTTAACCGCAACTAGAGATGCGACCTGAAAAAAAACGGTGCGTTTTTTTTGTTTTTTTTCAGGTTTTTTTTCATTTTTTTTCAAATGTTTTTTTTCACATTTTAGGTTTTTTTCAAGATTAGTCCCATTTGCCTAATTTTTTATATTTCCATGGACTAAAATTGGCCACTAAATGACAATTATTAAATGTAAATACAGTCTCGCGTTATGCACTCGCCACAACCACCGATTTGACCAATAAGGGCCGCGCTTGTTTTGATTTGGTCCTAAACAAAAGTAACTACATATAATATTTTTGATTCAGCGCTTGATTTTTTAAAAAGCTACCAAAAGCACTATTTTCATGATTTTTCAAATTTATGTAGAGTATACCTACTCTACATATATGGAATTTTTTTTTCAAAAACCAATAGCAAATTCTTGTAGAACATTTCTTCATGAGTGGTCAGAACATTCCGTGGACCAAAAAAGAAATAAAAAACTATAAACTTCAAGCTTCAAATTGCTTTTTTTACGGCTCCAATACGACCATTTTTAACAAATATACAGCTAACCGAAAAATCGCAAAAAAAGATTGTTATCCTTTAATTTTTTGTATTAGTGTAAAAGTTTTACATTGCTATTGGTTTTTAATATGGAAACTACCAAATAATCAGATTTTTTAATCTTGGTCAAAATTTTCAATAATGAAAAAAAAACAAAAAACCGTTTTTTTTTCTAGTTTTTTTATGTTTTATTTTCACATCTGAAAAAAAAAACCGTTTTTTACATCTCTAACCGCAACTAATAAATCCAAAAAAAAAAAAATTTTTTCATTGACAAAAAAAATTTCGTATTCGAAATAAACCCCAAACTACAAGTAATATAGCTATAGCAGTGCATCAATCTTGCCAACAAAATCAAAGAAATCACTTAACTCAACTCGAATCATTGTGACACTTTTATTTTCTTTATCCATTCTTTGTGCGGACCGTCTCTGGCGTCGTATCGGTTTTATTTTTTTTTTCATTCTCTAGTAGTATTCGTCCCAAGCTCCGTGTCCGATGCCGGACGCCGGCCGGACACGCCATTCCCGATACAAAGTTTAAAATTTATGTCGCACACATTACCTCCACTGAAACTCCGATGTGTTTTAGTGCACTTTCTGAAATTGAATTGGTCCCTTTACTTGTCAGGTGTTTATCGCCAAAAAGGAACACAGGAAACCTTAACATAAAACTAAAGTATTCATTAATCCTATTTTACAAAGATATACAGTAGACTGTGTCAAAATAACTTTTTTTTCGATTAAATATATGTAAATTAAATTAAATTAAATGAAACACATCCAAAGCAATTGAATCAAATATAAAATATTATTAAAAATTAAAGGAAATAATTTTTATAACCATTTATGTAGGTGTAGCAAAAATTGACTCTATCCTCCGTGAATCTGTTTTTGCTTTAAATTTTATGCAACATATGGCGCTTTAATCATTTTAAATAAGCAAAAACTTCTGTTTACGATATTATAGATGCATGTGATTCCTGAAGGTCAGTAAGAATTTATATGCAGATGAGAGTGTTGCTGTTTTATAATTCAAAAGTTTAAGTTCATTAATTTGCTATTTAAAAACCTATCCACCGTGAAGTGTAATATCTCAGTAAGTAGATTTTTTTGATAAATATTTTATGTATGTACAATTGTATTTTTTTTAAATATTAGATACAATAACTTATTTCAAATATACAAAGGGATGTTTCAAAAAAACATACGAAATCCTAACCTCCGTGAAGCTATCTTCCGTGAAGCTCTAATACTCAAAATGTATGATTTCTTAAAATTCTTGCATTAGTGCAGAACCACTTATGTTATGTTATTACTAGATCTGGTGGCTTCCCAAAAACCCCATTCTAGACTAACAGTGAAACAACCCACACTTGGGGGACATCTCAATATATTCTAAAAAGTTTCTTCAATATGAAAAAAAAATCTTCCAAAGTTTGAGCTCAATATCTCTAAAATTGAGCTGGCGCAATTAAATAAACTACATGAATAATCTTTTTTTAATTTTGTTCCTTATAGGAAATTTATTTCTCTACAAAATTGTCCCCATGCATTTTTCTCTAAACTCATTAGAAACAAAGTTACACAGCGCTGAATAGGAGGGAAAAAGTATAAATTGAATATTACATAAATACAAACTAAAAAAAAATATTTTAACTAAAAAGTTATGGTAGTTTTTTAAAATACGCATTTTTCTAAAAATAAATAAAGAAAAAGTTGCAAAAAAAACCTCATAAAAGTTTAAATGTTTTCCATTATAAGTATTTATTAACTAATTATGGACTATCACAAAGGCCAAAACACTCAGAAGAAGAAGAAGCATTATGGACAAGTTATTAACTAATATTAGACCAATTAAATGGTATTTTTCCTCCTTTTAAATCACCTGCAAACAGGCATTTGAACATCATAGTAAGGACTAAATATCCTGTGAGTTTCATGTTTCTATCTTGAAGTCAACACATTCTTAGAATAGAGAATTAAACAATAATCATTTTTTAAATTTCAATATGTTTGCTCCTTTTAAAGCCCATGTAAAAGCAAAATGGATGAAAATATCAAAACAAGTTAAATATGCATTTGAACTTCAAGATAAGGACTAAATATCCTGTTAATTTCATATTTCTATATTGAAGTCAACATACTTATAAAATGGATGAAATAATATTATTATATAATAACTTAAACCAAAGGAAATTACAAAATCGTGGGTACTTAAAAAAATCAGATTTAATTTAATAAGATAATTATTACCAAAAAAAGTGATATTTTTATAGAAAAATTATTGCAGAATCGTATAAGAAGAAAAATCAAACAAAATTTATTTTTTTTCATTACAGCGCCATCTATTACAAATATGAAAAAATGTTTTTAGACATAATCTACCTATTTTTAGTCGAATGATCCGAATCTGCAATAAAAAATAGGGTGTTCCATTGGACATTTTAAAGTTACCCCCTGTTCCCCCTATAAGGAAGAGAGTATGAGGACCAATTTTAGTACTGATTGATTTCCCCCCTCGAATCATTTAATTTTTATTTTAAACATTTTTTCGTAAAATGCATACTAACTGAGATATTTCAAAGTTTGACTCACCCTGTATATATAATTATATAATTACAACTACTTATTCAATTAGTTAATATTTGGTCAAAATTAACACATTAATTTTTACTGTGTACACTACACACTGTATTAAATTAACTTTTTATTAACTTGTTAACAAAAGAAAACATTTGTGGTAACTATCATCATCATTATTATTAACAGAAAATATATAAAATTACCAATCTTTAATTATTTTGTATAAATAATATATTTGACCTGATTAAAGTAGTTTACCATGTTTTCCATATTTTTTTGATTTTCCGTAATTAGCTTTGATTTAAATTATTAATAGCACACAAAAACAGGTAATGGTTGCGTTTACAATATAAACATTTTATAGAAAGCAAGTTTATCGATTTGCAAGTAGAAAAAAGTAATTTTTATAATCAAAAGTCGTTTAGTTAAATCGGCATATTTACCGAGTAAACTCTTTACTTATGAATATTGTTTGTATTACAATTATTGTTTGGACATTTTATGAACTAAATCTGACATGGTAAAGAATAATGGTTTTGAAGGCAATTACCACTTAGAACTAAATGTTTTTTTCTACTTCCACCTTAAAATGCCCTTTATCGTACATGTTTCCATGACACTAAGTGACCTTTTAAATACACATTGAAAAGTTGTGGCTTTATGGCGCTTTAGTCACGGGCTGAAGTTAGTTTTAAGTTAGTTGACAGTTGTCAAATGTCAAACAATCGTTAAAATAAAGTGCCTTTCTTGTAAAATAATACTAAATGTGAAAGTTATTTTATTATCTCAATACAAAAATACAAAAGTATTAAATAGTTTCTCAACGCCAATATTTGAAAAGTTTATATGAACATTGTACTGACCTTTTAATTTCGCCGGCAGTAAACTATAACTTAAATTCGGGCACGGACTCCACTGTAAAGTGCTCATAAAACTTTTTCTTTACTTTCACTGTGAAAAACTGTCAATTTTCCAGAAATACATTTCAATTTATAACCTTTATAATTGTATTTATAAAATAAAAAATTTGACATTTGACGGTGACACACAGATTCCCCAATTGTTTCATAGAGGGCGCTCTATACAAATTTTTTATTTAAATAATTTTAAGATAATAATAAGTATTTGTCGTGGAAAAAGTATAGTATGCACCTCGTTTATAAAGTTTTCTATAGGTACACTATTCAACATAATTCCATGAATTTCAAGTTTTAAAACAGTTAAATTTAGATAGTTTGTTTTTTATAAAACCTTTATATAATATATTAAATTGCCAGCAAAAAATTGTTAATAATTTGACTTTTCAACACCTGTGGCACAAAAAAGAATATTTTTCATCATACATTTTTATTATAATTTTTCAGGTTCCTTCTCGCATTATTTGATTTGGGTATGTGTCGTTGCGGTAATCATAAAGTTATGTTGGGCGAAGATTTATCGATATTGAGGACGTCGAGACGGTGTTAATGTGGCGCAGCCAGTTGACGTCGAATGCAAATTTAATTTATCACCGAGCATTAAGCCGTTCCTTACCCGCAAGACTGCAAGCATTTTAAATGAGATTGTTAAAACCGCATCAACATCAACAAGTTGTATAAACAAAATTAACTAAATAAAAGTTTTGACTAGGGTTTTAAAGTGGGGAAAAAAACTTTTTTTCCGAGGCATTGGAAAAATTATCTTTTTTGGGAAAAATTGAATTTATGATTAAAAAATATGGTTTTTTTCACTTTCTTATGATTTTTTCGATTTTTTTTTAAAAGTGGTCGAGACTCGGGTTAAAAATTAATTTAAAAATCTGAAACTTTAGGAGTAACTTCAGAAGAGTAAGAAAATAAAAAAACCATGTTTGATAAAAAAATTATGACTTGCCCCACTTTTTTAGGATTTGTTCCAATTTTTTTAAAAGTGTTCGGGGCTTAGGTTAAAAATTAATTTAAAAATCTGAAACTTTAGGAAAAGCTACAAAAGTGACAAAAGTATAAATAAAATTATTTAATAAAAAATAATAAAAAGTAGGTCGGGGTTTTAATGTCGGAAAATTGGGGAAAACCTGTTTTTTTTTTCAGGCATTGGAAAAATTGTCTTTTTTGGGATTTTTTTTTTTTTTTTTTGGAAAATATACACATTTGAAAAAAAGTTGCAATCAACAATTTAACAATATATTAATTTTAAAAAATTTTCCTTACAGGAAAAAAAAATTAAACTAAACATGAAACAATGAAAAACATTAAATATACTATCGGTGGGGTATTTTTTGCGAAAAGTATTCCATTGACTATTTACCTCGTCTTAATTTACACCAATCACAAACGCGCAATTTTGAATTACAAATGGTTTCTAGGTGGAGAAACTGTATGACAGCACCTGTCAGCAGTTTTTTCGAGTTTACCCGCGGCAAAACTTGACAGCTGTTGTCACCAAAAATTGCAATTTATATTTTAATTGTTAACTGTTACTCATGAAACAGTCTTGTCAAATACCATTGGGCATCTAATTTTTCCTGTGAAAACAATCATCTAATTTTTCCTGTGAAAACAATCGAAAAAACACAAAAATCCTCGTCTTCGACTTGGATTTTTGTTGCCACCAGCACTCATGCTTCTTGTTGAAATATTACTTAGCAACGTGTTTTTTCAATTTTTTCGGAAAAATTAGATACCCTTATGGTATTACTTACGAAATATCCAATTACCAAATAATGAAATTGAAGGGTCAAATAAAAAACAAAGTTTTTTTTTGCGATCCGGTAGAATATTCTTTCTATAAAAATAAAAGCAATTATTATTATAATCATAATATTATGATTATATATAAATTAGGGTGGCCCAAAAAAAAAGAATATTTTTTTTTTACTCGTCTCTTGTAAAAATATGTAAAAAATTTAAGGGGTCGCTCAAGATTTTTTAAAATTTTCAAAATCGTCAAAAATTAAATTTTTGTTTTATTTTAATTTTTTTTTTCGTCTCGATATTATTTTTTTGGTTGAAAATAATAAAAATTCTGTAAATTTCAAATCAATATTTTGATTTCTAAAGGTCGCTAAAAGTTCTTTGATATTTATATTCAGAGGTCGCTCAAAAACATTCAAAATACTCTACTTTGAAAGTTAAAAAAATCTTGAGCGACCTTTAGAAATCAAAATATCGATTTGAAATTTTCAGAATCATTATTATTTTTAAATATAATTAATTAAAAATAATATCGCAACGAGAAAAAAAATTAAAATAAAAAAAATCGAATTTTTGACGATTTTGGAAATTTTTAAAAATCTTGAGCGACCCCTAAAAATTGTTTAATGGAGCTGATCTTTTGACAGGGCTCTTAAAACATGACAAACCAACATATTTTCACAAGAGACAAGAGAAAAAAAATATTCTTATTTTTTTGGGCCACCCTAATATAAATATATATTTAGCGCCAAAAATTCACTTTTTTCTTGATATAGGAGTATCCGTAAAAAATTTGAAAATTTTCAGAAAAATTAAGTTTTGCCTAACACCTCTTAATAAAATAAAAAAAAATGGAAAAGTAAATTTTCCTTCTTTTCTTTCGGAAATTTTAAAACCCTACTTTTGACACAAACCCAAATATCCTACACATGATTTAAAAAAATGGCGAATGCGCCGGAATCAAACATTAAAGCTCTTCACGCGATCATCCGCTGCAAAATTCTCCACAGTTCGCTTCGGCGGCCGCACATGTTTATGTTCGGTTTGCCGCCAGTCGAAATTCAAATGGCTCTCAATTACAGGGCTACCGAGATCTCCTCATCGATGAAGTAGGCGGTGCAGAGCGCACCACCGTTCGAACGTTGTGCCAAATTGTTTTATTAAACTGTGCCCAAGTCTCTCATGGCACGATATGCCTTGCGAGGCACAAGAAAATGTATGCAAAGAAAATTGCTGGGTACAACAGGTTTATTTTGAAAGGTGGAAACGCTCTTTTAAACCTTTTCAAAAATAGCATGCAAGTTTTTATTTATTGTTTTAAGATTTTATCTTGAACTATAAACTTTTTGAGTAAATATTTATAGGATTTTTTTAGGACCGGAACCAAGACAAGGTTAATGTTAAAAATGTCTCTGGAAACTATCACAATTTTCAGACCTTGTGATATTTTATTTGTTATCATGTAACTAAGAATTTAAGAACAAAATACAAAAAATTCCAAGAATATATTTTTAAATTTAATTTTTATAAGAAATATTTTTTATTTATTCAGTGATTATATTTATATATTGGAAAAACGTTTTATGTAGATAAAAAATTATTAAATTTTCTTAAAAATACATTGATCGTTTTTTTAGAATAAGTTTTAATTTAACTTTTAAATGCATACATTTGTTTACTTTATTAAAAATGAATCCAAGGTAACATTTTAATTTGGATGTATTTATTTGACATTCCATTTTCCATTTAAGTTGTAAAAACTTATTTTTGTTAAGTCTTTCAAAAGTATTTTTTAAACAATAATTAAAACTTATCATAGCCTAAAACCAGTTTATTTCAATTAAAACAATTCTTGAAAACAAACTTTTTACTCAAGCAAAACACAAAATAATAAATGCAATGCAACTAATGCAACTAAACGTTTTTGATATTCTGGGTGTTCTTTACTCAACTTGTAACGAACCCAAAAAGCTTTTCAGTCTGCGTGGGCAGCTTCAAATGCCTGATCAGAATAACTTTCTAATTCATTTCCTTAATTTTGGGGGTTATTGTAATTTGTAAATCAACAAAATCCATTGCAAAATATATTTCTTATATACATATTATTTATAAATATAATGTATTTTATTTAATAAAAGTAAATGGGTTTGACCTACACTTTTATTGTGTTTTGATCTTTCATAATTAAGTAGATATTACAGCTCAGGTTCCAGATTTTTAACCGCAATTAATTATTTTTTACAAGTCTAAAACCTATCCTCCGTGACTGTTACTCTTTCTAGGTTAACCTATATGTTTTCAAATATCTGAGGTAGTAAAAGCATACTAAACATATCAGTTTACTAAGTAAATTAAACACATCCAAAGCAATCAAATCAAATATAAAATATTATTTAAAAATTAAAAGAAATCATTTTTATAACCATTTATGTAGGTGTTACAAAAATTGATTCTATCCTCCGTGAATCAGTTTTTGCTTTAAATTTTATGCAACGGAAGGCGCTTTAATCATTTTAAATAAGCAAAAACCCCTGTTTACGACACGTGATTCCTGAAGGTCAGTTAGAATTTACATGCAGATGAGAGTGTTGCTGTTTTATAATTCAAAAGTTTATGTACCCCATTCTAGACTAACAGTGAAACAACCAAAAATAAAATATAATCATTTTACTATAATATTTATTTTAACATTTTTAAAAATCTTTGCACCTTTATCAGCCAATGTATTTTCGGCAATAGGCGCAAAACGTAATAATATTTTTGTGGTGGCGCAGTAAATTACCAATAACGCGGAGTCGCGAGTTAGTTAAACGCAGTGTTATGTGCAGCGTATATAAAAACGAGGGTGGCAACCCATAAATATAAATTCGCTCGGCGTTTGTTTTCGAACAATAAAAAATTGTTCAAACCGAAAACGTAATTATTTCCACGCGTATACGCTTTTAAAGTCCAAATTATTGCGCTGCTTTCTAACCGTTCTTTTACAATGAATTTCATTTATATTTGTGTGTTTGTTGTGTTGTGTTGTGAACATAAATATATTTTTACGCTTGTCTGGGTTTGTAATATTACCACGGACAACTGAAAACAACGGAATAAGGAATTATTTCTATTGACAACGTTTATGTTTTAATAATCATAAACATTGTAATGGAGTAATTTTATATGAAAACGTCCAATCAGCGTGCTGCATGGTTTTAGATTTGATACACAGAGAAAAAGCTTTCATATTGTACATGGGTTAAACATTGAGTACTGTATTTGCAATACCTGAATTACAGCTACACAGTAAAAAAATCAACTCTAAGCAACATTAATTAGAGTTCACACAGGTCCACACTAAATAGTGTTGTTTTATAACACTACAATTAGAGTTAATTTTAGTGTACTTTACTCCAAGTAAGCAAGTATGATTTAACACTATAGCACTGAGGATAAAGTAATTTTACACTGTATTACAAAGTGTTAATTTATCTAAAATCGTGTACTCCTACACTTCCTGGGTAAAATCCCACTTTTGTTCAGTGTAAATTAACACTACTTTGGAAAAGTTCTAATTTTAGAAAAATACTTTTACTCTTAGTGCAAACTTCTAGTGTAAATTAACACTATTATTTCAGTAAAACCTATTGGTGGTAGTGAATAAAACGAAAAGGTAAATAAAGATTTTTATTTGGAACCAAAATCTATGACAATTATAAAAATAGGTGCCTTTTAAAATATAATTTTATATTTGAGTCGTTTAAGTCGCTTAAGCAAAATGGTTCCTTAAAACGTAAAAGTTTTAGATCAATGCAATGTTTTACTGGCTGTCAACTTGTAAGCAATGAATTATCTTGAGAATTCATCAGTAATCCATTTTTCTGTTATAAAAAATGGGTGATCCCATTGGTAGAGAGGCGTTAGGCGGCTGTATGTCGAGGATTTACCACACGTGTACAAATTTTTCATAATATTAATAAAAATGTAGGTATAGGTTAATATAACAACCATTATGCTTGAAAATAAAAAGTAAATTAAGTGTGTATGTATTTATATTATTAAATTTACAAGTACTGCCGTAAATTATTGATCTATAATATAGGTCGGGTCCATACCCGACCTATATTATAGATCAATAATTTACGGCAGTACATCCTTTTAACATATTGGTTGAGTATTAAGGCTTAAAGAAAAAGGAAGTATAATACTTACCAAAAAATAAGAATGTCCTCTTATGGATTCACCGTAATTAAAATCTAACTAAACAAAAATGCCACACTTCCACAACGCGGTATCTCCGGATATGCACTGCGTAGGTAGATAGGTACCAACCAAACATTTTAAAACGCATTTCGGTTATTACCAGTTTTTTCAGTCTATTTTGCCACTATTGGTGTAATTTAACTTTAATACAATGTGCACTAGTAGTGTAAAGAAAAAAAAACTCTTAGTAACGTCAAAACAGACAAAGAAATTGGCATGCACTGTAGTGTACATTTTGTCACTATTTAACACATTAAGGGGTAATAAAGACTCGCATTAAGTTTTTCTACCCTTTTGATTTATTTTAATAATAAATGGTGTGAATGTACCAATGAATAATGTTCATATTCTTTAAATGTGTTTAATAAAGTTAATAAGCACTAAATGCTATCTAGTGTATTTTGTAGTGTAACTTTTACACTTACATATCAACTCTAATATTTTTGTGATATTCTATTTATTTATGATATAACTAAGAATTTAAAAGCAAAAAAAACACGGTTTGTTTTATTTTAATTGGTTTTTATTAACAATCCACAAACGCAATATTACATTTATTTTGGGATTATATATTATAACATTTGTGGTCCATTGGAAGTTTCTGAAGAACGGAAAAAATAAGTTTTGAAATTTTAAAAGCGTTTATAATCCATTTAGGTATATTGTTCTAAACTATTTTGAACAAAATGCCACTTTCGATTTAACCGCGAGTGACATCAAATTTATAACACCCCAAAATTTTTACATTTTTAAATTCTTAAAGAACGTTATTTTTTGGATTTTTTAATAATATAGTAAAAAAAATACTTTGCACTTTAAGTCGTTTTGAGCAAAAAGTCTTAGATTAAAATTATTCACCATTAATATTTTCTCCATACTTTGCTTCTCAAAATATTCACGTGGTTTAAACAAGTTAATTAACAAGATGACAATAAGAAAAATAGCGTACCTATAAAGAAATATATATTTTAAAAGTGCCTGAGGGAGAGAGAAATATTAAAAGAAGGAAAAAAGCCGGTAGCAGTTCTTTAAAAAGTTACCAAAAAGGTATCGATAGACTTCATAAACTCCCCAAATAAGCTCATTAAGGGGTATATAAGAGTGATATAAATATTGAGTCCCAAAAAATGAGTCACACTGTAGAAAGTTTTGCGATTTTTTGTTTACACCTGTTTGCAAATAAAGATACTTTTTGCTGTCCTGTACGAGTTTGAATGGTTTTAAAAAGAAATAAAAAAAAAGTAGCGGACTGGTCATTTCAGCTGAATGGCCTCGAAAGGTATTTCTTCAAAGGCCCTTTGTTATTGGAAAAATCTAATAAATTTTAAGATAAACAACATTTCATTCAAAGCCCAAATATTTGCTTAGAAAAGTGCATTATGGAAAAGTTTAAAATAAAATGATAATAGGGAAAACTTACTTTGGTATTATTTTTACAATAGTGTGTGCACAATGTAACAGTGTTGCACAAAACGTCATTCACAATGCTGTACACAAGAGTTCAGCGAAAAATAACCTTTATGAAGGATTCAGGTCGCTCATTACAACTGCACAAGTAATATTACTTTTGCTATAAAATAAAAAGTAGCTCACTTAAAAGAAACACATAAACTTTTCTCACTGGCAACTTTAAAAGCGTGTGATATTTCAAAGGAAATCTTTAGTCACAATTCGTGATATTTTATGAACAAAACATCATACTTGCTATGATTTATTAAGTTTTTTAAGATAACTACTAATGTATACAGGGTATTTTTACAGAGTCAGAGTTCCTGAAGTGGTCCCGCAACTTTTCATATAATCATGAAAATCAACAAAAAATTAAATTATTTTTACATATAAATATATCGACGATATTTATTCAGAAAATTGATTAAATGTAGATTCAATACCACAAAAATTAAAGTTTGTTGGGTATATTAACTATTTTGGATATGATGACATAGATATAATTCTGTTTAACTTCCAAAATTGTGTTTGCACAATTATTAAATCACTCGATGTATCTTGGGAGTTTTACCGAAAAACTTAAATTATCTGTGATGATCACTGTGTCTAAAACAGGAGACCAACAAAATATTAAAAACTTTAAACCAATTTCACTTTATAGCTTCATATCAAAAATATTGGAAAAACATTTGACTACCTATTAGAAGTTTGATTTTTTTTTCGTGAAGCTGACATTTTTACAAAAAAAAACCAGCTAATGTTGATAAAAATAAATGGAAAAATGGCGAAGTTATGAATTTTTTAGTAGAAGACCAAAACTCAGCTTTTTGACGATTTTTATTTCATTTTTTTTCTTTTATTTTGTAATATGTTTATTATTTAATAAAAACCTAAATAAAGTGGATGATTGGAATTTTTCGAGTTTTTTACGTACTTTTTTCACCGAAAACATTAGTCAAAATTTAAATTTGAAATGACTCCGGAAACGTGAATTCTTTTGTTTCTTGTGTTGGTATAGTGACATTTTATTGCTATTTTTTTGATATTTCAACGAGGTATTTTTATCATCGTTTTATTTAGTTAATAAAATGTGTAAAATGAGTAAAAGAAGTAGAGAGTTCGAGTGCGTAAATAACCCGGACAATCTGGGCGACGTAAGTGATGAGCACGGAGAACGTTTTCACCAGCAAATGAAGGCTATGGAGCGGCTGTATCACTTTGGGATAGCCTTTAGTTCTTTCAGCGATGCGCTTTTAATGTCATCTATGCTTGCAAAACGACGGGCCTTTAAGGTTCTCTTTATTTTTGGGAATAGGAAAAAATCAGACAGAGGCATGTCTGGCGAATATGAAGGCTGGGGCATCATTACAGTATTGTTTTTGGTCAAAAATTTTGTTCAAAATTTAACAATTTTAGAACAAATTTTGCTGCCACGCGTTTCATACCCAAAACATTCGAAAAAATTTCATGGGATAAGCCAATCGATATACCAACATATCAGCGACTTCTCTGATGGTTTATAACCATTTCTTCCACTTTTTCCATGTTTTTATCGGTTGTTAATGTGCTTGTGCGTTTGGGGCGTTCGTCATCTTCAACGTCTTCACGGCCATCTTGGAAACTCTTATACCACTTGTAAACTCTTGTTTTACTTATAGCAGACTCACTATAGGCCTTTGTTAACATTTCACAGAATTTATTTTATTTTTTAAGCAAAATTGGATACAAATTATTTGATCCATTTCTTTTAACGAACGAAAATTGCCGAGCTCATAAAACACGTCTAACCTTAGCGGCTGCCACAGACAAAGTAAACAATGAAAACAGCTAAAGGGCTAAATTACCTTTGATTTAAGTGCTTGTTTCAATTAGAACTCTAAAACGTCAAAACACCTGAACACCTGAAAATTCATATCTCGAAAACGCTTCCATGAAAAAAAATGTGTGTGAGCCAAGAAAATCATAGTGAGACATGGTGAGCAAAATGGCTGTAAACTAGTGTTATTACTACAACTAGAATAATTTTCATAAATAACGAACATTTTTGATCTTACAACCACTTGAGTTTCAAAAATGATGAATTTACCCGAACAATTGCTACAATTCGTTATAAATAAGAGTAAATGCATTCCTTTTTTGATAAACAACACTTTCCTCTCCTAAAACAAAATTCGTGTAGATCTTCCATCGAAAGTTTTTGTTTTGACAGCAGGCAAGAAACGTGCACGCGGTAATCTCGTTACCTGCGACAATTGCAAGGCAAGTTTTAGTTTTACCGAACGCGGAAAATAGAGCAAAGAGGCGGGCGCGTCCGTCGTTTGTCGCAATTAAATTGACACTGTAAATTTCGCCTCGTACTTCAGATAGACGGGGCAAACAAGTGAAGGAGAGCTCTCCGGTCCGGCCCCGGGGGAAATCTTACATTGTCCCCGGCGACGGCTCTACAAAACCTTTACTCGATTACGTTCTTGGATTTTTTATTCGGCATGCTTACTAGCGACGTGCAGCGCGATATTCGCCGTCTTAAATTCATATTTGTTCTCCCCGATAGAGAGCGCTTTTCGTGCAGGATTTTGTTTATTATTTGAAAAGTCCAACCCGCTGGGAACCTAACTCACGTCTGGTCCAGTTAACTTAAACCAAATAGGAGCTGTTTACTGACTTTGGAAGTATGAATTTTAATAAATTTTCTTTAGCTTTGTAGAGGTATTCTTTCTATGCGTTTCATAGATGATTAATTAAAACATTTTTTATTTGGTTTACAATACAGCGACTAAGTAAATATATATATATATGTATATGAGCGCGTTAAAATTCCCCTCCCCTGTTAACTTTTGAACCAAACAAAATATCGATGTCGGACAAAAACCAGGGTAAACAATATTGTGTTTACTACTTTTTTACGTCAGTATGAATTTTTTTTGCCGAACAAGTGCCAAGAGGGCAGTATCAACTTGAAAATTTCAAATGGAAAGGGTGTGCTTGTGATACCTCATTTGAAATTCTCTATTTAACACTTTTTTGTTTTTAAAATCCGTTTACCCATAGCTTAGTTATTAAGCGTTTTTGTCGCTTCTACTCACATTTTCGCAGAGTGCGAATTATTGCAAACCAGTGCAATAATTATGCGTTTTTTGCCAACTTTTTTGTTTTAAATACCCATACCAATATCCTGTTTTTAAGAAGATACAAAAAAGTTTTTGAATTGTTCGATTCGAGTTCCGAATCGAATATTAATATTCGATTCGAGACGAATAATTCGTAAGTTCGATTTATTCGCACACCCCTAATTTAAAATCTGTATAACTTTAACATAAGTAAATATGTTAAATTTATTTATATTTTATTTATTTTACACAAAAAAGTGTTACTTTAACATATAACATTCTATTGATTTTACACAAATAGTATGTCTTCATTTAATTATTGTAATTTGTTATTTTATCAAAATTTTTTAATTAATATTTACATTATTAATTTTTTATTTTTATTTATTTTAATAAAATATTTAAATTAATATAAGAATATTGGGTATTGGGCAAAAAAATTTAAAAATAAAACATGTAAGTATGTAATAATAATGATTTATTATACTGCAACATAATTATTTAAACTATATTAAGTTATTTAAACTATATTGAAGTTAACATAATTTTCTCGTAAGATTAACTGTATTATTATACTACAATGTACAAAAAAATATTATTTAACATTCTTATTTGTGTAGGTGTTAGTTAAATCTTTTGAAATTTTAAGATTTTAATTATTATAATTTTTGTCACGGAACATATATCATTTATGTTATAAACATATATCATTTATGTTATAAACACTAGAAAGTTTATGTAAATTTTTACATTTTTTATTTAACACGCATTACTTTTAACACAAATTTTATAAATTTTTAACTGTGTGATTATACTCAAAGTCGAAAATTTACATTTATTCCCGATATCATATAAAAATTTAATTAAAATGAAAAAATGCAAAAGTCAGTTTTTCTAAAAATTTCAATTTAAAAAAACGTATTTTTTTCGCCGGCTCAATTTTTCCGGAAATTTTAAAACTCTAGCCACAACTAAAACAATTTTGATCGGATTTATTTGGAATTTAGGTAGGTTAAAGTGGACTTTTATTCATATTTGAACAAAGTTGTTATTATGTTGCCACATCTTGAATTTTACGAAATAACGGAAATCACCTTAAAACCACGTTTATTTCTACTATAGTACATACCGCCGACGGTGGACTAGTGGTTAGTGCTGCTGACTACAAGCCGAGAGGTCGTGGGTTCGAATCCCACCAGGGGTATGGCTGTTTATTTGTGTTTGTCCTATTGTGTAATATTCCTTCGGAGGTTACTTTAAGCCCGTGGTCCGTTCCTACCCCTAACCCGCTCAAGCCATTCAGTTGGCTTCTGGGACTTCTTAAGCCGGGAATACATCTGAGAAACGTTGCCATTCGTTCGCGTTCGTTTGCATTCGTTCGCATTCGTTTGTCAAGTGTGGATGATCATTTGTGGTCATTCGCAACGAATGAATTTTGGTGCGAACGGCCAGCACAGCAAACGAACGTTTTCCATCGTCTGTCGGTAAAAAAGAAAAGATCAAAGGGAAATCCGAGTTGCGAATGTCTGCGAACGTTGTTACTTCGCTACAATACAGGGAGGAAAGTTGATTTTGTTTCCGTACATGAAGGATAAAAATGATTGAGA
This sequence comes from Brassicogethes aeneus, assembly GCA_921294245.1. Taxonomy (NCBI): domain Eukaryota; kingdom Metazoa; phylum Arthropoda; class Insecta; order Coleoptera; family Nitidulidae; genus Brassicogethes; species Brassicogethes aeneus. Next base: position 3,664,592 of record OV121132.1, on the reverse strand, counting down.
ATCATTTAATAGTGGCCTGTACCTCGTATATACTTAATTATCCATAAAATCATTAAACGACGAAAAGAAAAACAGAAGAGGAAAAAGAGACTTTGGATGAATGATTTATATTTGAATAGAACAAGATATGATGGTATGAACTTACTAGCCGATTTAAATCCTACGTTTTTTTTAAACTTGACTAGAATGTCTCGAGAAAATTTTAGCTTCCTTCTGGAAATGGTTAAACCAGAAATTGTTAAACGGAATACAAACTTCAGAGAAGCAATACTGGTATTGGTGGTCACCAGAAGTCAGACTTGCTATTTGTTTACGATTTCTAGCATGCAATTCGCAAATGTGTCAGTCTACCAAGCAACGTTGCTGCGAATGCCTACGAACGAGCGCAAACGAGCAGCAATGTTGGCAATAACAGCGAATGCGAACGAATGGCAACGTTTCTCAGATGTATTCCCGGCTTTAGGAAGTAAGGGTGGAACTAAAAGAGCACTTTTGTATATAAACTTTTGTATATACATATGATCTTGAAACACAATTTTTAGGTCCCTTAAAGCACTTTTTGCAAAATATTTTATTATCCATGTTTTTAATATTTTTAACAGTTTTAAGTAGATCCAACATAAGCAGGATTCTATCCCATTCAGTTTGATAACGTTTTTGCAGATTGCACTAACGAGGCGCACAAAGGAAAGCGTGACGTCATTAAAATTAAATTCAAAATGTACATTTAACGCTGAAAACTGATCCTACTAAGTAAACATTCCTTAAACGTCATTAGGCCCTTTATGGCGAGAAGCGCCTTAATACGACAGGATCTTTTAAGGTTCTCCATTCAGCGTCGCGACGCGTCGATGTGATGTTTTCCGTCCTCTGTGAGACGAGAAACTTTACAATCAAATTCACTTTTGTTTTCCGCTTCTCTTGGAAGACTTTTTCCTGTTTCGAGAGGTGTGTTCCCTTTGAACTTCCCGTCAAATTTCTAATGCCTTTAAACTTTTCATTAGCAAAGTTCTTCTGTAAGTTAAGGTTTCTTTTGCTATTATAACGACTTTATTTTATTGCATCTAGAAAGAGATTTTACGTGTACCCGGACAATTTTTTAATAATGGCGGGGTACTTCATTGTGTCAACTTCGTTCAAGTTTCGCAATAGTGTAGCAGTGAGATTAATAAAGTTTGTGGGACTTAAATTTTCAAATTATTTAGTTCACTCCTATATCGTTTAGATTTTTAACATTATATTGCTATAGGAAATCATAATTAACTACCGTAAACAACCCAATAAATATATTTGTTTTTATAGTGGTTTCCATAAATGTTATATCATCCAAATTATAAAACCTAAATTTCTTAATATGGTTACATAAATATTTACATCACTCTTATATACCCCTTAAATAGCTTATTTTGGGAGTTTATGAAGGTTATCGGTACCTGTTTTAGTAACACTGTAAAAACCAAGTTTTATAACTTCTTTTAATATTTCTTTCTTCCTCAGGCACATCTAAAATATATATTTCTTCATAGGTACGCTATCTTTCTCATTGTCATCTTATTCATTAACTTGTTTAAACGATGTGAATATTTTGAGCCAAGTATACTTATATGGCGAAAATATTAATGGTATATAATTTAAATCTAAGATTTTAACTCAATACGAGACTTAAAGTGCAAAGTAATTATATTTGTAAATATGTACACAATACTTCGAAAAACAGCAGGAGACGTCAAAATACCAAAATATAAATATTTTTTATAAAAAAATATATGAAAATATTTTTTTCGCTTACATTAAAGTAGCAACTTTTGACCTCATTTTGTTTATATAGTTTTCGGAGAAAATTAAACAGTATTTTGTTATGAGAACATAGATAATATAATAAATATACTGTTCCAGACCGGGCCAGTCACTTTTTAAAACAGTTTCTGAAATATCTGTGTTTTCTAAATTTGAATTGCAAGGGAACTATTTAAATACATAATTTATTGAACAATACTTTGATAATATTATACATTAAATATCTTAAAATCAAATAATACCACACATCAGTGGCGGCTGGTGGATTTTGGGTATACCGATATCTCAATTATTAGATATGGGACCCACACCAAATTTATATGAGTTTATAATGGCATTAAATAAACAAGCAGAATCTAAATTGAAGTTTGCGAAAAAAAGATAACCGAAACATCGAACATGGAACTGACGACACGGTACTGATGAATGGGATACAAATTTGAGATTATAATTCTGAATTAAGTATTTTACTGATATTTTTTATTAGTGAATGCTACTTATCAACAAATCACATATAGCCTTATATAAATTACAATGAAATATATATACGTAAGAAAATAACTACTCACCACAGTACTGAAATTTTGACTGGAACTATACGTGCATTCACCACAACTTCACCGCTTGCATTGTATTCAAGATGACTGTCGTGCAAAGGTAATTTTTTTACCAACACTTGTGTTAAAACGAGGACTTGACGTTTAAACGCAGGAATTTTGAATTTTAACATTGGACACAGAACTGACGGGTAAAAGTGAGTACAAAGATTATCATTTTTTTAAAAATTGGTATTATTCAAATTTATGATAAAATATGAAAAATACATTATCTAATGTTTTATAGTTTGTAGTGAAATTGAAAAATTTAAGATAAATTGAATATATTTTAAAATAAAATCACTCAAATATTTGATTCAGGAGTTGTGACACGCCAAAGTACTGATGTTTTGAAAAAAACCTGTATCTTTTGTAATATACTAAAATATTTACAAAAAATATTAAAATATTAAAATACCTACTCAACTTTTGTAGAATCACCCTTATTTTAATAATATTATATTATATACTTATATTTTCTATGCTAAATATTTTCTTTTCAACCAATTTTTAATTAAAATATTTATATACCTAGAGTTTACAGTAGCCTTATATGACCATTATAAAACTAGTAAACTAAATGGCGATTTTATAAAACCTAGTTAAACTCTTATGTAATTTGAAAACTCTTATAAAACCTTTATATAATTAATCGTCACCATAAGTAGTACCAATTGTTTATTGGAATTAGAACCAGAGGCGTAGCAAAGATTTCGATTATGGGGGTGTGTTTTTCATAAAATTGCGAAAACATCTTACACTATCTAAAACGTCTTTAGAACTGTCTAAAAGTGCCCTAAAACCGTCTTAAAATTAAACAATAACTTAAATAGATATTATTTAAGCTTACTGTTGTAGACAAAGTAAATATATCATTGGCGCAACCTTTAAATGACAGTTAAAGTAGAATGCAAGCCAAAACAAGCCTGTGGCGGTCGTAAATCAACATGTCAAATAGTTGGTAAATACTTAACCGGTGCTAAAACGTTCGAACGTATACGGGTCGAGCGGCGAAAACGTTTTCGAGAGTTCAGTTCATAATTGGTCGAATGCGTTCGGGCGTTCGCGATGGGATGCGGCAGCCGCAGCCGCGGACCGTGCTTATTCCCTTATTTATTGCCTCTATAAAGAAGGCATTTAATGTTCTGTATATTGCAAAAATGCCCCATCGCTCATGGCGTGTGATGATAAACGTAAAATGGGTCAACACGCGTTACAAAGTAACCGTTGTCCTAAATGCTTCATCAGATTTTATTTTTTTTATTAGGTATTTAATAATAATAATAATAATAATAATTTATTTACTAGTCACGCAAAAATAAGTAAAAATAATGACACTTAATATTAAATACTATAACTTATACAAGAATAAAATTTAATGATAAAATTAAAAAGAATCCTTAAAAAATTCTTCAACAGAATAGTACATTTTATTTAAAAAAATAGTGTGTAATTTTTTCTTTAAAATATTAATATTTTTACAAGATAAAATAACATTTGACACATGATTATGACATTTTATTCCCTGATAAGCAAAGGCTTGAGAGACTGACAATCTGGAATATGGCAAATATAGGTTTTTATTACCTCTTGTACCATAACTATGCATATCATTTTGTATAAATAAACCTTTATTTTCTTCAATGTATATAATTAAATTGTAAATAAATAAACACGAATATGATGGACTTTTACTATCTAGACATCTGTTTTTTTGTAATAAAAATACTCTTTCAAAGTGAGCTGAAACACCCAAAAAATAATACCATATGACAATATAGATTGAATTACGCCAAATACATTAATCTCAATACAGGAAAGGACACTGTGACTCTAAGAAAAAACATCAGGAGCTTAATCTCTTACATAAAGAATTTTGGGTCCAATGTTATCCCGAAGAATTTTACTGTATCGCAGGCTGGAATTGATGAACTTTTAATGTTTATGTATAGGCTAGAATTAAGCCTTGCATTTTTTGGAAAAAATTGCATAAATTTTGTTTTATTAACATTTAAAAGTAATCCATTTTGTTGACACCATTTACTAAACTGATTTGACACCAAGGAAGAGTTTGTGGAAAGATTGTTCACTTCTTTATCCATAAGCAAAACATTTGTATCATCAGCATACAATACAAATTTAGCATGTTCATTAAATAAGACAGATATGTCATTAATAAACATAACAAAAAACAAAGGCCCCAGAATTGACCCCTGTGGAACCCCAAGTAAGACTTTTTCACACCTTGATTGTGCATTTTTTTTAAAAACGATCTGTCGGATAAATAAGAGGTGGACCCCGTACACCTACGGATTCAAGTTTTTTGAGCAAAAGTTTATGATTAACCATGTCAAATGCTCGACTTAGGTCAAAAAATAAGCCCACCATTTGCTGCTTATTATTGAGACCTTCATATATAAAATTAAGGGCATCAGCTATAGCGGTATGTGTGGATTAAAAGAACTAATAAACATAATTGTAATTTATTTTAGGAGTTTTATAAAAAAATCCCCGATTAAAACAAGATTATGAAAAGTTTTAGAAATATTCTAATATTAAGAAACATTTTTTGTTTTAAAAAGTTGCATGTTCAATCCAAATATTAAATATTCTTGAAGGAAATCTTAGTTGGTTTCTTGGTACAATTGTTAATTTTTTTTTTATCAAGAATAGGATATTCTTATTTTTTTTATTTGTTTAATTTTTTTATATTGGGAATTAGATATTCTTAAATTTTTTTATTCGTTTTAATAAACAGTATTTTCTTTTGCCAAGAATAAGTATTTTTGAAATTGTGTAGGAGTGGAGATGCCGACACGTCCTCTGAAATTTTATGCCTATCATGCAGTGTTTCTTTCTCTTTGTGAGGGAGAGGGCGTATTTCATTAACAAAATGTGTGGTCAGCATCAAAGATTAAGGATGCCTTGAAATTATTTTATTCATAAATAAATAGGCTTTGCAGTGATAACCAAAATATCTAATGTGTTTAATACTCTAATTTGTATGGCTCTATAATTTTATAATTTATTTTATGACATTTAAAAAGATTTTGTTACACACTTTGAGGTATAACATTAATTTTGATTCATAAAGGGTGTAGTTCATTGGAAATAGCCCTAAACGATTTTATAAAATTGGTAATTGATTTTCTACAATATATGCTTAAAATATTACAAATTATTTAAAATGAAAAATATGTCGATAATAATGATCAAGTTCCCTACGTTAATTTATAATAATTTATACATTTTAGACTCTTCTTGTATTAAAAACAAAATAAATGTTTGTTCAACGTTTGTTTTTTTATTTTCTAACCTAAATTTTTTTGCTTACTGCACCACCTAGAAACGATACAACGTATACTTTGGCCCTTCAGTAAGTTTGGCTCAATTTTGAATAATCCGTAAGTATTTAAATATAGAGTTTTGTTTAAGATTAGACAACAATCCTTAAAAAATTACAGGATATTTAAAATTACTCTAGTCCCCTTCAAGTGTTTAGACGTATTTTTATTTTAAATTTTATTTCTTTTGCAGTAATATTCCTAAATATAAAGATGTTTTTATTATTAAAATAAATAATGTTTAGTTAATAGACGTATCATTATTTAAAATTTTATTGATTTTAAATACAAAATGAAATTAAGATAGATACATTTTATTTTTAACGATACTTTTTGCACTGTTTTAAAATAAATATTATTTTGTTTTCAATTAAATAAAATTTTAAATCTTGTATCTATAGATATATTAATTAAAAAAAATATTGTGTCATAGAAAATATCTTGATTTAAGAAAATTATTGCCTTATTTCAATATCACATGTTTTTGTTTTAAGAAAATTTATTCTTGAATTAAGTAAGTATCTTTTTTATTTAAGAATTCCGCTTATTTATTTTTAAAAGAACATATTCTTGCTTTAACACAACCAATTATTTGGTTAAAGAAAAAACATTTTCTTGAATTAAGTAAATATTGCTGCCTTATTTTGTAAAAAGGGTTTTATTTCCCGGGGGAAAACTTTCCTTTTTAAGCTTGGCGTCACTTACCGTGCTGACTTTCTAATAAAATCTCGGGCGCCAACTTCAACGGGTTTAAAGTGGTTGAAGTTCCACTATGTGCGAGGGTAGCTTTTAGGGTCAACAGTGGAGATAAAATTCCAGGGTTCCGGGGAATTTAAGAATAAATGATGTGTTTCGGTTAATACATATATTAAAAATAAATCCTCGTATGTACAAAACAATAAATAAAATGGAAAATGAATTTACACAGAATAATTTGAAAATAAAAGGGAAGTCTCTGAAACAAACAAACAAACAGAAAATTAGTTACTACAACTTACTTAATTCTTCAGCAGTCGGACGGTCGGGTGGCGGTCGGTCGGTCGGTCGTAGTACTCGCCGCACTGATGGGAAGTGATAAGTGATCCCTTCGAAGGCGCTGCGCCCGCTTATATGCCCTCTGGTCTCCCTCCTAGGGCCGGCTGCGCGAGCCTCCAGCATGATGTCAAGATTGACCAATCCCGGCGTTGTGGCAAATCTTTTGACATGACGGTGCTCTCGGTTGCTGCTTGGCATAAAAACGCTTCGTCGAAAGGCAGAAGTAAACAAACTGGCTATTTTTTGCTGTGCGCTTTGACTGTCCTACGGGTCATTCCGGTGGGGCGCTACATATGGGCTATTCCGGGGTCGTTTATGACTTATGTGAAATAAATCATTTAAATCGGGATTCTGTAACACAGGGTAGGGATAGGGAAAAAGTAACTTCGTTACATCCCCCCCTTACTTCGGGAAAAAAAAGAAATTTTATTTCTTTTTCTTTTGACCTGACGTCACGGCGATATCCTGTCGGATATAAATCAAACGGGGTTTTCTGGGCATTTTACACGTTATTGCTGGGTTTGTTTCGGGGCGTGTGTTCTGGGACTATTTCAAATTAAAACAGTGTTAATTTCTGGGCACGGGTTTCAGGTCTTTGATATGTATTCGGTTTAACTTTCGTCCTGTTTCTCCTTTGAGCTCATACACGACGGGCGAAATAACTTTAGTTACCGTGTAGGGGCCGGAGTATTTCGGGGCAAGTTTTGCGGCGAATCCTTTGTCGGCGGAGGATAAATGCACCTCCCGTCTCATTACTTTATCGCCAACATGGCACCTCCATTCTCGGCGTCGTAAGTTATAATGCTTACTCTGGGTAGTAAATGCTCGGGCTAGATTTACTCGGACAAGTTCAAATATTTCTTGCATGCGGGCTAGGTGGTCGGCATGTAACCTTAAGTCGGCGTTAGTATTTGCGCTTTCGGGTTCGGGTTCGTTTGTGTCTCCACAATCGTGTTTTCGGTAGGTAGCTTTGGGGACTTCAAGTTCTCTACCAAAGTTTAGAAACGCCGGAGAAAACCCGGTGGACTCTTGTCGGGAGGAGTTCAGGGCAAACACTAAATCAGGCAGGTTATGGTCCCACTTTTTCTGGCCGGACTCGCAGAACTGGGCGATCATGGTTTTGATCGTTTTGTTCGCTCTTTCTACTGGGTTTGCTTGCGGGGTATACGGTGGAGTGAACCGGTGACGGACGCCTAGTCCGGTCAATAGTTCCTCAAATACTTTACCGGCGAACTGGGTTCCATTATCGGATATTATGGTTCGGGGGCACCCAAACCTTGTTATTACTTTCTCGTATAAGGCTTGGGTTACGGCACGTGCTGTGGCTTTTCGGAGTGGCTGACATTCCACCCACTTAGTAAATCTATCCTGCATTACTAAGAGGTACGAATGTCCCTTGGAAGATCTCGGGAGCGGGCCTACCAAGTCTATACAGACGGTGTCCCACGGGTTCCGATTTACGGACGGTTGCATTTTGCCGGGTGCTTGCTGCTGGGAAATTTTGTATCTCTGGCACGACGAACATTTTCGGACATATGCGGCGATATCGCGAAACATACCCGGCCAGTAATATCGGTTGGCAATTCGGGTGATCGTTTTTGCCATTCCCATATGTCCGGCGGTTGGGGCGTCGTGATTCTCCTGGAGAACGCTGACACGCGTTTCTTTTGGAATACATAGTTTCCACGGGTCGGCCATTCCGGGTTCAGTCAGATCTCCTGAGACCCAGAAATGGCGGTATAATCGGTTCTCACGGACACAGTAATCGGGAAACGCATTGGGGTTTTGTTGTACCTCCAATCGCTTTCGGGTATACCACGAACAGGTTTCGTTATTCGGCATGGTCACAACGGCCACGATCGGGATTTCGTTCGGCAGGGGGTCTCTAGACAGAGCATCGGCGATACGGTTAAGTATGCCTTTACGGTATTTTATCTGGAAGTCGTACTGCTGAAGAAACAGGCTCCATCGGGCTAGACGTCCAGCAGGACTCTTTATGGAGTGCAACCACTGCAGACTTTGATGGTCGGTAATCACGGTAAAATGATAGCCTTTCAAATAAGGGCGCATTTTTTCGATGCCCCAAACAATGGCAAGACATTCTTTCTCGGTCACGGAATATGCTTTTTCAGCCGGGGCTAAAGTGCGACTTGCATAGGCAATCACATGATCCCCATCGGTGGAGTTCTGGGTCAGTGCCACTCCTAGCCCCTCGTCGGAGGCATCGGTTTGTAAAACAAACGGTTTTGAAAAATCGGGGCAGGCCAGAACGGGAGCGGAGGTTAGACTGCCTTTGAGAAGCTCAAAAGCTTTGTCTTGTTCCGCCTCCCAGGTCCAACGGTGTCCCTTTTTCAACAGGCGGTTTAGCGGTGCGGCGGTCTGGGAAAAGGACGGGACAAAGCGACGATACCATGAGGCCATGCCTAAAAATCGTCGCAAGCTTCGGATATTTTTCGGGGCCGGTAGTTCCCGGATCGAATTCACTTTATCAGGGTCGGTTTGAATACCATTCGAGGTAATCAGGTGCCCCAAATACTTAAGTGATTTCCGGCCAAATTGACATTTGTCGGGATTTACTCGGAGACCGGCGGCTCGGAGACGGCTAAAAACCTCCTTCAGGTTTTGTAAGTGCTCCTGAAAGGTCCTGCCCAGGATGATTATGTCATCCAGGTAGGCGAAGCAGAACGGATCAAGTTCAGGGCCTATTATGCGGTCCATCAGCCTCTGAAAGGTTGCGGGAGCCGAGTGTAGGCCAAACGGCATTACTCGAAATTGGAACAGCCCCCGCCCCGGCACAGTAAAGGCGGTTATCGGCTTACTGTCGGGAGTGAGCGGGATTTGCCAATAACCTTGTTTAAGGTCGAGACTTGAAATATATCGGGCGGCTCGCAACTTATCCAGGATGGCGTTTATAAACGGTAGTGGATATGCATCCTTTCGGGTTACTGCATTAACTTTTTGGAAATCAATACAAAAACGGGGTTTTCCATCCTTTTTCCGGACAATAACTACTGGCGAGCTCCATGGACTCCGGGACGGTTCGATTATGCCTTCGGCCAGCATTTTATCGACCTCTGAGTTAATAATCTCTTGCATTCGGGGGTTTTGCGGCCGATAACGCTGTTTTATCGGTTCGGGGTTTGTCAGGCGGATCTCATGACTTACTAGAGATGTGGTTCCTTTTATATTCTCAAAGGCGGGTAGTTCGGCGGTTAGAAAATCGTGAAGCTGAGCTTCTTCTTGTTCGGACATTTGGTATTCGGCATCTACCTTCGGTTCGGAACGATTCGGATCGGTTCGGTTCGCTGCAGCTCGGTTCGGTTCGGTCAGCTGCAGTTCGGTTCGGTTCGGTTCGTTCCGGTTCGGTTCGGTATTTGCCAATTCGTCCTTACGGACGGCGGTATCGGTGCCTGATTTGCACGGGGTTATTACTCCAACCTGAGCCGGAAAACACATCGTCAGCTTACATTGGGCCAAATCAAAGGTTACTCTAAACTTTGTCAGGAAATCCATCCCGATCAGTAGATCGGAGGATAATTTGGGCAGGTGCCCAAAAGTTCCAGACACGGTGCGGGCGCCTATTGAAAATGTCATTGGATAAGTTCCCGGTATAGGGATCTGTTGTCCATTGGCCATTACTACGTATATGGCATTGACATTTTGTTGCGGGTAGCCTAGAACAGCACACTGTTCAGCTATTCGGTCCCCCATATAGGAGTAGGCAGCGCCCGTGTCAATTAGGGCTAAATACCGTTGATTATTAAACTCAATCGGTATATGTGGCCGCTGATCTATGGTTATTATTTCCACAGAACTGACAAAGCTTGTAGACGGGGACGGTGTTGGATCAGCTACTGTCACTTTCGTGACCTTTGGTAGCTGACGTAACCCTTGAGTAGCAGTTGGCAGGCAGACGGGTGCTTTTCCTGCCAGGGAAGGTGCTTTTATCGGTGCATTCAGGGTCGAGGCGGCGGACTTGCGGTACTGTGTTTGCCTCGGCATTACACAGTCCTGTTCGGGTTTCCCGGACACGGGCAGTCTCTGGAATACACGTCTGCCTTACGGCACCGGGAACAAAATATTTTCCTTTCGTTCGTGCATCTTTGCCGGGTGTGTCCGGACTCACCGCACCTCCAGCAAATTAAATTTGCTGATCCTGCCGTAGCTGGCCGCGACTGGGCGGTCGCCGGGGTGGCGGATGTGGCGACGGGGGGTCGGGGCTGCTGGCTTAACGTCATAGCCTGCGCGGGCAGCTGTTTCGGGATGTTTACTGGCAGGGCGCCTTGGAACTGATTGCGGTAGGAACGGTTCAGTTCTTTGCGCAACGTGTCGCATTCCTTTACCGCTTTGGTAAACGACGGGAGATCTAGGCAGTCAGACCGACGCACCTGTTGTCTAAATTCGGGAGCTAGGTTTCTGTATAACCACTGGAGCTCTTGCTCTGCGGAAATCGCGCCGTGGCGGCGAATAAGGGTTTGCATATCGGTAATGTATGCGGTTATCGGTTCTTGCAGCTGGTGCAGCCGGCGGCTGATTTCAGCTTCCAAGTCGGTCAGGTAATTTGTCGGAAAATAATGTATCTTAAAGTCGGCAACAAAATCGTTCCACTGGTTCCAGAACCTTTTGTTATTTCGGAACCACAATGCCGCCTCTCCTTCTAGGATCTGGGGCAGTGGGGATAACAGGCGGTTTAACGAGATATGCTGGGCCTCGCAAATTTCCTCGATGCGTTCCAAGAACGCTACGGGGTCTCCTCTCCCGTTAAAGGAGATTCTCCACTTATCCACCCTTATACACGCTACTGTTGACGGGGTAGCTGTACTTCCGGGTTCATTGGACATTGGTGTCGGTGACGGGGAAACCTGGCGGGCTATATATGTGGCGGTGTTTGGCGTTGCAGCCATCGGCGGGGATATTGCAAGGTGGGCAATATCTTCGGTTATGGTCGGCGTTGTTATTGGCCGCGGGGATATCGCGAGAGGGGTTGCCAAAGTCGGGGCTGTCCATGTCACCGTCGAGGACGCATTTATCGGGGCTGATGTATACACTGGGGCAGGGGTCACAACCTTTGCCGGGGAGGAATGGGCTAGCAAGTTAAACGATTCATTTTGATCGACAGTTCTCAAGGAATTACTTTTTCCTGTCCGGAGAAATTGTATTAGTCGTTTTCGTTTGTCGACTCGGGTACCGGTCGTATCTAAATCGAACTTACTTAATTCTGCCTCCAGTTCGGCAGATTTTAAAAGGTAAACCCAACCAACGCGAGCGTCGGTATCAGGTACAGGGTCAGAAATTACGTTCTCGACTTCCAGAGATTCTGGATCAGCCTGACGGGACTGGCGTTTGGCTCCCTTTCCCATTGATGCGGTGTTTCTGGGCTACTACCGGGCAAAACTTTAGCAAAATCGCTCGAAGCGCAAAAATCTTGCCACAACCGGCTTCAGTGACCCTGGTTTACTACCAAACGAGGGGTGGCACTGCTATTCGGAACCGAAAATTTTCCACCGGCCCTTTTGGCCAAAAATTTTCTCAAAAACGGCTTCAGCGACCCTGGTTTACTACCAAACGAGGGGTCGCACTGTTATTCGGAACCGAAAATTTTCCACCGGCCCTTTAGGCCAAAAATTTTCTCAAAAACGGCTTCAGCGACCCTGGTTTACCACCAAACGAGGGGTCGCACTGCTATTCGGAACCGAAAATTTTCCACCGGCCCTTTAGGCCAAAAATTTTCTCAAAAACGGCTTCAGCGACCCTGGTTTACTACCAAACGAGGGGTCGCACTGCTATTCGGAACCGAAAATTTTCCACCGGCCCTTTAGGCCAAAAATTTTCTCAAAAACGGCTTCAGCGACCCTGGTTTACCACCAAACGAGGGGTCGCACTGCTATTCGGAACCGAAAATTTTCCACCGGCCCTTTAGGCCAAAAATTTTCTCAAAAACGGTTTCAGCGACCCTGGTTTACCACCAAACGAGGGGTCGCACTGCTATTCGGAACCGAAAATTTTCCACCGGCCCTTTAGGCCAAAAATTTTCTCAAAAACGGTATTAAAAAGTCCCTGCTCTTGGGCGCCAAATTGTAAAAAGGGTTTTATTTCCCGGGGGAAAACTTTCCTTTTTAAGCTTGGCGTCACTTACCGTGCTGACTTTCTAATAAAATCTCGGGCGCCAACTTCAACGGGTTTAAAGTGGTTGAAGTTCCACTATGTGCGAGGGTAGCTTTTAGGGTCAACAGTGGAGATAAAATTCCAGGGTTCCGGGGAATTTAAGAATAAATGATGTGTTTCGGTTAATACATATATTAAAAATAAATCCTCGTATGTACAAAACAATAAATAAAATGGAAAATGAATTTACACAGAATAATTTGAAAATAAAAGGGAAGTCTCTGAAACAAACAAACAAACAGAAAATTAGTTACTACAACTTACTTAATTCTTCAGCAGTCGGACGGTCGGGTGGCGGTCGGTCGGTCGGTCGTAGTACTCGCCGCACTGATGGGAAGTGATAAGTGATCCCTTCGAAGGCGCTGCGCCCGCTTATATGCCCTCTGGTCTCCCTCCTAGGGCCGGCTGCGCGAGCCTCCAGCATGATGTCAAGATTGACCAATCCCGGCGTTGTGGCAAATCTTTTGACATGACGGTGCTCTCGGTTGCTGCTTGGCATAAAAACGCTTCGTCGAAAGGCAGAAGTAAACAAACTGGCTATTTTTTGCTGTGCGCTTTGACTGTCCTACGGGTCATTCCGGTGGGGCGCTACATATGGGCTATTCCGGGGTCGTTTATGACTTATGTGAAATAAATCATTTAAATCGGGATTCTGTAACACAGGGTAGGGATAGGGAAAAAGTAACTTCGTTACAATTTCAAAAATTATATATTCTTGCTTTTAAACAATCAAAAGTTTTAATCAAAGAAATTTAATTTTTTACATTAAGAAAAGATTCTTGATTCTTAAATCAACGTGAATTAAGAAAATACTTTACTATTTTAAAGAATATATTCTTTTCGTTATATATGAGACAAAGATTGTTTTGAATCAAATAAATTTATTTGATACAATAATATTTTTTTTCAGGGTACATGTAGATAATAAAGGTACCAAACTAAATCTTCTGGAATCTTTGGAAATTAATAAACTAAAGAAAAAATCTGATATTATTTTTAATGACCAAATTGAAGCCTTTGCTAAATTTTTTTAGAATGTACATATATCTGTAGTACTAAAAATTTATATTTATTAATATTATTGACAAAGATCAGAAATTGGTTTGGAATGTTAATCTACTTAAGATTTATGGATTTATTTAGTACTTATATGTTGTGTTTAAATGATTTTGTTCATATCTAACCAATAGATCGCAAATTGTTAAAATTAATAATGTAATGTCGGATAAAATTGAAAACCATTATGAAGTACCTCAGGGTACTGTTTTGGAACCTCTGATATTTTTATTGCATATAAATGATATGCAAAAGTATGCCAAAGATTGTGATACTTCTATGTTTGCAGATGATACCATGATTTATTTTAGTGGTGATAATATTTTCGATGTGGTAAATATTTTAAATTTGGAACCAGAAAATATTTATAAATGGATTTGTGATAATATGTGTCTAAATCTAAGTAAAACCAAATATTTGTGTATTCCATTTAGTCATAAAACTGTTAATATAGATTTTGATAATGCAAACATATTTATTAATAATATAAAAGTTGAAAAAGTGGATAAAATGAAGTATCTTTAAAAATCATGTTGAGTATTTGTTAAATAAAATTTCAAAAAAAGTATATTTCCTTGGTATTATTGCAAGTAAAATTATTTTTGTATAAAGCCATTATAGCTCCACACAACTGTGTTGTTATGTATAAATAATAATGAAATGCAAAACTTCAAAAAATTTAACAGGTATACTCCAATCAAAATGATGCTTGATATATTAAGTATTTTGAGTGTAAAACAGTATGTGGTTTTTAAAACATTATTGTTAATTTTAGGTCGAACTTGCTTTGCCGAATATTCATTAAATATTCTTTGGTCTATTATAAGATACCTATTGGTTTATTTCCTGTTTTGTATAGGGTTGAGAAAAATAAATAATTAAAACTCAAATTTAGCGACTTACCTATTGCGGAAGAAACGAGGCCGGCTAGCAGGGTGAACTTGATCCATGGCAGTATTCCGATCAGTGGTGATTTCATCGCGTCAGAAATACCATGTCTGTTTATCCCGTTGGTGGCTGCTATTTTCAGGCACATTCACAACTTGCACTAACAACTTCACCCCCAAATTACATTACTACGGCCTGCAACAGAGAAGGAATTTCAATTAGAGCAAGCTCATTTCGTTGTTGATAAAACCGCGCTCGTTCGGCCGGAAGCTTTTTTGCACATTTCTTGTTCAGTGCCGTACGGTATAGCCTGAATTAAGGGTTAAAAATTATTAGAAAAAAATTATACTTTTTTTGCGTACCTAAATTGTTCATATAAATCCTTTTTAACTAAAATATATAAACAAAACATTATATTAAAAAAGATATTTGATGTATCAAATTATTGTAATGACAGAAATTAAATTAAAATGTTTAAAGAACTGGTTTACAGCAAAAATTTGATGCCACTATAAGCTAAGAAGTATCGGGTTTTCGCAAAATAAACGGAGAAAAAAGTATAATGCTGATTACCATAATTATAATACCCTTTACTATAATTTATATTTTACTATTTGGGACAACTATCTTGTATATTGCCAGATACTATGCATATTTAGTAATTTTTAAATATCCATGTATGTTAAACCTTAAGGTAAAACATTATTATTCTCAACCAATTTTGTTTTTAATTCTTATTATAATTAGATTTTTTCCATTACTAATATGTTTAGTAAATTTTAAAATATTATGTTGCCATTTTAAATATAAAATATTTTAAAATCGAATATTTTTATATGTTAATAATTAAAAATTGTAACATATTTATTGTACTTTTTAATATACAAAAATGTTATGAGAAAGAATTGAACCTACACCTCGCCAAAGTTTTTTGTTTTGAGTGCGTTCCATCAACTTCAAATACCGACAGACAGGTGTTTTGACCTATATTGGGTATCATCAGTGCCGACACGACACTGTCGAGCAACTTGTAGCAGTGGAACACACCCAAAACAAAGAAATACCTGAGCTTATATAACATGGTTGGTAAGCCAACAGAGGCGAGATGTAAGAACATCACGTGATCCACACCGTCTAACGACGCGTCGCGACGTGGCCTTTGCCGCAATCGGTACATACTATGCAACCAAGTAGGTGCAATTCTTTCTTATAAATATTAACAGTAATGGGTCAAGAAAGTTTATTGAAAATACTAAGAAAATTGAATGTTTAAAATGTCATGAGTTACTTACTATATTGTATATTATATTTAAATATATTGTTTATTTACCTTAAACATAAAAGTATCTTTATTTTTACTATATTTTTTATTAATGTGTAATATATAATATTAGATGTACACCTTACATTTGATTAAATCATATAGTAAATATTAGGTACTATTTGTAGATAGTAAAATCAATTTACTATACGAACATATTAAAAATTAAAATATATATTATACATTTATGATTTAGTAATATTGGTGTTGCAATCTTTACTAAAATTGTATAATAAAAAATAATATTTTGTATTACAATCCTAATATTCTATTGACGAATATATAATATTGTTACCCTAAAAATTTGTTAAAGTAAATTTTACTTTATTTTTTTACTATCTAAAATTTACTACACATTTCTCTCCGTGAAGGAAATATAGAAAGTCAATTTTTAGTGAAAGAATTGAAAATTTTGATAATCCAATGAAAACATCTTGGAAAACATGGATCTAAAATATCTCTATAAAAAACATTTGTACTTTAAAAAAACAGTTACATACAGTCCAGATCAGGAACAATCAAAAGTCATTTTTTCAAACATAAAATTCAGGATTGAACCCTTTAGCGAACTTGAAGTACTAAATTTGTTAAAAAAAAACTAAAAAATTAAAAACTGAAAAAGTTATCCTTCTTGTGAGTATCTCCTAGAACTATTTTCCTTGCGATCTAAAAATAAACAAAATTTTCCCAATATTTAGGCGGTTCTAAAATCACTTTCTAATTTACATACGAGGTGTGTTCAGAAAATAACGGTTGTCATAAAATTTTCTTTATTATGTTGGTATATATGCCCCCGAAGTATGATAAAAACTTTAGCTTTTTTCATTGTTTACTTTGTCTGTGGCAGCCGCTAAGGTTAGACGTGTTTTATGAGCTCGGCGATTTTTCGTTCGTTAAAATAAATGGATCAAAGAATTTGTATCAAATTTTGCTTAAAAAATGAAATAATTTCCGTGAAATGTTAACAAAGGCCTATAGTGAGTCCGCTATAAGTAAAACAAGAGTTTACATGTGGTATAAGAGTTTCCAAGGTGGCCGTGAAGACGTTGAAGATGACGAACGCCCCGAACGCACAAGCGCATTAACAACCGATAAAAACATGGAAAAAGTGGAAGAAATGGTTATAAACCATCAGAGAAGTCGCCGATGATGTTGGTATATCGATTGGCTCATCCCATGAAATTTTTTCGAATGTTTTGGGTATGAAACGCGTGGCAGCAAAATTTGTTCTAAAATTGTTAAATTTTGAACAACATTTTTGGTCAAAAACAATACTGTAATGATGTCCCAGCCTCCATATTCGCCAGACATGCCTCTGTCTGACTTTTTCCTATTCCCCAAAATAAAGAGAACCTTTATAAAGGGCCGTCGTTTTGCAAGCATAGATGACATTAAAAGCGCATCGCTGAAAGAACTACAGGCTATCCCAAAGATCGAGTTTTAGAAGTGTTTCGAGTATTGGAAGAAGAGCTGGCACATGTGCATAATATCCAATGGGGACTATTTTGAAGGCGACAACATTAATGTAGACGAATAAATAAATATTTGTTTCAAAAAACGAAAATTCCCGATATTGTATCGTTCAACAAATAAAATTGGCTTAAAGATCAAACGTAAAGGTATATTTGTGCTTTGCATTTTCTTTTAATAATTTTATGTTAATCTCATTAACTTTTTGTTTTTAGTTACGACACTGTCCTTCTGCCTCTTCCGCTCCTCCGTTCGTTCGTTCATCTGGAGCGGTCGAGGCACAAAATGAATCGTTTAATCATTTACTAATACCTCCTTGTTCTTTTTTATCGTCAAACAGTGAAAAATGGCCGTATGGTTAGAGGAAAAAATTACACTCTAACCGACTCGCCTCGACTTTGTTCATTATTCATCCCTTTAAAAGCGGGGCAAAAAGTTTTTTGCAAAGTTTAAAATTAGCTATTTTTTAATTGTTTCGTAGTATAATGCGCAATTAACTTTTACCTAATCAATTTTGTAGAGGTTTTATGGCTTCCTAATTAATATAAATTGAAAATTAAAGTTTAACTTGGACATTATTGGACGACGTAACACTTTGTGAAAATTTGTGTTAAAAATAATGCGTGTTAAATAAAATATGTTACTTGATACAAAAATTATAATAATTAAAATCTTAATATTTCAAAAGATTTAACATTTAACATTAATGTGTTAAACACACAAATAGAAATGTTAAATAATAATTTTTTTGCACATTGTAGTATAATAATATAGTTAATGATATGAGAAAATTATGTTAATTTCAATATAATACATAAGTTTAAATAACTCTTAAACAAGTGTTAATCTAACTCAAAAATATTTGTTAAATATTTGAGAACAGAAAGTTTTTAATCAAATTAAAACAATTAAATATTTTTTTTATTCAATTCAATTTAAATATAAATGTTATTCTTATAATTCGCTAATTTTCGCCTTCTTTCGATTAAAATCGGTACCCTGCAAGGCCCTTTGTCTTCTAACCGCGTTTAGTCGGTTGATGATAGTTAATTCGATTTAGAGGTTCCTAATTGTAAGGTTAAGTGTGCTTTTATATAGCCTGTGTTTAACAAAATTTAAAGGTGAGTTGGCTATGATAATGTTTTTTTTACTTATAAGTTTTTTTAAATTATAAGTAAATGTATACATAACGTTTGTATACCCAGAAATTGAAGACCGTTTACCCTATGGCATGAATTTATATTTTATTTTGGAATACAAAAAAAGGACTGGACTGTGCAATTTTAGTGAATTCCAATGCTTCATTGCTGGCCTTTTTTTAAATTTATGTTGTAGTATAATAAATTATTATTATAACATACTTCCATGTTTTATTTTTTGTCCAAAAACCAATATTTTTATACAAATTTAAAAACTTTATTAAAAGAAATAAAAATAAACAATTATTAATGTAAAAATTAATTAAAAAATATTGTTAAAATAACAAATTAAAATAATTAAATGAAGACATACTATTTGTATAAAATCAATATAAAGTTATATGTTAAAGGGTCATTCCACGTTACTCGGGGATTTTTGTCCCGCCCGTCACAATTAAAATTAAAAATATTGTTTATTAAGCTTGTGGTTTGTACTCACAATTTTTAATTGTGACGGGCGGGACAAAAATTACCGAGTAACGTGGAATGCCCCTAAAGGAACACCTTTGGTGTAAAATAAATAAAATATAAATAAATTTAACATATTTAATTAGGATAAAGTTATACAGATTTTAAATCATATTAATTATTAGTTAAGGTAAAATTTTACCTTAATATTTAAATAACCATTTAATAAAAAAAAATTGACACAGGATTTGTTAAATTAACTTTGCAGTCATGTAAAAAAATAACATAAATTAATTTTCTTTTACACATTTTGTTGTGTAAAAAATTAACATAAGTAATAAAAATAAAAAAATTAAGTGGACTTTCTGGGACACAAGAAATGTGTTAAATATACATATAAATTTTTTACTGTGTAGGGATGTCCGAAGTGTGACATCTCATAGTAGTCCCAGGGACCATGATGGGTACAGGTTTAAACAAAAAATTCCATATTTTCTGTCATTTGTGTCGAGTTATTATCAACAATTTTACAAAGATAGATTTAATAATAAAAATAAATTTTATAGAAAATAGCGTATAATCGTGTGAAATTTGTATGAAATAAGAAATTTCATCTATAAAATTAAATATCTAGAAAACAATTTAAGATTAAAAACGATTTAAAAATGCAACCAAAAGTTCTACTTAAACCACTGACTTCTTCACTCAACCATTAAACTGTATACATATGCTATAGCATAAAATGCAAATCAAGAAAATTCATTAAAAACATTAATTTTTAAAACATAAAATACTTATGAATTAAAGTAAATACGAGGTGTGTTCAGAAAATAACGGGAATTGTTAAATTTCGTGGGTTCGGAGGGTCCGGTTGTCATAAAATTTTCTTTATTAGGTTGGTATACATGACCCCGAAGTATGATAAAAACTTTAGCTGTTTTCATTGTTTACTTTGTCTGTGGCGATTTTTCGTTCGTTAAAAGAAATGGATCAAAGAATTTGTATCCAATTTTGCTTAAAAAATGATATACATTCTGTGAAATGTTAACAAAGGCCTATATTGATTCTGCTATAAGTAAAACAAGAGTTTACAAGTGGTATAAGAGTTTCCAAGATGGCCGTGAAGACGTTGAAGATGACGAACGCCCCGAACGCACAAGCACATTAACAACCGATAAAAACATGGAAAAAGTGGAAGAAATGGTTATAAACCATCAGAGAAGTCGCTAATGATGTTGGTATATCGATTGGCTCATCGCATGAAATTTTTTCGAATGTTTTGGGTATGAAACGCGTGACAGCAAAATTTGTTCTAAAATTGTTGAATTTTGAACAATATTTTTGACCAAAAACAATACTGTAATGATGCCCCAGCCTCCATATTCGCCAGACATGCCTCTGTCTGACTTTTTCCTATTCCCAAAAATAAAGAGAACCTTAAAGGTCCGTCGTTTTGCAAGCATAGATGACATTAAAAGCGCATCGCTGAAAGAACTAAAGGCTATCCCAAAGATCGAGTTTTAGAAGTGTTTCGAGTATTGGAAGAAGAGCTGGCACATGTGCATAATATCCAATGGGGACTATTTTGAAGGCGACAACATTAATGTAGACGAAAATTCCCGATATTTTCGGAACACACCTCGTATACACAAAACTTATTAAAAAGTATTTCATCGTAAATACCATAAATTCAATTCCAATGGCTGTAGTATTTAAATAAATATGTAAACCTATTGCTACCATAATAAAACGAAATAAATGTACATCAAAACAAATATAGGTATCTGCGAGCACACAAAAAATATTGCCTTCGTTATAATGAAATGCAAATGGAAATTTTATTTTGTTGCAATGGATTATAGCTCAACGTTTTTTAAATAATATTAATACGAGCTTTATTAGGTTTTCAGATATTTTAATGGGCTGGTTCGTTTTTTAAAACATTTATTGGTATGTCGACATAACATTTTTAATAATAAATGATTATTGACTGGATATATTGTAAAAGAGCACTTTTAATATCCTTTTAAAAATATTTTAACGGATAATTAAAAAACGAATAATTTAAAAAAAGTCAAAATGGAAAATTTTAACTATTGGAAAAAATAAAGTGATTTTTATTGTTTTTTAATTAATGTTTTCATTACAAAAATTATATTTGTTTTTTTTGCTGTTCAAACAATTTATGTAATTCTTTTTTATATACAGAAGTAGAAAAACGCTTCATTATGAGTGATTCATCATTTATATTTGAGATCACAAAGTGCAAGTTTTGAGGTTGCAGACTATTTTCGATATGTTCGTAATAATTTTTTGTTGAAAATATACCTACTCTCTAAAAATGAATTAGTCAAAAATTACTAATTTAATAGTTATTAGTGGCTGCTTTTTCACTTGTCCGTGGTTAACCATTGAATATCATGGTATCCCAAAATTTAACCAATTCTTGTGTAAAATTGTCCCCTGAATCCAAAATAACGTCAAAAATTATGAAAGTGGAGCAGTTTTTGAGATATAGTCAATTCCATATTAAATGGAAAATTGAGTATATCTCAAAATCTGTTCTAGTTTTATAACTTTAGACGACATTTTCGGATTCAGGGGACAATTTTACATAAGAATTGGCTGTTAAATTTTGGGATACCATCGTATTCTATGGCTAACCATGGTAAAATAACAATTAAATTAATTCATTTTTAGAGAGTACCTACATATATATACGAAAAGAAATCTATTTATTTTATTGCGTTTCTCAACGTTGTTTCAAATGCATTATAAAATTGTAATACACATTAATTTAATCGGACACACATGAGGCACAAATATATTTGAATCCTTTGAATTATTATCATTTATATTCTCTCTAAAAATGAATTAGTAAAAAATTAATAACTTAATAGTTATTTTACCATGGTTAACCATGGAATACTATGGTATCCCAAAATGTAACAGCCAATTCTTATGTAAAATTGTCCCCTGAATCCGAAAATACCGTCAAAATTTAAAAAAGTTAAACAGTTTTTGATACACGGAGAGAAATGTATGGTAAATTTTAGATACTAAAAAAATATAGTAAAATTTACTTTAATAAATTTTTAGGGTAACAGTATTATATATTCGTCAATACAATATTAAGATTGTAATACAAAATACTATTTTTTATTATACAATTTTAGTAAAGATTACAACACCAATATTACTAAATCATAAATGTATAATATATATTTTAATTTTTAATATGTTCGTATAGTACATTGATTTTACTATCTACAAATAGTAATATTAACTATATATTACACATTAATAAAATAATATAGTAAAAATAAAGATATATTTATGTTTAAGGTAAATAAACAATTTATTTAAATATAATATACAATATAGT
This sequence comes from Brassicogethes aeneus, assembly GCA_921294245.1. Taxonomy (NCBI): domain Eukaryota; kingdom Metazoa; phylum Arthropoda; class Insecta; order Coleoptera; family Nitidulidae; genus Brassicogethes; species Brassicogethes aeneus. Next base: position 3,641,928 of record OV121132.1, on the reverse strand, counting down.
AACTCATGACATTTTAAACATTCAATTTTCTTAGTTTCTTCAATAAACTTTCTTGACCCATTACTGGTAATACTTATAAGAAAGAATTGAACCTACTTGGTGGTTGCATAGTATGTACCGATTGCGGCAAAGGCCACGTCGCGACGCGTCGTTAGACGGTGTGGATCACGTGATGTTCTTACATCTCGCCTATGTTGGCTTACAAACCATATTATATAAGCTCAGGTATTTCTTTGTTTTGGGTGTGTTCCACTACTACAAGTTGCTCGACAGTGTCGTGTCGACATTGATTATACCCAATATAGGTCAAAACACCTGTCTGTCGGTATTTGTCAAATACTATTTGATAGTTGATGGAACGCACTCAAAACAAAAAACTTTGGCGAGGTGTAGTTTTAATTCTTTCTCATAACATTTATGTATATTAAAAAGTACAATAAATATGTTACAATTTTGAATTGCTAACGTAAAAAATATTCGATTTTAAAATATTTTATATTTAAAATGGCAACATAATATTTTAAAATTTACTATACTTAATAATAATGGAAAAAATCTAATTATAATAGAAATTAAAAACAAAATTGGTTGAGAATAATAATATTTTACCTTAAGGTTTAAAAATTACTAAATATGCATAGTATCTGGCAATATACAAGATAGTTGTTCCAAATAGTAATATAAATTATAGTAAAGGGAATTATAATTATGGTAATCAGCATTATAATTTTCTCTCCGTGTATAGTCAATTCCATATTAAATGGAAAATTGACTATATCTCAAAAACTGCTCAACTTTCATAATTTTTGACAGTATTTTCGGATTCAGGGGACAATTTTACATAAGAATTGGCTGTTAAATTTTAGGATACCATGGTATTTCATGGTTAAACATGTTACAAGTGAAAAAGCAGCCACTAATAACTATTAAATTAGTCATTTTTGACTAATTCATTTTTAGAGAGTTGATTCAAAGAGTCCATAAAAGAGCGAAAGTGAGTGAAACCTTTTACTTCAGTCTGTTCAAAACTCAGCAAGATAGAAAATGCCAATATTAGAATTAAAATTAAATATTTTACATTCCATTAAGCTTAGCTATAGTTATTATAATCCCATCCGAATGAATCTCATACAAATAGAAACATAAAGAGATAATACACAGAAAAAAATATCGTACCTGATATTAATGTCCTACGATCATTAAGTGCAAAATCATTACGATAATGTCCTTTTCATAGTATTAATGCAATCAAGTAATTATGATAATGCTTAAAAAATATGAGTTAATGTATTATTGGATTGTCACAATGTCTGCCTGGTCATTATCCTAGTGCAAGAATTTTATTATTTTTTAGCCAAAATACATTAAGACAATGATATTTTACATTAATACGATGATTATTTACATTAAATCAATAACCTAGAGTAAATTAGTTAATCATTGCTCAATGATAAAATTAATGTCAAGGCTTAATAGATTAATACTCTAAATGGTATAATTTAATAATCTAAAATTATTACATTAATGCCTATATAGACATCAACTTATGTACCCTTAGCATGAATATATTGCCCTAACATATTAAATAATACAACAAATCATAACTCTATCGCCAAATACGTTGAGCCAATGTCTAAATACATTAATATTAGGCCCTGTTGTTTTCCACCACCTAAAAATGCAAGTAAGATTTAGCGACTGCTTTGGTGCGGGTAGTTGTGTGCAAATTGATCGACGGCGAGGTATTTACAAACTTAACTTTATTACACTACATATACACAATATACAATACAATACACATATATACACAAACAGAATTATAATTTAAATGTGTTGTCACCCGGAGCCGATGTACTCAAAACGGGCAGTCAGTACGTTGTGTCTCGTGATAGACCACGGCATTTTCCAAGAGCCCTTTGGCCACCCACCCCTAATCGTGGTAGGGGATAGGTAGGAAACATTTGGAAAAATCAAAGCGCATCTATAAAAGGGTAATAAAAATAAAATTAAATAAATTACTTTCGGTAAAGAAACCGGAGAGGTAAGTAAGCAATCGTAAAGGATGTTTACCGATGACAGGAAACTCCAATGTTTTACAAGGCTCCAGGTAACAAACACACGCTCTCTGCAATACACTATTTACAACCTACTACCTGAAAAGTTTAAACATAATTACTGACTAATAATAATTCGAAATACATAGCAATAAAAATAAAATAAATAAAAATTATTATAAAAATCACTTAAATTGTACTGACAGACAAGAGTGGGAAATCCAGTCCCCACATCACTCCCCTGCCAGTGATGAAGATCACGAGAGTCCGGATTGGAAGCGATCGGGAAACCGAACCTGTCTGCCCGATCTCGTCTGCCGATGAATTCTGGTGGTTGTATTTCCCGAACCAGCCGAGACGCGTGCTGGTGGGACGTCTGGTGCGATAAGCGCTGCTGGTGGCTCGGGTTGTGGGTCAGGCTTTAACGGAGCTGTGGTAATAACGTATCCGCCAAGTTGTTCTGGCTCTTGTTCGGGTTGTTCTATGTTGTCAAGTATCGTGTATGCCGGTTTTAGCCGATCAATTGAAATTGTAATGTTCTTGCCCTTGACGTTCACTATGAAGAACTTGTCGGAACGGCTAACCACTCGGTACGGCCCATCGTATGGATGTTGGAGAGGTCTTTTAGGGCCGTCGTGGCGGACGAAAACTTGCCCCGTTGTTGCAAGGTCTTTAAAGATAAAAATCTTCTTGTCACCATGACGGTTGATGACTGCTGGTCTTATGTCCTGCAATCGCTGCCTCAGCTGTTTAACAAAAGTCTCCGCGTTGATGTCGTCCTCCTCACGAATTCGGGGTGTCAACAGCTCTCCTGGAAGTCGCAACGGTTGGCCATATAGCATTTCTGCAGTGGTGGCATTTATATCGTCCTTCCACGCCGAACGGATCCCCAATAGCACCGCTGGAAGCGCCTCTGTCCAGCGGCTTTGATGACAACGGATGGCTGCTTTAAGTTGACGGTGAAAGCGCTCGACCATACCGTTGGATGCTGGGTGGTATGCGGTTGTCCGTATGTGAGTCGTACCTGTCAAGCGATTCAAATGCTTGAACAGGTTGGATTCGAATTGTCTTCCTTGGTCTGTCGTGACTCGCAGCGGGACGCCAAAACGAGCTATCCAGTGGTTGAAAAATGCTTCTGCAACAGTGGTTGCTTCCTGGTTGACAAGTGGGACGGCCTCGGGCCAGCGAGAGAATCTATCGATCATAGTCAAACAATAACGATACCCATCGCAGTGTGGCATGATGATCAGGTCAAGGTGTACGTGGTCGAGTCTTGCTGATGGTGGCGCAAACGAGCCCACTGGCGCTAAGACATGGCGAGATATCTTCGATCGCTGACATTCCACGCAGCTTCGTGCCCACTGACGACAGTCCGATTTAATTGAGGGCCAGACGTATCGTTGGGTCGCAAGCTTGCATGTAGCGTTTGCCCCGGGATGGGATAATTGGTGAACTGAGTTAAACGCCGCCTTCCGAAATGGTTTTGTAATATACGGTCGAGGCGCTGATGCTGACACATCGCACGTAATAAACTCAGTTGTGCCTGGAATCTGTACCGATCTCAACTTGAGGGATGAAAAGCCTTGTTGCAGATTCAGAAGCTCTTGATCTCTCTTCTGAGACTCTGCAAGTGCCTTGTAGTTGATGGCTGACTCCAGCTCTTCAATGCGTGACAATGCATCAGCCACCACATTATCCTGGCCCGACACATGACGAATGTCTGTGGAAAATTGTCCAATGAAGTCTAGATGGCGTTGTTGGCGTGGTGAACACTGTGTAGACTTCAACCGAAAGGCAAACGTAATCGGCTTGTGGTCTGTAAAGATCGCAAACTGCCGAGCCTCGACCATATGCCTAAAGTGTCTGACTGCCATGTAGATCGCCAGGAGTTCTCGGTCGTATGCACTATATTTGAGCTCTGGAACTGTCAGCTTCTTTGAAAAGAAATTCAGCGGCTGCCACCTGCCGTCTAACCACTGTTGCAGCACTGCGCCTACTGCAACGTCCGATGCGTCGGTGAAGATGGCTAGGGGTGCATCAGTCTTTGGATGTGCCAGTAAGGTAGCTCGTGCTAAGCTCTCCTTACACTTCGCGAACGCCGCGATTGCCTCTGGTGTCCACTTGACTGGTGTGCTGCCCTTGACGTTACCTTGTAGCAGATCGTTGAGCGGTGCCTGCGCGTTTGCAGCCTTGGGTATGAACCTCCTATAGAAGTTCACCATTCCTAAAAACTGCCGTAGCTTCTTAACACTTTGAGGCTGAGGAAATGACCGGATGACGTTGACTTTGTCTGGTAATGGCTGAGTTCCCGAACCTGAAACGAGATAGCCGAGAAACTGGACTTCAGATACTCCAAATATACACTTACCGGGGTTGATGACGACGCCGTACTCGTGGAGGCGCTCGAAAAGTACTCTGAGGTGCTCCAAGTGTTCTTCTTGCGATTCGGAGGCGATCAGGATGTCGTCTATGTATGCATAGCAGAAGTCCAAGCCACGTAGAACTTCGTCGATAAACCGTTGAAAAGTTTGGGCTGCGTTACGAAGTCCAAACGTCATGTATGGAAATTCGTACAGTCCGAACGGTGTCGTAATGGCTGTCTTGGGGATGTCTTCTACGGCTACGGGTATCTGGTTGAAGGCACGTACTAAGTCGACAGTAGAAAAGATGATCTTTCCTTCTAACATTTGGGAGAAGTCTTGAATGTGGCGCACCGAGTATTGATCCGGTTGTGTCCGGTCATTGAGACCTCGGTAATCACCACAAGGTCGCCACTCATCTCCTTTCTTCGGCACCATGTGCAGCGGTGCTGCCCACGGGCTTTCTGAGGGCCTGGCGAGTCCAAGTCGGAGCATTGCTTCGAATTCTTTCTTGGCTGCTTTGAGTTTGTCTGGAGCAAGGCGCCTCGGTCTTAGTGCTACCGGAGGACCCGGTGTCGTGATGATGTGGTGCTTCGTCTGGTGTTTGACCGCTTTTGGAGCTCCGTCAGGCCGCGTTATTGACGTGAATTCCCGTAAAAGATCATGGTACTGCGAGGCGCCGGTGATGGTCCTGATGCTGGGAGCTTCACACTCAGTCACCTCTCCTTGCAGAGCGAGCCTGGTAACGGAGTCCAGTAGTCGCCCGCTTCTTAAATCGGGAAGTAGTCCATAGTGCGACAAAAAATCGGCTCCAATGATGGGCTTGGAAACGTCAGCGATTAAAAAGTTCCATGAAAAGTCCCGCCTCAGCCCCAGATTGAGGGTGAGCGTCGTTACGCCGTAAGTCGCGATGCGTGTACCGTTGGCTGCGGAAAGCTCGTAGCTGGACCTTCTACACGGCCCCCGATAAAACTTACGCGGGAATACGCACAGATCGGCACCAGTGTCTACTAAAAATCGGACATTTGATTCGCGATCGCGTACAAAAAGACGGCGAGATGTTGTCGGGCTGGTGTCGTTGGCCGCCATTAACGACTGCCCCTCTCGTTTTCCGGAGTCCAACTACATGGCTTGGTACATTTCTGTGCGTTCTCTGCAAAATTCCAGTGATACCAACACATGCCAGTTGGACGCGGGCCGCGCGATTCTGACCTGGAGCGGGACCGGCTTTGTGAGCGTCCGCGGTAAGGGGTTCGAGACCTTCCTCGGGAGTTTGAACCTTCGTAAATTTCACCGAGTAGCTTTTTAATCTCGGCCATTTCGAACCGAAGCTGTTGCACGTGCACTGCTTGTTGCACGTCGGCCATTACTGCTGATGGCGGTTTTGATGTCTCTGCGACGGTCGAGCGTGGTGGCAATAACCCGTATACCGTATCCGCAACTTCAGCCATATCGGTGATGGACTTGTCCTGCACGGTAACCATCGTAGGCTTTATCTTTTCCGGCAAGCCACGCATCCACAATGTTCTCAGCAAGTTGTCCGGTATTGCTGTCCCTGCGAGAGCTTGTAGTCGACGAAGAAACTGCGATGGCTTCTCGTCTCCCATTACTACGTTTTCAAGTAACTCGCGCGTCTTTTCGTCCTGAGATGAACTCAACCGTTTTACGAGGTTCTCCTTCAAATTTTTGTACGGTTCCTCGCCTAATGGTTGCATTAGGATATCGCGCACCTCGTTAGCGTAACGTGTTGGTATGGCCGATAACACACTCAGGTATTGTTTACGGCTGTCGTTTAGACCTAACGCTTCAAAATACCTCTCCGCAATCGAGAACCATAATTCCGGATCGGCTGCATTGAACTCCGGGAAACGTGGTTGTTTCGATATTGTGAGCGTGCTCGTGGCGGTTTCTTTCATTTGATCGACGTTGGTCATCTTGACACTTGCTTAATGTCTATACCTACACTATTATAACGGCTGTTAATCGGTCTACAATCACGCGCGCACTACCGACAAACTACCCGTGTCGTCCACCACTTAACACAATTATTGTCACTAAGTTTACAAAAAATTTTGCGAATACATAAAAAAAACTTACAGATCACGTCGGGGTCACCACTTTAGCGACTGCTTTGGTGCGGGTAGTTGTGTGCAAATTGATCGACGGCGAGGTATTTACAAACTTAACTTTATTACACTACATATACACAATATACAATACAATACACATATATACACAAACAGAATTATAATTTAAATGTGTTGTCACCCGGAGCCGATGTACTCAAAACGGGCAGTCAGTACGTTGTGTCTCGTGATAGACCACGGCATTTTCCAAGAGCCCTTTGGCCACCCACCCCTAATCGTGGTAGGGGATAGGTAGGAAACATTTGGAAAAATCAAAGCGCATCTATAAAAGGGTAATAAAAATAAAATTAAATAAATTACTTTCGGTAAAGAAACCGGAGAGGTAAGTAAGCAATCGTAAAGGATGTTTACCGATGACAGGAAACTCCAATGTTTTACAAGGCTCCAGGTAACAAACACACGCTCTCTGCAATACACTATTTACAACCTACTACCTGAAAAGTTTAAACATAATTACTGACTAATAATAATTCGAAATACATAGCAATAAAAATAAAATAAATAAAAATTATTATAAAAATCACTTAAATTGTACTGACAGACAAGAGTGGGAAATCCAGTCCCCACAAAGAAAACAATTTAACAACAGTTTAGTATTCCTGTTTATTCTGTTGCGACGTGCTTGCCTGCCCATCCCGATTGTTGTGCGTTTAGGTTTATTATTATATGAAATATAAAAAAGTGCAAGTATTTTTAACCTTCATTTCCCAGAAGAATGTGTCATTGTCTGGTGATTTATTGAAACCTATTTTTTTTTAATGAAGCATTCTAATACATTTTCCAAAATCCATGTATTATGTGACTTTTTAGAATGTAAGTAAGACAATGTTAAAAAGTTAAGGTTTATTTATGTTTCATAAATTTTTTGTAACAAATATAAGGATTTTAAATTACCAAGGGTTTTTATTATTTTTTTATATTAATATTAATAATCTCAAATAATAATCAGAAAACCAATAACACAAAAGAGTTGACGTTCATTGGCCGAAAAAGAAGGTGGCTGTGCGTCGGGAAATCGTGCCCTCTCGATTATCTCGAGGGTTAGTGACGCATTCGACCATATGGGTTGACAATGCGCGATTGGCTCGCCTTGGGTGACACGCTCCGCAGCTAGGCAATAATGCCCCGCTACCCAGTTAATCTTTTCTAAATGACCTTTTTCGTTTTCACAACACCCCTACGTATACGGCCAACTTCACTACACTCTCTACGGTGTTTGCTTTGCGATGTAATCTCTATCGTGTTAATTCGACCATTATTGGAAGTTCTCTGTCGATATGGCCATAAATCTTTTAATATGGGAGCTTTTATATGATTTACAAAATAAATTTGTAAATGGGGAACAAAAGTATTTATTTTTATTTAGATGGTTAAATTTAAAATTAATGAAATAAGAAATGTAATACCACTAGATTTTTTACTTTTCACAAAAAATATGGGAAATAGAATACAAACCGACTCTGCCAACATAAAATAAACATAACAAAACATAAATTACAAACTGAAAAATAAAATTCATATAGCAAATTCTAATAATATTGAGATATAATTCAATTTGAAGTGCGTCTCCACTTATTATAGTACAGGGTGATCCATTATAAATGTCCACCCCCCCTAACTTTTTTTCTTTAGATTTTAGAAAAAAAGTTTTATATAAAAGTTGTAGGGTTCAACTAAAAGTTTTTTTTCGTGTTATGTTTGCGTATACAGGGGGATCCAAAAAAAATAACAGATACAAACATATTTTTTTCCTATGGAATGACCTATATTTTATATCCTTATGTGATAGCTCTTTAAACGCTGATTTCAAAAATATATATGACATTATGGATATTTTTAATATATATGGCAGAAAATGCCAAAACCTAAAATTTCACTTAGGCCATGGGTCGTCATTTTTTCATTCGTCGTTTCATTATTTGTTTTGACGTCTTTATTGAGTGATTTTCACAGAAACACATTTGTTGAACTGTTTAATATTTAATATTTACCATATAAACAATAACAATAATTATTAATAAAACTATAAAACCTACTTGGGGGTGGACATTTATAATGGATCACCCTGTACAAATGTCGATAGATTAAATATGTATTCAGCGACCAACACAAAAATGTTGTAAGGATAGAATTAAGTTAATATAAACTGAAAATATAAAATAAATATAAATTAAAAACTAAAGTAAATAATAAGCTGGTCAATAATGTAGCACAGTAGGAACATATATATTCTATAGAATCACTTTTTATCCTCATTTGATCATCAGGTCATAATTATTGATTTACCTCTGTCCCTGAACAATTTTGCAAATACCTACCTAATTATTCGGAAAAATAATTTTCAATAATTACTCATATATTATATCACGAGAACTATGAATTTAATCGGTTAAACTAGGCTCAGTAGTATTTTGTTTGGTTTTTGTTGGAAAATGTTGAATGCAAAATAATTTAATAAAATCACGAGACCGCGTAGCGGTCGAGGGGTTTTATTTTTAATTATTTTGCATGAAAGTATTTTTCAAAAAGAAAAATCAAATAAAAAACTTACTGAGCATTGTTTGACAGATTAAATTTATAGGTTGAGTGATATACGTCTAGATTATTTCTCGAATTAAAGGAAACTATTTGACAATTCATAAAATCTGACGTATGTGTCAAAATTTATAAATATTTTTTTAAAGAAAATTCCATTAATTTAAGGTATGTAATAAGTAATAATTGATACTTCGTAAACTAGATAACTTATTTTTTATTGTTTTTTAAAAAATGTTTGTTAAAACTTGTAAATAACACCATAAAATCGTAAACTAAAATCCAATATGGAGGCTAAAATTTAATCGCTGTTAAATAGTTCTAGTGATTTAATCTCTTATTTAAACGAAATTTATTCGAAAATTCAAGGCTCTTGATTGGTTTATATTATAATGAGGGAAATAATCATATATTAGATCACGAGAACTATGAATTTAATCGGTTAAACTAGGCTTAGTAGTTTTTTGTTTGGTTTTTGTTGGAAAATGATGAATGCAAAATAATTTAATAATTTTTAATTATTTTGCATGAAACTATTTTCCAAAAAGAAAAATCAAATAAAAAACTTACTGAGCATAGTTTGACAGATTAAATTTATAGTTTGAGTGATATACGTCTAGATTATTTCTCGAATTAAAGGAAACTATTTGAAAATTCATAAAATCTGACGTACATACATGACGTACATATTATGTGTCAAAATTTATAAATATTTTTTTAAAGAAAATTCCATTAATTTAAGGTATGTAATAAGTGAGATATTTCGTAAACTAGATAACTTATTTTTTATTGTTTTTTAAAAAATGTTTGTTAAAACTTGTAAATAACACCATAAAATCGTAAACAAAAATCCAATATGGAGACTAAAATTTAATCGCTGTTAAATAGTTCTAGTGTTTTAATCGCTTATTTAAACGAAATTTATTCGAAAATTCAAGGCTTTTGATTGGTTCATATTATAATGAGGGAAATAATCACCAGAAACGTGGTACTAACCCAGTGGCGTAGCTAGCCTCGAGGGGGTCCCGTATTAAAAATCTGGTAGGGGCCCTTATACGGGAAAAAATTTTCTGGGTGTCACGCCCAAAGTCTATTTTGGGCAAACAAAAAAAATTTTTAGGGTATCATTATTTGCATTTACCAATTCTTTATAATATAATATATAATATACGTATACATAGCTTTTTATGTACAGGCAAATTTTAAAATTTGGTCTGGTTTTAGACATTTACTGTTCTTCAACTTTAAAAGGTTTCTATTTTAAAATAAAGGCAAGTAATTATTTATTTCTAATTTGCTGTTAATATAACCTATGATAATAACACGCAAAGCAAACTGCGGAGCAGAGCACATAACAATATGCGCAGACTGCGCCGCAGACAACGCATAGCGGAAAGGTGCGGGCAGAAACAATTCGTATGAGTTCACGGCCTCGTTGGAACAGAAGGGTATTCAGAAAAATTTTAATTTAATAAATTGAAGTATGAACAATTAAATAATAATATCATTTATTTATTTAATTTCATGCCTTGATTTTTTTAACATTTGGTTAATATGTTTTTTTGCTTACGCATGTCGATGCCAATCGGGGGCCCCCCTAGCCGGGGGCCCCGTATCATTGATACGGCTGATACCGCGGTAGCTACGCTCCTGTAACTAACCTCACAATGATACACTAACACTAACTAAAACTGCAAACTGATGATGCAGATTGCAGTTGAGCGACCGGCCGGCGTCTTATTTGAATCGAGAAATCATTTCATTGGTCATCTTAGGTGGTGTGATGCAAATTGTCCAATATTGTAAAATATATATTCTAACTCAAAGTTATACTATATTAATACGAATTATTTTAAAAATTGTACAAAACAGTAACATTTATTTTTGAAATATTTTTAACAACAGATTTCAACTCTTTTCTTGACAATATTGTGCAAAAGCTAAATATAAAATCTTACTGTTTCCACCAAATTATATAAAATTGACTTAAACAAACTAATTAGAAAAACCATTTCAACTATCTTGGATAATGTAGCACATTTATAGAAAATGATACTGCAAGGTCGCACAAAAATAATACCATTTAAGTTAGATAAAGATAAGTTAATAGTTGATGCCTCTTTTGATAGTTAAAAAGTAATTTAGACCATCAATAATAAACACTCTTTAAAAATCTGACGTCAATCTTTTGAATATTTAACAAAGTTTTCTGGAAGTTACCGGGTAAAACTTCTGCTCTCCAAAGAAAGTTACAACGCTTAAAGTTTTTGTAAATTTCGGGTTAAATGTTAGGTGTATCCATGAATGTATTATTTGAATATCTAATTTAATAATTAGTTTGCCGCCATGTTTTACATGTTAGTAAAACAACAACCTTAAACTGTCTCAAACTTTATAACTCCCAGACGTGATATTCCGTTACACCGTGCATAATTAATTCACTTTCTGCCCGGGAAAATTAAAAAGAGCCGGTTTTTAACAGCCCACCAAGGGGCAACAATACGAGGTGTGTTCAGAAAATATCGGGAATTTTCTTTTTTTGAAACAAATATTTATTTATTCGTCTACATTAATTTTGTCGCCTTCAAAATAGTCCCCATTGACACTTCTAAAACTCGATCTTTGGGATATATCCCAGGCTATAGCCTTTAGTTCTTTCAGCGATGCGCTTTTAAAGTCATCTATGCTTGCAAAACGACGGCCCTTTAAGGTTCTCTTTATTTTTGTGAATAGGAAAAAGTCAGACAGAGGCATGTCTGGTGAATATGGAGGCTGGGGCATCATTACAGTATTGTTTTTGGCCAAAAATTGTCTTCAAAATTTAACAATTTTAGAACAAATTTTTCTGTCACGCATTTCATACCCAAAACATTCGAAAACATTTCATGGGATGAGCCAATCGATATACCAACATCATCAGAGACTTCTCTTATGGTTTATAACCATTTCTTTCACTTTTTCCATGTTTTTATCGGTTGTTAATGTGCTTGTGCGTTCGGGGCGTTTGTCATCTTCAACGTCTTCACGGCCATCTTGGAAACTCTTATACCACTTGTAAACTCTTGTTTTACTTATAGCAGACTCACTATAGGCCTTTGTTAACATTTCACAGAATTTATTTAATTTTTTAAGCAAAATTGGATACAAATTCTTTGATCCATTTCTTTTAACGAACGAAAAATCGCCGAGCTCATAAAACACGTCTAACTTTAGCGGCTGCCACAGACAAAGTAAACAATGAAAACAGCTAAAGTTTTTATCATACTTCGGGGGCATGTATACCAACATAATAAAGAAAATTTTATGACAACCGGACCCTCCGAACCCGCGAAATTTAACAATTCCCGTTATTTTCTGAACACACCTCGTATATTTATGTTTTTGAAGCGCCCCTGACTTTTGTATGCCTCTGCTATGCTATCAGCATGTAGTGTACCTTTTTAACTACTTTTTACGAATATTTTATGAAGACCTAAAATAATCGAGTATAACTACTAGGCAAAAAAAAGTAGTTAACTACGTTACAATTATTTTAAAAAAAGTAGTTAACTACTGGCCAGCTCTGGTAACTAGTCTTTTTTGACTAATTCATGTTTAGAGAGATAACTTTTACTACCAATTGCAGAACAAACCACTATTGTATTTTAATATTGTTATTTTAAACATATTTAAAAATTTTAAATCTACATATTACCCTGGCTCGTGACAAATTTACTTAATTAACTCATTGTTGTAATAACTTGGCTTAGTTTTTATTTAATTAGTTTTATTAATGCTCACCATTTTTTGTTGGTTCGTGTAGGTCGTGTGGGTTATAAGGGCAGACTGATTTGAGTGAACGAGCTTTGTTTTGTTTGTTAGTTAACGTCGAGTACAAATTCAATTGACAAAATTAATCATCTGGTGCGAGTAAAGAGTAATTACAACATATAGAGAAACAAATGGATGTGAACCGATGTTATTGAAACTAAGTGAACCGATGTATTGAGAAATTTACGTTAACGTTACATGACAATTCATTATTTAGGGTGTATACAATGTATACACACTATACGTGTACATTAGGGGTACGTTATTTCCCAATTTGTTTTTTTTTCTACTTCTAAATCTATATTATTTGTTGACAGTCTAAAAACAATTTTAAATAAAAATAACCTTATAAGGTTAATCCATTTAAAAAAAAACACAAAAAAGTATAGTAATCGGACATTTTATATAGTAATTGGACATACAATTTTTATATAAACATTACAACTTTACATCAAATAACATAAATTGTCATATATTTTTTAAAGATAAATTGCTGTTTTAGGTAATTTTTTTATTTAGTTTTTGTAAATATCATATAATTCATATATTTCTTTCTCGGATTCCTCGTCCCTTTTCTGTATTCTGAAGGTAACTACTAATTCCTTGGTCTGACTTCTGAAATAGTTTATTGCAAATATCATTAAAGATATATAAATCACTATATTACTTACTCTCTAAAAATGAATTAGTCAAAAATGTCATAGCGAAAAAGCAGCCACTAATTATTCTCGTCAACAGCAATTTGTATCCAGGATATTTAGCAGTAAATTCCTATGAAATATTAATCTCTGAATTCGAAAATGTCGTCAAAAGTTATAAAAGTAGAACAGTTTTTGAAATATAATCAATTTTACATGTAATATGGAATTGACTATATCTCAAAAACTGCTAAACTTTTATAGTTTTTGACGGTCTTTTACATAATAATTGGCTGGTAAATGTACGGGATACAAATATTGGACATATTATGTCCAATAGTAGAAATTTACATTTTTTACCAACCATAACTTGGCCATTTTACTGTTTGTTTTCTGAATTAAAATTAAAACGAATTAAAGTGACAATGTTTAAACCATAAGGAACACATTTATAACACGCACTGATCTGTACACTTTTTAGAAATATTAACAAAAAAACAAAAATTTTACCACCAAAGTGACGTGCGAACTTTTTTGTCCCATATTGGATCCAAAATAAAGTAGTTCTACATTATTACCGACTGAGATAGTTATAATTGTATACAGCGTGATCTAATGATTTGACTACTATTTAATTAATAATAAATAGTATTTATAGATATCTTGTTTTTAAAGTATTAATGTTAATTGTCCAATAACTATAAAGTGCCCGATAACTGTCTACTTTACCTCATTACTATTTTTAATTAATTTGCTTTATCACAATAAAATATATGTAGGTACTACAAAAAAAATCAACATGGGAAATAACGGACACTTAATGTACCTTCAGGTGCTAAAACATTCGATATATCGAATATAATAGGGAATTTTTTCAAAAGGAAGTCCTTTTACTTTACGTAAATTTTATATAAAATATTAACTTGTTTATTTTTTATTTAACTTTTCAGGAGTAGGAACTTTTTATAAAAAAAATATCCTGATTTTGTATGTAAATTAATGATACATTTTTCTCATTAAAAAAAAATATTTCTTGTTTTCATGGATTTTACGTTTCCAATTATTCAATGAAGGTAAAAATGTTTTTTTTTTCAAGCGGCCATGATATGCAACCTTATATGCATGTATAGAGATAGTTGAAGTGCGTCTTTTTCATTAGCGGCAGACAAAAAAAGCAAAAAAGCTTAGGGATAGAAGTAAATCCATAGGCGACTCAATAGACGTCAAATAATAAAATTAATTTAGCATTTCATACAAAGCAATCACGATGTATTAATTATATTAATTATAATCGCATGGAATATTAAGTGATTATTTATTCAATTTTAATTGAACGAAATAAAGAACAACCAGTTTGTTAGTATAATATTATGATGATAGACGAGTCGCCAATGTCGGAACTCCAAACAAATGTCAGTACGTCAAAATTAATTCAAGCGCAGCATTTTGACAGAGCAGTGTTTATTTTTAGTTTAGAATATTTGTTATATGGTTTAGGATATTTATCGGCATTGTAAGTAAGGGTTATAAGTTTTTTTAGTTTTTATCAATAATTTTTAATGCTTTTAGCCAAAATTTTATACCACATAAGTTATGAGTAAATAAAATAATTCTATTGCTTATCCTATTTATATTACGCCCTTGAAAAAAAAATTGTATATGTTATTTGGAGTAGAAGCTCTTTTTGTGCTTCGTACAGTTGCCTGCCTCAGCTACGCTTCGGCCTTCAATCTCTGTACTCACCACAAAAAGAGTCACTTCTACTCCTTATGACATAATCTACTATTTTTTCAAGCGGCCATGATATACAACCTTATATGCCTGTATAGAGATAGTTGAAGTGCGTCTTTTTCATTAGCGGCAGACAAAAAACTCAAAAAAGCCTAGGGATAGAAGTAAATCCATAGGTGTCTCAATAGACGTCAAATAATAAAATTAATTTAGCATTTCATACAAAGCAATTACGTTGTATTAATTATATTAATTATAATTGCACGGAATATTTAGTGATTATTTATTAAATTTTAATTGAACGAAATAAAGAACAACTAGTTTATTGGTATAATATTATGATGATAGACGAGTTGCCAATGTCGGAACTCCAAACAAATGTCAGTACGTCAAAATTAATTCAAGCGCAGCATTTTGACAGAGCAGGGTTTATTTTTAGTTTAGGACATAGAAAAACCATGGTTTAGGATATTTATCGGCATTGTAAGTAAGGTTTATAAGTTTTTTTAGTTTTTATCAATAATTTCTAATGCTTTTAGCCAAAATTTTATACCACATGAGTTAAGAGTAAATAAAATAATTCCATTGCGTATCCTATTTATATTACGCCCTTGAAAAAAAAATTGTATATGTTATTTGGAGTAGAAGCTCTTTTTGTACTTCGTACAGTTGCCTGCCTCAGCTACGCTTCGGCCGTCAATCTCTGTACTCACCACAAAAAGAGTCGCTTCTACTCCTTATGACATAATCTACTATTTTTTACAACATGTATAAAAATACAAACTAAGGTTTTATTATTTTTGGTCACATTGTCAGATCATTATACTTTAATATTCCACGCAAATGCTTCAGATAAAGGTGAAATTAAATTGTCTCTTTTCTCTGTTGCCTCCTCTCTCAATTCCCGCAAATTTTGTCTCGGGGAAACATTAAAAATTCCACTTTATTGCTTTATTAATTTATTTAATGCCTTGGATGTTTCTTTCTTTTTTTCAGTTTATTATTGTATTCATTTGCTTAATATGCTCTTTTTAGATTATATTAATATATATATATATATATATATATATTTTTTAATATAAATAAATAAAATGCATACATCAGAATTTATACATTAATAATACAAAATAAAATAAAATAGTCTTTCTAAATTTAAATAAATTATATTATAACAACTGAATTTATGGATAAATTTATATATAAAATTTAAATGAAAGTTAAATAAATAATATATATTTGTTTATGTTTTGAATAATTTTAATATTTACTTTATAGTATAATGAATAGATTAATTATTAATTATTAAGTGTATTATTTATGCCCACATTATTTATTTAAATGTATCCTGTTACAATACAGGACTATAATTTTAAATTTAAAAGAATAATCAACAAAACATAGGTTATAATTATTATTTTAATATAATATATTATACATTTTTGCTGACAAAAATATTTTTTGAAAAATTGTCAATAAAACGTAAAGTTTTTTAATATAAATAATTTACAATTCTATTTCAATTTAGGTGTAAATCTAAAAAAATCACAACATACATATATCCGGAATAATGATTGGATACGAAAGCAAAAACTTTTCGAAGATGCTGCTAAAAAAGGGGGATATTTTTAAAGTGGACTTGAGAGAGGTTTTAGTCGTTTTTATTAGGTATCTGTCAATTTCAGACATTTTGTCAGCGGTTGAAGAATTGATGGTAGTTTTATTTGATTCATGCTATTTTAGGACCTTCAGTATAAAAATATAAACTCGAGCAGGCCAGACTAATTTTTCGTTTCTAATGGAAATTAATTGATTTTAGAGTATGTTTGTGTTTTAAGGAAAATAGTAAAATAAAATAAATGTGAAAGCTGTTTTAAAATAAATGGTTTTAAATACAATAAATCAATACATCAGAAAATATATGAAAAGTAAGAATAATATATTTTCAAATACATAATACACTGCTCAGAAAAATTAGTGTAATGCTTTAACAAATATATATTTGTGCCAAAAATAAATAAGTTTTTCTCTTATAAAATTTAAATATGCCAGCAACATTTTATGTGGTAATTGTTGCATTTTTGGTTTTAGATCATGCACAACTTTTTATGAGGAATTACTTTTTTTAAGGTACACTGAAAGAAATTTGTTGCTAAAAGTAAACACAAATTTATACTAAAAATTTTATACTAGTGCTTTACACATTTATACTACTGTTTATTATGAATGTATGTTAAATTTTGTAATACATTTATTGTAAAGAAGATATGTTAGATCTAAATAAAAATAAACTTACCCTTACTATAAAATGTAAACTATAAGTGAATTACAGCAAAAAAATATTGCTAGAAACACATTTATATTGCTAGGGCAGCAATAGGCTGCTAACCAAACGAATATATTTGTTTTAGCAATGTATGTGGTAGTCCAAATATGAAACATAAAATATATTTGCCCTAATTATTTTTTTATTTAACTTTAGTATATATTTCTTTCAGTGTATACAAGGGCTCCATAAAACTACTCTTAAGGGTAATTTGCATTGCTTAGTTAAAACCTATTTGCTTTAAAAGCAGCTATACAGCTTCGATAAAACCATCATAGGGCTAAAAAGGAGAATCCTATCGCTGTCTTCAGGAGCAATTTGTGTGTCAGCAACAAAGCAACATTGCTTTATTGTATTACTCCTAAGGCACACCTTACAGCAGCCATAAAACCTACCTTACAGCTGTCATAAAACCTGCTAAGTGCAATAGGTTTTAAGGAGGTAGTGTGCTTTTGTCGTAAACACATTTTAGATGACAATTTGTACCTTTTTACTTTATTGTTGTACTTTGTAAATTCAATATTTCTTTAATCAAATACTTGTTTGGTATATTGTTGCCTTATGAATCACAAGTTTTTTACTTTTTAACCACGCTTTCAAAAACTCGTCATGCATGGCGGCGACAAGAGTTGACAAGAGTTATTTTCTTTTCGATAATCAAGACAAAAACGTTTTAAAGAAATAATAGCAACAAAAAGGTTCACACTCATGCAAATTAGAAATCAAATTGGTTATATTAAAGACGTATTGCTGCTCTACTAGAAACAATCATAAACCTTTTAACTGTTTGGTTCTTACATTCTTACATAGAGGAAAAGCAGTCCTAAGACCAAATGCTCCTATGAGTCGGATTTAACAGATGCATTAATCCAACTTTCCGAGCACCATTAAAACCAATAGGCATCTGATAAACCTTCATAAAGCTTATTGGACTATAGGCGTTTCTTAGGGGCAATTTGCTCCAAAAAAGCATTATTGTTTAACAGTAATAAATCAATGTTAAGATCAAACGGTTATAATTGCAAAGAGGCTTTAATACTTTACTTTAAAGTCGCTCATAAAGCCTAATCCTAAAGCTTCATTATCTCAAGACCAACTAGCACAAAGTAGAGCTGCAATAAAATAAAAAGCATGTTTTCATGCATAAAACAGTAAAGCAACTTACGTAGAAACACTTTAAATATAATTTTTTTTGAGCAGTGTATAAAAAAATGTTTTAACTATTCAATAACTTAAAAACGTTTAAAAAAAATGACTTCCTCTTCTTTGACATTTTAGAAATACTTAAAACCTCAAGCCTTTCAAGCTATAATATAATAATAAAGAGGATTTTGGGGTGCAGCTTGTCAATTTTCCCCTAACTAATGTTCCATTTAGTTACAGGACTTCAGCTGTGTATGTTTGTACAAGGTAAATACAATACAATTCAATACAATAAAAGGGTGGCATAACTTAAAAATATGCCATTCAAAATTGCTTATTTGTGTTTACACAAGGTTTTTTAATCATTGTTTTGATATACCTCAATCTATGGAATTTTATATTAAACATGGAACTTAAAATTTTTTAACATCTACACTCACAGGCAAAATAATCGATCCACACAAATTTTCGATGAATTTCAATCGCATATAACTTTTTTATTTGATTTCGGATTTAAACAAATATTAAAGAATATTGTAGATACATTAATGGAGAATCGCTCACATTTTAAAAATTACTAAAAAATACACGTACGTTTATAATATACAGGTTTAAACAAAAATAGGTTTTTTAATATAAGTTTAAGACACTCTGTAGAGTGGCAAAACCGTATATTGTTCTAAATTAGGTTTTAATTATCAAGTTACATCTATTTTTAACAGTTTTGTTTTTGGTTCACCTTGATATATTTATTTTTGTGGAAAATATGGATTTTTTTAAAAAAACATTGTAATTTCCAATATTTTTCCTGTATAAAGAACTAAGGTTGCAATGGTCCATCCATAACCTATGGAGGATGACAGTGACAGTTTTGTTGAATCATGCCATACTTGACATGTCTTCTTACTTTTAAAAGTGTCTCCTAATGATGTTACCCTTTGTACTTTACTTCTTATGACGATTAAAACCCTTGCCACGTAATAAATGTGACCGTCCATCCTGGATTAAATTAATGGCTCTGGCAACATCAGTCGGAGACATATCCATTTTTTTAAGTAAGAAGACTCCTCAAAATTTAAACATTAATTTGCAAAAAACAATTTGATAGCTTTTGAAAGCCGTGTATGACATGTCCATGTATGGGATGATTCAACAAAACTGTCACTGTCATTCTCCATACTTTATGGATGGACCATAGCAACTGTTTGATATTTATTGTATTGATGACGAATACGTTGTTGGGTAGTTGCATCCCCCACCTTTTTTTGCGCATGTACCGCTTAGGCTGAACGAGACCAGTTGGCTTGACCATTTAGAGCGAACTAGATGTATTATTTGACGTGAAATGTAGCATAAACTAAAATAAATAGATAACAACAATACAGTCCATTATTAGAAAAACTAAAACGCCTTCAAGAACCCACATTTATTGGTCCTACGAGACGAATACCTGAACTTGGCGACAACACGGTGGAGAATTGAAGGCACTCGCAGATTGGCGGCAACGACGAGCATAAGGTAAAACCATTCTTTCCTTCGTTCATATTCCTGTTAACTGATATTTGACATACTGTTTGTACCATCATAACTTTACTTTATTTACGAGATTGACTTGATTAAACGAGGTTATGATAATTATTTGGTTTACATTAATGTTTTTTTGAGAAGCGAACTGATTCGGTTTTTTGAATATTTGCTAACGCATCAATTTATTGATTAATTGGTACATTTACTTGACACTGATTTTGATTTTGAGACGGGCACCTCGTGATACGAACGCTTTGTAGCAATAAATTTGATAATTTTAAGTGAACATGTCTAAAGTAGAGGTAAAAGAACTAACAACTAAACGCGCCCAAATCAAATCAAAATTAACTAGGTTTGAAACATTTTTACTTAATTTTAATGCAGAAGATAAAACTTATTATGACATTGAAGTAAGACTAACGGTCGTTCAGGACCTCGCGAATAAATTCGACGAAATTCAGGGTACATTAGAATTATTAACCGGCAAGGTGCAAGAAGACGAAAGGGACACATTTGAAGACGCATTTTATAACATCACCGCGAAGGCACAGCGTATGATAGACAAATTAAAAAACGAATCGGCAACTTCAAGCGCGTCGGATCGGGGGAATTCGATTGTCGGCGAGATAAATGGCACCGGCGATGCGTCACTAGACTCGTTATTTGCGAAAGTAAAACTACCGAATATTAATTTACCGGAATTTCATGGATCCTATGAGGGTTGGAATGCTTTTCACGATATTTTTACTACATTAGTACACAAAAATTCTCACTTAGTGGATGTTCAACGTTTTTATTATTTGCAATCGTGTTTGAAAGGTGATGCAGCACAATTAATTCAGTCAATGGAAATATCTGCGGCAAATTATCCGATAGCTTGGGCGTTATTAAATGAAAGATTTGATAATAAGAAACTAATAGTTAATGCTCATATAAGGGCAATATTTGAGTTAGACTTTTTAAGGGTAGAATCTCATGTGCAACTACGTAAGTTGTTAGATAGCTTTAATAAACATTTCAGATCTCTTAAGGCTTTAGGTTTGCCGACTGATACTTGGGATAATTTGGTAATTTATTTGTTGTGCTCTAAACTTGATGTTAAAACGAAAAAAGAATGGGAGCAGAGTATAAGCAAAGAAAAATTTGAAAATGTAAAATTGAAAACTTTAACTGATTTCTTAGCGACACATTGCCAATTACTTGAGTCCATAGATTCTAAAGCTAAAACTACACAATTAAAATTAAATGAAAAAAGCTCTGTTCATGTAGCAACAACAAACAAATTCGCGTTTACTTGTTCTTTTTGCGAAAAGGGACATTCCAACCGGGACTGTGATAAATTCGCGACGCGAATGACTGTTCAAGAACGATACGATGCGTTAAAAAGAAATAAACTTTGTTTTAATTGTTTAAGGCCCGGACATTTTACTAACGATTGTAAATCGAAACCGTGCGAAAAGTGTTCAAGAAAACATAACGTACTTTTACATGATACTGTCACTAATGTAAAACAAACAAATAACGTTGTAGCGCAGGTTGCAACTAATTCGGATTCTAATTTATCTTTAAATAATTCAACTACGTGTTCTTGCATTACGGCAAGTAAACCGCTTGAAACATCAATGATTTCTTATTCTGGCGCAAAAATGTCACAAGTTTTGTTGGCTACGGCCACAATTAAAATTCAAAACGCGGACGGAGAATGGACTCTTTGTCGTGCATTGCTTGACAGCGGTTCACAAACAAATTTTATTACTGAAAATATGGTTAATAGATTAAAATTAGATACACACGATACAACACATTCAGTGACGGGTATTAGTGGGTCAGCACGGGATATAAACAAACAAATAAACTTAACAATTGGCTCCAATTATGAAAGCTATAATTCAAATGAATCGTTTTTGGTTACACGTAAAATTACTGATGATCTTCCACAAGTTGAATTTGATATATCGAAATTTAAAATATCACCCCACTTAAAGTTAGCTGATAATAAATTTTATGAATCTAAACCGATTGATGCGCTTTTAGGAGCTAAAATATTCTTTGATATACTGTGTATGGAAAATTTGCGATTGGGAAAAAATGAACCGGTATTACAAAAAACTAAATTAGGTTGGATACTGTCGGGCAACGTATATGTTAATAGTCGCAATAATCAAAAAACGACGTGTAATTTAACAATTTTAAATAAAGATATCGATTTAAATGAACAATTAAAACAATTTTGGACTTTAGAAGAAGTAAAAATAACCTGTAAACCCTACAATAGAGAAGAGCTTGAATGTGAAAATGATTTCGTTAATAATTTTAGTAGAGACATTTCGGGACGATTTAAATTAACTTTACCGTTAAAGAATAATTACAAGGAGTTGGGTGATTCGGAACAGAATGCACGTAAACGACTTTTACAAATGGAAAAGAGATTTCATCGGGATAAAACATTTAAAGATTTATACGTAAATTTTATGGAAGAATACATAGCTCTCGGACATATGACTAAAGTTGACACGACGAAGGACACTCTAGACATGTTAAAATATTTTTTACCTCACCACGGCATTTTAAAGGACAGTGTTACGACAAGGTTGCGGGTAGTTTTCGATGCTTCTTGCAAAACTACCACCGGTATTTCGTTAAATGATGTTTTAAAAGTTGGACCGACAATACAAAATGATCTGTGTACTATAGCGTTACGTTTTCGCAAACACAACATAGTCTTTGTGGCGGACATTGCGAAGATGTATCGCCAGTGCGATATTGTTGAGGAGCATCGAGATCTGCAGCGAGTCTTGTGGCGGTCTAATGCTAATGATACAATCGAACAATACAAGCTGAATACAGTTACTTATGGAACGGCATCGGCCTCGTTTTTGGCATGCAGATGTTTAGAACAACTAGCTAAAGAAAATGAAACTTTATTTCCGGAGGCGTGCAAGGTCATAAGAAATTGTTTTTATATGGATGACTTAATCGCGGGAGCTAAAGACGTTAAGGGCGCGAAGCAATTAAAGTACGACGTTACAAAAATTTTGGAATCTGGTTGTTTTCCCTTGCGAAAATGGTGTTCAAATAATCTCGAGTTGTTGGATGACAGCGACGTGGGTGACTTGCCTGAATACTACATTTCAGACGATAATACGGTTCGAACTTTGGGCTTGGTATGGAGACCTAAAGACGATTGTCTTGGGTTTAGGGTTGAAGCCACACACGGGGCAGTTACTAAAAGAATTATTTTGTCGGATGTCGCGCGCATTTTTGATCCACTCGGTTTAATTAACCCGATAACAGTACAGGGAAAATTAATATTACAAACCTTGTGGCTTGAGGGATTAAATTGGGATGATCCAGTTAATAATGACATAATAGATATTTGGAATCAATTTCGTCAATCATTGACTCATTTAAAGGACTTACAAATACCTAGACAAGTCGTAATACCTAATTACAAATCGGTAGAAATACACGGGTTTTGCGACGCATCGGAGCGGTGTTATGGGGCTTGTTTTTATTTGCGATGCGAGGATTCGGATGGTAATTATGTAACTAGACTATTGTGTGCAAAATCTAAGGTTGCACCTTGTAAAAAGGACTTAACAACATTGCCTAGACTTGAATTAAATGGAGCGTTGGTACTTGCGCGAGTTTTGGAGAAGGTATTACAATCTATGGACTTAGAACATTCCACACCTTTGTACTTATGGAGCGATTCCACCATTGTTTTAAATTGGTTAAAATCTGATAGCAGGAATTGGAATACTTACGTAGCAAACCGGGTAGCTCAAATTCAGGCATTAACATCTGGAGCTAATTGGCGCTATGTGCCCTCTGAAATCAATCCTGCAGATTTGCTGTCAAGGGGATGTTCTCCAAAAAATTTACTTAATAATAATTTGTGGTGGAATGGTCCTGAATTTTTAAAGTATAACAACGAAGATTGGCCTAAAAATTTGGTTTCCGACATAAACGAGTTACCTGAACGCAAAAAACCTAAAGGATTTGCATTAACGGTTTTGGACAACAATTTTATTTTCGACTTATTTTCTAAATTTTCGACTTTGCATAAAACTTTCACGTATGTAATTCGGTTTATTCAAAATTGTAGGGCTAAGCGTGATGAAAGAGTAACTGGCGCACTAACAGTCAAGCAACTTGAACATTCTTTGATTGTTTTGCTGAAGGTTGTGCAAAGTCAATGTTTTGGAGATGAATTTGAATGTTTAAAGCGAGGAAAACCATTAAGAAGAAATAGTAAATTACTTTGTTTAAACGTTTTTCTTGATGATAATAATTTGATACGCGTGGGTGGTAGATTACGCCATTCACAAGAAAGGTTTGACAAACGGCATCCGATTTTACTTCCCGATAAACATAAAATGACTAAACTAATTATTGAAGCTGAACATGAACGTTATTTACATGCAGGTCAACAAGCTACTTTGGCTGCAATTCGAACACGATATTGGCCTATTAATGGTCGCAGTATAGTTAGAAGTATTGTTGGAAAGTGTATAAAGTGTTTTAAGGCACGACCTAATTCTACGATGCCTATTATGGGCGACTTACCATCCGCAAGGGTAACTCCTGCCAGACCATTTTCTTGTACCGGCGTCGATTATGCTGGGCCCTTTATGTTGAAGGACGGCACCACTCGTTCTAGAAAATTGGTAAAAGCATATGTGTGTGTATTTGTATGTTTTACCACTAAGGCGGTACACCTCGAATTAGCAGGAGATTTAAGTTCCGCTACGTTTTTAAATTGCTTGAAGCGGTTCGTGTCACGACGTGGCTTTTGTGCCAATATTTATAGTGATAATGGCCGGAATTTCGTTGGCGCTGCCAAAGAGTTAAAAACTTTGATGCGCGAAATGCGGGTGGACGAAAAACTGAAGCAGTTTTGTCTAAAGAATGCAATGGAATGGCATTTCATTCCACCTTTTGCACCCAATCAGGGTGGTTTGTGGGAAGCGGCGGTAAAGTCTATGAAATCTCATTTAATCAAGACAATCGGTTTGCAGCATTTAACTTTCGAGAGTATGTATACCGTATTATGTCAAATTGAAGGTGTCCTTAACTCTCGGCCTTTGATTCCCTTATCTAATGACCCTGAAGACTTATCCTATTTAACACCTTCACATTTCCTTGTCGGTGATACCTTGTTGGCTCTACCGCAAAGGGATAACCTAAAGATTCCGATCAACCGGTTAAAATTGTACCAGAGTCTTCAACATATGTTTCAACATTTCTGGAAACGTTGGTCGAGCGACTATTTAACGACCCTTCAACAACGTGCAAAGTGGCGCCGCCACACCCCAAATATTGTGTTGAACGATTTGGTTCTTATCAAGGAGGATTTCTCCCCACCACTTTCTTGGCTTGTTGGGCGAGTGGTCGAGCTGCATCCAGGACCTGATAATGTAGTACGTGTAATCAGCGTACGAACTGCCAAGGGCATTCAGCGACGAAGTGCAGCCCGTATTTGCAAGCTACCTATGGCTTGCTCTGATGTGCAGTAAGTGTTGTGAGAGTGACACTGTGTAAAGAGTGATTACGCATTATATGTCGTATAGTAGTTACAAACAATCATATTTGTTATTATAAAAAAAAATTTGTTGTTTCAACTTATGTTAAAACTGTCACTTGTTACATTTATTTATTCTGTCAAATACTTAGTATTTTGTTTGTTGTAGCAAATTGTTGAAATTTAACTTTTCAAGGCCGGCGGGATGTTTGATATTTATTGTATTGATGACGAATACGTTGTTGGGTAGTTGCATCCCCCACCTTTTTTTGCGCATGTACCGCTTAGGCTGAACGAGACCAGTTGGCTTGAGAATTTAGAGCGAACTAGATGTATTATTTGACGTGAAATGTAGCATAAACTAAAATAAATAGATAACAACAATACAGTCCATTATTAGAAAAACTAAAACGCCTTCAAGAACCCACAGCAACCTTAGTTCTTCATACAGAAAAATATTGGAAATTGCAATGTTTTTTTTTTAAATTTATATTTTCCATAAAAATAAATATATCGAGGTGAATTAAAAACAAAACTGTTAAGAATAGATGTGACTTGATAAATAAAACTTAATTTAGAACAATATACGGTTTTGCCACTCTACAGAGTGTCTTCAACATGGTAAAAAACATATTTTTGTTTAAACCTGTATATTATAAACGTACGTCTATTTCTTGGTAATTTTTTAAAATTTGAGCGATTTTCCATTAATTTATCTACAATATTCTTTAATATTCGTTTAAATCCGACATCAAATAAAAAAGTTATTTGCGATTGAAATTCATCGATAATTTGTGTGGATCGATTATTTTGCCTGGGTGTGTATTAATCCAAAGGGGTGCGTTCCACGAAATATTACAATAACACTTTAAAAGTGAATATTAAAAAAAACATTACAAGAAGTAAGTGAAAGTAAGTTAAAGGCGATTGTATATCTATGAGAGAGAGATAGAGTAGATATTGCGCTCCAGTCATCATTGTTTCACTTTATATTGCCTTCTTT
Source organism: Brassicogethes aeneus (assembly GCA_921294245.1). Taxonomy (NCBI): domain Eukaryota; kingdom Metazoa; phylum Arthropoda; class Insecta; order Coleoptera; family Nitidulidae; genus Brassicogethes; species Brassicogethes aeneus. Next base: position 3,615,133 of record OV121132.1, on the reverse strand, counting down.
TAAGGTAGGTAAATAACGTATGCAATCCTCCTAAAAACACGAACATGACCCAGTTCGTGGACAGTTGAAACCTTTTTACTTAGTTTTGTGTTGTCGGTTGAAGCGACAGGTTGCTTAATGAAACAGTCCTGAAATATAAATGACTTCCTTCCTTGCGGGGACAATATCAAACTTCCAGCACAAAAATACGCTGGTCAGTGCCAAGAATACAAAATCTACAATAGATTGACGATGGATGATTAAAATATTTAAATAAATATCTGTGTATACCGCCATTTGCTTATAAATGGAGTTTAAACAAATTTTTCTACCCCCACCTTTAAAACGCCCTTTATCGTACATGTTTCCATGACACTAAGTGACCTTTTAAATACACATTGATAAGTTGTGGCTTTACGGCGCTTTAGTCACGGGCTGAAGTTAGTTGACAGTTGTCAAATGTCATACAATCGTTAAAATAAAGTGCCTTTCTTGTAAAATATCACTAAATGTAAAAATTATTTTATTATCTCAATACAAAAATACAAAAGTATTAAACAGTTTCTCAACGCCAATATTTGAAAAGTTTATATGTATATTGTACTGACCTTTTAATTTCGCCGGCAGTAAACTATAATTCGGGCACGGACTCCACTGTAAAGTGCTCATAAAACATTTTCTTTACTTTCACTGTGAAAAAATGTCAATTTTCAAGAAATACATTTCGATTTATAACCTTTATAATCTGAGTTTATAAAATATAAAAATTTGACGGTGACGCACATTTCTCCTTATAGTAATATATTAACTCATTATAAAAAAAAAATATTTTCATAGATTTGACGTTTATACGCTAAAGAAGTATCGCTAGTAGCGCCACCACTCGGCTGTTATCATTGTAACAAAAGTACAACTTTTGATAATCAGCTGTCAAACGCGTGTGTTACAAACGAGTGTTTTTAAGAATAAAGCCGGAAAATGTTAAAAAATAAAATAAAATAAAAAAAACCAAAAAAAAACCGTCGCACAATATAAATTGTATCTATTAGATACAATAAATACACATTTTAGTAATGATTAACGTGAAAAGTGTAAACATTTCAATTCAGTTAAAATCGTCAAACAAATAAGTCGTCTAAATTTAAACAGCATTAAGTATTATTAAAAGTGTTGATTAAGAATGTTTCAAAGTCTCCACTCAACGGTAAAATACCATTATATTATGTATTATATATAATATTATGTTGCCATGAATTCGTAGGTAAATTTTGTTGTTTAAAATGCAGTTGTCGGCGTTTTTTAGAGAAATCAAATATAAAAATGGTTGATTTTAAGGTAAAGTTTGTGCAAAAAGTATTTAGTACTAATTTCCTAAAAATGTCCAAACTTAAATATAAATTATATTAGGAAAAAGTTATCATTAGTTAATTCTGCTCCAACAAATGAACTTACCGAATTGGATCCTTTGGCAAAACATGAAAATGCAACGATTCAGTTCTTGAATTTTATTTACAATTAAAAACACAATAATTCACCATGATCCCTTAGATAAAATACACCCTCTAACGTAACTATATAAGCATTTAAGCGTTGAGTTTCTTAATCAATGATATAAAGAATAATCAATCGAAATCGAGTACTAAACCAGTTTTTTAGTTTTTTCCTTGCAACGTAAAACACAAATAACGTGCGCGATTTAGCAGTGCAATTGAACAAAATTTGTCGAGTAAGACTTCTGCCTTCCTCTCTTTTGGATAATTATTAAATTCACGCAATGCAATAGCAGTCCACTTGATGGCTAAAATCAATTACTAATTAATAGTTTAAGTTTAGAATTTTTAATTTTTAACCAAACTTGGTGGAATTTATCAGTGGAAAATCGCGGCATCCCCAATTAACATGTCTCATAAATATGCAAATTCGTATTATGCAAATCGTACTTGAAAACTTGAATTAATGGCAAGGAAGCGCGGCCGACTAAATATTAAAACATATTCGCAACAAAAGCAATTAAATTCGCACTCAAATTAAAAAAGAAAAGAGATGAGGATGGGAACACGGCCATGCTTCCGAGACCGTTTAATCTAATGGAGTTTTTATGAGGGCCCCAATGGAGACCTAATAAAATTAATCAAGACCTTATTTATTTTCATAGCCCGCCACAAATTAAGTTATTCAGTGCTTGCGAGACGGCCGGGAGCCAAGGAACTCAACAACTAGATACAAACAGTTTGTTTTCTGTTTTACTTCCTTCCAAGTTAATTTGTCATTAAATAAAGAGAAATTGAGTTTATTTACATTTAATAGTTTCTGAAAAGGGGAAAATGGTTGAGTTTTATAAGTTTTTATGATATAGATACGTAAAAAGAATACTTATTGTTTTTGAACATACACAGAGAAAAATCAAGTCAAGATAAGAGTTGAAATCTGTTGTTAAAAATATTTCAAAAATAAATGTTACTCTTTTTTAAATAATTGAATATTATTTTTACGTAGGTAGGTATTTACAAAATTGTTCAGAGACGGATAAATCAATAATTATGACCTGGTGATCAAATGAGGATAAAAAGTGTTTCTATGTTCCTACTGTGCTACATTATTGATCAGCTTACAATTTACTTTAGTTTGTAATTTATGTTTATTTTATGTTTTTAGTTTATATTAACTTAATTCTATCCTTACAAAATTTTTGTGATGGTCGCTGAATACATATTTGATCTATCGACATTTGTACTATTATCTTAAGTGGAGACGCACTTCATGTTGAATTATCTCAATATTATTAGAATTAGCTATTCGAATTTTATTTTTCAGTGTGTAGTTTATGTTTTGTTATGTTTATTAATTTAGTTTCATTTTCCTTTTTACCACCCTCGCATCCCAAAAATTATTAAATATTTTCAATATCATTTCTCCCCATCGAGAAATCATAACTTAAAATTTATGGGTTTAATTTAGGTAAAAATCTGATTAATCGTATCGATCATGAATTTCAACTGAAAAATTATCGGATAGAAAAAGAAACATTAAAAGGAGTAGTAGGTACTTTAAGAGAGCATAACGACCTAAAAAAGAAAGAACTAATTTCCAGACATTAAAAGTATCAAAACATCGAATAACCATCAAAGTTTAAAATATTTCCTTTAAATTTAGCGCGCACCCCTTCCAACTTTAATTCTAAACGCTTAAATCATTGCCCGACCGCATAATAGAGAAATAGTAATCCCAAAAATTTGCGCTTCATATACGTCACACATTGCCGATACAACACCATGCTCCCCACCGCTGTACGGTGCCGCCGGCACCCCCGCAAGGCGGGGATAATACGCGAATTTTTGTAGACATTGAGGCCCACAAAGTTGGGCTTGTACCACAGTATATGGAAGACAGCAGAGTCAGTCCCGAGATCTGTGCGGCTCGCTTATCAGCCGTTGTAAAAGACTGGGCGGGGCGTGGAATGTTTTAGTAAACAAAGCTTATTAATTAGATCTATGCGTGTTTATAGTTTCTTATTTCTGTTTAGTCTTGGCCTTAGCGTTAAAATGGAAAGTGGTGATAAAAATGCAAGCGTAAAATACATTATTGCGTTGTGAATTCATGTAAAAATAATTCAAATAATTATAAAAGATCATTTTTATTTTAATATACCATTATATTAACACACAAATACTACAGTAAAAGTCACAAAAAATATAAATAAAAATATTCATGTTTTTTTATAGTTCAGTGTTAAATCGTTGAGTTTCATATACCTACTGTGCTTGTACATTTTATTGTTGTGCGGTTGTGGCTTTATTAATCTAAAAATAATTTTTGTAAGATAGGTAAAAATGAGCAGTACCTACCTCCTGGGTAATGTGGAAACCTGCTGAAGGAATAAATAAAAATCTCACCTCATCCCGCACTTTTTGTATTATTCTAGCTAAATTTTGAAAATTCTTCTCGTAAAAGATCATATATTTAAATAATATATATTTTTTATTTAGATTCTGAAGTGCTCCAAAAACGCGAGACCTTGAAAATTAAAAAAAAAATTGCCTGCGGCGCCTTGGCCTCAACTTCATGAATGGTCACGAGCCGCCACTGGTATATGTGAAGGATAAGTGAAAATTGCTATTTAACAGTATTTATAAATCTGATTCACCAAAAAAACACACATTCCATCGATAATTTAAATTGTTCAATAAAGATAATATATTTCCCGACAAAAATTTCAAAATAATAAAATAATATTTAAAAATAGACTCATGGGAGTGTTTTGATTATTGCTGAACAATTTGTTCATTTATGCTTTTTTAGTTTATTATACTTTTGTTAAAAATATTTTGTGTTTTCCAGTTTTTTTTACCAATGTATTTACGACAACAAAATGGTTTAGTTTGATATTTATCACGAGAAATTGGAATAAATAATTATAAAAATTATTTTGCGTATTAAAAGTACCTACATAATATTTTATAAAATGATCAGCAAAAAGTTAACCTCTTGGGGCTAAAAATATGTTAAAATTAAATAAATCTTCTTTAACTTTATATTTTTTAAAGCTACACCCGCGGAAAATATATAAACTTTTCTTTTAAAAACATTTCAGTTCAGAACGGAGTAAACTTTGGCATTTAAACACAGTGAATAAAGTAATTTGCGCAGGTCATAAAATAATTTGCATCGTACAAAATGGGTTTATTTTCAATGGGCATAATAAATTTAATTGCGAAATTATAAAAACTCGGCCGTTATTTCATTAAATTTATCGGCCAAACAAAATAAAAGCCGCAATTGAATTGCTATTAATAATATTTTAACAGTTCGATACAATTTTACTAATTGTTCATTGAACCGGAAACTTTTTAATTAAACCCATTCGAAATAAGCAAACCGGTATAATAAAATGTAACACCACACAAATATATCGAATAATTTAAAAAATTATTCTGTGAATTATAAAGGGCTTACCGATAAAAATTTATTTGAAAAATCACGGAAGCCATGTTTAAAAAATATCCTTGCCATTTTCTGTTTTTTGTGTTTATTAGAATCTACTCCAATTAGTGGATACATCTGTCAGATGATTAACTATTTGCACAATATTGTCAAGAAAAGAGTGGAATTTTGTTGTTAAAAATATTTCAAAAATAAATGTTACTCTTTGGTACAATTTTTTAAATAATTCGTATAAATTTAGTATAATTTTAAGTTAAAATATAAATTTTACAATACTGGACAATTTTTTCGGGAGTAAAGCATAAGATAACCAATGAAATGATTTCCCGATTGAAATAAGACACCGCACAGTATTTCAATTCTCGAAAATATCGGCAAAACCTCAAAAATTTACATTTTTTTTCAGGTAAATTTTGAGTTAGATGGGTAGTTAATACCTGTCTCTATCCTGCATTGAAAAAAAATTATATAAAATACGTATATTTTGTCTTGTACATCAGTTTAAACTTGACGCTTTCAGTTGTAGGTACTTTACACGCGATCGCTGCGGAAAATTGTTTATTGTTTAAAAGTGAATAACTTGTGTTTGGTGTGTCCGATTGTTATGCGGTTTGATGAAGGGTGATCTTTAAGGTATGTAAAATTCAGATATGTATTGGTTTTTCGTAGATTTTGCTTGTACAACGGGTTATTGTAACCGACAAGATCGGTCTGTTAAAATCGCAAATCGAGCTTTTAGAACAATAGAGCTACAAAAATTGTAATGAATTGTAAGGCATCAGTTCAAGATCCGTTGAATGGCTTAGAGTTTTGTCTTTCAAGCCATCAATAAATTATCTGCCCCAACTCGCCCCCGGCTCTTTAAAACTACATGTTCTTGGGCGCTCAGGCACGGTTGTGGTAAAAAACCTCGCGATTTTAAGCCAATGTCGCGCGCGTATCTGTGTTTTTGCTTTACAAAATATAAGATTTTTTTTTATTTCTGGGTTGCGTTCATGACTTTTACTCAATTCACTCGGATTTAACTCAAAACGTTTATTACAACAGCGGTGTCTAGACTTTCACTTGCGTAAATCGTTCGTGACTACTAAGATATTTAACACCGATTTTACATATTTAACCCACCTCTTGTAGGTGCGTTAAAACAACTCCGCATGCGCATTGTAGTGTGTTAATGTCAAATTTGAATTGTGGTTATTTGTGTTGACAATTTTTTTAGCGAATCTAGTGACGGAGATTGTTTAATATATATGTAGGTATTAAATATTATCATATAAATGAAATTATAATAAACTAAATTAAGCTATTTTATAAAAAGATATTTTATTTATATTTTAAAAAAACCTCTTACGGGTTTTTAATTAATTTCGACAATTTTTTGATAAAAATGTCCGCCATTTGAAGTCCACCATTTTGAATTTTGATTCTGATTCCAGATTCATTATCAGCGATTACAAAAACCCCTGTATGGTGATTTTCAATTTATTCCGTCAATTTTTTGACAAATATGTCCGCCATTTTGGATCTACCATTTTGAGTTTTAGAATTCTGATTCCAGATTCGTTATCAGCGACCCTAAAAACCTCTATTTACGGATTTTTAGGAGAATCCGACTACTCCTTGATATTTTGCCGAAAATTTCGAGAATTGAAACACTGTGCGCAGTTTTAGTTAGTGTTAGGAAGTGTATCATTGTGAGGTAGTACTACATTTCTGGTGAGTAATATACTGAATATTATTTTTCCGAATAGGTAGTTATTTGCAAAATTCTTCAGGGAGTGGGATAAATCAATATATATGACCTGGTGATCAAATGAGGATAAAAAGTGTTTCTATGTTCCTACTGTGCTACATTATTGATTTTTTTAAATTTGACTCATGTCCCAGACATTTTTTCCGTTGCGTTACGTCCGTCGCGTTACCGATAGAATATTAAAAAAAACATATATATGGCTTTTTGGTACTCAACGTGATCAACAAATGATGTTCGGACGTACACATTACCCAGCTGAATTTATTTATTCAATCAGGAAGAAGATATCGGTTAAAACAGGTGTGGGTAACGCCAATGTGATAATTGTTTGTCCGCTAAGTTACTCAAAAAAAAATAAGGTAAGAAAAAATACTATTTTTCATGTTTATGTTTATTTTAGGGCACTAAAGCTCATTGAGAGTAATTAATGACTATAATGTGTTATTATTATTTTTTAAATATGGTTTTACAAAACTTTGTCCACTGCGTTACCGAGTCCACTATGTTACCTTATGGTAACGCAATGGAATTTAGGGTAACGCAATAGAATTTTTCGACAACAAAGTGGATATTTACCGTCGCTTTTATTAAAAGTAGTTTATGATTAACCAATTTAAAATTATTTGTAATTACAACTCTTGATGTAGATTACATCCAAGGAAAAATTCCACGCAATATAAAAGTACTAAAAGGGACCTTCACCAGCTTATAGTCAAAGAAAAAGGGTGTCTACAATTTAGAAATCTAAGTTGTTATTCTGCAAGTGAGCACCACTACAAGGGATTTTGTTTATGCATTACTCTAAAATCGTACCACCCTATATAGTTTCTTTTTTACGTTATCTGATTAAGTCCTTTGTGTACCCCAGTCCGTTGTGATACCAATGTCTAATTCGTTTTTTTTTAGTTTTTGTTAAAAAAAATACTTAAAAATAAAAATTCAACTAAAAGTCAATTTAAGCAAAAAAAAATATTTTGGTGTTCATTTTCCTGAAAGCGGGTGTTTCTTGAAAATGACCGATAAAATTACTATATCTATAAACTAAGTATAAAACTTGGTGGAACAATTCAAAGAAAACAAGCAGAGAAAGAAAAAGCTGGGAATAGAGATCGATAGTTGATTAAACACAAATGGCTGATGTGAAAAGGGAAAAGCCCTCGTCTGATTTCTGTCCGTGCTTGCTTTTTGTTTATCCCGTGCATGCTCTTCCTTCTCGCCCTTCGCCCTTTGCCATCGTGTAGACGGGATCGAACATAGGGACAAGAAAACGCGTTCAGACCCAGCGAGGGGACCGAAAAGACGCAAAGGCTCGCGACCGAAGGGCGTAATGGCACATAAAACCGTTCTATATTCTTTTATCGTATGCTTTACGTATGGTAAATAATAAACGACAAGGAAATATGAATATATTTTTGTCCATAATTTAAAAGTTAAATTTTACGTCATGTCGCAAACATGTCACATCAAAAGTTTTCATGTAAAATACGATATTGCGAGTAGTTATATCGTTTATAATTTACTATTTACTTTTTTTAAACGTCGAATATATAAAATATTCAATTTTTAAATGATCTGCACATAGAAAATTTTAGTTAGGGTATCATTGAGAGGTTAGTACCACATTTCTGGTGAATAATTATTGAATATTATTTTTCCGAATAGGTAGGTAGATATTCACAAAATTGTTCAGGGACTGGGGTATCCATAGCTACCACACAAGAAATAAAAATAATTTAGCACTGCCATAATATTATTATAGACTGAAAAAAAGTCAAACAGGAACAAACTTCTTGGGAATTAAGTTTTTTAACAATCTTCCACTTAATATAAGGAATTATCCGGCCAAAAATTTTAAAAGTATAATTAAGGAAATTTTAATTCAAAATTCCTTTTATTCAATTGATGAATTTTTAAATTTTAATTTTAATATCACCTAGTTTATAAGTTTTATCGGTTTCTATTCCAGTTCTATACTAATTTTTATTAAGTTTGCCAATCTATTTTGTAAATATCTAATTATATTTCTGACCTGTTTTTGACATGTGTAAATACTACTTTATATATAAAATAAATAAAGCTTATTATTATTATTATTATTATAAATCAATAATTATGACCTGGTGACCAAAGCGACAATCTCCACTTTTGGTCAAAAATTAGATTTTTGGCGGAGACTGTACAACTAATTATCTATAAGATGATAAAGTTTATGTGCTGCAAAAGGAGCTAAATCCTGCCTAAAATCCTATTTTAAAAATGGCATTTAGTGCAAAGTCGACAATCTCCACTGATAGATTTGCAGCAAAGTATACAATCTCCAATTCCACCATTAGAAATTAGTAATTTGTGTCACCTGATATCCTAACATTTAATGTTATAACGTATTTTAGAGATTTAATTTTGTGTTTTTTTACTGGTACATACTGTTAAGTTCTATTGCAGTAAAAATATTTTTAAAATATGTATATGTTTTATTGTTTTAAGAATTATAAAAAAGTTATCTTGTTTATTTTGTGCTATTATACCATAATAAGACGTAAAGGTAAAGCAAGAAAAGGCTGCATCATGATAATGTCAAAACATTGCAAGTAAAACATTACGGGGCAAAGTGGGAAGAAGATGATGAGTTGTTGTACTATAAAAACTTTTTTGCACAAGGCAACCTGGTCCCAGATTTAGAAGAAACTCCAGATTTATGTGGCCCAGTTCAGAATTTTTCCACATTGATTGTATAGTTAAATTTTATAACCATTAAAGGAAAAAAATACAATTATTTTTTTGTTTATTTTTCTAAATCTCCTTAAACGTTTACAACAAAATGAGCAATCTCCAGCAATTCATATCAAAGTCAGCAATCTACAATTTATAATTATAGATTTCACCTAAACTATGCTTCCTGGAGACCTTGTAGTTTGCTACTAGACTAACAACAACAATATTTCAATATAATATATAAAAAAATACAAATCTAGAATTTAAAATACCAAAATCAATTTTCTCAATTTACTCAGTTTTAGTCTGACGGGAGATTGTTGACTTTGCTCTGACAGGCCTCAAATGAGGATAAAAAGTCATCATTCTATGTTCCTACTGTGCTACACTATTGATCAGCTTGCTATTTACTTTACTTCGTAATTTATGTTTATTTTATGTTTTCAGTTTATATTAACTTAATTCCATCCTTACAAAATTTTTGTGTTGGTCGCTGAATACATATTTAATCTATCGACATTTGTACTATTATGTTTATTTTATGTTGTCAGTGTCAGTTTATATAAATATAAATTTAGTCTTCGACAATGTACTGACCTTTTAATTTCGCAAACTAAACTTAAATTCGGCCACGGACTCCACTGTAAAGTGCTCATAAAACATTTTCTTTACTTTCACTGTGGAAAACTGTCAATTTTCAAGAAAAACATTTCGATTTATAACCTTTATAATCTGTGTTTATAAAATACCTATAAAAAATTGACATTTGACGGTGACATACAGATTCCCCTATTGTTTCATAGATGGCGCTCTATACAAATTTTTGATTTAAATCATTGTAAGATAATAATAAGTATTTGTCGTAGAAAAAGTATAGTAGTAGTAGTATATCATTAATTTAAGCACTATATATAAATTGATGTTTTTTAAATCAAATGTTATAAAATGTTTATTTTGTAATGTAAATTGTGCCTTAAAACCTAATTACTCTTAATATACACCGGCTTTATTGAATAAAATCGGACGTAAATTAGCTGACGAAAATCTTTAATAGAAAGCTTGCATGCTTTAAACCACTTTAATTATTTTACACAGCAGCCACGACACTAATTTGGTTTTAATGTTGCAATTTTCAGGCAAATTTTTACGAAGTCATTACTGAAATTAAATTAAATGAGGAATTATCTTCAACAACTCTGCATATTACATTAAGAAATGTAGTTGTACTTTGACAATTTATTTTGGTTTCACTGAAAAAAATAAGCTTTTGAAACAACAAAAAAAATATTAATTCAACTCTTTATGCACTTTAAATACAAGCAATGGTTTACTTAACCATCTAAAAATGTCAAATTGTATTGTTTAATTGAACAACAAATATTAGTCAAATGAACAAAATGAGAATATTTGTTCTAATCTGCTAATCTGGTTAATTAAACATTTTTGATATGTCGGAGTAATATTTCGATGGTTGTGCTAACTTTTTTAAGATGTTAAGGTATACCTATAACTTATAAGTTTCTTGAAATGTCCAGGTAACCTTTTTAGCATATTCACTTAAAACCAATAATATGTTAAATAATTAAAATAATTTGCGCTAATGTTGGATTAATTAAATTATGGAATTAATATAAAGAGAAAGAATTGAACCTTCCCTCGCCAGAGTGTGTTCCACCTACTTCAAATACCTACCGACAGACAGCTGATTCGACCTATATCAGTCACTGATAATCAGTGTCGGGCAATTTGGTGTAGTGGAAGTTCCACTGTGGAACACACCATAAACAAACGGCTACCTGAGCTTATATACTCCTATCGTAAGCCAACTGTGGCGAGATGTAAGAACATCGAAGCGCCCTTCACGGCAATTTTATGAATGCAAAATTAACAAATTTTAAAGTAACATTTACAATTTGTTAAATGAACAAATTTAATGTTTTGGATTTAAAGAGCAAATAAACGTTAAATTATTAGTTTTTTTAGGTAATCCTAAAATTTCAGTATTTGATTCGACCAATTCCAGCTATTAAATCAAAATAGGATAAACATTTTAATTCAAAAAATTAGTTTATGTTAGATCAAAATTTTAACTGTCAAATGAACAAATAAACTTTGAAAAACTCTGACTATTGCTTTGACACCAAAATATAGATTGATTGATGACTATTTTCGTCGTCTTAATTTCCACCAATCACAAACGCGCTATTTTGAATTACAAATGGTTTCTAGGTGAAAAAACTGTATGACAGCACCTGTTAGCAGTTTACCCGCGGCAAAACTTTATGACAGCTGTTGTCACCAAAAATTGCACTTTATATTTTAATTGTTAACTGTTACTCGTGAAATAGTCTTGTCAAATACCATTCGGGCTTCCAATTTTTCTTGTGAAAAAATATCAAAAAAACACAATGCCAAGTAGTAACAAAATGCATTCGATTTTTTTCGGAAAAATTAGATGCCCTTATGATATTACTTACGAAACAACATTTTCAAAAATGACATTTAGGCAATCGTTAACTCAACTACATTATTTTTTTCGGTTTATAATATAAATAAATACAAAAAGTTTTGCGTTATTTTTAAAAGCTTTTTTCAGAGCTTGGTTTATTTGCATCAAACTCGGTTTTAATTATAAACATTTTTTTTAAATCCACGTTTTTTGAATACAAATGTTGCGGACATATGTAGGTCCCCTCGCCTCTGGCGCAATTCTTTCGAATAATTCAAAACCGTATACCTAATTGGATTAGTTAAGCGAGCCGCCGCGGCGGTAGATATTTTTTAATTTTAATTATTCCGGCGGAGAAACTAAAAATTTAAGGCGAAAGAATTGTGCACGCGGCTAAATTTAATTTTATGTTTAATGCGTTTCGCCTTTTATAATTAAAATTCTTGGTTGGGGGGCCCGGCAGCAAAAGGCTTTCATTGTCCTGTCCGGTGTATATTATAAAGATAGATATAATTTTACTAAGCGTAGCTAAAGGGGGGTTTAATCTTAATATGTATTTGTGCAAATGTACTATTTTAAAATTGTTTTTTTTTTTAATTACTTTTATTAGAATGTTATGTATATTTATATATGTTTTATTATGTATCAAGTTTGATAAACGCCATTTTGGAAAAGTTTATAAACGAGTTGCATACTATACTTTCCAAAAATGATTTAAATTAAATATTTGCATAGAGCAAATGTCAAATTTTTATGTATAAATCGAATTCTAATGTATCCCGTTTTTTACAGTGAGTATTTTAGAGACTATTTTAATATAACATTTTGTGGTGAAATTGCACAAATTGTGGCACATAATAACAAAACATTGTTTAATAATAATTTCTCCAATTTATTTAAAATTTTTAATAATTTTTGGGATGCGAGGGTGGTAAAAATGAAAATGAAACTAAATTATTAATTACAAAAAATATTAAAAATAAAATACCTAAACTTAATATAAACTGACACTGACAACATAAAATGAACATAAAAAAACATAAACTACAAACTGAAAAATAAAAATCGTATAGCTAATTCTAATAATAATAAGATATAATTCATCATAAAGTGCGTCTCCACTTATAATAGTACAAATGTCGATAGATTAAATATCTATTCAGCGACCATCACAAAAATTTTGTAAGGATATAATTAAGTTAATATAAACTAAAAACATAAAATAAACATAAATTACAAACTAAAGTAAATAGTAAGCTGATCAACATAGAAACACTTTTTATCCTCATTTGATCACCAGGTCATAATTATTGATTTAACTCAGTCCCTGAACAATTTTGCAAATACCTACCTACCTATTCGGAAAAATAACATTCAATAATTACTCACCAGAAATGTGGTACTAACCTCACAATGATAAACTTCCTAACACTAACTAAAACTGCAAACTGATGATGCAGATTGCAGTAGAGCGGGAAAGCATTTCATTGGTTATCTTAGGTGGTGTGATGCTTCACTCTCGAACAAATTGTCCAATATTGTAAAATTTATATTCTAACTCAAAGTTATACTATATTTATACGAATTATTTTGACTCTTTTCTTGACAATATTGTGCAAATGGTTAAATATAAAATCTTACTGTTTTCAACAAATTACAGATAATTGACTTAAACAAACCAATTAGAAAAACCTATCAAACTATCTTGGATAACGTAGCACATTTATAGTAAATTATGCTCCAATGGCATGTGAAGATGCAATTGCACAACTTTTTTCTTTGTGCAATAATTTTAACAACTTAGTATTATTTCACAAGGAGGGTACTTTATTTTAACGATTGTTTGACATTTGACAACTGTCAACTAACTTAAAGCTAACTTCAGCCCGTGACTAAAGCGCCATAAAGCCACAACTTGTCAATGTGTATTTAAAAGGTCACTTAGTGTCATGGAAACATGTACGATAAAGGGCGTTTTAAAGGTGGGAGTAGAAAAATATAATTTAATATATTTAGTTTTGGCCTTCTAAAACAAAATGTATATTAAATTAAAGGGTTGTTAGATGCATTAAAGAGTTTAAATAAAATATCAAGCGCTAAAAGAAACCTTCTTAAAGTAAAGGAGAACTTTTAGGTATCTGAACAAACATTAATTTTATTGATGAAAGAGAATTTCTGCCAAACGACAAAGAAGTGTATTTATTTGGAGTCTACTTCCATTAATGGTGGGTTTCAACAAAAATAATTTATATGATTAAAAAGCCTGCCTGTGTAAATTTTCACGCAAGCAGGCCTTTTAATCATACAAATTATTTTTGTTGAAACACATTTAGTAATACTGAACCATCTAATTAATCCCTATAATATCAAAAATATTTAAGGTAGGGGTAGGTAGATCGAAAATTACAGTTTTTTTCTTTAGCATAGATACTCAACATTAAAAATTCCTACTTTGACATTTAAATACAAATAATTAAGATTATCAATCTATCTGTTATTTTAATGCTATTTTCTGATAATATAATATATGTATTTTTATGTATAAAGGTCTTAAATAAAAACCCAAAATATACATAAATTGTATTATTTTCAGAAAATATGACGAAATTAGGGTTAAACTGACAGATACATAACCTTAAATATTTGTATTCAAATGTCAAGGTGGGACTTTTGGATGAGGAGCAAATTACAGGTATTTACTTCTAACATTTGAACAACACACGGATCATCTAACCTTACAGACTAACAAAAAATATGTTTGTGTAATTTAAAACAGTACATTCTTTATAGTATGTTGTGTTTTATATTGGGTAGTCAAATTTGTAATTTTTTTGGTTTTTAAATCTAAACATGTGTTTTTAAAGATTAACTTAATATTGAGATTTCTATTATATTATATATCGTTGTATAAACGTAATTTTAGCGAGTGTTTAATAAAAACGAGGGTCTAGAGAAGTTTATCTACGACGAACACAACACAGAATTTAAAGATAATTTTATTTGCCACTGTTTCTAACTTCAGCCCGTGACTTAAACGCCGTAAAGTCACAGCAATGTAGGAGTGAATAAAATGATTTTTGATTGTTCCCATAATTTAGATCGTTTTTAATGTTTTAGAACAATTTCTTATGGTTTTTTTTACCAAACATGTTTGCTGTAATTTTAAAAGAAGTTTTAAATCTACATACGCCCAAATTTTTCTATCAAGTAAGTTTGCATCTGCAATTTAGCTGATGTTGGGATGTTCTTTTACGTACATATTTAAAGGTACTTAATATCCTAATTGTTTTTGTATATAATATAAGCAGGCCAAAAAAAATCATATTACAAAAAAATCATATTATTAAGTATACTTTTTAAGATGCATTCAATATTTTTTTCATGGATAACTTGACAGAATAAATTTTTTTTAATAGTTATTTTAATTTGGATACAAAATCGTTCCTAATTAAAAATTTTTAATAAAATTTAGTATAGGGTCATTTTGAGGGGGGTTAAATCCAGTGCCGTGTATAGATTTTTTTAAATCGCTAATTAAAACTGACATAGTAGGCCTTGTATTTTGTAAAAATATGGTGTGTTTTGCTCCAAAAATACAGTTTATCAAGATCTACACTTTAAAATAATTCCGGTTAAAATTGCACCATAAATAAAGATTTTACAGTGGTGAGTCGCAAACAAATGGGTAACACTGTATAAACTAGTTTTTAAAATGTCGTATTAAAAAAATAGACTTTTTTTAATCGACGACCATAACTTTTTTAAAAAAGTATCGATTTGGAGATTTTTTTCAAATTATTCTTTTTTTATTTAGGTTTTTAATCTTGGCCCCATCGTAATATTTGAACTGATAATTAATAATAAAATTTTTAAAGTAGGTTCCTATTTCTTTTTTAATTTTCGTTATAAAAATTATATTTATTTTTTCTATCATTTAAACAATGTATGTAAGTTTTATGAAAACATCCTTAAAACTCGACTTTAATATAAAATTAAACAAAACATCAGCAAATAATTATTTTCAAATCTTGAGAGTTTTTAAATTGTGGCACGACGAAGATTTGTATAAGTGCTCTATAAAGACTGTATTAAATAAGGCAACAGTTATTTATGTATCAAGGCAGTAAAGTCGTATTTTTTATCACGAATGTGGAAATTACCACGTAAGTGATAAAAAATGACTTTATTGCCGAGGTGCATATTAAAGTTTATTCGAAATCGCATTTAATTATATCATTAATAAATACTAATAATTAATAATAATGATAATAATAATAATGTCATTTGATGATCAAATCAAATTTACTTATTATTTTATATAAGGGTCCAATCGACCTCCGCAACGGTGTTTTTTTTTTTAATATTATTTAGTTGCTGCTGAGGAGCAGTAGACACATCTTAAAATGTATAATGGGTTGCATACAATACTCGTATTAAATCGGCCGATTTCTTTTACTTTACTGTCGATTGTTGACTACTTTACTGCCGATTTAGGATAAAATTAATTTTTAACCTCAGTCTCTCACATTTAGGCACATTTCTACAATTACATGAATAGAGGTAAAACACTGTTCCAAAAAAAGTCGATAATTTTTTTTTTCGATTGCACTTGAAATTCTTGTTATATATGCTATAAAAAAAATTCTGTAAAAATTTGAGCCCTTAATATCAACTTGAAGAACTCCATCATCGAATTTTAAGATTTTCCATTGATTTAACATGGAAAAATGATTTTTTAACCTTCATTTCTCCTGCAAACTATGTAGAACATTATTTTTCGGAAAAACCATCACTGATCCTTCTTCAGCATTATATTCTGTAAAAAAAAGTTCTTAGCGTCCAGTCTCTAACGTCAACCCTCTCGTTTTTATTTGAGTTAAAAATATAGATTTTTTGAAATTTCGATTTTTTCCATTTAATGTGTAAAATTTTGATCTCAGACCATTAAATTTTAGTAGATCGTTCAATGTTTCACAAATCTGTACCAAGAAAATTTTTTGTATCACTTTTGGCTCCAAAATTGTGAGTCTTGTATTATCTTTTTAAATGATTATTCGCTATCATAATAAATTTTACAAAAAATTTGAAAATCTATCAACAAAATATCAAAATTTCTTTATAACAGTCAACAAAACGCTAAATTTACGCTTCAATTCTTTCAATTTTATTATTTTTTCCATTTAATATAACAGTTTTTGGCTGTAACATATAATTTACACACAATTTTTAAATTTTTTAAGAATTTTTCCAATTACAACAGTTAATAGAAAGAAAAAAAATTCCTTTATCATTCCTGTAATAAGCCGGTTACCCAAAAAACAAAAACAATTGTTTCAAATAAAATCTATGTGATAAATGACAAATTTTTATATTGTAATTTTTTTCCAAATCCAAATCCAGTTCAAATCAATATTATCCTATAACAATTGAGATATAACTCAATTAATTTTCAAATTTGAATTCGAATCTTTTTCAGAATTTGTTACTAGCGATAGATTTGTGAAACATTGAACGATCTACTAAAATTTTCTCAAACTTTATGGTCTGAGATAAAAATTTTACACATTAAATGGAAAAAATCGAAATTTCAAAAAATCTATATTTTTCAACGCAAATTAAAACGAGAGGGTTGACGTTAGAGACTGGACCATAAGAACTTTTTTTTACAGAATTTAATGCTGAGGAAGGATCAGTGATGGTTTTTCCGAAAAATAATGTTCTACATAGTTTGCAGAGAAATGAAGGTTAAAAAATCATTTTTCCATGTTAAATCAATGGAAAATCTTAAAATTCGATGATGAGTTCTTTAAGTTGATATTAAGGGCTAAAATTTTTAAAGAATTTTTTTTATAGCATATATTTATATATAACAAGAATTTCACGTGCAATCGAAAAAAAAAATTATCGAATTTTTTTGGAACATTAATATTTGTTACACTGTATTACTAATACAGTGTAACAAATATTAATTTAAAAACATCGTTATTTTTTGGCTTTTAACTAAAACCTACCATTTAAGTCCAAATTGAAATCCCAATCCAAACGCACAAAGATAGAGTATTTAAAGAGAAAAACACAGGGGGTGAAAAACAATGCCACACAAAAAGACTATTCTTTCGAGAAAGTCATCCGAACGCAACGACAATGCCGAGGTATTGTCAACCAAACGACCGCGTGTGCGGAAGGGAATGCTTCGAATGCTCCGCTAGACGTGTGGGACCGGCGAGAGACGAGCGTCGACTGGCGTCGTTTCTGGGCACGCGTTCGCGTCAGACTGATGCTGGTCCGGCGTCGCGCATCTGCCAGCGTCGCGCGAGCGTTTGTTTTGGAGGGCGGCCGGTGCATCGTCGGCCCTCTTGTGTTCCCAAGTCTGGGCCTTCGAAAAAGTCTCGAAGGAGCTTCGGAGGATGCTTCCTCGACTGCTTGAGGGGTCAAATGGGGATTGGATTAAGGTATAACAACGCATTCTTTTTTTTTTTAAGATTGAGGACTCTAAGTGTACAGAAAGTGTAAGGGATTCAATTAAAATTATTTCCATTTCAGAAAGAAGTAAAAACATTGTTTTAAAATTAATATTCATAGTTATTTGTTTTTAAACTCTTAAAGTGGGTTAGAATAGATATTTTCTATAGAAAGTAAACTCCCAAATTTTCATAAACACCCCCATCACTTCTTTTACTTACTTTGGATAAATTCAAAACATTTTGCTAAATTTCAAATTTACAGTTTTTTTTTAATTATCATGGTTTTAAGAATTGTTTTTTAAAACAGATTATTTCCCTCATTATAATATGAACCAATCAAAAGCCTTGAATTTTCGAATAAATTTCGTTTAAATAAGCGATTAAATCACTAGACCTATTTAACAGCGATTAAATTTTAGCCTCCATATTGGATTTTTGTTTACGATTTTATGGTGTTATTTACAAGTTTTAACAAACATTTTTAAAAAAACAATAAAAAATAAGTTATCCAGTTTACGAAATATCAATTATTACTTATTACATACCTTAAATTAATGGAATTTTCTTTAAAAAAATATTTGTAAATTTTGACACATACGTCAGATTTTATGAATTGTTAATTCGATAAATAATCTAGACTTATATCACTCAACCTATAAATTTAATCTGTCAAACTATGCTCAGTAAGTTTTTTATTTTATTTTTCTTTTTGGAAAATAGTTTCATGCAAAATAATTAAAAATAAAATTATTTTGCATTCAACATTTTCCAACAAAAACCAAACAAAAAACTACTGAGCCTAGTTTAACCGATTAAATTCATAGTTCTCGTGATATAATATATGAAAATACATCTGTCAACCTGCAAAAACTACTTGTCAGAAAAAAACTATATGGGTCGTTCCATGCCAAATCGACCACTTTTTAGCCCGGCCCCTTTTGATTCGGCTGATTTTTTTTATATTTTTTTGACCCACGAAAAATGTTTCTCAGAATTTTTTCAAATTTTTGTATCCAACCAAAAAAAGGTTAATTTTTTTCAATAAAATAATAATTGACGAAATAATTTTTTGATTTTGAATGTATTTTTCACAAAAAAATACAATAAAAAATTTCGATGTCAAGTTTATGCAATTTATTTTTTGTGGATAAATAAAATAAATCGTTTGTTGTAAATTGGCGTACAACAAATAAATTATTGTTAATCGTATTAACCATAAAATCACAATCATTAATTATTAGGTTAGATTATAAATAAAGTGTAAAATATTATAGAATCCTTAAATTGATTTTATTTTAAAAACAAAGTTTTTATCAGAAAATAAATAAACGATTGGAAAAACATTAAAAAGAATAATTTATAATAAAAAAATAGAAATAAAGTCGGCCCACTCTGGATTTAACATCATAATTCGCAGGAATAATCGATTTAAAAAAAAAGTTTTTTCACAAAACTGAAAAATTTCATATAATCTGACAACGAAAAATATTTTGTATTTTTTATTTTTTTCCAAAAAGTACTTTAAAGAACAAAATTATTAAAAAAAAACGTTCCATATAGTCAATTATAGTCTTGGGTATTTGAAAAAAGGCGCCATTTAAAAAAAAACTTTTTTTGGTACCTAGCGTAAAAAATTTAAAAAAAAGTGATTAAAAAAAACATTTTATCCGAAAGAATTTTATTACAAAAATAAAGACAAAATTTTCAAAACATATATGTTGTATACCAATCTATTTTATATAAAATAAATAACAAACAATTTCAATTGCTCTAAGAATAAACTTTATTATGGTATATTGGAATTTAAGAAGAAATAATAGGTTTTTGTTTAAAGATTGGCGAAATGTATTTTTGGATAAATCCAGTATTGGCTTCAGACGACTAGATAATTAGTATTTTACGCTCTCCTCCCAATTCAAAGTTTAATGTTTTGGGGTGGTGTCATGATTGGTGAAAAAATAGAAGCAAAGAAGTTGACTTAGAAATTTTGGCAATCAGATCAGAAAATTGGAATCTTTATTCCTCTAACGTCAATTATTAGTTGTTAATTGCACTTTCAACACCCTGCATCTTAAAATCTATAAACCTTTCGTCACCAAATGTGTTTACCTTAATTTGGAATCTCCCTGTATAATCCAAATTATTATTTTTAATTTATTTAATTGCAAAAAATAAATAAAAACTCAATAAATACAAAAGTTTTATACCCTTCTGTATTTATATACTCATCCAGCTATTAGCTTAAACAATGATTAGAAAATTTAGTACCTATTTTAAAAACTCCATAACCACAAAATTAATTTTTTCATCGGTTTTTTCTTTCTGTTTACTCCGATTAAATTAGGACAAGTTCACAGGTTAAACTTTAAACATTCAATTTGTGTAGATAAATCCAAAAGCACTTCCCTTAGTTAAGATATTTACAATTTGAGCACATAACCTAAAATTTGAAAGAAATGCACTAGATTCTGTCATAAAAGTTGCCAGATTTTGTTTAAATTTACCTTCATTGCATTTACAATGCATATTGTTAATTTGGCGTTTTTATTAATTGTTTATTATGTCATTTTTGTAATTAAGCTAAATTTAAACAAAATTTGGCAACTTTTTTGACAGAATCTGGAAACGCTATAAAAATTACAACAAAAAAACTATTTTCTTTTTTAGATTAATTGAGCTTCTTTAATCCTACTTTAATCTCCAATAATTTAAATTAGTAACTTAATTAGTATTTTTTTGATTTCCTGAACCATAAAATAGTCACCACTTAACACAAACGTTTATTTTAAGTCACGTATGTACGTTTGCACTCATGAGAAAAGTAAGCAATTACAATTTAAATTAAAACTGACATTTACCGTAATTACTTTATATTAGTTAAATTTCCGCAAACGTGAGGTACAATTTTCCGCCACTATTTCACGGTCCAACGTTGCCAAATATCCACCAATCATATGATAAAATATTATTTAATAAAAATTTGTAGGGCAATTAAGTTGTTTAGAATTAAAAGCAGGTATGTCCTCTGGAATGTCTTAAAACAATACAACAAGTAATACCGTTGAGTGGGGTAAACAGCATAATATTTTGCCTATTGGTTATAATATTTTTATGATTTTTCTAGAACTTACGAGACTTTTCTGGCAATAAATTTTGTTTAACACCAAAAAAAATACTTTTTTTCTTCTTTAACATTAACAGCGGCTTATTGTAAATTAAGTAAATTAAGGACGGCATGGCGAATCGATTTTGACATCAACTGTCAAACCAATGACTGTGATACCAACTATCTAAAGTAAAATTCGACCAAATTAAATATAAGGTATAAAATTAATTTTTTCTTATAGAATTTTTGCAAAATAGATAAAATTGCCCAAAGAACTCATGTCATAAGACCTTTTTAAATTGTCCGCGTGCGACAAAATGACATCTTATGTCTTTAATATACTATTACTAAACTTATTAAAACTTAAAATATCATAGGTGTGGCAACAATGTTGAAAAACAACGTAATGCCAACAATTAAAGGAAAGTTCAATTTATCCGGAAATTTGTTTAATCTCGATCGTTTATCACAATTACAATGGATTAGAGCCGTGAAAAGTTAATTTAGCGGAGTTAAGGACCATAATTAACGGTCTCTAATCGTGAAAATATTACTTATTCTTGTGCTACACGGATGTTTATTAAACTTAAATCGCGATTTATTTCTTAAAGCAGCAAGATAAACTGCAAATGAAATTTGCTACTGTTGAGTTAAGAATCTTGATATTATTAAGGATTTTTTTAATCGTAAATGGGACACGAAGAAAAGTCAATTTTTTTAATTTATTATTATTCGGACTGTAATACCCATTACTTAATATAGAACTACTTTATTTTGGGTCCAATATAGGACAAAAAAGTTCGCACGTTACTTTGGTGGTAAGATTTTTGTTTTTTTGTTAAGAGCAGGGCTGTGTTTAAATTACAATAAAAAATATTTCTAAAAAGTGTACAAATCAGTGTGTGGTATAAATGTGTTCCTCATGGTTTAAACTTTCTCACTTTAAAGCGTTTTAATTTGTATTCTAAAAACAAACAGTAAAATGGCCAGTGTCAAATTACTGCTTGGTAAAAAATGTAAATTTCTATTATTGGACATATGTCCAATATCATACTCTATTTGTATCCCGGACATTTACCAGCCAATTCTTATGTAAAATTGTCCCCTGAATCCGAAAAGACCCTCAAAAACTATAAAAGTTAAGCAGTTTTTAAGATATAGTCAATTGATTATACACTGTTTAAAATATCTGTGGTGTGAAGAGTACTCTTAAAATGGTGTCAAAATCCAACACCAAGTGGTGTTTATATAACACCATAAATTATGGTTGAAAATGTTTTATACAGGAAACACCAAAACGGTGTTTATCTAAAAATATTTGAGAAGTGCACCTACACAGAAAAAAAGGAATAGTTCATTTAACTATATTAATTTAGTTGACCCATAAGTATTTATTTAAATCAACTGTGGGAAGGTTAATATAAACAAAGATTAGTTTGACGGTACTAAACCAGATAGTTATTTTATTTTTTTTAAATTGGTTAAATTTACCCAAAAAACTTTAGTGCAACCAACCCGCTGTATGGTTCAGTTTACTAAATATGTTGTTTGTAAAATAAGAGTTACTTCAACCTAAAGCACTCTGTTAAAAGGATTAAAACAATTTGCCGTGCATTCCTTGTTGCATGGTGTGTACCGATCGCGGCAAAGGCGGTGTGGATCACGTGATGTTCTTAAATCTCGCCTTTGTTGACTTACATGAAGAGTATATAAGCTCAGGTAGTCCTTTGCTTTAGTGTGACACTACAAGTTGTTCGATACTAAAGAGACCTTAAATAGGTGGAAACAGCTGTCAATATTTGAAGTATTTTAAGTTAGTGGAACGCACTAAAAACATTATCTCTAGCGAGTTGAAGGTTCAATTTTCTGGAATAATACCACTGGTAATATACTTGTAATGCGTCAAGGAACTTCCTGTTTCCTTTTTTTTGTGCAGTATGATTTAATTTGACCAAAAACACATTATATTTAACACTGAAAAGGAGTTCAATTTACACCAGGTAATAGTATATTAAAGTACAAGTTGCAGAAGGCCACATATTCTCGCACGAATTCGAAATTTGGCCTCGAGCGACGAAGGAGCGAGTGGACGAACGAATGAGTGCGAGAATAGCCTTCTGCAACGTGTGATTTATACTATTTTCTCGATTTTAACTTTTATTTAGGTTTTTTTAAATGTTTTGTGGTCGTTGTTAGTTGGGGGATTTTTCTCGCAAAATGTCAGTTGGCAACACAAAATGACAGTTGCATGGACAGGTAGATTTATTTTTATTTACTATTTATTAATAATCTGTCTGTATTTGTCAACTGGATAATAAGGTTTTGTGTAAGTATTGTATGTATAATGTTTTCTGATATTTTTTAGCAGTGAAAAATGTCACAGGAGGTTTTACAAGCAACACTGAACATTACAATAAAAGTTTATAACAATAATTGTGCTAGTGATTAATTTATAGTAGTTTTGTGTTTTGTGTACTGTGGGTATATAATATTTCCAATAAAATATAGTTTGTTATCCTGCACAAGTACAACTGAACTGCACTTTTTCACATTAAACTTAAAATTTTGCATTAAAATGCATTGTTGGAGCAAACTTAATATAACAAAACAATAATAAAGGCTTCATTTTCAATAAAAGTGTGGTTCAGGTTGCACTAGTGCAGGATAACAAACAAAGCTATTATAAATAATCCTAAAAGTAATGAATTTGAGGTTATTAAACAGTTTGACATTTTGGGGGTACCAATACTTAAAAACAAAATGTTACCAAAAATCGTTTAAGAATGAGCTTCATTCTTCAACGATTTTGCGTGCGAGAATATGACATTCTTACATAAAAATCGAGAAAATTTATTTTAATACTGTTTGAAAGTTAAATTTGCACCATTTTAGTATTTGAATTTACACTGGACCAACGAAACATATTTAACACCATTTTGGTTTGTATCGATATAGACCATGTATGGTGTTAATTTGGTGTTAAAATGGTCATGAAATTTTGAACAGTGTATTTCAATCTTTTGACGACATTTTCGGATTCAGCAAATAATACTTCATAGGAATTGACTGCTAAATGTCCTGGATGCAAATTGCTGTTGACGAGAATTATTAGTGGCTGCTTTTTCGCTATGACATTATTGACTAATTCATTTTTAGAAAGTAAGTAATATAGTGATTTCTTCGACACAGGACATTTTGTAAATTAAATGTATGATAGAGAACATAAAAAACTAATGGCAACAAAATGAATAAATTCGGAAATGACTTTTAACATTCCACCCGAAAAAATATTAGATATATATATAAATCATCCTGTTACAGCCTAAACATTATAAATGCTTCACAAACTAGAGAATGATATTTGAAACAAACTATTTCAGAAGTCAGACCAAGGAATTAGTAGTTACCTTCAGAATCCAGAGAAGGGATGAGGAATTCGAGAACGAAATATATGAATTATATGATATTTACAAAAACGAAATAAAAAAGTTCCTAAAACATTAATTTATCTTTAAAAAATATTTAAAATATATAAAAATTGTATGTCCAATAACTATGGTCCATGTGTCCAATTACTATATAAAATGTCCAATTACTATACTTTTTTACATGTTTTTATAAAACTATTATTAAAAATTCAAATATTCTTATTTTTAAGTAAATGTAAATAAAGTTTAAACAAACAAATGAGTTTCTTTTTTTATTTTTATAGTATTTTTCCAGTAATTTTTATTTTTTTTCATTTATTAGTATATTCAAGAATTTGAAATGGTCGTTGTGGCCATCCTTGTGGCACAACAATTTAGCGACTTTGTAAGAAGGTGTACTTCGCACGTTTTACATTTACGTGTTTTCTGATAATTTATGAGGATTTTTCCAGGTTAACAATGTTATAAAACTACTACGGTGTCGTGTTGTCAAGTCGGCTTGAAAAAGATGACGAGCACCGTAATGAAAATAAACGCAGGCGGCTGTAAAAGTGCCATAAACTTGTATCACAGTTTGCAGATAGCATTTATCATTGTAGTTTTCAGGGGAACGTTTATTCGTGCGTCCAATACGTTTTACATTTTAGTTGGTGTCAACTTTTTTTCGAGCCCTGTCGTGACTTTTTTCAAGGGTATAAAAACAATAGGTACGTGATTTTTTTATTGTCTGAGGGTGGTAAAAAGGAAAATGAAATGAAATTATTAATTTAGATACCTATGTATTCAGCGACTTATACAAAAAATATGGAAAATAGAATACCTAAACTTAATATAAACTGACACTGACAACATAAAATAAACATAACAAAACATAAACCACAAACTGAAAAATAAAATTCGTATAGCTAATTCTAATAATATTGATATATAATTCAACATGAAGTGCGTCTCCACTTATAATAGTACATGCTACAATAATGTAGCACAGTAGGAACATAGAAACACTTTTTATCCTCATTTGATCACCATGTCATAATTATTGATTTATCCCAATCCCTGAACAATTATGCAAATACCTACCTACCTATTCGGAAAAATAATATTTAATAATTACTCAACAGAAATGTGGTACTAACCTCACAATGATACACTTCCTAACACTAACTAAAACTGCGAACTGATGATGTAGATTGCAGTTGAGCGACCGGCCGGCGTCTTATTTCAAGCGGGAAATCATTTCATTGGTTATCTTAGGTGGTGTGATGCTTGACTCCCGAACAAATTGTGCAATATTGTAAAATATATATTCTAACTCAAAGTTATACTATATTTATACGAATTATTTTAAAAATTGTACAAAAGAGTAACATTTATTCTTGACAAAATTGTGCTAATGGTTAAATATAAAATCTTACTTTTTTCAACAAATTATGGAAAATTGACTTAAACAAACTAATTAGAAAAACCAATCCAACTATCCTGGATAACGTAACACATTTATAGAAAATTATGTTCCAATGGCATGTTGCACAAATTTGTGCAATGTTTTTCAAACGGATTTTTTTCTGTGTACCCAGAGAAGTAATCATTGTAGTAGTATAAAAAACTCGACAACAGGCAAATTTCATTAATGTGAATATTATAGACCCATAAACACTACAGTGTGTATATTTGAAAAGTTTTTGGAATTATTTGTTAAAAAACAATTAGTTAAATATTATTGATAGAAAATCTGTAATAAACAAGTTTCAATCAGGTTTTAGAAGTAAACATTTACGTGAAACTGTTATTTTAAATATTTGTAATAATTGGTTTGATGTTTTGGATATATCTATCCAAACATCAACCCCTCGAGGGGAAGTGATTATTGTGGTATATTTCGTCGAGTGCATTTGAAACAATAAATAGAAAACTTTTATTAAAAAAATAAACAAAAATGGATTATCCGGAAATATACTTAAATACTCGTATACATATCTCCTAGATAGGATTAAAAATGTAAAGTTTAATAAACATTTATTGATAATTATAATTTTATTTATTACATAGTACAACATGAAAAATTTGAATAGATTTAAAAAAAAACGTACCCGTGTCTCACAGTGTCACGAAATTACGTCATTTAATTTTTTTACACAGCCATTCTTATTATTTTAACCTAAACAGATTTTTAATTCTCTATTTTGTTATAAATCATTTTTTTTCTTCAAATATTTTATGTTTTTACACAATACAAAAATTATACTCAAAGAAAATAACAATTTATTTTTTTTAAGTAAAAAAAATATTTCTGGTCTTAATTTTTGATTTTTTTTTAATAAAACAACAGATTTGTATTTATCTTATATTAAATATATGATGGCAACAAATCTTGATCTTTTAGTTTGACGATTATACATTGCTTTCGAATCTATTATAGATAATAATAATAATAATAATAATAGTGATATCACACCACTTTATATACATACAGGGTGTTTCACATTCGTGGTCCATTGGAAGTTTCTGGAGAACGGAAAAAATATAGATTTGAAATTTAAAAGCGTTTATAATCCTATTTTTTAATATTTTGAACAAAATGCATCTTCCGGTTTGACCGGAAGTGACATCAACTTTGTTATTTCAAATAGAACACCCCATATATTTTTACATTTTTAAATTCTACATAAAATTCTGAGTAAAATTACTATACCATGTCCTATACCTAAAGTGAATAGTTTTCTAGATGTTAAAACTTTTTTTCTAATGATTTAATACTATTAAACGATTTACCGCAAAATATAAAATACTGTAATAATTATTTTATTTAAAAAAAAATTAAATGATTACGTCAAAAATATGTTTTAGTCCTGTTGTAAGTATAAAAAATTGTAAAAAAAAATCAAATTGCTATCCTAAATATAAATTTATTATAAAATTCAGACGAGGGTAAAATTTAATTAATTTGTAATTTTTTAGGGCATGACTAACTTTTCCAAAATTGGGCAAATTAATTTTCAATTTTCAAAAAAAAACAACCTAAATGGGGGCCCCCAGTCAATTTTATAAATACAAATATTTTCCTATTTGACATTGGCTCAAAAAAAATTATATTTATATTACTACCGTTATAACATTATAATTTTTATGTTGTATGTAGAAACTTTTACAAACTTTGATTAAAAAAAAACAAATAGGCGGATCCCTGCTTAATCTGAAATCTGAAAATATTAACATTTTTAAAATTGACCGGGGGCCTTTTAATCAAATAACTTTTGTAAAAGTTAATTATAATTAACTAGCATAAATGCTAGGCTCAAAAAAAAACTAATTTAAACTGTTTTCCACCTCCGTCTGAATATTATAATTTTTATATTTAAGATGGCTTTGGGACGGTGGAAAGAGATTAAATTTTTTCTTTTAATTACAAAAAATATTATATATTATTTTTACCATATTTCCGTGTGGATTTTGGGTTACTTCATAAAGAATGGTACATCAGCGATTGATATTTATACACTGTTCAAAATTTCATGACCATTTTAACACCAAATTAACACCATACATGGTCTATATCGATACAAACCAAAATGGTGTTAGATATGGTTCGTTGGTTCAGTGTAAATTCAAATACTAAAATAGTGTAAATTTAACTTTCACACAGTATTAAAATAAATTTTACCTGGTGTTAATTAAACTCCTTCTCAGTGTTAAATATATTATGTATGTAATATATATGTGTTTTTGGTCATATTAAATCATACTACACAGAAAAAAGAAAACAGGAAGTTCCTTGACGCACAACTAGTATATTACCAGTGGTATTATTCCAAAAAATTGAACCTTCAACTCGCTAGAGATAATGTTTTTTAGTGCGTTCCACCAACTTAAAATACTTCAAGTATTGACAGCTGTTTCCACCTATTTAAGGTCTCTTTAGTATCGAACAACTTGTAGTGTCACACCAAAGCAAAGGACTACCTGAGCACTATGCAACCAGGAATGCACGGCAAATTGTTTTAATCGTTTTAACAGAATGCTTTAGGTTGAAGTAACTCTTATTCAGAGGAACGTGTCGGCATCTCCACTCCTACACGATTTTAAAAATATGTATTCTTGGCAAAAGAAAATAATGTTTATTAAAACGAATTCAAAAATTTTGAGAATATCTAATTCTTAATATAAAAAAAATTAAACAAATAAAAAAAATAAGAATATCTTATTCTTGATATAAAAAAATATTAACAATTGTACCAAGAAACCAACTTCAAGAATATTTAATATTTGGATTGAAACATGCAACTTTTTAAAACAAGAAATGTTTCTTAAAATTAAAATATTTCCAAAACTACAATATTCTTTTTTAAAGAAGTTAAATATTTTTAGTTGTTATAATATAACATATTATGAATTCTTATTTTAAAGCAAGTTGACTTGAATTAAAAAAAATATTTTCAAGATGATAGGTGTTCTAAATATCTTTTTTTCAGTGAAAACCGGAAAAATTGAAAAAAAGGATTTTTTGGTTTATTTTCTTCGTGTACATTTTCTATAACGATATTTATGACTCCCTGTGATGAATCAGTTTTTTAATTGACAAACCGAACGCCACAATAGGAATTATATTTATTAGTGTTGAGGGAATTTACAACGTTTCGGTTGGGGTGGGCGATGCGGAATATTTTCTGCGACCACTTGGCATGTTGACAACGTCACTCTGCTTGTAATTGGATTCTTTATTGTGTTCTTCATGCTCGCGCTTTATAGATGTATACCATTGTCATAAATAACGTATAAATGAGGGTTTTTGTATACCACTTTAATAAATTATAGTTTATAAACTGTCGTTTTTCTATTGGGTTACTGTTTCTCTGGGGTAAGCGAACACTGTCCCTTTTAATAAGGAAATTTACCACACACTGTTGTCAAATCTTATTTGACATGATTTATGGTATATGGAACTAATTTTAAAAAACATGGAAAATACTTTTAAATTGCATTTTTTTTAATCAATAACTTTGTTTTTTTTCATATATACAATGTACCACCTAAGGTAAGGTACCTTATTAAATGTTCAGTGTCTTATTGGGACAAAAACCTACGATTTTTCAAAGTAATGAGATTATTTTTATTTACAGAATAAACTTTTTTTACTGTTAATAAAATTCTCATTTACTATAATGAAGCAGCAATTGAGCTTTTATAAAAAAAATATTCATCCAACAAGGTAATAGTTGTTATCATATTGTCATGTCAATATGAAATACTTTTTGTTTATATTAAATCTTTGTGGAACTTAAAATGTTTTCGTTAAATCTATAGTTGTGTGTGAATTGCGCTTACATAAAGTAATGCGCAGTTGTTACAGTAAAATTTGTTCATTTTACTATGGCATCTTTGTCTTTTTTAAATTACTATCGTTGTAATTTAAATTAATTTTATTTTAGATAGAAAATCTTTGTTAATAGCTTACGTTAAGAACAATAACAAAAATATTTTTTTGCTATAAAAAGACTTTTTTAATATTTACTATTGTTTTGCGATGCATCGCATGGTAACAAAATTTTTGATATTTCCCTTGAAAAGAGGGGGAAAGGGCCAGCGCATAACTTTATAATCCAGTTTGTGTTATAATCTTATTAATATTGATATTGGTAAATTTGGCATGATAAAAATATCAAAAAGATCACTAAGAAAATTAAAATTTCGACGTTTTCTAAAAGAAATATTTAAGGTCTATTCTATAAACGAAGCAGACTTGTTGTTTAAAATTTGATTTATACCAGCTGTACCTGCAAAAAAAACGTGCAAGGCCCAAAATAATTAATAAAAAATGATAAACAGTTAACCCTAATATCAAAAACTACTACACTAATAAATAATATTTCTTGATAGTATCTAAATACTTTGGCATACATTTTGTCAATTAAATTTCGAATTTATTTCCATTTAAAAACGTATATTTTACGTCGAATTTCCGGATTATATATTCGTTATTCGTGTTTGATTGACTACCTATATTTAGCAGTACAAATATTTCGCATGTGATATACGACCTATGCAAATGATTTAAATACCTATAAACCCATTGACTTATTTAGTCTAATTGGAAGCGTATACGCTTACAATCTAATTTAGTAAAATAATCCCACCAAAGCAAAATGCCCAAACATAAACACAAACTACTTATTTTAAACTTAGGTAAATCCGAATTTGATCAGATTTTCTGGAAATTAAAATTAAATCTGATTTCAGGTCATCAATAACCTACAAAGTGAGATCAGTCGGATTGCTATAATAAAAAAAGGTTAAACGTTGTGGTCCATTGTCTTTATATATAAAACTTTTTTAACTCCCATGATTAAAATTCAAAGCTGCCACGTAAACCCCTATTGATTGAAAATGCCCAAACATAAACACAAACTACTTATTTTAAACTTAGGTAAATCCGAATTTGATCAGATTTTCTGGAAATTAAAATTAAATCTGATTTCAGGTCATCAATAACCTACAAAGTGAGATCAGTCGGATTGCTATAATAAAAAAAGGTTAAACGTTGTGGTCCAGTGTCTTTATATATAAAACTTTTTTAACTCCCATGATTAAAATTCAAAGCTGCCACGTAACCCCCTATTGATTGATTGATTGATCAAAAACAACAAAACAACAAAACACTCCGGTTTTCCGGTTGCCAAATACATGCAAGGGCATGTTGAAGTTGCTAGGGGTTCGCGTGACGTTGGACGTTAAAATGCGCCACATAAAAGCCATTTGGCTAATTTGTTCGATGGCTTATTGCCCACGATAATCGAAAGATGTCCCGGGCACGGAAAAAGCATGTCGGGTTATTTGTTTTCTCGATTCTCTCGAGACGGAATTAAGGAATTAAGTCGAAGGTATCGAGAAAATAACGAACTTGGTTTGTCAGATAAAGGGTACATACTCATTACTGATATAAATAAATGTTTGTTTAAATAATATTGTCTGTGTAGGTTTTTAAATTGGTTAAATTAACCCAGAAAACTTTAGTGAAACCAACCCGCTGTATACGGTATATGGTATATGGTATATGGTTCAGCTTACTAAATATGCAGTGCATGAAAAATATAATACTCCTTATAAGATTTCTCTATTAATATTAGTACAGCCAACTAGTTCATAGACAGTATGAACTAAGTTTAGTTAAAACATCTTGTAACAGTTAGACAAACTATCATGAAATATAAAATCGATATGCTGCCACCATAAAACGATGTTGTAGTGGATATAATCAAAATCTTAAATACTATAAACCCGCTTTATATCAAGTATTAAATGTTTTTTAGCCAGTATAATTTCAGATTGCTATGTGTATTTGAAAATTCTTAATAATTTAATGTAGTGGCTAATAACTTTTTACAAACTCTGTTTATTCCCTTTATCAGCAATTTAGTTACTTTAATAAAGTATGTCTTATAGACGAAATTACGCATTTTTCATAAGAAATATTGTACTTACTTGCTGACAGGATAAGGGTCGTTACATAAAAAGTTCAACTTTTATAAATTGTATACTTTTATTATAAAAAACAGGTGCAAGAAATAAATAAAAGATAAATTTGGTATATAATAGTACAGAAGTAAATCAAAATTTTGCATGTCGAAACTTACAAAGAATGTCAAGGGAGAAAATAAGACAAGCGTAAAAATATTCCTACTTACAAAAACCCCACAGCGTGTCACTGCAATTTTTTAAAATTAATATTTGGAAAATGTATTCTTTTAATTTTTAGTAAAATCGTTTGTTTTTGTTTTGGGGGCTATTTTTAATAATTTTTGTCATGATTTTTTATTAAAATCCCTTGATCAAAATCATGATTTAAATCGTTAATTTTAATGAACTAATTAAATTAAAATGTCAACTTATAAATTTCTGTTAAAACAAAGCTTTAAGTACTAAACTACCTATCTTCAAACTATTATCCAATAAATGCTAAATCAGCGTGCCATAGAATACATTATTGGTATTAGATTGGTATGTAGGTAGGTACAGGGAGAACCAAGAAAGGGGACCCATATACTTATCTCAGAAACTACTGTCCCAAAAAATGTGTAGAGAACAAAAAATTATGTGGGTAGTATATTTTTAATATTATTTTAACATTGTTATTATATATTAATATAAATAAATAAAATATGGTTTAATTTAGAATATAAATAATAAACAATTTTAAACTAAAAGTTCCCATGTCCACACTTCTTAATAATCTTGCTTTTGATTGGTTAATTTTTACAATTTTTGCTATTATCTTTTGTGACTCCAGTAGTTTCTAAGATACCTATATCCTTATAAACCACGTAAGGTGACCCATTTAATATATTATACTAATATTAGTATATGGGTCACCTTACGTAGTTCACCCTGTACATTTACGTATATTATATAATGTAAAATTTATAAATTATTATAATGGGAATCAATAAAAACAGTTTTCGTGTACCTGCATCGGCGTCCACGTGCTCAGCTCATTGTGCTGTTTCAAGATCAAGGTATACACCTTTATTAAACTAGGGCTTATGCTCGTATCATAATGTATAATTATTAGAAAAACTTACCTTTTAAAATTACCAGCTATTAGAGCCAGCAGATGTCACAATAAATAAACAAAACACTACAGCCACAGATACTTATTCTTGGCGGTCAGTTCGCATCTCACCTATAGTGATCCCGTCAAAACAATGCACCATGCGCATGTGCGTAATAGCTTGTACCATAGAGTATAAAGACGACTATTAAACAGTATAAGACATATTACACAAAAAATAATAACCAGATTTTATATTAATCCAGGTCCACATAACTTTTTGTTAAGTTTACAACCAACTGTAATCTGTTAACTAATTGAATAAGTTGTAATTATTACAGATTAAATAAAATTGTCATTTGATTTTCAATTGTATTTGACTCCTATTACTTATTATCAAATAACTTGTTGAAAACTAAAATTATGTATATGAGAATGAAACCCCCATCCGTTATACATCTATACTACAGGGTGTCCGGGAAAAGGAGGTCAATCCGTTAACCATATATTTCTTGAGTTAAAACAATAAGACTTTCATAATACCATTTTTCAATTTAGAGCTTCAGGTTCGATATACAGGGCGACAAAGTTTGAAATTTAAAACTGATTTTTTTTAATAATTCAAGTAATTGATAAGATATTAAGTTTAAATTCGGTACACTACTTCAACATAAATAGTTACATTTTTGGAGACCAACAAAACAAAAAACAATTGTCAAATAATCAAAATAGGGGGGTCCAGTACTCACTGACTCCCCCTATTTTTTAGTACGTGCGCCAATGACTTCCAAACGGTATTTTTTCAGGTAATCATTTATTGTTGAACATTTTTTGTCTCTTATAAAATTTTGATAAAATGATTTGTTTTAGAGATAATTTGTAAAGTATGGGTCAGTCCATATCAAATCAACCAAAGGTTCTTCCCCCACCATCTCCGATATTGATAATTTTTGGTAAATTTGTTTACCTCACTAAAAAACTCAAAAATCCCATTTATGAGTTTTTTTTGATAGGTGGCTTTTGTTTTATTGATTTTTGAAAATCAAAAAATTCCGATCAATTTGGGTCTTGCAAGTACTTACAAAAATAGCGATATCTCGTAAACTGTTAAAATTGGAAAGGTGAGTGGTGGCTTATTTTAAAGGCCCATTAGAGACCTTTTTTATGATATATCACATGACCTAAATTTTTTCAAAAAAAAAATTAAATTTCGAAAATTTGATATGGACTGACCCATACTTTACAAATTATCCCTAAAACAAATCATTTTATCAAAATTTTATAAGAGACAAGATTTTTTTAACAATAAATGATTACCTGAAAAAATACCGTTTGGAAGTCATTGGAGCTCGTACTAAAAAATAGGGGGAGTCAGTGGGTACTGGACCCCCCCTATTTTGATTATTTGACAATTGTTTTTTGTTTTGTTGGTCTTCAAAAATGTAACTATTTATGTTAAAGTAGTGTACCGAATTTAAACTTAATATCTTATCAATTACGAATGATTAAAGAAAATCAGTTTTAAATTTCAAACTTTGTCGCCCTGTATATCGAACATGAAGCTCTAAATTGAAAAATGGTATTATGAAAGTCTTATTGTTTTAACTCAAGGAATATATGGTTAACGGATTGACCTCCTTTTCCCGGACACCCTGTATATTATTAATTTTCCCAAGATAGTGTTCTGCCGAGAAGGCTCTTGAAAATTAGAAGCAAATGCAATGGATAGATAATTAATATGCGACTGAGAGCTAACGGAGTCAAAATTGCACACTTAAACCCGGTAATGTTCCTGAGAAGATCGTACTTTAGTTCGCATTAACCAATATCAACTAACCTTAAGCCAAACTCACTTGTGATTACATGTTAATTTAATAACGGAGTTATCAAAGTAAAATGCCAACTTCTTGATGTGCCCCGTCTTAACGACCCATTAATTATTCGAATGATAGAGTCGTCTCGTAATATAGCGCTTATAATTCTTACGTAAGTACACAGTAAATAAAAATCAACTCTAAGCAACACTAATTAGAGTTCACACAGGTCCACACTAATTAGTGTTGTTTTATAACACTACAATTAGAGTTAATTTGTAGTGTAATTTTCCCCAAGTAAGTAAGTATGATTTAACACTATAGCACTGAGGATAAAGTAATTTTACACTGTATTAAAAAGTGTTAATTTACCTAAAATCGTGTACTTCTACACTTCATGGTTAAAATCCCACTTTTGTTCAGTGTAAATTAACACTACTTTGGAAAAGTTCTAATTTTAGAAAGGTACTTTTACTCTTTTAGTGCAAACTTCTAGTGTAAATTAATAGTATTATTTGGTGGTAGTGAATAAAACGAAAAGGTAAATAAAGAGAAACATTTATTTGGAAAAAAATCTATGACAATTATCAATATCGGTGCCTTTTAAAATATAATTTTATATTTAATAATAATAATAATAATAATAATAATAAGTTTATTAGTTCAAAAAATTGTATATACAATGTAGAACACGTCACAAAAAATACATTAATAACAATTCAGATACCTAAATGCAAGAAACTAAATAAATTACAATAAAAAGTAGGCCACGTACACACATATGCTATACATCTTTATTACATAAAAAATTCGTCAACACTATAATCACACTTATTTACAAGATATGCCTTTAGGGCAGGCTTCATTTTTTTTAGATTAAGGGATTTTAAATTTTCCGGTAATTTATTAAATATTTTTAAAGCAAAATTTTGTATACCCTTGTAGATAGTGTGAATTTTAGTTTGTTGAGTTAACACTAAGCTTTTATATCTTGTATGGTGGCTATGCTTTCGATCATTTTCTGCAAACAGTGCAAAATGCTTTTTATAAAATAAGATAACTTCAAAAATATAAATATCTGGTAAAGTTAACAATTCATTATTAATAAATGTAGACCTACACGATTCAGTATAATTTAATTTAAAAATACACCTTAAACATTTCTTTTGAAAAATAAATAGATTACCTATGTGAGAAGAATTTCCCCAGAAAATAATTCCATATTTTAGGTTAGAATAAATATATCCATAGTAAACACTTAATAAAACTTCTTTTTGTACAATAAACTTTAAATTTTGAAGTAAATAATGGTATTTATTAATTTTTTTTAAAACATGTTCTGTATGATATTTCCACGAAAATTTACTATCCAAGACGAGACCCAAGAATTTAACTGATTCACAAAATTCAATGGTAAAATCTTTGTTTATGTTTATTGGCGAATTACTTGAAAACCCATACTCCCCAAATTTTATGTACTGTGTTTTTTCCACATTTAATTTTAAACCATTGTCTTGAAACCAATCAAAAATGATTTGATGTGATGTATTAATATTAACTATTAAAGTTTCTAAGCTTACAGAATTAAATATTGCAGCAGTATCATCAGCATACATATATATTTTATCATTGTTTGTAACTTTTTTGGGTAAATCATTAACATATAATACAAAAAGTAAAGGTCCCAAGATTGAGCCCTGGGGAACACCTTTATGTAATTCAACAATGTTGGAAGTAAATTCCAGACCATTTTCTGATAGCAACTTGACTAATTGCTTTCTATTCGACATATATGAGGACAACAAGCTTAAAACAGGCCCTCTTATGCCATACTTTTCCAATTTAATGCAAAGTAACTCTTTATCTATACTGTCAAAAGCCTTAGACAAATCAAAAAAAGCAGATATTGCCAAGGTTTTGCTATTCCATAGGTTTAAAGTATTACCAATAAAATGAAATATAGCCAATTCAGTACTTTTACCTTTAATAAAACCAAATTGCTGGCTGGAAATTATATCATATTTTTTACAATAGTTCATTATTCGGTTTGATATACAAAGTTCTATTATTTTTGAAAAAATTGGTAATAAGGATATTGGTCTATAGTTGTTTATATCGGTTGCTGATCCCTTTTTATGCAGAACCTTGACAACAGCCATTTTAAGAATTTCTGGGAATATACCATGTACAAAACTTACATTAATAATATGACTTAGAGGGCCTGATATTATAAAAGCACATCTTTTTATTACAATGGTTGGAATTTCATCCCAACCCGTTGATTTTTTATTTTTTAAATTCATAATTAAATTAAAAATTTCAAAAGAATTCGTAGGAAACAAAAACATATTTGAACCAAGGCAATCAATATTACAATTTAAATTTGGTGTGGGTAGATTCATTTTTTCAGACACATTAGCAAAGTATGAATTAAATTCGTTTGCTACATTAAAACATTCACTAATAATACCATTATCCGTTTCTAATTCAATTTTTTCACCCTTTGGGCATACGTTTTTATTTTTATTAATAAGTCTCCACATTTCCCTTTGATTGTTAGAAGCATTTTCAATTAAATTTTTATTAAAATTAAGTTTGGCTACATTTATTTCAATTTTTAAAGTTCTACAAATTTTTTTGTATCTATTTTTTAAAGTTTCGTAAACATAAGCATTGCAATTTAACAGATTCTGATGCATTTTTCTTTTCATAGAAGATAATTGTTTAATTCTGTTATTCATCCAAGGTATTTTATTTGAAGTTTTACTTTTATAACTCTTTTTTGGAAAAAATACATCAAAGTGGAATTTAAAAATTTGATGAAAAGATTCAAAACACAAATTTGGTTCAAAACAATTAAAGACGCAGCTCCAGTTGATTGTAGATAACTTCTCTATGAAGCCACCAATATTCGACTCGGAAAATGATCTTTTAAATTGCAGTTTATTGTTTTGTATTTCAATGTTATGTTTAAAACAAAGTCTTATAGCATAGTGGTCTGATAAGCTTGAATATATAACAGAAGAAGTATAGAATGACGAATGAATATTTGTAAATATATTATCAATTTGTGTTTTAGATTTTTTTGTAACTCTTGTAGGCATATTAAGAGTAAAATGAAGATTAAAGCTATTAAAAAGATTATTAAGTTTTTGTTTTTGTGGACAATTATTATTTAAAAAATTTACATTAAAATCCCCCAAGATGGCAATTGATTCATTATTTCTTGTTACTAAATTAAATAATATAAGTTCAAAATTTGATAAGAATTCACCAAAATCTGCAGAAGGAGAACGATAAACACATACCACAAATAAATTATGATCTGGACACTTTATTGCACAACACTCGCATATTTTTTCTACCGATTTTACTGTGACTTCCTCGGTTTTCAGACCTTCTTTTCCATATATACAAACACCTCCATGAAGAAAGCTTGTTCTGCAAAAGGCAGTTTTTAGTTTATAGTTAAAAATTTTTGCAAACTTTAGTTGTTCTGCAGTCATCCAATGTTCTGAGAAACATATTAAATCTGGATCTTCATTTTTTAAAAATATTTCAACCTCCCCTATTTTATTGTTTAAACTTTGGATATTATTATGTATTAACATTAAATTATTTTTAGGATGTGTTTCTGAATTCTGCCTGTTGGACTGATTCCTGGTTTTGTTGACGAAAAAACGATTTAAAGTAAAAATTTTTAATCAAGATTCCTTTTGGCCAAAATTTACTGTCCTTAAGGATACTTATATTTTCAAAGTCTGTTCCCACAGTAAATGCTTGGCTATTCGAAGATTCCTTTTTTGGAAGGCATTTAACAATAAAGTTTAATTCTGGACATTTATTTTTGAGAAAATTTTCAAGAGAAGCAATTGTAGTTTCTTTTTTGGTATTTCCAACATATATCCAGGCATGTTTTTTAACTGCGCAAAGTGCATTTTCGGAATTGTCATCTTCCTCTGGTTTCGCCGTTCCTCGTATAGTTTTTGGTTTGTTATTGTTTTGTTTATTTATATTTGTGACAGTTTTTTTCTCAAATTCCTTCGCTGACGGAGCAGCGGTTTTTTCGATAGTTTTTTGTGGTACTTGTATTACTTGCGCATATGTAGCTGGTAAATTATTTTTATTATTGGACTCACTTAAATAATTTATTTTATCCTTTAATAATTCATTTTTGTCTCTCATCTCCTCAACTAATTGCTTGTAGATGGAATTTTCGCTATTAATTGAGTTATTCATTTGAATAACATCAAATATTTTATTGCAGACCATTTCATTAGAAACACAACATTTGCCTATGAACACATCACCCTTAGTTTCACCATTTTTCAATGCACAACCATTATGATATGCTCCTTGGCAAAAATAGCATTTGACACCATTAACCACTTTTTTCTTGCAACTTTTATGCACACACACGTCTTCACTCTCAGACATCGTAGCAATATGAGTCGTATGGCTGGCTTAAACAAAATGGTTCCTTAAAACGTAAAAGTTTTAGATCAATGCAATGTTTTACTGGCTGTCAACTTGTAAGCAAAGAATTATCTTGAGAATTCAACAGTAATCCATTTTTCTGTTATAAAAAATGGATGATCCCATTGGTAGAGAGGCGTCAGGCGGCTGTATGTCGGGGATTTACCACACGTGTAAAAATTTTCCATGATATTAATAAAAATGTAGGTAGGTATAGGTTAATATAACAACCATTACGCTTAAAAATAACCTATAGGTTAATATAACAACCATTACGCTTAAAAATAAAAAGTAAATCAAGTGTGTATGTATTTATATTATTAATGTTACAAGTACCCCACCTACTGCCGTAAATTATTGATATATGATATATGTCGGGGTAGGGACATCCTTTTAACATATTGGAATTTATTAAGTATTAAGGCTTAAAGAAAAAGAAAGTATAATACTTACCAAAAAATAAGAATGTCCCCTTATGGATTCACCGTAATTAAAATATAACTGAACAAAAATGCCACACTTCCACAACGCGGTATCTCCGGATATGCACTGCGTAAGTAGATAGGTACCAACCAAACATTTTAAAACGCATTTCGGTTATTACCAGTTTTTTCAGTTTATTTTGCCACTATTGGTGTAATATAACTTTAATTGTGATACAATGTGCACTATTAGTGTAAAGAAAAAAGAGCTCTTAGTAACTTCAAAACAGACAAAGAAATTGGCATGCAATGTATACTATAAATAAATAAATCAAAAGGGTAGAAAAACTTAATGCGAGTGTTTATTACCCCTTAATGTTAAATAGTGACAAAATATACATATAGTGTACATTTTGTCACTATTTAACATTAAGGGGTAATAAACACTCGCATTAAGTTTTTCTACCCTTTTGATTTATTTTAATAATAAATAGTGTGAATGTACCAATGAATAATGTTCATATTCTTGAAATGTGTTTAATAAAGTTAATAAGCACTAAATGCTACCTAGTGTATTTTGTAGGTTAACTTTTACACTTACAAATCAACTCTAATATTTTTACCCCTACACTAAAAAATTTACACGGGCAAAATTTTTGACTTACACATTGAGCAATAAACAATACGGAATATTACGCAACGCGTCCATTTTTACCTCTTTACCCTATTAAAATAATGATTTCTATGGAAAAGCGAAGAAAACATTACATTAATTACCTTAATACGGTACTACATGTCATGTCTTGAAAACAACGTATTTTTCCTATTAATAATAACAGTTTCGTGAATTATTGATTGTCATTCTTGATAACTAATGTTTGTTATATGAATTTTTCATTGGCAACCTGAAAAATGTTTGCTTTTCTATTATTTAATGATAAAGTAGGTAAGTATTAGGCAAACATATCGAAAAATACTATTTTCAACCACCATATTCATATTTTAGTTTTATTTTAATTATCTGTACTCAA
The DNA here is from genome assembly GCA_921294245.1 of Brassicogethes aeneus. NCBI lineage: Eukaryota > Metazoa > Arthropoda > Insecta > Coleoptera > Nitidulidae > Brassicogethes > Brassicogethes aeneus. The sequence continues at coordinate 3,574,016 of OV121132.1, read as the reverse complement.
GTGAACTAGCTGAAGGATCATTGTTCCCCTGTCAACCGTTTTGCCATGTTGGGATTTAAGGTTATTTATCGTAGTATTGGTGGATTGCGTCAGGAAAAAAATGATAATTATCACGTTATAAGTGTTTTCTTATTACTTTGACACTGTAACACCCGAAACGAAAAATCAGGTAATTGTTTTATTATTATACCTTACAGATTGATTAGTGTAATAATTTTTAGTAAAAGTAAGTTTATGGTGGTAATGATGCTTGTGAAGTTATTTTGAAATTTTTTGACCATATGGATTTTTTTTTAGTTTTGTACCTAATATACGAAACCGAGGTGTGTGAGCTTGTGAAGTTATTTTAAACAGTTTTGACTTTTTTGGATTTTTTTTTTATTTTTAAGTTTTAAGTGAATGAGTTTCTAGTTTTTAAAATATACACTTTTAATATTTTAAATAAAATAATTTAGGATTTCATGTAATTAAGGCGGTCTATGTATGTTTAAAAATTATTTATATATTTAATCTTGACTTTTTACAGGAAAGCATGTTTTGGAACTTTTTAGATAGAGCATTTTGTAAACCTCTTTATAGCCCAAAGGTTTATATTATTTGTAAATATCTCTTGCAATAAAAAATGTATTCACCAAAAACGTCTTTATTTTAAAGAAACCCCTTTTGTGATTGATTGCTGGGTAATTTGTATAAGATATTTCATTCTTATTTCTATGTTGCTAAAACAAAATGTACCCACGTACCCAGTAAACCTTTATTTAAAATAAAAAGGTAAGTTAATTTGGCAAATAATTTTAATTGGGTTTGTCTTGGATTTTAAGTAAATCATAAACTAATGCCTTTTTGTTCGTAGTATTAATACTATAAGGGATCATAGATCTATTGTAATTGTTTATTGATTCAATGTAAAATAATCATAAACTAATGTCTACCGTTTATAATAATAATAACATGCTTTCATATATCTATGTTCGTTGTTTATTGATTTAACGTATTAATCATATGTCCAACGGTCGTTATATTAACAACCGATGTTCATAGATCCATGCTCATAGATTATTAATTTAACGTACAGCATTCATAAACTGATGTAAATCTTTGTATCGTATTAATTACAGTCAAACATAGATCCATGCTCCTCATTCATTGATTTAACGTACAGAAATCGTAACTTGATGAATAAGAAAATTTACGAACGAATTTTCATTGTGTTAACAACACCCGTCATCGGCTAAAAATTAATGTTGTCGTTCATTGATTTGATGTACTTTTTTATTAATATCACGTACCTTTTTCGTTCAGTGTACTTTACTGCCGATTTCGGATAAAATAACTTAATACAATAATTGTGTTTTTTTTTTAATAATTTACTTTAAAAACCAAATTTTGGTAGTCACCAAATAAATCCCTAGATAATCACGTGTTCGTAATCCACTGCAGTGTTGCCGGATCTTCCAAACGAAAATGACAGATTGATAATTTGGGTTGGACGCAGTCAACGTGATCGTTTATTAATGAAAAACTGTGCGGTGAAAGTTAACAAAACATCGATTGACGACAGCTGGTGAAAAGCAAAAGCGGCAGCAGCAGAATTGAAAAAAAAGTGGCGTGAATTGAAAAGTGAGTGACGCTTAACGAAAACCCATTAATGGGCCGCATGAGTGCGATCCAACATATCAACACACTCATCGCACACTTTCCCTAACCTACTTCAACTTTTCAGTTTCAGAGTAGTGGAGGCAGATAAGCGCTCCGTTCTTTTCAGGAACGTGCCGCCAACGCTGTTTATACCTTCTCTCGGCGTTGCCAGATTGTTTCAATGAATTAGTCAAAAATAGTTATTAGTGGCTGGTTTTTCACTTGTACAATGGTAAACCATGGAACAGCCAACTCTTATGTAAAATTGTCCCCTGAATCCGAAAATGTCGTCAAAAGTTAAAAAAAGTAGAACAGTTTTTGAGATATAGTCAATTTTTCATTTAATATGGAATTGGTATACCATGGTTAACCATGGTACAAGTGAAAAAGCAGACACTAATAACTCTTAAATAATAGTTATTTATGTCATTAGGTTAAGAAGTAAGGCTTTTTGTGCTAAGCTCAAGGTTTGAAGGCCGACGAGTAGCGGAGGCCTGCAATTGAGCGAAGCACAAAAAGGCACTTTTTGGCCGAATGGCATACAACATTTTATCTTCAAAGCACTTTATATAGGTCAATTTAATTCAACATCAAAGCGGCCTAACCTCACTTTTTTAGAATCTCATTTATTTATTAGCTAAAGATTACATTAAATGTATAATAATTATTATTGCTTTTAGAAGCAGTAATAGTTTGACAATACCTAGCTACATGATTTAAGTAAAAATGGGTTTTTGGTATTACATTGAATTCAATTAATTGTTTAATAAATAGGTAGGTGTCTAATTTCAATTTGTTTGGATTTTTATTTAAAAAATAGGTAGTTTGGAATGTTTAAGCTGTGTTAAACATTTAATTTCACTAAAAACTTAAAGCAAATAAAAACTTAAAGATGATTTAAATCGTAGAAAAAAATCGTGCGTTTTCTTGGTTGCCTAATCTCACTTTTTGTTTTATTATTAATATTTAATTTTACAATAATTTAATGAAAAATATTAAACATTAACAGTAAAACAAACAAATTAGTGCTTATTATAAATAAATTAAACCAGTTTAGTACGTTAATTTCTTAGAAAAGGATTAATTTGTCAAAACAATACCCCTAGCGAGAAAAAATCGAACTAATTACTTGCCTCATAAAATTTTTTATCGGCCTAGGCCATAACAAGGTATTTCTTTATCGAATGTTGACAACAATAAAGTTTAAATTATAGACCGCGTGGAGATAAATAATAATGTTGATATTTAAACCTTAATAAGTACTCTGTGCGGCCGAGATCCGCCGTATCATGCATCTCTTTTCTTCCGAATTCCGTTCTCTCTTTAAATCTTTGCGCACACTGCAAGTTTTTAAAGTCTCTAGCTAGATTTGTCGAGTTGTTCTTCACCGAGGTTTGAAGAAACATCCCTCGATCTGGCAACCCTGTATTTTCTCGATATTGGTGGTTTGATAATGATGTAGCCGACGCTCCTACGTCGCCATAGCAACGCGTTCAAACAGCACAAGTCTATCGTTATAAGTTTTTATGATAATATCATATTATGATTGTTTCAAATAAAAAATAATTTTCAAGATTTTACTGTTTTTGTATATTTAAAAATCTGAAATTATTTGTGAATGTGTATGATGCCTTACAAAATCATGTATTATTTTAAATTTTAAATTTTTTTATATGAATAATCACAATCCACACAAGGTCTGTTCTATCTCATGTTAAACATACTAAAAATCACTGCAACACTGCATAGAGTTTAACGGCGGCCATTTTTGTTGTTTACAATTCTTGTGCTTTGGGTTTGTGCTGTTTAATAATTGTTTTAAACATTGTGTTTCTTACAGAGGCACTCAAATAAGGCCTGTAAGTGCTAAGGACAACCATTTTACTCCTCTTTTATAATAAATATACCTTATCCTATCAGGGCTGTCAAATGACAATGTCTATTTCGTTACTTTTTTTTGTTAAAAAAATACTTAAAATGATTTTTATACACTATCACTTGGTGTTTATAAATTAGAGTTCAATTCACTAATACAGTGACTAAAATAAAATATTATTGGTATTGTTTTTTTAACAAAGAATCGGAATGGTTTGTTTTAAAAAGTAACTTAACGAACATACATATTTAAAAAAAGCATACAATTTTTAATAAAAAATAAAATATCAAAAGTTTGTGAACTAAGTACATTTTATTTCAAATTATTTTTATAACAACTTTTTTTATTGAATTAAATTTTGGATTTCAAATTGGTAACACAGTGGAGATATAGGAATACCTATAAAGCTAGCTAAACACATTTTTCTGAAAAAAACGTAAAAAAAATTAAAAAGTGCACTGCCTGTCTTAAATGTAAGTAAACAAAACTCTAAACATTTATAAAAATCCAACCAAAAGTCAATTTAAGCAAAAAAAAATTTTGATCTTCATTTTCCTGAAAGCGGGCGTTTCTTGAAAATGACCCAATAACGAAATTAATAAAAATTTGCTGTTGTCATTCGACGCAATCTTCCCTACTGCATCTCAAAGATAAATTTATCTAGGTGTTTTTCTACCCGACTGGCCGGTAGCCCCGGAGCGTGCAAATAATGTTAGTTCTCCCCGTACCCTCGCACCTAGCGATGATGGATGTTTTTAAAAAGGCGGACTCTTCTCACATCTCCACGTATATATCACTTTCTCCCCATTATTTCGTGATTTACGACCTTGCTACCCCCAACCTACGACTATCTTGCAACGTGCGCCCCTCCAAATACCGCCGTGTTGCCAAATTTAATTAACAAAGGAGCATTATTTAGGAATCACGTACATAGCTGCTTCAAGTGCAAGAAAAAAGAATTCCAGTTAAATGGGGTAGTTAAATTTTTTCTGACCTATACTTTTTATGGTTTTATTCAAGGCGTTTTGTAATTTTAAACATTTCTGTGAAATCAGAATTTCAATTGAGTTTACCGTTTTCGAGATATTTACAAAAAATATAAATTTTTATGACGTCACAAACCTCGCCATGTGACCAACATTCTAAGATTTCTATTGGTTGAAAATAACCCTGTTGTCAAGTTGTCTTGTTAATGATTTCATTCGGTTATGTCAGAAAATACCCGAAGAGGTTATGTACAAATACTGTCACTGTCAGTTGAGTGAAAGATGGTCACCAAATTCATTAAGTACCTATCTTCCTTATTACGAGGTATCATATTACTGTTTGATATTTTAGAGTCCAAGATATATTTAAAAGAATATAAAGAACTGGGCATTATACTAATGAAATGCATTTACGACAAAATATGATTAAATTATAGGTACTTACTTTATTTGTTTAAAAGCTCCAATGTTCAATGTAACCAACCATTCCACAAGATTCCTCTGCTTTGGAGTCCGTTATTAATAAATCACTTATCTAATATCAATTACAAATAACATAACAATAACATTGATTTTCAATAATCTAAATTAAAAAAAAACATAACCCGAAAAAAAGAAACGTCAAAAAATCAATTCTTCTTCTCAACTAAAATTATAGATCAAGTGGTTTTAAAACTAAAATATTATAACGTGGCGCCATCTATCGTAAGAATCTTAAACTAAACACACTGGCAACCATAGAAAAAGCTGGCAACGTTGTCAATAGCCTAGTGACGTAATTAGGAGATTTTTTTTTGTAAATATCTCGAAAACGGTAAACTCAATTGAAATGCCGATTTCACAGAAATGTTTAAAATTACAAAACGCCTTGAATAAAACCATAAAAAGTATAGGTCAGAAAAAATTTAACTACCCCATTACTTTGACATTATTTATAGATTTTTACATTTTCCAATAATTTATTCAAGTTTTAATTAATTTTATGTATTTCTGCTTACCTTACAACACAAAATGACCCTATTTGATTTGCAAATTGGCAATTTTCTTTTGACCATGTAATTATTGGATATGTATGTAGGGAATTCTACGGACTGTTATTAAGGAATTTTATTCAACACATGCATAATCAAATTTCTGTTTCAATTTCGGTCTTAATAAGGTCACCCTTTTTGGCTGGATATCGAAAATGGGCCCTCGGGTTTTATGTAAATATAATTTGAGGAATAACAAACATGGCAGCAGATTAACAGGTAATTTACCAATTTTATTTAATTGACTAAATTTGATTGTCCAAAATGTAAATTGCTTTTAGATTTTAGGTATTTATGTATTTTTAAATAAAATATAGACAAAAATTAATGGAATAAATAATTATGTATAATCTTAAAAATATAATAAAGGGTGAGTATTATTCAGCATATATACTCTTGAAACTTTTACGAAAATATGTTTAAAATAAAAATTAAATGATTCGAGGGGGGAAATCAATCAGTACTAAAATTGATCCTCTTACTCTCCTCCTTATAGGGGAAACAGGGGGGTAACATTAAAATTTACAATGGAACACCCTATTTTTTATTGCAGATTCGGATCATTCGACTAAAAATATTTAGATTTTGTCTAAAACATTTTTTCATATTTGTAATGGAAAAAAAAATTAATTTTGTTCGATTTTTCTTCTTATACGATTCTGCAATAATTTTTCTATAAAAATATCACTTTGTTGCTAATAATTATCTTATTAAATTTAATCTGATTTTTTAAGTACCCACGATTTTTTAATTAATATTAAAGTTTCCTTTGGTTTAAGTTTCATACATTATTTAATTCGTTGATTTAAAGGATTGTACTATTTTCAATAAAAATACCTCATTTAAGGTAAAAAAAAATCATTATTTTGTCAATTAATTAATTTAATCCTAATTGAGGTACAAAAAATGGTATTTAGTTATAAATAATAATTATCATTGAGGTATAAAGAAACAATTTATAGTTTAGCATTATTTAATCAATTTAGTTCGAAGATTAATTTGCAAACAAAAAGACCACCTTTCTTTAAGCAGTTATTCATAATGGATTTTTTAATAATAGAAATGATTTTGATTTATGGAGAAGCAGGCAGAAATATTGATGATGCGGTTAATATCTACGCTCAGCGTTTTCCGGATAATAATTCGATCACTTACTTCATTTCACCGTACAGTCAAGCAGTTTACTATAAACGGGAGTGTTCAACCGAAAAAAAGAGTTCGTCGAGCAACATGTGGAAATTTGATAAAGATCCCATTTTAATTAATATTTTTATAATCAAGCTAAACAGATGACAGACGACAAGAAAACCCATATACAGGGGAACCAAACCAAATATCAAACAACACTTTGACAGAGGTCCAAGTGACAGATGACGTGAGCACCCAACAAAATATGGCAGGTATCAAGATCACAGATGACACGAAACCATATCCAGGGGGACCAAACAAAATATAAACTTTGACAGGTGACAGATGATGACAGATAACAGGCAAACCATAATATATTATACAGGAGGACCCAACAAAATAGGAAGTAATAATGCAACGTTGTCAAGTTGACAGATGAAACACTTCTATTGCATATATATTTTCAAAAAATTTCAAAATAGTCAAAATTTTTACAATTAATTTAGAGCTTTCTTATGTCAAATAGTTGTTTATTTATGAAAAAAATGATAATATTCTTCATCGAATTTTTTAATCAAAAAGTAATCTAGACATTAAATAAGTAAATATTTTGTTAAAAATCAAAAATACAAAATTATGGAGGTGATTCGTTTGAGAATTTTTTACTCATTTAACAAATATTTGGAGTCTACCTGTATAAAATTTTTTTTGTTGTCATATTGCGTCCCGTTCCAAGATCTAAGAGACCTTGACACCAAATTTAAATAAAATCCGTTAAATACTTTCAAAAATGGCGAATGCGCCAGGATCAATTATAACTGAATTTTGTGTCCCAAAAATGCAAAACTTTATCTATAGATAAAGTAAACTTATAAACCTAATAGGTGGCGGCTGGTGGATTTTAGGTATACCAATATTTCAGTTATTAGACATGGATCCCACACATTAAATAGACAAGTTCGGCGCAAACAGAATTTAAATTGAAGTGGCGAAAAAAAGTTAGTTTTTCCTGTTGCCTCAACCGCCTCCAGGCCCCCCTATTTGAGATAATTCAAATTAAAGTGGTGCAATTTATTATCAACTATAATTTCTAGACAAATTTAAAATTTTATTTAAAAAATCCAAATATTATAGGTTATATACCATTTTAAATATTTTTTTATTTTTATAAAATAAATAATAAAAATTTAAAATAAAATAAAGTCTGTAATATTTGGATTTTTTAAATAAAATTTTAAATTTGTCGATAAATTATAGTAGATAATATGTTGCACCACTTTAATTTGTATTATCTCAAATAGGGGGGCCTGGAGGCGGGTGAGGCAACAGGAAAAACTAACTTTTTTCGCAAACTTCAATTTAAATTCTGTTTGCGCCGAACTTGTCTATTTAATGTCGCCACCTATAGGTTATATTTGTGACATTTGCATCCTAAAATACAACCATTTATCTTAAACTTTTCAATAATTATTATATATCGTCCCCGTTCTGGCAAAAGTCATTAACTCCATTTTTGTCTAAAAGTAGTTAACTACCTTCGCGATCATAGAACAATTATATCTGTGGTCTAGAAAAACTTATTAAGTGCAGTATTGTATTTTTAGTAGGGATGGAACGATACCGATATTGATATCGGTATATCGGCATATCGGCAATTGTTTCCGATTATCGGTATCGTATCGTATCGGCAAGATAATTGCCGATATATCGGCAAAAAAAAAATATGCGCTTTTCAGTGCATAAAGGAAATACTGTCGTAGGGAGATGTGTATAGTTTTTAAGAAATACATTTTCGCCATTAACTGGAATTTAATGGATTTTAAACAATACTTAGTTTTTATTTACAGAAATGCATTAAAACAAAACAAAACGATAAAAATAAACCCTATAAATTCTCAATCCCTACCACAGTGGGAGGGGTTTGGCACTTGTTTTATTTAAGTGTATCTATTCGTTTTAATACACACTGTATAAGGGGCTTCCCAGAAATCCGAAATGTCACTCACTATCAATCACAAACGTTTCCTCGCAACGGAATTAAAACGGGACTTCCCCGATTTTTGCTTCGGTCGTGTATTAATAGATGGCATTATGTTTGCCGATACGATATATCGGTATATCGGCACGTAAATATCGGTATCGGCCGATATATCGTATCGGCAAAAAAAAGTGATATCGTTCTATCCCTAATTTTTAGCATGTTAAAAATACAATACTGCACTTAATAAGTTTTTCTAGACCACAGATATAATTGTTCTATGATCGCGAAGGTAGTTAACTACTTTTAGACAAAAATGGAGTTAATGACTTTTGCCAGAACGGGGACGATATATTATACGTATATTATAATATAAGCTAACAAGAATAACAGTAATTTAAAGTTAATTTTACGCAATAGCAAATGTAAAATATCCCCACTCTTTTAAGGCGTTCGGATGCACTTGACACTGTGCTTTTAGCCAGAAAATATGATAGGTATATATACACTCCCCGGCATGAAAAACGGAGCAGTTGAATTTTTTTAAACAAACTTATAATTTAACGCTTGGTGATATATTATTATTATTATATCTTAAGTACAAATAAAATAACATGTTTTAAGAAATTTCTAAATACAATTGAACATTTATTTAAAAAAATAAAATGTTTTTAAATAAAAAATTAAATCAATTAAATATTGCATAGATGCTATTGCTTAAAAGAGCATAGTTGGCGATGAACCCATGAAATTTTATAAGTCAAAAGAAGTGTCAAACACATTTTTAATTTGTGCTGCGTTTATTTTATTTAAAAAAATATGGCCGTTAATCCCGAAACAGCGGCTGCTATTGTTGCGTTGATTCAAGACGGAAGAAGTGAGAGATATGTTGCCCAACAATATCACACATCGAATAGCACTGTTCACCGTATTTATACACGTTTTTTGGAAACGGGAGCTTACACCAGACGACCTGGAACTGGTCCCCAACGAAGAAGTAACGCTCAGGATGATCGCTTTATTATCTTACAAAGTCTGCGAAATCGTCGTGCTACAGCTGTAGAAATCAGAAATCAACTGCATTACGTTCGGAATACCAACATAAGTGAACGAACAGTTAGACGAAGACTTGGAGAAGCAAATCTTACTAATCGTAGACCTGCAACGGGTCCAGAGCTTCTTAGGCGTCATCGCGTTGCGCGACTACAATTTGCTAGAAATCATGAGCATTGGGCTGAAAATGAATGGGCGCGTGTTTTGTTTACGGACGAGTCAAGGTTTAGCCTACGGTCTCCAGATGGTCGTGAGAGAGTATGGCGAAGACCACACGAGCGTTTTGCAGAATGTACGTTTAGTCCTAGGGTAGGATACCAAGGTGGCTCAGTTATGGTGTGGGCTGGAATTTCTTTGGAGGCACGCACAGAATTGTACATCGTTCCTAGAGGGTCCTTAACTGCTGCCCGGTACATTGAGGAAATTTTACAAGATTTTGTTGTCCCTTATGTCGGTTTTATTGGAGATGACTTTCTTTTCATGCATGATAATGCCCCACCTCACACCGGGAGAATCACTCAACGGTACTTAAACGATGTAAACATTCCTGTTATGGAGTGGCCATCGTTAAGTCCAGATGCGAACCCAATTGAACATGTTTGGGACATGCTTGGGCGAAGAATAAGAAATCGTGTTCCTGCTCCTTTAACTTTAAATCAGTTGGAACAAGCTCTTTTAGAGGAATGGGAACTTATTCCTCAAGAGGACATTCGCCATTTAATTTTAGGCATGCCAAGGAGAATACAAGCTATAATTCAGTCACGTGGAGGCAACACCCGTTATTAATTATGATGATCTTCAGTTTTTGCTAGCACATGTTTTCAGTTTTTACTAATTTAATATCATTTTGCGACAGCACCATTTTGTGTTTTTTCGTCCTAGTTTTTTAAGTTGTAACAAAATAGTTTTTCTTTTTAAATAATCTTTTATTTTTTGTTATAAATTTCTTTAAAACATGTTGTTTTGTTTGTATTTAAGATATTATAGTAATAAAACATTGCAAATCGTTAAAATTTTAATTTGTTTAAAAAAGTTTAACTGCTCCGTTTTTCGTGCCGGTGAGTGTAGATTGACAATTGCATGCTTTTTTGTCGATGTTTGAAAATTTAACATTTATTTATTTTAGTTTACTTGGATAAATTGTATTTTTTCTTATGGTAACCACAATTCACACAAAAAGGTTTGTTCTTAATACTTAAAATTACAAATTTAGGCAACCCACTGCACAGACTCTAACGGCGGCCATTTGTATTTTGTTTAGAATTATTGTGCTTCAGGTTTGTGCTGTTTATACAGATAAATAGTCGTTTTAAACGTTGTGTTTCTTACACAGGCACTTGTAAGGACTGTCAAATGTCAATTCAGGTTCATTTGTGGTATGGTTTTGGTAAATTAACCTTAAAATTAACATTTAACAGTTTGATAGCCCTGATAGAATAAGGTTTTACAAAAGAGGAGTAAAATTGTTGTCCTCACCACTTTATGGCCTCATTTGAGGCTTACAAGTGCCTCTGTAAGAAACACAACGTTCAAAACAAATTTTTAATCTGTATAAACAGTACAAACCCAAAGCACAGGAATTGTAAACAACATGGCACAGAGTGTTAGGTAGGTTGCCTAACTTCGTGATTTTTAGTATTCGCAAAACGAGATAGAACAGATCCTTCTGTGTGGAATGTGATGGTAACAATCCAAATAGGGCAGTTGTCATGGTTGACAGATTTTGTTTTATTTTATGACAGTTTGTGACAACAAATCTCGTCATTAGATAGTTGTTTTCTATCGTTTCTTTAACCACGCGGCCCGCGTATTTTTTTTTTTAATTTTTCACCGTCTTTCCATTTATTAGTTAATAAAGAAACGAACTGACAAACCAATGTTTCGTTCGAAATCTACCGCAGATCTAAATTTAAAATTTAATCCACCCGTTGGGCGAAATTAAAACCGAAGACCCTCATTTGAATGGGCGCCCATTCGTAAAATCTAATTTCCCAAGAACAACGCAATGAGCGCCACCACACTTCGTCTTCTGCCGTTTGCGTGTCGTGTCAAATTACGTATAAAAATAAAATGAGGTAGTTACAGAGCCCCTGCATGTTTACAAGTTTTGATTTGAGAAATGATTTAAGAAAATTTGCAATCTTTATAAGTTTTTTTTTTTAATTGGCGCATTACTAGGGTATGACAAAAAAAGCGATATCGTTTTTTAACATTTATTAAATAATTTTTTAATTTAAAATTTTATTGGTTTAAAATTTTTAACTATCAGTTCACTTCTGTATTAAACTTTAAAAAACTTTTTAAAATTCGGTTAAAAAAGTGCGTAAAAAACTCAAAAATTAATTAATTAGGGTTTTATTAAAAAATAAACATATTACAAAATAAAAGACAAAAATCGTCAAAAACCTGAATTTTGTTCTTCCACTAAAAAATTCATAACTTCGCTATTTATCCATGGATTTTTATCACCATTTGCTTGTTTTTTTTTGTAAAAATGTCAGCTTTACGAAAGAAAATTCAAACTAGAGTTATCTGTTTGATTTAAACCTTTTCCCAGGACGATATGTAAATTTTCCAACTAAATTTTTGCCATAAAAACGAATTTTATCAAAATCGCTAGCATCAAAATACTTTTCTGATATCAAAGTATGTAGAAGAAAATTTTAGGGAGCTCAAATACTTGTTTGGCCAAATCGATCAATTAGATTTCAAGCTATACTCAAAAACGTCAAAACACCTCCAAAAATTGAAAAAAAAACAATTGAAAATTCATATCTAAAAAACGCTCCCATAAAAAAATTGAGTGTGATTTTCGTGTCAAAATACATGGGAAAATTATAAAGGGATATGGTGGGCAGAATTTTTTTTCGATTGTAATTTTTAATTCACAAAGTGTAAACGCTGCTTTAGCTGACCGCATATGCTGCAGCGCTTTGTACCTAAAGCTACGTTTACACTTTGTAAATTAAAAATAAAATAAATAAATGTATGAATTTAAAATTGTTAAAAATAAAAAGTTTTGGTTTAAATTTGTAAAGTCATTCAAATGATGGTCGATAAATTTTTAATTCAAAAATTACCACTTTAAAATTTAAATCATTGTAATGACTCTTTACAAATTTAAACCGATAATTTTGTAGAATAAAATATTTTTGCAAAATAGATAAAATAAAGAACTCATGTCATAAGACCTTGTGTCGCACTCGTCCATTATAAATTGTCCGCGTGCAACAAAATGACGTCTTATGACATTAGTTCTTTAATATACTATTCTAAACACTAATTTAATGGCGTTTATCAAACCTAAAACATAATACACAATTTTTTACATGGGAGATTTTTAAAACGATTTTACTTCACGTGAACAATAAATAAGGCATCTTTTCCGTTAAATTAGCCCCAAGCTTACCGAGGCTTATTACGAAAATTCACTTAAAACTTATCTTTAAATCTCTCTTTCGCAGTTCGATAAACTTTAAATTATCTCTGATCGCGAAACACCTACACGCCCTGGGGCGCATTTCCCCCCATCTTCCCCTCTCGTCGGGGGGGCGAGGTATCACGTGCAGGAAAAGAAACCCAACCGTTTAGGGTGTCTAATTTATTCCCCCCGTTTCTCGGCGCTCCGACGATGCCGTTTCAGCTGCAGCTTCGAAAGGTGGCGGCGGCGGCGGTTGCTGCTAATCGCCCGCCAAACTAACGTTCCGGCAAATTAGTTAAGTGGCCGAGTAGCACTCGTTACGATGCAAGCAACAACACGGCGATGCTGCCAAGTTTAATAAAAAAAAAATAGGGTTATTTTTTGGTTTTAGGAAGCTCCATTAGGGCGATTCCGCTTTAGATAATAAGTCAACTATCCTGTTTTTATATATCCTTGATCTGCTGATATAACACCCATATCATAATATACCCATAACTTACCCATATCATATCGATGGTTATTTGACAAAACATCGTAAGCGACTAAACCTAAAATTTTACAGGAAAGATTTTTTTTGTGTGGGAGCTTTATTTAAAACAACACAATCAACAATGAAATACGTCAAACTGACAACTTTCAGAAAGTAAGGTTAGTGGTTACTAAAGGCAGTTTTACATTTTGAAATCAACTGAATGACAGGTCGTTCGAAATTTTTTGGCCGTCATCTAACCGTTATAATAGTTATTTATGTATTAAGGGCATAATAAGGTTTTTATGGTCCGAGGCGCTATTTCGAGCCCGAGCGCGTTAGCGCGAGGGCTAGAAAAGCGTCGTAGGACCATAAAAACCAGTTATGCCAGCAATGCATACAAAACTTTATGCACGATTAATATAGTATTATTTTTAATATATTATTGTTTTTAAAGACGTTTACGTCAAAGTATTTTTGTTATAATTGTTATATTATAATGTCAACTGACATCAGTCAGTTTTAAAGTTTAAAGATGAATGAAATTGCGGAAGCAGCTGAAAAGGCGAAAAATTGCGGCCTGCTGCCGGAAAAATCAAAATCTTTATTCGAAAAAACTTACTTCGAATATATCAAATGGTGTAACATTGTTGTTTTTAATTTTTGACGTTTCATTATAGCCCGCTGGGTCATAATAACGCCCGCGGGCTATAAAAAGACGTTTACGTCAAAGAATTTTTGTTATAATTGTCATATTATAATGTCATCGTGCATAATAGTTATTTATGTATTAAGGGCATAATAAGGTTTTTATGGTCCGAGGCGCTATTTCGAGCCCGAGCGCGTTAGCGCGAGGGCTAGAAAAGCGTCGTAGGACCATAAAAACCAGTTATGCCAGCAATGCATACAAAACTTTATGCACGATTAATTTATTATTATTTTTAATATATTATTGTTTTTAAAGACGTTTACGTCAAAGAATTTTTGTTATAATTGTCATATTATAATGTCAACTGACATCAGTCAGTTTTAAAGTTTAAAGATAAATGAAATTGAGGAAGCAGCTGAAAAGGCGAAAAATTGCGGCCTGCTGCCGGTAAAATCAAAATCTTTATACGAAAAAACTTACTTAAAATATATCAAATGGTGTAACATTGTTGTTTTTAATTTTTGACGTTTCATTATAGCCCGCTGGGCCATAATAACGCCCGCGGGCTATAAAAAGACGTTTACGTCAAAGAATTTTTGTTATAATTGTCATATTATAATGTCATCGTGCATAAATTTGATTTAAATTATTTGACGTTATAACAACATACAATTACTACAAAAAACACTTTTAACGTAAAAACAATTATAATTAGGATAACTATTAATAATGCAATGATAAAAAGGAATTATAAGCTTTTGATCAAATAAAATATTGTTTTAAAACTTGGTATCAATCACAATCCACATTGCAGGTATACTCACAAATAAACTGTTTAGAGCGGGAATAACGCCTTGATAGATCAAGGCGGGAGCACAATATTATCGTAAGCCATAGATAACAAAGCGACACAATGTTAAATCGCAAACGCCATGTCTCGGAGTTGCTTACGATTATTTGTCAGGAACATATAGGCGCTTACGTTATAAATCGGTAACAAATTAAAAAGAAGAGGCGCTTACAATAATAAAAATATTCAAACTGACCAATATTAGATTCCAAAATTGGAATAACTATTATGTTAACATGTGCAGCTTATCGTAACTGACACTTTGATAAAATAAAAAGTAATTTAACAAAATTGTCGCTTACGATGTTTTGTCAAATAACCATCGATATATATTATATACATATATAAGTCATTGGCTACTCGACTTATGTGCAGAGAAAATGAAATCAGCCGATATTTAAGTTCAAAATCAACTCCTAAATAGCTGCAATGCAATTTCACCTGCATGTAGAACAACAATGCAAATGACCAATACACGCTCAAAATAAACAGACTGGGTACCTATTTGATAAACTAACAACGCTAATACGGGACACGTAAATTATCTTAGCGCCTGTAAGTTTACAATCAATGTGGACACAGGTAAATTTACGTAGGTATTTACATGACTCCCAATTACAAATTTAAACGGGCTATTTTATATAGTGTACATAATGTACCTACGGTAAGTACATTCCACAAAGTTTTATACTAATTAAATAAAGTACTTACCGATTTTTGGTTTAATTGAACCCACACAACACTATTTAACGCATGTATTGTTTACAAACAATTTCCTACAACTGTCAAAATTGAAAACTTTTGAATCACTGCCGCTAACTTGATTAGTTTAAAACAAAGGCGGGATATTTAAAATAGTTATTTCACCAGTAAATTTGTATTGCTTTATTTAAATGGTTATAATTTAATCTGGGCGTATTTCCTACTGGTGAGAAACTTATTTTTTATTTAATTTTAGTATCGTAAACCCCACTTTGCTTCATTAATTCTTTACGTCCAATTAACTTAATTTATTAATTATTAATTATTTTTATAAATGACAAATTACTCGGTCGCGAAGCAGGGTGTTTTGTTCCTGTGTAATTATTTTTCAAGACAAATTTACGATCACTTTTGCATCTAATTAACGTTGCGTGTTTTATGAATTCACGCTTATTCGGTTTCGGGCGTTTCTTGAAATTTCTATATAACGTTAAGTCGCAAATTTCAAGAAGGAAATGTTTACAAATTACAAATCTGACATTTGACAATTTAAATTTTTTTTATAAAATTTTGCCTGGGAATTTGGATTTTAGGTGGCAATTAAAGAGTTTATGGGCGGTTATAAACCCCAAATTATTTAATTAATGTTAAACAAACCGTAATTCTGTTTGTACGTTTCAATGAGTTATAAATTAACCCTGTCGCCTCTTACATAATGCTCATTTTAATGTGTACAAAACAAAACCATTTACGTATTAAAATAGTATATTATTATACGAAAGATAATGCGCATAATCTCGAGTGTAATACTATACTTTATCTACTCCTATACGCTAAAGATTCTGTTCTGTGCGCTAAAGAAGTATCGGGTTTTCGCAACGCGCGCGCCATCTGGTGGACTTCAAAAGCATTGCGTGAATTTAAGAATTGTCAACAATACATTTAAAGCATACTAACTGTATCATTTTTAAATAAATAGGTAGTTTTTTCACAAAAGAGAGGAAGGCAGAAGTCTTACTCGACAAATTTTGTTCAATTGCACAGCTGAATCGCGCACGTTATTTGTGTTTTACGTTGCAAGGAAAAAACTAAAAAACTGGTTTAGTACTCGATTTCGATTGATTATTCCTTATATCATTGATTAAGAAACTCAACGCTTAAATGCTTATATAGTTACGTTAGTGTGTGTATTTTATCTAAGGGATCATGGCGAATTATTGTGTTTTTAATTGTAAATACAATTCAAGAACTAAATCGTTGCATTTTCATGTTTTGCCGAAGGATCCAATTCGGTAAGTACATTTGTTGGTGCAGAATTAACTAATGATAACTTTACCTAATATAATTTATATTTAAGTTTGGACATTTTAAAGAAATTAGTAAAAAATAATTTTTGCACAAACATAACCTTGAAATCAACCATTTTTATATTTGAGTTCTCTAAAAAACGCCGACAACTGCATATTAAAGAACAAAATATACCTACGAATTCATGGCAACATATTATATATAATACATAATATAATGGTATATAAATTTAGCGTTGAGTGGAGACTTTAAAGAATTCTTAATCAACGCTTTTAATAATGCTAAATGCTGTTTAAATTTAGACGACTTATTTGTTTGACGATTATTACTGAATTGAAATGTTTACCCTTTTCACGTTAATCATTACTAAAATGTGTATTTATTGTATCTAATAGATACAATTTATATTTACAGGGACTGTATGAAATTTATTTCTTCATTCGTATTAACACTGTTTATTGGAAAACCGGTAAAAACTCAACCCAGGATTTCCTCTCGAAATACACCCAACAACACAACAAATCGAGCCACGGTTTTTTTTCGATATTTTTAACATTTTTCGGCTTTATTCTCAAAAACATTCGTTTGTAACACACGCGTTTGACAGCTGATTATCAAAAGTTGTACTTTTGTTACGATGATAACAGCCGAGTGGTGGCGCTACATGCATAGAAATATAATACATAATATTTTTCTATAATTAAATGCAAGACTAAATAAAGGAGTAGTAAATGATTTAAAAACGTAGACTTGTGAGTACTTAAAACTAATAAATTATTTAAAAATAAAAAGAAAAAGCATGTTTATTTTATATTTCTTCTTCTGTTTATGTCGGTGGCAATTAGCCGCAATTTATTAAGATTAAACCACCCCCGATACTTAAATTGCAAAACACGCTTCTTATATTGCCACATCAGTTATTGTGCATTTTGTAATCCTCGTTGATTTATTGCCCGGTCCTTCTCCATTATGACTATTTTCCAGACGCAATTAGGCGTAACGAGATCAAATTTTTTAGAGCTTTTTTTTTGAAGGGGGAGTGTTTCTTGTTAATCCAGTGGCGTGACAGCATGAAAGAGCAAATTTTAATGCGTTTTAGTAAAAAAAAAATATACTTAAATGTATACCTAAAGTTCATTTTTTTATCTGGACTGCGGCAACGTTGCAAATATAGGGTTTTGGTTAGTAAATACAGTTGTCAAGTTGGTCGCATTGATTAAAACAAACTAAGCTAGTTATAAATCTAATTGTAGTTATGTATAAATTATTGTAGGTTACATTGTGCAGTTGTCAAGTTGAGTTGTCGAATTTCGTAGTTAAAAATGCAATTAATTTGGCTAAAAAAGTAGTTAAATATAGGTTGCTTTACGGCCCAGAAGAGAAAGTATTCCTAGCGGATAATAATCTTCGCTTTGAAAAGAATTTATATAAAAGAAATTAAAATTTTTTGTGAACGTAAATGTTGTCCAATGGTGAATAATGTGAAAATAATGTGTGATGTAATATTTATAAAAGCAAATTCGTTACTTTTTTACTCCAAAAATGTCCATAAGGCGATGTACTTTTTCTTCCATCGTGGCATTTGGCATAATTTCATCAAAATGAAGTTTTGCCCTCAGAAGGGCTTTTACATTCGAATTCGTTGCTATTACTTTTGGCATAATTATCTTTTTATTTATAATTGACAAGTAAATTATCAATAATAAATATTATTGTCAATTTGACAGTGTGTTAATTAAATTCTTTAGCAGAAGTACCATTTTTAAATACTAAAAATACTAAGTCAAACTGGCATAAGCCACCAACCTAACAAAAAAAAATGAACTGTAGTAAAAATGACTCAATTTTTTTCCGAAAACAGCCTTTGTATTATTGACCAAGTGGTAAAAAAACAATATCCCACGTAAAATAATCTTGTATTTATTACAGTAAAACAATCATTGTAAAACTAAATCAGTACAGAAAAATATTAAATGGCTTAACACTTTAAATGTTATAACAAAAACAAAAATGCTTGACACAAGTCCTAACAAAAATAACAATAATATAATGTTCTAAAATGTACAATATTTAGCTACCTGCATTACAAAATTATAAAAATAAAAATCTTATTTACGCCAAACTTCCGATAAAAGTAAAATTAACGCTGTGCCAAATATAAACAGTCCCGCCGGTACAGATTGAAGGATTTGGTCACCTGAAAATTATTGGAAAGTGTATTCACAATATTTGTAGTTTTTTAACATGCTTATTAGGAAAAAAGCAATACCTATTATTGCTAACATTAGAATGGTCTAAAAGAAACAAGCTGTAATAATAAAATGAATTTAGGAAAATGTTAAATGTTAAATGTAGATGAACATGAGGTTTATGCAAAATAATACATAAAACACAAAGAGCATCTAGTGGAAAGTTTGGTTGAAAAGCAACATCTACTACCTGAAGGTGGCTCTCCAGATTCACCTAATCTTGGCAAATCTGCCAACAAAAATACAAATAACAGCCAAAAATTGAAATAAAAAGTGTTTGTAAAACATTTTTTTAGAATTATTTTAAGGGTGTTATGTAATTAATGTAATATTTTAAAATACTGAATACCTTTTGACATAAGGTGTAACGGAAAAATATTTAAAAAAATATTTTTCCAAAGATAAAGAATAGGCTGGTTCAAAATAATCAACTATTTTTTTTTCTGAAATTTCGCACTGAAATATGTTCACGATACCAAAAAAAGACACCTGTAAAAACCGGAGCTCTTAATTTTAATATTTAGAGGTCGCGCATCGAGAATTTCTATTTCCCATTTAAATAACATGGGAAATTTTGTTTTGTTTCTTTATAATTTTCTAGCTCACAAACTAATTAAAAGATTTTTAAGCGCGATATATATTCCTGTGGGAAATTGAACGCTCTACAAAAAATGTCTCTTATCATTTTTCGATAAACCAACGAGTTCAAAAGTTATTCAAAGTCGAAGTTAAATTTATATCATAATTGCATGTTTTACTTCAATTTTAGGCAAATTCATTAGTTAGTTTTTATCAAATATAAAAAAAAATCATTAAAAAAAATCAAAATTACCATGTTCAATAAGCCTTTTAAATTAATTTCACTGAAACACCTACTATTTTTGGAAAGAATTGATTAAAATTCTTTTTGATTAATTAAAATCCTTTTTAATGAATTATTTCCAAAAATAGTAGGTGTTTCAGTGGAATTAATTTAAAAGGCTTATTGAACCTATAGTAATTTTGATTTTTTGAATGTTTTTTTTTTTATATTTGATAAAAACTAACTAATGAATTTGCCTAAAATTGAAGTAAAAAATGCAATTAAGACAAATTTAACTTGAATAATAATAATAACTTGAATAACTTTTGAACTCGTTCGTTTATCGAAAAATGATAGGAGACATTTTTTGTAGAGCGTTCAATTTCCCACAAGAATATATATCGCGCATAAAAATCTGTTAATTAGTTTGTGAGCTGGAAAATTATAAAGAAACAAAACAAAATTTCCCATGTTATTTAAATGGGAAATAGAAATTCTCGATGCGCGACCTCTAAATATTAAAATTAAGAGCTCCGGTTTTCACAGGTGTCTTTTTTTGGTACAATAAAAAAATTTCAGTGCGAAATTTTAAGAAAGTTGATTTTTTTGAACCAACCTAATAAAGAAAAAATATGCATCAGAAGTTTTTTCTTTCTCTTTAATCAGATTAAATTAGGACAAGTTTACAGGTCAAACATTAAACATTCAATTTGTGTAAATAAATCCAAAAGCTTAGTTAAGATATTTACAATTTGAGCACATTTGAAAGAAATTCACATAAAAGTTGCCAGATTTTGTTTGAATTTACCTTCATTACAAAAACGACATAATCAACAATTAATAAAAACGCCAAATTAACAATTTGCATTGTTGATTTTTGCATTTTTGTAATTAAGCTAAATTTAAACAAAATCTGGCAACTTTTTTGACAGAATCTGGAAACGCTGGTTGTTACCAACCTTAACATAATAAATTAAATTAGGCAACCAGATTAGCCTAAAGTTCCTAGTCGATCAGTGGCGTACTTTTTGGTAGGATAAAGGTTAATATAAATTATTTTTAGTCTTTAGAATTTAGAAGAAAAAAGTTTCAGGTGCTTCTTTATGACCCTAAAGAACTACCAATTTTAATATATTACATTAATTAGATAACACCCTGTATAGAAGTATATTAAACAGAATACAATCCACCAAAGTTATTCAAAAAACAGTTTTTAAAAGACAAAAAAGAAAAACTTACTATGGTCTTCAGATTTACTATCCTTCATTGCCCAACCCAAACTTCTTTTAATGGCCATTTTCCACCTTGAGTATTTCACGTCTCTTGCTAAAAAAATAAAAATATATTATGTATATTTTAATGAAATGTAAAGAAAATTGTTTTTGAGTAGGTATCCAATTTTGAATGTAAAAAACTTGGTAAATTTCATTAAAAACGATAAAATTTAATGTCAAATGAAAGAGCAAAAGTTAAAAAATTTATATAAATTTATTATAAGAATATACATTTTTTAAGGCCAATCAGCTCAGGTTTAAACGATATTGTTAAAAACCTAATTAAACTGAATTAGGAAAATTCAAAGATATATAATACGCACATTTTAACACCTCAGGGTAGTATTCCGGGTCCCTTGTTATTTATATTGTTCATTAATGATCTCCCCAAATACATCAGTGTGGAAAAACTGTTTGTGTATGTTGATGATGTAACTATTGTTGCATATGGCAAGACCAAAAGTGAAATTGTTAATTTAATTCAAACTGTGATAACTGAGTTTAGAAACTGGTGTTTTAAAAATAGATTAATAACACTAGTTTACAGCCATTTTAAACTAAACGCGAAAATCACACTTAAAATTTTTTTCATGAAGCATTTTCGAGATATGAATTTCCAATTGTTTTTTTTTTTAATTTTCTGAGGTGTATTGACGTTTTAGAGTATACTTCGAGTTCTAATTGATAGATGATTGACCAAACAAGCACTTAAATCAAAGGTAATTGAGCCCTCTACAACTTTCTATTGTATAGTTTTGGTATCGGCTCAGTAGTTCGATACTGGCGATTTTATAAAGTTGAAAAAGTCCTTTTTTTTACAAAAATCGAGGTCGAAAATTTATATATCTTTCTGGGAACGATAGAAATCGAAAAGATAAGTCTAGTTTGATTTATTTTACGTATAGATTATACTTAAAGGAAAAAAATAAGCTGTTGTTGATAAAAATCCATGAATAAATGGCATAGTTATGAATTTTTCAGTGGAAGACCATGATAAAAATACCTTGTTGAAATATCAAAAAATAGCAGTAAAATGTCACTACGCCAACACGAGAAACAAAAGAATTCACGTTTGGGAGTCATGTCAAATTTAAATTTTGAATAATGTTTTCGGTGAAAAAAGTACGTAAAAAACTCAAAAAATTACAATAATGCACTTTACTTAGGTTTTCATTAAAGAATAAACATATTACAAAATAAAATAAAATAAATAAAATAAAAATCGTCGAAAAGCTGAATTTTGGTCTTCAACTAAAAAATTCATAACTTCGCCATTTTTCCATGTATTTTTATTAACATTAGCTGGTTTTTTTTGTAAAAATGTCAGCTCCACGAAAAAAAATCAAACTGGAGTTATCTGTTTTATTTAAACCTCTCCCAGGACGACATGTAAATTTTCGACCTCAATTTTTGCCATAAAAACAAGTTTTTTAGGTTATTAAAATCGCTAGCGACAAAATACTTATCAAAAGTATGTAAAAGAAAGTTTTAGAGGGCTCAAATACCTTCAATTTAAGGGCTTGTTTGACCAAATCGATTAATTAGATTTCAAGCCATACTCAAAAACGTCAAAACACCTCCGAAAATTGAAAAAAAACAATTAAAAATTTATTTTTCAAAAACGCTTTCATAAAAAAAAATTAAGTGTGATTTTCGTGTTTAGTGGGTCAAAATACATGTGAAAATTATAATGGGATATGGTAGGCAGAATTTTTTTTCGATTTTGTAAACTAGTGATATTATCGTTTTTTGGCCATAATTCGGCAATTTTTAAAATTTATGGTGCAGAAAATAAAAAAATAGATTTTTGCGTTTATTTTAGTTTTTTTCTAGCCTTCTTAAATAAAAAAATTTAAGATTTTGCAGAAAAATTGAATTTTGCATTACCAAAAGATAATATTACCTACTAATAATAAAAATTCCATATTCCTAACATCGCGATTTAACCAAATTTACTTTTATATTATTTAAATTAAACATACCCTATCCCCTGATCTGACCCCACTGGATTAATTTTTACAAGGATACTTAAAATCTAAAAAAAATCAAAATAAACAAACCATTTTCACTCAAAGAAGGACAAAAAGTATCATTTGGCGCCGACTGTATTTTATCCAGGTTCCAAACTTGTATTCCATCAGCCATTCCGGCTGCTATAGCTGCTCCCAAACAAGTGGTTTCCAACATTGTGGGTCTCACTACAAATAGAAATAAGAAATTTACCATAAAAAATATTTCGTCAAATTGCGACAATACATTTTTTTATAATAATACACTCACAGGCAAAATAATCGATCCACACAAATTTTCGATGAATCGCAAATAACTTTTTTATTTGATGTCGGATTTAAACGAATATTAAAGAATATTATAGATAAATTAATGGACAATCGTTCACATTTTAAAAAATTACTAAAAAAAATAGACGTACGTTTATAATATACAGGTTTAAACAAAAAGATGTTTTTTACCATAAGTTTCAGACACTCTGTAGAGTGGCAAAACCGTATATTGTTCTAAATTAAGTTTTATTTATCAAGTCACATCTATTCTTAACAGTTTTGTTTTTGGTTCACCTCGATATATTTATTTTTGTGGAAAATATGGATTTTTTAAAAAAACATTGCAATTTCCAATATTTTTCCTTATGAAGAACTAAGGTTGCTATGGTCCATCCATAGGCTATGGAGCATGACAGTGACAGTTTTGTTGAATCATCCCATACTTGGACATGTCATACAAGTCTTTTAAAAGCTATCAAATTGTTTTTTGCAAATTAATGTTTAAATTTTGAGGTGTCTTCTTACTTTAAAAAATGGATATGTCTCCGACTGATGTTGCCAGAGCCATTAATTTAATCCAGGATGGACGGTCACAGTATTACGTGGCAAGTGTTTTAAACGTCACAAGAAGTAAAGTACAAAGGGCAACATCAGTCGGAGACATTTTTAAAAGTAAGAAGACACCTCAAAATTAACACATTAATTTACAAAAAACAATTTGATAGCTTTTGAAAGATGTATATGACATGTCCAAGTATGAGATGATTCAACAAAACTGTCACTGTCATCTTCCATAGGCTTTGGATGGACCATAGCAACCTTAGTTCATCATACAGGAAAAATATTGTAAATTGCAATGTTTTTTTTTAAATATCCATATTTTCCACAAAAATAAATATATCAAGGTGACCAAAAATAAAACTGTTAAAAATAGATGTGACTTGATAATTAAAACTTAATTTAGAATATACGGTTTTGCCACTCTACAGAGTGTCTTAATCTTATGGTAAAAACATCTTTTTGTTTAAACCTGTATATTATAAACGTACGTGTATTTTTTAGTAATTTTTAAAATGTCATCAAATAAATCAATCAATAAAAAAGTTATTTGCGATTGAAATTCATCGAAAATTTGTGTGGATCGATTATTTTGCCTGTTAGTGTATTTCGTCAAATTGCGGCAAAACATTTTTTTATAATAAAAAATATCGTTCATCGCACATTTTCGATAGTTTCAGGACTGCTAAAGCTACATTCGTAATGAATTCGCTGGCCGAGTGACACTTTGGCACGCAAGTCGGCACGAAATTTACCATTCACAATAACTTTAGAGTCGAATTTAACGCATGGGCGTTGGTAACTGTCATGTTCTTTGTAAGGTTAGAATTTGCATTATTTTGTTTTTGCTTGGTGTTATTTTTTAAATGCAAAAATGGACAACAATCAATCAAATAGTTTACTTATGTTGTGTAATAGTTTATTTACTGATACATTCTTATTAAAATGTGTTACAAAACACTAATGTTCTCTTTATAATAATACATAATAATAATAATAATAATAAAAAACTAGTATACATTAAGTTACATACATACATTTACATTAACAATGGGTAGTTTATTTAAATAAAGCAAGAAAAATGTATTTAATCACATTAAAAACACTACACACACAAAACTCAACGCCATTGAAAATGTCAAACCTTCATAACAAAGGCAATGCGCATGTCGCATAGCCGGCACGAAAGTCGAAGTTGAAGTCGAAGTTTGCAGCTTGCAAGAAATTTTGCCCACTTCAACTTCCACTTTAACGTCGAATTTCATTGTGAACGATCACACTGTTACACATTTGCTTAGCTTGCGAGTCAAATTGCCACTCGGCCAGCGAATTCATTACGAATGTAGCTTAATAGAAAAACTATTCTTTTTACCTACGGGTATTCCGCAATAATCCGCCTGCATCTGCATCAAGTAGTCGTTGGCGGTCATACCGCCATCTACCAGCATGGTGTGAAGCGGATATCCGCAGTCCAAGGTCATCGCTTCAAGGACATCCCGTACCTGGAAACAAATGCCTTCCAGAGCTGCCTTTATCAGGTGGCCAGGTTTGGTTTCTTCGGTCAGTCCACAAATAACACTAAAATGATTTTAAATTTAATGTATTACCTTTTTGACGCGTAGTAAGACGAAATAAGATGAGTAGGTATAGGGTTTTAATTTTTTTTCCCAGGCCAAATATACACATTTAACGTTAACGTTAAATATAATGTCAATTGGGTCCTTTTTGCAAAAGGAAACCATGAAAATATCCATTTAAAAAATAATGAATGAATTATAAAGATTAATTACAAAATTATAATTTATAATAACCTTTATCCTACCAAAAAGTACGCCACTGATCGACTAGTAACTTTAGGCTAATTGTTGATTATGTCATTTTTGTAATGAGGTAAATTAAAACAAAATCTGGCAAATTTTATAACAGAATCCAGTGCATTTCTTTCAAATTTTAGGTTATGTGCTCAATTTTTAAAGTGCTTTTGGATTTATTTACACAGATTGAATGTTTAAAGTTTAACCTGTGAACTTGTCCTAATTTCGTCTGAGTAAACAGAAAGAAAAAAACCGATGAAAAAATTAATTTTGTGGTTATGGAGTTTTTAAAATAGGTACTAAATTTTTTAATCATTGCTTAAGCTAATAGCTGGATGAGTAAATAAATACAGAAGGGTATTAGAGCATTAAGGGCATAACACTTTTGTATTTATTGAGTTTTTATTTATTTTTTGCAAGAAAAATTTTCACAGAACACAAGTGTGTTTACAACTAGCAACTTCTAATGCATATTTTTTCTTTATTTTTACACCTTTTATCTATCCAAAGGTATTCAGTATTTTACTATTTTACATTAATTACATAACACCCTGTATTATAATACTATATATACTATACTATTATATATACTATAATAATATATATATTCTTTTTTTTTCTCGATATCAGTGTAGATACAGATATTATGAAAAAATGTGTAAATTTTAAGAAAAATTTACTTTAGCTTTTTTTCATATTATAATACCCTTTAAATAAAATGAAAAAACTGCATATCATTTTTTCTGAAAATTTCACCATTTTTCCGAAAATTTAAAATCCCCAGATGAGTAACAAATTGTTAGAATTTTTGAAATTTCTCTATCTCTACTTATATTTCTTATTTCTCAATTCTTGTTTTTCCAAGATTTCTAAAATTGGCAAAGATTTGACAAAGATTTAAGTAACTGTTTTTTTATTTTCTTTGTAGAAAAACTTAAAAATAAAAAAAGAGATCAACTTTGCATAGAATGCTGAAATAGAGGTAATTTTTGTTATAATTTTGTATTTATTTTTTACAAGCGTAGTAACGAATTTACATGACATTTAAATAATTAATATGGAAAATATGTTTTCTACGACCACTATGTAAAAGTCACTTTTCATGATGCCATCGTTGCTTAGAAAATGAATCTTTTCATTGGCAAGGCAAAACACGAATGTAAAGTGACAGGTCTGTGTGAAAAGAACCGGAAAGCATCGTTTGACATTCAGCTGTCAAAAAAGTTTTTAGGTTATTTTGTTTTGTATTTAAAATTAATAAAAAATAAAAGGGTCGCATGAAAAAGTCGCTTTTCAACACTTGTAAAACAAATAACTATTACATCACAATGACTATTAATTATTGCACCCGTTAAAATGCGCTTTTTTAATGAAAATAATGAAAACATAATTTTTTTGCATAATTATTTAGAGAATTAAAAGACCTTTTAAACAAGGTATCACAAATTGTATTTATCGATTATCCTTTTAAAGATATGACAGTATTCCATGGGACACTCTGTAGAATATTATTTATAAAAAATTTATATATGCCATTGTTTTAAAGATTTTAATTTTTTTCTTATAAATATGTAAAAAGGACAGTTTGTTTGTTTAAACTTTATTTACGTTTACTTAAAAATAAGAATATTTGAATTTTTAATAATAGTTTTATAAAAACATAGTAAAAAAAGTATGGTAATTGGACATTTTATATAGTAATTGGACACATGGACCATAGTTATTGGACATACAATTTTTATATAAACATAACAACTTTACATCAAATAACATAAATTGTTAAATAATTTTTAAAGATAAATTGCTGTTTTAGGTATTTTTTTATATTTTGTTTTAGTAAATAACATATAATTTATATATTTCTTTCTCGGATTCCTCATCCCTTTTCTGGATTCTGAAGGTAACTACTAATTCCTTGGTCTGACTTCTGAAATAGTTTGTTGCAAATATCATTAAGTGCGGTAACTCTAGTTTGTGAAGCATTTATAATGTTTAGGCCGGAAGAGGATGATTTATATATATCTAACATTTTTTTGGGTGGTATGTTAAAAGTATTTTTTGAATTTATTAATTTTGTTGCCATTAGTTTTTTATGTTCTCTATCATGCACTGTATTTAAATCACAGTTATTCTGCAAGATGTCCTGTGACGAAGAAATCACTATATTACTTGCTTTCTAAAAATGAATTAGTCAAAAATGTCTTAGCGAAAAAGCAGCCACTAATAATTTTCGTCAACAGCAACTTGTATCCAGGACATTTTGCAGTCAATTCCTATAAAATATTATTTGCTGAATCCAAAAATGTCGCCAAAAGTTATAAATGTAGGACAGTCTTTGAAATATAATCAATTTTACATATAATATGGAATTGACTGTATCTCAAAAACTGCTTAATTTTTATAGTTTTTGGCGGTCTTTTTGGATTCAGGGGACAATTTTACATAAAAATTGGCTGGTTAATGTCTGGGTACAAATAGACATATGTCCAATAATGGAAATTTACATTTTTTACCAACCAGAAATTGGGCACTGACCATTTTACTGTTTGTTTTCAGAATTAAAATTAAAACGCATTAAAGTGACAATGTTTAAACCATGAGGAACCCATTTATACCACACACTGATTTGTACACTTTTTAGAAATATTTTTTATTGTAATTTAAATACAGCCCTGCTCTTAACAAAAAAACAAAAATCTCACCTCCAAAGTAACGTGCGAACTCTTTTGTCCTATATTGGACCCAAAATAAAGTAGTTCTGTATTATTACCGACTGAGTTAGTTATAATTGTATACAGCGTCATCTAATGATTTGACTTTAAGGTAACTATTTATAGAATTCTTGTTTTTACAGTATTAATGTTAATTGTCCAATAACTATTAAGTGTCACTTATCTGTCCACTTTACCCTATTATTTTATTGTGTTACCTTCTTGCATCCTTTCTCCAATATGGAGCATACAAGCCGGAAAACGCTGGCACAAAAGTAACTTCGCCAGATTCTTCTACCGACTGCGCCAATTCAGCGGAATCTTTTACTTCCGGCAATATTTGTAAGTTATCCCGCAGCCACTTCATAGAAATGCCTTCAAATTAAAAAAATGCAATCGTCAAGCAATAAAACATCGTAAAATAAAATGAAACGGACCTGCTATGGCAACAGAGCCTTCCAGAGCATACACTGGCCTTTTATCTTTGCCCAATTGATAGCCTACAGTTGTGAGGAGACCATGTGAAGACTGAACAATCTATAAGTAAAGAATTAAAGAATATTTTGTGGGGAAAAATACACTCACAGGTAAAACAATCGATCCACACAAATTTTCGATGAATTTCAATCGCAATTAACTTTTTTATTTGATTTCGGATTTAAACAAATATTAAAGAATATTGTAGATACATTAATGAAGAATCGCTCACATTTTAAAAATTACTAAAAAATACACGTACGTTTATAATATATAGGTTTAAACAAAAAGATGTTTTTACCATAAGTTTAAGACACTCTGTAGAGTGTCAAAACCATATATTGTTCTAAATTAAGTTTTAATTATCAAGTCACATCTATTTTTAACAGTTTTGTTTTTGGTTCGCCTTGATATATTTATTTTTGTGGAAAATATGGATTTTTTTAAAAAACATTGCAATTTCCAATATTTTTCCTTTATGAAGAACTAAGGTTGCTATGGTCCATCCATAGCCTATGGAGGATGGCAGTGACAGTTTTGTTGAATCATCCCATACTTGGACATGTCATATACAGCTTTCAAAAGCTATGAAATTGTTTTTTGTAAATTAATGTGTTAATTTTGAGGTGTCTTCTTACTTTTAAAAATGTCTCCCAATGATGTTACCCTTTGTACTTTACTTCTTGTGACGATTAAAACCCTTGCCACGTAATACTGTGTCCGTCCATCCTGGATTAAATTAATGGCTCTGGCAACATCAGTCGGAGACATTTACATTTTTTAAAGTAAGAAGAAACCTCAAAATTTAAACATTAATTTGCAAAAAACAATTTGATAGCTTTTGAAAGCCGTGTATGACATGTCCAAGTATGGGATGATTCAACAAAACTGTTACTGTCATTCTCCATAGCCTATGGATGGACCATAGCAACCTTAGTTCTTCATACAGAAAAATATGGAAATTGCAATGTTTTTTTAAAAAATCTATATTTTCCACAAAAATAAATATATCGAGGTGAACCAAAAACAAAACTGTTAAGAATAGATGTGACTTGATAAATAAAACTTAATTTAGAACAATATACGGTTTTGCCACTCTACAGAGTGTCTTAAACTTATGGTAAAAAACATCTTTTTGTTTAAACCTGTATATTATAAACGTACGTCTATTTTTTTGTAATTTTTTTAAAATTTGAGCGATTGTCCATTAATTTATCTACAATATTCTTTAATATTCGTTTAAATCCGACATCAAATAAAAAAGTTATTTGCGATTGAAATTCAACGAAAATTAGTGTGGATCGATTATTTTGCCTGTGAGTGTATAAGAATAATTTACATTATGGCCTGTATTGTATAAAATAAAACATCCTGTGCCATATGTACTTTTAGCTTGTCCAGGTTTTACACACATTTGACCCACAAGGGCAGCCTGTTGATCTCCTAAAACCTAAAAAAATGCTTTTAAGTTTTTTGTATTTTTTCTTTAATTATTATGTTATTTTTTTTTAACTTTTTTGGAAAGTACATACATATTAAACATTTATTTTAAATTTTAATTAATTTTACGAAAATCATAATTTTTTGTTTCTATTCTATTTTCTTTTATTTTGTTTTTTAACTTTTTTGTAAAGTACATAATATTAAATATTTATTTTAAATTTTAATTAATTTTAAGAAAATCATAAATTGTTATAATTTTTAGTATTTTTTCTATTTTTACACTAGTTTACAAAATCGAAAAAAAATTCTGCCCACCATATCCCATTATAATTTTCCCATGTATTTTGACCCACTAAACACGAAAATCACACTCAATTTTTTTATGGAAGCGTTTTTGAAATATGAATTTTCAATTGTTTTTTTTTTCCAATTTTTGGAGGTGTTTTGACGTTTTGCTTGAAATCTAATTGATCGATTTGGTCAAACAATCCCTTAAATTGAAGGTATTTGAGCCCTCTAAAGCTTTCTTTTACAAACTTTTGATATCGGATAAGTATTTTGACGCTAGCGATTTTAAAAAATTCGTTTTTATGGCAAAAATTGAGGTCGAAAATTTACATATTGTCCTGGGAAAGGTTTAAATCAAACAGATAACTCCAGTTTGATTTTTTGTTCGTGAAGCTGACATTTTTACAAAAAAAACAAGCTAATGTTTTGATAAAAATACATGGAAAAACGGCGAAGTTGTGAATTTTTTTGTGAAAGACAAACATTCAGCTTTTTGGCGATTTTTAATTTATTTTTTTTTCTTTTATTTTGTAATGTTTATTCTTTAATGAAAACCTAAGCAAAGTGCATGATTGGAATTTTTTGAGTTTATTACGTACTTTTTTCACCGAAAACATTATTCAAAATTTAAATTTGACATGACTCCGCAAACGTAAATTCTTTTGTTTCTCGTGTTGGCATAGTGACATTTTACTGATATTTTTTGATATTTCAACAAGGTATTTTTATCAAGACTTAGTGTAAAATGAGTAAAATAAGTAGAGAGTTCGAGTGCGTAAATAACCCATACAATCTGGGCGACTTAAGTGATGAGCACGGAGAACGTTTTCACCAGCAAATGAAGGCTATGGAGCGGCGGTATCACGGCTTCTGGGATGCAGCCATGATGGGTGATTAAATTTGGTCCCTCATACGAAAAACGGAATACGAAAGCAACAAAAAACAAAGGAGACAGATTTTTTTTAAACCTATGCTTATTACAACAAAATAAAACTTTCAATTTCTTCAATGTTAAATATTAATTGTTTAATATTCAATATATAATTTAATTTCCATATTTAATGTTTAAAATAAAAAACAATGTTCAATATTAAATTTTATATAATTTAATAAAATGAAGAAAAACGTAAAAATTCTCGAAAAACTGAATTTTGGTCTTCCCCTGAAAAATTCATAACTTCTCCATTTATCCATGGATTTTTATAAACAGCAGCTTATTTTTTTCCTTCAAGTATAATCTATACATTAAATAAATCAAACTGGAATTATCTTTTCGATTTTTATCTTTCCCAGAAGGATATGTAAATTTTCGACCTCGATTTTTGTAAAAAAACAGGACTTTTTCAACTTCATAAAATCGCCAGTATCGAACTACTGAGCCGATACCAAAACTATACTAAAGAAAGTTGTAGAGGGCTCAATAATCTTTGATTTAAGTGCTTGTTTGGTCAAATCTATCAATTAGAACTCGAAGTATACTCTAAAACGTCAAAACACCTCAGAAAATTAAAAGAAAACAAATGAAAATTCATATCTTGGAAACGCTTACATGAAAAAGTGTGATTTTCGTGTTTAGTGAACACAAGAAAATCATAGTGAGACATGGTGGGCAAAATGGCTGTAAACTAATGTAATTATAAATATTTAGAAATTGTTTCATTCACTTTATTCACTTACACTACTATAAAATCAAAACTAGACAAATTTAGAAAAATTTAAACTTTTTTTACAAGGGCAGCTGTTGACCTCCTAAAACCTAAAAAAAATATAAAACTTTTAAATATTTAATAAAATTAAATTTTTTCTGATAATGATGGTATGGTTTTTTTATCTGGTTATACCTTTATTTGAATTTTAAATAATAGGTACCTACTTTTGAAACTTTTTTATAAAGTACCTAGTAAATATTTTTTTAATTTATCATTAATTTTAAGAATTTTAAAAATTGCTACAATTTTCAGATTTTTTCTTTTTATGTATCATTATTTTTTATATTTATAGGGATTATTTCAGTCACTTCACACACTCACTCAGTAAAAATCAAAATTAGACAAACTAAAAAAATATATAAAACAAAATAACAATTTTAGGTACAGTTCTTTATAATCCATATCTTTTAATATACAACTTAAAACAAACTAAAAAAAATTGTGATTTAACAGGTTTTAAAACCAAGCAACATATTACCCCAGATATTGGAACTCCTGTTAATTTAGTGACAAACCAAATGTAACCAAAAATTTCCGAGGAACTTCGTATTTCAGGCAGTATATTCATAGGTATACCAAATTGTTTACAAAGCTGAGAATCCCATTTTAAAGTTTCAATATTCATTAACATTGTCCTCGAAGCATTCGTAACATCTGTTAAATGTAGACCACCTTTTACTCCCCCAGTGAGATTCTACAGTAAAAAAATATTAAGTTTATTTTGTAAAATACAATAAAAATTAATTTACCCATATTAACCAAGTATCAATGGTACCAAACAAACACCTTTTTTCTTTTATAGCACTTTGAACTTCCGGTATGTTATCCATAAGCCATTTTATCTTAAGGGCACTAAAATATGTACTAACAGGTAACCCACACTTGTTCTGCAGAAAATTCTGCTTTTTTTTGCCATTCTGCAATATCTTATCCACTGTACTTGAAGTTCTCATATCCATCCATACTAAAATTTATACGGTAAATTACAAAATAACCTTTCAAGGGTGTTTATACCCAAAGCATTATATAGTGGTTTTCCGGTAAATTTGTCCCATAAAACGGTCGTTTCTCTTTGGTTTGTAATTCCAATAGCGGCGATATTCTCTGGATCAATATTTAATTTTTGTAGGTTATCACAGGTAACATCGATTGTGGTAATAACAGATTCTAATAACAACATGGGATCTTGCTCAAACCATCCTTCCTGAGGTATTATATGATTAACAGAAACTTGATGATAAGTCAAAACTTCCGCCGTTTTAGATGAGAACACCTAAAAATTGTAAATAAACAATAAAATGTTAATAACAATAAAATAAATACTCACCAAGAATCTTGTGCTTGATGTGCCCTGATCAATGGCACCAATAAGCGTTCCGTAAGTAGAAACAGGAATATAGTTGTTGGTTCCATCCATAGTAATTTAAACTATGTAAATCTAAACATTTAAAATCATGATATTCGCAATTTTATATTTTAACATTAGTGACAGTGACAACAACTGCTGCCAACAGTATTTCATGGTTGCCAACATAAAGGTTATGGCGCTAAATTTAAAATATCTTTTGTTAATTTTTGTAAACATCTTATTGTTTGTGTCCCTTTTCTAAAGTGACCTAGTTTTATTCTACTGTCTGTCTCGTCTACTTGGTTACGTAGGATGATGCGCTATTTAATTTTCTCGGTTGTCAAGTGTGGGAGCTTTACAAATATCTGGGGAGCGTTCATAGTTTTCAATCTTTGTAGGTGTAAACTACCTCGTTAATTCATATAAATTGGCTCTCTTAAGCCTGTAATTATATTTCGTACTTAACTTGTTTTGAGAGGGATAATAATTGCGGGGAAAAGCCTTTTGTTCATGATATCATTCGACTAAAAATAGGTAGATTTTGTCTAAAACATTTTTTCATATCTGAAATAAACTGCGCACCACTCAATGTACTCTTTTGGAAAATAAATCATATTTTCGTTGCTAAGAATTCGAAAAATTTGAAAAACGTTTCAAGGTTAAACATAATACTTTATTATTTCGAAGTAAAAACGAAAAAAAAAATATTTTTTTACAAACGGGGCTTGGCTGAATTTATTGAAATTTTTCACCGTTTTACATATCACCCTGTAGGAAATTTAGTTGAAGAACGGTGGGCTTAATATCTATAGCATGAATTGCCAGAGGATGGGGTTAGCAGACATCACAGACCAAAATAAAATCGTTCAAGAAATAAAAAAGTTATGTCGTTTTGAAAAAGGACGAACTTTTTGGTCGCGACACATTGAGTGGTGCGCAGTTTAGATGGCGCTGTAATGAAAAAAAATTAATTTTGTTCGATTTTTCTTCTGTATACGATTCTACAATATTTTTTCTATATAAATATCACAATTTTGGGATATAATTATCTTATTAAATTAAATCTGATTTTTAACTAATATTTAAGTTTCCTTTGGTTTAAGTTTTATACATTATTTCATTCAGTGATAATTATCAATTGCGCACCATGGTCACTTTTTTCCTGCCAGCATTGAATCCTTTAATTTAAAGGATTATTGTACTATTTTTAATAAAAATACCTCATTTAAGGTAAAAAACATTATTTTGTCAATTAATTAATTTAATCCTAATTGAGGTATAAAAAAATGGTATTTAGTTATAAATAATAATTATTATTTAGGTATAAATAAACTATTTATAGTTTAGCATTATTTAATCAATTTTGTTCGAAGATTAATTTGCAAACAAAAAAATCTCCTTTCGGTAAGTGGTTATTCATAATGGATTTTTTAACAGTGGAAGAAAAAATTGAAATAATTTCGTTTTATGTAGAAACAGGCAGGAATCTTGATGATGCTGTTAATATCTACTATGTACAAGTCTTTTATGCAAGAATCACATTTTAGAGAAAATGGCTGATAGAACCATATGTTAAACCAAGGTAGAAATATATAAATATCTATAGGTACATAAGAAAGGTACATAAGTAATAGCTAATATAGGTAGCTAACAACAAACTTAAAAAAAATAATAATTAAGCAAAAGTAACAAATTCAAATTTGGGAAAAAACTCAACATAACTTGGTTATAAAATATACACTAGTGGAAAAAATTAAAGGATCAAAAATTTATTCCAAATTTTTAGCAATTTTTCAACTGTATTTTTGTTAAAAATGGCCGTATCGAAGTTAAAATCAATTTGAAGCTTTAGGACTCTAATTTTGGGCCTTAATTTTCATTTTTTTTGTTTTTTATTTTCTGTGTACGGACATTTTTTAAAACTAAACCACCATAATAAGTTGTTTATCCAGCTTTAATTTGTTGGATGATACGACCATTTCTCGCTGAGCTAATGAAAAAGCATCATTTGAATTTGAATTGAATTTTTTTTGCAATTTTGTAAAAAAAAATCATAACTTTTAATGCCGTTTGGTTTAAAAATGTGAAAAAAGTGGAATTGGGATTTTTTTTTCATTTTATTATGAGCGTTTGAGAGTAAAAAAACGTGATTTCATTTTTTTTTAAATTCAATCGAATGAAACAAAAAAACGGCTGGATGGATCGAATTAAAACTTGCCAGTGTTTTTGTGGGTATATTGAACTATAAAAGCCACACTTAATATTAGTCGTTTTTTTAATAGTCTCCATTCCGTGTGTGATTTTCCCAAAAACCTCCAAACCCCATTTTTTTACGATTTTTCAAAATCATATGATTTCGTAACATATGTTACGAATGGAAAAAAATTGTTTTGATTATTTCCCTCATTATAATATGAACCAATCAAAAGCCTTGAAATTTCGAATAAATTTCGTTTAAATAAGCGATTAAATCAATAGAACTATTTAACAGAGATTAAATTTTAGCCTCCATATTGGATTTTTGTTTACGATTTTATGTTGTTATTTACAAGTTTTAACAAACATTTTCTAAAAAACAATAAAAAATAAGTTATCTAGTTTACGAAATATCAATTATTACTTATTACATACCTTAAATTAATGGAATTTTCTTTAAAGAAATATTTATAAATTTTGACACATACGTCAGATTTTATGAATTGTCAAATAGTTTCCTTTAATTTGAGAAATAATCTAGACGTATATCACTCAACCTATAAATTTAATCTGTCAATCTATGCTCAGTAAGTTTTTTTGTTTGATTTTTCTTTTTGGAAAATAGTTTCATGCAGAATAATTAAAAATAAATCCCTCAACCGCTACGCGTTATTAAATTATTTTGCATTCAACATTTTCCAACAAAAACCAAACAAAAAACTACTGAGCCTGACCGATTAAATTCATAGTTCTCGTGATATAATATATGAAAAAAACATTAGCCGAACCTTGTATACATATATGTAGGGCATTCATTTAAGTTTCTAAAACCGACCTCCAATTTTTTGTGCGACCATTAGTTTCTGGGATATCGATGATCAAAGGAAAAATTATCCAATTTCATTCAAAGCCAGATAGCTCAGCGAGAAATGGTCGTATCAAGGCCTACAAAAAAACAAATTAAAGCCGGATAAACAATTGTTTATCCAGCTTTAATTTGTTTTTTAACCTATCCGATCCATATGGTGGTTTTTTCTACACGATATTGATTGCGCGATACTTGTAGCTGGAAAAAAAGTTCCTTGCTTAAGACGGCCCTGCAAGCAGTTTACTACAAACGGGAGTGTTCAACCGAAAAAAGAGTTTAAATGACTCACTCTGTATAGTAAAGGCAACAGCAATAAACTCTTTGATAGGAAACACATTTAAAAATACTTTAAAAAACATTGGCGCTAAAATCCGGCCACCCTTTAGCGCGCCCGAACCAGCACCGGCAACAACCCACGTGAAAATTTAAAAGGGCAGAGTGCACAGCATCCCGTCAGGTGTCGCGGGCGTTTCTCCGCCGTCCGCCAGGACCGTAGATGCGAACCAGAGAGCAGAGAAAAATCGATATCACCGCCTGCTGCCGTCCTGCTCTAACCGATTTTGGCTCAGCGCACTGTCGTTTGGGTTGAACCTGTGTACGTGCGTTCGCGACAGAGTGTGCGACGAGGTATTTTCGGACCGCCGTCCATCGCAATTTAAACGAATTTTACATCTCCAAACCGAATCAGTTTCTGCTGTGTTTCCGTTAAACAATGTTGTAGTAACCATGATAAAACACTGACTTTGTGTGCGTTGAGTTCAATAGCCGTCATCCGAAAATAGAGCAAGACTCCAAAATGAATCTGACATAGTACTGCGTATCGAAAATGGTGCTCCTGAATATCTGTTTACCCCTGACTATACTCTCACTGGTCCTGCAAAATGAAGCGAAAGAAGCGGTTAAAAAACCGCCAGTAAACACCATCACTATAGGCACCGTAAACAGTGAAAACAGTGAAGACATTTTCGACAGCGATTATTACGAGACCAAGAGGTCGAGGACCAGGAGGAAAGCCCCAGATCGGGGGGGTTTTGCCAACATCAGGAAGAAGCTGAACGAGGAGAAGCGCAGGGAGGAATTGATGGCTTCGGACGCGAATCCCAGGTTGGAGCCCAACTACACAGGTAGGTCATCCTGATTGCTTTGTGTTCCGGAATTTGTGTGATAGGATTCAAGGTCGCGACGAGATTCTTATAAGTCGTGTGGCGTTGCTAGGATAACGATGTGCTCTACTTCAGTTTTATATTAATCTTATCTTTCATCCCATTTTTTTATATAACCTTTATATCTCTTTAATTTATAAACCTAAGTTAGTTAACGACTAGACCTTATTATCCTTTGGTATATCCTGGTTTACCCAGGACAGGTTCTGGTTTTTGTTTATGAGTCCTGGTTTCAATTGTGTACTGGTTTGTAATTTTTTATTATTGACGTTATTAGCACATCTCTAATATAGGTGATCTGATCTAGCACGCACCTCTACATCATTGTAATCTAGTGACTTTCTAGTTACTTTTATTTATTTTAAAACAATGTTTTTACATTTTGGTTATGTTTTTCAAAAACAGTTTTTCTATTGTCTGGAAATACATAATAATAATTACTGGTATGTAGGGTTAATTGAATTTTATTAAATAAAGTTTATTTCAAATTAAATTTTAATAATAATTAGGTACCTATTGTATATTTTTAGCAGCTGACTCCTCACATAAATTACCTATTTTGTATTCCATGTCGACCTCATATCCAAAAAAATTCCATACATAATATTATATTGTAATAAACATTGAATAAATTAGGTTTTGTTTATTTTTTGGGCGAGGGGGGCATGTTGTGTCCTGGTTTTTCATTTTAGAAAGTTGTCAAATTGTTAAATTTTTAGGTCCATTGTTCCCCTGCTGAAATATAACCTCTTCTTGAAGACGCGAAATAATTAAATTGAAATTAATTTTGTCTATATACCTACTAGGTATATACAGGGGCGGACCGTTACCTTTGGGGGCCCTGGGCTAAAGGGTTTTTGGGCCTATACATGTTTGAATTATGTCAAAAATATTTATTATATTTATAGATATTAAACAACTTTTTAAAATAATGCACCTTTATGTATACATACAGTTATAATAAAAAGGGATTAATTTTTTTTTTAATTGAATAGTCTTAGAAGCCTGTTATTATTGTCCCCATAATATAACAAGTGGTATGATTATCATCGATGATATTTTCGAATTGAAACCGAGCTGCAGATTTCACGAGTCCGCAGGACTAGTGAAATGTGCTGCTTCGGTTACATTGAGTAAATATCATCGATAATTAATCGTACCACGAGTTATATTTACTAAGAAAATATAATGAATTTTAGGATTTAACGAATTGTTAGTTTGGCATTTGAAATTAAAATGTGCTTTAAAAAATAAAAAGACTTTAATAAACCTTATTTATTCAAACTTACTTACTTAATTTTATTATCGTTTACACCAACCCATCGATCTTTTAGAGTTTATAATTCATTATTTTAATCATTTAACAAACACAGTATTTAAATGTCAACAAATGTCAAATCAAAAAAAGTGTCAAAATCCTTAGCAACGTGTAAACAAGGTGATAAAAAATATTGCCGCTGTGATAAAATGCGTAACTATGGAATACTGGCATTTTATTGGTTCTAATTATAATGAATTGTATTGTCATCGCGATTTTTTATTTTTTATTTAAATAACGTGGGATTTTTTAAATTTTGGAATTATTTAACAAGGCATATTTTTATAAAAAATCCTTCAATCGTTTTTAAAAATTACTGGTTATCCAAATTAATTTTTTGCAATAAAATTGCTTTTTGCTTGAAATTAATCGTCATTCTAACCAAAAGTATTGATTTGTAAAACCAGTAACTATAGGATTTAAAAATTATAAAATAACATCTTTTAATGAAACCTAACATTACCTACAAAAATGCCCTATATATTTTGTAATAAATCCGATAGATTAATCATAAGATTATAAATTATGTAGCGCGTTTCTAAATGACCAGAAAATATCTCTACTGGTCAGTTTAATCCATTGATCCCATACCTAAATTAGACCATGGGTATATAATGGGATTCTTCTCTGATTTTAGTCACGAATGAGTTTCTAGAAAAGTTTATAAACGAGTTGCATACTTTAATTTTTCTACGACAAATACGATAAATAAAAAAGATTTAAATTAAATATTTGTATAGAGCCACATCTATAAAACAATAGAGTTACCAACTTATGAATCTGTGAAAATGTCAAATTTGTATGTGTAAATCGAAATTTATCCCTTGAAAATAGACTAACAACAGTTTTACACGGTAAAAATAAAGGAAAAGTTTTGTTGATATCAAACAATAAATGTCTTATTTTATTAAAATATTTTTTTTGAAAACCTTTTTTTCAGTCAATGTTCTAGTTTTTAACGATGCCAATATTAAGGCTTGAACTCCTCTCACTACGAAGGTCCTTGATTTTAATTGTTAAATGTAGTATATATATACTATATAGTATATGCTTTTATAACAAGACAAATTTCCTAAGTTCCTAAGCTTTTTAATTAAGAGATGCAGTTTTCTTCTTAAAATCCCATTTTTTGCGCAAACAAATTTTTTCTTCGTTCAAAAGAGAAATATCTTCCGAAGAACTATTTTTGGTTCTTGTACCAAGAAATAGCTTGCTCTTGATTTAAGCTAATATTGCAATATTGAATCTCTCCCCCCTAGTAATTAAAAAAAAATTATGTTAAGATAGTTTTTGATTTAGATTAAGAAACATAGCTCTTGGCCCTATTAAAAAGCGCAAAACTTTTAAATCAAAGTGATTTTCATTTCTTTTAAGATATTATTTTGAAAGCTATTGATATAGAAGATTCTGCAGAGTTACTTTTAAATAGTAAGTGTGGATGTGATGTTTCTTCTGGGCAATCTGAATACAATCAAAAATATGTTCAAGATGATAATCAGAAAACATCAGATAGCATCATCCAGATGGTATCCATGGTACCTTTACTATTTAGTAGTGGCTCTGACTCAAAGACAATTTGGAACATCATATACGAGATGGTGTCGCCCTATCTATTTTGAATTTACAAAAGATTCTCCTGAAAAACTTTTGGATGTTTACAACAAATAACTAATAAAATTTCCCAGTTAAAAACCACAGAACTAACTCTATCCAGAAAAACATACTCTATTAAATACGACATAAAATTTACCATGATTGATAGACAGCACAAATTATAACAAAAACTCCCTCTGCTTCTACATGTTTTATATGTAAACCAAATCCAACAGAGATGAACAATTTACAACATGTTGTCCGTATGTCAACAAATGATTTGAAGAAGCTCTCCAATTTGGATTATCTTCTTTGCAAGCCCGCATTAAGTTTATGGAATGCATATTACATATTGCATACAACTTGGCATATATTTAAAACTTGGAGACAGAGATTTACGAGGTGTGTTCAGAAAATATCGGGAATTTTCGTTTTTTGAAACAAATATTTATT
Source organism: Brassicogethes aeneus (assembly GCA_921294245.1). Taxonomy (NCBI): domain Eukaryota; kingdom Metazoa; phylum Arthropoda; class Insecta; order Coleoptera; family Nitidulidae; genus Brassicogethes; species Brassicogethes aeneus. The sequence continues at coordinate 3,532,381 of OV121132.1, read as the reverse complement.
TATTCGTCTACATTAATGTTGTCGCCTTCAAAATCGTCCCAGCGATGCGCATTTAATGTCATTTATGCTTGCAAAACGACGGCCCTTTGAGGTTCTCTTTATTTTTGGGAATAGGAAAAAGTCAGACAGAGGCATGTCTGGCGAATATGGAGGCTGGGGCATCATAACAGTATTGTTTTTGGCCAAAAATTTTGTTCAAAATTTAACAATTTTGGAACAAATTTTGCTGCCACGCGTTTCATACCCAAAACATTTGAAAAAATTTCATGGGATGAGCCAATCGATATACCAACATCATCAGCGACTTCTCTGATGGTTTATAACCATTTATTTCACTTTTTTCATGTTTTTATCGGTTGTTAATGTGCTTGTGCGTTCGGGGCGTTCGTCATCTTCAACGTCTTCACGGTCCCCTTGGAAAATCTTATACCACTTGTAAACTCTTGTTTTACCTATAACAGACTCACTATAGGCCTTTGTTAACATTTCACAGAATTTATTTCATTTTTTAAGCAAAATTGGATACAAATTCTCTTTAATCCATTTCTTTTAACGAACGAAAATCGCCGAGCTCATAAAACACGTCTAACCTTAGCGGCTGCCACAGACAAAGTAAACAGCTAAAGTTTTTATCATACTTCGGGAGCATTTATACCAGCATAATACAACCGGGACCGCGAAATTTAACAATTCCCGTTATTTTCTGAACACACCTCGTACCCCTGATGTTTGACAAATCAACTTTTTATGACATGGAAATAGTTATTTACCTAATTGGTGCGGAAAGTGAGTATTTTCCGCACGCGACTGTCTTTGATGCTGTAGATTTTTAAATGTTAAAATAGATCAGGTAATCCCCAAAATAAAAAACTTTAAATTTATTAACATCTTTGATCTCTTATTTTACCATTTTTGATCCATTATCTTAATTTACAAACTTATTTTTAGAATAATACTCCGAACAAATATAGCAATCTATTATTAATAATGTACTCGAGAACTGTTCCACTTTTTGAGTGTCACTGGAGGATTAACTCTAAATATAGCCTTTATAATAAGGCAAGCAGTTTTTCTCTTTGTACAGTAAAGAAAATTAACTCTAGCTCTAGCTAGACCTCATCCTCATCGAAACACCTTATATAGGCAACAGGTGCAGCGACAGCGGTGAGAGGTATCAGTCCCGTCCCGTCCACCACCGTACGTGATTGAATTTTTTCCGAAAAACGCTGAGCGTAGATATTAACAGCATCATCAAGATTCCTGCCTGCTTCTCCATAAATCAAAATCATTTCTATTTTTTCTTCCACTGTTAAAAAATCCATTATGAATAAATGCTTAACGAAAGGAGGTCTTTTTGTTTGCAAATTAATCTTCGAACTAAATTGATTAAATAATGCTAAACTATGTATAAATAATTTCTTTATACCTCAATAATAATTATTATTTATAACTAAATACCATTTTTTAAACCTCAATTAGGATTAAATTAATTAATTGACAAAATAATGTTTTTTTACCTTAAATGAGGTGTTTTTATTAAAAATAGTACAATATTCCTTTAAATTAAAGGATTTAATGCTGGCAGGTAAAAAGTGACCATGGTGCGCAATTGATAATTATCACCGAATGAAATAATGTATAAAACTGAAACCAAAGGAAACTTAAATATTAGTTAAAAAATCGCGGGTACTTAATGTTTTAAACATTTTTTTCGTAAAATGCATACTAACTGAGATATTTCAAAGTTTCAAGTTAAATGACCCACCCTGTATATATATTGAAATTTAGTTCATTAAATTTCTACCTTCAAAAGGTATTACTCGAACTACACATTCGTTTAGTTGAACTATACACAAATGTGTACTGGTACTTATTAATATTACTTTTAATGGTTCATTAATTAATATTTTGGCTCAAATTAGATTAATTTTCTGTACTTAAATACCATTATTTTTTACCTTAATTTGTGAACACTCTGTATAAGCTAAACAAAACTAGGCAAATGTGTAGTTCGTGTCTTTGCTAACACTTAGTGTTTAAAAAAGTTTTTAAATTAAAAAAATGCCTAATAACTTTTGACGTTTTTGGGGGTCCATGGAAATGACAATGTTCTTAATAAGAAGCGCTTTTCGAGAACTACAAAATAAAAACAATTTTTTTTAATCGAATTATTTTTAAATAAATACCAAACTGTCGCAAATCAAAATAAAACACACTTTATAGATAAATAGATTTGTTTTTCTATTTTTTTTTTTATTTTTACTGTATTTATAAACAAATACTACCTCTGGCCAGAACTTTTTAGGGTACCTAATAATTTAAAATTTATGAATTTGTTTTCTAATAACGAGCATTTATGAAAAGTTTGTGGATGTAATGATGTTTACTTTTATAAATGAAATATAGGTGTAATGCAAAACTCTTTACACCTATAGATGAAAATAATATTCCAGTAAAGCCTTAGCAAGTTTCAATTCCGTATTGACAAGCTTTCTTTTCGCAGCAAAGTTGTTTGTTTTCTTATTTGTTCGTACATTCGTATAAGGATTGACTTTGAAAATAGCAAGGATAAAGACAAATCCAGCGAAAAATTTGTTTTCTTATATGTATTACACAAAATGCAATACAATACAAGTTACATTTATTTATAGAATTTTGTTTTAATAATACACAAATATACAGGGTGTCCCAGAACCCGCCCCACAGAGAAAAAGGGGGCTAATAGCAATGGAGATGCCAAATTTAAAAATAAATAAAATTAGATAATAGTGTAATCGAATGAGAGCAAATAAGCGGCCAATACCGAGAGCTCTTACCTAGGTGAAACGTACACTGAAAAAAATAAACACCACATTTTATTTTTATTTTAGAGCAGATATCTCTTGGTCCACTAGTATTTATTGCTTTATTCAAAAGCTTCTGATCTTCACTGAACCTACCAGCGTTGTTAGTATGTAAGCTTAAATTCTCCTCACCACATAGGCCTTTTGATTTTAATTTTAAAACATGCATTTAACAATTAAAATCAAGGACCTTCGTAGTGAGGGGAGTTCAAGCCCAAATATTGGCATCGTTGAAAACTAGAAGTTTTTTATACTAACATCAATAAACTAACATAAATATGATTTAACATACAATTTTTATTACATATTTTAATTAATACCTTATTTTTAAAAACATGAAACAAATTATTTAAATTTTATTTATTTAGAAAGAGTTTTAATGATTCCAACTTCACTGTGAAAGTACATACAACACGCCACAACACAACACAACCGGCAAAATGTATATTAGAAATACCTATAATAGAATTATAATATTATATCACTGCCCCTAGAAAATGGCGAATTGCAAGTTGCAATGATACAAAACGTACTAAACACGTGCGCCGCAAACGGTGTGCGCGTTTTGCATCCCCTCCCATGTATCAGAAGCTACCAGATTTTGTTGTAAAATTGACATGCTATTTGGATAATTGTGATGTATCTTGAATGAATTGCTTAAATATGAATAATTTTCATAGCCTTTGAACAAAAACACTTTGCACTTGGTTGAAAGAAGAAATATTCAAGAGATTTTGTATTTTTTTTTAAGGGAACTATACTTCTTTCACTAAAAACTTTTTTCCTCAAGCAATAAATACTCTTTTATGCTAAAATATTTTTTAATATTACCAAAACGAGTTTTTGGATAACTATAGTTACGAAATAGTTTTAATATTTTAGGGACGACCGTATTTATAAAAAACAAAATATTTAAAAAAATCTAACTTGATCTAAAAATTTATATTTCGACAAAACAAAACAAAAAAGCATAAATATTTATTATTTATTATTATTATCTATAATTATTAAGCTTGTTTATTTTCTCTTGAAAATAAACAAGCTTAATTTTTAATAAAAAGAAAAGCTTTTTTAAAATATTTTATCATTTAATTTTTTTTTATAAAACGTAAGTACATTATTTTATTCTTATATATACTATCCTACTCTCTATTAAAACTTTTTCCTTTCAAGCTTTCAATTTCAGTAGTATTATATTAACAAAGGTTTGCTTTGAGTATTAAGGAAAATCAATATTATTATGTTTGGTAAATTTTTTGTTAAAGATTTTTGTTTTGTTTTTACTTTAAAAAGGTATTGCGGTTGCATATGCTGTCTAAAAGCTTTTTTTAACCTCAAAACACTTCTTTGAAATGACATAATTTTTAATGAATCTATTAATTGGTTAAAATATATTACTTTAACTACATCTAGTTAAATAATTTACTTTTTCTACTCCCACCTTTAAAACGCCCTTTATCATACATGTTTCCATGACACTAAGTGACCTTTTAAATACACATTGACAAGTTGTGGCTTTATGGCGCTTTAGTCACGGGCTGAAGTTAGCAACAGGTTTTTAGTCACGGGCTGAAGTTAGTTTAAAGTTAGTTGACAGTTGTCAAATGTCATACAATCGTTAAAATAATTGCCTTTCTTGTGAAATAATACTAAATGTGAAAATTATTTTATTATCTCAATACAAAAATACAAAAGTATTAAATAGTTTCTCAACGCCAATATTTGAAAAGTTTATATGAAAATTGTACTGACCTTTTAATTTCGCCGGCAGTAAACTATAACTTAAATTTGGACACGGACTCCACTGTAATGTTCTCATAAAACATTTTCTTTACTTTCACTGTGAAAGACTGTCAATTTTCAAGAAATACATTTCGATTTATAATTTTTATAATCTGTGTTTATAAAATAAAAAAATTTGACATTTGACGGTGACACACAGATTCCCATATTGTTTCATAGATGGCGCTCTATACAAATTTTTTATTTAAATCATTTTAAGATAATAATAAGTATTTGTCGTAGAAAAAGTATAGTATGCACCTCGTTTATAAACTTTTCTATGCACTCATTAATTTAAGCACTCGCTCGCAAGCTCGCTCGTTCCTAAATTAAATTCGTGTATAAAATGTATCAAACTTGATACATAATATACTAAACTGCGCACCACTCAATGTGTCGCGACCAAAAAGTTCGTCCTTTTTCAAAACGACATAACTTTTTTGTTTCTTGAACGATTTTATTTTGGTCTGTGATGTCTGCTAACCCCATCCTCTGGCAATTTATGCTATAGATATTAAGCATACGGTTCTTCAAGTAAATTTCCTACAGGGTGATATGTAAAACGGTGAAAAATTTCAATAACTTCATCTAAGCCCCGTTTGTAAAACAATAATTTTTTTTTAGTTTTTACGTAGAAATAATGAAGTATTATGTGTTACCTTGAAACCTCTTTGAAATTTTTGAATTGGAATCTTAGCAACGAAAATATGATTTTTTTCCAAAAGAGTACATTTAAGGCTTTTTGGTAGGCAATATATTCAGTCTTTTTAAGAACAAGAAAATAAGATGGTAAAAGATTGTTCCTTGAATAATTCTGAAAAAGCGACAAGCAACAAACTTCCATTATTTTCAGAGGGGCCTAGGCAAAGACCACTTTTTCAAAATGACATTTTGGTGAAAATTTACGAAAACTAAACCTGAACCGATATTTACGTTCGTGACATGTTTTCTTTATAATTTTGAACTCCTGATTGTGATTCAGTTGTCAAATTTAAGTTTCAGATAAAACCAAAATCATCAAGAATCAAAATTCGAAAACAATTCCCTGTTGTTAAATGTCTTAATAAAATCCGATTGCTGTTGTGTTTCTTGCATATTTATGATGAATATGCCATTTGGGTATTCATTTTTGAAAATTGTATGCGTAGATATAATCATAATCAAAACTTCAACATTCAACAGAAAAATGTAACAAACAATAACAATAATACCTTTTAATATTTCGTTGGCCCTCCCCTAAGCCGTAATAATTCGTTAACCCTTGACCAAGTTCCTTAGAAATTTCTGGGGTACCCCATTCTTCCTGAATAGCATTTACCAATTCATCCAAATTTTACATGCCTCCTTCCCTCTCTTTCATCTTCAATTTTATCCTGCTTCACACATGCTCCATAGGATTCATATCCGGAGACAAACGTGGCCAATTCATTTTCTCAATATGGTGGTCCCTTAAATACTTATTTACGATATGTAAAAAAAACAGTAAAAACCAGTAATAGGATTTTATTGACACATTTAACAGCCGGGAATTGTTTTCGAATCTTGATTCTTAGTGATTTTGGTTTTACCTGAAACTTAAATTTGACAACTGAATCACAATCAGGAGATAAAAATTATGAAGAAAACATTTTACGAAAGTAAATATCGGTTTAGATTTAGTTTTTAAAATCTTTCACAAAAATGTCATTTTCAAAAAGTGGTCTTAGCTTAGGCCCTCTGAAAATAATGGAAGTTTGTTGCTTGTCGCTTGTTCAGAATTATTTAAGGAACAATATTTCACCATCTTATCTTCTTGTTCCTAAAAAGACTGAGTGTATTGCCTAAAAAAAGCCTTAAATGTACTAAAAAAATCATATTTTCGTTGCTAAGATTCCAATTCGAAAAATTTGAAAAAGGTTTCAAGGTAACACATAATACTTCATTATTTCAAAGTAAAAACGAAAAAAAAATTATTATTTTACAAACGGGTCTTGGATAAAGTTATTGAAATTTTTCACCGTTTAACATATCACCCTGTAGGAAGTTTACTTGACCAACCGTGAGCTTCATATCTATAGCATAAATTGCCAGAGGATGAGGTTAGCAGGCATCACAAACCAAAATTAAATCGTTCAAGAAACAAAAAAGTTATGTCGTTTTGAAAAAGAACGAACTTTTTGGTCGCGACACATTGAGTGGTGCGCAGTTTATTATATATTTTGCATTGCAACTATAATAAACCAGTAATATAGTAGTTATTTTTGAAATAAAAGTTTTGATATTTATTTTAAAAATTTTAACAACTTAAGATGATATATTGCACATATAGTTTTAACAATTTTTTAAAAGGGTGATAAAAAAAATACTTATAACTTTAAAAATATATAATCTTTTTTTTAATAATAAGTATTTGTTGTAGAAAAAGTATAGTATGCAACTCGTTTATAAACTTTTCTAGACACTCATTTAATTAAGCACCCGCTCGCAAGCTCACTCGTGCCTAAATTAAATACCTGACTAAAACGTCGTTTATTAAACTTGTGTGGCATTTTTGTTTCCAAAATTTAAAATAGTAAAAAATGGCGAATGCGCCGGGATAAAATTTCTTCAAATTTGCACTTTTTGTAACTTTGCCTTGCCTTTAATAATTCGACGCCTATCGATAAGGATTTCACCCTTATTAATAAGAAATTTTCTTAGCGACGCGTTGCTACCCCTATGATTTTTTTCCTTTGATTCGTATGCTATTTTTAATTTTTTTATCTGTGTACCCCTCGAAAAATTGTAAAATCATGAACAAATTTGTGCTTTACATACCTGAGTTGTTACTGTAAACAAAAATCAGACAAAGGAACCAAAGAAAGGAACTGTTTTTAACAAAATTAAATGCAGAAATGAGAATATTCAAAATACTTGCATCCATCAAAAGATCAAAACTTCTTGCAATATTGAATTACACCATCTTTTTATGCTCTCAGAAATATTGACTAGAACAGTATTAGAAAGACTCCAGTTTCTATAACTTGGTAAATATGTATATTCTTGTGCAAATATTAGCTGTATAATACATTAATATGAACTTTAAATAAAATGAATTCTGGAAACTGCTTCTGGTAGTCTTGTGTACACAGGTTTCTATCCATAAAATGAAATTGTTCTGTTTTCTGTAGGAACTATTGGGAACCCACTAGAAGTGTTGGTGATATTAGGCTCTAAGAAAGTTGCTGACCCATCACTAGCAACAGTTACTGTACTGGATGTGCAGGATCTGTCTGCCATGGCACATGGTTGTTCTAAAACGAAATAGGAATTTTATCTTATGTATTTAGAGGCGAATCCTAAAGATTTCCGAAAGTCCTAAAGCAATATATACTTTCTGGACGCCCTTCAAGGGTATCATGATGGTACTGAAACACTATGAGAATTTTTTTATAAATAAATAAAAACTTCGCATATTCAAGCAAAATTGCCATTTTAAGACATGACACCGAATATCAAGATAAACTGTGTCCATGGTATATACCTATATGAGTTTTGTTATCATTTAAACTGCGCACCACTCAATGTGTCGCGACCAAAAAGTTCGTCCTTTTTCAAAACGACATAACTTTTTTGTTTCTTGAACGATTTTATTTTGGTCTGTGATGTCTGCTAACCTCATCCTCTGGCAATTCATGCTGTAGATATTAAGCATACGGTTCTTCAAGTAAATTTCCTACAGGGTGATATGTAAAACGGTGAAAAATTTCAATAACTTCATCCAAGCCCCGTTTGTAAAACAATAATTTTTTTTTCGTTTTTACTTTGAAATAATGAAGTATTATGTGTTACCTTAAAACGTTTTTCAAATTTTTCGAATTGGAATCTTAGCAACGAAAATATGATTTTTTTTCCAAAAGAGTACATTTAAGGCTCTTTGGTACGCAATATATTCAGTCTTTTTAAGAACAAGAAAATAAGATGGTAAAAGATTGTTCCTTGAACAATTCGGAACAAGCGACAAGTAACAAACTTCCATTATTTTCAGAGGGGCCTAAGCAAAGACCACTTTTTCAAAATGACATTTTGGTGAAAATTTGCGAAAACTAAACCTGAACCGATATTTACGTTCGTGACATGTTTTCTTTATATTTTTGACTTCCTGATTGTGATTCAGTTGTCAAATTTAAGTTTCAGATAAAACCAAAATCATCAAGAATCAAAATTCGAAAACAATTCCCTGTTGTTGAATGTCTTAATAAAATCCGATTGCTGTCGTGTTTCTTGCATATTTATGATGAAAATGCCATTTGGGGATTCATTTTTTGGGCGAAATTGCTGCAATTTGTTTGAGTAGTTAGGATAATGTTACATAACTAATTTATAATAAAGTTAAATAAAAATATTTTTGTTCATTTTTGAAAATTGTATGCGTAGATATAATCATAATCAAAACTTCAACATTCAACAGAAAAATGTAACAAACAATAACAATAATACCTTTCAATATTTCGTTGGCCCTCCCCTAAGCCGTAATAATTCGTTAACCCTCCTGGGCATTCCCTCGACCAAGTTCCTTAGAAATTTCTGGGATACCCCATTCTTCCTTTATAGCATTTACCAATTCATCCAAATTTTCCATGCCTCCTTCCCTCTCTTTGATCTTCAATTTTATCCTGCTCCACACATGCTCAATAGGATTCATATCCGGAGACAAAGGTGGCCAATTCATTTTCTCAATATGGTGTTCCCTTAAATACTCATTTACGATATGTAAAAAAACAGTAAAAACCAGCAATCGGATTTTATTGACACATTTAACAGCCGGGAATTGTTTTCGAATCTTGATTCGTAGTGATTTTGTTTTTATCTGAAACTTAAATTTGTCAACTAAATCACAATCAGGAGGTCAAAATTATGAAGAAAACATTTTAGGAAAGTAATTATCGGTTTAGGTTTAGTTTTTGCAAACTTTCACAAAAATGTCATTTTCAAAAAGTGGTCTTAGCATAGGTACTCTGAAAATAATGGAAGTTTGTTGCTTGTCGCTTGTTCAGAATTATTTAAGGAACAATCTTTCACCATCTTATCTTCTTGTTCCTAAAAAGACTGAGTGTATTGCCTAAAAAAAGCCTTAAATGTACTCTTTTGGGAAAAAATCATATTTTCGTTGCTAAGATTCCAATTCGAAAAATTTGAAAAACGTTTCAAGGTAACACATAATACTTCATTATTTCAAAGTAAAAACGAAAAAAAAATTATTTTTTTACAAACGGGGCTTAAAAGTTATTGAAATTTTTCACAGTTTAACATATCACCCTGTAGGAAGTTTACTTGACCAACCGTGAGCTTCATATCTATAGCATAAATTGCCAGAGGATGAGGCTAGCAGACATCACAAACCAAAATTAAATCGTTCAAGAAACAAAAAAGTTATGTCGTTTTGAAAAAGAACGAACTTTTTGGTCGCGACACATTGAGTGGTGCGCAGTTTAGATATAATTGAGTAATTAAATTACTGGACAATGCATGGCGGACATACAATTAAAAAACATGTACAACTTACCTTGAAAAATCGGGATTAGGAAGTACAACCCCCAAGAAATTAGCAAATGTAACAAACAACCAAACACTACCTACACAAAAGATAACCCATACACTTACATCAATCGGCGTCACCAGAAATACCGATTAATCAGTTGATCACATTTAACTATGAAAAAATGGGAATGATAATTGGGAAACAAAGACTATTCTTATTTCATTTGTTTTTAATTTTTGGTTGAAGCATTATAACTTTTAATATAAATTAATTTTATATTTAATTAAATATTGTTAATTTTACTTTGATCAGATAACCTTTTAATACAATCATTTCGAACATTTTTAAGGAAATACACATTTCCATTAGGTTTAAATATAAAGAGCCATTTACACTATAACAAGTAATTTAACATTTTATTATGGGCTGAATATAATATTTGTAATAACATCAATCCCTTACCTGCAATTGCTCCAAACATATCGATGGTTATTTGACAAAACATCGTAAGCGACAAAACCTTAATTTTACAGGAGAGATTTTTTTTGTGTGAGAGCTTTATTTTTAAAGTTATTTATCTGAAAACTGGTGAGGCATTATTTTATTAATGTAGAATTCAAAATTTTAAGTAAAATCGAATCCAATCTAAAATGTTCATTAAATTTTGTGGCATACGATATTTTATAAGAACATCTTTAGGAAAATGTAAAATTAGTGTTGTCGCTTAAGTTACATTTACGTTGCTTTGTGGGATATAGATTTTATATTACTTTTGTCAAAAAATCGTTAGCGACATTTATTTTTTTACTTATATTATTAAATTAAAAAAAATTACAAAAAAATTAATTTATAAAATATCACCAACGATATTTTGCCAAACAATGTTTGAAAATGAAATTCTACATTAGCTTTCTTTGAAAAAAAACGAACTATTGACAAAACCTGCCATCTAAATTGTATAAATTAGGTTTATTTTTTTCACCACCAGTGGCGCTGATTGTCGATGGTTTTGGTACAAATTATACAATTGTTTCAGAATAAACGGAACACCAGCGCCCTCTTATCTTAGGAAGATTCTTGTTTACATATTGTTCGGACTCCTTGTGTAGGCTCCATGATCTAACCCATGGTACCATGATCTAACCGTTATAAATTTGAGTTAAATTATTTGACGTTATAACAACATACAATTACTACAAAAAACACTTTTAACGAACCACACTACGTAAAAACAATTATAATTAGGATAACTATTAATAATGCAATGAAAAAAGGAATTTTAAAGTTTTGATCAAATAAAATATTGCTTTAAAACTTGGTAGCAATCACCACGATGCAGGTATACTCACGAATAAACTGTTTAGAGCGGGAATAACGCCTTGATAGATCAAGGAGGGAGCACAATATTATCGTAAGCGACACAATGTTAAATCGCAAACGCTATGTCTCGGAGTTGCTTACGATTATTTGTCGGGAACATATAGGGGCTTACGTTATTAATCGGTAACAAATTTAAAATAAGAGGAGCTTACAATAATAAAAATATTCAAACTGACCAATATTAGATTCCAAAATTGGAATAACAATTATGTTAAGATGTGCAGCTTATCGTAACTGACACTTTGATAAAATAAAAAGTAATTCAACAAAATTGTCGCTTACGATGTTTTGTCAAATAACCATCGATATTTGATTGAATAACTTTTATTGGAGAAATGAAAAAACAATCGATTATAGCGTTGTTTTTGACTATATCAAAGCGTTTTTTCTGTGTGTGTGTGGGTAGTTTGTATTCCTATCTTGAATATTGTTAGTTCACAATTCTGTGCATAATAATGATTGTACTTAATATCCTATACCTTTATATTGTCAAAAAAGGAATAATAAACATTATTATTATTATTATTATTATTATTATTTTTTTTTTTAGGGGGGCTTGCAAGACTCAGAGACTTCGAAGGAATCGACACCGAACAAAAGTACAACAAGAAGCAGGACAAGATCTACATTTTGAAGCAGCAGCAACTGCTGCGCGAAAGACTCAGAGACCCAGTGCAAACTGGCGTCGATTGCGACTTCGAGACCGAGTGCACTTGGACGTGGAGAAAAGACATCGCCCACGGGTTTTACATCACCTCCCCTGATAAGATACAGCCGGGCGAAACTGGCCCCAAAACTGACGCTACCAACAACACTCATGGTAAGAAAATTAATAAGTACTATGCTCCACACCTCGTGACCACGTACGGAACGCAGTCTTTTGAAAATTTGGCATTTAAGGCTTTTCAGGTTATGTATCTGTCAAAGTATAGTCAACGAAAGAAATAATATTATGTTTAGGCGTTAAAAATGTATAAATCTTTATAACATTACAATAACAATGGATGGTTTAAGAATTTAAGAATATAAATACTGCATTTAATGAAATTCTAAAGTGTATGGTGCCAAATAAGTAATATTTTTGTGCATTTGGTCCAATTATCTGGTTTTCTCCATACAATAATTTTAACTAAACAGCATTTATTTAAAAAAATCTAGCTTCTCTATTATGGAATAAGAATATCTGTTTTAAAGGTAGGTTAATATATCATAACAAAAATCTCATCTAATTTTGTAATTTTAAGATTAGAAAAATTTATTTTGACCTAAATAAATAAGTATTTTGGATTATTTAAAAGACTGTATAATATGGTATTTAAAAATGTGGTAGTTCTTCTTATCCAGCCTAAAGTGTACCTACATAAAGTTTTGTCAATACAAATAGTTAAAAAGCTTCGACTGAACTTGATCTACATCGAAAAATCATTATAACTTTAAAATATTTAATAAATTACATGTCATGGGAGTATTAAATATTTTCACATTGCAAGTTTCTCTAAAAATTGTTTGTTTTCTTATAATCTAACTAAAAGTAGGTATGCCGAGAGGTATGCACAAGTTTTGTCATTAGAAGTATAAAAGCTTGAATTTAATTTGAACCATATTCAACAATTATTTAGTATACCTATATTTATTTATGGCCATATTAACACACTCTTCCAAATAATACACTTATTTATTTTGGTCAAAATAGATTTTTCAAACCTTAAAATACAAAATTAGATGATACAGATATTCTTATTTCATAATAAAGAAGATTTTTTTAAATAAATGCAGTTTAGTTAAAACTATTTTATGGAGAATAGAACCAATGCTCAAAAATATCACTTATATTGCACCTTACACTTTGGAATTTCATTAAATGCAGTATTTATATTCCTAAATTCTTAAACCAACCATTGTTATTGTGATACTATAAAGATTTTTTAACTTTTAACGCTTAAACATAAGCGGTAACACTATAAATATTATTTCTTTCATTGACTATACTTGGACAGATACATAACCTGAAAAGCCTTAAATGCCAAATTTTCAAAAGACTGCGTTCCGTACGTGGTCACGTGGTGGGACTTTGAGGTGTGGAGCATAGTACACCGTAAAAAATAATGTAGTTGAGTTAACGTTTGCCTAAATGTCATTTTTGAAAAAACCTATTGGATTAATCTATATTTTGATGTCAAAGCATGAGTCAGAGTTTGTCAAAGTTTATTTGTTCATTTGACAGTTAAAATATTGATTTAACATAAACTAATTTTTTGAATTAAAATGTTTATCCTATTTTGATTTAATAGCTGGAATTGGTTGAATCAAATACTGAAATTTTTAGGATTACCTAAAAAAACTATTAAATTAACGTTTAGTTGCTCTTTAAATCCAAAACATTAAATTTGTTCATTTAACAAATTGTAAATGTTGCTTTAAAATTTGTTAATTTTGCATTCATAAAATTGCCGTGAAGGGCGCTTCGAACACCCACGTCATTAGACGGTGTTGATCACGTGATGTTCTTACATCTCGCCTCAGTTGGCTTACGATAGGAGTATATAAGCTCAGGTAGCCGTTTATTTTGGTGTGTTCCACAGTGGAACTTAAACTACACCAAATTGCCCGAAACTGATAAGACCCCCAATATAGGTCGAAACAGCTGTCTGTCGGTAGGTATTTGAAGTAGGTGGAACGCACTCAAAACAAAAACTCTGGCGAGGAAGGTTCAATTCTTTCTCTTTATATTAATTCCATAATTTAATTAACCCAACATTAGCGCAAATTATTTTAATTTAACATTTTATTGGTGTTAAGTGAATATGCTAAAAAGGTTACCTTGACATTTCAAGAAATGTACCTTAACATCTTAAAAATGTTAGCTCAACCATTTTCGAAATATTACTCCGACATATCAAGAATGTTTAATTAACCAGATTAGCAGATTAGAACAAATATTTTCATTTTGTTCATTTGACTAATATTTGTTGTTCAATTAAACAATACAATTTGACATTTTTAGATGGTTAAGTAAACGTGCAAAAACCATTGCTTGTATTTAAAGTGCATAAAGAGTTGAATTAATATTTTTTTTGTTGTTTCAACACCTTATTTTTTTCAGTGTAAATTAAAAATCCACGAGACGCCAATGTTTTTGTTTTGCGTCTATCTCGTTCAGTTGTTTACATAATAGCAGTCTTGATCAACGTAGACGGTGAACGTCACAAAACGTATGACGCAAAAGCCACGCTGAGAAAATCAAATCGGTTCTTTTGGGACTCGGGATTCATTTCCCTCCTCTCTTATTTCTATTAAAAATATTTCTCAGGGGCACGTTAAATGCATTTTAAAACATGACAAGATACATGTTTTTTAAAACATATTTATGTGCATAAAGGGCGTTTTAAAGGTGGGAGTAGAAAAAATAAAATATAGAACATATATTATATTTAAACTATTTCAAAATCAATTTTATTCCGTAAATATTTAAATGGTTTAGATTATTGCATAATGAAATGTGCGTAGAAAGAATGATAAATAGCAGGTAGGTAGAATTGTTGAGTTTAAAAATAAATATGTTAATTTTATTACCAAAACCCAAATATCTCCGAACAATTATAATGGAGCATTTAATAGGTCATTACTATTTTCCTTAACTATACATAAATCCCTGCGCATTCGCCATTTTTGACATTTGTACACTGTACAATGTACAGTCAGATTTACAAATTTGTACAGTCAGATTTACAAATTTGCCGCCTATAGGCTGGAACCAGAGACTGGTCTCTGACTAAAACAAATTGCTACTGAAAAAAAAATTTGGTAATTTTAAAAAAAAAAATTATTCAAATTCGATGTTTTTCAAATAATTAAATTTGGAATTAATTAATTGTACCTATTTGTTTGAAATTACCAAATAACAGAGCAAATAACCTAATTCTCTCAGTGTATACATACCTATATTTGTTACAAAACTAAAAATAGGTAAAAAAATATGCAATACGAAAGTTAGGAAAACTTTTATTTTTATTAAAAAATGTATTAATTATATTATATAAAATTAGAAACATTACTCATAATAAATGTACAACAAATTTGCGTAGTTTAACTACCTATTTAAATTTTTTGAAATGTTTATTTTTGACGTTTAGTAAAAATATAAATAAAAAAAATTGACTAAAAAAAGGTTTTGTCTAAAAACAAGTGTGAAGATATAAAATGTCCATACAGTTGGAGAATTAGAGAATTTTAAAATCAGGAACTTTACAAAAAAAACGGTAAACACGAAAATATTCCTTAAAAATAAAACAAAACAAGGAACCCCCTAAATTTTGGTGAAAAAAAAAATGGTTAGTTTCTTTTTCCCTGGAAAGGGATTTATATTTTTAGCATCCTCCATACATTTGTTTAATGTTAATTCCTATTATAATAGGGATAATTATCCCCTTGATTATTTACGTGGGTGTTTTTTTGTTTTACAAGTTTGGGATTTATCTAATGCGTAATTTTACTAAGCTCGCTTCATAGGATTATACTAGAATGTACAAAGTAAATATTAATATTAATCTTATACTCCGGCTCACATGTTATAATACCTACATTATTTAATATGTAAGCTAATTTCAAAAGATTTTTTTCATGTATAGCAAGTTTTTATGTTGCTCAACTTACTAAAATTTAATTTAATTTTTTTATAATTATAATAAATTATAACTTGTTTTAATAATTAATTAGTGCGTTTAACTCTTTATAAACTTAAAAAAACGCAAGTACGAAGTGTGTTCAAAAAATAACGGGAATTGTTAAATTTCGCGGCTTCGGAGGGTCCGGTTGTCATAAAATTTTATTTATTATATTGGTATACATGCCCCCGAAGTATGATAAAAACTTTAGCTGTTTTCATTCTTTACTTTGTCTGTGGCAGCCGCTAAGGTTAGACGTGTTTTATGAGCTCGGCGATTTTCGTTCGTTAAAAGAAATGGATCAAAGAGAATATGTATCCAATTTTGCTTAAAAAATGAAATAAATTCTTTGAAATTTTAACAAAGGCCTATAGTGAGTCTGCTATAAGTAAAACAAGATTTTACAAGTGGTATAAGAGTTTCCAAGATGGCCGTGAAGACGTTGAAGATGACCAACGCCCCGAACGCACAAGCACATTAACAACCGATAAAAACATGGAAAAAGTGGAAGAAATGGTTATAAACCATCAGAGAAGTCGCTGATGATGTTGGTATATCGATTGGCTCATCCCATAAAAAAATTTCGAATGTTTTGGGTATGAAACGCGTGGCAGCAAAATTTGTTCTAAAATTGTTAAATTTTGAACAAAATTTTTGGCCAAAAACAATACTGTAATGATGTCCCAGCCTCCATATTCGCCAGACATGCCTCTGTCTGACTTTTTCCTATTCCCAAAAATAAAGAGAACCTTAAAGGGCCGTCGTTTTGCAAGCATAGATGACATTAAAAACGCATCGCTGAAAGAACTAAAGGCTATCCCAAAGATCGAGTTTTAGAAGTGTTTCGAGTATTGGAAGAAGAGCTGGCACATGTGCATAATATCCAATGGGGACTATTTTGAAGGCGTCAACATTAATGTAAACGAATAAATAAATATTTGTTTCAAAAAACTAAAATTTCCGATATTTTCTGAACACACCTCGTATAATAAATTATAACTTGTTTTAATAATTAGTTAGTGCGTTTAACTCTTTATAAACTTAAACAACGCAAGTAGGTCCCTTATCAGGAATTAGCCGCCTATCCCAGGAGATACAGCATATCCTGTTGCTCTCCATAACAAAACTTAAAATGCCATCGTTTTACATATTTTTCATAATTAAAACTTTTTGTTTTTTTCTTAATCATGATAACATCTATCTTTTCGATTAAACTGGCGATAACGACTATCGATGTTTTTAATTGGTTTTAATTTAAAACACGGTTATGCATCTTTGTAAAAAAATATTTTTTTAGAGAAAAATTTAGCCAAGTCGACAAGAAAGTAAAAATGCAAAAAATAATTCTATAACTTTAATTTTATTATTGTCAACACTCACTAGTAAAGTGATTGGTTATCGCCTGGGCTGTAAAAATAATTTGGACCAAACGGGTAATCGAGTATTTTGTATTTTTGTGTTGGTCGTAGAAAAAGTATAGTATACAATTTGTTTTATAAACTTCTCCAGACGCGTTTATTAAACACTCGCTATGCAACAAATACTAATTACTATTATACATTATAATCATGAAAAAATATTGACTTTTTAGCCAAAATTCACGATTTTTTTTCCTATTTCAATTAAGAATACTAAATTTGTAATTTTAAAATGGCACTTTTAACGTTACAAATTATTACAATTAAATATTATAAAAAAATAAGAAGTTGCTAAAAGTTATTTTCAGAATTTTTATAATCGATTAAAATTAAAAATTCATTCAGCGCAAACAAATCAGAGAAGAATTGATCGAGCGTTAAAATTTAAACTTAAAAACACCAAAAGTACATTTTCCCTTCAGCAAGAATATAATTACAAAAACCGTGAACCATCGACAAAATCATCATTGATTTCGTTTTAACAAAAAAACTATAAACCTATTTTCTTTAAACACATCATTTAATAATATAAGTAATTTAAACAAAAATTGTCAGTTAACGTTTGCTTAAATGTCATTTTTGAAAATGTTGTTTCATCAAAAAACCTATTGGATTAATCTATATTTTGGTGTCAAAGCTTATTTGTCCATTTGACAGTTAAAATATTGATTTAACATAAACTAATTTTTAATTTAAAATGTTTATTTTATTTTGATTTAATAGCTGGAATTGGTTGAATCAAATACTGAAATTTTTAGGATTACCTAAAAAAAACTTTTAAATTAACGTTTAGTTGCTCTTTAAATCCAAAACATTAAATTTGTTCATTTAACAAATTGTAAATGTTACTTTAAAATTTGTTAATTTTGCATTCATAAAATTGCCGTGAAGGGCGCTTCGAACACCCACGCCACGTCATTAGACGGTGTTGATCACGTGATGTTCTTACATCTCGCCTCAGTTGGCTTACGATAGGAGTATATAAGCTCAGGTAGCCGGAACTTCCACTACACCAAATTGCCCAACACTGATTATCAGTGACTGATAAGACCCTCAATATAGGGGGAATGTCTGTCGGTAGGTATTTGAAGTAGGTGGAACACACTCAAAACAAAAACTCTGGCGAGGGAAGGTTCAATTCTTTCTCTTTATATTAATTCCATAATTTAATTAATACAACATTAGCGCAAATTATTTTAATTTAACATTTTATTGGTGTTAAGTGAATATGCTAAAAAGGTTACCTGGACATTTCAAGAAATTTACCTTAACATCTTAAAAATGTTAGCACAACCATTTTCGAAATATTACTCCGACATATCAAGAATGTTTAATTAACCAGTTTAGCAGATTAGAACAAATATTCTCATTTTGTTCATTTGACTAATATTTGTTGTTCAATTAAACAATACAATTTGACATTTTTATATGGCTAATTAATATTTTTTTGTTGTTTCAACAGCTTATTTTTTTCAGTGTAACTGAGATATTTCAAAGTCTCAAGTTAAATGACTTACCCTGTATACACCGTCTTATTAATAGTGCATTGCGGATTATTTACTACGTTGCCTATGAAATACAGCGGAATTATTATCTATTTAACTTAGCGAGCGGAACCTCGTAATTTATTTATTAGCTTGTTTTGCCAGTAACGCGAAATTTGATTAACATTCAAACTCCATCAAAGAAACCTTTCAACGTTCGAAAGCAATCGTTAAAAAAGTCTGCTTTGTTTAATTTTGTACGTCGAATAAACGTCAAAATCAAACGTCAGGTCGGCTATTAATTAAAATGGTTAGCAAATTAATGAACACTAAATTTAGAAACTTGTTGTTTCTATAAGTATTTAAATATAACCTTCCATCTTAATACGTTTTTCTACTTTTATTACGGAATATGATCGTTCTAAAATCACTTTTTAATGTGGAATTACATATAGGTATTCAAAAGTTTGGTCTGAAACACTTTTGGAATATTCCGTATTCCAAACTTGTTACAGCTCTAGAATATACTATTCTGGTCAGTTTTTTCTAAAATAAAATTTAAACAAAACAAAGAAAAACAAAAGTTACCTACTTTAAAAATAACTGCATTATACGATAAAGAAGTATCTGGTTTTCGCAACGCGCGCGCCATTGGTGGACTTTATTTTTAAATAAATAGGTAGTTTTTTCATAAAAGAGAGGAACGCAGAAGTCTTACTCGACAAATTTTGTTCAATTGCATAGCAGATTTTGATTGATTATTCTTTATATCATTGATTAAGAAACTCAACGCTTAAATGCTTATATAGTTACGTTAGTGTGTGTATTTTATCTAAGGGATCATGGTGAATTATTGTGTTTTTAATTGTAAATAAAATTCAAGAACTAAATCGTTGCCTTTTCATGTTTTGCTAAAGGATTCAATTCGGTAAGTACATTTGTTGGTGCAGAATTAACTAATGAAAACTTTACCTAATATAATTTATATTTAAGTTTGGATATTTTTAAGAAATTAGTGAAAAATAATTTTTGCACAAACATAACCTTAAAATCAACCTTTATATTTGAGTTATCTAAAAAACGCCGACAACTGCATTTTAAACAACAAAATATACCTACGAATTCATGGCAACATAATATTATATATAATACATAATATACCTAATTGTATTTTACCGTTGTGTGAAGACTTTAAAGAATTCTTAATCAACGCTTTTAATAATGCTAAATTCTGTTTAAATTTTGACGACTTATTTGTTTGAAGATTTTTACTGAATTGAAATGTTTACACTTTTCATGTTAATCTTTACTAAAATGTGTATTTATGTATCTATAGATCTATAGATACAATTTATATTTACAGGGACTGTATTAAATTTATTTCTTCATTCGGATTAAGACTGTTTATTGGAAAACCGATAAAAACTCAACCCAGAATTTCCTCTCGAAATACACCTAACAACACAACAAATCATCCACGGTTTTTTTTTCGATATTTTTTAACATTTTCCGGCATTATTCTCAAAAACACTCGTTTGTAACACACGCGTTTGACAGCTGATTATCAAAAGTTTTACTTTTGTTACAAAGATAACAGCCGAGTGGTGGCGCTACTAGCGATACTTCTTTAGCGTTTTTTGAATTTTTTATTAAATTGTTGAAAAAAAAATGCATTAGTATACATAAGGGTAATTCGCTCCCGAAGCAAAATATTGATGTACATATCGAGACAAACAAATTCCTTGAAGTTTCTGTACTTAATGTTACTCTTAAGTACTTTTATTTTAATTTTACCATTTTTTCATTGAAATAACAGGAAATTAACAATTTTTAATTTCCTGTAGCTTGGTAGTATTTTAGGTAACTACAATTTACATAGGTGCGATTTGTACATAATTAGATGCTACTTGCAACAATTTTAATACAACTTATATATTTAGACCTGTATATTATACACCTATGTAAATTGTATACAGTGTATAAATGTTGTAAAGACAATGACAGGTAAACTCTTTAGTACGTTGTAGGTTACATTCAGAAGAGTACGGGAAAAATTCTGGTTTTTAATTTGGTGACAAAAAATGTCAAAGTTGAGATTTTCCTATCCTATATATATATATATATATATATATATATATATATATATATATATATATAGACGTAGCCAATACCATGGCTACCAAGATCTCCAGATCATACCCCCGCTTGATTTCCTCTATTATAGGACTTAAGGTCAAAATAAACAAGAGCTTATAATCAGAATTCAAAAATTAAAATTTGTGACTATAATGGTGTTAATCAAACTTGACACTATTATAATTTCTGCAAAAAATTTATTAAAACGAAAAAAATAACCTGGGTGACTTTTTCAATCCGTCTTCACCATCATTAGTGCTATTTTTGTTCAAGTCAAACATATTTTTGCACCACCTTCCTTCGAATCAATCAGTCTGGAAAGGTTGCGGTCTTAAATTTCGTATGTCCAACTAAAACATAATCCGAAAATAGCACGGCGCTCCCTGTCATTTTCCCAAGATTGATGGCACGATTGCTGTAAAGGCGTATGTCGATCTTTAATCCCACACGTTATAGCCTAATTCGTACGTTATTTAGATTGCAGATTTAATCCCATATATTATTAACCTAATTTATTTACTTAAACTGAATAATTATACAAAGGAGTTATTTCTTTCAAGTACTAATGGGTGAATCTCACGAAATGTCCCCCGATGGTGTTACCCCGTGATATTTAATAAAACTAAATGAGTTTGACCTACACTTTTATTGTGTTTTGATCTTTCATTATTAAGTAGATATTACAGCTCAGATTCCAGATTTTTAACATCAATTAATTATTTTTTACAATGTTTTAAAAGTCTCAAACCTATCCTCCGTGACTGCTACTCTTTCTAGGTTAACCTATATGTTTTCAAATATTTGAGTAGTAGAAGCATACTAAAACTATCAGTTCACTAAGTAAATTAAACACATCCAAAGCAATCGAATCAAATATAAAATATTATTAAAAATTAAAAGAAATAATTTTTATAACCATTAATGTAGGTGTTAAAAAATTGATTCTATCCTCCGTGAATATGTTTTTGCTTTAAATTTTATGCAACGGATGGCGCTTTAATAATTTTAAATAAGCAAAAACCTCTGTTTACGACATTATAGATGCATGTGATTCCTGAAGGTCAGTTAGAATTTATAGGCAGATGAGAGTGTTACTGTTTTATAATTCAAAAGTTTAAGTTCATTAATTTGCTATTTAAAAACCTATCCAACGTGAAGTGTAATAGATTTTTTTATAAATATTTTATGTATGTACAATTGTATTTTTTAAAAATATTAAGGTGTCAAAAGATACAATAACTTATTTCAAATATACAAAGGGATGTTTAAAAAAACATACGAAATCCTAACCTCCGTGAAGCTATCTTTCGTGAAGCTTCAATATTCAATGTATGATTTCTTAAAATTCTTGCTTAAGTACAGAACCACAGTGAAACAACCAAAAATAAAAAATAATTATTTTCACTTGGGGGACATCTCAATATATTCACCCTAATAAAGAAAAAAAACATCAAAAAATAAAGAAGTAAAATTACACAATATTTTCTAAATTATTTTAAATGGTTTTTTAAACCAAAAAGTCCTACGAAGTTTTAAAATCTTTATTTAGTGTCAATATTTTCCTACGTTTAGAAAAACGCAAGATTCAAAACGCTTCGCTTTAAAGAGAGAGCTTGACGTCACGATGTTATAACAGATGTGTCAAGAATTACGAATGAATGCAAGATATGTTTTTAGTTACAAAGAGGGATTTTTTAATTTGTAATTTATCAGAATTTATACAGTGCCTAAAAAAATGTTTTTTTTTCTTCGAATTTTACCTTAATTTTTGACCGTCCTTTAAACAATGTTATTAAAAATTTATCTATCAATATTTAAAGAAAAATGGCGTGTACCTCCTACATGTAGGTAACTAAATTTTGCACTTCGGCATGGATGTGTGCATCATTGATTTACGTAGCGCTGCTTTCGTTTTACACCGGAACAAATTATTGCCCCGGATTTTAGATTATTGCAGAACCGAGTTTGCAGATATTTCGCCTAATTAAATTTTCCCTCTCATCGCTCTCAGGACTCCTGAACATTTTATTTTATTAATGATTGATAGCCAACGGCCAACGTTTATTAATAGAACTTCGCTGCACTGCCATGACGCTTTTCAAGTATTTTTAATTAGAACGGGATATAAATTTAAATGTTTTTCATGACATACATACCTGAGTACATACATGTCTATACGTGAAAATATTTATGCTTACCTACTTCAACAATATTGATCTATTTGAACTACCTATCTCAATGTTCAAAAATAGATGTTTAAAATCCAAAATATTAAAACAAAAAATTACCAATAGGACAATTTTTTCATTTAGTATTTTACAGTTTTGGGACATTTAAAACAGTTTTAAACAGATGCAGAATCGCATTGATAAATATAGTTATTATTATTTGTCCAAAAACAGTTCTATACCGTAACGGTATTACCGTTTACAAAAACGTTTTGTAGTATTAATGAAATAGAAATTGTAAATTTTACAAATTCCTTTTCGTTTAAAATTAAACTTTTTTAAAAATATTAATAAAATTTATGTAAATTAAACAACAAATTAATTTTTAATTCAATAAACTATTTTAATTGTAACAATGGTCACATTTTCAACCTACTGTTGGGTGTTTTTTTAAAATAAATTGCAAGGCATTAAAACAAATTATTTATTATATTAAAAACTATATACTTACAAAATAAACTCACTTTTTAAACAACAAGTCTGCTTCGTTTATAGAATAGACCTTAAATATTTCTTTTAAAAATTTTAATTTTCTTTGTGATATTTTTGATATTTTTATCATGCTAGATTTTACCACACTTCACTCGCACAAGTGAAATCAATAAGATTATAACACAGACTGTGGATTATAAAGTTATGTTCACCAAGAGCGCTGGCCCTTTCCCCCTCTTTTTAAGGGAAATAACAAAAATTTTGCAAAACAATAGTAAATATTAAAAAAGTATTTTCTAACAGAAATAAAATTAATTTGAATTACAACTAAAGTAATTTAAAAAAGACAAATATGCCATACTTATTATATTATTAATAACTTATTTTTGTTTATTAATGAACAAAAAATAAGTACATAATAATTTTAAATGTAAAAACTTGAAAACTTAACCTCAATTACTTACTACCGTTTAAGACTTAACATACGTACTAAATTTTCAACATTTTGGTTACAGGTAGCTTCCTCATCATCCGGCTGCCATTAAAATCAACCGAATTCCACCTGACAAGCCCTTCCTTCCAACCGAGCATCTCAACATGCAAACTGAGCTTCTGGTTGTATCAAGAAGGCATGGATGGAGGGGAAATAAAAATCGTCGGTGACAAAATCAGCAACCACCTACAGTCCATCAACAATCACACTCAGTGGTTGGTGGAGACCATAGAGGGGAATGATTCCAAAAGGTGGGAAGTCGGTATTATAAGTCTTTGGCTAATGTTACTTTTAATAGGTGGAAATTGTACACAAAGTCTGTCGGAAGGATATCGGAAAATTTCCAGATTATCCTGGAAGTGGTACCGGCGACAACAAACTTCAAATTGGGCGCTACCATTGGGATAGACAACCTACAGTTGTCACATTGCTACAACAAATTTGATGGTGTTTGTACACCTTCGCAGTACAAGTGCAAATCGGTAACACCACACTGCATAAACGCCACCAGTGTTTGTGACATCACCAAAGATTGTGAGCATGGGGATGATGAATCACAAAGTTGCGGTATAATTGCGAAAAATAATTGTTAACGAACAAAATTGCATTTTTTACGTTTTAGATCATATGCCTTTTGGTTCGCGTTGCAACTTCGAGCAGGATTGGTGCGGTTGGCATAATACAGACGTTAAAATTCTAGAATGGACAAGACATAACGGTTCCACCCCCACAAACTTCACAGGCCCCAATTTCGACCACACCTATCAGAACGCGTCGGGAAATTATCTTTACGTTAACATGCTTAAGGAAAGAGCCACTATGGCCAGCAGAGCCATTTTGAAGAGTATGGTTTTTAACCCACCCCCTCGAGTCCATGGAAACAGTTCTTCTGGATATTACAACTCTTGTACAGTAAGTTAATAACAAATTGCCACTAAACGGTGCACAGTGTTTCCATTCTCGAAATTTTCGGCAAAATATCAAGGAGTAGTCGGATTCTCCTAAAAATCCGTATATAGAGGTTTTTAGGGTCGCTGATAACGATTCTGGAATCAGAATTCCAAAATTCAAAATGGTAGATACAAAATGGCGGACATATTTGTCAAAAAATTGACGGAATAAATTGAAAATCACCATACAGGGGTTTTTGTGGTCTCTGATAATGAATCTGAAATCTGAATTCCAAAATTCAAAATGATGGACGGACATTTTTATCAAATATTGTCGAAATTAATTAAAAACCCATGAAATAAAACATCTTTTTATAAAATAGCTTATACATTACATTTATATGATATTATTTAATACCTACATATATATTAAACAATCTCCGTCACTGGATTCGCTCATTGTATTATTAGCAGAACATGGGAAACCATCAGAAGATAGCAACAGTTTTATTGCTTCGCGGGACAAAGATTTGCTCTTTTTCGGAGCAAATTTTCTGAAGCTAGAAATATACGGATCGGAAGATGCCATAAGCCAATGGAAAACATCTTCCATCGTTTTCTCCCGAGAAACTTTCAAAATTTAAACAGATTTTAAATTTGTATTATTTCCTTTACTTAATATTTTAGCAACGATTTCTTAATTCGCTAAAAAAATTGTCAACACAAATAACCACAATTCAAATTTGACATTAACACACTACAATGCGCATGCGGAGTTGTTTTAACGCACCTACAAGAGGTGGGTTAAATATGTAAAATCGGTGTTAAATATCTTAGTAGTCACGAACGATTTACGCAAGTAAAAGTCTAAACACCGCTGTTGTAATAAACGTTTTGAGTTAAATCCGAGTGAATCGAGTAAATGTCATGAAGGCAACCCAGAAATAAAATTTTTTTATATTTTGTAAAGCAAAAACACAGACACGCGCTCGACATAGGCTTAAAATCGCGACCACAACCGTGCCAGAGCTCTCAAGAACATGTAGTTTTAAAGAGCCGGGGGCAAGTTGGGGCAGCTAATTTATAGATGGCTTGATAGACAAAACTCTAAGCTATTCAACGGATCTTGAACTGATGCCTTACAATTCATTACAATTTTTGTAGCTCAATTGTTCTAAAAGCTCGATTCAAAGTTTGCGATTTTAACAGACCGATCTTGTCGGTTACAATAACCCGTTGCACAAGCAAAATCTACGAAAAACAAATACATATCTGAATTTTAGAAACCTTGAAGATCAAACCGCATAACAATCGGACACACCAAACACAAGTTATTCACTTTTAAACAATAAACAATTTTTCGCAGCGATCGTGTGTAAAGTACCTTCAACTAAAAGCGTCAAGTTTAAACTGATGTACAAGACAAAATATACGTATTTTATGTAATTTTTTTTCAATACAGAATGGAGACAGGTATTAACTACCCATCTAACTAAAAATTTACCTGAAAGAAAATGTCAATTTTTGAGGTTTTGCCGATATTTTCCAGAATTGAAATACTGTGCGGCGTACAATGTTATTTTTTAGATTCGGATGTATATGCACAAGACAGGCAAGCACAAAAGCGCCCTTCTAATTCAAGTAACAGAAATCCAACCCAACGATAACGTAACCACTGAGTTACTGTGGACATACAATGAAGATCACGGTGATAGATGGGTCAGGCAAGTCGTCATAGTACCGAATGTTACCCAAAGATACTTCGTCACTGTAACAGCCAAAAAGGGTTACCGATACATCAGCGATATAGCTATAGATGATGTGTCCTTGAGCCCTGAATGTTTCGGGTTGAATATTCCGGCTTCGGAGCTAGGAGACTATAGCTATTGGAATCCTGTGGATTTGGATGCGGCTAATAGAGAACCCCACAGGGATTTTGTAAACGTGACGAGTTATAAGCTCACAACTTGCAACAACAAGGGTCGATTCGGTCCGAATAAAGACCAATGCCAAAAAGCTTACAATAGCACCAATATAAGTATAAAGGTGGTGCATGAAGCTGGTTTGACGGGGGTACAGAAGTGGATTGTACCTAGTGATGGATACTACACGTAAAATATGTTTTGTTTTATATGAGTTGAGTAAATAAAATTTTATTATTGTAGGTTTATTTTGGCAGGAGCTAGCGGTGGTAAGGGTAGTAGTGCTATGGGTTCATCCAGAGGTGCTTTAGTTAGAACTGTGCTAGAGTTAAGGAAACACCAAGAAGTATTTATTCTTGTTGGGCAGGAGGGAAACAGTGCTTGTTATAAGGTAGAACAAATTAAGATTTTTGGATTATAGTGATTTTATTTGTTATTTCCTACATTTTAGAGCCTCGACCGTAGAGGAAACTCATCCTGTTATTCCGATAGAAACATAACGTCTACAGGGATAAGAGCTGTTTATAATTTGGACATAAACGACAGTGGTGGAGGAGGAGGGGGAGGAACCTTTATTTTCTTGGTATAGAAAGCTTTTAAATACAGTCACAGGCAAAATAATCGATCCACACAAATTTTCGATGAATTTCAATCGCAACGTACGTTTATAATATACAGGTTTACAAAAAAATTGTTTTTTACCATAAGTTTAAGACACTCTGTGGAGTGGCAAAACCGTTTATTGTTCTAAATTAAGTTTTATTTATCAAGTCACATCTATTCTTAACAGTTTTGTTTTTGGTTCACCTCGATATATTTATTTTTGTGGAAAATATGTATTTTTTAAAAAAACATTGCAATTTCCAATATTTTTCTGTATGAAGAACTAAGGTTGCTATGGTCCATCCATAGGCTATGGAGAATGACAGTGACAGTTTTGTTGAATCATCCCATACTTGGACATGTCATACACGGCTTTCAATAGCTATCAAATTGTTTTTTGCAAATTAATGTTTAAATTTTGAGGTGTCTTCTTACTTTAAAAAATGGATATGTCCCCGACTGATGTTGCCAGAGCAATTAATTTAATCCAGGATGGACGGTCACAGTATTACGTGGCAAGTGTTTTAAACGTCACAAGAAGTAAAGTACAAAGGGCAACATCAGTCGGAGACATTTTTAAAAGTAAGAAGACACCTCAAAATTAACACATTAATTTATAAGAAACAATTGGATAGCTTTTGAAAGCTGTATATGACTTCCAAGATGGGATGATTCAACAATACTGTCACTGTCATCCTCCGTAGGCTATGGATGGACCGTAGGCTATGGATAGCCACCTTAGTTCTTCATACAGGAAAAATATTGGAAATTGCAATGTTTTTAAAAAAAATCCATATTTTCCACAAAAATAAATATATCAAGGTGAACCAAAAACAAAACTGTTAAAAATAGATGTGACTTGATAATTAAAACTTAATTTAGAACAATATACGGTTTTGCCACTCTACAGAGTGTCTTAAACTTATTGTAAAAAAAATCTTTTTGTTTAAACCTGTATATTAGGGTGGGCCGAAAATCCGCTTTTTTAGAATTTCGTTTAGTAATAGCAAAAATTTTGTTTATTATGTTGTAAACAAATTTTGTGTAAAAGATTAAATTTTTCGATCAACATCCTAGGCTCGCCCAACGCAATTAAAGATCAAAATGTTCAAAAAATGTTGATACTAAAATCGGGTTTATTTCTGAAACTATCCATCTGAAGTAATTTTGTGTAAGGACCTTTTTTGTAGAGCATAAAATTTCCGATCGAAATAAGTTAGGAAAATTTTTTTTTTAACATTTTGATCTTTAGTTGCGTTGCAACGCGTTGGGCGAGCCTAGGATGATGATCGAAAATTTTAATCTTTTACACAATTTTTTTTTACAACAAATTTCTGAAACTATCCATCTGAAGTAATTTTGTGTAGAGCATAAAATTTCCGATCAAAATAAGTTAAGAAAAATTTTTTTTTGAACATTTTGATCTTTAATTGCGTTGGGCGAGCCTAGGATGTTGATCGAAAATTTTAATCTTTACACATTTTTTTTTTTACAACATAATGAACAAAATTTTTGCTATTACTAAACGAAATTCTAAAAAAGCGGATTTTCGGCCCACCCTACTGTATATTATAAACGGACGTGTATTTTTTAGTAATTTTTAAAATGTAACCGATTCTCCATTAATGTATCTACAATATTCTTTAATATTTGTTTAAATCCGAAATCAAATAAAAAAGTTATTTGCGATTGAAATTCATCGAAAATTTGTGTGGATAGATTATTTTGCCTGTGAGTGTATTAAATTTAAAAAAAGTAACAAACAATTAATTTTCTTCCAGAAAAATCGAAGCAGTCATAAAATGCCCCTTGCCATTGCTGGTGGTGGTGGTGGGTTGGGTTTGGGTCGATTTATTGACAATGGTAAACAACATGGACAAGACATAAACACCTCAAGACCACCTGTTACAGGGAAAATGTATGGAGTAAAGTAAGTAATTAAAATGATGATAAAAAAGATATTGTAACGTTTTTACTGTTCGTAGTGCGAATTAAAACACGCACTGGTTTATTAACGAACTAAACTATTTATTTTATAACTAAATTACACTTAAAACACTAAGAAACTATAAAACTAACTAAACACTTATCCACTAATTATTTATATATCACCACTGTACAAGAGTCTATTTATTTGCACGTATATTTATTTATTTTATCGCGAGTACCAAAGCTTGACTGACTGCTCCATGCTGCGCTGTTTCTTATACGAGCCCTGTCTCAGTGAAGTTGGCCCAACTAACAAAAATAGTTTTTTGAAGGTATTTAGAATATTATACGGTAATAAATTAAAATTAACACATTGTTTTTATTAAATTTTCTACCGTTAAATTGTATTTTTAGGTACCTAATAAAAAAATATTTAAAATTCTCTTATATTGTCCGTAAACCAAAAATTAAGAAAAAAAATATTTAAAATAAATACATTTTAATTGGAAACTATCACTGCGTAACATCTCCTTTATGGCTTATTACTGCCTGTATAGGTCTCGGCATGGTGTCAACCAATTTTTGACAATCATCCGGCGTAAAATTATTCCAAATTTCTTGCAGGCGAGCACGCAACTCTAAGACGGTTCTTGCGGGCTGTTCTCTGAGCTTCTTTTTCATAATATGCCACATAGTTTCTATAAGCGAAAGATCTGGACTACTAGATGTCCATTTTAAAAGTGAAATATTATTTTCTATTATCCAAGCTTTCACTTTTTTAGCCGTATGACACGCTGCACCATCTTGTTGGAAGATGCATTCAATATCATTTAAACGCATTTCTTCAATTTGCGGTTTTAAGTTATTTTTTAGGACGTAAATATATTTATCAGCATTCATAATGCCCTCTACAAAGTCTAATTTACCGATACCTTTAGCTGACATAGATCCCCAAATCATCACAGAGGCCGGAAACTTTACTTTTTTCTTAAGACAG
Source organism: Brassicogethes aeneus (assembly GCA_921294245.1). Lineage (NCBI taxonomy): Eukaryota > Metazoa > Arthropoda > Insecta > Coleoptera > Nitidulidae > Brassicogethes > Brassicogethes aeneus. The sequence goes on along the minus strand of OV121132.1, from coordinate 3,501,680 downwards.
TCATTGTGAAAGACTTCTGCTTTAGTTCTAATGACTCGGCTTCGATTATCACCAACGCAAACTTCAAATCTAGCTTCGTCACTCCATATAATTGAATCCCATTGATTTTGACACCAAGTCCTGTGCTCTTTTGCCCAGAGAAGTCTATTTTTCTTCTGTTTTTTTGTCAATGAATGTTTTTCCTTTGCCTACAGATAGTAAAATTAAAAATCGTATACATTATAAGCAAACCTTGTAAGTTTTAAACCCAAGTTTTTGAGCAGCTCTGACAGGTTGCTCTTGAAAAACATTTACTCGTTGCCCGATTCCACAAAACTTTTAATTCACCGTAATTAGCCCTACGATTTTGAACGATAATTCTTCTTAAATTTTTATCAGAATAGTGAGGACGACTTCCATTTTAAGGTTTCTGCGCCACAGATCCTGTAGTTTTGTGCAGTTTAATAATATTTCGCACTGTATATCGTGAAAAATTAACAGTTTCAGCGATTTGTGCAGCGGATTTTCTTTTTAAATGCAAGTGATTTACTTTTCTTATTTTTTCAGAAACAGCTTTTCCTCGGGACATTATTATGTGTTAACCACACCGAAAGCATAAATATATACTGGAATGTCACTACCGACTTGCTTAAATGTCAACTATTATCTTTAGTTTTAGCATAGCCAACTTAAAAAATCTGGCCATCCAAGTTAATGCATTTTTGTCGATTTTTTTGTATTATAACCAAACATCCAACTTAAAACTAAATAATATACATAAACATATTTTTAAAAAAATTTTACAACATGAAGATTGACCAAGAATTACATATGATAAAAAATTGTTGGCTTTTCATCGCATAAAATTACAAATTTTATATTTTGAGTGGTTGAGCCAACTTCACTGAGACAGGGCTCGTATATTCAGTGCCTACGTGCCTTCCCGAATATTCCAGCGAGCTCCGAACCGCTCTCGATCACTCGAGCGCTGACTCACCGGCGATGACTTATCATTCCGAGATCCAATATAAACAACTCTTGAACTTTTTAGATCATCAGGGGCCGGCGGTGGTTGGAGAATGTTTGAAGGGCTTGTGGACCCGGCCCATAAACAAATGATGGGCAGTTCTTTGACCCAAGGTGGCGGTATTGGAGGGAAAGCATGTTACAACTCCACCGATGAACGTGGAGACGGTGGATTCGGAGGTGGAGGCGGCGGTTGCAGGTAAAACATTGTATTAAATAATTCTTGAGTATAAAATATAGAACTGTATAGGATGACTCCGCGTTTGAATACCAAATCAGAACTGTATTGAATCGTGCTTTGTTTTTATATTTTTCGGCTCTATACCTATGCCCGACTATATTTAAAGTCAAACTCAATGGTGTCTTACAAGATACATTATTTTGATTTTCTATATTCAACAGAGAGGTAGAAACTCGACCCTGTCGAATGGTGCAGTCATTTATGTCTCTAGAAATTATTGAAAAAGGGTTCAGTCCAATGGTGCAGCAACTTCGGATACCTATTCACTTCAGAGACATAGAAACTCAAGCTTTTCCAATTTTACTGGCAATAATTTTCGTTAATGTCCCTGAGAATTATACAAAAACAGCGCAATGCAATATCGCAACGGTTTCGACTTCTCTTTACTCTACCAAGTTATAGAAACTGGAGTCTCTCTAATACTGTTCTAGTCAATATTTCTGAGAGTATAAAAAGAGGGTGTAATATTGCAAGAAGTTTTGATCTTTTGATGGATGCAAGTGGTTTGAATTTTCTCATTTCTGCATATGATTTTGTTGAAAATAGTTCCTTTCTTTGGTTCCTTTGTCTGATTTTTATTTACCGTAACAACTCGGGTATGTAAAGCACAGAGGATATGATGTAAAGTATATTTATGTATTTTATAAAGTACCTATATTTGTATTAAAAATTTCAGAGGTTATGTTGAAAAATGATCGATATGCTATTAAACTTTAATAATTTAGTAATGAGGTCTGTTGGTAGACCCTGCACTATCTCCACTGGTATATGTTAGTACAGCAATATTTAAATCTGGTTGATGAAAAAGTACACACCAGTGCAGGTTATTGTAGCATCTACGAACAAATGAATTAATGGCCCATTGGCAATTATTCCTTTAGTAAAAATATTCAACACAGCTTAATTAATTAATAAAATGAAAAAAATCACAATCATGTCGTATATAGTTTTTTTTGAAGCATAAAATAGTTTTCTAGTTTAAAAGTGAAATTACGACCTCTATACTGTGGAGAGTATTGAAACGCTCGACTGACGAATACAACTCTATACCCTGGCGAGATTTAGAAAACTGTATTCAAATGTGGCGTCATCCAATACACTTCTATATTTTTCCGTTTGCTGTATAAAACCTTTTTTTCCTAAGATATGGAGGGGGTGGAGGCGGTTACTCTGGGGGTAATGCCACATCCCCGGAAACCACAAACGGCGAAGGCGGTTATTCCTACCTGGACATCGCCAGAACGATTCCCAACCTCTCAGAGGTTTTGTCTGGGTATAATGTAGGTCCAGGTTACATGCTGATCATACCAACGATTCCCGGATGTAATTGCGACTACAGATGTGTGGCTTTGGATGCTAGAAAATCCACAGTGGCTTGTATATGCCCCAAAAATTGGAGGCTGGATGAAGACAAGCAAACATGCATCCGTGAGTTAAGATTCTACACTCACAGGCAAAATAATCGATCCACACAAATTTTCGATGAATTTCAATCGCAAATAACTTTTTTATTTGATGTTGGATTTAAACGAATATTAAATAATATTGTAGATAAATTAATGGACAATCGCTCACAATTTAAAAAATTACTAAGAAATAGACGTACGTTTATAATATACAGGTTTAAACAAAAAAATGTTTTTTACCATAAGTTTAAGACACTCTGTAGAGTGGCAAAACCGTATATTGTTCTAAATTAAGTTTTATATATCAAGTCACATCTATTCTTAACAGTTTTGTTTTGGTTCACTTCGATATATTTATTTTTGTGGAAAATATGGATTTTTTAAAAAAACATTGCAATTTCCAATATTTTTCTGTATGAAGAACTAAGGTTGCTATGATCCATCCATATGCTATGGAAAATGACAGTGACAGTTTTATTGAATCATCCCATACTTGGACATGTCATACACGGCTTTCAAAAGGTATCAAATTGATTTTTATAAATTAATGTGTTAATTCACTGTCATCCTCCGTAGGCTATGGATGGACCATAGCAACCTTAGTTCTTCATACAGGAAAAATATTGGAAATGGCAATGTTTTTTAAAAAAATTCATATTTTTCACAAAAATAAATATATTAAGGTGAACCAAAAACAAAACTCTTAATAATAGATGTGACTTGATAATTAAAACTTAATTTAGAACAATATACGGTTTTGCCACTCTACAGAGTGTTTTAAACTTATGGTAAAAAAAATCTTTTTGTTTAAACCTGTATATTATAAACGTACCTACGTGTATTTTTAAGTAATTTTTAAAATGGGAGCGATTCTCCATTAATGTATCTACAATATTCTTTAATATTCGTTTAAATCCGAAATCAAATAAAAAAGTTATTTGCGATTGAAATTCATCGAAAATTTGTGTGGATCGATTATTTTGCCTGTGAGTGTATTATATGATTACTAGGGTGGTTCATTTCCGCAAAGTTTTTGTTTTCTTCGGTGCTCAAGCAAAATATTAATCTGCATATAGGAAAAAACATTCTCACCAAGTTTGAGCTCTTAATATTAATTTTAAGCACATACTATTTAAATTTAAAGTTTTACCGTTTAAAATGCATGTAAAAAATATATATATTTTTTTCAAATTTCTAATGCTTACCCACCTTTGATAATATTGCAAATCGGTTTAATACACCTTATGGGGAATTTCACGCTCTTTAAAATTGCTTTTCAGTTTTTTTTGTAACTCGCATTGGTTCACCAGTAGGAGTCGTCAAAGGACAGTTTTTAAAAAAATCGTTTTTTTTTATTTTTTTGAGCAAATCGCCTAAAGTAGTGAGAAAAAAGGGCTGATTCATAAAAAAAAGTTATCCATGTCATAATAGCCATGATTTAACAAATACTTGTCAGACAGATGTCAACGTGTATTCTAATATTGTATTTAATAAAATATGTTTAACGTGTACAGTGTATTAATTAAAGTAGTATAACAACTATATTACGACAATCCAACTAATATTTAATGAATTTGCTGCCATTTTTATAACTGAAAACGTAAGAAATTGATAAATACCAACCCATAATGTTATTTAGATTGATTTTTTCTATTTATTATTATTATATTTCCCTACACTAAGAACTTTTTTAAAATTATTATGATTTCTCACTCATAATGAATATGAAAACAACACATAAATTCATAAAAAAACAACAAAACTTTAATCGGAATGTACAGAATGTTATGTAACATATTTCAAATTTCGCTTAAAAAAATTAAATAATCTTCATTTATATTTTTTTGCTATATGACAGAGATGTTGAAAAATTGCAAAATCCACGTTACAATTTTCTTATTGTTTTTTTTATGAATTTATCTGTTGTTTTCATATTCATTATAAGTGAGAAATCAATAATTTTAAAAAACTTCTTAGTGTAGGGAAATATAATGATAATAAATAGAAAAAATCAATCTAAATAACATTATGAGTTGGTAATTATCAATTTCTTACGTTTTCAGTTATAAAAATGGCTGTAAATTCATTAAATATTGGTTGGATAACTTTTTTTATGATTCAGCCTTTTTTTCTCCCTACTTTTTGCGGTTTGTTAGAAAAAATTTAAAAAAAAACGATTTTTTTCAAAAACTGTCCTTTGACGACTCCTACTGGTGAACCAATGCGAGTTACAAAAAAAAACTCAAAAGCAATTTTAAAGAGCGTGAAATTCCCCATAAGGTGTATTAAACCGATTTGCAATATTGTCAAAGGTGGGTAAGCATTAGAAATTTGAAAAAAAAATATATTTTTTAAATGCATTTTAAACGGTAAAACTAGTAAGTACTTAAAATTTATATTAAGAGCTCAAACTTGTTGAGAATTTTTTTTCTATATGCAGATTAATATTTTGCTTGAGCACCGAAGAAAACAAAAACTTTGCGGAAATGAATCACCCTAATGATTACCTTAATAAATGTTGTTTTTAGCACTGCCCAGTGTGGATGATTCTTACCCGACGTGGTTCGTCATTGGCCTCATAGCAACTATAATCTGTCTATCGCTCGCATTCGGGATGGTGTGTTTCATTCTCTGTAAGTACTATTTGCCCTTGGACCCCCCTATTGATTTAATGTAGTTTACCCGAAAAATTTTCCAGACAACCGGTACCAACACAGGGCCACCGGCATGCTGCGACGCAAGATGCTTTCCGGAGCCGATCTGCAACTCGACAGACTCCGGATGACCTCGGACAGCATGATGACGGAGTACAATCCCAACTACGAGTTCGGCGGAGTGGTGTACACTCTGAAGGATCTCAAGGATATACCGAGGGATCAATTGAGATTAGTCAAGTAAGAAATAGTTTTAGACCTGGGTCTCTTACCCTGATAGCAAAATTTGATTCTATATGACCCGGAATAATGGAATATTCTTAGAACCTTCCCTTATTGCTAAGAATGTTCTTAGGGACTTTTAAAACATTCAATAGATACCCTTTTAATGATGCAATTAGATTCTTAGAAGCTTCTTAAAACCTTCCTAAAAAGCATTCTAAGAACATTTTAAGAATACGTTTTTGGAATGTTCTTAGAAGGTTTCTTATGGAGCTTCTAGGAAGCTTTTGAGAATATTTCCAAATATGTCAGATACCCACGTTCTAATATGTTGGATTCTACATTCGTAAAATTCTTCAGGAGGCGACAAATACGCCTCACTGTCATAATATGACAGTGAAATGTATTTGTCATCGCCTTAAAAAAAATTGCGACATATTAATATATATTTATTTAAAAATATTAAATAAACAATTTGACCTCTAAACCCTAAGTTGTATGACATTATTTCATAAAAAGTAAAATTGGAAAATTTTGTGGGATAAGTCAGATTAGATTGAAGTTTTAGATAGTTAGGATTATTATAAATAAAAATGTTAATTCAGAAATAAAAAATTGGTACACAAATTAATAAATATGTATTTTTAACATAAAATAAAATATAAAAAAACAAAATATTTCCTTATAAAATAATTCTTATAGGTACCTTTATACGTAGATTATGGTATATTTTACTATTATATAGGTACCTAACTGAACTGAATATGCTTAACAGAATGTTTCAGGAATATTCCTAAATTATCTTTCTATAGCAATTACTTTCTCAAAATTCTAAGCATATGTTTAGAGTGGATTAATTTTTACCACTAAACTTTGCACCTTCTAAGAACCTGCCTATAGGCCAGTGAGAATATTCTTAGGATTATGCTATATTTCTTTTAAGCATGTTCTTTAGAAGAAATATAGCATGATCCTAAGAATATTCTCACTGGAAGATTTAAAAAACATTCTTAGAACATGACTAGAAGAAATATAGTAGGATCCTAAGAATATTCCCACTGGGAGGTTTAAACAACATTCTTAGAATAAACTGTGCTATCAGGGCTGGGTCTCTTAACAGCTGTTAAATAAAACTAAATGTAGTATGGTTGAGTATATTTAGGTATAAGTATTTACAAATAGTGGGTCTTTCCATCTTAAATCCACCAGGCTAAAAGGGTTCCTTTGTGGAAATTAGTAAAAATAAGAGTTTTAAAAGTCATACTTTCTCTTAAAAACTCTGAATAAGACTTATTAAGTCGGAAAAAGTCTGAATAAGTCTTAGTTGTAACAATTTTTTATTTTTTAATACGCATTTTTACAGGTCAAATTATTTGTTGATTCAATTTTATTTTTATATCTACTGGCTTCATTTTATAGTCAACCAACTAAAAAGTTTGTTGTTTTTTTTAATAAAAATGCAATTTTACAGTGAAGGAACTAAAAAGTTTATTGTTTTTTTTTATAACAGAAAAGATTTCAAAATTGGTTGTGAAATTAAAAGCTTGCAAACCAAAGTCCATTTGTGCTGGCTTAAACTTTGTTCCACTTGTTTTTTTTTCCTTCCGGAACTTCTTTATTTCATTATCATCAAGAAGTTTTGGTCGGTTAACAGATATGAGTGAGGCAGTCGCGAAACTATTTCTAAGAAAGGGAAATAAGTAGGTATTAAGCCTAAGATGTCTAGAAACTAATGATAACAAATTTTCATTTGATGTCATATTTCCTGTTTTTATTTATTGTCAGAGATTCCCTACAATGGCCACACTATTTTGCGTTCATAATGACTTCATTATAACACCGCTTGCAGGTACAGGTTTTTTAGGTTTTTTGAAAAAACTACTCATTCAAATAACCTCATTTTAGGTTTTTTAGGTTTTTTATCTTCAAATGACAAAAATCGCTTTTTTGAGGTTAACATGTTTTAAAACAAAGATAATAGATTATATTATCTTTACTTTGTAAAACATGTTTACTAGAATATTGATCAGATATCTGATAATATAATCACTGACTGACCGAGTCTCAGTCTCAGTCACTGAGAGAGAATTTAAACTTCCATTGAACTTCATATTTTATGATTATGTTGATCCATTTTTATTTTTAAATAAATATTATGTATTTATCTATATAAAAAACCTTAAAACCTACAATTTATTTTTCCTATTCTTAGGTTTTTCCAACCCTGGTAATGAGATACTTTATCCCACCCAAAATTTTGATTTTATAGGTTGGCTATAATATTTTGCATATTGGTAATAATATTTTTATGATTTTTCTAGTACTTACGAGACTTTTCTAGCAATAAATTTTGTTTAACACCAAAGAAAATCCTTTTTTTATTCTTTAACATTAACAGCCGCTTATTGTAAATAAGTAAATTAAGGACGGCATTGCGAATCGATTTTGACATTAAATGTCAAATCAATGACTGTGATACCAACTATTTAAAGTAAAATTCGACCAAATTAAATTTAAGGTATAAAATTAATTTTTTTTATAGATTTTTTGCAAAATTGATAAAATAGCATAAAGAACTCATGTCATAAGATCTTTTGTCGCACTCGTCCATTTCAATAAATTGTCCGCGTGCGACAAAATGACATCTTATGACATTAGTTCTTTAATATACTATTATAATCGTTTTAAAATATTTCAATGTTTTTATTTAGTAGTTTTAAAACCAAAAAATGCTGAGCAATTACTTACACCTCTTTGATTCTAACCACCTCAATTATTAATTTTATTTTATAAAAAGTTATTGCGTATATTTTCATAGTAAAATATTAATATTCACTTACCAGCAGAACAAAGGTTTTAATTTGTTTTCCCTTTCTTGAAAAAAATTGTAACGATTGAAACATTTTCGGCCGAGTTATCGCATTATCAAGAAACAATGTCACTCGTAAAAAAAAAATTGATGTTTCATCCATTTTTCAAAAATTAAAAGAGAAACTGTAAATAAAATTTGCCTGGTTGATTTTGTATGGAAAGAACCTAATACAAAAGTAAAAATATGGCAATAACACAATACTTTGATTAATATCAAGGATTTTTAGCCTCAATTCCAAAAATATCCTTAAACATATAACCCAGGTTATACCCATCAAGATATTTGTTGAATTCTCCCATGTCACTGTGGTTTCCATGGTGTCCGTGAGTGGGAAAGCTAATTTCTTCAAACGACTTAAATTTTAGAAACGCCTCATCTTTTTCTTTATTTTCTTCGGTACATTTGCAGAAGATTTTCTTCCAAGTCATAGATTTAATAATTTGCCACCAGCTGTCGCAATCTGATATTGGACCTTCTATGCAAATTATTCCCGGTTTACCGGGTAAACAGAAACCGGTTAGCGAGTGGTTGTGAGCTTGTTCCAATATTTCCCGCCTTTTAGTCTTGCTGTAGATGTGGTGCGCGTAAATCCAATACCGCACCAAGTCCTCGTTTTTCGTATTATCATCCACTGAGATTTCCGCTTTAGTTTCGATGTATTTTTCGTAGTTTTCCTGAAGCCATGTAACAGCTAAGAATATACACGGTTCCCCTCTATCTAAGCTCCCCAAAAACGCACCTATTTCCTTATTTAAAGCCGTGTGTTGTTGTCTGGTCAAACTAGAGTTCCTAATCGATATTTCCGGAATAACATCTGGGTATTCGTGAGGTAGTTCCACGCATATTTCGAACTTTATGTCGTCCATTGCAATGTTGATAGAGTAATCTAGGTTACCGCTGGGAGGAGGCATGTTGTCTTGTGTGAACTCTTTTATTTCGTAGAAACTCGGAAAGTCCACTTTAATTTCTCCAGGATTGCAGAACATCGACTGTAACGTTTCCAATTCGTCAAGTTGTTGTAGAAGGTTTTCTTTTAACTTTACCATATCTGAAACAAAGCACAGTTTATTCTAAGAATGTTTTTTAAACCTTCCAGTGGGAATATTCTTAGGATCATGCTTTATTTCTTCTAGTCATGTTTGAATGTTTTTTAAACCTTCCAGTGAGAATATTCTTAGGATCATGCTATATTTCTTCTAGTTATGTTCTAAGAATGTTTTTTAAACCTTCCAGTGAGAATATTCTTAGGATCATGCTATATTTCTTCTAAAGAACATGCTTAAAAGAAATATAGCATAATCCTAAGAATATTCTCACTGGCCTATAGGCAGGTTCTTAGAAGGCGCAAAGTTTAATGGTAAAAGTTAATCCACTCTAAACATATGCTTAGAATGTTGAGAAAGTAATTGCTATAGAAAGTTAATTTAGGAATATTCCTGGAACATTCTGTTAAGCATATTCAGTTCAGTTAGGTACCTATATAATAGTAAAATATACCATAATCTACGTATAAAGGTACCTATACTTAGTATTAAATACTAAGTAAAAAACACAACCCAAAATATTTTTTTATAGTTATTTGTCAAATTAAAACAATATTCGATAACAAAAATACTTTTACTATTATAGCCGGATAATTTAGATACCTATAATAGGTATCTAAATTATCCGGCTTTTGCATAAAATCTCCTATCCAACTTAAATACAAAGAAAAATGTTTTTTTTATGAAGAACTTTTTGGTTTTTTCTTTTATAAAGAATTATTTTATAAGGAAATATTTTGTTTTTTTATATTTTTTTTAATGTTAAAAATAAATATTTATTAATTTGTATACCGATTTTTTATATCTGAATTAACATTTTTATGTATAATAATCCTAACTTCAATCTAATCAATCTAATGAAACATCTAACGTATTTGTCGCCTCCTGAAAAATTTTACGAATGTAGAATCCAACTTATTAGAACGTCGGTATCTGACATATTTGGAAATATTCTCAAAAGAAACCTTCTAAGAACATTCCAAAAACATATTCTTAAAATGTTCTTAGAATGCCTTTTAGGAAGGTTTTAAGAAGCTTCTAAGAATCTAATTGCATCATTAAAAGGGTATCTATTGAATGTTTTAAAAGTCCCTAAGAACATTCTTAGCAATAAGGGAAGGTTCTAAGAATATTCCATTATTCCGGGTCATATCTTCTTAGAAGATTCTTAAAATCAAAATTTGGGGAATTCAGGGAATTAACAATTTTTTAGGGCACTTGGTCAAGGAGCTTTCGGAGAAGTCTACCAAGGCTTCTACAGGCAGAGACCGTGCGATACCGTCGAAATGCCGGTTGCAGTGAAAACTCTACCGGAAATGTCGACCTCCCAAGCGGAAATGGACTTTCTCATGGAGGCCCTGATTATGTCGAAATTTAACCACCCGAATATCGTCCATTTCATCGGCGTTTGCTTCGATAAGCATCCTAGATTCATCGTCTTGGAGCTCCTAATTGGTGGGGATTTGAAAAACTTTTTAAGGGAGTCTAGACCTAAACCAGTAAGATGTCATATTTTAAAGAAATAGCAATAATAGTAATAATTTGATTTTAGGAAAGAGGTACTTCTTTGACGATGAAAGACTTGGTGCTTATAGCTGTAGATGTTGCCAAAGGTTGCAAATACTTGGAGGATAACAGATTCATACACAGAGACATAGCGGCCAGAAATTGCTTGCTTACCACCAAAGGTCCCGGAAGGGTGGTGAAGATAGCCGACTTCGGCATGTCCAGAGACGTCTACAGGTCGGATTATTATCGCAAAGGCGGCAAAGCGATGTTGCCGATAAAGTGGATGCCGCCTGAGGCCTTTTTGGACGGGATATTCACCAGCAAAACAGACGTTTGGTCTTTTGGAGTTCTTCTATGGGAGATTATGTCCATGGGCTACATGCCTTACACGGGCTGCGCCAATCGGGAAGTGATGCAACTGGTGACGAGCGGGGGTAGACTGGACCCCCCCACGAACTGCCCAGGACCCATATACGGCATCATGACGCAGTGCTGGCACCCAGCCCCCGAACAAAGACCAACGTTCTCCACCATATTGGAGAGGCTGGGGTACTGCGTGCAAGATACGCATGTCATGACGGCGCCGTTGCCGGTTTTCCACAGGCCTCCTTCGAACGAGAGGGATACGACGGTTATGAGACCTGCCAGCTCTGACGAAAACTGTTTACAGGTATTTAGATTACACTAGTTTACAAAATGAGATATGAATTTTCAATTGTTTTTTTTCAATTTTTGGATGTGTTTTGACGTTTTTGAGTATACGCTAAAGAAGTATCGGGTTTAATACTCGATTTCGATTGATTATTCTTTATATCATTGATTAAGAAACTCAACGCTTAAATGCTTATATAGTTACGTTAGTGTGTGTATTTTATCTAAGGGATCATGGTGAATTATTGTGTTTTTAATTGTAAATAAAATTCAAGAACTAAATCGTTGCATTTTCATGTTTTGCCAAAGGATCCAATTGGGTAAGTACATTTGTTGGTGCAGAATTAACTAACGATAACTTTACCAAATATAATTTATATTTAAATTTGGACGTTTTTAAGAAATTAGTAAAAAATAATTTTTGCACAAACATAACCTTAAAATCAACCATTTTTATATTTGAGTTCTCTAAAAAACTGCATTTTAAACCACAAAATATACCTACGAATTCAAGGCAACATAATATTATATATAATACATAATATAAAGGTATTTTACCGTTGAGTGGAGACTTTCTCAATGAACGCTTTTAATAATGCTAAATGCTGTTTAAATTTAGACGACTTATTTGTTTGACGATTTTTACTGAATTGAAATGTTTACACTTTTCACGTTAATCCCTACTAAAATGTGTATTTATTGTATCAAATAGGTACAATTTATATTTACAGAGACTGTATGCAATTTATTTCTTCATTCCGATTAACACTGTTTATTGAAAAACCGATAAAAACTCAACCCAGGGTTTCTTCTTGAAATACACCCAACAACAAAACAAATCGAGCCACGGTTTTTTTTCGATATTTTTTTTTTACATTTTACGGCTTTATTCTCAAAAACACTCGTGTGTAACACAAGCGTTTGACAGCTGATTATCAAAAGTTGTACTTTTGTTAAGATGATAACAGCCGAGTGGTGGCGCTACCAGCGATACTTCTTTAGCGTATAATTCAATAAAATGAAGAAAAAACCTAAATATTCTCGAAAATCTGAATTTTAATCTTCCACTGAAAAATTCATAACTTCGCCATTTATCCATGGATTTTTATCAACAGCAGCTTATTTTTTTCCTTTAAGTATTATCTATACGTAAAACAAATCAAACTGGACTTATCTTTTCGATTTCCATCTTTCCCAGAAAGATATGTAAATTTTCGACCTCGATTTTTGTAAAAAAAGGACTTTTTAAACTTAATAAAATCGCTAGCATCGAACTACTGGTCGTTACCAAAACTATACAAGAGAAAGTTGTGGAAGGCTTAATTACCCAGTCAGCATCCAATTCAGAAATATTTCAGTATGAAGTCTTTTAAACAACTTCGTGTAGAAGTTCTAACATGGCGTCTTAAAAAGCTCCTTTTTATGAGCTCAGAATTCTAAGCTGTTAATGAACTCATAAATAAGAAGTCAATTTTTTTACGTACAAATGAAGATCTTTTCTTGACCTCTTTTTGAACAATTTATTTTGAGCTTACAGAGTATTCTTTTTTCTTACTTCCAATTGAAATCATACTATTAACTCTTTTAGAAGTCAACATGGAGACGTGACATTTATGACATTTTAATGCGATTACTTTCTTCTCACCGCTGTAACTGCTTGTGTTTGATATAAGAAGCGGTGAAGTGGAATTTAGAGCGTGCTCCATACCAAACGGTCTTAGACCTAGGTAAACGGCTACCCGATACTGACGAGCTCCAAAAGAGCGAAACAGGCCGTCTAGCGGTGCCGGTGAAGAGCACGCTTCAATTTAAAGTTAAAATTTTAAACAAAAGTGAGACGAAGTAATCGCAATTCCTAAAATAAGCGAATACGAGCAAATTATTAAAATGATTTTAATAAAATCAATTTAACAAATTAATAAAATAAACTTGACATGTCAAAATAAGCAACGATCCAGTATGCAATTTCTTCATCAGTACCTCAGTAGTACTTCTATATCCAAAACGGAAAATTCTAAAGAAGTCTTTTTATAAGTTTATACAGTAGGACTCTTTAAAATGCTTAATTGCGAAGTCAAAGAAAAGGGTTCCTCAAGAGTTCTTTTTTGAGAAGTCTTGATTAGTTCAATAGGTGGCGCATTCGAAGTCTTAAGAACTTCTTAAAAACTTCTTTCTGATGTTGTATTTGGCGTCCAAATCATAAAATAGAGCTTATGCAGACTTAATGTAAGTGCTTGTTTGGTCAAATCTATCAATTAGAACTCGAAGTATACTCTAAAACGTCAAAACACCTCAGAAAATTTAAAAAAAAATTGTTAATTCATATCGCTTCCATGAAAAAAAAAATGTAAGTGTGATTGTTGTTGTTAATTAAAAAAAACATTGTGGACTACAATATACTAAAATTGTCTGTGTTTATTTGTGTCAGGTGGTCCCTTCCTCATCTGATTACTTAATACCGAACCACACCACCCCACCGGGTAACCAAATTGAGTCAACATCTTCGGTAGAAAAATTGCTACCGGACAATTTAGACAATTGGGAAACGTCGTTTATCATGCCTCACTCTAGATCAACCCAACCATTACTAATGGATACTGCGAAAGACGATGAAACGGCCACCTCTGTAAGTTTTAACCAACTACACAGCAAACGGAAAATTATAGAAGTGTATAGGATGACTCCGCGTTTGAATATCAAATCTTAAAGTTTTATCATAACTGTATTGAATCGTGCTTTGTTTTTATATTTTTCGGCTCTATACCTATGCACGACTATATTTAAAGTCAAACTCAATGGTGTCTTACAAGATACATTATTTTGATTTTCTATATTCAACAGAGGAGTAGAAACTCGACCCTGTCGAATGGTGCAGTCATTTATGTCTCTAGAAATTATTAAAAAAGGGTTCAGTCCAATGGTGCAGCAACTTCGGATTCCTATTCTCCTCAGAGACATAGAAACTCAAGCTTTTCGAATTTTACTGGCAATGATTTTCGTTAATGTCCCCGAGAATTATACAAAAACAGCGCAATGCAATATCGCAACGGTTTCGACTTCTCTTTACTCTACCAAGTTATAGAAACTGGAGTCTCTCTAATACTGTTCTAGTCAATATTTCTGAGAGTATAAAAAGAGGGTGTAATATTGCAAGAAGTTTTGATCTTTCGATGGATGCAAGTAGTTTGAATTTTCTCCTTTCTGCATATGATTTTGTTGAAAATAGTTCCTTTCTTTGGTTCCTTTGTCTGATTTTTATTTACCGTAACAACTCAGGTATGTAAAGCACAGATGATATGATGTTAAGTATATTTATGTATTATATAAAGTACCTATATTTGTATTAAAAATTTCAGAGGTTATGTTAAAAAAATGATCGATATGCTATTAAACTTTAATAATTTAGTAATTAGGTCTGTTGGTAGACCCTGCACTATCTCCACTGGTATATGTTAGTTTTGTAATATTTAAATCTGGTTGATGAAAAAGTACACACCAGTGCAGGTTATTGTAGCATCTACGAACAAATGAATTAATGGCCCATTGGCAATTATTCCTTTAGGAAAAATATTCAACACAGCTTAATTAATTAATAAAATGAAAAAAATCACAATCATGTCGTATATAGTTTTTTTTAAGCATAAAATAATTTTTATATTAATACTAGTTCAAAAGTGAAATTACGACTTCTATACTGTGGAGAGTATTGAAACGCTCGACTGACGAATACAACTCTATACCGTAGGGAGATTTAGAAAACGATATTCAAACGTGGCGTCATCCTATACACCTCTATAATTTTCCGTTTGCTGTGTAACCTTAAGGTCTAAGCATTGTATTTGATTTGATTTCATTAGGTGGATAAGCTTCTTACCATTGACAATACAACAAACCCTAGAGTGTCACCAATATCACCTTCAAATCATATAATGGGTAACCATAACAACAACGTCAAAAACGAGAATAATGCTTTGAAATCTGGAATTTCATTGGACGCCAGCGCATTGGTCAAGCAATCCATGACACCAACTCAATATGCCAATGTGACTGCAGGAAAAAATGGTAAGTAAAATAAATAATAAATCATAAAAATTTTATATTTTTTTTCAAAGTAGGAAATGGTGTCATTTTGAACGGACCAGTGCAAGAACGAACTCAAAATTTCTAACCCACCATAAGAATTAACTTAATTGCAAGGTTGTGATTAAATATGAAATATTTTGTTTTGGAATTTACCTAAAGGAATTTTAAAAACATTTTTTTATATATAATAATATTCATATACATCTGTGGTTAAGAACTACTAAAAGACAATTTGCGCAAAAATATTTTTGCTCGTTAAATTTGGTTGTGTTTTTAGGAATTTATAAGTATTTGTTATACAATATGATAATACAAACAAAGTTATGGGCTTCTCTATTTTTAACAGTTATTTTGTAATACCCATGTCCCAAAAGTACTGTAAATGGTTTAAGCTCAAAGGAAATGAAAGTTCCACCTGAAAGTTTTTTTCTAAATTCTAAAGAATAAAAATAATTTATAACAACCTTTATCCTACCAAAAAGTACGCCATTGATCGACTAGGAACTTTAGGCTAATCTGGTTACCTAATTTAATTTATTATGTTATGGTTGGTTACAAGCAGCGTTTCCAGATTCTGTCAAAAAAGTTGCCAGTTTTGTTTAAATTTAGCTTAATTACAAAAATGACAAAATCAATGCAAATTGTTAATTTGGCGTTTTTATTAATTGTTGATTATGTCATTTTTGTAATTAAGGTAAATTCAAACAAATCTGGCAACTTTTATGACAGAATCTAGTGCATTTCTTTCAAATTTTAGGTTATGTGCTCAAATTGTAAATATCTTAACTAAGGGAAGTGCTTTTGGATTTATTTACACAAATTGAATGTTTAAAGTTTAACCTGTGAACTTGTCCTAATTTAATCTGGGTAAACAGAATGAAAAAATTAATTTTGAGTTTATGTTTTTTAAATAGGTAGTAAATTTTCTAATCATTGCTTAAGCTAATAGCCGGATGAGTAAATAAATACAGAAGGGTATTAGAGCTTTAAGGGCATAACACTTTTGTATTTATTAAGTTTTATTTATTTTTTGCAAGAACAATTTTTCTAGGGACTTTTTCCATTTTTTTTTGAGGAATTTATATTTTTAAACCTGGCAATACTGAGTTCAACTTAAATGAGAATTACTCACAAACTATTTGACAGATCCTAATGATTTTTTTACCAGATGTTTACATCACAAAACTTTTTTTTTTCAAGTCAAGTTTAACTAAATAGTCAAATTATTATACATTAAAATAACATCTATCACATTTAGCTCGATATCAGTGCAACTGTAAAATTACAGGTCACTGTAGAATAAATTCAAGCACATAACCTATAATGTAAAACGTCCACAATATCTACCTAAAAAAATGTCGCAACCTATAAGTACTTAATGAAAAAAAAATCACAGATCTATAATATAAGCGCTTGTTACAATTTTTGTATGCTTTTGGGACAGAAGGTACTTAAAATAAAATCTACTGAAAGAATAAAAAAGTTTATAAACGTCCTGTAGAGTTGTGATGAAAATATTTGCTTGATAGCTCAACCTTACAAAGATTTCCCTTATTTATTAGGAAAATAAAATACCATTAGTTTTAGGTCTAACTATTTCTGTCTGTAGTTATCCCATATACAGGGTAGTATTATCTCATTTAACTGGGACGCCCTGTAGTTCTGTGTATCCTAAATGTACTGGGCTAAAATAATTGGTTGGCAGACCCAGTCATCAAGTCGATTGATTAACTAACCATAAATATACAGAGTGTGCAAATAATGCTGACGAATTAGAGCTTATAAAATAACAATTTATGTTGATTTTTAATGTTTTTTTGCACACTCTGTGAATATAGCATAATCTTCATTGTAAAAAAATGAATTAAAGCATCAATACAAAAGAGCAAGATTATGATTATATACAGGGTGGCTGCTTATTGTTGTTGATATTTGAATAAATTTATTACTTTAATTAAGTAAAGTGGTTGTGAAAAAAGTTTAACGAAATTATTTTGTTAGAGTTTATATTATATTGGAATGGCTCATTATTAATCCTATTTTATTAAAAAATAAAGTTACTATTTACAAATGTTAATTTTTCTATAATATTTTTTGTATTGGTGCCGAATATGTAAATAATTATTGACTGAATGTTCAGAAATGATCTTTTTGTGTAAGGCAAAACATTTTATACATGTTTAATATAATGTAAATTTTTTAAGAGGTATTAATATAGAAAAATATACCGCATTATCAATGAAAATGTGTCAAAAACGTAGAAAAAAAAGAGAATATACCCTTAAAAACCGGAAAATTCTCTTTAATGGTTAGTTAGATAGTAAACATAATATTAAAAGCTGTCATATAATGTTATTATAAAAAATATGCACCAGGGCTTAAAAAATAATTAACATTAGGTAGTTGTTTCATATGATGTGTAGATACATTTTTGATAGGAAGGTATTTAAATGAAGGTTTTTCGTAGTCAACAAAGTTCGGGAGATATTGGGTCAAATTTTTAAAATATCTAGATTCTAGATAATTTTACACTTTAAAAATTACATAAGTAATTAAATACAGGTAAGTAATAATTAAACTAGTCGACACAATGAATGGATCTGATGTTCTATATGCAGGGGCGGATCCAGAGATAGATTCGGGGGGTACTACGAATATTTCTTTTCTGCTTTTATTGAAAATTTTTATACGAAAATCGTCCATTTCAATTTTTACTTGTTAATCAAAGTTTTGGGCCATATTTTGTAGAAAAGTGTCGGAATTTTTTTTTCGGTAGGTAAATAACCTTTTTTGTTTTTATTATCAATTTTGTATTTTTCACAAACAAAAAATAACAACAAAATCACATCTGTCTTCTTCCTTATTGTAAAAATGCAAACTTTTATACTCGAACTTTGCGTATTACGAAGAACTGGAAAATTATAAAATAAAATGGAAAATGTAAAGTGGGTTTTCCGCTTAGAAAAAGTAAAATTGTGTAAAGATTAAAGTATGTACTATGTACAATCAAATAAACACTATCTACACATCCGCATTGAACTGAATTAACTAATGTTAAGGCTTTTTGATTTATTTTAGGTTATGTTTGCTATATATATTTATAATGGTTGTGCGATATACACTAATTTACTAGAGCCTTGTTATGTACAGTTACGGGAAAAATACAAATGTGCATTACTTTTTTCCGTGTCTGTACAATTTTTTATATTAAACATTGAATATAAAAATATTAGGAGGCTCAAATTTTACTCTTCCTATTCGTTATATTAACAAAATATCTCAGCGAGAGATTGCTCTAACATTGAAACAATAAGTATAGGTTGTGCATTAGTTTTTTTGAGGTATATAAAAAATAAAGTACCATGCCAAAGTATCCTCTAAATGTAGTGATAAATGAATTAATAAGACCAACAGTTCTTAGATTTGTCCATATATTATATTCTTTAAGGTTTTATCTGTGTATTGTAGGCTCTAAGATATTTTCTTAGAGTATTTAAGCTATAATATATGGATGTAGAAACCAAAAAAAAAGAAAAAGGTTCTATGGAAAACATGCCAATTTTGTCATTTAGTTCTACCTATACTTCGAATTTCAAAATTTTCAAAATTTTTTGTTGGAATTTGGTCTTATTAATTCAATTAAAACAAATAGATTTAAGTAATGTTTTTGTATTATTCTATAAAGTTAATTGTGTTTTTTTATCAATTTTGCAAAATTATTCGCCTCCCTTCAAATATTTTTTGAACACGTTTTCTGAATTATTAGCATTTTAGAGTATAAGTACCTATGTAGTGGTTTTTACTCAAGGAAAAATAAAAATAATGCTTTAAGTAAATTTAAGATGTGTATATATTATGTGTAAACCCAAAAATGAAACATTTGAATCCAGTAAGTGTTTGGCAATTGTTTTGTGCAACGAATCCAAATAATAAAAAAGTTACCCCAATTTTTGATTTTCAAAATTTATTGGATTAAAATGTCGAAAATACTGCTTAAAAATATTTTTTGTAGATTACAGGATAGAAGTTATATTTTTAGTTAGGTTACTTAATATAAGACTGGTTTTATTTAATTTTTTCCCATAAGTGTTTTAAAATAGAGTACGTATTTATGTGTTTTATATAAAAAAACCGTACACACTCTATTCTGTAACATATAATATAAAATATATAGGTGTTACAATATTTGATGAATTTTATTTCACCACAGTACGCCCCTGTCCTATTTTATCACATCAATATCATCTCTATTCTGTAACATATAATATAAAATATATAGGTTAGGGTGGTCCAAAAAAGCGAAATTGATTTTACAGATTGTCTCACCCCCCAATTTTTTTACCTCCAACATCAATAAAAAATTCCCAAAATTTTAAGCCTCTAGGTGTATTAGAAGGGAGTGCTCATTAGCTAAGAGATTTCAGTTTTTTTTAAGTTTATTTAAAAAAACCATTACGCCATCTTTTCACTGGTTAGATAAAATGTTATGCCCTATACATTAATGTTACAATTACCAAAGAATATTATTTACCTAAACATATATTTCTTACACACCCTTACCTTTAGTACAGCCCTACATTCCGGACAAAAAACTAGTTCAATCAGCTAATCCCGCACCTTTCCCTAAGAAACTAAAAACTACACTTTACAGTTTAAATGTCATAAGTGCTCCGGAAATTCCAATTTTTATTCGATTTAAAATATGATTGAATTTTACAAAAACTCCACAATCCCCTTGTTTGAAACAAAAGTCTCAAACGTTGGCTTTGGTCGTTTCTGGCACCAGGGCCAGGGCCAGGGCCAGGGTTAGGGCCAGGGTTAGGGCCAGGGCCAGGGCCAGGGCCAGGGTTAGGGCCAGGGCCAGGGTTAGGGCCAGGGCCAGGGTTAGGGCCAGGGCCAGGGTTAGGGCCAGGGCCAGGGTTAGGGCCAGGGCCAGGGCTAGGGCCAGGGCCGGGGTTAGGGCCAGGGTTAGGGCCAGGGCCGGGGCCAGGGCTAAGTTGATATCAACGCATATATGGGTTCAAAATATTTCTCTTTCAAGGACAGGGTGTGTTACGCCAAGAGAAAAATACCAACTTAAACGATTTGTTTTGTTTGGTGCTCTTGTTAACGTTAAAATCTGGATCAAGGCACCGTGTGCCACTAAAGCTCCTATGTCCGACCTAACTTTTTGGAAAGATTTAGAACGCTATGAGGAGATAAGCGAGGTTGCTAGATATACTCTGAAACATCATCTTTGGCACTTAACAATAATAATATTAATAATCATAATATTAATATTAATATGGACTTTGTCTACGCAATAAATTATTTCTTACTTATATTTTTTCAAGGTCGACTGTGAATTGTAATACTTTGAGTTGTAAATGATATAGCGAAAAGAGGGGTAAAACTATTTGAGGAGCATAATCAATTATAAAAAATGAGGACGAAAAGCAAGACTTGTTACAAATCGTAGAAGCGAATCGGAAATCTGTTCGGACAGAAACTACAAAAAAAGCTGTAAGAGTTCTAGACCATGATTTTCATGTGGATATATTGTCTTCAGATTCATTATATTATAGCTGTGAGCACTCCCTTCTAATTAAGCTAGAGGGTTCAAATTTTGTAAAATATCTTTTTTTACTTTATATAAAAAAATTAGAGGGTGAGAATAAGTTTATTTACAACTTCACTTTTTTAATTCGTTTCTGGACCACCCTAATATAGGTGTTACAATATTTGATGAATTTTATTTCACCACAGTACGCCCCTGTCCTATTTTATCAACTAGCGTCTAGAGGCACCGAATTATCTTGGCTCCCTGGCTCCTAGACATGCGCGTTTTATAGAAATGTACTCAAACTCAACAACACAACCCAACCGACCCCGCCCCATTGGGCCCCCCCCGCCCCATTGAGCAAAAAACCCAACTAAAATGGGCAAATTTATGTTACGATAAAAATAAAACACTTTTTAATTACAAAAATTTGGCCATTTTAGTTGGGTTTTTTGCTCAATGGGGCGGGGGGGGCCAAATGGGGCGGGGTCGGTTGGGTTGTGTTGTTGAGTTTGAGTACATTTCTATAAAACGCGCATGTCTAGGAGCCAGGGAGCCAAGATAATTCGGTGCCTCTAGACGCTAGTATTTTATCACATCAATATCATTGAGTAAGGAACTTCCTTACTCAATGTCAATATTTTATTGCGACGGTCAGCATTTCTTTTATAAACACAAATTTTTACCTATTTATAAATTTTATTTAATAACCAATAAAATCAGGTTACCTTAATGTTACATTATTTTATATTAATTTAATATCAAGTCGGCTTTTCCTTGACAACACAACGACCATGCGGAAAATGACGTCAATGATCATTATTAAAATACAAAATGATTCACATACACTGCCGTATTCTTTGAATTTTTGCCCATCATATAAATTTAAATATAAAACAAACATAAACAAATGTCGGAAAAAACCGAATAAAAATGTTAACACAGTGTTGCCAAGCCAATCTGGTAAAAGTTATTTTTCTGTAGTGGCAAATATTTCACTAAAAACAACTGTTTTTTCTTTACTATACGTTTTTATTATAATACATAAAGTATTAATCGTATAATCCTGGATATTTTACTATAGTTGGCAAGTTATAAACAAATTATTTCTCTTATTAAGGTATATTTTATTAGCATCGGCAACACTGCATGTATTTGTTATTTTTCATCAAAATAAAAATCGGTGTGTAACTAACGCACAAAAAATCCAGTGTCCCTTGATTTACACCGGTAATTTTGAATGTGTCAAACCCCAAAATCAAGTTATTTATAGGTAAGTAATATATTTAGGTTAACAGCTGTTCGGGAAAATTCTAACCTCAAAACGCACCGAAGATGCCAAATTTTATCGTTATAATTTAGCGTAATTAGCGCGTTGAAGATTAAAATATGTATCTGCATGTAAAAATATTACGAAATATGTTTTTAGTTACCTGTTTAAATTGATTTCTGACGTTTATTTCGTCACTTTTCACTTTACACCAGGGCCGAACCCGAACTTTATCGAACGGTCCGATCTTGTCGTGGCCTTGACGTTCGCTTTCATTTGTGTTCTCAGCCAACTGCTAAAATTACATTTCGACTCGCATAGCATAGGTTAAATAAATTTTACAGTATTTTGTTAAAACCAAAGAATTTGCGTATTTTATACGTTTTGTTAAGTATTTTGTGATGTGTAGTTACAAATTAGGGTGGTAGTTTTGTGTATCAACGAATATTATTCAATTTAGGAGGTTAGGTAAGTTTGAAATTGCCTAATTCGTGTCGGTAGTCCAATAAAGGTGAAATAAACGTTTTTAATTAGGGTTTTAGGTCCCTATTGATTTAAATGCCCAACCTTTGTGTTGTTGTTTTATAGCAATGCAAGTTTGGACATGCAAGTTCAAAAACTGTCTCTGACATACTTTTATGTTGTATTTATTATGTACCTACCGAGAATACCCACTTTTATGTTAAAATTTTTAAAGCAGTTTATTTTTATGTCTAAAATTTCGAGTTAAAAAATTAAAATTGTTGCCTAAATTAATATTAAGCTAATTAAAATTATGGTTGACCTTAAACATAAAATTATTACCTTGTTTTTATTTTGGCTTGGTTAAATTATTTGTGGCTAATAAATAATAAATCTTGTGTCACTTGTAGGTATAGTCTACAATGTAGGCAATTAAATGTAAGGTACCTACTATTTCATTTGTTAACTTAGGTCAAGTCTAATGTCACTATCTATTTTGATTATTTTTAACTTTTATATAGTTTTAGCCACATAGGTTTTAGCGAATTTTAGATTTAGATTTAGAATTTTAGATAACCAACTGTGGTTTTAGCGAATTTTAGATAACCAAATTTCTATTTAGCTACTAAAATTATGACGAATTAAACAGGTAAAATGATGACGTACCTATATGGGATTCTTATAAGATATCTTGATTCATAAAATAGGTAATTATAGGGAAATTAGAATCTATAAATAAACATGGCTTATCCTATAGTAATATTTATTACTACTTTATTATATAGGCACAGACAACTTTAATATATTTAGGGTTGCTATGATTTGTCCATATTTGTTTTAACATAATAATAGTACTTAATGATAATAATAATAATATTTATTGCGTGTTTTAAATTAATACAAATTTTTACACTTGTAAGTAGGTATACATTATAATATAATAGGCATAGGTATAAAAACCCAGATATACCTAAAGGTTTACAGTTGATTTTAACAATTATTTAATATATTCAATAGGACAATTTTATAACCAATAGACTAGGTAAATTTGATTGTTTTAATAAACAAGACATAAAATCTTGATTTTGTATGATTTAAATTATGGCTGGGATTCCCATAAATTTTATGATTCATATATTTCTACAGAAAAAACACGCAGATGTTTGGGCTATTTCTGTTATCAAAGTTTACTTTAGCTGATTAAAAAATTGCGGATCTTTGTGAGATTTTTACAAATGATTTGAGTAAATATTTTTAGTTCATGATGTAATTAAAGTAAGTAAATTTATCAAAGCAGTAAACATAATTGAATATTTAGGTAATAGCTTAATGGGTACCTATACATTAACAAAATTAACCAAGAAATTTTACACATATAAAAACGTTTTAAATGGTAACAATTAAAATAAATCAGCTGTGGTTGACATCATGACAGTTTGTCGAAAAATCAAAACTTATAATAACAAATTTTAACATTATTTAAATTTTGACATAAAAACATTTTTCTTACATTCAAATGTTTTTAAAACATTAATACCAGAATTTTATTAAGTAGAAAATATAATTAGAAAAACTATTTATTTTTCATGGAACTGCTCCAAATTTTACTTTTTATTACGTAAATAAACCACACATCTAATTGTAAAGATTCTAACAGTAGGTACATATATCTGCAGATATGTAAAAATAGGCTTAAATGATCCTCTCGAATGGTCTATATAACTTTTTTTCTATTAATAATAATAAATATATTATATTCAGGAATCATCCCCACGTTTCTGGCTACTCTGTATAGTTTTATAATAACCACGAAAAGCTTTTTATTTAAGTTAATTAATCGTTTTCAGAACTCATGTATAATTAGGTAAATATTTGTCTTTGTTAAAAAAATGTACTTTAAACTTTCAAGAAAGTTTATTATTAATTAATTTGCAATTATTTTAATGGCGATAATTGGATTAATTTACTTACTATTAGTATTTAACTAAGTACACTATATTTGGCAAAGTAGTGTTTAATTTTTTCTTCATTAACACAGTGTTGAAAATCGCAGATTTTGTTGTGCGTGAGATAAATTTACTTGAACCAGGTTGGTATTTTAAGGATAGTACGAACAAAACAAGGTCGATTAATGTATTGGAAGAGTAAGTTAACTCATTATTTACTAAATAAATTATTACACAATACAACAGTTATTTTTAAAAGGATCCTATTTTTTATTTAACATTTTAGAAAATAGTCAAAATTGAATTTATAAAAAAGATAACAAAAAATGTAATTTTATATTTTAAAAATTTTATTTCCTAACACTGTTAAATTTGCCCGAGCGTTTTTTATATTTATATTAAACTTAACTTATTGATAAGGCTTTAGCTCAAACGGGCTTGGTCAATTCCTTAGCACAATTTCGCGCGCAAGGCAAATTTAATGCATATCCATTATTGATTGGTGCTAGATACAGGGTCAGAATGTTTTTATGCAACCGTGACAAAAAGTATAAAAATTCATAATCCGAAAGAAATTTGCTATATAGGTATTAGTTATTTTCATATGAATATTTCAATAAAATGTATATAATAAATTGTCAAAAATCATAATTTATTCTTGTAACACTGATAATGACTTGCTTCCCTGATGGCAAATTTGATTTTAAGAATCTTCTAAGAATATATTACACGGAATAATGGAATATTCTTAGAACCTTCCCTTATTGCTAAGAATGTTCTTAGGGACTTTTAAAACATTCAATAGATACCCTTTTAATGATGCAATTAGATTCTTAAAAGCTTCTTAAATCCTTTCTAAAAAGCATCCTAAGAACATTTTAAGAATACGTTTTTGGAATGTTCTTAGAAGGTTTCTTATGGGGCTTCTAGGAAGCTTTTGAGAATATTTCCAAATATGTCAGATACCCACGTTCTAATATGTTGTATTCTACATTCGTAAAATTCTTCAGGAGACGACAAATATGCCTTACTGTCATAATTTGAGAGTGAAATGTATTTGTCGTCCACTTAAAAAAATTTGCGACCTATTAATATATATTTATTTAAAAATATTAAATAAACAATTTGACCTCTAAACCATAAGTTGTATGACATTATTTCATAAAAAGTAAAATTGGAAAATTTTGTGGGATTAGATTGAAGTTGAAAATAGTTAGGATTCTTATACATAAAAATGTTAATTCAGAAATAAAAAATCGGTATACAAATTCATAAATATTTATTTTTAACATAAAATAAAATACCTATATTAAAAGTATTTTTGTTATCGAATATTGTTTTAATTTGACAAATAACTATAAAAAAATATTTTAGATTGTGTTTTTTACTAATTAGGTACTTAAGTATAGGTATAGGCCTTTATACGTCAGTTACCTATATATTTTACTAATATATAGGTAACTGAACTAAATATGCTTAGCAGGAATATTCCTAAATTAACTTTCTATAGCAATTACTTTCTTAACATTCTAAGCATATGTTTAGAGTAGACTAATTTTTACCACTAAAACGTTGCACCTTCTAAGAACCTGCCTATAGGCCAGTATGAATATTCTTAGGATCATGCTATATGTCTTTTAAGCATGTTCTTTAGAAAAAATATAGCATGATCCTAAGAATATTCTCACTGGAAGGTTTAAAAAACATTTTTAGAATAAAGTGTGCTATCAGGGTTAAACCGAAAAAATATATAATAATTTGGTTGTATTTCACCACAAAATACATTAACATAAAAACAAATCAAATTCCAATAATTTTTAATGAATTCAACCACTATAAAATATGTATTTATTACTAAATTAAAAAAATGATGCAGGGTTGGCACAAAAAAGTCTTTAATAAATTCATTTTTTTTTTTAAATTTACTTTTGATTACTATTATACATATTAGACTGAGCCAAAAAAATTGACTATTTTTTTTTGTAAAGTATATCGAAAATATTGTTTGAAGTGACAAAAAAAAATTATGGTGAAAGTTTGAGTCCATAATATTAATATTAAGAGGTCTATCATCGCAATTTTAGATTTTTTTTTTCCTGAGTTAGTTTTTGTCTCAGAACTCCCAAACCATTGAGTTTAAAAAATTTGAAGTAGGAATATTTTTTGAAGAAAATTGAATGCTCTACAAAAAAGGTTTGATTGGAATTTCCCATCAGATGAACCTTTTTCTTACAATCATGCCTTAAAAATTTGTATAGTTTTACAATTAGATCTTTTAACTTTGGAATTTTGTAATTCATGTAAAAATTAGTTCCCGAAAAAAAAACGATAAATATTCTTATGGGAAATCAAATGCTCTACAAAAAAAGTCTTTTATCATTTTTGGCTAAATTCACTCCATCAAAAGTTATTCAAGGTTAAATTTGAAGTGAAAACCAAATTTTAACCTTGAATAACTTTTGATTGAGTGAATTTAGCCAAAAATGTTGAGAGGCTTTTTTTCCTAAGAATATTTATCGGTTTTTTATGGGTACTGATTTTTACATGAATTAAAAAATTCCAATTTAAAAGATCAAAATGTAAAACTATACCAATTTTTAAGGCATGATTTTAAGGAAACGGTTCATCTGACGGAAAATTTCACTTTAACCTTTTTATAGAGCATTTAATTTTCTTAAAAAATATTTTCAAGTCAATTTTGTTAAACTCAATGGTTTGGGAGTTCTGAGACAAAAACTTTCTGAGGAAAAAAAAATAAAATTGCGATGATGATAGACCTCTTAATATTAATATTATGGACTCAAACTTTCACAATAATTTTTTTTTGTCACCCCAAACCATATTTTCGATATACTTTTCAAAAAAAAAATAGTTGATTTTTTTGGCCCAATCTAATACATACAATAATGAATTATATTTAAAAAAAGCGTATTTCAAAATCCATTAAACTTAGTCTAAATATTTAGGTAGGTCTATCTAAATTTGGCTTAAAAATTTAACAAGAATTTTGTCGCTTTGTTAACATCTGCAAAACAAGTTTATATTTAGATAAAAGTGCCTTATTTTCTGAAGTATCATGAGTAATTTCCGAAAATATTTGAGACATATACCGAAATATAAAAATAGGTTTAAGGCATATTTATATACTAAAATTCACTTAAATTTAATAGTATATTATGTATCAAGTTTGATAAACGCAATTTTATACACGAATTTAATTTATAATAATAAATTAATGAGTGTATAGTGTATAGTTTATAAACGAGGTGCATACTCGGGTGCATACTATACTTTTTCTACGACAAATACTTATTATTATCTTAAAATGATTTAAATCAAAAATTTGTTTAGAGCGCAATCTATGAAACAATAGGGGAATCTGTGTGTCACCGTCAAATGTCAAATTTTTATACACGAAAAAAAAAATTAAATTAACCTTTACAACAACCATATTGAAAAAAAAATGTTTAATTATTTAATACAATTGTTTTGAAATTAACTAAAACTTAAAGCATTTATATCAGCGTATAATTTATTTAAAGTACCCAATTTTAGAGCACGGCAAATCTGTATTATTTTTAATAAAGAATTGCATTAGTCAATACAATATTTTATTAAAATATATAACAATAACAATAATTTAAAACAGAAATTGTAGTAATTTAACTACAATATATAATTATATCTTCAATAAATTGTTGTTTATTTTTATTACAAAATTGTTAAATTATTTCTAACAAATTGTTCTTGGTCGTATTTTTTAAACAATTTCTACCAGAAAATTTTACAATTGTAGTACTTTCCACAACATTTTTTTTATAAACACAGATTACCTATAAAGGTTATAAATCGAAATGTATTTCTTGAAAATTTACAGTTTTTCACAGTGAAAGTAAAGAAAATGTTTTATGAGCACTTTACAGTGGAGTCCGTGCCCGAATTTAAGTTAGGTATAGTTTACTGCCGGCGAAATTAAAAGGTCAGTACAATGTTCATATAAACTTTTCAAATATTGGCGTTGAGAAACTATTTAATACTTTTGTATTTTTGTATTGAAATAATAAAATAATTTTCCCATTTAGTATTATTTTACAAGAAATGCACTTTATTTTAACGATTGTATGACATTTGACAACTGTCAATTTTTTATATTTTTTTGAAATTCAATATTGTTTGGGCTATCAAATTCTGTGTGTGGGCAACTTTGAACAATTGATTTTTGTATTTTCCTATTTTAATTAAAACTTTATATTTTATTGCATTTTTAGAATTTTATGATTTTTTAATCTTTAGGGCAAAGTTTGTGAATTTTATTAATTAAATATTTATTTTTTCCAGATTAAAAAACAAAAATGTACCGTCCACCGGCTGTGCCGTACTCGCAATACTTCAACGCGTACCCCCAAATCCACTACCAACAGCCCCCCTGCGCCTCCAACGGCTACGGTTGGCATGGCAACGGCTACGGATGGCAACTAGATCCCAAAGCATGGAACACGGCCCCGCCCAACACGGAACAAACCGATGCAGTCATCGAAGAGCCCATCATCCAGTCAGAAAAAATAGAAAAACAAAATGCCTATGTAAGTGAAAATATTTTTTGTGAATTTTCCGTACCAATTTTTTACTATTAAAAAACTGAATATTTTTTTCTAAAATAAATTGTATATAAATTCCAAATACAAGCAAAAAAACAATTTTATTATATAATAAAATTGTTTTTTTATATAGCACATCATTTTTTATGTTTCTATATTTCCTACTCTTAATTCATTTCAAAAACAAACCAATTTAACAATACATCTGCATTACACCAGAAAACTTAAAATCGATGCCAGACTAAAGTCCGACCAGGCGCCAAATTTTTTTTAACACAATTTATGATATGAGACCTTGGCAATGAAATATGAACAATTCTCCGTAATAAAATTAACTGAATTTGGTGAAAAAACAATAAAAAAATATTTTCTCCACCCACACCTAAAACTATAATTTCAAAAATCACAATAATGCTTTAAATAACAAAATCTTTTTCTTTTTTTTTGCTCTCATAAAGAATCTATCGGCCACTAGAGGGGTGAGTCTATTTTCTATGTTTGTGAATGTTTTTGCTTGCCATATTTTCTATACAGGGTGTTATGTAATTATTGCAATAGGTATATTAAAATACTGAATACCTTTTGACATAATACCCTTCTGTATTTATTTACTCATACAGCTATTAGCTTAAGCAATGATTAGAAAATTAGGTACCTATTTTAAAAACTCCATAACCACAAAATTAATTTTTTCATCGATTTTTTTCTTTCAGTTTAATCATATGAAATTAGGACAAGTTCACAAGTTAAACTTTAAACGTTCAATTTGTGTAAATAAATCCAAAAGCACTTAGTGAAGATATTTACAATTTGAGCACATAACCTAAAATTTGAAATAAATGCACTAAATTCTGTCATAAAAGTGCCACATTTTGTTTGAATTTACTTTCATTAAAAACGCCAAATTAACAATTTGCATTGTTGATTTTGTCATTTTTGTAATTAAGCTAAATTTAAACAAAATCTAGCAACTCTTTTTGACAGAATCTGGAAACGCTGGTTGTTACCAACCATAACATAATAAATTAAATAAGGCAACCAGATTAGCCTAAACTGCCTAGTCGATAAGTGGCGTACTTTTTGGTAGGATAAAGGTTATTATAAATTATTTTTATTCTTTAGAATTTAGAAATAAGTTTCAGGTGTTTCTTAAGGAACTATCCATTTTAATATATTACATTAATTACATAACACCCTGTGTAACAAAAAATCATAAAATTTGGGTTAGGTATCTGTCAACATCAGTAGAATTGACGTTACCTATATCTGTCACTAATTTACTATTTAGTTATTTATAGTATGCACTACCCTATCTGATTATCATGACGTCATGTTGTGTTGTCAAATAGTGTTATTTTAACCGTTTTTTATTGTTAAAAAATTAGAATTAAATGTAGGTATTAGGCAAAAGTGGTTCCAAATTACTTACTGATTAATATCCTAGTGTTTTCCATAACAGGCTGTAAACGCATACACTTTTGGAATTATATTTATATTTAGACAAAAGTAGTACAATTCATTTTTTTGGACTCGTGTTTTTTTATTAAGTTAGTACTTAGCTTATGCCATTTTAATTTAGTATTTAAAAAATGTTACTTCTGCTGAAGACCTTAATAAATACTCTGACACTGTAAAATTGACAGTAATATTTATTTTTGATAATTTACTTGTTATTATATAATATCGATATAAAAAGATAACTATGCCAAAAATAATATCAGATTCTAAAGTAAAAGAACTTTTAAAAGCAAAACTTCAGTTTAAATCACAAATTATCTTCAGCTAAGCAGATCAAAATTTTTTGAAATTTTAAAAAATAAGGAGGAAATAAAAAAAGAAAAAAGAAAAATTTTCAATCTTTTTGTGAAAAATCTAGTAGTTAATTTTCCTGTCTTTGAAAATAGCAACCATTTGGTTTGAAAAAGATAAGCAATAATCACGAAACTTTTTCTTCTTTCAATTTGCAAGTTTCTGATCATTAATAGTCCTGTACAATATATACATTGTAATTATTATTAAGCCACTACGAGTATTAACGTCCAGTGGCTTTAACAAAATTCTTATTCACCATCGGAGTCCAATGATTGGACAACATTTACGTGTGTTCACATAAAATTTTAATTTCTTTTATATAAATTCTTTTCAAAACCGCTAGGATAACTTTGTGTCTCCTGGGCCGTAGTCACCTATATTTAACTACTTTTTTATATGATTTTACTCATCTACGCACCACCAAAGCCAAACTAATTGCATTTTTAACTACGAATTCTGACAACTCATCTTGACTCAACTTGACAACCGTTCAATATAACCTACAATAATATAAACATAACCACAATTACAAAGTTAGGTTATATTGTTGGTACCTTTAAACATTTTGACATTTAATCAAAGATTATAATGTGTTGAAAAAATTGTCAGTGAATATAAAATCCCGTTCAATGTGCAGTACAACATGCTGCCCGCCTGCTTACTGCCGGTATCCCAGTGCACCAGCGGCATGTTGCTACCAATATTGTTCCCCCTGTTCCCCCTGCTGCTCGCCTGTAAGGTGCTGCTCGCCCGTAATGTGCTGCCTTCCCTCCCCGCCGTGCTGCCCGCC
The DNA here is from genome assembly GCA_921294245.1 of Brassicogethes aeneus. Classification (NCBI taxonomy): domain Eukaryota; kingdom Metazoa; phylum Arthropoda; class Insecta; order Coleoptera; family Nitidulidae; genus Brassicogethes; species Brassicogethes aeneus. Next base: position 3,469,577 of record OV121132.1, on the reverse strand, counting down.
CCCCTGCTGTCCTGACGACGGCCAAAGGAGACGTCCAGAGAAAATATCCGACATGCCCATGGGGGGAGGGGGAGGAGGAGACGATGGTAAAGATGGTAAAGATGGAAAAGACGGTAAGGGTGGCAAAGGCGACAAAGATGATGGAAAAGGTGGTAGAGGCAAAGGTAAAAAGGGCAAAGGAGGGAAAGGTAAAAAAGGCAAAAAAGGCAAAGGTGGCAAAAAAGGCAAAAAAGGTAAAAGACCCAAAGAACCAGAGACCCGATCGGCACCATTGCCAGAAGGAATCTATCCAGGTGGACCAGGTAGATTCAACCCGAATTGTCAGCCTTTAGCCTTGGGAAAATGTACTTGTATGGTGCCGAAACCAGCCTCGAACAGAACATGCTGCTGTAAAAATCCTAAGCCTGCCCCTCCTAAATTATGTTACCCTTGCACTTGTGGAAAGCCTACCACGCAATGCGGAAGCTGCGGAGCCCCGAAGAGATTAAATATGGGCGATAATGGATCGATTTGTGGAAATTCATTTGGACAAGAATCGATATGCGGAAAATATAATCTAATCCCAAACCAAACTGGGGACTCTACCTGCTGGAGCTAACCAAAATGCAATGTCTTTCGAACAATAAATAATTTACTCATTTAGTCAATGTAACATAACTTGTCAAAATGACACATTAAATCGTAAATGTTATTCTGGGTATATCAGTCATGAAATGCAAAAATCGTTTTCGGGATTTTTTCATTTAATTATGTAAAATTTTAGCGTGCAAAAGCAGGTTTTGTTTGTAAAATGTGGGACCAGTTCCTAAACAAAACCGTCCATCAGTGTTATACTTTGACCAACGATTTTAGAGGCTTCAAAAAAACCGATTTGTTTCCAGTTGAATCGAAGAACAACTCCAGAAAGCCGATAATCAAGCAGCAAAATGATAAAGGTACTTCATCAAGACATCCGCCGAATTTAACAGTCGGTGTCTATAAAGATAGTCCAGGGTATTTCAAGTATTTCAAGAAGAAGAAGTTGCAAGCAATAGCGGAAGAAAAGGTTACTTTGGAAGTAAAATGCACCAAAGCTATTCTTCATAAACCCATAGATGATTTAAGATTAAGAATTGGATTAGTCCACGATACTGTGAAAACTATCGCTAAAAATTTAAATGTTTGTAAGCAAATTAAAGATGGGTACAAGAAAGCAATCAAGTCTAAAAGAGATATTATTTTGAAAAAAGAAACGATTAAGAAAAACGTTATTAAAGAAAAGAAAGATTCCATTGAACATAGTGTAAATAAGACAAAGGAAAACGATAAAATATTACATAAAGGACAAGGTGATTTAGGCAATAAAAAACTTACTGAAGTTCAAAAACAACCAGTGGAAAGTAAACCTAAACCTAAACCAAAACAACTGTCAGTATTCTCCAAGAACTTCGTATCCAAAATTCCTCAAAAAATTGCTTTGAAAAAGTTCAGAATGCATTTTACTAATAAAACCATATCGGAGATAATTCTTAGCGACAAACTTGCAAGTTACGAACCAAAATCAACCAGAACGGAAACCTTAAATGTTAAAGTAATTAAACCGTGGAAACCTATGGAGTTGAAATCAAATAAATCAGTTAAAAAAAGTATAATTCAAAGGACGTATGTTAAAGTGGAAAATGGTCCAATTATATGTGTTAAAATTCAGAAGGAACCATTCAAATTTAAATACGTAAGTCCAAAGTGAAGAAACCGTTAACAGATATTTGGGGTCTTTATGTAACTTTTTGAGACTTTTTGTTTTATCGAAATGCAGTTTTGCACTTTGTTTTTATTTTTATTTTTTTCTTTACTGTGAGAAATTTCATTTTTTTAAATAACTTTTTTATTTCAAAACCTATCGATTTGAAATTTGGACAAAATATAGATCTTACTATTGACAATTAATCCATGAAAAATTTTGTTTAGATTTTAACGTACAGGGGGCGCTGGTGATAATTAAGTTTAAAATTTAACAATTTTTAAAGGGTAAATAATCGAAGAAGCAACTTTGTTTTATAAATTTGAGTATAGCACGTTAAAGTATTGATATTTGACTATTATTTGATATATTAACTTTTTTTATGCAAATGATGTTTCTGTGGCCAGGATCAGTTTTGAATTAGCAGTAGCAGTATTCATAAATGTTTAGTTTAGTACATTTTGTCATTTTTATACAAATATTGTTGTATTATTATTATGTAGATATAAAAACAAATATGTTTTTAAACTTTCAAAACATATTTGTTTTTATATCTACATAATAATAATATGGAGTTTCATCAAGTAAAGGTCGAAACAATCAAATATATTGTTGTATCTTTTATTAATAATTAACTATAGCATAACACATAAATATACATTTAATATTTGTTTCACGTACGTAGTTCGTTAGAAATTTTTAGGGAATCGCGAAAGACATCGATTTAAAATTCGATGTGGCTCCCGTCCCGAGGCGGGACTTAACTTCGATCCCGACAGACGTCACACACTGTAAATCCGTTTTTATTCCCCGAGCTTTTATAATTGGTGTCAAGCTGGATGGCTTAGATGGTAGGGCGGTCGCTTGGCATGCGAGAGGTACCGGGTTCGATTCTACTAGAAGTTGTCAAACTTTTTTTATTTTTTTTATTTTATAAATTTGTTGTTTCTTTGTTAAAAAGTGTTTTATTTTTATCGTAACATAAATTTGCCCAATTTAGTTGGGTTTTTTGCTCAATGGGGCGGGGGGGCCAATGGGGCGGGGTCGGTTGGGTTGTGTTGTTGAGTTTGGGTTGGTTTGGTTTTATGACGTAACTAACGTGCCCTTAACATGTATACAGGTACAATTTATTATTATTATTATTTTATTATAACATAACAAATCTTAAAATTATGACGTCAATCGGGACTGAACTTAAGTCCCGCCTCGGGACGGGAGCCACAGCGTTTAAAATTTTATTAGCGTAAATTATTCGCTTTAGACTTTTTTCCTAAATTATTTTGAACAAAATAATACTTTCTGTTTTACCGGAAATGTCTTTAACTTTGTTATTTTAAACAGGACACTTTATTAATTCTACATAAAATTCTGAGTAAAATGGCTATACCAAATCCTATACCTAAAGTCAATATTTTTTGAGATATTATTTTTTCAATAAAATATTTTAATTAATTTTAAACAAAGACAGATTTGGTGGTAACCACGGTTTTTTGTTACAAAATAGTATTGAAAATATTAGTATGTTAAAACATACAGGGTTTTACATTTATTTATTTAAAAATTAAATTATTTAAACAATGTTTTAATATTCCAAAAATTTCAACCCCATGTCAGCAAACATAATAACAAAAAAATTAGAGGCCATTTTTGATTAACGTGCATTTAGCAAAATTTTAACGAAAAAAATTAATATCTTGAAACCATTGACTTTAGGTATAGTCTAAATCAAATTGTATTTGCTATTAAAATTTGAAATCCATATCTTTTGCGATCCTCCAGAAACACCCTGTATAGCATTATATTAAGTATAAAAAAATGCAAAATAACTAATTACAAAATATCGAAAAACAACTGAATAAAAAATATAGATATATCTAAATAGCCGATTGCAACATAAAAAATAGTCTTTATTCTAATTTATTTATTGGGTAAATATTACTTTCCTCAGTTTGGAATTAAAATTGAAGCTTGCTTATCGAGCAAAAAATAAATTGAAGCTTGGTTGTGGAGCAAAAAATAAAATTAAAGTAGCTTATAATTTCTAACTTGCTGACACTGTCTATATTTATTATTTAGTTTATTCATTTTAATAAGTTAATGGTTTGAGTTTATGGTACACTTATAAATTGAAACGCAATCAGTCATTTGCAACTTGAAACTGAACTGTCAAATTATCTTTCATGCTTCCAATGGTAGGTTACCATAGAGAAAAGTCTATGATGCCTACTATGATCAAAATTAGTAAACTTGACAAAATTTAAAATTTATAAATAAAACTAATTTTAGCTCCATCTATGGCGATTTTTAAAAATAAATATGTAAGAATTGTATGTTTTATAAAACTAGATAAAAGAATATATAATTTGTAAAATACGTTAATAGAAACATAATAATAAATAAAATAATAGTTAATTATCAGTACTTTAACGTAATATACTCAACATTATAAAACAACGTTGCTTCTTCGACTTTTTAACCCTTAAAAAATGGTAACATTTTAAATTAGATTGTTCCCAGTGCCCCCTGTATGTTTAAATGTAAAAAAAATATTACGTGGATTTATTGCCACTAATAAGGTGTACATTTTATCTTAAATTTAAATCGATACGTTTTTAAATAAAAGTGTTATTACAAAATATAGAAATTTATTTATTTTTAACACAGTGGATGAAATTTTTTTATTTAAAAAAATGTCCAATTTAGATGTAGAAACAAGGTTAAAAAAATATATTCGTTCTTTCTTCTATTGACGCTTTTATCAACAGTTCCCACCTGTTGACAAAGTCTAATTTTTCCGGCCATGTTGACCAATTTATTTTCCGCTCGATACTTTAATCCGCCATCTGACATTTATTGGCATTTCCCCGGCCATCCGCATCACAAATTAAATTCATATTTTCGAGAGATCTATTTTTTAGTCAGTTACACGCGAACAAACGTCAATGACGCATCCTCACTGATAATAAATTAATTTCTGTGTTTGTTTTCACCTCGATCTAGTTGATAACGTTCATTTTTATTATTAGTATTTTTGTTTTTCAAAATGCATTCGGTTCGTTTCGAGATTACCGAGGTGCCTTTTAAAAGGGAAGAAAAATCAAAAAACAAATCGGTTAAATTTTGGCATCACTCGGTTGCGCCAAGAGATGTAGACAATTTTTTTTTACCGCGTAGTGCTTTTACGGAAAATAATTGTAAAAAAATTGTGGGAGAAATTCCTTTTATCGATGTGCAATCTAGAAGGGTTACCCTTTTGGAAAATGTGGCTGTTAAGGGTTCGACAGAATCACTTTTGAAATCAAAAAACAGTTTTAAGAGAAGTAAAAAGATATACAAGGTAATGATTATTAAGCAAATAAAATAATCATCATTGTTTGTTTTTATACCATATATTTATACCCTGTATACAGGGTGTTATGTAATTAATGTAATATATTAAAATACTGAATACCTAAAAATTTGTCTTGCAAAAAAAAAATAAATAAATACAAAAGTTTTATGCACTTGAAGCTCTAATACCCTTCTGTATTTATTTACTCATCCAGCTATTAGCTTAAGCAATGATTAGAAAATTTAGTACCTATTTTAAAAACTCCATAACCACAAAATTAATTTTTTCATCGGTTTTTTACTCAGATGAAATTAGCAAGTTCACAGGTTAAACTTTAAACCTTCAATTTGTGTAAATAAAGCCAAAAGCACTTCCCTTAGTTAAGATATTTACAATTTGAGCACATAACCTAAAATTTGAAAGATTCTGTCATAAAAGTTGCCAGATTTTGTTTGAATTTACAAAAATGGCATAATAAACAATTAATAAAAACGCCAAATTAACAATTTGCATCGTTGATTTTGTCATTTTTGTAATAAATCTAAATTTAAACAAAATTTGGCAACTTTTTTGACAGAATCTGGAAACACTGGTTGTTACCAACCATAACATAATAAATCAAATTAGGCAACCAGATTAGCCCTAATTTCCTAGTCGATCAGTGACGTACTTTTTGGTAGGATAAAGGTTATTATAAATTATTTTTAGTCTTTAGAATTTAGAAAAAAAAGTTTCAGGTGCTTCTTTATGGACCCTAAGGAACTACCCATTTTAATATATTCCATTAATTACATAACACCCTGTACACGGTGGTCAAAACTAAAGTATAGGACGAACAAAAATGCCAACCAAAACTGATAGCATAATCTGATTATAGACTCTTCTGGTAACACAAAAATGTATTTATCAAAATCCCAGCTGAGCCTTTATTAAAGTTTTGCATATTTCTTAGTATTTTAAAATTGTTTATGTCATTTAGATAAAATACTCTAGTACCATTATCAAATGTTTTTAAAAATTTGGCAGATACATGACTGAAATATGGATAAATTACATTATAAATACAAAATAATGTAAGATACAGTTTGCAATATCTTATTTATTGTTTTAAGGTATCTAATACAAAACTAATAAATAACTAAAGATTCTTTGAAGCAAAATCGATTACTGCTTGCCTTAAATTTTCAGTAAAACTTTTTCTTGGGTTTTACATGGAATTGTTTTTAACATGGAAACAGTATTTTTAAATTCTTCAGTCTCTGTACAAACATGCTTCTTACATCTAGCGATATCCCCTAGAAAGGAAGAGCATATCAAAACTTTAGTTCGTTCGTCCGTCCTCTTCCCTTAATAATTTTGTATGCCCTTTATATCTTGCCATTTTGCAGATAAAGCACATACATTCTTGGCTGCCGCGAAATTCTCTAGCAATTTCTAAATTTTGAAAATTTGGCAATTGTGGATATGGAAAAATACCGTCTTTACCATATTAAAGTAGTAATTTTGAATCACTTAAGTGTTCGTTTGAAAAAGTCTGCAGCAATTTTTATATTTTTTCAGAAACCCTAAACTCCGAATTTTTCGATTACCAAAAACAATTTTGTCTCCACAGCCAGCACATACCTTCTTTCAATTTTCTTCATGGCTTAACTTGAATTTCGGTTTAATTTTCATTTTAAAATACTATTTTTAACTTTATAAAGTATACATTAAATAAACAACTAAAGCAAAATGTCACTTGCGTTATAACGTATAGCAATTTTTTTCATAACCACCTTAATTATTGTTTTACAAAATTTGCAAGTTGTAATTATTTCATAGACAAACTTCCAGTATTTTTTGTTATAAAAAATATTTAAGATATAAATCTTTTTGTTTTGTTTTGAGTGGTAAAAAATAATAGGTGACTCAATAAATTAATACTGGGGAGTAAAGTAATTTAAATGATACAAAGTATATTATTTTGCTTAATTTTATTAAAATTGTACAGGTAGTTTTAGTACAATAATTGCAAAATAATATATAGAAATAGAAAAACAAAAAAGTTTGCAAAACTTTAAAATAGGATCAGCTGGGATTTTGATAAATACATGTTAGTGTTACCAAAAGGGTCTATAATCAAAATATGCTATCAGTTTTGGTTGTCATTTTTGTTCGTCCTAAACTTAAGTTTTGACCACCGTGTGTATATCATTTATTATAAAAACGCGCGACGATTTGAATTTTAACCTATTGTTAAACTTTCTAATAAATTAACCATATTTTTATCGAACCCCCCACCAAAAACCTCAGATAATAAATGAAACTTCCTGTTTGCAATAAATAAAAATGCCAGTGTTAATTTATACTTAAAACTATTAAAGCAGATTTTCCTTTTAAAAAATGATAGACCTAAAGTCATATCCGGCCGAAATATACGAAAAACGTATCAGAAAAGAGAAAAAACCCTCTCTTCAGTCAAAAATAGAATACTGTGAAAGAGTTTATATATCAACCACGAGGTATCCTCTAGTCTCCGACAGGAATATTTTTCCTCAAAGTGTCAATAATTCCGTAAAGAAATCGTTTAAAAGTGAAAATAGCAAAAACAGCAACGATGTTATGTTAGTGAAAAAGTTTGTTTCTCCTATAGAGGCAAGGGTTATAAAAGGGTCCCTTAGTTCTTTGCATAACACTAAAAGTAACTTACACAATGATAAGGAGAGAGACTATGTTTATAAGGTAATAAACCCATTTTTTAGTTTAAGGGATTTTTTAAATAAAAAATGCTGATTTATTTATTATTTAGTACAAACAAGAAGTAAAATTGGTCACTTATTATTTTAATTTATGCAACCGATTAGTTTAATCGAAACAGGATACAAAAAACGAAACTTAAATAAATACATCTATTCTTAACAGTTTTGTTTTTAATTCACCTCGATATATTTATTTTTGTGGAAAATATGGATTTTTTAAAAAAACATTGCAATTTCCAATATTTTTCTGTATGAAGAACTAAGGTTGCTATGGTCCATCCATAGCCTATAGGGAGGATGACAGTGACAGTTTTGTTGAATTATCTCATACTTTGACATGTCATACACGGCTTTCAAAAGCTATTAAATTGTTTTTTGCAAATTAATGTTTAAATTTTGAGGTGTATTCTTACTTTGTGTTAACATAAGCTTTGCTTAAACAATGAAAATCATTACTGAAAGATATTTTTTTAGTATGGAGAAAAAGGCTCAGGATTTCGTTCGAGAAGTGAACCCCAGGACTTTCTGCAAATCCGAGACCAATGTCTGGACAGTGGAACTTTATACGAGGATCCTGAATTTCTCGCTGAAGACTCGTCCTTGTTTTTCAGCAAACGTCCTGACAGATATTACGAATGGAAAAGACCACACGTACGTATTTATTTATATATATATTTTATGTACTTAAAATTAAAAATAGTCATTTATGGGTCACATACATTTTTTAATGATGCTTCAAGTCGCCACTTTACGTGTTTGAAAGCATTTAATAATAAAATGGTATTAATCGATTAGAATTATCGTTTTAAATAATCAACTCTTTGTTGAATATCATCCATTAGAGTTATTAAAAGCTGCTTAACAAAAACCATATTTGCAATTAATGTCGGTCAGGGAAATGAAAAGGTTTTTATTAAATTAAATGGAACAAAAATACTTTACTTGACTTCTTTGAAATGCTGAATACTGAGTGTAATATATATTAAGGTAGTTGTCGTGCTGTAAGCATACCATCAGAAAATTTTAAATTTTTGTATACTTATTAAGGACATGACAATACAATTATCCTTAAAATTTGAAGTTGATTGACCGTCTATAACCCGAGATAAATTCAATTACAAATTGGATAATTACCATGGATTGTATACCCTTTCTGTAGTTCTGTACCAGTTTCTTAGTTATAAAATAAACTAACTGTCAGAAGCTTTCAAAAAACTAACAGTCTTTTAATGTATTTTTGCTGAGTTTAAAAAAAAATTAAAAATTTTTGACCGTCCAATTGTTTATAAATAACCGTTTAAAATTCAACAATTTGTAAAAAGTATACATCACTAGTGTCAGATAAAAACAACTTGGCAACGCTGTACGCGAGTATAGATATTATTTCCGCAGTAAATTCAAACAGACTGGTTCAGTCTCCAATATACCTATTGGTTGAGCATAACCGACGTTGCCGGATTAAAACTTATGAAAATATTTGAAAGTATTACGTAAAGGTAACGTCTCCAGGGTACAGTCTTGCGAAAAAATTATGAATCACTTAGCTACAAGCTCGTATACTTTTACGGTGCGTATAATCTAAAAATTTTTGACAATATTGTACCACGACAACTACCCTAAACATTTCTAAACGTTTTTAGGATTTTATTTTTACTTATAAAATCATCATAGTTTGTAATTAAAATAATCTATTCAAACCTTTTTATTTTTTGTATAAATGGGTGAATATATTGAGATGTCCCCCAAGTGAAAATGATTATTTTTTATTTTTGGTTGTTTCACTATAGTCTAGAATGAGGTTTTTGGGAAGCCACCAGGTCTAGTAATAACATAACATAAGTGGTTCTGCACTAATGCAAGAATTTTAAGAAATCACACATTTCGAATATTAGAGCTTCACGGAGGTTAGGATTTCGTATGTTTTTTTTTAAACACCCCTTTGTATATTTGAAATAAGTTATTGGATCTTTTGACACCTTAATATTTTTAAAAAATACAATTGACGTCCCCGAAATGTGAACGATTTTTGGTTGTCATGGATTTTTTTCATAAAATTCATTCGTTCATTCCTGGCTTCGGTCAGTGGTGTAACAAATAGAGGGGAGAATACTAAGAACAATATTCTAAATCCTAAATCCTTATTTTTTAAATAATATTTAAAAAAACAATGATATAAACAATATTACAAATAAATTAACGCTAATTTGGTTTTGTACAAGAATATTAACAAGTAGGTAAATAAAAAATATAAATAACATAACTAAATTAACATATTGCTCAAGAAAATTGGTCTTTAAGTAAAATAGCTGCAGATTTAAATGTCTTAAGCTCTTCCCAAGAATGTTTAATAGCATTCCGTAGTTCATTTCGGTTTGCTGGCTTAAAAAACTGTGCTGCTGCTGATAAGTTATTTTAATACTTAATTGCAGAGCCATTAGCTGCCACAACACTTTGCAACGTTTTTGGCATGGACATTATTAGGTTACGCATGTCCTATGACTCAGTAACGTCTTTCCAAGAATTTTCAACAGATTCCGTAGTTCATTTCGGTTTACTGGCCTAAAGTCCCGTTGATATAATTTTTTAACTAAAAAACCCCACACGTTTTCAATGGGGTTTAAGGACTTCTAGCTGGGCATGGCAAAACAGTTATGTGGTTGTTGTTTACCCACTCTATAATTACGCGAGCTGTGTGAACTGGTGTAATATAATATTTATTAGAATAATTTTTGTACACTTTTGTATAGTTTTCTAACATGTTGGAATATACAATTTTCTGGAAACACATGTCTAACTGAAGGTAGCATAACGTTGTTCAAAATCGTTGTATAGTGCTCAGCCGTTAATCTACCATTAATTTCCCAACATACTCCCGGACCATGGATGCTTATCCACGCCCAAACATTTATGGAAAAGCGTCCACTATTTACGGTTCTTAATGTATAGTTCTCCTCAAATCTTGCGTTTCTTGGACGATATACACGCAGCATTCCATTATTGCAAGATTGGAACGTTTTTTCATAAGAAAATATAACATTATTCCATAATTTAGATAGTCATTGGCGAACTGGAATCTCCTGCGCTTATTTTCGTCAGTTAAAAAAACCTTATGAGCAGCAGCACAGTTTTTTAAACCAGCTTGTTTCAATCTTTTTTGAGCTTTTCGAAGAGATCCTGGAAATTGTGTAGGTATCTTTTCGGGCCTTAACTGCGCTATTGAAAGGATTTTGCCTAATATGTGCGACAAGAGCATTGTCTTCATTTTCGTTGGAGATTTTTTCTACATCTTGCCTGATAGGTCTTCTTAATCTTTGTTGTTCTTGCCAACGTTTTTTGATAAAAAATATGCAGCTTTTACTGACATTTAAATCTGCAGCTACTTCACTTAAAGACCAATTTTCTTCTAATTTGGCTATTGCCCTGGACCTCTGAGCCTCGGTTAAGTGGGGTGGCATTTTTAATATTGCAATTGACAACTATTATCAAATTTGACAACTACCGACGACAATGATGCAAAGCCCATATTACACGATTAAATTTTGCCGTTCACATTGCGGGGACGTTGTATTCAATAAAAAAGCGTACAAGAATTAGAATGAGAGAAAACTGTCAAAATAATATTATTGCTTAAAACCGGCTTATCACTGACATAAGTCATTAAAATAATTATTATAGGTTATAAAGAGCATTGACGTCGTAGGTTAAATAATATTACAAAAATTATTACGTTTTAATAATGAAAAAAACAAACATAAAAAAAAATTAATATTTAGTCATGCATCCCTGTTTTTCTATTACTTGAGCCAATCTATTTGGGATGAACTGAATTAAATTTAATACAATATTTGGATTAATATCTTCCCAGCAGTATAGTAGGTATAGTATAGTTGTATAGTTTCCCATAAATCCTCAGATATCTCAAAAAAGCAGCATCCTGTTCAGGGGTGGACATTTTGGGACGACCTGAACCAACTTTTTGGTTTAGTAAATCTTCCTGTTCCCTGCGTTGCTTAATTTTTAATATAGATTTTTTATTTCTATTATACCACATTACGAATTGACCATTGTTCTTCGATTCTTGATACTATTTGAGCCTTTTTAACTGAAGAGGCATTTTAATTTTCTACTGTCAGTTATAGTGACTTAAGTCAGTGGAAAGCCGGTTTTACACAATAATGTTGACAGTTTCCTCTCATTCTAATTCTTGTACGCTTTTTTAATGAATACAACTGTACATGTTAATTAAAATGTAGGAAATCGTGGACGATCCGCAACTGTTCGTCGAAGGCTACTCGCGCTTTGACGTGCAGCAGGGCGAACTGGGCGACTGCTGGCTGCTGGCGGCCGTCGCCAACTTGACCCTGTACAAGCGCCTCTTCTTCCAAATCGTGCCGGACGACCAGGGCTTCGACGACAAGTACGCCGGCGTGTTCCACTTCCGGTTCTGGCAGTACGGCAAGTGGATCGACGTGGTCGTCGACGACAGGCTGCCCACCTACAGGTAAAGATGTAAAAGTAACGAAAAAAACAATACCTGCATGTATTCGGTACTTTAAATGTGACTATTCGTTACAAAGTATTCGTTACTCGTTACTTTCGTTATTATAATACTCTGTGCTATAATACAAAATACGAGTCTTTGCATTAAGCTGGTTAGGTTTTGATTTAATTATTATTTCGAATCATATGTAGCCGCTGCTTAAAGAAAACATATATTTTGATTATATTTTATTAAATAGGAGGATGTATAATACAAATTAAATAAAAAAATACTTTTTTATTGCAAAAGTAAAAACAAAACATTTTCTTTTGTAAGAAAAATTAACAAGAAAATAAGTTATTTTCTAAACATAACGATAATCATAAGTACTTATATAAAATATATTGCACATTTATTTGGAGAAAATCTTTGATTTATTTCAAGAAACAAAAGTTGTTCCATTCGTTTTCGTTTAAGTAAGGAACCTCTTTCCGATAATATAATACCAGATTTTAAAGGTTCTTTCCGACGGTACCGGTGTATTATATTTTCTGTAAAGAATCCTCTCTTCAATGTACTGGTCTCATGGTGATGATTCCAGTAGCAACGGTAGGCACTGTAATAGTTCAGGTTCTTACATCAAAATCCCTTCAAAGATCGTCTTTCTCATCTTCAAAAGCAGCATTATCTGTATTTTTATCATCCTCATTATGCTTTTCCAATGCTACTCAAGCTAGTGGTGCCCTTGTAATTTGTTCTAACTCTTTCTTCAAATAATTTTTGGCTTCTTCATATGAATAATATAATATTTTCTTTGATAATGTTACTATTATTCAACTATTCGCGCGGCAACTACTCATCAAGTGACGTCATGCGCGGCACGAACCAAAACTCGCCCACGAGAGAATAACGTAACGATGCGAGTAACGAAACGTATTTTAAAGTAACGAATCGGTATTTCAAACCTCATCCAGTACCCGCTACTTTGTACCGAATACATACGGTTCGTCACATCTCTACTAAAGATGTCAAAGTAACGAAAAAAACAATACCTACATGTATTCGGTACTTTAAATGTGACTATTCGTTACAAAGTATTCGTTACTCGTTACTTTCGTTATTATAATACTCTGTGCTATAATACAAAATACGAGTCTTTGCATTAAGCTGGTTAGGTTTTGATTTAATTATTATTTCGAATCATATGTAGCGGCTGCTTAACGAAAACATATATTTTGATTATATTTTATTAAATAGGAGGATGTATAATACAAATTAAATAAAAAAATACTTTTTTATTGCAAAAATAAAAACAAAACATTTTCTTTTGTAAGAAAAATTAACAAAAAAATTAGTTATTTTCTAAACATAACGATAATCATAAGTATATAAAATATATTGCACATTTATTTGGAGAAAATCTTTGATTTATTTCAAGAAACAAAAATTGTTCCATTCGTTTTCGTTTAAGTAAGGAACCTCTTTCCGATAATATAATACCAGATTTTAAAGGTGTAGCCATTACACATAAATATTTTTTGGCTAAGCCTGCCTTTCTTGTTTGCCACCAATTAAGAGGATTATATTTTCTGTAAAGAATCCTCTCTTCAATGTGCTGGTCTCATGGTGATGATTCCAGTAGCAACGGTAGGCACTGTAATAGTGCAGGTTCTTACGTCAAAATCCCTTCAAAGATCGTCTTTCTCATCTTCAAAAGCAGCATTATCTGTATTTTTATCATCCTCATTATGCTTTTCCAATGCTAATTTGTTCTAACTCTTTCTTCAAATAATTTTTGGCTTCTTCATAAGAATAATATAATATTTTCTTTGATAATGTTACTATTATTCAACTATTCGCGCGGCAACTACTCATCAAGTGACGTCATGCGCGGCACGAACCAAAACTCGCCCACGAGAGAATAACGTAACGATGCGAGTAACGAAACGTATTTTAAAGTAACGAATCGGTATTTCAAACCTCATCCAGTACCCGCTACTTTGTACCGAATACATACGGTTCGTCACATCTCTGCCTACAGGGGCCAGCTGGTGTTCCTGCACTCGACCGAGGACAACGAGTTCTGGAGCGCGCTGCTCGAGAAGGCCTACGCCAAGCTGCACGGCTCGTACGAGGCCCTGAAAGGGGGCTCGACGTGCGAGGCCATGGAGGATTTCACGGGGGGCGTGACGGAGATGTACGAGATGGAAAACAGCCCCCCAAATCTGTTCAAAATCATCCACAAGGCCTTCGAGCGGTCGTCTTTGATGGGCTGCTCCATCGAACCCGATCCGAACGTTTTAGAAGCCGAAACCCCCGAAGGGTTGATTAGAGGGCACGCTTACAGCATAACGCGCGTGCAGTACGTCGACATTTCCACGCCCAACGTCACCGGCAAGATCCCTCTTCTGAGGTTGAGGAACCCTTGGGGAAATGAGGCGGAGTGGAATGGCGCCTGGAGTGACGAGTAAGACTACTAATAATAATAATAATTTTTATTGATCACAGAGTTTTACAGCATTTAATTCCGTTGGACTAGTCAAAAAAAATAATTACAAAATAAAGAAATTATGTTTAATCACTATGTACCTTAGACTGGCCAAAAAAATTGCTATTTTTTTTTGTAAAGTATATCGAAAATATTGTTTGGGGTGACAAAAAAAAATTATGGTGAAAGTCCATAATATTAATATTAATCATCGCAATTTTAGATTTTTTTTCCTGAGCGAGTTTTTGTCTCAGAACTCCCAAACCATTGAGTTTAACAAAATTGACTTGAATATTTTTTGAAGAAAATACTTTCAATTTAAGGGCTTGTTTGACCAAATCGATTAATTAAATTTCAAACTATACTCAAAAACGTCAAAACACCTCCGAAAATTGAAAAAAACAATTGAAAATTCATATTCCAAAAACGCTTAAAAAAAATATTAGTGTGATTTTCGTGTTTATTGGGTCAAAATACATGGGAACATTATAATGGGGTATGGTGGGCAGAATTTTTTTTCGATTTTGTAAACTAGTGTAATTAAAATAATAAAATTTCAAACTTATGCTCCGAAGCCTCTTTAAAATCTAACTTGTTCAATGAATAGTGTGAGAAAAATGGACTAACTATTAATAAAAACAAAACATTTTATATGCGATTTTTACCAAAAAATGTTTCTCCAGATTACGATTTATTTATTCCAATTTTGGGTAAGTCAATTGAATCTGTGGAAAGCATTAAGTTCTTGGGTATCTACTTGGATCGAAAACTAACATGGGAAACACAAATAAATAATTTAAATAAAAAAGTAAGTTCTGCTTATATATATAATAAGGTAACCTTTTCAGTTCTTAGGCTTTTGTACTTTGGAGTAGTACAGGCATCTTGTCTATGGAATTATATTTTAAATTTTCTCTGTTTGTACATATTAAGTTTAGTTTTATTCATTTTTGAAAATAAAAAAGAAATTTTAACACATGCATAGTTACTCAACAAGAAGCCAAAATAAGTTAGTTTTGCCATTTTCTAGGCTCTCTGTATGTCAAACATCTTTTATTTATATGGGAATTAAGTGTTATAATAAAGTTATGTCTATTGTGTCTTGTTGTAAATGTTCAAAAATGTTAAAATGCAGATTGCAGACTTTGTTTTTAGAAAAAATATATTATTCTGTGGAAGAGTTTCTTAGTGATAATTTTTATTTCACTTATTTAATGTTTAATAAATTTAGACTGGGCCAAAAAAATCAACAATTTTTTTTTTGAAAAGTATCAGCAAGTTTTTGTTTTAGAACTCCCAAACTATTGAGTTTAACAAAATTGACTCAGAAATATTTTTTTAAGAAAATTAAATGCTCTACAGAAAAGGTTCAAATGAAATTTTCCGTCATCTTTTAACTTTGGAATTTTGTAATTCATGTAAAATCAGTACCCAGAAAAAAACCGATGAATATTCTTATGGAAAATCAAATGCTTTACAAAAAAAGCCTCTTAACATTTTTGGCTAAATTCACTCAATGAAAAGTTATTCGAGGTTAAAGTTGAAGTCAAAACGAAATTCTTGTTTTTTCCTCTGTGGATTTATTTTTTTATGGGTGATAATTTGGTTTTTTTCTTTATAAATGTGTATTATATAACTAATTAACAATTTCCAATAAAAAACATGATTGTTATTACAGTGAAAATAATATTTTTAAAAGAAAATAGCTTCTTAAAGAGAAAAAACTCTAATGTGTTATTTTTTTTTAATTTTCAGTAATTTTGTCAATAACATAAAGATTATCATCGATAAAAGAATTCAAGTTTTTAACCCTGACCCTAAAAAAAATCTAGAGCAGAAAGAACAAGAATTTCGTTTTGACTTCAACTTTAACCTTGAATAACTTTTGAATGTTTGAATTTAGCCAAAAATGTTAAGAGACTTTTATTTAAGCATAAGAACATCTATCAGTTTTATCCGGGTACTGATTTTTACATGAATTACAAAATTCCAAAGTTAAAAGATCAAATTGTAAAACTATACAAATTTTTAAGGCATGATTGTAAGAAAACGGTTCATCTGACGGGAAATTCTAATTAAACGTTTTTTGTAGAGCATTCAATTTTCTTTAAAAAATATTCAAAAAAAAAATAGTTGATTTTTTTGGCCCAGTCTAGTGTTACATAACCATTTAACATTATTTATAGTTCGCCGGAATGGAGATACATCTCGGAGGAGGAAAAACAGTCCATCGGCCTCACTTTCGACAACGACGGGGAGTTCTGGATGTCCTTCAAGGATTTCCAAACGCACTTCAGTCGCTTGGAGATTTGCAACTTGAACCCGGATTCGCTGACGGAAGAGGAGCTCCGCGACGGAAACAAGAAGCAATGGGAAATGAACGTTTTCGAAGGCGAATGGGTGCGCGGCGTGTCGGCGGGTGGCTGCAGAAACTTTTTAGGTGGAAAAAATACGGTTGTTAATTTTTTCCGTTTTTTAATGCATTTTTTTGTTTTTTTAGATACTTTCTGGCACAATCCTCAGTATAGGGTGACGTTGAGTGAAGTGGATGATGGCGATGATGAAAGTTGCACGTTAATTGTCGCTTTGATGCAGAAGAATAGAAGATCCATAAGGAATACTGGAGTGGAGGAATTGACAGTTGGATTTGCCATTTATCATGTGAGTTGCTAATTTTTTTATGTTTTTATTTTAAATATTTCGGTAAAAAGAACATTTCAAAATTTTGCAGAAATTGTATGTTTTTTATTTTAAATTTATCTAAAATGGCTTTGAACATTTTTTTACAATCATCAAAAATCAAGTTTTCTTATTGTAGCACGAAATCGATTGAAACTTTTTTACCTTATTTCTACATCTAAATGCAGTACTTTTTAAAAAAAAAAATCTCGTCCATTGACAACTTTGTTTTTATTTTTATTTTTTTCTTCACTATGTTAAAAATGAAGAAATTTCATTTTTTTTAATAACTTTTTTATTTCAAAACATCGATTTGAAATTTGTACAAAATGTAGATCTTACTAATGAAAATTAATCCATGAAAAAATTTTGTTTAGATTTTAACGTACAGGGGCGCTGGTTATAATTTCTAACTTGCTGACACTGTCTATAATTATTATTTAGATTATACATTTTAATAAATTAATGTTTTGAATTTATAGTACACTTATAAATTGAAACGCAATCCGTAATTTGCAACTTATAAACTGAACTGTCAAATTATCTTTTATGCTTCAAATGGTAGGTTACCATAGAGAAAAGTCTATGATGCCTATGATTAAAATTAGTAAACTTGAAAAAATTTAAAATTTATAAATAAAACTAATTTTAGCTCCATCTATGGCGACTGTAATAAATAATGTTTAATATGTAATATATAATACATTATCATATAAAACTAGATAAAAGAATAAATAATTTGTAAAACACGTTAGTGGAAACATAATTTGCATGTAGAAGTTTATATATCAAATAATAGTTAATTATCAGTACTTACTCAAAATTATAAAACAATGTTTCTTCTTCGACTTTTAACCCTTAAAAAATGGTAAAATTTTAAATTAAATTGTCCCCAGCGCCCCCTGTATGTTATAATAAAATATAATATTTATTGCCATTAATATATTAAGATTTGAAATTAAGATAAAATGTAGACCTTATAAGGTCTACATTTTATCTTAATTTAAAATCGAAACGTTTTTAAATAAAATTGTTATTACAAAATATCGAAATTTATCTATTTTTAAGACAGTAGAGTGACTTAAGGCCTGAAAACCACATCGGTCAATGGTTTTAAATTTAAAAAAATGCACCATTTAGATGTGGAAACAAGGTTAAAAAATATTCAATTCTGGCATCACTTGCGAACAAATGTCCAAAATTTGTTCGATTTTTACGCGAAACCATAGTTAACATTGTAACGTTTTATTCTTTTAGGCACTTTGTTTTAAACTTGTTTAAAACATGTTTAAAACGTTTGTTTTAAACACGCCAACCTTTAATTTTCTATTCCAGCTTCCGTACCCGGACCGCGTTCCCAAACCCCTGGACATGAACTTTTTCAAGTACAACGCCTCTGTGGCGCGTTCCCCTTCCTTCATCAACTTGCGCGAAGTGAGCTGCAGATTTAAACTCCCGCGCGGCACCTACTGCATAGTCCCCTCCACCTTCGACCCCAACGAGGAGGGGGAGTTCCTCCTGAGAGTCTTCAGCGAAAACAAAACCGACATGGAGTATGACGGTCATAATGTTTCTCAAAACCGCGGTTACGATTACTCCACCCCCGCGTCCGCCCCCGCCCCCTCCATGCCGTCCTACCCCCCTCAAGCCCCCGGAGGGTATCCCTCCCAACCCTCCTATCCCACTTCGGGGTATCCCGGTTACCCCACGCAGACTCCTGGTTACCCCCCGCAAAGTCCTGCTTACCCCCCACAAAGTCCCTACCCCAATCCGTATAACCCGCCTTACCCCACCAATCCCTACCAAGCCAACCCGGGGGCGTATCCCCAATATCCCGGGTATCCCCCCGCGCAACCCCCACCTCCCCCGCAACGCGGCAGCGGTAGCGGCAAAAAAGATCCCATCACGAAGTTTTTCAATAATCTTTTTAAATAGGCTTCAAGTGGCAGTTAACTTATCCTCTCTATTTTTTATTTAAATATTACGTTTTATTGAAATATTTACTGATTTTTAAACGTGGTTGTTTATCATACGCTAAAGAAGTATCGCTAGTAGCGCCACCATCGTAACAAAAGTACAACTTTTGTGTTTTCGAGAATAAAGCCGAAAAATGTTAAAAAATATCGGAAAAAAACCGTGGCACGATTTGTTGTGTTGTCGGGTGTATTTCGAGAGGAAATCCTGGGTTGAGTTTTTACCGGTTTTCCAATAAACTGTTAATCCGAATGAAGAAATAAATTTCATCCAGTCAATATAAATATAAATTGTATTTATTAGATACAATAAATACACATTTAACGTGAAAAGTGTAAACATTTCAATTCAGTAAAAATCGTTAAAAGCGTTCATTAAGGAAGTCTCACTCAACGGTAAAATACCATTATATTATGTATTATATATTAGACTGGGCCAAAAAAATTGACTATTTTTTTTTTGAAAAATATATCGAGAATGTCATTCAGAATGACAAAAAAAAATTTGGTGAAAATTTGAGCCCTTAATATTAATTTTATTATTTTATTTTTGATTTTTAGTCATAATTTGATGTTTTACATTAGAACTGTCAAAACATTGATGTGAAAAAAATTCCTTTTCACTTATTTTTACATAAAATTAAATTCTCTACAAAAAAGGTCTGATTGAAAATTTTCGTCAGGCGAGCCGTTTCCGAGTAATTGAGCTCAATAAATCGATGTGTTTTTTCGATTTGCCCTTTTTACTTTGAAATTTTGTAACTAATGAATCAATGAATATTTAAAAAAGCTCACGTCGAATTCTTAAAGGAAATTTAATGTTCTACAAGAAAGGTATCTTAACATTTTTGCCTAAATTTAATTGTTCAAAAGTTATTCACGAAGAAAAAATGGAAATTTTAAGTTTTTCTTCGATTTTAATCGTGAATAACTTTTGAAGAATTAAATTTAGGCAAAAATGTTAAGAGACCTTTTTGGTAGAACATGAAATTTCCTTTAAGAATCCGACGTGAGCTTTCTTAAATATTCATTGGTTCATTAGTTACAAAATTTCAAAGTTAAAAGGGAAAATCGAAAAAATACATCGATTTATTAAGCTCAATTACTCGGAAACGGCTCGTCTGACAAAAATTTTCAATCCGACCTTTTTTGTAGAGAATTTAATTTTATATCAAAATAAGTGAAAATAAATTTTTTGCACTTCAATGTTTTGATAGTTCTAACGTAAAACATCAAATTAACTAAAAATCAAAAATACCGATGATAGACCTCTTAAAATTAATATTAAGGACTCAAATTTTCACCAAATTTTTTTTTTCATTCTGAATGACATTTTCGATATATTTTTCAAAAAAAAAATTGTCAATTTTTTTGGCCCAATCTATTCTATATAATATGTTGCCATGAATTCGTAGTTATATTTTGTTGTTTAAAATGCAGTTGTCGGCGTTTTTTAGAGAACTCAAACATAAAAATGGTTGATTTTAAGTTTATGTTTGTGCAAATATTATTTTTTACTATTTCTTAAAAATGTCCAAACTTAAATATAAATTATATTTGGTAAAGTTATCATTAGTTAATTCTGCACCAACAAATGTACTTACCGAATTGGATCCTTTGGCAAAACATGAAAATGCAACGATTTAGTTCTTGAATTTTATTTACAATTAAATTCACAATAATTTACCATGATCCCTTAGATAAAATGCATACACTAACGTAACTGTATAAGCATTTAAGCGTTGAGTTTCTTAATCAATGATATAAAGAATAATCAAGCGAAATCGAGTACTAAACCAGTTTTTTAGTTTTTTCCTTGCAACGTAAAACACAAATAACGTGCGCGATTTAGCTGTGCAATTGAACAAAATTTGTCGAGTAAGACTTCTTTTGTGAAAAAAATACCTATTTATTTAAAAATGATGTACAGTTCGTTTGCTTTAAATGTATTGTTGACAATTCTTAAATTCACGCAATGCTTTTGAAGTCCACCAGATGGCGCGCGCGTTGCGAAAACCCGATACTTCTTTAGCGAATAGCATGTTCAGAGTCTATGTAAGTTATATAATTGAATGTTTATAATACTACTAATCCTACATACACAAAAAGAAGATATAAAATAGTATCTTTTGCACATTGATAAAACGGTTAGAAATCATTTGATGAACTTAAACATAACTTTCCTAATATTTTTATACATTTTAACAGCATTTAGTAGTTTTTTTAGGTATTTCTATGTTTTGTTTAAAGTTTTAATGATTAATTTTAAGCGAAATAAAAATAAAAAAGTCTATAGGAATGTTATTTTAACCTGCATACTTTATACTTTTAACTACCCCCCCATTTCTACTTCTATTTATTTCTTTTTCTATAATAATTGTATTATACAAGGTGTACCTACCTGAAATGTCTGTTCAAAATGATACCACATATCCCAAGCAGCATTTTAAGTTTAAATAACTACAAATTTCCTATTACTTAAGTCAACTTTAAAGTATTTTTTACGGTTAACCAAAACGGTTTTATAACGGTATAGATACGAAAAATTACCAAATTTGGGAAATGGTTTATTTCGTTATTTTACCTACATAATAACCTTTTTGATCTACTAAGAGAATAACGTAATAAAAACACTATAAATACCACAAATTTACGTAAAAATAACGCTATAATTACTAACTGTTTGCTCTCTCTTTCTAAAACATTGACATTTGTAATTTCTTTGTTCTTTTAATTTATATTTTACAAAATGGTACTTACAAAGTAATAAAGTCCACCCTAGAGTAAAATTAAAAAATATAACTGAAATTGTCAAAACTAATAATATTTTGCATTAAAACTCAAATCTTAAAAATTATATGCCCTCTAAATATTTACGGTTTTAAGAAAAATTATTTTTTGGGTATAAATTCGACAAAACTTAAAACCTACAAAATTTTATAAAATCTTTTAAAAATCATTTAGTTTTAATCATTTTTTAATAGCTAAAACTTTCCTTATTATATTTTAGAAAAATATTTATGAAAAAATATTATATAAATGTTTAGATAAGTAATGGATGCCATCTTAAAAAACTCATTATGGCGACCTGAAAAAAAAATATTTTTCACTTTAAGCTTATTTTTCCTTGTTTAGTCAATATTAATAGTATTTATTACCACTAATAACCCCAAAAAAATACCAGGCGAATAGGAATTATTTGCGGTTATAAAGTGGTCTTAATATCGTAAAATTATGACTTATGAGTAACATTTACCATTAAGTAAAAATCTGACGTTAAAACTACCGTTAAATTTTTCTTTAGGTGAAATTCACTTATAAGTAATTTTCTTTCGTAAAAATTACGTCCCTCATAATACTTAAAGTGTTGAAACTTAAGGGTTATTAAAATAGGTAAAATAACATAAATAAAACTTATTAAATAACTTTAAAACAAGTAAATTTTTAAGGTTAATTTAACAAAATATTTACTTAAATTATGTAATATTGCCTCAAAGCTCTACGCTTTTAATTAAAATTCTGCTTGGGCATTTACAAGGTGAACCTTTTTTGCGTAATAAAGATGAATAAAAGTAATATTTTTACTAAAATGTTTAAACGTAAAATTTTGTATATAGGTGAAGTTACATCGCATTATTTTGTACATGCATTTTAGGTACCCCTTGTATTTATTGGATTAAATACTAATTTCTTATTGTAGGATAAATGACAACGAAATTGGATATGAACAAGACATATTAGTAAGTATAATAATAAATTTATGGTGCATGTCAGCTTCTGTAAAAAGTGCCTTAATTTTCGTCAGAGTGTTTTTCTATGTGTTTGATTGATATTTTAGGAATCTCCTTTACCTGTAGCCCCTGAACTTCAACAACAAAGTAACGAAATTTACGAACATTTCCTTAAACTTGCCGGAACAGATCAAGAAGTTGACTGGTTTGAGTTGAAGGAAGTTCTGGATTATTCCATGAAACAAGGTTGGTACCACTGTTTTTTTTATCACATAAACCAACCTTTTAAAAGTATTGCTATTAAACAATTTTAAAGTCCCACAAGGTTCCTATTTCTACTATATCCAGAAACTACCCTATAGGTTTTTAAAGTGTCGAAAAAAAACGAAAAGATGTCTTTTTTGGGAAAAATTGATTTTTTTGTAAAATATCCAAATTTTAAAAACAGTATCAATTAAAAACTCGACATTATTTTAATTTAAAAAAATATCTTTTATTACAGAAAAAAATAATACTAAACATCGAATTGAATTAAATTGATTTAAAAAAAATAAACTTAAAAATTCGGTTGGGTCTTTTTTGCAAAAAGGAGTCCATTGAAAATATCCAATTACAAAATAATGAATGATTTATAAAGTTACATTACAAAATTATAATTTTATCAATCAAAGTGTCAGATAAAACGAAAGTTATATTAATATACAGCATCTGAATTACTAAATTAAAATAAAAGAAATAATTATTATTATCATAATATTATAATCATAATATTATGATTATAATTATAATTGGTGTCGTATTTTGTTTTCTCCATATCAGTGTACGGATATTATCCGTAATTATTGGGAAATTTTTAGAAAAATTGACTTTTGCATTTTTTTCGTAGGGTAAACCACATGATTATTTAACACTTAAGGAATGTAATTTATTTAAAATTTATATATGCCATTGTTTTAAAGATTTTAGTTTTTTTATTATGAATTTAAACTTTATTTACGTTTACTTAAAAATAAGAATATTTGAATTTTTAATAATAGTTTTATAAAAATATTCAAAAAAGTATAGTAATTGGACATTTTATATAGTAATTCGACAAATGGACCATAGTTATTGGACATAC
This sequence comes from Brassicogethes aeneus, assembly GCA_921294245.1. NCBI lineage: Eukaryota > Metazoa > Arthropoda > Insecta > Coleoptera > Nitidulidae > Brassicogethes > Brassicogethes aeneus. The sequence continues at coordinate 3,445,317 of OV121132.1, read as the reverse complement.
AATTTTTACATCAAATAATTTGAATTGTTAAATATTTTTTAATGATAAATTGCTGTTTTAGGTAATTTTTTTTATCTCGTTTTTGCAAATATCATATAATTCATATATTTCCTTCTCGGCTTCCTCATCCCTTTCTGGATTCTGAAGGTAACTACTAATTCCTTGGTCTGACTTCTGAAAGAGTTTGTTGCAAATATCATTAAGTGTGGTATCTCTAGTTTGTGAAGCATTTATAATGTTTAGGCCGGAACAGGATGATTTATATATATATATAATATTTTTTCGGGTGGTATGTTAAAAGTATTTTCCGAATTTATTAATTTTGTTGCCATTCGTTTTTTATATTCTCTATCATGCACTGTATTTAAATCTCTGTTATTTTGCAAGACGCCTGTGACGAAATCACTATATTACTTACTCTCTAAAACTGAATGTCATAGCGAAAAAGCAGCCACCAATAATTCTCGTCAACAGCATTGTATCCAGGACATTTAGCAGTCAATTCATATGAAATATTATTTGCTGAATCCGAAAATGTCGTCAAAAGTTATAAAAGTAGAGGAGTTTTTGAAATTTAATCAATTTTACATATAATATGGAATTGACTCAAACACTGCTTAACTTTTATAGTTTTTGACGGTCTTTTCGGATTCAGGGGACAATTTTACATAAGAATTGGCTGGTAAATGTCCGGGATACAAATAGAGTATACGTACATATGTCCAATAATAGAAATTTACATTTTTTACCATCCAGTAATTGGACACTGGCCATTTTACTGTTTGTTTTCATAATTAAAATTAAAACGCAATAAAGTGACAATGTTTAAACCATGAGGAACACATTTATACCACACACTAATCTGTACACTTTTTCGAAATATTTTTTGTTGTAATTTAAACACAGCCCTGCTCCTAACAAAAAAACAAAAATCTTACCACCAAAATAACGTGCGAACTTTTTTGTTCTATATTGGTCCCAAAATAAAGTAGTTCTATATTATTACCGACTGAGAAAGTTAAAATTGAGGAGCATCCGTGCAAAACCGGCTATATCCACTTTAATAAAATGTTGGGAAAATGGCAAAAACTCTCGGTTTCCTGGCCTTTACAGATAAAGGAAAAAGCAAACTTGAGTTTTGTGGGCTTTGAGGTACTTGATTTATAAGACATACTTTCGTTTTCAAAAATTTTATGTTAAGGCCAAAATTTCAAAAAATGTTTTTTATATAGCCGGTTTTGCTCAAAAACCAAATAAAATGTGAAAAAAAACCTTTATTTTTCAAAAATATTAACAAAATAAATTTATTGCAAACATGAAAAAATAGAACAAATTTTAGCAGTAGTATCGACATATCCAAGCCACATGCTCATCATCATTATTATTTATTGGATATAGCCGGGTTTGCTATAAAAACGTGGATTTGGCCGGTTTTGCTCCTAAAGCTACCTTTTAAATGTGATTTTAACATGGATATAGTCGGATTTAAACAGAATTATCTTGGTTGTCGATAGAAATAAACCCAAAGATGCGAAATCAGAAAAAAAACTAAAACTGAATAAAATGGATTTAGCCGGTTTTGCACGAATGCTCCTCAATTGTATACAGCGTCATCTAATGATTTGACTTTAAGATAACTATTTATAGAACCCTTTTTTTTCAGTATTAATGTTAATTGTTCAATAAGTATAAAGTGTCCGATAACTGTCTATTGTGCCCTATTGCCCTTGGAATAAAATGGAAAAAAATGCAAAAGTCAATTTTTCTGAAAATTTACCAATTTTCCGGAAAAAACGTTTTTTTTTTCAGACAGCTCAATTTTTTCGGAAATTTTAAAACCCTACTACCCAAACAATCCTAAAAACTTGTAACGCTTGTGTTTCTTGTTATAAAATAAACCTTGCTTATGTGATCATCAGAACTGCAAAGCATCACCACCCAACCTCAGAAAAAGACCGCCAACGGCCTAAACGCCGCCCCTGGCGGTCAAACGCAGAACCAAAATCGGGGGCAAGGAGCGAATAACGAATTGACGGGGATGATAACCGCTTTCTTGGCTCTTTTGTGCGGAAGAATGTGTAAAGATACGCCACTGGCGGAAATTATTCCGCAACCCAGTAGGGATAATCCTCTGACTTCGGTGTTTTCCGGTAGGTTTCTAACCTGCATGGACACTGCATGATTAACTTGCTGCTTTGTGTTAGTTTGTAGTCTCTGAAACCCTTTGTAAATTAATTATTAATTAATACACAGGTTCAATTTTTTATTTAAGGTTTTTACGTAATGAAGTCAAATTTAACCTCAGAATTACTCCATTAAATTACATTGAGAAATTGTAGGTTACATTCATTTGGGGAAGATGTACAGGGTGAGACATTTAACTTGAATCTTTGAAATATCTCAGTATGAATTTTACGAAATAATGTTTAAAATAAAAATTAAATAGTTCGAGGGGGGATTTTACGGTTTTGCCACTCTACAGAGTGTCTTAAACTTATGGTAAAAAACATCTTTTTGTTTAAACCTGTATATTATAAACGTACGTCTATTTTTTAGTATTTTTTTAAAATGTGAGCGATTGTCCATTAATTTATATACAATATTCTTTAATACTCGTTTAAATCCGACATCAAATAAAAAAGTTATTTGCGATTGAAATTCATCGAAAATTTGTGTGGATCGATTATTTTGCACGTGAGTGTATTACAAATATGAAAAAATGTTTTAGAAAAAATCTATCTATTTTTAGTCGAATGATCCGATTCTGCAATAAAAAAATAGGGTGTTCCATGGGAAATTTTAAAGTTACCCCATCGAATCATTTAATTTTTATTTTAAACATTTTTTCGTAAAATGCATAGGTAATAACTGAGATAAATCAAAGTTTCAAGTTAAATGACTGTATATTGGAAAATTACTTAAAAACTTGATAGGAGAAATTCTGAGGTTGCATTCGAATTCAGCGCGTCAAAAAAGTTCGGTTGATTGGATTTTGTAGGGATATTTTGTAAAATATTGCGCATTTTATAGTCTCACCCAATATCAATTGTTTGACTTTTATAGATATGCAAGCTAGAGGGTTTTCCAAAGATATTTGCCGAAGTATGGTAGCCATGATGGATGAAGATCATTCAGGAAAACTCGGTTTTCCAGAATTTAAAATCTTGTGGGGATTGCTTAGAAAATGGAAGGTATGTTGTATTTTTTGCAGTAAAACATATTGGTCATTTCGCGTCAAATTTTCGTTCAAAATTTAAATTTTCCTGGAATATTTTTTTTTTGTTTACGATGCGAAAATTATTTGTTAATTATATGGACAATTTTGGAGTCATGATTTTTGGAATTTTAGGACTAGAAAAATCCATCTTTATAGAACAGTTTAAATATAACAAACCCTAATGTTTTTTTGGCAAAAGTTTGACATTAAGTGAAAAAATTAAATTTTGAAAATTTTAATTTTTATGCTAATTTCACAAATTAATATTTTTTTTAATTCCACCATGTTTTTTCAATTTTCACAATGTATATGGGTCAAAATCTCCCAACTATAGCACCAAACAATTATTTCCCAATCTTTTTCAAATTACAGGTTCTAGGTTTAGTTTTCCTTTGATCAACTAAAAAAAAAATATTTCCTAATAATATTATAAAATATATTTTTTTAAATGTTTGATTTATTTCAATGAAGTAAATTATTTTTCTTTACTTTTAAATAATATTTTAATCAAAAAAAATGTATTTAAAAAAAAGTTCGATTATTTTGCTTTTAAATCATATATTGGATGGAAATTGAGAGATTTTCAACTGTTTGATGCGCTAATGCGTTATTTTGACACCTGACTTTAAACGATTGAAAATCTATAAAACAATTTTCATCCCATTATTAAACTTATATAATTTTAAAGCAAAAGAATCAAGCAGAAGAATGAGTCTAATTTTATTTTTTTAATACATGTTTGAAAAAAGTGAAAAACAATTTAAAATTAATTTTTTTTTAATTTAAAACAATAATTTGCTTTACCAAAAATATTGAAAAAAATTAATTTAAAATATTTAATTTCAAAAAAATTATTTATGAAATATTTGTCAAAGGGAATTTGTTAATTAGAGGTAATGAAGCAACTACTATAATTTGGTAAAATTTGAGTTATGTAATTAGTGTAAAATATTAAAATGGGAGCACCTGAAACTTTTTTTCTAACTTCTAAAGATTAAAAATAATTTATAATAATTATATCCTACCAAAAAGTACGCCACTGATCGACTAGGAACTTTGTGCTAATCTGGTTGCTTAATTTAATTTATTATGTTATGGTTGGTAACAACCAGCGTTTCCAAAAGGTTGCCAAATTTGGTTTAAATTTAGATTTATTACAAAAATGACAAAATCAAATTGTTAATTTGGTGTTTTTATTAATTGTTTATTATATCATTTTTGCAATGAAGGTAAATATAAACAAAATCTGACAACTTATGACAGAATCTAGTGCATTTCTTTAAAATTTTAGGTTATGTGCTCAAATTGTAAATATCTTAACTAAGGAAAGTGCTTTTGAATTTATTCACACAAATTGGTTGTTTAAAGTTTAACATGTAAACTTGTCCTAATTTCATATTAGTAAACAGAAAAAAACCGATGAAAAATTAATTTTGTCGTTATGGAGTTTTTAAGATAGGTAGGTACTAAATTTTCTAATCATTGCTTAAACCAATAGCTGGATGAGTAAATAAGTACAGAAGGGTATTAGAGCTTTAAGGGCATACAACTTGTATTTATTGAGTTTTTATTTATTTTTTGCAAGAAAAATTTTTAGTGGCTATTTTGTAAAACTATTTTAATATATTACATTAATTACATAACACCCTGTATAATGTTCTGTATACTTTGGTAAGTGCATATATCATTTTGAAAACTGAAAGAACATTCCATAATTTGAAAAATCTAGGTACTTATTTGTCTATAAAATTAGAATAAAAAGTAAAATTTTCCAAAATATTTTTTTTTATTTAACCTAACCTCCAACTTTGGCCAACAAACATTAGGAGTTTGTTAAATCGTATTTTTCTAGTCCTAAAATTACAAAAACCATAACTCCAATTTTTTTTATATATTTTAATTCCAATTGGCAATAAAAAAATGCTTTTTAAAAAAGTAGTTTTTTTGGTATCGTAAACGAACAAACAATTTTGCAGGCAAATTTAAACATTGACGTGAAATAAACCATATATATTTTAACTTAACATTTGTTGTATTGTTTAGGATATATGGTATTCCCATGATCAAGACAGATCTGGGTCGTTCAGCGGTTTTGAGTTAAGAGACGCTTTAAATATGGCAGGATATCGCGTTAACAATAAACTTTTAAACGCCCTAATGCACCGGTATGGCAATAAAAATGGGGAAATTCAGTTTGACGATTTTATTTTGTGCGCCATCAAACTTAAAACCATGTTTGGTAAGACATCATTTTAAAGTATGCTTTCGTGTTTAACCTTGTATTTTTTAGATGCGTTTAAGAGTAAAGACGAAAAAAGCACAAACTCAGCGACTTTTAGCTTGGAAGAATGGTTGGAAATTACATTATACACATAGATAATCTATTTTATTATAAATATACACCAAAATATGTATCCAAAGATTTTATGGAACTTTAAATTTTAAAGTTATTGCTTACCAGTATTGTTTTAAATATAATATATTATATGTATTTGTAATGTTTTAAATAATCTATATTTGTTATGATATGTTAACACTGCCTTTTTTACGTACACAATTTTATTGTGATCATAAAAAAATTATATAAAATTAAATAAATGTGCCAGCTATAATTAATTTTATTTTTATTTTATCACTTATCAATATACCTACCACAAAAATTGCATATAGAAATTTCTACTAATTTTAAAATTACAAATTTTTCTTTTGAGTAGTTTTTTTAATTATTAATCATTTAAATTTAAAAAAACTTGAGATACAGTTAATTTTTTTTTTATTTGGACTCATGTTTTTTTATTAAGCTTATGTCAGTTTTAGTATTTAAAAAATGGTACTTCTGCTGAAGACCTTAATTAAATACTATATCACATAAAATATATACAATATTATTGATAATTTACTTGCCAAAAATAATAGATTCCAAAGTAAAAGAACTTTTAAGGGCAAAACTTCATTTTGATGAAGTTATGCCTCAATGGCAGAAAAAGTACATCGCCTTATGGACATCAAATTTTAATATCTTTTATATAAATTCAAAGCCAAATTAATTGCATTTTATCTACGAATTTTGACAACCGTTGAATGTAACCTACAATAATAAACCACAATAAAAGTTACTAACAATCAAATTTCCTACCGAGGCCTTTCTGAAAACTACAAAATTTGGTTTATTAGGAATCCTACTAAGTTGGCAACACTGCTCCGACCTTAATTAAAGCTAGTAATTAGTTCGTTTTCTTTTTGCCAGTTGCAGGCTTTGTTATCTGTGGTGGCAGCACTGAAATAAATCCATAAACGGCGAGGCGGCTTCTCCTTTATAAATTAATTATCACCACATCCACAAGTTGTGGAACACAACTAATTAATTAACTAATTTGTTCGTTTTACATTGCATGTTCAAAATTGTGCATTAAATTATTGCATAAATAAATACAGATGATCAAGTTAGTGTGTTTGCCCGTTTACACGAGACGCCCATGCAAAGAACACGCCCACGTTCCGAGTGACGTATACAGTGTTGCCATATATGAAAAATGTTCTTCAATACCTATGCAGATTTTCAGCTGTAAATGAGAGCAAAATTTACTGAAGAATTAATTTTTTTTAGCATTTTGGTACCAGTACCAATGAGCAAAATTGTTCACAAAAATATACGCTTATGCGTCAGTTTAAGACAAGAAAAAACATTAATTAATGTATTCCTCATATACCTCTGACTACTATTCCTTTTCATACTGTTGCTTTTATATATATTTTTTCTTGGAAACCTACTTTTACTTTTGATATACCTAAATGGGCCAAGTGACAGTTTTTCGGAAAAAATGCGATGTGCCTGGACTTTTAAACTTTTCAAGTTAAGTTTAAATTTTGGTCCTAATTTAAATATTATATTCTTTAATTAATCATTATTCTACTAGCATTAAACACTTTTCTTATTATTTAAATAATTCCTCATGTATTTCAGTAATAATTAATTAATTATTATAGGTAAATTTATATTATATCTGTGACTGATATGTTAAAATTCCACCGCACTTACCTGTACTAGGTACCTATATATAGCTACTATACTATGCGGTAAGTATAGGTACTTACTGCATAGTTAATCAACCAAAGATTATAAAAAAAATCAACGAAGAATATGGACAATTTTGAAGAATTTTCGTGAAATATATCTGGCAACAGTGGCCTATGATTGATTTGACATTAAAGTGAAATAATTTATTATCTATGGTAAACAGACGCCGTAAATTGGTTTCAGCCTTTAATTCCTGCGAAAATGAGTGAAAAGAGCTGTGATTTTCAGTGGAATTCGCCTGAACTGGAGGAACTCGCCAATTCCGCTAATAACTCGGTGATTCCGGCAAAATCCAAGCAATTATATGAAGATAGTTACAAACGTTTTGTGAAATATTGTGAAGAGCAACAAGCAGATGACTTTTCTGAAAGTGTTTTGTTGGCCTATTTTTTCAAGTTATCGAAACAGTACAAAAGCTCCACTCTATGGTCGAATTTTTCGATGATCAAAGCCGAATTAAATATTAGACACAACGTAAACATAAACACTTACACCAAACTTACAGCATTTTTGAAGCACAATGGCAAGGGGTACACTGCGAAGAAATCGAAAGTGCTCACTAAACAGCAGTTCGACGAATTCCTAAAAAATGCCCCGGATAATGTATATTTAGCTACAAAGGTAAAAAGTTTAGTTACCTACGAAAACTCATGCTTAATCATGTATTTTAGATTATATTGATATTTGGGGTAACCGGAGCGTGTAGATGCGATGAGTTGCTAAGCATGACTGTAAACGATATCACCGATTTGGAAAAGTTAATATTGGTGCAAATTCCCCGTGGCAAACCGCGATCATTTCATATTATTGGCGATTCTTATATTAGGCTGTACCGTAAATATGCTGCTCTCCGCCCGAAAGACATAACCACCGCAAGATTCTTCATTAAATATCAAAACAGTAAATGTCACCGAGTGGTGATGGGGAGACATAAAATTGCTCAGACAGCAAAGGAGGTTGCCTCGTTTTTGCAATTACCCAACCCTTCGGAGTACACAGGTCACTGTCTTCGAAAAACATCGGCAACAATTTCAGTGGAGGATTGTGGAGACACTCCCCTTTCAACCCAGCAACCAGCAGGTGAAAAAAAGTTACATGAGTGGTCAGGTGGGTCTATTTAACCTCAATTTTTGGGAGATTTATTTTACTCCATAACTAATTTTTTCATCAATTTTTCTTTTTGTTCACTCAGATGAAATTAGGAAATTGGTTAAGATATTTAGAATTTGAGCACAAAACCTAAAATTTGAAAGAAATGCACTAGATTCTGTCATAAAAATTGACAGATTTTGTTTGAATTTTCTTTCATTACAAAAATGACACAATCAACAATTAATAAAAACGCCAAATTAACAATTTACCTTGTTGATTTTGTAATTTTTGTAATTAAGCTAAATTTAAACAAAATTTGGCAACTTTTTTTGACAGAATCTGGAAACGCTGGTTGTTACCAACCATAACATAATAAATTAAATTAGGCAACCAGATTAGCCTAAAGTTCCTAGTCGATCAGTGGCGTACTTTTTGCTAGGATAAAGGTTATTATAAATTATTTTTAGTCTTAAGAATTTAGAAAGAAAAGTTTTAGGTGTTTTTTTATGGACTATAATTTATACCATCTTCAAATCTGTCAAAAAATCAGGGGATACAAAAAAAAATCCGAACTGGATTTTGGCGACGTTATTTCTGGTGATGATTTATATTTGTCACATGTCATCTTTTAACTGTCACTTGTCACCTATCTGTCATATGTCCCCAACCTCTTGTCATCTGCCAACTTAACATCTGTACCTATATGATTTGCAAAAAAAATTAAATTGACTTCAATTGAATTTAAATATCCACCTGATAAATGGTTTTATTAATTTAATTTTTTTTTGTTTGAGAAATTAAATTTGGACAAATTTGACAACGTCGCATTATTACTTAATATTTTGAATTCGTTTTGGGAATTTGTATAAATAATTTTTTTTCAAACAAAACTGTTTCGTTTTAATTCGATAATAGTAGGTATATTAAATTAATTCATAAAACGAGCGACGAAGGAGCGAGTTTTATAATGGATGAGCGCGACAAAAGGTTTATGACATGATTTCTTTATGCTATTTTATCTATTTTGCAAAAATTCTATAAAAAAAATTTATTTGATACCTTAAATTTAATTTGATCGAATTTTACTTTAGATAGTTGGTATCACAGTCATTGGTTTGACAGTTAATGTCCATGCCGTCCTTTATTTACTTATTTACAATAAGCGGCTGTTAATGTTAAAGAAGAAAAAAAGGATTTTCTTTGGTGTTAATCAAAATTTATTGCCAGAAAAGTCTCGTAAGTACTAGAAAAATCATAAAAATATTATAACCAATATGCAAAATATTATGTTGTTTAAAGTATAGCCAACCTATAAAATCAAAATTTTGGGTGGGATACAGCACCGAAAGCGGTGTTATAATGAAGTCATTATGAACGCAAAATAGATACAAATTATTTTTTCTGTTAACAGTCTGTTAACTACATTATTTTACCCTTTGATTTCTATTTTTTGTTTGCGCAATTCCGTTTTCATTTTGGAGCAAAATATTTTTGAAAAATTTCTGAAAAAAAAGTTTTTGGCAGATGCGTTTTGGACAAAATATTTTCACTCGTTTAATAATTAAGAGATTTCAATCAAAAGGCTAAAATTTTATAGGAAAATGGAAAAAACTGAACTTGGGCCTTTTTGACACCCGAAGAATTTGGACCAAAGGACAAAAAAGGATACAAATTTCAACTTTGTATCGATTGTAAACATTTCAATTCAGTAAAAATCATAAAACAAATGTCGTCTTATTTCAAATGCATTATTAAAAGCGTTGATTGAGAAATTCTCCACCCAACGGTAAAAAAACAAAAACGGGTATTATATACAGGGTGTTATGTAATTAATATAATATCTTAAAGTGGGTAGTTCCTTAGGGTCCATAAAGAAGCATCTAAAACCTTTTTTTCTAAATGCTAAAGACTAAAAATAATTTATAATAACTTTTATCCTACCAAAAAGTACGCCACTGATCGACTAGGAACTTAAGGCTAATCTGGTTGCCTAATTTAATTTATTATGTTATGGTTGGTGACAACCAGCGTTTCCAGATTCTGTCAAAAAGTTGCCAAATTTTTTTTAAATTTAGCTTAATTACAAAAATGATATAATCAACAATGCAAATTGTTAATTTGGGGTTTTTATTAATTGTTTATTAGGTCATTTTTGTAATGAAGGTAAATTCAAACAAAATCAGGCAACTTTTATGACAGAATCTAGTGCATTTCTTTCAAATTTTATGTTATGTGCTCAAATTGTAAATATCTTAACTAAGGGAAGTGCCTTTGGATTTATTTACACAAATTGAATGTTTTAAGTTTAACCTGTGAACTTGTACTAATTTTATCTGAGTAAACAGAAAGAAAAAAACCGATGAAAAAATTAATTTTGTAGTCATGGAGTTTTTAAAATGGGTACTAAATTTTTTAATCATTGCTTAAGCTAATAGCTGGATGAGTAAATAAATACAGAAGGGTATTAGAGCTTTAAGGGCATACAACTTTTGTATTTATTGAGTTTTTATTTATTTTTTGCAAGAAAAATTTTTACTAATAATTTTTATCAACTGGCAACGCGCAGCTACTTTGTTGGTTGATCTATGCACTCACAAAACATAAGTGTGTAACCAGTGGCGTATCACAAAAAATATAAAAACTTCTAATGCATATTTTTTCTTTATCTTTGGGAAAATATTTTTTTAAATATTTTCCCGTTACACCTCATGTCAAAAGGTATTCAGTATTTTAATATATTACATTAATTACATAACATTATAGGTTTACTTTCTTTATTCTGTAATCTTTTAGCTGCATACAATTTAGACAAATCCTTTAATTCAGATGTAAATTTTACACAACCAATAGAGCATATTAAGGTGGAACCAGAATTTGGTGATAGTGAAGATATAGTTCCAGAAGATTTAGAAATAAATGAAGAGGATTCCAGCGAACAACTTGATATAGACTTTGCAGGGCAATGCATAGATTATGCACTTCCATGCCAATCAGAATCCAATAAACGTAAGTAAATTTTTATTTTTAACTAGATGACCCGTTGAATTTCGTTCCACCTAAAAATGATTTGAGGGGGGAAATCAATCAGTACTAAAATTGGTCCTCATACTCTCCTCCTTATAGGGGGAACAGGGGGTAACTTTAATTTTTTTTATATTTGTAATAGATGGCGCTGTAATGAAAAAAAAATTCAATTTTGTTCGATTTCTCTTCTGTATGCGATTCTGCAATAATTTTTCTATAAAAATATCACTTTTTTTGGTAATAATTATCTTATTAAATTAAATCTGATTTTTTAACTAAAATTTAAGTTTCCTTTGGTTTAAGTTTTATACATTATTTCATTCGATTATAATTATCAATTGCGCACCATAGTCACTTTTTACCTGCCAGCATTAAATCCTTTAATTTAAAGGATTATTTTACTATTTTTAATAAAAATACCTCATTAAAGGTAAAATAACATTATGTCAATTAATAAATTTAATCCTAATTGAGGTATAAAAATGGTATTTAGTTATAAATAATTATTATTGAGGTATAAAGAAACTATTTATAGTTTAGCATTATTTTAATAAATTTAGTTCGAAGATTAATTTGCAAACAAAAAGACCTCCTTTCGTTAAGCAGTTATTCATAATGGATTTTTTAACAGTCGAAGAAAAAATAGAAATGATTTCGATTTATGGAGAAGCAGACAGGAATCTTGATGATGCTGTTAATATCTACGCTCAGCGTTTTCCGGATAAAATTCGATCGCGTACTTCATTTCACCGTACAGTCAAGCAGTTTACTACAAACGGGAGTGTTCAACCGAAAAAAAGATTTCGTCGAGCAACAGTCACTGGTGGAAATAAAACGAAATGCGAATTAATAAATGCGTTGAAGGCCACCATTTTGAGCACCTACTTTAATTAAAATTTAAAAAACAATATAAATTTAAAAAATAAAACCAAGTATTTTATTCAAAAATTATTGGAGAATCGTATATAGAAGAACATTCGAACAAAATTGATTTGTTTTCATTAGAGCGCCATCTATTACAAATTTGAAAAAATGTTTTAGACAAAATCTACCTATTTTTAGTAGAATGATAATGGTAATAAAACAGTGTTGCCACAGAAGTGGCAAATTTCTTCCTTGGAGACTCAAAAACTAAATTAATTTACCCATAGGTTAACTTTCTCTTTTCCTTAACCTTTTAGCAGCATACAATTTAGACAAACCAAGTGCCTATGATTCAGATGGACAATTTACACAACCAATAGGGTCAAAAGAATTTTGTGATGATGTGAAAAAAATAGATGATTTAGAAATGAAAGAAGAAGATTCGGGCGAACAAATTTACATAGAGTTTGCAGAACAATGTTTAGATTACGCAATAAAATATTTAAAACAATGTACCAAAACCCATGTGGTTAATCAAGTTATGTTTTTGGAGAAATTAAAAAAAGACTTGCCAACATATGAGTGACTTTTACATACATACAATGAGTATAGATAGGTACCAATTAAGGGTCAAAGAATAAAAGTGGTTTAAGGTTTTTTTGCTTAACAGGAAGCTGCAATTATACCCCTTTTATTCTTGGACCCTCAATTGTAAGTATATAATAGTAAATACTCTAAAGAAGTATCGCTAGTAGCGCCACCACAATCAGCTGTCAAACGCTTATGATACAAACGAGTGTTTTTGAGAATAAAGCCGTAAAATGTTAAAAAATATCGAAAAAAAACCGTGGCTCGATTTGTTGTGTTGTTTGGTGTATTTCGATAGGAAATCCTGGGTTGAGTTTTTACCGGTTTTTCAATAAACCGTGTTAATCCGAATGAAGAAATAGATTGCATACAGTCTCTGTAAATATAAATTGTACCTATTAGATACAATAAATACACATTTTAGTAGTGATTAACGTGAAAAGTGTAAACATTTCAATTCAGTAAAAATCGTCAAACAAATAAGTCGTCTAAATTTAAACAGAATTTAGCATTATAAAAGCGTTGATTAAGAAAGTCTCCACTCAACGCTAAAATACCATTATATTATGTATTATATAATATTATGTTGCCATGAATTCGTAGGTATATTTTGTTGTTTAAAATGCAGTTGTCGGCGTTTTTTAGAGAACTCAAACTTAAAAATGGTTGATTTTAAGGTTATGTTTGTGCAAAAACTATTTTTTACTATTTCTAAAAAATGTCCAAACTTAAATATAAATTATATTAGGTAAAGTTATCATTAGTTAATTCTGCACCAACAAATGTACTTACCGAATTGGATCCTTTGGCAAAACATGAAAATGCAACTATTCAGTTCTTGAATTTTATTTACAATTAAAAACACAATAATTCAACATGATCCCTTTGATAAAATACACACACTAACGTAACTATATAAGCATTTAAGCGTTGAGTTTCTTAATCAATGATATAAGGAATAATCAATCGAAATCGAGTACTAAAAAAGTTTTTTAATTTTTTCCTTGCAACGTAAAACACAAATAACGTGCGCGATTTAGCTGTGCAATTGAACAAAATTTGTCGAGTAAGACTTCTGCCTTCCTCTCTTTTGTGAAAAAACTACCTATTTATTTAAAAATGATGTACAGTTCGTATGCTTTAAATGTATTGTTGACAATTCTTAAATTTACGCAATGCATTCGAAGTTCACCAGATGGCGCGCGCGTTGCGAAAACCCGATACTTCTTTAGCGTATACTAGGGAAGCATCGATACTTGTTTTTGTATGTATCGGCGATACCGATACGGATGAACTGATTATTTTGTTTAATTATTAATAAACTAACCACGGCATAATAGCATAATCTGATTATAGACTCTTTTGGTAACACAAAAATGTATTTATCAAAATCCCAGCTGATCCTTTATTAAAGTTTTGCATATTTTAAAATTGTTTATGCCATTTCGATAAAATACTCTAGTACCATTATCAAATGTTTTTAAAAATTTGGCAGATACATGACTGAAATATGGATAAATTACATTATAAATACAAAATAATGTAAAATACAGTTTGCAATATCTTATTTATTGTTTTAAGGTACCTAATACAAAACTAATAAATAACTAAAGATTCTTTGAAGCAAAATCGATTACTGCTTGCCTTAAATTTTCAGTAAAACTTTTTCTTGGGTTTTACATGGAATTGTTTTTAACATGGAAACAGTATTTTTAAATTCTTCAGTCTCTGTACAAACATGCTTCTTACATCTAGCGATATCCCCTAGAAAGGAAGAGCATATCAAAACTTTAGTTCGTTCGTCCGTCCTCATCCCTTAATAATTTTGTATGCCCTTTATATCTTGCCATTTTGCAGATAAAGCACATACATTCTTGGCTGCTGCGAAATTCTCTAGCAATTTCTAAATTTTGAAAATTTGGCAATTGTGGCTATGCAAAAATACCGTTTTTACCATATTGAAGTAGGTAATTTTAAATCAAGTTAAAGTGTTCGTTTGAAAAAGTCTCCGGAAATTTTTATATTTTCTCAGAAACCCTAAACTCTGAATTTTTCGATTACCAAAAACAATTTTGTCTCCACAGCCAGCACATACCTTCTTTCGATTTTCTTCATGGCTTAACTTGAATTTCGGTTTAATTTTCATTTTAAAATACTATTTTTAACTTTATAAAGTATACATTAAATAAACAACTAAAGCAAAATGTCACTTGCGTTATAATTGCAATTTTTTTTTTCATAACCACCTTAATTATTGTTTTACAAAATTTGCAAGTTGTAATTATTTCATAGACAAACTTCCAGTATTTTTTGTTATAAAAAATATTTAAGATATAAATCTTCGTTTTTTTTGTTATGTTTTGTTTTGAGTGGTAAAAAATAATAGGTGACTCAATAAATTAATACTGGGGAGTAAAGTAATTTAAATGATACAAAGTTTATTATTTTGCTTAATTTTATTAAAATTGTACAGGTAGTTTTAGTACAATAATTGCAAAATAATATATAGAAATAGAAAAACAAAAAAGTTTGCAAAACTTTAAAATAGGATCAGCTGGGATTTTGATAAATACATGTTAGTGTTACCAAAAGGGTCTATAATCAAAATATGCTATCAGTTTTGGTTGGCATTTTTGTTCGTCTTATACTTAAGTTTTGACCACCGGGTTTAATAATTTAAATTAACATTAACAAGATTTTTATTTAGGAAACACAACATTAATTTACATACTTTTTTCAAATAAGCGAGAAATTCGAAACGTATCGAAATCGTCGATACCGATGTAGATATACAGGGTGTCCCAAAATTGGCGGCCCAAAGGGTGAAAGTATATTCCTCTTGAAATTCCAAGATGAATTTTTTCGAATTTGAATAATGGGATTTTAAGAAGAATTTACCTTTACCCCTTGGGCCCCCAATTTTGGGTCACCCCATATATTAGTTGACTGATCAATACATTTTTTATTTATTATATTATATAAGGCTGTTTTAGTGTAAATAAAATTTTCTATAAAATTATGTGTTTTTCTTAATAATAATAAATTGCTCTACACTTACATAATATGTAATATTATTAATTAGCACTAAACCAATTTTAAAACTTGTTTGTTTTTTTATCAAATTTAGATTTTTTACATTAAATTTGAACTGCCTAACAATCCGCTCCATATAAAAAATATCCGCTACAATCATAGAAATAACACTGTTATTTCTATGGCTACAATCCTATCGAGTTCGTACATCATCGTTAAATCAGAAAATGCACATATTGGAGTCTTATATTAGGCAACCCAGTGCACATATAATCAGCGACATCTATGCGAATTTACTACAAACCATAAACTAAGCTACAAACTATACAGATTACAGTATTTGTTTTTATTGTTTGTTGAGTTGCCTAATATCAAACTCCAAAAAAGGTTTAAAAATTAATTTTTATATTCCATAAACACAAACTTTATTATAGCATTTAATGGTAAAATATGGTTTAGGAAAATATTAATTTTTAATTATATTTTAAGTAACATGTTTTTTGTTAACATAGCAATTAATTAGTAAAGCTTTTAGCCCTAATACAGATTGATATTTTGTGATAGCTAGACACGCTATTTTAAATGGGGTGCCTTTATTACCATTTTCAACAATTAATTTTAATTATTCATGACTTCTACCTTTGCTTTAAAAATAAAAAAAATAGTAAATTCTGAAAATTAATTTAAAATGAATAAACTATTGAAACCCACTGAAAAAATTATACTTCTATATTTTTGTTAAAAATATTTTGGGATTGAAATTTTTAAAACATGGTTTTCAGAAAAATCATTTTAAATTGGCAAAATACCATAGAAAAAAAATATGCTACCAAAAGGTTGGTCACTCACTTGATTTTCTAGGTTTTTTGACATAAAATTTAAGAGGTATATTTTTAATAAATAAAAAATTGAATAAAGATTAAAAAGTTAATTTTTGAAATATATACAGTGTGTTTCTTAATTGGACGCCGGCTTTACTTTGAAGAAATAGGGAGTAAAATTTAAAAAAATATATATTACTTTTTCTTAATATAATAGGTAACCGCTTTATATATATTTTCTTAAGTTTTATTAATTGACAAGTAGGCATAATGGTATAAGACGTCATTTTGTCGCACGCAATGGACGAGTGCGACAAAAGGTCTTATGACATGAGTTCTTTATGCTATTTTATCTATTTTGCAAAAATTCTATAAAAAAAATAATTTTATACCTTAAATTTAATTTGGTCGAATTTTACTTTAGATAGTTGGTATCACAGTCATTGATTTGACAGTGAATGTCAAAATCGATTCGCCATGCCGTCCTTAATTTACTTATTTACAATAAGCGGCTGTTAATGTTAAAGATGAAAAAAAGGATTTTCTTTGGTGTTAAACAAAATTTATTGCCAGAAAAGTCTCGTAAGTACTAGAAAAATCATAAAAATATTATAACCAATATGCAAAATATTATGCTGTTTAAAGTATAGCCAACCTATGAAATCAAAATAGATAAAATAGTTTTTTGTGTACCAAGGCCAAAAAGTGACTTTTCTGACCTTAAAATCACCCAAGGACTGAGCATTATCCAATTAAGAAATTATTAAGTAGTTACAGAATTGCGATAAAAGAGTCCATTTCAATACATTTTATCCAGGACAGGACGGCCAGCTAATAATAAAACGTCGGGAGCCCGGGGCGCAAATGAATGATGTCTCGAATATTTTAATGTCGATGGCAAGAGCGTTTCTCGAAATGGATTCATTAACGCCACATGATTTACTCATTGTTGTGCTATTTATTTTCCGTTTGCCGTACATATAGTAGACACCATAAGCGATAAATCTAATAAATGAATGAACCACTTTACCCGGCAAAATTCAATTAACAGTTTTTTTTGGAAAAATATTATTACCTGTGCGTTTTACCATGACTTTTTCTTATTTTTTGTTTTTAAGTCAACTTTAAAGTATTTTTTACGGTTCACCAAAACGGTTTTATAACGGTAGGCAGAGCTGGGCAAAGCACTCAAAAAAAGTGCTTCGAGCACCAAGCACCAAGCCCTTTGGAAAAGTAATTGCCAGCACCAAGCATCAAGCACTTTGAAAACTTTAAGTGCTTGCAATTACCAATTACCGAGAAAAGTAATTGAAAAATTCAATTACCAAGCACCAATTACTCAAAAAGTGCTTGCAAGCACTTTTTTCTTAAATAAATTACCAATTACCAAGCACTTTTTAGTTTTCCAATTGCTTCCTACCCAATTAATTAACATCTTTATTTTAAAAATAAGAAACATTTTTGGATGATCGTTATATTAAAATAACCAAACCAAACCAAAGTTTTTTGTTTTTAATTTATTAGTCCACACAACATGACGCAAAACAATTAAAGTGAAGAAATCATCAAAAAATAAGTACAAATTATCTGCAAGAAGGAGAAAGGTACTGGCCAAGTCGGCCTTCAACCAACCAATCACATTAAAGCTTATGCTGCACCGCACACCGCATTAGATGATGATGAAACCACAGGGTTGTTACTAAGGGCATTTCCCTCTAGAGTCTAAAGTGCTCGGGAGCACTTTAAATGCTTGCAAGCCCTCAAATCTGATAGTGCTTGCAAGCCCTTTAGTGCTTGCAAGCCCTTTAAAGTGCTTGCAAGCCTTTTAAGTGCTTGCAAGCACTCTAATGGCTTGAAATGCGAAATTCAATTACCAATTACCAAGCACTTTTTATAAAGGGCTTCAATTACCAATTACCAAGCACTGTATTTTAAAAGTGCTTGCAAGCACTGTGCTCGAAGCACTATTGTGCTTGAAGCACTTTTTCAAGCACTTTCAAGTCAATTACTGCCCAGCTCTGACGGTAGGTATAGATACGAAAAAAAACCTTTTTGATCTAGCTACGTACTAAGAGAATAACGTAATAAAAACAATATAAATACCACAAATTTACCTAAAAATAACCTCTCTCTTTCTAAAAGATTGACATTCGTAATTTCTTTGTTCTTTTAATTTATATTTTACAAAATGGTATCTACAAAGCAGAGCTGGGCAAAGCACTCAAAAAAAGTGCTTCGAGCACCAAGCACCAAGCCCTTTGGAAAAGTAATTGCCAGCACCAAGCATCAAGCACTTTGAAAACTTTAAGTGCTTGCAATTACCAATTACCGAGAAAAGTAATTGAAAAATTCAATTACCAAGCACCAATTACTCAAAAAGTGCTTGCAAGCACTTTTTTCTTAAATAAATTACCAATTACCAAGCACTTTTTAGTTTTCCAATTGCTTCCTACCCAATTAATTAACATTTTTATTTTAAAAATAAGAAACATTTTTGGATGATCGTTATATTAAAATAGAGACCCTGTTAAAACCGATAGATATTTGTATCGGAATGTATGGTGTTTCTATAGGGTGTATCGGTATGTATAGGACCCATAGTTGGGATTTATGGTTGTTCTATATGGATATCCACCCTTGATTTATTTGATATTGGTTTTAATGGGGAAAATACACATAAATATAAAAATTAGTATTTCCCCCATAGGACCCCATATATGGTTTTAATAAAATTTAATAAAATTTTGTCAAATGTTTTATGATTGTTCTATAGGGATATCCCTATATATTCTTCATTGAATTATTTTCTATCGGTCTCTATAGGGAAAATGTAAAAGTTATGGTGTGCCTATAGGTAATTTCCTATAAATTTTCTATCGGGCCGTATCCGGAAAAAACCATGGACAAATGCACATATTGAATCCGGTAGCGCCCGATAGATTATTTTGTATAGGTCTCTATGGGGTATTTTAAGCAGGGAATTAAAGTGAAGAAATCATCAAAAAATAAGTACAAATTATCTGCAAGAAGGAGAAAGGTACTGGCCAAGTCGGCCTTCAACCAACCAATCACATTAAAGCTTATGCTGCACCGCACACCGCATTAGATGATGATGATGAAACCACAGGGTTGTTACTAAGGGCATTTCCCTCTAGAGTCTAAAGTGCTCGGGAGCACTTTAAATGCTTGCAAGCCCTCAAATCTGATAGTGCTTGCAAGCCCTTTAGTGCTTGCAAGCCCTTTAAACTGCTTGCAAGCCTTTTAAGTGCTTGCAAGCACTCAAATGGCTTGAAATGCGAAATTCAATTACCAATTACCAAGCACTTTTTATAAAGGGCTTCAATTACCAATTACCAAGCACTGTATTTTAAAAGTGCTTGCAAGCACTGTGCTCGAAGCACTATTGTGCTTGAAGCACTTTTTCAAGCACTTTCAAGTCAATTACTGCCCAGCTCTGCTACAAAGTAATAAAGGCCACCCTAGAGTAAAATTAAAAAATATAACTTAAATTGTGAAAAGTAATAATATTTTGCATTAAAACTCGAACGCACATTATTTTATTGATAAAAATAGGCACGATACATCTTAAAAATATGCTCTCTAAAAGTTTACGTGTTTAGTCAATATTAATAGTATTTATTACCACTAATAACCCTAAAAAATACCAGGCGAATAGGAATTATTTACGGTTATAATGTGGACTTAATATCTTAAAAATATGACTTATGAGTAACATTTCCCACCAAGTAAAAATTCTGACGTTAAAATTACCGCTAAATTTTCCTTTAGGTGAAATACACTTATAAGTAATTTTCTTTCGTAAAAATTACGTCCTATAATACTTGAAAGTGTTGAAACTTAAGGGTTATTAAAATAGGTAAAAATAACAAATAAAACTTATTAAATAACTTTAAAAAAAGTTTTACTTCAAAGTAAATTTTTAAGGTTAATTTAACAAGTAATATTGCCTCAAAGCTCTACGCTTTTATTTAAAATGCTGCTTGTTTTAATTTGAACCATATTGAATAATTATTTAGTATACCTATATTTATATGACCATGTTAACCTACCTTTAATACAGATATATTTATTCCATAATAGAGAATCAGATATATGGGTCATTTTCAAGAAACACCCGCTTTCAGGAAAATGAAGATCAAAATTTTGTTTTGCTTAAATTGACTTTTGGTTGGATTTTTATAAATGTTAGAGTTTTGTTTACTTACATTTAAAACAGGCTGTGCATTTTTTAATTTTTTTTACGTTTTTTTCAGAAAAATGTGTTTAGCTAGCTTTATATGTCTCCACTGTGTTACCAATTTGAAATCCAAAATTTAATTCAATAAAAAAAGTTCACAAACTTTTGACTCCAATTTTTTATTTTATTTTTTATTAAAAATTGTATGCTTTTTTAAATATTTATGTTAGTTAAGTTACTTTTTAAAAAAAGCCATTCCGATTTTTTGTTAAAAAACAATACCATTAATATTTTCTTTTAGTCACTACATGTATTAGTGAGTTAAACTATAATTTATAAACAGGTATTACCAAGTGATAGTAAAATCATTTTAGGGATTTTTTTTAACAAAAACTAAAAAAAGTTACGAAATAGACATTGGTATCACAACGGACTGGGGTACACAAAGGACTTAATCAGATAACGTAAAAAAGAAACTATATAGGGTGGTACGATTTTAGAGTAATGCATAAACAAAATCCCTTGTAGTGGTGCTCACTTGCAGAATAACAACTTAGATTTCTAAATTGTAGATACCCTTTTTCTTTGAGTATAAGCTGGTGAAGGTCCCTTTTAGTACTTGTATATTGCGTGGAATTTTCCCTTGGATCTAATCTATATCATGAGTTGTAATCACAAATAATTTTAAATTGGTTTATCATAAACTACTTTTAATAAAAGCGACGGTAAATATCCACTTTGATGTTGAAAAATTCTATTGCGTTACATTACAGTCATTAATTACTCTCAATGAGCTTTAGTGCCCTAAAATAAACATAACAATAAAATTTTCTTACCTTATTTTTATTATTTTTTTTTGAGTAACTTAGCGGACAAACAATTATTACATTCGCGTTACCCGCACCTGTTTCAACCGATATCTTCCTGATTGAATAAATAAATTCAGCTTGGTAATGTGTACGTCCGAACATCATTTGTTGATCACGTGAGTGCCAAAAAAGTTGCCATATATATGTTTTTTTAAATATTCTATCGGTAACGCGACGGACGTAACGCAACGGAAAAATGTCTGCGACATGAGTCAAATTTAAAAAAAGTAGATTAAAATTAATTAATTTATATATAAATTGTTTACTGTATTAACTAAGGATGTTATGGATTGCTATAAAGCAACACAAAGTTATGGTTATTCAATATTAAAAAAAAACATGTATGTAAGTTTTATAAAACGCTAATGGTACATGCAAAAATGTGTGTTTCACAAGTTTCAAAATTAAAAAAAAATTATTCTGAAATAACTAAACAAACATTTTCTGAAAGAGTTTACTAAGGGCTTGTTAGGCTTTCACTTGGTTGTTAAATCAATAAGATCCGATAATTTTTAACAAAGTTATTGGAATTCAAACATACGGACAGCGGAAGGCGGGTGTTTTTTGAAAACGACCTATACAGGGTGACCTGAAATTAATGCACCATACTTTAACAGCAGATTGTACGTGCAAAAATAAGAAAAAAAGTCCCTATAAACATAGGTCAAGAAATGCCTCTTAAGGGAGCTACAGCCCCCAAAAAGAAAGCCCCTGAAGATGGTTTTTATTTAATATCTCCAAAACCGTTAAAGATATAAAAGTGAAATTTGGGGAATTAATTAAACTTTTTATGACCAATAAGACGTAACAATAACAATTTAAAAATTTTTATGAGGTTTGGGTCAAATTGATAGGAAGTAGGGTTAAAACCACCTTAACTTATTTGTACGTATCTTGTACCAGAATTTGGTGTCAGATTATGAAATTTTATAGTTTTGCACATAAAAAAGGTCATCTTGTTGAACTTCGATAACATACACCGTTTTCGCATAAAATCGATTTGAAAATTATTTTACATGGCATAAAAATTCACAATTAAATCACAACCATAGAAATTGACTCGCGTGGTCCTTGGAATACGGCTGCCATGTTTAGGAAAAAATAGAATAATTCAAGACAGGTGACAGTTTCAAGTAGTAAGTGACAGGGTGTTTCTACTTTTTTATTTATATTAGATAAAAACCATCTTCAGGGGCTCCCTTTTCGGGGGCTGTAGCTCCCTTAGGAGGCATTTCTCGACCTATATTTATAGGGACTTTTTTCTTATTTTTGCACGTAGAATCTGTTGTTAAAGTATGGTGCACTAATTTCGGGACACCCTGTATAGACTAAATGCACAAAAATATTACTTATTTGGCACCATACACTTTAGAATTTTATTAAATGAAGTATTTATATTCCTAAATTCTTAAACCAACCATTGTTATTGTGATGTTATACAGATTTGTAAATTTTTAACGCTTTATATTATTTCTTTCGTTGACTATACTTTGACAGATACATAACCTGAAAAGCCTTAAATGCCAAATTTTTAAAAGACTGCGTTCCGTATGTAGTCACGTGGTGGGACTTTGAGGTCACACAACTTTTTACTTATTTTAATTTGATTTTAAGAAATTCCTTTAATTTTAACGATTTTATACTTTTTCATTATTAAAAGTTATATTTAGGTTTCTATTAACATGATTCATGATTTTAAAAATATTTAGGTGTTTTCCAGGAAAACTCTTCCTGTAGAAACACAATTAATTATAAAAGTTTCATACATAATTAATTACTATTATAATAAAAATAAAATTTTACCTAACTAATTAATGTGCTATCAGTTTTATCTTAAGCATTGCATAAGCCACACACAAACTACTTTATTTTAATTGGATAAATTTAATTAACCCGTGTTTCAGCATATCGCATTTTAATAATAAAACGAAACTTTTTACCATCTTCTTATGAATGATGAT
Source organism: Brassicogethes aeneus (assembly GCA_921294245.1). Lineage (NCBI taxonomy): Eukaryota > Metazoa > Arthropoda > Insecta > Coleoptera > Nitidulidae > Brassicogethes > Brassicogethes aeneus. The sequence continues at coordinate 3,421,572 of OV121132.1, read as the reverse complement.
TCGATTCGATGCATCATCAATCATTTTCGTTATTTCGCTTGGCGTAATGGGTCCACCTCGACAGTTGATTATGAATATAAAAATTTTAATTTATTTAACGACACGACCGAGCTTAAATGCAAATAGATTATTGCATTAGCATTTTTTGCAAGAGTGCAATAACAATTTACATAAAGTAAAGCTATAGCGGTAATGACTTTTGCATGTTCTTTCTTTTAAATTACATATTCGCTGCTAATTCTTATTTATATGAGTGTTTTCGTGTTTTAACACCAATTTATTGATTAGTTTATTTATGTACTTGTATTATAAATTAGGTTATTACATTAATCAAGATCATAATATTATAAATATTATTAATATGCAAATGCTGAAACAACTTACCCATGATTTTTGACAAAAATAATCAAAATTGATTAATCCTGTCACATTGGAACTTTTTGTCATGTCCTAAGATTTTATTATTTCATTTTGCGTTTATTTATGTTATGTTGCCGTCAAATTTGGAAAGACAGTGTTGAGTCCTCAAAAATGAGCGGGGAATATTTTGTTGAAGACAGCACCAAATTATACCAGGGTAATACTTTTTCTTGTCAATTGAAAAACTTTTTTCAGACCCTATTTTAGATTACATCGAAGAAAAAAATCAATTGTCGGCCAAAGCAATCAGAAAGGATGATAGCCAGGAGAAACTGCAAGGTAAATACACAACAAATTTATTCAGATCTATCACACCTATTTGTTCTTGTTTTCGGAGACTGCGTACAAAGCTTTAGCTGTGGTGGTAATTTGCGATTCTTCCTCCACCTCGATATCATACTTGGTCATAATATTCCTGACTTTTTCGCATAACACGTCGAAAGAGTAGCAATTCTGAAAGGTGTCTTTGGCCATGTCTCCCAAAAATATCTGCAGGTGTGGGCTGAGCATCAACTTCTTCATTGCGATCGCGAATGTTTTTGCTTCTGGTTCCATTATAACCCCGGAAACTCTATGCGTTAGCAGTTTGGAGGCTATGCCTCTGTTTGTGGCCACAATCGGCTTCCCCAGACTCATCGCTTTGAGTATAAAATCGGAGTAGACATCGTTTTTCGCCGGGTGGATCATGATGGCCGATTCTAGAATCAACGTTTTCTCGTGGATTATCGGTAGCTGCTTTAGGAACGTTATCTGAGATGCGCAGGATTTGTCTCTAGCTTCGCTGGTTAATTCGTTGTAATAGAACTTTTCCTCCAAGGATTTGCAGTTTCCTGCTATTACCAGCTGAAATCTTCTGGTCACGGATTTATCCCCGATGAGCTCCAAAAGTCTCTCGAACGACTCCAGACTCAACTTGAAGTTTGACGATCTTCTAAATTTCCCGATAGTCAGGAAGACTATGGTATTCTCCAATAAATCAGGTATAATCCTTTGTATGTTTATGCCGGGTTCATCCCACAGACCTATATCCATCGAATGATAGAGTATCTTAGGACTGTGATTCAACCCCGGATAACTCTTCTTGAGTATTTCCGCGAAACCTATGGTTTCCACTACGACTTCGTGCGCCATTTTGATCCATTTGATCTCCATTAAACTCGGTATGATTCGCGAGTGCTCATAGCAAGCATCGGCAACTTTCATTGATAGAAAGGTTTCGACGAAACATAGTCTGTACGGAGTGAACATGTTGAGGAGATACAGCGCGACCATGCTGACGTCTGTGATCACCATTTGCGGCCGTTCTCTCCTCGGAAGGAATATGAGCCTTATGGCCATTATGATTGCCTTCAGGGCTAGCAGTTTTTGTCGAAACATGCCGAAAATGCTGCGTGGTACCCATGATGCGACTTTTACAATTCTTAGCTTATCTAAAAACTAATTTGCGTAATATATTTGACTTGTGTGATTGAAAATGCTTACTGGAATGTCTTCGATGCAATCGTACGGATCGAAAAACGTTGTGTAGATGTCGACATCGTAGCCGATTTTCTGGAAAGCCAAAGCGATGTTTACTATATATCGATCGGATCTTCTCTTGGTCAATTTTTCGTGTAGAAACACTATTTTCTTGTTTTCGAGTGGTGTTGCACCATTGCTGTGTATTTCCATTTATTACCTTTTTTTTAATTTAAACTTGACAAACTTTTGACACTACATGACACGAAACAGGTTAAAATGACGTGATCTAGTCTTTCAAGTTTTGATTGCATTTAGACATCGAGGATCAGATTGAGTTGGCTGAAACTAGATGCAACACGCTTAAGGGGCAGTTGGATTACATGAAGAACTTGTATGGGCCTGCTACTAAGCATCAGAAGAGCAGAAAATACTCCAATGCTTCTGTGAAGAGAAGAGGTATAGGGTAAACCACATAGTTATTGGACACTTAAGAAATATTATTTATTTAAAATTTATATATGCCGTTGTTTTAAAGATTTTAGTTTTTTTCTTATAAATATTTAAACTTTATTTACGTTTACTTAAAAATAAGAATATTTGAATTTTTATTATTAATTGAGGCGTTTCTCGGAAAAACATCATTAGTCCAATATCGTCGAAATTTAGATATTAGCACCAACTGTTTCCTAACCTCCATATATACGTATACAAATAAGTGTTTCTCGTAAAAATGTCATAGGTTCCATAATAATTAAAAATGAAATTTAGCTTGTTCTTCTAAAAACATCACAAGTCCACTCCGTTTCGTCTAAGAAAGTCACATGTACATGTGACTTTCTTATAACATGTGAAGTTTTTGGACACTCTAGAAAAGCTTCTACCTCTTTTACATGACCACAGCAATAAAAAATTGTATGATAACTTGATAAAAGACCAGAAGACCATAGCACCTGACAGTTCTGATAACACGGTCGACAACGATGATAACAGCAGTGGATGCGAATACTGAGTGTGGCCATAATACAGTTTTTAGTTTTTTCATTTATTTTGTTGCTCAGAGTTAATGTTTAGTTTGTAGTGTTTGTAGTAAGGAGAATTGTTCGTTTTTTTCTTCTAAAAACCTCACATGTTCATGTATTTTTTGTGTTTTTTTCATATTCGTTTGAAAAAAAACAAGAGGAATTCTGGACAAAGTATCTTACATTTTTTTACATGTAGTAAATAGGTCAATAAAGTACTTTGGTCAAAAATGGGAATGTCGGAGAGTTTTTTTCATTTTACCAAATATGTTAATTTTGGACTAATGATGTTTTTCCGAGAAACGCGTCAATTTTATAAAAACATGCAAAAAAGTATAGTAATTGTAAATTTTATATAGTAATTGGACATACAATTTTTATATAAACATAACAACTTTACATCAAATAACATAAATTTTAAATATTTTTTAAAGATAAATTGCTGTTTTAGGTAATTTTTTTATTTCGTTTTTGTAAATATCATTTAATTCATATATTTCTCTCTCGGATTCCTCATGCCTTTTCTGGATTCTGAAGGTAACTACTAATTCCTTTGTATGACTTCTGAAATAGTTTGTTGCAAATATCATTAGTGTGGTATCTCTAGTTTGTGAAGCATTTATAATGTTTAGGCCGGAACAGGATGATTTATATATATCTAATATTTTTTTGGGTGGTATGTTAAAAGTATTTTCCGAATTTATTAATTTTGTTGCCATTAGTTTTTTATGTTCTCTATCATGCACTGTATTGAAATCAATGTTATTCTGCAAGATGTCCTGTGATGAAGAAATCACTATATTACTTTCTAAAAATGAATTAGTCAAAAATGGCATAGCGAAAAAGCAGCCACTAATAATTCTCGTCAACAGCAATTTGTATCCAGGACATTTAGCAGTCAATTCCTATGAAATATTATTCGCTGAATCCGAAAATGTCGTCAAAAGTTATAAAGTTTTTGAAATATAATGAATTTTACATATAATATGGAATTGACTATATCTCAAAAACTGCTTAACTTTTATAGTTTTTGACGGTCTTTTCGGACAATTTTACATAAGAATTGGCTGGTAAATGTCCGGGATACAAATAGAGTATGATATTGGACATATGTACAATAATATAAATTTACATTTTTTTACCAACCCGTAGTTGGACCCTGGCCATTTTACTGTTTGTTTTTAGAATTAAAATTAAAACGCATTAAAGTGACAATGTTTAAACCATGAGGAACACATTTATACTACACACTGATCTGTACACTTTTTAGAAATATTTTTTGTTGTAATTTAAATACAGCCCTGCTCTTAACAAAAAAACAAAAATCTTACCACCAAAGTGACGTGCGTACTTTTTTGTCCTATATTGGACCCAAAATAAATTTGTTCTATATTATTACCGACTGAGATATTTATAATTGTATACAGCGTCATCTAATGATTTGACTTTAGGGAAACTATTTATAGAACTCTTGTTTTTACAGTATTAATGTTAATTGTCCAATAACTGTCTAGTTAACCCCTTCTTGAATATCAACTTAAGGATCGATCTTTATGGCAAAATAAATGATCCTTTTGTTAACTAGTTCATATTAATTAAATTACTAAACTATTTGTCAGAAGGTACGAATGATTCCGCCATTTCCATCGATGTACATCTGGAAAACTATGGAGAATGCAGAAGTGAATCCGCCAGACAAACAACGAATGATCCGACCAAAGATATTCACTCAATTATAAATGGTATTACGAACTCTGTGAACCGATTGTCTGACTTGCACTTGCAAATTGCGGAAACTCCTAAGAGTAAGCGTGGTGAAAGCGCTCGAAGAAATAGATTTGACTTGCATGCTGATGGCTCTCGTAAAATAATACCTAATACTTATTACCTAAAACAATAATTACATGCATATTTTTAGATGTTACTAATGTCGAAATTAAAGCAGCCAAAATGGATAACGCGCCGTACTACGAGCAAGTGCCTTTGGAAGTAAACAAATCCAGCCATCTCACAAAGAAAATTTCGAAAAATATCAGGAAAAAACACGTTTCAGTTCCTTTCGATGCAAGGGTGAAAAAGTTCCCGAGTAGCTTCGCAGTCCCAACCAAAAGCGCTTCTGGGACTATTTACAAAAAAAAGTCTAGGAGTCAAAATCCACCTTTGAGTAAATATATCGAAAACAACCTAACCACACTGTTCAAAATTTCATGACCATTTTAACACCAAATTAACACCATACATGGTCTATATCGATACAAACCAAAATGGTGTTAAAAATGGTTCGTTGGTCCGGTGTAAATTCAAATACTAAAATAGTGTAAATTTAACTTTCACACAGTATTAAAATAAATTTTACCTTGTGTAAATTGAACTCCTTTTCAGTGTTAAATATTATGTGTTTTTGGTCAAATTAAATCATGCTACACAGAAAAAAAGGAAGTTCCTTGATGCATTACTAGTATATTACCAGTGGTATTATTCCAGAAAATTGAACCTTCAACTCGCTAGAGATAATGTTTTTAGTGCGTTCCACCAACTTAAAACACTTCAAGTATTGACAGCTGTTTCCACCTATTTAAGGTCTCTTTAGTATCGAACAACTTGTAGGGTCACACCAAAGCAAAGGACTACCTGAGCTTATATACTCTTCATGTAAGTCAACAGAGGCGAGATTTAAGAACATCACGTGATCCACACCGCCTTTGCTGCGATCGGTACACACTTGCAACCAGGAATGCACGGTAAATTGTTTTAACAGATTGCTTTAGGTTGAAGTAACTCTTATTTTACAAACAACATATTTAGTAAACTGAACCATACAGCGGGTTGGTTTCACTAAAGTTTTCTGAGTTAATTTAACCAATTAAAAAAAAAAAAAACTATCTGGTTTAGTACCGTCAAACTAATCCTTGTTTATATTAACCTTCCCACAGTTGATAAATAAATACTTATGGGTCAACCAAATTAATATAGTTAAATGAACTATTCCTTTTTTTCTGTGTAGGGGCACTTCTCAAATATTTTTAGATAAACACCGTTTTGGTTTTTGATGTATATAACATTTTCAACCATAATTCATGGTGTTTATATTAACACCACTTGGTGTTGGATTTTGACACCATTTTAAGATTACTTTTTACACCACAGATATTTTAAACAGTGCAAAACAACAAATACAACAAACCTTTTAGCTGACAATTTGGTGGAAATCTATCACAACCAGGCAGCGAAAGAGACTGATTCTGAACATTCGGGTCGTGGAAAATTCAAACGAAAATCCAAAACCAGCCGGTCTGAATATATTTCAGATATCCCACCTTTATCTTTAAATGTCCCCGATGATAATCAATGGAATGTGAGAAAAGTTCAACCATCAAAGATGGATTATAGCAACATTAAAACTGTTAATGATGCTAAGAATGAGCTTAGGGATTCGTATGTAGTTTTTCTTGGTTAAATTACACTATGATAGTTTTTTTTCCTAACATTAAGTACTCAAGCTTAGTTTAATTAATTTTGGGCCGCTGATTTCAAAAATGTCATTAGTTTTTCTCTAGGACGTCTAGGATTTAAAATAATTTCGTAATAAAATGCTCTGCTCAATCACCTCAAAATGTAAGTTTTTCCACCTTAAGTTTATTAAATCGTATTAAATATTAAATTGGATTATAGTATTATTGTGCTTAATCCTCATCATCGTCGTACATCTTTTGCTGCAAATTCCAGCAAATTTGTCCTAGCAATGAATCCAACTTCTTTCCGTTATACCCATAGATATCTACCAATGCTCTAGATTTGCAGTTACTTGGTGAAATCGTTCTCCATGTTCATCACTTCGGCAAATTTATCAGGATGAAAAAAAAAAGAAAATGTATTTTAAATGAGATATTAACGCTAATTCTTTGCAAAACGGAAAGCATTTTTTCAATGAATTGGCGCCAATTTTAGGCGCGATATGAACCAAGAACATTTTCAATGACAGCTTTAACACTGCCATATGCGACAAGCTTGTCAACTTTGGGAGCATTTTTGAATGCTTGATCTTTCATTAAACGTCGTATATCAGGTCCATTTAAAATTCCTGCAAAATTAAAGTAGTAGGTATATCTCATAAAATTTTGTAAAGAAATATTGCGTTGGTTTTTCTCGGGCGTAAAGGTACCGCAACAAAAACGAAACAAATTTACAACGACGACGTAAATGTTCGTCTCCTTTCTCTTTCTCTGCTACTTCCATTACCACTTCCATTTACTGCTCTTTTTTCAGTTTTGGTCCTTAAAATCACTTTCAATTAAAAATACAATTTAAAGTTTAAATTTTAAATGTCAATAATTAATAGATGCACTTTAGTGTGCTTGAACGATAAAGTACATCTTTTGCTGCAAATTCCGGCAAATTGTCTTCTAGCAATGAATCCAACTTCTTTCCGCTATACCCATAGATATCTACCAATGCTCTAGATTTGCAGTTACTTGGTGAAATCGTTCTCCATGTTCATCAGTTCGGCAAATTTATCAGGATGAAAAAAAAGAAAATGTATTTTAAACGACATATTAACGCTAATTCTTTACAAAAGGGAGAGCATTTTTTCAATGAATTGGCGCCAAATTTAGGCCCGATATGAACCAAGAACATTTTCAATGACAGCTTTAACACTGCCATATGCGACAAGCTCGTCAACTTTGAGAGCATTTTTGAATGCTTGATCTTTCATTAAACGTCGTATATCAGGTCCATTTAAAATTCGTGCAAAATTAAAGTAGTAGGCATATCTCATAAAATTTTGAAATGAAATATTTTGCTTTGGTTTTTCTTGGGCGTAAAGGTACCATAACAAAAACAAAACAAATTTACAACGACGACATAAATGTTCGTCTCCTTTCTCTTTCTCTGCTACTTCCATTACCACTTCCATTTACTGCTCTTTTTTCAGTTTTGGTCCTTAAAATCACTTTCAATTAAAAATACAATTTAAAGTTTAAATTTTAAATGTCAATAATTAATAGATGCACTTTAGTGTGCTTGAACGATAAAGTAGATAAAGGCGCCTTTATACTTCAATTCGTTTTTAAATTTTGATAAGGCTTGATAAATAAAATTGGAGATTAAATTGTTGGGTACTTTAGGCATGATGTGAATAAAAAAATATCAAATAATAGTCGAAGAGTAATGCTTATACCGAAACCCATTAACTTTGTTGCCTTTTCAATTTAATTAGTGATTAAAAAACGACACAAAAATTTCTAAAAATGATTCTGTTTACCAAAAAAACATTGTAATTTTAGTTTTGGTATTAAAGGGTAATAAATATCACTACAATGGAAGAAACAAAATTTCTATTTGACATTTATCTACCGATGACTTTGTATGGAGTCCCTGTATATTTTTGACAAAAAACGTCAAAAATATACTGAACATCCAAAATAGATTTAAGGCAAAATAATTTAATAAATAATCAAAATATTAACGAAAAACTTACATTTTGAGATAATTGGGCAGATCATTTTATTACGCAATTATTTCGAATCTTAGACGTCCTGGAGCAAAACGAGTGGCAGTTTTGAAATCAGCAGCCCAAAATTAGGTAAAATAGGTGGGCGTACCACAGACCACCAAAACAAATGGACGGCGCATTGCCATTCAATAACAATGCTTTGTTTGCGGTCAACGAACGATCACAGTCTAAGCGTTAAATTTGCTATAGAACTTTATGTTTTCTTCCAGTGACGTATTGCGTACTCCAAAACAGCTGACATATAACAAATATGACAAATGACTGCAACCAGTGCCGTGGTGTTAAATAGGGATAATTTAAAAATAGTTTAATTTAATTGTGATTACTTACCTATGAAAGGATAGATTTGGATTTCTTTGGTTTGTTTTTTTACAAACAGTACACTGTCGCACCATTTTTAGTAAATCATAATGTATTTAAACTCAATAATTAACTTAAACACGATAGAAATACACAAAAACTAAAACACAAAACAACAAGCTGTCAACCTTTTTCTATGCTGTCAACCACAATCTACTGAACGCAAATATTACAAATTTACCAAAGTTGTTAATATTTAATTTTAATAATAATTAAATGATTTACTTTTTTTAAATAGAGAAAAATATCTAAAGAAAATGATGAGCAAATCCTTTTTACAATTTTTTTATTATTTAAACGAATTACTGGTAATTTTTAATGTTCATTATGTTATGATGAACGTCCAAAAAGGCGTGTAATCTATACTTCTGACAACGTTGGAAGCCGTGTTTCTTTCGACGGTGTTTAGAATGTGAAAATATGCTTTACTCGCTTTTTAAACGTAAACAAATCCGTCCATTTGTTTTGGTGGTCTTTGGGGCGTACTCAATGTTATTAATTATTAAATGTTGTTTTTAGTAGTTATCAACTTCCAACAATCGCATCGAAGATGAAACAGGTGGCCAAATGTTACTTTAACGCTTTCAATTTTAAAGCGATACCGTTTTGTCCAGCCGCATCAACATCGCCCAGTCATAACATTGGGATCAATCTGCAACAGGTGATGAGTATGATGAAAACCAAGCAACCGTTTCAAGGTTTATCGCCAACTTTGGCTCATAACATCGGTTTGGCAGCCGAAAGGCTGAACAGCCGGCCAGCTTCCATGCTAGTCACCACGATGACGTCGAGAACAGCAACATGGTACGAAATAGGTTGTTTGGTGTGATTAATTTCGCCCAAATTTTCAGCAGTTCCTTTCTGCGCACCAGCTCTTGTCCTCTGTCGAAGAACCGCATGAACTACCAGCACCTCCAAGAAATGGCGAAACGCATCCCGGAAGAAGACATCATCATGGAGGGGGAGGAGGAAACCAGGGAGGTGCCTGCAATGAAAACCACGTACATTACGGGACCTTCCGGCGACATGAAAATCGAGAGCAAAAACGATCCGGTATGGGCTGCCGACGCGGACAATTTAAGAAAATGCACCTGCGTCAACTTATGTGGCCCCGATTTGAACCAAATGGTCAACAAGTTTCAAATCAGTCAACCACCCAACTCGGCTCAAAGCCAAGTGCAGAGATTACCCAAGTACAAGAGTAACTTGACCAAGAAGAAGCCCAGGCCTATTAAGATGGCTTTGGTGACCAAAAACAACGGGGTTATCACCAACAACAACGGCAACGTTGTGGAAGAAGCCGATGAAACTCCTCAGGTGCCGATACACATCAAACAAAAAACTTTGAAGGGCGTCCTGACAAACCTACACAAAGAATTCGACACGATGAATGGAAGATACGAAGAGTTATCCAAAATGGGGGAGGCTATGAACGAAGAAAACGTTAAGGAGCTTCAGCAACTCGATGTAGATCTTACCGCGAAAGAGGAAGAAATCACGATGGTTATGTCGTTGTACAAGGAAGTTTTGGCTTTGAAACAGCAGGTGCAAACTTTAAAACAAAAATCCAGCGTAGCTAGTGTCGGTGTGGCCCCAAAGATGGCCGACTATAATAACCCCAAGGCCGCGTTTCATCTGACAAAGCTTTTGAAGCAGATTCAACTCTATCAAAGCCATTACAAGAAAGATTTGCCAGTAATCTAAAAAATTTAATGTAATTACCTAGGGTAATAAATAAATAAAAGTGCCTTGCAGTATTTACACAAAAAAAAAGATTTCTTATTTTTAGAATCTTGAAAATATTTTTTTAATTCAAGTCAACTTGCTTTAAAATAAGAATATATATTTCAACTAAAAATATTGAACTTCTTTAAAAAAGAAATTTATAGTTTTGGAAATATTCTTGAAGGAAATCTTAGGTGGTTTCTTGGTACAATTTGTTTAATTTTTGTATATTAAGAATTAGATATTCTTAAATTTTTTTATTCGGTTTAATAAACAGTATTTTCATTGCCAAGAATACATATTTTTGAAATCGTGTAGGAGTGGAGATGCCGACACGTTCCTCTTAAATTGTATGCCAAATCATGCAGTGTTTCTTTCTCTTAGTGAGGAAGAGGGCTTATTTCATTAAAAAATTATAAAAAAAATTGAAGGTAAGTAAGTTGCTATTGATATACCACCCTTTTTTAAATTTAGCGTCGCATTTACGTGTAGGTAGGTAGGTTTATTGTTTAAATATTTACTAATATGCATTAAGGATGCCTTAAAATTATTTTATTCATAAATAAATAGGCTTTGCAGTGATAACCAAAATATCTTATGTGTGTAACATTCTGATTTGTATGGCTCTATAATTTTAAGTTAACTTAAACTTAATTTATTTTATGACTAAAACTATGCCTAAAATATTACAAATTATTTAAAATGAAAAATGTCGATAATATTGATTAAGTTCCCTACGTTAATTTAAAATAATGTATACATTTTACATTTTTCTTGTATTAAAAACAAAATAAATGTGTTTGTTCAACGTTTGTTTTTTTTATTTTCTAACCTAAATTTTTTTGTTTACTGCACCACCTAGAAACGATACAACGTTTACTTTGGCCCTTCAGTAAGTTTGGCTCAATTTTGAATAATCCGTAAGTATTTAAATATAAAGTTTTGTTTAAGATTAGAGAACAATCCTTAAAAAATTACAGGATATTTAAAATTACTCCAGTCCCCTTCAAGTGTTTAGACGTATTTTTATTTTAAATTTTATTTCTTTTGCAGTAGGTAATATTCCTAAATGTAAAGATGTTTTTATTATTAAAATAAATAATTTTTAGTTAATATACGTATCATTATTTAAAATTTTTTTGATTTTAAATACAAAATGATAGATTTTTTGAAACATTGCTAAAATTAGCTTAAAATTAATATACAGGGTGTCCCAAAAGTCAACGATATCCTTTGGAGGAATGATGGACCAATTCATGACCAACCAGAAAATCAAAACATGACCTTAGTAAAAAATCGTTAGTTTTTGAGATATAGTCATTTTTATGAATTTTGTAAAACTTGACACATTATATCAGTTTTTCGAGTGCCACAGCTACAAAATTCCATATTTTTAGATTATATTTTATGTTGTGCAATCCTAAAAATGCCTGCTATTGATTACAGTTTAAAATAAAACTAATAGCAGTTTTTTACCTTTTGAAAACAAACATTTTTGCCAGATTTTATAAGTTTTTTTATTAGCTAACTTCGACCGTTCAGACTGTAAAAAAATATGTCACGCAAACTTGGCAAGTAAGTATTTTAAAAATTGCTAATTTAGTGTAATATGCCATGTTATACTTTAAAGAAAAATATATTACTGTTTTGCTGCAAAACTAGTTTATTGTTAAATTATTTCAATATTTAGGAATTTAAACAAAAACACTTCTTTAATAAAAATAACAGATATTTAATTAAAACAAACGAATCACAAATAAAAATTAAAGAATGTATTCAAAATGCCTGCCACCAAGTCAAATGCAAGCGCGGCATCTTTTTAAAAAGGATCGTTTTATCTGTCTTGCACTTTCTGCGTCTTTTATTTGTTGTGCGGCTTCATTAATTTGGTCTCTCAATTAATGTACGTTATGAATTACTATTCCATAGACTTTTTACTTGAGGCAACCCCAGTAAAAAAAATCGAGAGTATTTAAATCCGGAGACCGGGGAGGCCACAAAATGGGACAAAGACGGCCGATCCATCTCTCTGGATAAACCTGATCCAAATAATTTCTTACTTCTCGTGCGTAATGAGCTGGACAACCATCATGTTGAAGCCACATTGCCCTGCGTGTGGCGACAGGCACATCATCCAAAAGATTTGTCAGTTCGTTTTCCAAAAACTCTTGATAATTTTTCCCATTTCAATTTTCAGGTAATTCAAAGGGACCGATTAGTTGGCCGTTCAAGATGCCGGTCCACAAATTTACCTTTCTTCTCGAATGAAATGTGGATTTTCAAGTGCATAATAATGAAGATTATGCATGTTCATAAAACCATTATGCATGTTCATAAAACCATTTTTATGGAATGTGCATTTATCAGTCCATAAAATTGTATCCAGGAACTCTGGGTCTTCCCTATGTTTCTGCAACATTCTGCGGCAAAATTGGACACGTCTTGCGTAGTCACGAGGAAGCAACATTTGCACACGCTGTACGTGATATGGGTGATACTGATACCGTCGTGTAATTCTGTTTGCAGTGGATTTCGGTATTCCTGTACGCCTTTTAATTGCTCGCGCCGAAGTAGTTAAGTGATTTTCAATTTCTTGCAAAACCTCTTCATCATAATCCATACATGGTCTTCCAATTCTAGCACGATTGTGAGGCATTCTGCCTTCAGCGTATGCTTGGTGAACATTTATAAAGACGCGATAATCAGGATATCTCAAAGCATTCGGGTATCTTTCCCGATACAGGTTGGCTGAAGCTACACCATTACCTCTGCATTCACCATAAATGTAATGCATGTTTGCATATTCCTGAGCAGTATACTGGTACGGCATAATGAGTAGTCAAACGTAAAACACGGAATACAAACACACAATTGAAGGTTCAAGTGGATAATGGAGTTTTGATAATAAAGAATAAAAAATATTGTAATTGTTATTAAAATTAAATTTTGTGTTGAAATTACAATATTTTTTGTTTAAAGGTGTCATCTTACATTTAAGTTAAGAAAGAACAAACAATATTGTGGTTGTAAATAAAAATAAATTTGGTATTGCAATTACAATATTTTCTTGGATGATGTGCCTGTCGCCACACGCAGGGCAATGTGGCTTCAACATTATGGTTGTCCAGCTCAATACGCACGGGAAGTAAGAAATTATTTGGATCAGGTTTATCCAAAGAGATGGATCGGCTGTCTTGGTCCCATTTTGTGGCCTCCCCGGTCTCCGGATTTAAATCCTCTCGATTTTTTTTACTGGGGTTGCATGCATAAAGTAAAAAGTCTATAGAATAGTAATTCATAACGTACATTAATTGAGAGACCAAATTAATGAAGCCGCACAAGTGCAAGACAGATAAAACGATCATTTTTAGAAAGATGCCGCGCTTGCATTCGACTTGGTGGCAGGCATTTTGAACACATTCTTTAATTTTTATTTGTTTTTAATTAAATATCTGTTATTTTTATTAAATAAGTGTTTTTGTTTAAATTCCTAAATATTGAAATAATTTAACAATAAACTCGTTTTGCAGTAAAACAACAATATCTTTTTCTTTAAAGTATAACATGGCATATTACACTAAATTAGCAATTTTTAAAATACTTGCCAAGTTTGCGTGACATATTTTTTTACAGTCTGAATGGTCGAAGTTAGCTAATAAAAAAACTTATAAAATCGGGCAAAAATGTTTGTTTTCAAAAGGTAAAAAACTGCTATTAGTTTTATTTTGAACTGTAATCAATAGCAGGCATTTTTAGGATTGCACAACATAAAATATAATCTAAGAATATGGAATTTTGTAGCTGTGGCACTCGAAAAACTGATATAAGGTGTCAAGTTTTACAAAATTCATAAAAATGACTATATCTCAAAAACTAACGATTTTTTACTAAGGTCATGTTTTGATTTTCTGGTTGGTCATGAGTTGGTCCATCATTCCTCCAAAGGATATCGTTGACTTTTGGGACACCCTGTATATACATTTTATTTTTAATGATACTTCTTGCATTGTTTTAAAATAAAAATTTTAAATCTTGTATCTATTAATTTAAAAAAATATTGGGTTATAAAAAACATCTTGAGTTAAGAAAATTATTGCCTTATTTCATCACATTTTTTTGTTTTAAGAAGATTTATTCTTGAATTAAATGTAAAGATGTATTTATTATTAAAATAAATAACTTTTAGTTAATATACTTATCATTTAAAATTTTATTGATTTTAAATACAAAATGATAGATTTTTTGAAACATTGCTAAAGGTAGCTTAAAATTTAGATAGACACATTTTATTTTTAACGATACTTATTGCATTGTTCTAAAATAAATATTATTTTGCAATCACTGAAATAAAATTTAAAAATTAAAAAAAAATTGGGTTATAAAAAACATCTTGATTTAAGAAAATTATTGCCTTATTTCAATATCACATGTTTTTGTTTTAAGAAAATGTATTCTTGAATTAAGTAAGTATCTTTTTTATTTAGAAATACCACTAATTTATTTTTAAAAGAAGATATTCTTGCTTTAAAACAACCAATTATTTGGTTAAAGAAAATACATTTTCTTGAATTAAGTAAATATTTCTGCCTTATTTCAAAAATTATATATTCTTGCTTTTAAACAATCAAAGTTTTATTTAAAGAAATTGAATTTTCTTACATTAAGAAAACATTCTTGAAGTAAATCAACGTGAATTAAAAAAATACTTTACCATTTTAAAGAATATATTCTCTTCGTTATACAAAGATTGTTTTAAATCAAATAAATTTATTTAATACAAGAATATTTTTTTTCAGTGCATTAATTATTCAGTGGCCATGACTAATTATTCATATTGTTCACTCTACCAATCTAATTTTATGTTTTACACGCTCGTTTGGTATTGGTGGAAGCCGTTTCAGTTGTGGGTTGTGAATCCTTTGTGGTTATTCCCAGAATCACGTGTCTGTCGAGTATTGCCGATACTTTATTACACTAATTATTATTAAAGTTGATTGATTTTAGTGTACGTACGAACAATTATACGCCTACACGTGATTGCAGCGTTATATTTGATGAATTATGTTGTTAATGGGCATCTATTTGTTTTTGTTGAGGAGAGAAAATAAACAACTTTAATTATTACTAAATATTAACATCACAAAGAGATCCGCAATATGCGATCACGAGATCGTATTACCTGCATCTTAGTAATGAGCAGATGTTTATTAACGTAATAAAATAACTTTAGAAATACTTCTTACAAAAGACATTACTTTAAAAAAATATATTTGGGATTGCGGGGAGCAAAAAGAACTTTGTCAATTCTTTTTTTAACTTTTTCTCAACTTTAAATAAAGGTTAGGATATAATGAACATGTTTATTTCAAAAGGTAAATAATGTATTATAATTGTATCAAATTCCACTAATTTAGCAGCTCTTTAATGTTCTAAAATGGCTTGATACATAATATACTATTATAACATAACTTAATACTGTTAAAAATGTTTGTAAAATTACTACATTTTTACTAAGCAGTTGCATAGTAAAATTACAAAATGTTGTATTGTATTGCAATTTTAATACGCATTTGTTGTAATATTACATTTTTTTATAATCAAAGTACTAAACAGGTTCCAATTTTACAATGTTTTTGTTTTTGTCAGATACTTAAATAATATTGTTATTTTACAATTTATTGTAGAATTGAATTTGAAATTTTGTAAAATTTCTATATATTCAGAATTTAATTTTACTAAGATAATCAATAAAATTACTAACCAAAATTTGGTATTTGAATTATAATAAGTTTTTGGAAATAAACAAATCATTATTTATTTTTTTCAACTTGTTTGCATTTTTACTATACATTTTAATCATGTACACTGTTAAAAATTTTTGTAAAATTACAATTGTTTTGCAAAATAAAGGATAAGTAAACAAAATCCGTGTATACCAATACAAAATTATAATACAATTTGAGTAATCTTCCAAGACATGTTGGGAAATCTACTAAGATAAGTGGTAATTTTACAATCTATATGTATAAATCCTACACGCATTGTAATTTTATTAAACAGTTTGACAGTTTCTAATATAAAGCATCTCAGATTTACAAACGTTGTTTGTAATTTGATTTGCTATAATGTCAAGTAAATGCATAGTATGTACCGATTGCGGCGATCACGTGATGTTCTTACATCTCGCCTCGGTTGACTTAGGTGGACAGTATATAAGCTCAGGTGTGTTTCGTTTATGGTGTGTTCCAATACACCAAATTGCCCGACATTGATAAGACCCAAAATAGGTCTATCTGTCTAGCTGTCTGTCGGTATTTGAAGTTTGGTGGAACGCACTTAATTTTTTTTTAAATCTTTACAGTAATGGGTCAAGAAAGTTTCTTGAAGAAACTAAGAAAATTACAGGTTTTTTTTAAGTAGTAGAATTACAATACCTTCATTCGTAAATTACTAAATATTTTTTGTGTTATTTGTTGTTCAAAATAACAATATTTGTATTGTAATATTGCGAAACGAATTTTCTTCAGTTCAGTAAAATTGTAAAATATACTTTTTAATTTTCTTAAACTGAGTTGAAATGAATTGTATTGTATAATTACAATACACCATTTTAAAATTACTAAACAAATTTAGTATTTTTTTGTGCTTAGTGAATTTCAACAAACGTTTTGTAATTTTCCCAAATTGAGTTGTAATGAATCGTGTAGTAAATTTACAAAACTGAGTTTTATTATTACTATATTGTGGTGGGTAAAAACTTCCTAAACATGTTTAGTAAAATTACAATAGAAATTTTTAACAGTGAAGAGTTAGTTGTCGTTTTTTTTCTCAAAAAAGCACGGAAAAACTTTTTCCGTGCAGTATTTTTTAATACGCAATTGCCATTGTATTTACTATAAACATTTAACAGATGACTTATCGTAAAAAATGGATCGCCATTGTGCTGTCTCTAGGCAACATCCGGTCACGACATTTTTTATGTTTAATAACGAATTACCTTCGATTGAACTGGCAATTAGGCCACTTCATTCAACAATGCTCAGACCGCATAAAAAAGTAATAAACTGTGATAACCAATTACCATGTTAATTATACGCTATTATATTAAATATTTTGGTTTAGATGATTTAAAGGTTACAAAAACAATATGTTTTGTTAATAGGCTATTGTACAAAATTCGATCAAATATTGATTACGTTAATGTTCTTACAAGGATACCTTAGGGCTTTTTCAATAAAAATTATAGACAACCTACACAAAGTAGTAGTAGGTAATACCTACTGCTAGATCTTTGTAAAAAGTTACAATTTTTTAATAAATATAACAAAAAAAGTAGTTTGTTTATTTATCTACAAACGCTGCTTTCAGTAATAGCATTTGCATTAATTATAAAGTAAATTTACGTTATGTTTATAAAAATAACACTCTTCCAGATGCAGAAACGCATTGATAAATATAGTTATTATTATTTGTCCAAAAAACAGTTATATACCGTTTACAAAAACGTTTTATATTATTAATGAAACCCTATTGGCATTATTCATAGAAATTTTGTAAATTTTACAAATCTCTTTTCGTTCAAAATAAAACTTTTTTATAATATTAATAAAATTTATGTAAATTTAACAACAAATTAATTGTTAATTCAATAAACTATTTTCATTGTAACAATGGTCACATTTTCAACCTACTGTTGGGTGTTGGGTAGTTTTTTTTAATAATTGTAAGGCATTAAAACAGATTATTTATTATAACAAAAAAATTAACTCGTATTATATGATGTACAAAATAAAAAAATATATGAACTCACTTTTTAAACGACAAGTCTGCTTCGTTTATAGAATAGACCTTAAATATTTCTTTTAGAAAACGTCGAAATTTTAATTTTCTTAGTGATTTTTTTTGATATTTTTATCATGCTAGATTTTTTTGATATTTTTATCATGCTAGATTTTACCACACTTTACCACAGAAATAGAGACCCTCTATTTCTGTGCACTTTACTCGCACAAGTGAAATCAATAAGACAATACAATTCATTAATATTAGAACTAATAAAATGCCAGCATTCCATAGTTACGTATTTTATCTCAGCGGCAATATTTTTTATCATCTTGTTTACACGTTACTAAGGATTTTGACACTTTTCTTGATTTAACATTTGTTGTCATTTAAATTCTGTGTTTGATATATATCAATAAAATAATGAATTATAAACTCTAAAAGATCGATGGGTTGGTGTAAATGATAATGAAATTAAGGTAAGTTTGAATAAATAAGGTTTATTAAAGTCTTTTTATATTTTAAAGCACATTTTAATTTTAAATGTCAATCTGAAAATTTTTTAAATCCTAAAATTCATTGTATTTTCTCACTAAATATAACTCGTGGTATGATAAATAATCGAAGATATTTACTCATTGAAACCGAAGCAGCACATTTCACTCGTCCTACGGACTCGTGAAATCTGCAGCTGGGTTTCAATTCGACTATTTCCCTCGTCTTAATTTCCACCAATTACGAACGCGCAATTTTGAATTAAAAATGGTTTCTAGGTGAAAAAACTGTGTGACAGCACCTGTCAGCAGTTTTTTCGAGTTTACCCGCGGCAAAACTTGACAGCTGTTGTCACCAAAAATTGCAATTTATATTTTAATTGTTAACTGTTACTCATGAAATAGTCTTGTCAAATACCATTCGGGCATCTAATTTTTCCTGTGAAAAAAATCGAAAAAACACAATGCTAAGTAATATTTTTTAACAAAAAGCATTCGTGCAGGTGCAAAAATCCTCCTCTTCGACTCGGATTTTTGTTGCCACCAGCACTCATGCTTTTTGTTAAAATATCACTTAGCAACGTGTTTTTTCGATTCTTTTCGGAAAAATTAAATGCCCTTATGATATTACTTACGACTATTTCCCTCGTCTTAATTTCCACCAATCACAAACGCGCAATTTTGAATTACAAATGGTTTCTAGGTGAAAAAACTGTGTGACAGCACCTGTCAGCAGTTTATTCGAGTTAACCCGCGGCAAAACTTGACAGCTGTTGTCACCAAAAATTGCAATTTAATATTTTAATTGTTAACTGTTACTCATGAAATAGTCTTGTCAAATACCATTCGGGCATCTAATTTTTCCTGTGAAAAAAATCGAAAAAACACAATGCTAAGTAATATTTTTTAACAAAATGCATTCGTGCAGGTGCAAAAATCCTCCTCTTCGACTCGGATTTTTGTTGCCACCAGCACTCATGCTTTTTGTTAAAATATTACTTAGCAACGTGTTTTTTCGATTCTTTTCGGAAAAATTAAATGCCCTTATGATATTACTTACGAAAATATCATCGATGATAATCATACCACTTGTTATATTATGGGTGATTATAACACAGACTGTGGATTGTAAAGTTCTGTTCACCAATGAGAGCGCTGGCCCTTTCCCCCTCTTTTTAAGGAAAATATCAAAAATTTTGTTACCATTGCAAAACAATAGTAAATATAAAAAAGTCTTGATATAGCAATAAAATATTTTTTTATTGTTCTTACCGTAAGCTTTTAACAAAGATTTTCTAACTGAAATAAAATTAATTTGAATTACAACGATAGTAATTTAAAAAAGACAAATATGCCATAGTAAAATGAACAAATTTTACTATAACAACTGCGCATTACTTTATGTAAGCGCAATTCACACACAACTATAGATTTAACAAAAACATTTTAAGATTTAATATAAACATAAAGTATTTCTTATTGCCATGACAATAAGATAACAACTATTACTTTGTTGGATGAACATTTTTTTATTTTAAAGCTCAACATTGCTGCTTCATTATAGTAAATGAGAATTTTATCAATAGTAAAAAAAGTTTATTCTGTAAATAAAAATAATCTTATTACTTTGACAAATCGTAGGTTTTTGTCCCAATAAGACACTGAAAATTTAATGAAAAAGGTAAATTTTTTATTAATCCCTTACAAAATTAGTTTCATTATCAGTGCATGTACATTTTTCTGATTCTTTAAACTGTGATTAGTTCATACCTTCGTGGAATAAGTTTGGCATACCCAAAGAAATAAATATTTTAATTTTATTGTAAATTATTTTTATATCTCTTACTACATAAATAATAAACTGCGTTCCCCATAAAGTAAAATTATTGCAATACTTGGAAGCCAAACTCATTTTGTGGTTAAATATAAAAAAACCTAACTGGATTTCGTAAGGTTTACGACTGATATGAATACCGAATACAAAATGCCGATTATTATACTAAAATAAAATTTATTTCTGCGAGCAAAAGAAGCAATAAATCTTTTCGAGTTTATGGTTTATGAAAGTAGATTAAATTCTGCAACGTTTCTCGGTAAAAAAAATTGCAACTCATACAGTCATTACTATAGTGTAATAATGGGCGAAGATATCAAGCTGGGATTTCTTCTAATGCATTCCATATCACACTGAGCCTTTTTGTATTTTTATAAGACCCTTTTATACGCTAAACAAATAAAATTAACATTTTACAGCGATTTCAATTTTGTGTCTGCATGTATACAACAAATCGTCATATCATGGTGTTAGTCAATAACTTTGATTGACACTAATATGAAATGAGATGGTATCTAGACGAGGAGAATTATAGTTGATTCTTTTTTCGTATAAAGTGAAAAATAGGTCTGATAAAACGCTTTGCAACGCTAGCAAATATCGACCACACAAAACGGATTGTATATGGATACCCACAAACAGATTGTCATCTTGTTTGTCTTTTCTTCGCATTTTTTAGTTGAGATGTAAGCAGATAGGACCTAACTGTAAGACGCAAGATGATTGTGCACCTGAAAAGGCTAAAACCTGTATTTAAACTAATCGGATCAGTTCAACTGATTCAGTTGGCTTATTTAATGAACTTAGTTTCTTGCTGCCCACGCATAAACGAATAGGCACATTTGATGCCACTAAACCGATTAGGCACAATACACGTAAAAGAATATTTATGTAGGGGAAGGTGGGGGAATTTTGCGCGGTGGGTAATTTTACGCATAAACAATTCTTCCAGATATGAAGTAAATATTACATTTTTTGAATTTTTTGAATGACCATGGTCACTAGCTAACTGTGATACATGTACGTTGATCTAAGAAATCCATGTCGTTTCCGCTACGAGTTACGTTTAAATTTCTGTCCAATCGCTTAAATGTTTATAACACAACTTTATATGATCTTTCCTCGTAATCTGGTGTATGTTTAAATTGTTCAGGTTAACTTTTGGAATGTTTTTTAGTATCACAATATTTTTCTTGCAATGGGGGTAATTTTACGCTGAAAAATTGGGGTAATTTCGCGCTGCAAAATTTGGCCAATATGGGAGCTTTTGGTACAGGAGCCTAGATTGTTCAGCATAAACAGTTCCATTTGGGCACACGCGGAGTGTAGCGAAAAAAACAACCCCTAAAACTACATATGTGACAACTGCTGCATGTAGACCCTCTTATTTCTAAGAACAAAAATTTTATTTTTAGTTATTTATTTTTGATTTTGTTTGTTTTGTTTGTTTCATAGAGAAAATAGTTTTGTTTTATTTTTATGTTTTAATATAATAATATTATAAAAATAAATGGTTTATTTAGATACCTACAAATCTTTCTCTATACAGCGCAAATGTTCCCCCTATGATGCGCAAAATTACCCTGATAGGTGGGTAATTTTGCGCAAATGCATTATTTAAAAAAATGTAGTTTTTGCATACCAAACAATTTTTTTTTATAAATTGCGCATTATATACACATAGTAAACATAGTAGACTATCGCTGGTATTAATTGCAAAATTTCACATTTAAACTTAACAAAGATACTAGAGATTTTGCTTAGATGCGCAGAATTCCCCCACCTTCCCCTAATTAATATTGTATCGTATTTTATTCACAATACAACATTAAATAAAAAACAAGAGTTTTATTAATAGTCACCTTAAAGTCAAATCATTAGATGACGCTGTATACAATTGGGTAATTTTCAAGAAACACCCGCTTTCAGAAAAATGAAGATCAAATTTTTTTTTTGCTTAAATTGACTTTTGGTTGGATTTTTATAAATGTTTAGAGTTTTGTTTCCTTACATTTAAGACAGGCAGTGCACTTTTTAATTTTTTTTTACGTTTTTTTCAGAAAAATGTGTTTAGCTAGCTTTATATATCTCCACTGTGTTACCAATTTGAAATCCAAAATTTAATTCAATAAAAAAAGTACTTAGTTCACAAACTTTTGACTTATTTTATTTTTTATTAAAAATTGTATGCTTTTTTTTAATATGTATGTTCATTAAGTTACTTTACACAAAGGACTTAATCAGATAACGTATAAAAGAAAATATATTGGGTGGTACGATTTTAGAGTAATGCATAAACAAAATCCCTTGTTGTGGTGCTCACTTGCAGAATAACAACTTAGATTTCTAAATTGTAGACACCATTTTTCTTTGACTATAAGCTGGTGAAGATCCCTTTTAGTACTTGTATATTGCGTGGAATTTTCCCTTGGATGTAATCTATATCATGAGTTGTAATCACAAACACTTTTAAATTGGTTTATCATAAACTACTTTAAATATCCACTTTGTTGTCGAAAAAATTCTATTGCGTTACCCTAAATTTCATTGCGTTACCATAAGGTAACATAATGGACTCGGTAACGTAGTAGAAAAAGTTTTGTGAAACCATATTTAAAAAATAATAATAAGACATTACAGTCATTAATTACTCTCAATGAGCTTTAGTGCCCTAAAATAAACATAAACATGAAAAATAGTATTTTTTCTTACCTTATTTTTATTATTTTTTTGAGTAACTTAGCGGACAAACAATTATTACATTCGCGTTACCTGCACCTGTTTCAACCGATATCTTCTTCCTGATTGAATAAATAAATTCAGCTGGGTAATGTGTTCGTCCGAACATCATTTGTTGATCACGTGAGTGCCAAAAGAGTGGCCATATATATGTTTTTTTAAATATTCTATCGGTAACGCGACGGACGTAACGCAACGGAAAAAATGTCTGGGACATGAGTCAAATTTAAAAAAAGGAGATTAAAATTAATTATTTTATATATAAATTGTTTACTGTATTAACCAAGGATGTTATGGATTGCTATAAAGCAATACAAAGTTCTGGTTATCCAATATTTAAAAAAAAACATGTATGTAAGTTTTATAAAAATCTTTAAAACAACGGCATATATAAATGTTAAATAAATAATATTCCTTAAGTGTCCAATTACTATGGGTTTCGTACTTTTAGAAATTTGTGTTAATGTTTTCATATCACTGTAAACCACAAATATTTGAATGCTTAATATGAAATAAAGGCGATAATTTATAGTCGAAGATACAATTGCAACAGTGACAGTGTCATAAATTCTCTAACAGTACATGTATCAACTTAAATATCATGGTCAAACTTGTAAGTTCGTACATATGTATGTATAAACAACACTTGGAGATTTTTCAGCTAAATAAAATAACTCTTGACAAATTATACGGAATAATATGCATAATCAATGCGAGGTGGAAAAATGCATAAATACTTTACCTACATTAGGTCACAACAGTATACAAATTTGTAGACTTATGATTGTTTTCATGGGGACTAAAAACAGTTTATAGCTTTGTTTTTAGGATTATATTAATGTTTTCAAAATATTCCATATTAAGAAAAATTACACAATTTCAAAAAAATTGCATCAAAAAAGCAAAATTAAAAAAAAACGTGGGCGAAGAATTTTTTCTATATTTTCCAATTTTTTAAATATTTGAAAATTTTGCATGATAATAAGTTTATTTTGTTAAATTAACCTTAAAAATATACTTTGAATTAAAACTTTTTTAAAGTTATTTAATAATTTTTATTTATGTTATTTTTACCTATTTTAATAACCCTTAAGTTTCAACACTTTAAAGTATTACGAGGGACGTAATTTTTACGAAAGAAAATTACTTATAAGTGTATTTCACTCAAAGGAAAATTTAACGGTAATTTTAACGTCAGAATTTTTCCTTAATGGTAAATGTTACTCGTAAGTCATAATTTTACGATATTAAGACCACTTTATAACCGTAAATAATTCCTATTCGTCTGGGATTTTTTAGGGATATTAGTGGTAATAAGTACTATTAATATTGACTAAACAAGGAAAGATAAGCTTAATATAATATTTTTTCCTAAATATTTTTCTAAAATATAATAAGGAAAGTTTTAGTTATTAAAAAATGATTAAAACTAAAAGATAAAATTTTGTAGGTTTTATGTTTTGTTGAATTTTTACCCAAGCAATAATTTTTCTTAAAACCGTCAAATATTTAGAGGGCATATAATTTTTAAGATGTATCGTGCCTATTTTTATCAATAAAATAATGTGCGTTTGAGTTTTAATAAAAAATATTATTAGTTACTTTTTATTCCTTTGTAAGTACCATTTTGTAAAATATAAATTAAAAGAACAAAGAAATTACGAATGTCAATGTTTTAGAAAGAGAGAGCAAACAGTTAGTAATTATAGCATTATTTTTACGTAAATTTGTGGTATTTATATTGTTTTTATTACGTTATTCTTAGTAGATCAAAAAGGTTATTATGTAGGTAAAATAACGAAATAAACCATTCCCCAAATTTGGTAATTTTTCGTATCTATAACGTTATAAAACCGTTTTGGTTAACTGTAAAAATACTTTAAAGTTGACTTAGTAGTCAAAATAAAATTAAAAAACTACAAACTCAACTGATTTTTATAACAGTGTATCCATGGTACTATGGTATTATGTTTATCTAAGTATGGTAATTTTTAAATTGTGATAAGTGAAATTGTTTATTGGTGGAAATACTTATTACGCATACCTACATAGAAATGAGAGAATTAAAATAAATTAATAAACGCCTGAAACAGTGGAAATTCTTTGTTACTCAGTGGGTTAACATTAAAATTTAATTATGGGCATTTACCTTAAAGTCGTAAATTATTTTTTTAGGTATGTATGGTAATGCACAATAAAATGTTAGGAATTACACACAATGTTTGTTTTGCTTTGTCAAGTTAATATTTATTTAAGATTATAAATATTTGATTTTCATTTATTAATAATAATTTGTTATTTTTATAAATCACATCAGGAGAGACAATAACGTAGCAAAATCAAATAAAAAAATTAAATTTGATTTTAACAGATTACAGTTGCATGGTTGTAAACTTAACATAAAGTTACACAGTTAAAAAATTATAAAATTTGTGTTAAAAATAATGCGTATTAAATAAAAAAATGTAAAAGTTTACATAAACTTGCTAGTGTGTATAACATACGAGGTGTATTCAGAAAATATCGGGAATTTTCGTTTTTTGAAACAAATATTTATTTATTCGTATACATTAATGTTGTCGCCTTCAAAATAGTCCCCATTGGATATTATGCACATGTGCCAGCTCTTCTTCCAATACTCAATCTTTGGGATAGCCTTTAGTTCTTTCAGCGATGCGCTTTTAATGTCATCTATGCTTGCAAACGACGGCCCTTTAAGGTTCTCTTTATTTTTGGGAATAGGAAAAAGTCAGACAGAGGCATGTCTGGCGAATATAAAGGCTGGGGCATCATTACAGTATTGTTGTAGGCCAAAAATTTTGTTCAAAATTTAACAATTTTAGAACAGTTTGCTGCCACGCGTTTCATACCCAAAACATTCGAAAAAATTTCATGGGATGAGCCAATCGATATACTAACATTATCAGCGACTTCTCTGATGGTTTATAACCATTTATTCCACCATGTTTTTATCGGTTGTTAATGTGCTTGTGCGTTCGGGGCGTTCGTCATCTTCAACATCTTCACGGCCATCTTGGAAACTCTTACTCCACTTGTAAACTCTTGTTTTACTTATAGGCCTTTGTTAACATTTCAAAGAATTTATTTAATTTTTTAAGCAAAATTGGATAAAAATTCTTTGATCCATTTCTTTTAACGAACGAAAAATCGCCGAGCTCATAAAACACGTCTAACCTTAGCGGCTGCCACAGACAAAGAAAACAATGAAAACAGCTAAAGTTTTTATCATACCAACATAATAAAGAACATTTTATGACAACCGGACCCTCCGAACCCGCGAAATTTAACAATTCCCGTTATTTTCTGAAAACACCTCGTATATAAAGTTATAACTATAACATATATGTGGACCTGGGTTAACATAAAATCTGGTTCTTATTTAGTTAGAATTAACAAATATTTTTTACTGTCTATATAAACCTATTTTTATAGCAAAAAATGTTGTTTAAAATGAGGGGTACCACAAGGTAATGATCACCGTTATACGTATTAATATCAAAAATAGTACAAAATTGTATACAAAATCGAATAAAATTTTATACGAAATAGTTGACCTGTGCCTTCCCCGCTTGTTCCGGTAAATAATGCATAAATCTTCATTGTCCTTAAAAACATCCTATAGAAAGTAAAACAGAGCTTTTGTTTGGTGCAGTCGCAAGAAAAATAGTAAAATTATGCAGAACACCGCATGCGGTATTCCTAGAAACTGAACATAATTCGAAATGTTAACAGCCCGTAGTGTTGCAAACAGCAAATGATAAATATCAATGTTTCTATGTATTGTGAATAACCATTAAAAATTTAATAATTTATCTACTACAACTCCACAACAATACACCATTTGCAATTAATTAACACGTTTTGCGTAATTTAATTAATTATCGAGGATAATTTATACTATTGGTCGTGTTAGTTATTGGTCTTGTTAATTGGCACACAAATCCGCCATAAATTGCAATGGACAACAAATAATAATTATTTGCTGTTTCAATAGAAAAGATTTTATATATTAAAAATATTTTTACTCTTTTGTAGAATTTTTTAAATAATTCGTATAAATATAGTATAACTTTGAGTTAGAATATAAATTTTACAATATTGGACAATTCGTTCGCGAGTGAAGCATCACACCACCTAAGATAACCAATAAAATGATTTCCCGCTTGAAATGAAACTGCAATCTGCATCATCAGTTTGCAGTTTTAGTTAGTGTTGGGAAGTGTATCATTGTGAGGTTGCTATTTACTTTAGTTTGTAATTTATGTTTATTTTATGTTTTCAGTTTACATTAACTTAATTCTAATAATACCTACTTGATGTCATCAGTCAATAGAGTAGGTATTTTAATATTTTTTGTAAATATTTTAGTACATTACAAAAGATCCAGGTTTTTGTAACTTGTCCACCCAATATTAATGTATTTTTTCAAAAGCGCGTTTGTAGAAAAACATAATAAATATTCAAAACATCAGTACCTTGGCGTGTCACAACTCCTGAATCAAATATTTGAGTGATTTTATTTTAAAATATATTCAATTTATCTTAAATTTTTCAATTTCACTACAAACAATAAAACATTAAATAATGTATTTTTCATATTTTATCATAGATTCGAATAATAGCAATTTAAAAAATTGATAATCTTTGTACTCACTTTTACCCGTCAGTTCTGTGTCCAATGTTAAAATTCAAAATTCCTGCGAAATATTGAAGTTTAAACGTCAAGTCCTCGTTTTAACTCAAGTGTTGGTAAAAATTACCTACAGAGCCCGCCCTTTGCACGACAGTCATCTTGAAAACAATGCAAGCGGCGAAGTTGTGGTGAATGCACGTATAGTGCCAGTCAAAATTTCAGTACTGTGGTGAGTAGTTATTTTCTTATGAAAATATATTTTATTGTAATTTATATAAGGCTATATGTGATTTGTTGATAAGTAGCATCCACTAATAAAAAATATCAGTAAAATACTTAATTCCGAATAATAATCTCAAATTTGTATCCCATTCATCAGTACCGTGTCGTCAGTTCCATGTTCTATGTTTCGGTTATCTTTTTTTCGCAAACTTAATTTTAAATTCTGCTCAAATTTGCAATAAATCTTATATTTTCAATAAATTATGTATTTAATTAGTACCCTGGTATACTTGTCACTTCCCTTGCATTCAAATTTAGAAAACACAGATGTTTCAGAAACTGTTTGAAAAAGTGACTGGCCCGGTCTGGAACAGTATATTTATTATATTATCTATGTTCTAATAACAAAAACTGTTTAATTTTCTCCGAAAACTATATAAACAAAATGAGGTCAAAAGTTGCCTAACTTTTGTAGAATCACCCATATAAATGACTCTTAACCTAAAATCTCTTGAACTGTGAAATGGTAGGAAAATATTAAAAAATGAGTTTCTCTTTGAACATTCTTAATACCATGTAAGTTATACATATGAGGCCTGTCATAGCAAAACCGAAAATCTCCACTTTTGGTCAAAAATTAGATTTTTGGCGGAGACTGTACTTCAACTAATTATCTATAAGATGATAAAGTTTATGTGCTGCAAAAGGAGCTAAATCCTGCCTTAAATCCTATTTTAAAAATGACATTTAGTGAAAAGTATTCTATTGCAGTAAATGGCACTTAAAAATATATTTAAAATAGGTATATATACGTTTTATTGTTTTAAGAATTATAAAAAAAGTTATCTTGTTTATTTTGTGCTATTACACCATAATAAGACGTAAAGGTAAAGCAAGAAAAGGCTGATAATGTCAAAACATTGCAAGTAAAACATTACGGGGCAAAGTGGGAAGAAGATGATGAGTTGTTGTACAATAAAAACTTTTTTGCACGAGGCAACCTGGTCCCAGATTTAGAAGAAACTTCAGATTTATGTGGTCCAATTCAGAATTTTCCCACATTGATTGTATATAATTTTATAACCATTAAAGGAAAAAAATACAATTATTTTTTTGTTTATTTTTCTAAATCTCCTTAAACGTTTACAACAAAATGAGCAATCTCCAGCAATTCATATCAAAGTCAGCAATCTCCAATTTTTAATAATAGATTTCACCTATACTATGCATCCTGAAGACCTTGTAGTTTGCTACTAGACTAACAACAACAATATTTCAATATAATATATAAAAAAAATTACAAATCTAAAATTTAAAATATCAAAATCAATTATCTCAATTTACTCAGTTTTAGTCTGACGGGAGATTGTTGACTTTGCTCTGACAGGCCTCATATATAAACAAACTGAAAATAATTTTTTTAATCATCTAATTACCCATGTAGGCATTTAAAAAACACCGTGTTAATTCGGTACTAAGTCGGCTCACGTGCCTCTTATCGGCCGTTCCGTGCATTGTATCGGCCAAAAAATGTTCGTGTGAAGTGGAAGGTGGTAATTAAATAACAGAAAGAGAGAGAACGAGAAAAAAGGGACAAAAAAGCGGGGCATAATAGTGTAAATATCATGATATTCTTCACGGCCCGTTGAGCGCACTCACTAAACTTACATTTCCGACAACTACACGGTTCCACGGTAATCGGTGACGTTCCGAAACATTAACTTTGCATAATAAATGCCGACATTTACAGATTTATTAACGTATTTAACAATTGTATGTTTAACCAACAAATAAAGGAATTTTTATTACCAATCGCATCCTCACAATCACCCATTCTTCCAGTTTAAACACTAATTACACAAAACAGTCATAATTTTTGGGATGTCTTGCAAATAACATTAGGGTCAGTGGCGGCCCGTGACATTTCATTTTGGTGAGTCAGAGGGATTTAAGCCCTAATCATTAAATTAATAATAATACACCATCAACAATATCGGTACAATTTCTCACCGTAAAGTTCAATTAACTAAACCCACAGAATAAACCACTTACAAAAGAATCATAAAATAGACAAACTCATAAAAAAAGAATAAACAAAATATTGCGTAAATAACCAGAGATTTGTTCTTTAAACAGTTCAGAATTTTATAACCAAAACAAACCTAAAGAAGGAATCTGTATTTATTTTATTGGTTACTGTGATGGCTGCAAGACGGCGATAGTGTTAAAATATGTTTATTTTAGAACAGAAATATAATTTCGATTAAATCGATGTATTATAAGAAAAATAATACCATTTATTATTGAATTTTGAAAAACGAGTAAAGTATAATTTATCTAAAATTCCGCAACAGTGTTGCCACAACACCTGCTTATTTCCTTGGATGTAGGCGTGCCTGCCTCGCGTATGCTAATACGAGAAAAGGAGACAACTATGATATCGCATTGTAATAGAACGAGACAACAAGGCTAACGCCAATCTTGAGTCTAAATTAGTTCAGGCATGCTTCTGAGCCAATCATCTAGCTATAAATATTAGTTTAAATTGCGGTCGTTTCAAATTCAAATAATTTAAATGTTGCTGGGTATTTCACGTATAAAATTTTAATTAATTTGATCAATCAATTTTATTGATTAATTTATAGTATATTATAGAAAGTAAAATATTTAAATTATACTTAATTTTTAATTCTCTATGATGAGGCACTGCCTCACCTGCATCCCCCGACGGGCCGCCACTGATTAGGGTCATTCCATCATTTCGGGTGTTACATTTGTTCAACCAAAGTATAAATTTTTATGTATTTTGAAATAATATTTTAGTAATTAAAGTGCCTTATTGTCTAGTTGTTCTATCTAATTAGTAAAATTAGTACAGTTTAGCATCCTTTCTTAATGTAAGAAAATTAAATTTCTTTAAATAAAACTATAAATAAATAAAAGCAAGAATATATAATTTTTGAAATAATGCAGCAATATTTACCTAATTCAAGAAAATATATTTTCTTTAACCAAATAATTGGTTGTTTTAAAGTAAGAATATGTTCTTTTAAAAATAAATTAGTGGTATTCTTAAATAAAAAAGATACTTACTTAATTCAAGAATAAATTTTCTTAAAACAAAAACATGTGATATTGAAATAAGGCAATAATTTTCTTAAATCAAGATGTTTTCTATAACCCAATATATTTTTTCATTAATAGATTCAAGATTTAAAATTTTTTTTCATTGATTACAAAATAATATTTATTTTAAAACAATGCAAGAAGTATCGTTAAAAATAAAATGTAAATATCTTAATTGTAAGCTACTTTTAGCAATGTTTCAAAAAATCTATCATTTTATCCCGTACGGGAATCTATAAATGGCACTACGAAGGCAATCTATAAGTCAGGCTTAACTCGCAAATATCTAGATCGCAAAAATACCTGTCAAAAAGCAGATATCTAAATCTTAAAACAAAAAAACTAAGATTACGTAAATTATTATCTATAGATATTTGTAAATAAAATATTTAATTAGATCCGCCTTATACTAAGAACAGCACTTAGTTTGTGTGATTAACAGGCGTTACATTGGACGTTTTCATGCTCATTTGCTCCGTGTACCGATTTTAATTTGCACGAGCTCAGTAATTATTTTCCCTTAATTGGATTACTCCACTTAATATGTATGTTGGGTACCCGTATTCAGCACCAGCACATTCCATTTGTTACAGTTGATTTTTGTTTAGTAGATTTTAATGGAAAATAATCAATTAAATGCAATTATGAGTAAAATAAATTTTATAAATAAGATATGGTAGGTACGCATGTGTTATATTCTAATGGTTGCCAGTAACTGTTGTAGGCTTTAACTTATAGGGAAATAACCTAATACATGTAGCTCACCTTTTTTAATGCTTCTCTGGAAGTAATATCAGCAATTTTAACACTAACTTATACACGTTTTTTAATTTAAAAACAAACTGATTGATGTGAAAAATTTTCAAAAATCTTTAGAATTTAATTAATTGTTTCGACTTTTACTTGATGAAACTCCATGTTAATATTGTTTTATTTTAATATAAACTACACTGTTTAAAAGTTTCACTATTTTATTTAAATATGACAATTGTTTCGCTACACAGTAGCATCTTCAGATCGATCTGAAGATGCTACTGTGTAGCGAAACAATTGTCATATTTAAATAAAATAGTGAAACTTTTAAACAGTGTAGTTTATATTAAAATAAAACAACTTTAGAATTTAAATAAAATATTTTAGAAAGTTCTCGTTTGAATAATTTTTATCCTTAAAGTTAATTAAGTTTGCCAAAAGTCTTCAACGTGGGTCTTTAAACTACACCCATGTCAAAAAAGAGAGGTTGCAATTTTTTTTATAATCTACACTGGACACTTAGGCTCTAAAAACAAAGATTTAAAAAAACAAATTAAATTCATAAGCTTTTCGATTTGTTAAATAATTTATTATTATTATTTTCAAAATGTAAAAAAATATCAATTAATAAAATATCAAAAAATTTCAAAATTCTCTAAATTGTCAACAAATTTTAAGATTTCCAAAAAAGTCAAAATGTAAGAAAAATTAAAATGTGAAAAGTATACCTATCAAAATGTCAAATTAATATTAAAATATCAAAAACTTTAAAATTTCCAAAAATGTTAATTTAAAAATCATTCAAAATGTCAAAAAATATTAAAATGACAAAACAATATAAAAATTAAAGCAACTTGAAAATTTACAAAAACAAAATGTAAAAAACATCAAAATGTAAAATATATCAAAATGTAAAAAACCACCAAATTGTCAAAAAAAATAAAATTTCAGAAAAATCAAAATGTAAAAAAATATTAAAACGTTAAAGTATTTCATAATTTCCAAAAAATTTAAAATTGGTGATTCTACAAAAGTTGGACAACTTGATGTCATCAGTCAATAGAGTAGGTATTTTAATATTTTTTGTAAATATTTTAGTATATTACAAAAGATCCAGGTTTTTTTACCCAATTGTATTTTTTCAAAAGCACGTTTGTTGAAAAACATAATAAATATTCCAAACATCAGTTTTAAAATATATTCAATTTATCTTAAATTTTTCAATTTCACTACAAACTATAAAACATTAAATAATATATTTTTCATATTTTATCATAGATTCGAATAATAGCAATTTTTAAAAAATTGATAATCTTTGTACTCACTTTTACCCGTCAGTTCTGTGTCCAATGTTAAAATTCAAAATTCTTGCGAAATATTAAAGTTTAAAGTCCTCGTTTTAACTCAAGTGTTGGTAAAAATTACCTACAGAGCCCGCCCTTTGCACGACAGTCATCTTGAAAACAATGTAAGCGGCGAAGTTGTGGTGAATGCACGCATAGTTCCAGTCAAAATTTCAGTACTGTGGTGAGTAGTTATTTTCTTACGTATATATATTTTATTGTAATTTATATAAGGCTATATGTGATTTGTTGATAAGTAGCATCCACTAATAAAAAATATCAGTAAAATACTTAATTCCGAATTATAATCTCAAATTTGTATCCCATTCATCAGTACCGTGTCGTCAGTTCCATGTTCGATGTTTCGGTTATCTTTTTTTCGCAAACTTCAATTTAAATTCTGCTATAAATTTGGTGTGGGTCCCATATCTAATAACTGAGATATCGATATACCCAAAATCCACCAGCCGCCACTGATGTGTGGTATTATTTGATTTTAAGATATTTAATGTATAATATGCTCAAAGTTGCAATAAATCTTATATTTTCCAATAAATTATGTATTTAATTAGTACCCTGGTATACTCGTCACTTCCATTGCATTCAAATTTAGAAAACACAGATATTTCAGAAACTGTTTGAAAAAGTGACTGGCCCGGTCTGGAACAGTATATTTATTATATTATTTATAGATAATATAATAAATATACTGTTCCATATATGTTCTCATAAGAAAATACTGTTTAATTTTCTCCGAAAACAAACAAAATGAGTTTAAAAGTTGCCCAACTTTTGAAGAATCACCCATAAGTATATTAAAATGTTAAAAAAAATTAAAAAAATTCAAATAATTTCAAATTTTTTAAAACATCAAAACGTCAAAAAATAACAAAATGTCAAAAAATTTAACAGACAAATTGTCGAAAAAATATTAAAATTTTAATGACATTTTACATTTTCAAAAAAATTTAAATGTATAAAACATAATTTACAAAAACTTCAAAAAGTAAAAAAAAAAATGTCAAAAAGTATTAAAATGAGAAAAAATTAAATTTTCAAAAAAAATCAAAATGTAAAAAAATATTAAATTGTCAAAGAACTTCAAAATGTTAAATAAAAAACATCAAAATGTCAAAGAATTTTAAAAATTGCATATTGTAAAAAACATCAAAACGTCAAAAAATACTAAAATGTAAAAATATCAAAATATAGCTATATAGAAGACCGTCAAAATGTCAAAATGTCGAATAAATATTAAAATATCAAAAAAATTCAAAATTTCACAAAATGTCAAAATGTAAAAGCCCTTTTTTGTATTTTTTACTTTTTTATGTTTTTTACTTTTTGACATTTTTGTAAATTTATATATTTTTAAAATTATATATTTGACACTTTGTCAAATGTCAAAAAACATCAAAATGTCAATAAAATATTATAAGATCAAAAATTTTGAAATGTCAAAACACATCAAATTGTCAAAAAAATTTAAAATATCCAAAAATTTTAAAAAATGTCAAAATCTACACATGTGCATTATTTAATAAGATGTTTGAACATATAGTGAGTTTTATTGTGTTCTGTTATATAAAATATCAAAACTTCGTATTAAATTATTATTTACATCAAGTTTTTTAGATTTAAAAGTTTTTCTTATTTATATCACTATTAAATTTTAATGGAAGCAAAAAATAAATTTACGGTAAATTTTATTATAATCAAGCTAATGTTTGTGCTAATTTGACCAAATAAAATTGTTGATCATAAAAAAATTTATCCTGAGGCAATACAATAATTCTTACATTAGTAATATTGCGGACCATAAAATAATTTACAGTTTGGGAGAAACTAAAGATTCTAAGATTACAGATAATATCGAAGATAATAAATTATTCGCAATTTTTTGTCATGGGAAAGTTATGTTTTACATTTTAATGCATTTTTTATTTAAGTACTACTTAAACTTAATAAGTAGATAGTTTGAAAATACCTACTACAATTATCTTGCAACAAAAATCCTGGGTGAATAATATGCATATTTTGTTTTAAAATTGACTTTTGTTTATGTTTACATAGTTATTTAGGGATTATGATTATAAAATCCACAAAACAAACACCGATTGTGTTCGGTCATCAAACCAAACATTCAAATATTTACCCAGTGCCACATTATGTTTATAAAAGTGTAATATAAAAGATCCTCTAAGAATTTTGTGTTTCGTATCGGTCGGCATTGGAGAAATAAAAACGTAAATTTGAAATTTATGCGGACCACATACGTTGCGTATCGGTACGGACCTGAAGTGGGCACCCACGGACAGACACAATGGGGCGCTTTTATGCGTTTTTATACGAGCTGCATCAATGACTTGCAACACACCAGAAGCCCTTCAGATTTATTATTGTTTTCTTTTCTAGATATTCTTCCTCTTACTTTGAATACTAATAGGGTTATAATGGTCCAAGAAAAACATCCACAACTATGAAAATACATACCTGTGGGATTCTTAAAAAATAGCAAAAATATAACATTATTTTAGGATTAAGTTAAAATCACAGAACACAACATTACACTGTGGTGTAAAGAGTAATCTTAAAATGGTGTCAAAATCCAACACCAAGTGGTGTTAATATAAACACCATGGATTATGGTTGAAAATGTTATATACAGCAAACACCAAAACGGTGTTTATCTAAAAATATTTGAGAAGTGCACCTACACAGAAAAAAAGGAATAGTTCATTTAACTATATTAATTTAGTTGACCCATAAGTATTTATTTGAATCAACTGTGGGAAGGTTAATATAAACAAAGATTAGTTTGACGGTACTAAACCAGATAGTTATTTTATTTTTTTTAAATTGGTTAAATTAACCCAGAAAACTTTAGTTAAATAAACCAACCCGCTGTATGGTTCAGTTTACTAAATATGTTGTTTGTAAAATAAGAGTTACTTCAACCTAAAGCACTCTGTTAAAACGATTAAAACAATTTTCCGTGCATTCCTGGTTGCATAGTGTGTACCGATCGCGGCAAAGGCGGTGTGGATCACGTGATGTTTTTAAATCTCGCCTCTGTTGACTTACATGAAGAGTATATAAGCTCAGGTAGTCCTTTGCTTTGGTGTGACACAAGTTGTTCGATACCAAAGAGACCTTATGTAGGTGGAAACAGCTGTCAATACATGAAGTATTTTAAGTTGGTGGAACGCACTAAAAACATTATCTCTAGCGAGTTGAAGGTTCAATTTTCTGGAATAATACCACTGGTAATATACTAGTAATGCCTCAAGGAACTTCCTGTTTCCTTTTTTTTCCTTTTTTTTTATGTGTAGTATGATTTTATTTAAACAAAAACACATAATATTTAACACTGAAAAGGAGTTTAATTTACACCAGGTAAAATTTATTTTAATAGGTACTGTGTGAAATTTTTGTTAAATTTACACTATTTTAGTATTTGAATTTACACCGTGTGAAAGTTAAATTTACACTATTTTAATATTTGAATTTACACCGGACCAACGAACCATATTTAACACCATTTTGGTTTGTATCGATATAGACCATGGATGGTGTTAATTTGGTGTTAAAATGGTCATGGAATTTTGAACAGTGTATATCTGCAAAAGTATGAAACAAATTCATTAAAAAATTTCCTGTAATTTTTCAAAAAAAATACTTGAACCTTTCGATTTTGTTTTTCAATTACGTACATTTTTATATTTGGCGCCATTTTTGTAGAAGCTATGACGTCATCGGCCATTTTTTTTAATTGCACACCCAACTTTTTTTGCAGATTCGAATAGAAATGAAATTATGGTTTTAGCAATATGCACATGTACGAGGTGTGTTCAGAAAATAACGGGAATTGTTAAATTTCGCGGGTTCGGAGGGTCCAGTTCTCATAAAATTTTCTTTTTATGTTGGTATACATGCCCCCGAAGTATGATAAAAACTTTAGCTGTTTTCATTGTTTACTTTGTCTGTGGCAGCCGCTAAGGTTAGAAGTGTTTTATGAGCTCGGTGATTTTTAATTAAGTAAATATTGCTGCATTACTTCAAAAATTATATATTCTTGCTTTTAAACAATCAAAGTTTTATTTAAAGAAATTTAATTTTCTTAAATTAAGAACAGTAAATCAACGTAAATTAAGAAAATACTTCACTATTTTAAAGAATATATTCTCTTCGTTAAATATGTATAAGACAAAGATTGTTTTGAATCAAATAAATTTATTTGATACAAGTATATTGTTTATTAAATCTATAGCTTCTATAAATTCTATTAATGAGCAAACATGGTACCCTTTTAAATTCTTAAATCCCTTTTAATAATGCCACCTTTTCATTTACAATGCTCATTACGAAACATTTATCAAAATCCCAACGAGCTAATATTTTATCAACCCCGAAAATGTATCGTTGACAATAGTCACCTCTCCTTTCATAACTCCTCGTAACGGCCGATTCGGAAAATAAAAAATATCGGGTCAACAATGGCTAAATGACCGAGGTAGAGGTGGTGTGACGGTTTTGTTTATGCGTGCGACATCCAGGGATTAATCCGCATCTCTATAAGTCATCATTAGGTGCTTTTGCCGCTCTTCACCGATTTTATTATGGTCATTTTGTGATTTTATGTCGGGTATAGTAAACTTGGATATGTTTCCAATAAAAGTTATTTATGTGGACGTTGATTTTGTGAGTAGGTAAATTTAAAAGTGTTGCTAACTCTTTTTCAGCCGTCCTACTGCCATTTTTGTAGAAGCTATGACGTCGTCAGCCATTTTTTTGAAATGCACCCACAACTTTTTTTTGCAGATTCGAATGTTGGGCTGATAGTTTTGAGTAATATTAAATTTCAAAGTTAATTTTTTTTATTTTCAAAAAATTACACCTTTTAACCAATTAAATTCTCGAATGGCCACCCGTTGGTTTCTTGGCAGTAAGCAAGCATATCCGAAAATTCTCTGACAAATTTGATTTCTCAAGGCTTCTAAATTTGTGGTCTGATATAGACTTTTGATTTAAGGTAGCCCCATAATAATACGTTTATACCTTAAATAAAGTATTTAAATAGATTTTATGAACATTTTAGCGATAACAACTTTTTTATTTTGTCAAAAAATCGCTAAAAAAACTATAAACTTTTCACTTTTAAAAATAAATATATCCGAAACTATCAGCCCACATGGTATACGAGGTGTGTTCAGAAAATATCGGGAATTTTCGTTTTTTGAAACAAATATTTATTTATTCGTCTACATTAATGTTGTCGCCTTCAAAATAGACCCCATTGGATATTATGCACATGTGCCAGCTCTTCTTCC
Organism: Brassicogethes aeneus; assembly: GCA_921294245.1. Lineage (NCBI taxonomy): Eukaryota > Metazoa > Arthropoda > Insecta > Coleoptera > Nitidulidae > Brassicogethes > Brassicogethes aeneus. Next base: position 3,382,795 of record OV121132.1, on the reverse strand, counting down.
AATACTCGAAACACTTCTAAAACTCGATCTTTGGGATTTAGTTCTTTCAGCGATGCGCTTTTAATGTCATCTATGCTTGCAAAAACGACGGCCCTTTAAGGTTCTCCTTATTTTTGGGAATAGGAAAAAGTGGGGCATCATTACAGTATTGTTTTTGGCCAAAAATTTTGTTCCAAATTTAACAAATTTGGAACAAATTTTGCTGCCACGCGTTTCATACCCAAACCATTCGAAAAAATTTCATGGGATGAGCCAATCGATATACCAACATCATCAGCGACTTCACGGCCATCTTGGAAACTCTTATACCACTTGTAAACTCTTGTTATACTTATAGCAGACTCACTATATGCCTTTGTTAACATTTTACAGAATTTATTTTATTTTTAAGCAAAATTGGATACAAATTCTTTGATCCATTTCTTTTAACGAACGAAAAATCGCCGAGCTCATAAAACACGTCTAACATACTTCGGGGGCATATATGTATACCAACATAATAAAGAAAATTTTATGACTACCCGTTATTATCTGAACACACCTCGTATAACCTCAAATATTACAAAAAATGGTTGGAATTTCTCAAAAACCTGATGTGATGTGAACCTGTACATTTTTCCACTCACCCTGTTTTACGGTACCGTACCATGAAAGTGCTTAGCTGACGTCGATGTTTCGAACTTTTTTTCATCGAGCATCAAAACCATATAAAATTTGTAATATATCATGGTTAGGTTAAACCTTTTAACCTGCAGATTCCACGGTAATGATGATGTAGCGGTACAAAATATCGAATTATCAGACAGAGAGTAGCCATCAGTACTCGTTACCAGTCGATGAATCGATATTTGACCGAATCGTACCGCCCGCGGTCTCACAACTTTTTTCTTCGGAAGGTCTTAGGAAGGAGGAGAAATTCTTCTTCCTAAGATCTTCAACAAGAGATCACGATCTTTGCAGACTTTTGCTGTTAAGCTTGTAAGCAACGACGATTACGTCTTATTAGATGGAAATTTTGCAGTTTTATTAAGAATTAAATGGTGTAAACCGTCTATAATAAGCATGTATTGGTTTTTTCTTTAAGCTTGCAGAAATATGTAGAATATTATGCTTATGAATACACCTATACGTTAGTAGATCTTAAAGGTACCTATAATAAATGTACGAGGTGTGTTCGGAAAATAACGGGAATTGTTAAATTTCGTTAAAAGAAATGGATCAAAGAATATGTATCCAATTCTGCTTAAAAAATAAAATAAATTCTGTGAAATGTTAACAAAGGCCTATAGTGAGTCTGCTATAAGTAAAACAAGAGTTTACAAGTGATATAAGAGTTTCCAAGATGGCCGTGAAGACGTTGAAGATGACGAACGCCCCGAACGCACAAGCGCATTAACAACCGATAAAAACATGCTAAAAGTGGAAGAAATGGTTATAAACCATCAGAGAAGTCGCTGATGATGTTGGTATATCGATTGGCTCATCCCATGAAATTTTTTCGAATGTTTTGGGTATGAAACGCGTGGCAGCAAAATTTGTTCTAAAATTTTGAACAACATTTTTGGCCAAAAACATTACTGTAATGATGCCCCAGCCTCCATATTTGCCAGACATGCTGTCTGACTTTTTCCTATTCCAAAATATAAAGAGAACCTTAAAGAGCCGTCGTTTTGCAAGCATAGATGACATTCAAAGCGCATCGCTGAAAGAACTAAAGGCTATCCCAAAGATCGAGTTTTAGATGTGTTTCGAGTATTGGAAGAACAGCTGGCACATGTGCATAATATCCAATGGGGACTATTTTGAAGGCGACAACATTAATGTAGACGAATAAATAAATATTTGTTTCAAAAAACGAAAATTTCCGATACTTTCTGAACACACCTCGAATAATAATATATAGTGAGATTTCCAAATATCAAATAAAGTTTTGAATTTTTAAATAAAAAAATCGAAAAGGAATTTTTAACTTGACACCCTGTATCTTGGTTATTATTAACTTTTGTTTAAAGGTAAGTTTAGTTATAATATTATTCTTATTATTTTGGTCTCATGAATATGTGCGATTATAGCATTTGCATTAATTATAAAGTAAATTTACGTTATATTTATAAAAATAACACTCTTCCAGATGCAGAAACGCATTGATAAATATAGTTAATATTATTTGTCCAAAAGAACAGTTCTATACCGTTTACAAAAACGTTTTGTAGTAAAAAACCCTAATGGTATTATTCATAGAAATTTTACAAATCCCTTTTCGTTTAAAATAAAACTTTTTTTATAATATTAATAAAATTTATGTAAATTTAACAACAAATTAATTGATAATTCAATAAACTATTTTCAATGTAACAATGGTCACATTTTCAACCTACTGTTGGGTAGTTTTTTTTAAATAATTGCAAGGCATTAAAACAAATTATTCATTATAACGAAAAAATTAACTCAGATTATATGATGTACAAACTAAAAAAAATATGAACTCACTTTTTAAACAACAAGTCTGCTTCGATTATAGAATCGACCTTAAATATTTCTTTTAGAAAACGTCGAAATTTTAATTTTCGTAATAATTTTTTTGATATTTTTATCATGCTAGATTTTACCACACTTCACTCGCACAAGTGAAATCAATAAGATTATAACACAGATTGTGGATTATAAAGTTATGTTCACCAAGGAGAGCGCTGGCCCTTTCCCCCTCTTTTTAAGGGAAAAACAAAAATTTTGTTACCATTGTAAAACAATAGGAAATATTAAAAAAACATTTTTTATAGCAATAATATATTTTTGTTATTGTTCTTAACGTAAGCTATTAACAAAGAATTTCTAACTGAAATAAAATTAATTTGAATTACAACGATAGTAATTTAAAAAAGACAAACATGCCATAGTAAAATGAACATATTTTACTATAACAACAGCGCATTACTTTATGTAAGCGCAATTTACACAAAACTATAGATTTAACAAAAACATTTTAAGTTCGACAAAGATTTAATTTAAACATAAAGTATTTCTTATTGCCATGACAATATGATAACAAGTATTACTTTGTTGGATAAAATTTTTTTTAATAAAAGCTCAACATTGCTGCTTCATTATAGTAAATGAGAATTTTATTAACAGTAAAAAAGTTTATTTTGTAAATAAAAATAATCTCATTACTTTGACAAATCGTAGGTTTTTGTCCCAATAAGACACTAAAAATGTAATAAAAAGGTACCTTAGGTATATATATATATATATATATACATATCATTGATTTATAACCCAATTATGAGAATATAATTATTCATTGGTTATGGCTAAGATAAAGTTCCCGATAAAAAATCATTATTTTTATGCGAAATACTACAACTATAAATTATAAAATAATTAAATGTAATTTAGTATTTTAAGAGAAAGCAAAAATTAGTTTCTATTAGTTTTTAAGGCTATACATATTTCCAATAACTATAATTATATGTTCTATAAACGGTTTTTAATTTATTATGTATTATAATGAAATTAAATATGTTGTTTTTTCGGAAGCACTATTTAAAATTGTCAAAATTTAATTAAGTTTTAATGAATGCTCATTGAAAACGCATTCACCAACAAAAAAATAAAATATTAATTACATCCTATTAATAATAATTATTAAAAAAGGTTTGGTATAATGGTTGTAATAAATCATTGTAGAAAAATTTATATCGCCGTTATTGTAAAAATAAAATAAAAAATTAATAAATCAATATGTAATAAAATTTATCGAGAAATCTGTTAATGCAATTACATCTTGTTAATAAACCAATGTTATCTTGAAGTAATAACAATAGATACATAATTTATTGATTAATTATTATCTGTAAATAATTATGGTATAAATTGGTATAAAGACTAGTGTTATAGCTGTATTTAGGACAAAGGTATATATGCAGACCCGGATCTAAGGGGACCCTTTGAATCTCGTTTTTAATACACGCCATAAATCCAAATATAGGGACAGAGCTTTTGCTGCCCACTGTATACAGGGTGTTATTAAACTAATGGTACATTTTTTCTCGATCATTGAAAAAATTGAAAAATTATCGTATATGGGTAATTATACAAAAGTTGGAAAACTTGATGTCATCAGCCAATAGAGTAGGTATTTTAATATTTTTTGTAAATATTTTAGTATATTACAAAAGATCCAAAATTCTTTAACTTGTCCACCCAATTTTAATGTATTTTTTCAAAAGCACGTTTGTAGAAAAACATAATAAATATTCAAAACATCAGTACCTTGGCGTGCAACAACTTTTGAATAAAATATTTGAGTGGTTTTATTTTAAAATATATTCAATTTATCTTAAATTTATCAATTTCACTACAAATTAAAAATCAATAAATAATGTATTTTTCATATTTTATCATAGATTCGAATAAAAGCAATTTTTAAAAAGGTGATAATCTTTGTACTCACTTTTACACGTCAGTTCTGTGTCCAATGTTAAAATTCAAAATTCCTGCGAAATATTGAAGTTTAAACGTCAAGTCCTCGTTTTAACTCAAGTGTTGGAAAAAATTACCTACAGAGCCCGCCCTTTGCACGACAGTCATCTTGAAAACAATGCAAGCGGCGAAGTTGTGGTGAATGCACGTATAGTTCCAGTCAAAATTTCAGTACTGTGGTGAGTAGTTATTTTCTTACGTATTTATATTTCATTGCAATTTATATAAGGCTATATGTGATTTGTTGATAAGTAGCATCCACTAATAAAAAATATCAGTAAAATACTTAATTCCCAATTATAATCTCAAATTTGTATCCCATTCATCAGTACCGTGTCGTCAGTTCCATGTTCGATGTTTCGGTTATCTTTTTTTCGCAAACTTCAATTTAAATTCTGCTTGCGCAGAACTTGTTTATTTAATGTCATTATAAACTTATATAAATTTGTTGTGGGTCCCATATCTAATAATTGAGATATCGGTATACCCAAAATCCACCAGCCGCCACTGATGTGTGGTATTATTTGATTTTAAGATATTTAATGTATAATATGCACAAAGTTGCAATAAATCTTATATTTTCCAATAAATTATGTATTTAATTAGTACCCTGGTATACTCGCCACTTCCCTTGCATTCAAATTTAGAAAACACAGATATTTCAGAAACTGTTTGAAAAAGTGACTGGCCCGGTCTGGAACAGTATTATATTATATAATCTATGTTCTCATAAGAAAATACTGTTTAATTTTCTCCGAAAACTATATAAACAAAATGAGGTCAAAAGTTGCCCAACTTTTGTAGAATCACCCATATAATACCACTATAGTGGTAAAATTTTACCGATAGAGTTTTTGATGTTTATACGAATGGTTTTTTCTTGGAAATTTCGCAAGCGGCATTAATTTCTAAGACCACGAGCCGCTAGGCGAGTGGTTTTAAATTAATACCACGAGGGAAATTTTAAATCTTTATACCTTCATCCAGGCAATTTTAAAAATTTGTTTTCCACTTTTCCCTGACCTCCGACACGCTTAATAAGGACGTTACATAAATTAAATAAGACAAAAACTGAAAATCTGAGACATCTTGTAAACAAAATAGTAAATTAGTTTAATTGCCGGTTAAATGAAAAGCGCATCACGGGTCTAAATGGTCTTCCTGCCATCCTTCAAGTCAAGCAAAGCGCACGTCCATTTCCGAAACCAATTTACCTAATCATATGCTTCGGTAAACCAGGTAATCATTTCGGTATTAAATACTTAGTTTCAAGTTAATTCGGTATTTAATCTACCGTACAAATTAAAATTTACGAGTTTTGACTATTTGGACTTTTACAATGCCTTGTGTGTTATTGTTAGAAAAGACTTTTTTACTGTTAATAAAATTCTTATTTTCTACAATGAAACAGCAATGTGTAATAATTGTTATCATATTGTCATGGCAATAAGAAATACTTGTTTTGTTAAATCTATAGTTGAGTGTGAATTGCGCTTACATAAAGTAATGCGCAGTTGTTATAGTAAAATTTGTTCATTTTACTATGGCATATTTGTCTTTTTTAAATTACTATCGTTGTAATTCAAATTAATTTTATTTCAGTTAGAAAATCTTTGTTAATAGCTTACGTTAAGAACAATAACAAAAATATTTTATTGCTATAAAAAGACTTTTTTAATATTTACTATTGTTTTGCAATGGTAACAAAATTTTTGCTATTTCTCTTAAAAAGAGGAGGAAAGGGCCAGCGCTCTCCTTGATGAACATAACTTTATAATCCGCAGTCTGTGTTATAATATTATTGATTTCACTTGTTCGAGTAAAGTAAGGTAAAATCTAGCATGATAAAAATATCAAAAAGATCACTAAGAAAATTAAAATTTCGACATTTTCTAAAAGAAATATTTAAGGAGTTATTTTTTTTGTTATAATAAATAATTTGTTTTAATGCCTTGCAATTATTTAAAAAAAACTACCCAACACCCAACAGTAGGTTGAAAATGTGACCATTGTTACAATGAAAATAGTTTATTGAATTGACAATTAATTTGTTGTTAAATTTACATAAATTTTAATAATATTATAAAAAAAGTTTTATTTTAAACGAATTTCTATGAGGGTTTCATTAATACTACAAAACGTTTTTGTAAACGGTATAGAACTGTTTTTTTAACAAATAATAATTACTATAGTAAATATAGTAATAGTTATTTACGATATAAGTGGGATAAGAGCTTTATTAACTTAAGCATGCGAAATTTGCTCTACGAGTGCGTAGCACGAGTTGGGCAATCGGAAAAGTACGTTAATAAAGCGTTATCACACGTATATTGTACAAATTTTTATCTACGCCTCTAAATGAAAAAATAAACGGTAATTATTTTTGTCTAAGACTTAATTTAGGGTTATTTTGACATTTTCACATTTTGACTTTTTTATTTGATTGGTTAAAAGCAGAGAAAAACGCGTGCGTTAATGAACTTCTTATCTCACTCAAAATGAGTGGGATAAGAAGTTCTTATCTCACTGGCGTAGATAAATATATTTATCAAGAGTGTTATTTTTATAAATAAACTACTTTTTTTGTTATATTTATTAAACAATTTTTTGAGTGTACCTGCTATAAAATAGGAAAAAAAAACACATACAGAATAACAGTATTTTAATGTATGAAAAAAATCCTTAAATTAAGGAACGGGATTTTTTCCAACAAAAAATAAAACGAAAACATAACATTTTGTTTGGGACCAGTTCTAGTTTATGGGTTAGAATAAAAAAATATAGATTTTCTTTTATGCATTTGTGCCTGTAAAATTTTTGTCAACCTTTACCGCACAGTTTTGAAATAATAAAAAAAACAAAATTATCAATCTGTCATTTTTGTCTAGAAGATCCGGCAACACTGGATTACGAACACGTATGTAATTATCTAGAGATATTTGGTTTGATTTATTTGGTGATTACCATTATTTCGTTTTTAAAAACACAATTGTTTTCTTCAAAGAAAGAACATCTTTAATATTTATTTGTCCTGCCTATCATGGTACAATTATAGGATATATAATTTAAAAAAAAACCATAAAAACTTGATTAATAACATATATTAAATTAAATTTTGTGGTATAAATAAAACAAATAAAAATATTAACCTTAAAACCCTATTCATAAAATTAACTATAAAAAGCAATTGATTTATTTTATGAGTAAAAAAACGAGTGGGTGGCAATCATTGAAATATTATTTTTTTCGAAATCAAAATATTTTTTGGTAGCTATAAATAAGTGGCAATGTGTAGTAACTTTAACCGTTGTCCGAAGAATATATTCTTCCTCCATTTCATCGTAAATTATTATTTACATTAATGTTGCTATGTAGGTGCTAAATAATTATAGTTTTTATAAATTTGTGATAGATTTATTGATTGTATAGACAACTTTATTGCCTTAATAAGACACCATTTTTTTATTCTTAAGCATAAATTTTACTATTAACATAATAATTTAGTGATATTTTAAAAACTCCATAACCATAAAATTAATTTTTTCATCGGTTTTTTCTTTCTGTTTACTCATGATAAAATTAGGACACAGGTCAAACTTTAAACATTCAATTTGTGTAAATAAATCCCTTAGTTAAGATATTTACAATTTGAGCACATGTGCTCAATTTAGGTTATGCATAACCTAAATTAATAACCATAACAAAATAAATTAAATTAGGCAACCAGATTAGCCTACTACCCATTTTAATATATTACATTAATTACACAACACCCTGTATGTATGTGCATTATTATTATGTTTGATATTACTTGTACAATATACGAGCCCTAACCACATAATGTTCGGACACTTCATAATTTATACAGAAATTTTTTTCGTGAATACTATCTCAAAATTATTAGAAGTTATGAAAAATTCAGCTTATTTTGGCATATACCCCTCGAAGCGATTTTTATTTTTAAAAAGTTTACCTTTTATTTTTAGCTTTTAAAAAAAGGCTAACTTTTTAACTTTTTTTTGCATGAGTAAAAAAAGTTATAAATGGGCCCATTAAAAAGAACATAAAATATTATACAAACCCTGAAAATTTGGTAAAAATTGTATAAATAATAAGAAAGTTATAGCGATATATACACAGTAAAAAATCGACTTGAGTAAATCGCCAAAAATCATTGAGTTAATGCGTTTCTGAGTGAAATGTTGAGTAATTTTGTAAATATTATTCTAATTTGTGTATATTTAACTAAAAAATTATCTAAGTTACACTTTTTTGTGAAATTGCAATTAAAATTGTGTAATTTTACTAAATATTTGGTTAAACATAAGTAATTACTCATATTTGGGTAATAAAAACTCTAGAAAGTGAAGATTTATTTCTTTCGGTTGAATTCGCGTCTTTCACCTCTTAGTTGCCTGTTGATGTGACGCGTTGCATATTCCTTTAGGATTTGTTTTGGTTAATTAGAGTACGAATATAGGTAAGTTATTCCTGTAATATTATATCCTTATATAAACTACTCAAAACGAATTAAGGACCACTTTTTAAAATACATGTATCTTTTTTAACTTTTAAGCAACCCTCGTATATTTTTATAGGCTTGTGCTCATATTATGTATAATTTATTTTATGTAAACAAACATTTTTTGTTTTCATAACTTTTTGTAGAAATGCGATTTGTTTAAAAAACAGTGCATTTAACATTTATTGTAAGTCATTTTAGTCGTTGTTGTGCATTGTAATAAGTTCAATAATTAATTAAAATGAATGTTGATGCTCTAGGAAGGCCTCTTCATCAAAGGAGGCATTTAAATCAGGTTGAAGTAGTGACAGCGGTTACTTTATTTCAAGAAGAACATTCGGTTAGAAGTATTGCCCGAAGACTTCAAAGAAGTCATCGGTAATTTCTAGACTTCTTAACAGACATAGAGAATTTGGTTTTATCACTAGAAGACCTTATCCGGCAAGAGAACGAGTCACAAACCCACGTGAGGACCGTAATTTGGTAAGGTTAGTCACCCAAAACCGAGCCAGAACAGCAAGAAACATTGCTGATTTACATTTTGACGCCAGCGAAAGGCGAATATCCACTCAGACAGTTAGAAATAGACTTCATGAAGCCCATCTACGTTCCAGAGTCCGAGCTGTTAGGCCCCAGTTAACCCGTACGCACCGAAGAGCTCGATTAACTTTTTCTCGAAATCATATCAATTGGGATATGGATCAGTGGGGACACGTGCTCTTTTCAGATGAGTCTAGATTTCGACTTAGCCACAACGATGCACGTGTACGAGCATGGAGGCGTAGAGGTGAGCGTTATTTAGATTCAACTGTAACAGAAACTGTTCACTTTGGAGGTGGCTCACTTATGGTCTCGGGAGGTATAACTTTAACGGGGCGTACAGGTTTGCATATCTGTAGGGATGGTGTGGTAAATGCTCATAGGTATTTGGAAGATATTGTAGAACCCTATATAGTCCCATTTGCCGCAGAAGAAGGTCCACAGTTTATTCTACAGCATGACAATGCGAGGCCCCACACTGCTCGTATTGTCACACAATATCTTGAGCAGAATAATATCGAGGTTTTAGAGTGGCCCGCAAACTCCCCGGATCTAAATCCTATTGAGCATCTCTGGGATGTTCTTCAGAAGAGGATAAGGGATCGTCCGGCACCAGAAAATTTGGAACAGCTTGGAGAAATGCTTCAAGAGGAATGGAACAATATTCCCAGAAAAGTAATCAGAAATTTAGTGGAATCGATGCCTAGACGATGTGAAGAAGTTCGGCTAGCCAGAGGAGGACACACACATTACTAATTTTGTTGAAAAAATTATTTATAGTTTATTAAAAAAAAAACATTTGTGAAAAATTAAAGTTTTATTTTCCAAGCGTTTATTTTTTATTTGATTTATAAAATATATACTCCATTTAAAACCCTAATGTTTTTCAGAACTAACAGCAGTTACAGAATGTAAAAAAAAGTTTTTGATTAAAAGTTATAAACAAGTTTAAAAGTGGTCCTTAATTCGTTTTGAGTAGTTTATAAGACTTATCGTATAAGTAATATTATTACTGTAATAATATATTGTATATAAAGTATCGAAAACGTTGAATTTAAAGTGAGATATTTAGGGGAAAAAATATGGAGTCGGCGTTCGAAAGATGAGCTCAATTATTCGAACATTATTGAACTCTGCTCTAACTTAATAATTATTATTAACTTTAACTTAATTATTACTTTTGATCTTGCTTTAAGTTGTTTGTTTTAGGAGCCATATGCAGCTTATCAGTCATACAATACACCTAAGCATTATATTATTCTTAAGTACGAGTTTTGTTAATATCTTATCCTATTTTATCATATGGGACATTTTTTATAATATTTATTATGTATTATTTGTTTTGTATTTAAAAGTATATTTATTTTATTTTGTTGAGATCTTTTGCTATTTTGTCATTGGCCATTTTTTAAATGTATACATGTTTTGTATTTAAAAGAAAATTTAATTGATAATTTACTATTTTTATACATAATTAAGCTACTCTTTTTAATAATAATGTACGTTTTTTGAAATAAAGTTTTGGTTTTATGATGAGTGTAATTTTATAAATTTACCTGCATTAATTAATAATGAGTAGAATTAACACTATTTAGTGAAAACAAGTCACTAAAGTGTGTTAAAATTAAATCAAAATAAGTTCAAAGTTACTTAAAAATATGTAAATTTTTACACAATTTTTCGACATAAATCACTTTTTTGAGTTAAAATTCACTCAAAATGTATTAATATATTTAACTCAAAAAAATGTTAATGTTACTAAAAAAAATGAGTTAATTTTTTACACAATCCGGTGAGGACTCGTTTTGACAACACTTTGAGTTAATTTTGAGTTAAAATCCACTCAAAATTTTTTAGTGTGTATATCTGCAAAATCTCCCGTTTCCTAAGAAAATTGCAAAAACTCTTTAAAAATAGCATTTTTAAATTACTTATACTTTTTTATAACTTATTTATTTTTTACCAAATTTTCAGGGTTTGTATAATATTTTATGCTCTTTTTAATGGGTCCATTTATAACTTTTTTTACTCATACAAAAAAAAGTTAAAAAGTTAGCCTTTTTTTAAAAGCTAAAAATAAAAGGTAAACTTTTTAAAAATAAAAATCGCTTCGAGGGGTATATGCCAAAATAAGCTGAATTTTTCATAACTTCTAATAATTTTGAGATAGTATTCACGAAAAAAATTTCTGTATAAATTATGAAGTGTCCGAACATTATGTGGTTAGGGCTCGTAATAGTTATATATGGTACTAGTGGGTTATATGGAAAATAAGTCACGCGAGAAAGATTTAAATTCTCAAGTGACTTAGGAAACATAACACACGATTGTCATACAATGTTTTATCCAACAAGTGGAGAAATAGTTTTTTATGAGATAATAATTAATATTAGCTTATTTAAGCTTTGTGATCAAATCAAAGCTACTTGCGTCTTAGTACCCTATAAATGTCAGAATGGTTTTGTTCGGTTGTCACGGGCATGATACATGGCAAATGTTTACATAAAATTTGACACTTGTCAGTTTTACCTGCAGAAAAGGAAAGCTTTTTTGAAAAAGAAAAACGTATAGGGAATTGAGCAAACCGATGAAAATTACGTTCCTGAGGATATCCTTACGGAAGCGGAAGAAGCAGCGATGCAGAATCGCAAGTTGCATCTATTTTTAACAGTTTTGTTTTTGGTTCACCTTGATATATTTATTTTTGTGGAAAACATTTTTTTTTAAAACATTGGAATTTCCAATATTTTTCCTGTATGAAGAACTAAGGTTGCCATGGTCCATCCATAGCCTATGAAGGATCACAGTGACAGTTTTGTTGAATTATCCCATACTTGGACATGTCATATACAGCTTTCAAAAGCTATCAAATTGTTTTTTGTAAATTAATGTGTTAATTTTGAGGTGTCTTCTTACTTTTAAAAATGTCTTCGACTGATGTTGCCCTTTGTACTTTACTTCTTCTGACGTTTAAAACACTTGGATTAAATTCATGGTTCAGTCGGAGACATATCCATTTTTTAAAGTAAGAAGACACTTCAAAATTTAAACATTTACTTGAAAAAAACAATTTGATAGCTTTTGAAAGCCGTGTATGACATGCCCAAGTATGGGATGATTCAACAAAACTGTCACTGCCATTCTCCATAGCCTGTGGATGGACCATGCAACCTTAGTTCTTCATACAGAAAAATATTGGAAATTGCAATGTTTCTTTAAAAAATCCATATTTTCCACAAAAATAAATATATCGAGGTGAACCAAAAACAAAACTGTTAAGAATAGATGTGACTTGATAAATAAAACTTAATTTAGAACAATATACGGGTTTGCCACTCTACAGAGTGTCTTAAACTTATGGTAAAAAATATCTTTTTATTTAAACCTGTATATTATAAAACTACGTCTATTTTTTAAAATGTGAGCGATTGTCCATTAATTTATATACAATATTCTTTAATATTCGTTTAAATCCGACATGAAATAAAAAAGTTATTTGCGATTGAAATTCATCGAAAATTTGTGTGGATCGATTATTTTGCCTGTGAGTGTAGTAATAAATAAATAGAATACTACTTTAAATATGAACACACTATTGATAGTTTACTTGTCTAAAATGACATTAATAATGACAGTCATAACTGTCATGTGTTGGATAAAATAATTTAAATGGTAAACTAATTCAAGCATTCAAAAGAACCTGATTCTTTTTGGTTCCGGTAGCTCAGTTGCCTTATACACATTACATTGGCCCCAATTTAGATAGTAATCATGTTAATGTGTAATTTCCTTTTGTTGTCCCTTATGAAATATGATAATTGTTCACCCTTGCGCTTGTCGAGCGTGAAAATCGTTCCATGGGAATTTCATTATTATTTTTTTGTCAGTAGGTACATATCATCGGATATCCTAAGCGTTCGGGAAATTAAACAGAAATTTCCTGTTAACGAATTATTATTGACCAATTTTAATTTGATATCGTCACCGGAAATTAACTTGTTGTTGATCTAACTGCCATTATGCTCTTTAACCTTCGCTTTTGTAAAATGCTAACGTGCAAACTGGAACTTCTAGTGAAAAGTTCTTTGCTGAATATTAAGATCCTTGTTGATTTATTTGCGATAAATAACATTGTATCACAACATTGTCATTTACAGGATTTATTGCCTGTAATTTATAGTTGCATTACTCTCGCTTAATTAATTTGATATTTACCTTTTTAATATCATTAATCACGCCAAAAAAAATATTGATCGTTCAATAACTTTATTAACGGACAAATTGACTACAATCGTTTCAAAAAGTATTGATTGATTTTGGAAAACTAACATTTCCAAGTATTTAAATGTTAACCAGTCAATTTATTACTTTGCATTATTGATATATCCAATTTAAAAGGAACTTTAATTGGAGTACATATTAATTTAATTAATACTAAAGACGTAACTAATGGGCCTTGCTAGGATGAAAAGGTGCATAATTAGTTTTAATCTCCGACCATTTTTAATAAACAGGTTTAATCTCTTTGTCAAAATACAAAAATGTCCACCTTAATGCAAATCATGTTTCAAGTCTTTATATTTGTAGGTAGTTCTAAAGTTAAATTATTATACACCGCCGTACAATAATGAAAATATATTAAATTTGCATAGGAAGAGTGGTTCCATCTATCGCGTTTGGCTCGAAATCAGCAAATCAGCAAATGTAAACTTACAGGTGACTGTAGAATAAATTCATGTACAATTAACCTATAATATAACATAATATGTTTTGGGATAAATCAATAATTATGACCTGGTGATCAAATGAGGATAAAAAGTGTTTCTATGTTCTTACTGTGCTACATTATTGATCAGCTTACTATTTACTTTAGTTTGTAATTTATGTTTATTTTATGGTTTCAGTTTATATTAACTTAATTCTATCCTTACATTTTTGTGTTGGTCGCTGAATACATATTTAATCTATCGAAATTTGTACTTCAGTTTGTAGTAAGACTAATAACAATAAAAAATGAAGTCTTATTAAATTAAAGAGGTAATGTATCAAAACTTAATTCCGAGTAAATTGAATATTAGGATTGCGTGGATCTATAGATGGATGTAACATAAGCTATTGCACTAAGAGATTTTATCTGGTATGGTAAGTGCATGAAGTGGTAAGAAGAAGAAGAAGCCCTTCGGGGCCAGTCTAAATGAACTGGCATAGCACTTGTCATCCGTAACCCGATGATATATTGTAAATAACTACATTTAGCTAAAACGGCAATAATTTGTTATCATAATTGTGGCATTTTGATAGGGATCGCTTCAGGAATTATTTATTTACTTAAGTTAATGCCGAAGATCCGTTACTTTAGAAACTATATGTTGCTGACTAACTGTTAAACACTCGTAAACTTGAGCTTTTTATGCGGAAATATGCGATTGTTAATGGGAATTCTACAAATTGCGAACCAAAATGCAATTACGTAACTACTATGTTTTCATTATGTTTATAATTGAATTTATTTTATTTTCACTTAAATCTTCAATCCCAAATGGTACATATATGTATATACATATATTTAAAGAAATTATCCCTACTCTCCTAAAATGAATTAGTCAAAAATGACTAAATGTCATAGCGAAAACGCAGCCACTATTAGCTCACATCAATTTGTATCCAGGACAGTTATTAATAAAATAAAGTAGCCAATCCCAGGCGTGCTCTAGCAGAATGATTAGGATTAGAGGTGGGACAACACAAACTTTTGTAGAAATTCCATGGCTATAAACGTATTATTATTATTATTATTATTATTATTAATTTTATTTTTCACTGTCACTGTCAGTGTTTTGGTTTTTAGGTTCGGGAGTAATGTTCATTTTTTTGTGTGGGACAAATAGACCTACCTTTTCTTTTTGTTATTTTTTTCAATAAATAGGTTAATACAAGGTTTATGGTATACTTTACTTTACCTTTTTTAAATACACTCACCGGCAAAATATTCGATCCACACAAATTTTCGATGAATTTCAATCGCAAATAACTTTTTTATTTGATTTCGGATTTAAACAAATATTAAAGAATATTGTAGAACCATTAATGAAGAATCGCTCACATTTTAAAAATTACTAAAAAATACACGTACGTTTATAATATACAGGTTTAAACAAAAATATGTTTTTACACTCTGTAGAGTGACAAAACCGTATATTGTTCTAAATTAAGTTTTAATTATCAAGTCACATCTATTTTTAACAGTTTTGTTTTTGGTTCACCTTGATATATATATATTTTTGTGGAAAATATGGATTTAAAAAAAAAACATTTCAATTTCCAATATTTTTCTTAATTTAAATAATAAATATTTTTGTTTAAACCTGTATATTATAAACGTACGTGTATTTTTTAGTAATTTTTAAAATGTTAGCGATTTTCCATTAATGAATCTACAATATTCTTTAATATTTGTTTAAATCCGAAATCAAATAAAAAAATTATTTGGGTTTGAAATTCATCGAAAATTTGTGTGGATCGATTATTTTGCCTGTGAGTGTATTTAAAAAAGGTAAAGTAAAGTATACCATAAACCTTGTATCAACTAATTTATTTAAAAAAATAACAAAAAGAAAAGGTAGGTCTATTTGTCCCACACAAAAAAATCGATTATTTTGCCTGTGAGTGTAAGTAAAAATAATTATTTTATTAACATTATTAATAATAAATTTTAACATTATTATTTAATTTGAGATATTTGAATGAAAATGTAATAATCACAATCCACACAATAAACTCTGTTTTATCTTGTTTCGCGCATACTAAAAATCACTGCACAGAATCTAACGGCGGCCATTTTTATGCTTATACAGATTAAAAATCGTTTTAAACGTTGTGTTTCTTGTAAGCCTCAAATGAGGCTAAGAACAACCATTTTAAACCTTATTCTATCAGGGCTGTCATCAAACTGTCAAATTTAAATTTGTGGGTTATGGTAAATTAACCTTAAAATTGAAATTTGACAGTTTAATGACAGCCCTGATAGAATAAGGTTTATTTTTACCTAAAGAGGAGTAAAACGGAAAACGGTTGTTCTTAGCACTTTTAGGCTTACAAGCGCCTCTGCAAGAAACACAACGTTTAAAACGATTATTAATCTGTATTAGGGCCACCAATTTTCCCTAAAAAGAGAATGTCTCAAGTTAAAACTAACCTAAAAACTAAAACCATAATAATTAAGGTCATTTTACACTACGATTTTATATAGAATAATAAGCTGCACATTATAGTTCTCCCACCTCTAATCATTCTGCTAAAACACGCCTGTGATTGGCTACTTTATTTTATTAATAACTAATTAATGTTGCGTCTGATCGAAAAACCATTCATTTTTGACTATTTCATTTTAAGAGAGTACATTGGCAAAGGTAGGTAAAGTTCATGTCTTCATTCTCATCATCTAGTAAGGCTACAAACAAGTTTAACATTTAATTTTTGGTTGGGTCTACTGTAAACGGTGTTGATGTATTTCCCAACATTGCATCGCTGACATTTGATGGGAACAAACAATAAGTAATAGAATAATAATAAGAACAAGGCATTTAAACAATTCCTTGTCCATATAAAAATGCAATCCAACAAACACTGGCGTTTAGTTGTAAATTTTCAATTAATAATTTTCCCACGTTGGTTCGCCATAAATTATGCAATTATATGTAATCATATTATGATATATCGCTGCCTTTGGACAAATTAATATTATAGCCATTGTCCTAATCATTATGTCGACATTATCTACCCATTAATTATTATTTGCAAGAAAGATGTTTTTCAACTAAAAACTCAAATATACTGGCTGGTAAAGATGATTGATTTTAATTAAATGTTTTAAGGTTATAATTAAATAATGTAGGTATATGTTTAAATCGTAGAAAACGTGATTTTTTACTATACAACATTTTGGTATTTTGAATCATAATCCCTTTGTATATTTATTGTATCTTGTATACATAAAATATTTATAAAAAAAATCTACTTACTGAGATATTACACTTCACGGTAGATAGGTTTTTAAATAGCAAATTAATGAACTTAAAATTTTGAATATTAAAACAGCAACACTCTCATCTGCATATAAATTCTATCTGACCTTCAGGAATCACATGCATCTATAATGTCGTAAACAGAGGTTTTTGCTTATTTAAAATGATTAAAGCGCCATCCGTTGCATAAAATTAAAAGCAAAGACAGATTCACGGAGGATAGAATCAATTTTTGTAACACCTACATAAATGGTTATAAAAATTATTTCTTTTAATTTTTAATAATATTTCATATTTGATTCGATTGCTTTGGATGTGTTTAATTTACTTAGAGAACTGATATTTTTAGTATGCTTTTACTACCTCAGATATTTGAAAACATATAGATTAACCTAGAAACAGTAACAGTCACGGAGGATAGGTTTTAGACTTTTAAAACTTTGTAAAAAATAATTAATTGCGGTTTAAAATCTGGAACCTGAGCTATTAATCTACTTAATTATGAAAGATCAAAACACAATAAAAGTGTAGGTCAAACTCATTTAGTTTTATTTAATATCACGGGGTATCACAATCGGGGGACATTTCGTGAGATTCACCCATGAATACTTTTTCTTGAAGAATAGAATATTGGGCTAATTTTAAGCTATATTCAATGCTGTTATACTTATTTATTTAAAAGATATGGTCAAAAAGGTCAAAAAGAAAGATTTTGACTTTTCGATCATATCTTTTGAACGAATGAGTCTATAGAATATAAACAGCCTTGGATTTAGCTTAAAATTTGCGCAATATTCTATTTATCAAAAAAAAGTAAGAATTGTTCATATCTCGTGTATTGGTGTTGAATCAACACTGTTGATATACAGTTTAAATAAAAACAAAACTAAGTGATTTTTTCAATTTCATCAAAAAACAGAAGAAAAATTTAAAAAAACAATATTAAGGGATGTTTTTGTCACGTTACATCTCTTATTAATAATTATAATATAATTATAATTTCTACACATTTTAAGACGATAAAAAACAACCAATTGTCTCGTTATGTTAATAACATTTTTAATTGATAGCTTTTGACACAATGAGCGTTACGTAAGATTTGCTCTGATATACGTTGAGAAATTCAAAACCATCAATTGCATTAACTAAATGTATCCCAAAGGGGCCATTTAGATTTCGGATAACATTAATAGAGAGAGAAATTTGCAATTAAATTGCTTGATTTTGTATGTACAATATGAACTTTTAAAAATGTTACATAAGTTTATTTCAAACTCAGTTACGTGGGCGTCAAGCAGTTAATTAGGGATTACTTATGTGATAAAGTTGGCATCGTTGCAAAGAACGGCCAACGATGTTTTTATGTGTTTACTGTGTTAAAAAACCTAACCTAACATAGATAGAAGGTGTCTAAACTTGTCAAGTACCATAAGAAGAATTTCCAAGTAAATGAAGGACGTTGAAAAAAGTGCTTCCACTTCAATTTTGACACCCAACGAAAAAATAACAAACAACATTTTATATAGTAATTGGACACATGGACCATAGTTATTGGACATACAATTTTTATATAAATATAACAACTTTACATCAAATAACATAAATTGTTAAATATTTTTTAAAATTAAATTGCTCTTTTAGGTAATCTTTTTATTTCGTTTTTGTAAATATCATATAATTCATATACTTCTTTCTTGGATTCCTTATCCCTTTTCTAGATTCTGAAGGTAACTACTAATTTCTTGGTCTGACTTCTGAAATAGTTTGTTGCAAATATCATTAAGTGTGGTATCTCTAATTTGTGAAGCATTTATAATGTTTAGGCCGGAACAATATGATTTATATATATCTAATATTTTTTGGCGTGGTATGTTAAAAGTATTTTCCGAATTTATTAATTTTGTTGCCATTAGTTTTTTATGTTCTCTATCATGCACTGTATTCTGCAACATGTCCTGTGACGAAGAAATCACTATATTACTTACTCTCCAAAAATGAATTAGTCAAAAATGTCATAGCGAAAAAGCAGCCACTAATTATTCTTTTCAACAGTAATTGGTATCTAGGACATTTAGCAGTTAATTCCTATGAAATATTATTCGCTGAATCCGAAAATGTCGTCAAAAGTTATAAAAGTAGAACAGTTTTTGAAGTATAATCAATTTTACATATAATATGGAATTGACTGTATCTCAAAAACTGCTAAACTTTTATAGTTTTTGACGGTCTTTTCGGATTCAGGAGACAATTTTACATAAGAATGGGATGGTAAATGACCGGGATACAAATAGAGTATGATATTGGGCATATGTCCAATAATAGTAATTTACATTTTTTACCAACCAGTAATTGGACACTGTTTGTTTTCAGAATTTATATTTAAAGTGACAATATTTAAACCATGAGGAACAAATTTATAACACACACTGATCTGTACTCTTTTTAGAAATATTTTTTATTGTAATTTAAACCCTGCTCTTAACAAAAAAACAAAAATCTTACCACCAAAGTAACGTGCGAACTGTTTGTCCTATATTGGACCCAAAATAAAGTAGTTCTATATTATTACCGACTGAGATAATTATAATTTTATACAGCGTCATCTAATGATTTGACTTTAAGGTAACTATTTATAGAACTCTTGTTTTTACATTATTAATGATAATTGTTTAATAAATATAAAGTGATTAATTTTTATTTTATCAACTGTTCGAGACTATAAATAACAGGATAAAATTTATAATTTTTTTTTTAAATGGCAAATTTGGTCGCTGTTCACAGAAGGCAAGTTTTACCAATGTTTTTTAACACTTATAGGTTTTGAGTATTTGTAAGTAATTAATTAGTAATGAATTTAATTTACAATACTTAATATTTGCTATTAAGCATTCTTATTCCATCATCAATTAGCTGCGTTTAAGCTGAATAAAATGCTAATTGGCACATGCTTTATTGGACATTAAATTAATTCAAGAATTTCTAAATTTACTGGTATATTACATGTAATTATTGCAAACAATTTGTATCGAGGCAATTAAAATTACATTTTCCATAAATGGTTTTTTAATAAAAAAAAACAACTTAAAAAGGAAGAAGAATATTTGTTACTTGTTTTTTATTTAATGAGATAAATCCGGTGATCTCGCGGGCCATTCGATAGCACCCCTTCTCTCAATCCATCTGCCAGGAAGCTTTTCATCCAGAAATTGCAAGATTAAGTAAGTAGCTCCATTTAAATTTCCATGATGAAAAATTGTCAAAATTATTTGCTTATGCAGGATAATGCCCGACCTCACACTGCTCCGGTGGTCCAAAATTATCTTTCTGTATTTTCTTAATACACTTGGATTTACTTCAAGAATCTTTTCTTAATGTAAGAAAATTAAATTTCTTTAAATAAAACTTTGATTGTTTAAAAGCAAGAATAAATAATATTTGAAATAAGGCAGCAATATTTACTTAATTCAAGAAAATGTATTTTCTTTAACCAAATAATTGGTTGTTTTAAAGCAAGAATGTGTTCTTCTAAAAATAAATTAGTGGTTTTTTAAATAAAAAAGATACTTACCTACTTAATTCAAGAATAAATTTTCTTAAAACAAAAACATGTGGTATTGAAATAAGGCAATAATTTTCTTAAATCAAGATGTTTTATATAACCCAATATTTTTTTTAATTAATAGATACAAGATTTAAAATTTTATTTCATTTATTACAAAATAATATTTATTTTAAAACAATGCAAGAAGTATCGTTAAAAATAAAATGTATCTATCTTAATTTTAAGCTACTTTTAGCAATGTATTAAAAAATCTATCATTTTGTATTTTAAATCAATAACATTTTAAATAATGATACGTCTATGATAGATCTATTAACTAAAAATTATTTATTTTAATAATAACATTTATTTTGTTTTTAATACAAGAAAAATCCAAAATGTATACATTATTATAAATTAACCCTATAGGGAACTTAATAATTATTATCGACATATTTTTCATTTTGAATAATTTGTAATATTTTAGGCATAGTAGAAAAGCAATTACCAATTTTATAAAATAATTTAGGGCTATTGCCAATGAACTCCACCCTATATGAATCAAAATTAATGTTATACCCCAAAGTGTGTAACAAAATTACTTCTAATACAAAATCTTTTTAAATATCATAAAATAAATTAAGTTTATTAACTTAAAATTATAGAGTTATACAAATCAGAGTGTTAAACACATAAGTTATTTTGGTTATCACTGCAAAGCTTATTTATTTATGAATAAAATAATTTTAATGCATATTAATAAATATTTAAACAATAAACCTACCTACACGTAAATGCGACGATAAATTTAAAAAGGGTGGTATATCAATAACAACTTACTTCAATTTTTTTTACAATTTCCTTCGATGCTGACCACTCTTCTTTTAATGAAACACTGCATGATTAGGCATAAAATTTCAGAGGAACGTGTCGGCATCTCCACTCCTACAAGATTTCAAAAATATGTATTCTCGGCAAAAGAAAATACAGTTTATTAAAACAAATAAAAAAATTTAATAAAGAATATCTAATTCTTTATATAAAAAAATTAAATAAATAAAAAAAATAAGAATATCTTAGTCTTGATATAAAAAAATATTAACAAATGTACCAAGAAGTTGAAAATTTCAACTTGAAATATACTCTTATTTTAAAGCAAGTTGACTTGAATTAAAAAAATATTTTCAACATGATAGGTGTTCTAAATATAAGAAATCTTTTTTTTTTCTGTGAACAGAAGAAAATTATGAATGAAAAAGTTTTCCGTTAATAGATTGTCGATGTTAAAATTTATTACAGCAGCGGTCTTTATGAAGGTGGATGTTAACGATACGAACCGTTCGTAACATTCCAAACGAACTAAATACATTAAAGAACTTTAATGTGCATGAGAAGCTTCGATAATACGGATTATTAATTGCAAATCATAAGTAAGTTTAATTGTTTCAATAACATGAGAGTAAGTTTTTCTTTTGCCATAATGCATACAAGATAATATTAAACGACTGCACTTTACGTACTTGCAGCAACATTCCACGCAGAATGATGAAATAAATATTTTCGCCAATTACGGACGTTATCCGATTAATAATATTGATTTCCATGGTACGAACATGGCAGGTTGGATTTAATAAAGCAATTAAATTAAAATGGCGAAACTGGCTGATAATCTGTTTGCATTTGTATTGTGCGCGCGATTTGGTTATTAGTTCAACTTAAGAAGGAAATTTACTCGTAACTGGATGGCGGAAACAATCTTTTAGTCTTCGCCAAATACGTACAGCGCTGATTTTGTTTGTTAAACGTTTATGAAATTAGATCCTGGATCTTAAACGGTTCAATCTATGTTTGGATGAAAATATCTGCAATTCGTTCACATTTATATTTACAGTGTGACCCATTTGTTTTCGACGTTTGGGGAGTGAATAATGTTTACGGTGAAAGAAGTACGTAAAAACTCAAAAAAATCCAATCTTGCACTTTAATTAGGTTTTTATTAAAGAATAAACATATTCCAAAATAAAAGAAAAAAATCGTCAAAAAGCCGAATTTTGGTCTTCCACTAAAAAATTCATGAATTCGCATTCATCCATGGATTTTTATCAATATTGGCTTGTTTTTTTGTAAAAACGTTAGCTTTACGAAAAAAATTCAAACTAGAGTTATCTGTTTTTTAAACCTTTCCCCAGGACGATATGTAAATTTTCGACCTAAATTTTTGCCAAAATACCGAATTTTTTAAGTTATCAAAATTGCTTGCATTTTCCAATATAAAAAGTATGTGGGTCAAAATACATGGGAAAACTTTTTTTCGATTTTGTAAACTAGTGTAATTAGTTCATTTCATTAGTTCAAATTCATTTAGACCAATACATAACAACAAATAATTGTTGTTATTTTAATAGTTGTTTATAAAATATGGACATGGATTCATCGACGTTATTCATTTGATACAAAGTATTTGTATTAACAATTTGACACGATATTGGAAATCATAAAATCTGATTCAAAATGTAAATCTCTTCGAGAATTGATTGGACACCTTAAATCTTATTATCCCTCAGTATGTAGAGATAATATTCAAATTGAAATTAACATTTGAATGCAAATCTGACGTATTGGCTCTCGGTAGCGCGACATAGTAATAATAAATACCGCTTCTCCTTATAATGCAGATCCAGCGCTTACACAGTGGGACGTTTTTACAATAAAAAGTAAACCACCGGATTCAGCAGGTAGGTGTATAAAGTCTAAAATAATGAGAAATGAGTATTAGGGTGGGTTGAAAATAAAATGTTTGTTTTTTTTCTTAGGATGGGGGTAGAATTTGTACCTTATAAAAGAAGAAAATTTTTCAAAAGAAAAAAAAAATTTTTACTCAACATCTTGAGGTGGCCCACTAGTTTTTTAAATAAATATTTAATCAAATGGGGTAGTTCCAACTGGAAATTTTTTTTTGGTCCAAAATCGTGGAAAACATGTATAAATTGTAGAATGTGATTTTTTTCACTCAACTTTCATTCTAATACAAAAGAAAGTACATTTTATTTTTTAATTTTTTACTTAAATTACAAAAACAATGGGAAAAAAACTTTTTCAACTTTTGACTTCCAATTGGCTTTTAAGGGGACACCCTACGATTCTAGAACGAAAAAAAGAATTTCCCGTTGGAACTACCCCATTTGATTAAATATTTATTTAAAAAACGACTCACCTCAAGATGTTGAGTAAAAAATTATTTTATTTTTTTTGTATGGTACAAATTTTACCCCCATGCTAAGAAAAAAACAAACATTTTGTTTTCAACCCACCCTAATGAGTATTAAAAAAATAGTTTTAGTTTTAGTTTTAGTTTTAGTTTTAGTTTTAGTTTTAGTTTTAGTTTTAGTTTTAGTTTTAGTTTTAGTTTTAGTTTTAGTTTTAGTTTTAGTTTTAGTTTTAGTTTTAGTTTTAGTTTTAGTTTTAGTTTTAGTTTTAGTTTTAGTTTTAGTTTTAGTTTTAGTTTTAGTTTTAGTTTTAGTTTTAGTTTTAGTTTTAGTTTTAGTTTTAGTTTTAGTTTTAGTTTTAGTTTTAGTTTTAGTTTTAGTTTTAGTTTTAGTTTTAGATTTAGATTTAGTTTTAGTTTTAGTTTTAGTTTTAGTTTTAGTTTTAGTTTTAGTTTTAGTTTTAGTTTTAGTTTTAGTTTTAGTTTTAGTTTTAGTTTTAGTTTTAGTTTTAGTTTTAGTTTTAGTTTTAGTTTTAGTTTTAGTTTTAGTTTTAGTTTTAGTTTTAGTTTTAGTTTTAGTTTTTTTTGCAAGGTATAAAATGCAGAATTTACAAATTAATTATCTAAAAAAGCTTTATTATATATAGCGTGTGTTTAACAAAATTTAAAGGTAAGTTTGCTACAATAATGTTTTTTTTACTTACATAACGTTGGTATCCCCAGAAATGTTTGTATTTTATTTTGGAATACATAAAAGGACTGGACTGTGCAATTTTAGTGAATTCTAATTCTTCATTGGTGGCCTTTTTTTGAAATTATGTTGTAGTATAATAAATCATTATTATAACATATTTACATTTTTTATTTTTTGCCCAAAAACCAATATTCTTATATTAATTTAAATATTTTATTAAAATAAATAAAAATACACAATTAATTAAAAAATATTGTTAAAATAACAAATTAAAATAAGTTTTATGTTAAAGTAACACTTTTTTGTGTAAAATAAATAAAATATAAATAAATTTATATATTTAA
Organism: Brassicogethes aeneus; assembly: GCA_921294245.1. NCBI lineage: Eukaryota > Metazoa > Arthropoda > Insecta > Coleoptera > Nitidulidae > Brassicogethes > Brassicogethes aeneus. The sequence continues at coordinate 3,357,443 of OV121132.1, read as the reverse complement.
TTATGTTAAAGTTATACAGATTTTAAATCATATTAATTATAAGTTTAGGTTAAAATAACCATTAAAAAAAATTGAATTTACTGGGTACTTATGGTAAATTATTGGCATGCCTATTTTTCCTAAAAATTCGATGATAAAAGCTGACTTGTCTATCAAGGAAAATATGAAAATAAAAAAACTCGCCAGTCGTAGTTTTTTTTAAGTAACAAAGTGGCTTTATATATTTATAAATGTTGTATTTGTATACAAATATATTTTAAAATGAGTTTTCTCAGGACTAAATCCCAAAAGAAAACTTATGTATACAAATACAACAAAATTATAAAGCAGACTACCTAGCTACATGATTTAAGTAGAAATGGATTTTTGCTATTACATTGAATTCAATTAATTGTTTAATAAATAGGTAGGTATCTAATTTTAATTTGTTTCGATTTTTATATAAAAATAGGTAGTTTGGAATGTTTAAGCTGTGTTTAACATTTAATTTCACTGAAAACTTAAAGTAAATTAAAACTTAAAGATAATTTAAATCGTGCGTTTTCTCGGTTGCCTAACCTCACTTTTTGTTTTATTATTCATATTTAATTTTACAATAATTTAATGAAAAATATTAAACATTAACAGTAAAACAAACAAATTAGTGCTTATTATAAATAAATTAACCAGTTTAGTACGTTAATTTCTTAGAAAAGGATTAATTTGTCAAAACAATACCCCTAGCTAGAAAAAATCGAACTAATTACTTGCCTCATAAATTTTTTTATTGGCCTAGGCCATAACAAGGTATTTCTTTATCGAATGTTGATAACAATAAAGTTTAAATTATAGACCGCGTGGAGATAAATAAATTTAAGATGTTTTGTTGCTGTTTTAAGACGACTAGTTCCCTTGTCTTAATTTCCACCAATCACAAACGCGCAATTTTGAATTATAAATGGTTTCCAGGTGGAAAAACTGTTTGACAGCACCTGAGAGCAGTTTTTTCGAGTTTACCCGCGGCAAAACTTGACAGCTGTTGTCACCAAAAATTGCAATTTATATTTTAATTGTTAACTCATTAAATGCCCTTATGATATTACTTACGGTAAACTACAGGTTTTTGTACTTTATACAGGGGCAGTTGGACTCTGAGATAGTGTGATTGGCCCATTGTGCAGTTATTGGAAAATTCTCTCTCGAGATACGTGTGGGCCGCATGCGATTTTTCTTCGGCGGTTACTGCGGACGTTTGTCATGTGTTCGGACAGTATATCTGTCAGTGCGGACAATAGTCTGCCAATATGTACGATGCCTTGGTCCGCCGACTGCTCTCCCTAGGTGTTAAGTTACGACAGGGAACAATTAGTGTAATAATATGTTTATGTTGGTAGTACCGCCACGGCTACCCACGTTTTCCTGTTATGTACGCCGCCGATGGAGCATCTTTGCGCGAAAAAGTTGCGACCAGTGGCGTTGCAAGTACTTTTACGACGAGTTTTATGGGTTAATAAGATTGGCGCAGTTAGGGGTATAGTTGAATAAATGGTGAAGTTAATTAGGCGAGTTTATTAATGTTGGTACTTGGCTTAACTACTAAATGCTTTATTGTAATGGGTTTTAAAAATGTATTATAATTTAAACAAATGACATTAAAAACACAAGTAAATTATATAAAAAAAGGAGAAGATTAAGAAAAAAACACAAAAATTAAAAAAAAAACAAAAAGAAAAACAAAAAGTAGCCCAAGTTTCACTTTTTAAGCACTCTCCAAACACATAATACATATTAGAATTTTTTTTGTTTTTTTTTGTATACGAGGGATACCTAATGCGCATAATTTCGAGTGTAATACTATACTTTATCTACTTCAATAAGTAGATAATTAAATGGTTTTAAAAAATAAATAAATAAAATCTGACATCTGTCAAATGGTTAACCTCACTTTTTACCAATTTTAAATGTTGGTAATAGGAGTAGATAAAAATAATAATTATTATATGCTTAATTGTAGAAAATAATTGTAGTAAACATATTATATTAAAAACTTAAATAATTTATTTGGCATTTGAACATATTTTAATCTAATTGGCTCATTATACGAGGTGTGTTCAGAAAATATCGAGAATTTTCTTTTTTTGAAACAAATATTTATTTATTCGTTTACATTAATGTTGTCGCCTTCAAAACAGTCCCATTGGATATTATGCACATGTGCCAGCTCTTCTTCCAATATTCGAAACACTTCTAAAACTCGATCTTTGGGATAGCCTTTAGTTCTTTCAGCGATGCGCTTTTAATGTCATCTATGCTTGCAAAACGACGGCCCTTTAAGGTTTTCTTTATTTTTGGGAATAGGAAAGAGTCAGACAGAGGCATGTCTGGCGAATATGGAGGCTGGGGCATCATTACAGTATTGTTTTTTGCCAAAAATTTTGTTCAAAATTTAACAATTTTAGAACAAATTTTTCAGCCACGCGTTTCATACCCAAAACATTCGAAAAAATTTCATGGGATGAGCCAATAGATATACCAACATCATCAGCGACTTCTCTGCAGAGAAGTCGCTGATGATGTTGGTATATCTATTGGCACATTAACAACCGATAAAAGCATGGAAAAAGTGGAAGAAATGGTTATAAACCATCATGATGGTTTATAACCATTTCTTCCACTTTTTCCATGATTTTATCGGTTGTTAATGTGCTTGTGTGTTCGGGGCGTTCGTCAACTTCAACGTCTTCACGGCCATCTTGGAAACTCTTATACCACTTGTAAACTCTTGTTTTACTTATAGCAGACTTACTATAGGCCTTTGTTAACATTTCACAGAATTTATTTCATTTTTTTAGCAAAATTGGATACAAATTCTTTGATCCATTTTTTAACGAACGAAAAATCGCCGAGCTCATAAAACACGTCTAACCTTAGCGGCTGCCACAGACAAAGTAAACAATGAAAACAGCTAAAGTTTTTATCATACTTCGGGGGCATGTATACCAACATAATAAAGAAGATTTTATGACAACCGGACCCTCCGAACCCGCGAAATTTAACAATTTCCGTTATTTTCTAAAATTTTATTCGAGTACTTTTTTCAATTATTGAAAGTCATTGCGTGATAAAATAATATGTTAAACAATTCACAGCACTTATCGTGTAAAGTTTTCTTCGAAAAAAAAACAGTATACCTATAGTATAGTTATATAGAGGTATGTTGTACGAGTAGACCTCGGAGAAAGTAAAATTAAATTTTGTTGTTCTCGATCGCTGTTTCTTATTTTGAAAAGAGCAGATCGTGGTCCACGCTGCTGGTCCTTATCGCGCGCTCATTGTGCATACATACGCCGCACAGACCGGTATTTTGACCTAAAACGTGGCCAAAAATATTTGGGCACTTTTTCTTTATCAAAAGGGTAGCAAATGACCAAAAAACATATTTTTAAAGGTATACAAGTGATATTAGGTACTTTTACTATAAATAAAAAAAAGTATGTATTAACAAATTTATTTATAAAAAAATTATAAAGTAGCTACTTACATGCAAGTAATGCAATAAAAAAATTAAAATTAAACATATATTAAAGTTTTTGTGCCCTTTAAAAAATAAAAAATACATCCATTTACCTAAAAATCTTATAAGATCGCACTAAAGTGTCTGTTTTCAAGGGTATATTTTTTCGTGATGTGGAAACATGTGGATGACTTTGATGGCTGCAATTATTCTAGATATCCTAAAGTTTAATAAAATGTATTGCGGATGCCGTTGCGAGGTGTTGCCGATATTTAAACACACCATTGTTTGTTTAAGAAAACGAGAAAAATTAAGAATTTCTAGGTAGTTAATTATAGTACTCGATATAAATAAATAAAGTTTATATCACAAATGAAATATTGCCTAAAATATTGTACATACCTTAATTGACGACATCCATATTAATTTCTTTCACCAAAATCTCTTTTAACATAAGAAACAACACAGCAAAAAATTGTTTTTTTGTGGAGTGTCGCGAACGAAGACCTACGATGTAAAAGAGCGCTAGGTTCTAGCTGCTGGTACATCGGACTGGGATGGCCAATTCAAGTTTCAACTACACCAAAAGATAGCCATGTTATCTAACTTCTTTAAAACAAAATCTTAGATCTGGCAATAAAAATTAACAAAATTGATTTTTGGCCACGTTTTAGGTCCAAATACCTGTCTGTGCGCCGCGCAGTATCATGCGGAATATATTGAAATCGCAGTTATCGTTTATGGGTCGCGGAACAAGTGTATTATACACCGAGAGAAGTTGCAGATTTACTGCCCATTCGAATACCTGCTCCACACACACTCACACTCACACACACGCTGCCTGCATACTCTACGACTTCCTGTCTTGATCAATTTTTCATTGTTTTTATTGCTTCGAGAAGAATAAGGAATACCTTATAAATGTACGCCTTGGAACAGATGATAACATTTCAATTCCAAAACGACAGGTTTTATAATAGAACACAGTCTATTATTCAGGGTTTCATGGGAAAATTTTTGTTCTAAATCTACAGGGTGATTTATACCAAAAGGCGAAAAATGTAAATTTCCTATAGGCTAAAGAAAATATCGAAAAAAAAAACCGTGGCACGATTTTTTGTGTTGTTGGGTGTATTTCGGGAGGAAATCCTGGGTTGAGTTTTTATCGGTTTTCCAATAAACAGTGTTAATCTGAATGAAGAAATAAATTTCATACAGTCCCTGTAAATATAAATTGTATCTATTAGATACAATAAATACAAATTTTAGTAATGATTAACGTGAAAAGTGTAAACATTTTAATTCAGTAATAATCGTCAAACAAATAAGTCGTCTAAATTTAAACAGCATTTAGCATTATTTAAAGCGTTGATTAAGAATTTTTTAAAGTCTCCACTCAACGGTAAAACACCATTATATTATGTATTATATATGTTACCGGCAATGTGAAAAATCCGACAATGTGCGAAATGTCTAGATACTCTGCAAACAAACCTATTTACCAGACATTGTGCAAAATCACTATCACCTTGGGCAATCTGCAAATTTACTACGCTATTTTAGGCAATTTGCAAAATGTCTGATGCGATAGTCAATCTGGGGATTAAAGGTTTTTACTTCTCACATTGACTAGGCAGTATGCGCAACACTAATTTACGATAGAAATGTAAAATTGAAAAACTGAATTTTGTTTTTAGAAAAGAAATACTACAAATAAAAATTAAATTTACAAGCACTTGTTATTTATATAATGGTACAACAAAATATGGTAAAATAAAACATGTTTAGAAAGGTATTTATTTTCGCCGTGATTAGAAGTAGGTACACCGGGAGTACTGGCATTAAACGTACATGTACAGGTTTGTGCGCATGCGTGTTTCCATACCAGCGATTAAATTGGTACACTAAGGCCCAGTTGTATAACAGTTGAAAACAGCTTGTTAACTCTTGATAATAATTATGTAATTATTTAGCTAACTTTTAAGTTGTATAAACATTGATTAAAATTTAATTAAGTGATTGAAATACAATTAACAACAAAATTAATAAAATGTCAGTATGAATTACTCAAACCAACCCAAACTCAACAACCCAACCCAACCGACCCCGCCCCATTGGCCTCCCCCGCCCCATTGAGCGACCATTAAATACCTATTATACAATTGACAAATATAAAAATTTGCTAAATAAGGATTTTTTTCTACCCGGTGTACGTTTAATGCCCGTACTCCCGGTGTACTTCTAGTCACTTTGATTTATTTTTGCACACTGCCTAGTCAATGTAAAAATTAAAAACCTTTAATCCCCAGATTGACTATCGCATCAGACATTTTGCAGATTGCCTAAAATATCGTAGTAAATTTGCAGATTGCCCAAAATGGTAGTGATTTTGCAGATTGCCCAAAATGGTAGTGATTTTGCACAATGTCTGGTAAATTGGTCAGTTTGCAGAGTATCTAGACATTTCGCACATTGCCGGATTTTTTACATTGCCGGTAACATTATGTTGCCATGAATTCGTAGGTATATTTTCTTGTTTAAAATGCAGTTGTCGGCGTTTTTTAGAGAACTAAAATATAAAAATGGTTGATTTTAAGGTTATGTTTGTGCAAAATTATTTTTTATTAATTTCTTAAAAATGTCCAAACTTAAATATAAATTATATTAGGTAAAGTTATCTTTTTTTAATTCTGCACCAACAAATGTACTTACCGAATTGGATCGTTTGGCAAAACATGAAAATGCAACGATTTAGTTCTTGACTTTTATTTACAATTAAAAACACAATATTTCACCATGATCCATTAGATAAAATACACACACTAACGTAACTATATAAGCATTTAAGCGTTGAGTTTCTTAATCAATGATATAAAGAATAATCAATCGAAATCAAGTACTAAACCATTTTTTTTGTTTTTTCCTTGCAACGTAAAACACAAATAACGTGCGCGATTTAACTGTGCAATTGAACAAAATTTTTCGAGTATTTTGTTATCCTGAGGCTTCTTGATTTGTATAAAAAAATATTTGATGATAACGTTTCAAATGCGAATATTCTAGAAACGGTTGTACCTACATAACCACACTTTAAATTTTTTGGGACATATAAAATAAAAAAGTTAAAGGGAGACTATATTATTGGGGATTAACCTGTACATATTAAAATTTGATTAAAATCCTACCTACTTGAATACAAAACAAATTGAAATATCACAGCAGACAAATCTCTGAAGTTTAAATTGAGATATCTAAATAGGATTTATCCTTTTTCATCTCTACAATCGTTTAACATTCCAAAAAAAAACCTTTTATCTCATCAAGATCTCTGCGATTTCCTCTCGCATATTCACAGCACTGTTGATGCGACTTCCTAGTTCATATATATAGTACGAGGTGTGTTAAGAAAATATCGGGAATGTTCGTTTTTTGAAACAAATATTTATTTATTCGTCTACATTAATGTTGTCGCCTTCAAAATAGTCCCCATTGGATATTATGCACATGTGCCAGCTCTTCTTCCAATACTCTAAACACTTCTAAAACTCGATCTTTGGGATAGCCTTTAGTTCTTTCAGCGATGCGCTTTTAATGTCATCTATGCTTGCAAAACGACGGCCCTTTAAGGTTCTCTTTATTTTTGGAATAGGAAAAAGTCAGACAGAGGCATGTCTGGCGAATATGGAGGATGGTGCATCATTACAGTATTGTTTTTGGCCAAAAATGTTGTTTAAAATTTAACAATTTTAGAAAAAATTTTGCTGCCACGCGTTTCATACCCAAAACATTCGAAAAAATTTCATGGGATGAGCCAATCGACATACCAACATCATCAGCGACTTCTCTGATGGTTTATAACCATTTCTTCCACTTTTTTCATGTTTTTATCGGTTGTTAATGTGCTTGTGCGTTCGGGGTGTTCGACATCTTCAACGTCTTCACGGCCATCTTGAAAACTCTTATACCACTTGTAAACTCTTGTTTTACTTATAGCAGACTCACTATAGGCCTTTGTTTTTTCACAGAATTTATTTCATTTTTTTAAGCAAAATTGGATACAAATTCTTTGATGCATTTTTTTAACGAACGAAAAATCGCCGAGCTCATAAAACACGTCTAACCTTAGCGGCTGCCACAGACAAAGTAAACCATGAAAACAGCTAAAGTTTTTATCATACTTCGGGGGCATGTATACCAACATAATAAAGAAAATTTTATGACAACCGGACCCTCCGAACCAGCGAAATTTAACAATCCCCGATATTTTCTGAACACACCTCGTATATATATACCATAGTAAATCACTTGTGAGCACCCTGCACGGGATGGTGCCTACAAAACATCAAACTCCATTTACTTTTAGTACACGTTGGTACCCCACCTGCGCATTAATTTCAAAGCCAATTTCTATGTAGAATATGCTAGAAATAACCGACATATAAGGGTATCGCTTCATTTCGTATTATCCGCAAATTACATATCTTACTTGAGTGATGAGCTCCGTTTACCACACAGTGCCAGTTTAAAATTAGATGTGTATATATACCATGGTATACCATACCTACGTGTTTGTACCTAACTTAATAAAAAATACAAAACTGTTTCCTTGTTCTTGAGTTCACTTTCTGACATCCTCTTTAAAATTTGTTTTTGTAGTGATGGCCCAACCAGCATTTTAAGTTTAAAAAACTACAAATTTACTACTAAGTCAACTTTAAAGTATTTTTTACGGATAACCAAAACGGTTTTATAACGGTATAGATACAAAAAATTACCAAATTTGGGGAATGGTTTATTTCGTTATTTTACCTACATAATAACCTTGTTGATCTACTAAGGGAATAACGTAATAAAAACAATATAAATACCACAAATTTACGTAAAAATAACGCTATAATTCCTCTCTTTCTAAAACATTAACATTCTTAATTTCTTTATTCTTTTAATTTATATTTTACGAAATGGTACTTACAAAGTAATAAAGGCCACCCTAGAGTAAAATTAAAAAATATAACTTAAATTGTCAAAATTAATAATATTTTTCATTAAAACTCAAACGGACATTATTTTATTGATAAAAATAGGCACGATACATCTTATTAATTATTGCTTGGGTAAAAATTCAACAAAACTTAAAAAGTACAAAAATTTTATAAAATCTTTTAAAAATGTTTTATTTTTCACTTTAAGCCTATTTTTCCTTGTTTAGTCAATTTTAATAGTATTTATTACCACTAAAAACCCTAAAAAATACCAGGCGAATAGGAATTATTTACGGTTATGAAGTGGTCGTAATATCGTAAAATTATGACTTATGAGTAACATTTACCACTAAGTAAAAATTTTGACGTTAAAATTACCGTTAAATTTCCCTTTACGTGAAATACACTTATAAGTAATTTTCTTTCGTAAAAATTACGTCCCTCATAATACTTTAAAGTGTTGAAACTTAAGGGTTATTAAAATAGGTAAAAATAACAGTAATAAAACTGAAAGGTTAATTTAACAAAATATTTACTTAAATTAAGTAATATTTCCTCAAAGCTCTACTCTTTTACTTAAAATGCTGCTTGGGGGTAGTAATAGTACATATTGTTAAGTAAATAATTTTTGTTTATTCACTCTACACGGTGGTCAAAACTTAAGTATAGGACGAACAAAAATGCCATGTGTTTATCAAAATCCCAGCTGATCCTATTTTAAAGTTTTGCAAACTTTTTTGTTTTTCTATTTCTATATATTTTTTGCAATTATTGTACTAAAAGTACCTGTACAATTTTAATAAAATTAAGCAAAATAATAAACTTTGTATCATTTAAATTACTTTACACCCCAGTATTAATTTATTGAGTCACCTATTATTTTTTACCAAAAACAAAACATAACAAAAGTACGAAGATTTATATCTTAAATATTTTTTATAACAAAAAAGTTAAAAATAGGATTTTAAAATGAAAATTAAACCGAAATTCAAGTTAAGCCATGAAGAAAATCGAAAGAAGGTATGTGCTGGCTGTGGAGACAAAATTGTTTTTGGTAATCGAAAAATTCAGAGTTTAGGGTTTTTGAGAAAATATAAAAATTACTGCAGGCTTTTTCAAACGAACTTAAGTGATTCAAAATTACCTACTTCAATATGGTAAAAACGGTATTTTTGCATAGCCACAATTGCCAAATTTTCAAAATTTAGAAATTGCTAGAGAATTTCGCGGCAGCCAAAAATGTATGTGCTTTATCTGCAAAATGGCAAGATATAAAGGGCATAAAAAATTATTAAGGGAAGAGGACGGACGAACGAACTAAAGTTTTGATATGCTCTTCCTTTCTAGGGGATATCGCTAGATGTAAGAAGCATGTTTGTACAGAGACTGAAGAATTTAAAAATACTGTTTCCATGTTAAAAACAATTCCATGTAAAACCCAAGAAAAAGTTTTACTGAAAATTTAAGGTAAGCAGTAATCGATTTTGCTTTAAAGATTCTTTAGTTATTTATTAGTTTTGTATTAGGTACCTTAAAACAATAAATAAGATATTGCAAACTGTATTTTACATTATTTTGTATTTATAATGTAATTTATCCATATTTTAGTCATGTATCTGCCAAATTTTTGAAAACATTTGATAATGGTACTAGAGTATTTTATCGAAATGGCAAAATTTTTTTTAAAATACTAAGAAATATGCAAAACTTTAATAAAGGATCAGCTGGGATTTTGATAAATACATTTTTGTGTTACCAAAAGAGTCTATAATCAGATTATGCTATCACTTTCGGTTGGCATTTTTGTTCGTCCTATACTTTAGTTTTGACCACCGTGTCTATGTCAATGGTCTAAAGTGTACCTAAAAAACCTTGTAACTAACGCATAGATTTAGAACGGAAAAAGGTCATTAGTTGAACATATAGGCTGAAAAATGTTGCTATGAGGTAACAAAGTTTCAGGAGTTTACATGGTCTGCGTAACAAATACTTGTTCTAGCAAGACTAATTGCAAATCAACTTTTATGTTTTGTTTAAGTTATTAAAATTATACTTATAGGTTCCACGCATGTTTATAATGCGTTTTATGTCGTAATAATTGAAGAAGAAAAAACGTGAGCTGAACGACAAGTTATAGTTTAAATATTTATTTCTGTTTTTTTTTAATGTCATATATTCTGAATATAAGATTGAAAGGATTTTTTGATTTTTTAAAGCTACAGTAAAACAAAATCAATTTTCTAAGTTTTGTAAGTTATGGAAACCTTATTTTTTTAAATATTTTTCCCAATGTATTCCAATTAACAAACCTTGTACCTCATAATTAAAAAAAAAAAATCAAAATTTCGCGGGAGGGCGCAGACTTGCTTAGTTACGCCACTGCCCATACAATTAAAATATATGCGCAAAAATCTATTTTTTTAACTCTGTAATTCTATACCCACAATTTATCTTTCTTGATAACAAATGAACAAAATAAAGATTTTAAATAGCGCTGGGTGGTTAAAAAACGTTTTATTTTATTCAAGGTGGCCCACACTTTACGTAGTATAATAAGATTAATTATTTGGCTTATAATATTAATTGATATATCATTTGAAATACTTGTAATCTAAGAAGGCCACCCTGCGGATATGTTTGCCATTGTAATTTAAAAACAATTAACATACTTAATTTTAATGTTTTAATTAATATAAGATATACAAAAAGTTGAATAAGTAATCAAAAACCTATGCAGATGAGAGAGTTGCTGTTTTATAATTCAAAAGTTTAAGTTCATTAATTTGCTATTTAAAAACCTATCCACCGTGAAGTGTAACATCTTAGTAAGTAGATTTTTTTTATAAATTTTTATGTATGTACAATTGTATTTTTAAATAACTTAAGGTGGGGGACATCTCAATATATTTACCCGTGTATATTAATGATCTAAGTTATATAAATAAAAATGTTATCATCAACTATCTAATTTTAATAGTTTCGCAGAAAAATGTGTAATCACCTATTTCTAAAATTCCACTTAAAACTTTTTAACAAGCGATGGTAACAATTTTTAAATAAGACTTTGGTCTCTACATAAAAAAACAATGTTTACTTTCAATTATATATTTTCTTAACAGTCGTCATATTTTTTAAATTATAAATCTTTAATATATTAAAGATTTATAATTTTGGGTAGCTTGCCATAGAGGCAATGCCGCACAAGTTTTTGTTCCGTAGAATTGAAGACTTGGTGAGGCATGGACCGCAACAGAGATTGGACCCACAGTTCCAAGAGCCTGGATCAATTCGTATTCGGAATCTTTTTTGAAAAAGATAAGAAAACAACAAATAATTTAAATTTTATTAGACAAAATATAAATAATACTAAATCAGATTAACAACGTTGGGTAACTGGCCCTAGTGGCAATACCGCACATGTTCTTGCCGCGCCTCATACGAATGTATCCCTTTTCTCCCCATCTAGCTCCCCAGGAGTTCTTGACGATCCAGTAATCGGTTCCCTTTTCATTTCCATAACCGACAGCTAAAACACCATGATTCAGCGCCTTGGACGAACAGACAAAATCGTTGTATATCCCAGAACTATAGAACGACATGAAGAGGGAAGCATCGATTGTTACAGAAATGGGACCAACAGTTCCTACAGCGTTCATAAGATCTTCCTCACGGTTTTTGGCGATACCTACATGCCCTGATGCTTTAAGAACCGAGGCGGATTCGTTGTACCTGCATTTCTTTTGTCTGTTTTCGTATGGGTAAGCGTCTTCGGTCATTATACCGAAATCTCTTACGTAGCTGAAGGAATTTTCCATATAACCTCCTCTGCAACCCTCGTTTGCGTAACGTTGAGTGCAGTCGATCAAATTTTGTTCGGACAGGGAAACTGTTTTGTTGTTCTTGATTTGGTATTGCCCTTCCAAAGCTCCAGTCTAAAAAATATCAATATTGATGGAAAAAAAAATATGTTTATCCAACACATGACAGTTATGACTGTTAATGTCATTTTAGAAAAGTAAACTATCAAATAACACAATAGTGTGTTATAATCCATAACTCACTAGTGAGTTATGGATTATAACTCACGTTCATATTTAAAGTAGTTCTATTTATTTATTACTATTACAAACAGAATTCACATTGTTATTGAAATTAAAGAAAAACGCTAACGGTTTATTCGGTTTTGAAGTAATTGTAAAATTCGTTGGTTCATTGAAAACAGACATCGGTACATCTGCTGATAGTGCTGGAAGACGCCGACGCATTAGAACCTTGTATTTTTTCTGCAATTTGTATTTTGTTATGCACCGATTCTTCTAGGTATCCTTATGCTACCGTCGAGGACTTCCATCCTTCGTGACGCTTCAAAGTAGTCATGTTAGCCCCTGCATTGGCCAAAAGAGTCGCCAAAGACCTTCTCAGGCACTGACCGGTGCAGAGCGCTGGTTCCTCAAATTTCAAAAACATTAAAATTCTTGAACGTATTTATTCCCACACTCTGGCTGGTACACCTCCCGTTTTTGTAAAAAAACAAAAAGCGGCTAGAACCAGTATTCTTTGGTCTCAAAGACTAATCCCCATTATCAAAGCCACTTTTATCAACAGGTACTTGTCGTCGGGAGCTTCATTCAAAAACTTCTCTATTTCAGGTCGTTCTAATGTCTTGGACTTCTTTGGTTTGTATCCCTGTGATTTGCTTTTCAAAAAGCTCGTTAGTTTGTCATATTTTGAAATGTCGATTTTTTTTATAAGGTGAATAGTCGAGCGAAGCATCGAGTATTTGGTCCGAAGCGACGATGGGGCTAATTTTTTTGCAAATATAAAAAATAAACCAAAAGAACATTTTCATCGATACCTTTTATCTTCCGTGAATTCATCCAAGACTGAAACATTTTGAACTCCTTGTCGTAAGCATCTTGGGACTTTTCTGGCAAAATCTGCATCGCTGCTTCTTCCACTGCCGTAAGGAAATCCTCAGGAACGTAATTTTCATCGGTTTCCTCCTTTTTCTATACGTTTTTTCCTTAAAAAAGCTTCCCTTTTCTGCAGGGAAAACTGACAAGTGTCAAAATTTATTTAAACATTTGTTAACAATGTATCATGCCCGTGGCAAACAAACAAACAACCCACTTTGACCAAAATGTAAAAAAGTTACTGTCAAGTCATTCTGATATTTATAGGGTACTGAGACACAAGTAGCTTTGATTTGATCACAAAGCCTATTAATTATTATCTCATAAAAAACGATTCCTTCCACTTGTTGGATAAAACATTGTATGCCACTCGTGTGTTATGTCACTTGAGAATTTATATTTATATTTATATTTATAAATCTTTCTCGCGTGACTTATTTTCAACATAACACACTAGTACCATAAATAACTATAAAGTTATTAAAATCATTTTAAAAAATATACTTACTGCACTGAAAGCCCAGCAAGATCCACAGGTCTTCTGATCCTTAACAGGTGTTACTGCTCCTTCGATTCTCCAGTCCTTTTCCAAAGGTGTTTCCTCGGTTTTTTCGTGTGTTTTGGTGACTTCGAGAGGCTTGAGAGAATGCTTGAACATGTCCATGAATTCTTCTTCGGTCATATCGGCGAATTGATTTACTCCCATTGTGTAGGTGGTCTCACCTTTGGCAAATTTAGCATTGTGGTTGTTGATTTTGTCCAAATTGTCGGAGAAAATTTGGTAACGAAGGCGTTCTTCGATAAGTGATCTGTAGGCTTTTTTGTGGCTTTCCTGAAATAATATAATCATGCACACTTAATTATTTTGTTTTTAGTATATTTTCTGTTACTTACTTTAAAAAGGTCCCATTCTTGTTGTGTATTTGCTGAAATTGCCACTGCAAAACAGGCAACGAGGATACAAAATTTCATTTTAAAATAAGATATTCAACTAACTTCAATAAATTAAGGTGAAATCACCTATTCATTCTAGTTTTAATTTGCTTACTATTTATATGAAATTTCAAGATCTACTCAAGATAACCGCAAAAATATCGTTATCTTATTACGTTTAATCTTTAATACTGTTGTACTACTGTTTGTTCTCTACACATTTTTTGGGACAGCAGTTTTTGAGATTATATGGGTCCCCTTTCTTGGTTCACCCTGTACTCACCTACATATATCAAATACCTATAATAATGTATTCTACGGCCTTTTTACCATTTATTGGGTAATAGTTTGAAGATAGGTAGTTTAGTACTTATAGCTTTGTTTTAACAGAAATTTATAAGGTTGATATTTTAATTTAATTAGTTGATTAACGATTTAAATCAGGATTTTAATCAAGGGATTTAAAAAAAAACAATACTAAAAATTATTAAAAAATAGCCTCCAAAACAAAAACAAACGATTTTACTAAAAATTAAAAGAATACATTTTACAAATAATAATTTTTAAAAATTGCAGTGACACGCTGTGGGGTTTTTGTAATTAGGAATATTTTTACGATTGTTTTATTTTCCCCCTTGGCATTCTTTGTAAGTTTCGTGATGCAAAATTTTGATTTACTATTATATACCTAATTAGGTTTATTTATGTTTTAATTATTTCTTGTACCTGTTTTTTATAATAAAAATATAAAATTTATAAAAGTTGAACTTTTTATATAACGACCTTTATCCTATCAGCAAGTAAGTATAATAATTCTTATGAAAAAAGCATAAATTCGTCTATAAGACATATTTTATTAAAGTATCTAAATTGCTAATAAAGAGAATTTGTAAGAGAATTTGTAAGAGAGTTTGTAAAAAGTATACTAATATATTACTAATATATTAGCCACTGCATAAAATTAATAAGAATTTTCAAATACACATAGCAAAAAAGTTATACTGGCTAAAAAACATTTAATACTCGATATAAAGCGGGTTTATAGTATTTAAGGTTTTGATTATATCCATTACATCATTTTATGGTGGCAGCATATTAATTTTTTAGGAGATAATAGTATGTGTCTAATAAGTTTTACAAGATTTTTTGACAAAACCGAGTTCATACTGTCTATGAACTAGTTGGCTGTCCTAATACTAATAGAGAAATCTTTAAGGAGTATTATATTTTTCATAACAGGTGCAGAAGCCTTTAAAAATGGTAAAAAGAGGAAAAAAATAACAGTAGGATGAAACCCATTGAAAAAGGTGGGGAATATAATAAAAATTAAAGGAAAAATAAATTACGGGCGATCTGAGTTCGGGAAGTGGGAGGGGGGGGGTTTAAGGGTAAAAAATGGTTTATCTCGATTTCCGGCAAAACTACAAGTCCTATGGAAAAAAGTTAAATGTTAAAGTTGTAGGTAATAAAAAGATCTACAACTTTTGTAATTGCAATTTTTTTACATAACCTCAAAATTTATGTGAAAAATTCAAAAAACCAAGTTTTTGGTTTTTTATTTTTATCTTTTTCAAAAATAAATTTTTTTCCACGAAATTTGGTGAAAACTTACCTTTTTATGTCCCAAATACACTGTAATTTATTTGATTTGAAATATTTATTATTTCGCCTTATTTTGACTTAATATCAAAAAAGCACCCTAATTTTCAATCGAAAATTCTCGCGTCAAAATATCAGCTTTTTTCAAAAAGTCGGTGTGCTTCGATGAACTCTCTACTTTCTGATGGTGTAAAAAAAATATACATTACTATGGTAAATATTCTCAGAAAATACAAAAAATATTATAATGAATAACGTAATCAGAATGAAGTATCTAAATTCAATAGTATGATTTACATGTATTTTTATATTTTATGAGATTTTCTGACATAAATGTTATTAGAATTTAATAAATAAACTTTTTAACTAAAAAAAATTGCAACAATCACATTTTTTTGATGAAATTGTACATAATGATTAAAATAAATTTTCGAATTCGAGTTTTTTTCGTTATTCATTATAATATTTTTTGTATTTTCTGAGAACATTTACCATAGTAATTTACACCATCAGAAAGTAGAGATTTCAACGAATAAAAGGCACACCGACTTTTTGAAAAAAGCTGATATTTTGACGCGAGAATTTTCGATTGAAAATTAGGGTGCTTTTTTGATATTAAGTCAAAATAAGGCGAAATAATAAATATGTCAAATCAAATAAATTAAAGTGTATTTGGGACATAAAAGGGTAAGTTTTCACAAAATTTCGTGGAAAATTTTTTTTTTTTTGAAATAGATAAAAATAAAAAACCAAAAACTTGGTTTTTTGAATTTTTCACATAAATTTTGAGGTTATGTAAAAAAATTGTAATTACAAAAGTTGTAGATCCTTTTATTACCTACAACTTTGCCATTTAACTTTTTTCCATAGGACTTGTAGTTTTGCCGGAAATCGAGATAAACCATTTTTTACCCTTAAAACCCCCCCACCCACTTCCCGAACTCAGATCGCCCGTAATTTATTTTTCCTTTAATTTTTATTATATTCCCCTCCTTTTCCAATGGGTTTCATCCTACTGTTATTTTTTTTGGTTTCAAAAATTATCGACCATGGTCTATTAGATCTTATTAGATTTTAAATCTAATTACAGTTCAAAGGATAATATCTATAAAGTGATAAATGGGTTTATTTATAATAATTATAAACCTATTTATCAATTTATAGACCCTGATAAATAAAAATCGTATGTTTTATTAAAAATAAAGTATAATTTAAATATTGCCCTTTATATTTATTATCTTAAAATTGTATTGTTTAAAGATTGATTACTAGATTACTAGTACAAGTAAACTTTAAACATTACAAATGAATTTTAAATAAATATTTATATATAAATATTATAATATTATACATACTATTATTATAATATTTAAGAAATTAAAATTTATTTGTATTTGTTTATTTAATGTTATTTTTAAGTGACTCTTACATGATCGATACTAACCTTTCACAGACAAATTGATTGTTGAGTTCATACGCTGTAAGTTTGGCACATTTTAATCAGAAAAAATACATTCAATTTCAAGAAATTTTTCTCAAAAATAAAAATCGCGGAGGGACCGAACTTTATACTAAAAATATCAGTTCACTAAGTAAATTAAACACATCCAAAGCAATTGAATCAAATATAAAATATTATTAAAAATTAAAAGAAATAAGTTTTATAACCATTTATGTAGGTGTTTACGACATTATAGATGCATGTAATTCCTGAAGGTCAGTTTATATGCAGATGAGAGTGTTGCTGTTATAATTCAAAAGTTTAAGTTCATTAATTTGCGATTTAAAAACCTATCCACCGTGAAGTGTAATATCTCAGTAAGTTGATTTTTTTATAAATATTTTATGTATGTACAATTGTATTTTTAAAAAATATTAAGGTGTCAAAAGATATTTCAAATATACAAAGGGATGTTTTAAATAAAACATCCGAAATCCTAACCTCCATGAAGCTATCTTCCGTGAAGCTCTAATATTCAAAATGCATGATTTTTTTAAATTCTTGCATTAGTGCAGAACTAAACTTATGTTATGGTGGCTTCCCAAAAACCCCATTCTAGACTAACAGTGAAACAACCAAAAATAATAAATAATCATTTTCACTTATAATAATTAAAATATACCTAAATTGTCATTTATAACGTATATATATATATATATATAAATCTTCTAAAGAAAAAAATAAATATTTCATATTAAACATTTAACATCTTTCTTTATAACCATATAGATTACAAAAAATAACTACGAAATAAATAAAAAAATAACAAGAATAATTATAAAATAAAAAAACCCATAAATTACGTGTTTTTATAACACCTACATAAACTCGACATTGTTAAATCGATGATTAAAAAAGTTTTATAAGCTCTTAATTTACTGTTTTTTTTTCTCAATGTAAAAATTGATTACATGACCGAAGCGTTGTACTTTTATAATTAAAAATCACAGCTGAATCAAATTTATCCCAATTAGTCTTTTGTGTAGATATTGATTCCCACGTTTAACTTTAGTTAATAATTAACGCCTAGAGACCGGATTTTATGCATTTTCCATACCGTTAGTAAATGCTTTCAAATTGTTGTAAAACAATCACTTTAAGGGGAAGATTTTAAGGTTTTGCTGTTTCGCGTGAAGGTGATGTTATAATTTTTATGGGTTTATTTAAAAGCCAATGCTAGTCAAATAACCTCGAACAACTAAAGAATAAAAAAACAATATTCAACAACTTTTATACAATCCTATTAGTTGCATAAATATCCGGTCTCTTATATTGACAAATTGTATTCGAAATTCAAATTACAACACCTTTTTTATAGTAACAAAAGTTTTATTATTAGTATTAGTTACGGTAAACATATTTTAGGTGCGCGAAAAAACTAAATGGTTACAGCAACTAATGAATGCCTAATGAAGAGGATTATAATGGCACTAAAAGGTTTGATGGAATTCTATTCGATAGGCTTTCATTTATATTATAATTAAACTTACGGAAAGCAATAATGGTTTATGCAAACATTGCCTTTTAAAGACGCTATTATTGGTCGATTAAGGATTCTCAATTATTTGAAATATTTATTGACAGTTCTTTGTATTCTTGTTTTATTGAAGAATTTTAAAATACAAGTCGTTAGTTTCTAAATCTGATTCCAGTAATTCCTTAAGTTTAAAACTAATTTTGTAAGCGATTATTATAATAATATTACTTAACTAAAATTTAAAATTGCAATGGTTATAACAAAATGTACCACCTAATGTACCTTTTTATTAAATTTTATTGGGACAAAATCTACGATTTGTCAAAGTAATGAAATTATTTTTATTCACAGAATAAACTTTTTTTACTGTTTATAAAATTCTTATTTACTTTAATGAAGCAGCAACCAACAAAGTAATAGTTGTTATCATATTGTCATGGCAATAAGAAATACTTTATGTTTATATTAAATCTTTGTCGAACTTAAAATGTTTTTGTTAAATCTATATATAGTTGTGTGTGAATTGCGCTTACATAAAGTAATGCGCAGTTGTCTTTTTTAAATTACTATCGTTGTAATTCAAAATAATTTTATTTCAGTTAGAAAATCTTTGTTAATAACTTACGTTAAGAACAAAAACAAAAATATTTTATTGCTATAAAAGGACTACTATTGTTTTGGTAACAAAATTTTTGTTATTTCCCTTAAAAAGATGATGAACTTTTTAATCCAGTCTGTGTTATAATCTTATTGATTTCACTTGTGCGAGTGAAGTATGGTAAAATTTAGCATGATAAAAATATCAACAAGATCACTAAGAAAATTAAAATTTGGGCGTTTTCCAAAAGAAACATTTAAGGTCTATTCTATAAACTAAGCAGACTTGATGTTTAAAAAGTGAGTTCATATTTTTTTTTATTTTGTACATCATATAATATGAGTTAATTTTTTTATTATAATAAATAATTTGTTTTAATGCCTTGCAATTATTTAAAAAAAACTACCCAATATCCAACAGTTGGTTGAAAATGTGACCATTGTTTAATTAACAATTAATTTGTTGTAAAATTTACAAAAATTCTATGAATAATACCATTAGGGTTTCATTAATACAACAAAACGTTTTTGTAAACGGTGTAGAACTGTTTTTTTGGACAAATAATATTAACTGGGTGATTATACAGAAACTATCATTTTTAATATAGTAATTTGAAAATAGTTTTTATGTTCTAATTTTATTTTTTAATTTTGCAAATACGACCTTTGGTTTAAAGTAAACCCAAAGTGAAAGATCAAACAGTTTAATTGTTTTTTGAGCAGATTTGCGATGTTTTTGTTAAAACTATATCCAGAGGAATGACGAGGCAAGCAGAGGAATTATTATTTTATTCAAAAAGGCAAAGAAATACAATATAGCATAAAAACTAAATAAGTAATTAAAAATAAACTTAAATATACACTTGTTTAAAAACAAAACAGTATCATAAAAATGAAAAAAAAAATAAAAAACAAAAATATAAACCTTCTTTATTTCGTAAACCATTTTTGAAAATGGGTCATGAAATAAGGCAGGTTTATATTTTTGTTTTTCAAGTAACTATTTTATTTATATGTTCTATAATAATATAATAATATATAATATAATATTTTATTTATATGTTCTATAATAATTATTATAAAAACTTTAATTTTATTCAAATTCGTCAATTAAGTTTTTAAATTTATTATACAGTTTGGAGCCTTGCTGAATTATTTCGCGACGTGGTAATATTTTTATTATGTCTTGGTAATTAACGTACGAAACATCCTTTTTATCTGAGATTTCTTCCCCAAAATGAGTATCACTGAGATATATTTTTTGCTTTATTGGTCTATTTTTTGAACAAGTCTTTTTTTCAGGATATATACTATTTGAATAGAATTTCAAAAATTTTTGAATTGCATTTTTTTCTTGGCATTCTCAATTTTTTTTTGTAAAGACTGCTGTTGGGTATGTGTGCCGGCCACCATTTACAATTTTCCTAATTTGTAAGACGATAATTTGTAACAATGTCTTAATATCCCAGAGGAATGGTGCCAGAGGAATGGCGATTTCTTAGTTTATTTCACGTGGGGAAGAAAAAAAACAAACCTTAACCTAAAAATTGGTTTACAAAATAGTAAACCCATAATCTCGTATTCAAATCAAATAATGGATGCAACAAAAATATAAATAAACAAAATACACTTACCAGAGAAATGATCTGTCTGTGTGTGACATTAACAATTTTAAAACAAAACTTAAAAAAACACGTGTTGTTTTGTTTGAAAATATTTGCTTGCTGACTCAGTGGAAGAACTAGGTTAGGAAAGGAATCTCTGATTGCGTGCACAGACCTATCCCTATCTAGGATCATATATTTATATACCTATAGGTATCTTTCGCAAACCAGAAGAATGACCGCTAAAGGTGGTAACAGGTTTTATATATTTTTTAACAAGGTGGTTTAAAAGTAATATATATTTTAAGTTTAGTTTTACTGATATTTCAGGGTTCTGAAACCAAAAATAAAAAATTACAATTATCGAGTGAATATTTATTTTTCTATTCTGCCTTTATGTTAGACGACTCCAGTTATAACATTCCAGAGGAATGATATTTTAACAAGATTTTTTTCTACAATTTAATAATATTGAGTATATTTTCATAAATTCTTTAGGAAGCCAATATAGTTAATCTATATCTCTCTTTTAAAAAAATTCAATTGTAAAAAATAATTTGTTTAGTCAAAATTTTGACCAGTAACAGCAAAAATGATAGTTTTTATAGAATTACCCAACTATATTTATCAATGCCTTTCTGCATCTGGAAGAGTGTTATTTTTAGTGTCAATTATGAAGAATGTCATGGTCAAATTTAGTTTTAAAAATGAATAAATATTTTTCTGATATTCCCATTAAAATCATGTTCCTGAGCCATGAGCCATCCTTTACAGTGACATAAGCATATTTTTTTGTATTTTAAATGAGACTAACTGTGTAATTTTCTTTTACAAGCACGCAGCACAGGCTAGAAAATTATTGCCCGTGTAGAACACTTCATAACATTTCTCTATTTATTATTTAAATTGTTTTAACATTTAACATGCGAGTAAAACGGTTTTTTCTCCATTAAATATTCCACATGAAGATTCGTTCCTATTGTGGCGATGTAAATGAAAGTGCGCAGTTATGTTAATTTTCGGGAAATTTTTGATTTATCGGTCGCTTTGCAACTAAACGCACAGCTGGTCGCTAACTAAAACACAGCCGCCGTAAAAAACGAGTATTTATGAGTACTTATTCCTGATTACTTCAAACGTTTTTCTGCAGCTCCACTCATTTTGGTTCCACCCACGAGTTTCTAGTTCATTGCATTTCCTATTTATGATTCTATGAAATTCGCAATAAGGTTTATTAGTTAAGTGAGAATTTATTGGGTATTACTTAGCTATGTTAAGTACGATTGACTCATTTGTTGTTTTTGTTTTTAAATGAACTAAGCAATAAAATTAGCCACCCAAAATTAAAGCGTTTAACCCGCTCTCCAGTCTTATTCTTATGTTAAATAATAATTTTTTGTACATTGTAGTATGATAATATATTAGTTATATAGTTAAATAACTCATAAACAAGTGTTAATCTAACTCAAAAATATTTGTTAAATATTTGAGTACAGAACATTTTTAATCAAACTAAAACATATGAGCCCTTTGTCTTCTAACCGCGTTTAATCGGTTGATGATAGTTAATTCGATTAGAGGTTCCTAATTGTAGGGTTAAGTGTGCTTTTATATAGCGTGTGTTTAACAAAATTTAAAGGTAAGTTTGCTATGATAATGTTTTTTTACTTACATAACGTTTGCATCCCCAGAAATGTTTGAAGACCGTTTACCCTATGGCATGGATTTGTATTTTATTTTGGAATTCAAAAAAAGGACTGGACTGTACAATTTTAGTTAATTCCAATGCTTTATTGCTGGCCTTTTTTTAAAATTATGTTGTAGTATAATAAATCATTATTATTTCAAACTTACATGTTTTATTTTTTGCCCAAAAACCAATATTCTTATATTAGTTTAAATATTTTATAAAAATAAATAAAAATAAACAATTAATATTGTAAAAAATATTTAAAAAATATTGTTAAAATAACAAATTAAAATAATTCAATAAAGACATACTATTTGCGTAAAATCAATAGAAAGTTATATGTTAAAGTAACACTTTTTTGTGTAAAATAAATAAAATATAAATAAATTTAACATATTTAATTATGTTAAAGTTATACAGATTTTAAATCATATTAATTATTAGTTTAGGTTAAAATAACCATTTAAAAAAATAAAATTGACACGATTTGTTGAATTAAATTTATCTATTTTGCGTTCATAATGACTTCATTATAACACCGCTTTCAGTGCTGTAATGAGATACTTTATCCCACCCAAAATTTTGATTTTATAGTTTGGCTATACTTTAAACAGCATAATATTTTGCATATTGGTTATAAATCCTTTTTTTCTTCTTTAACATTAACAGCCGCTTATGTAAATAAGTAAATTATGGACCTTTTAAAGGTGGGAGTAGAAAAATACATTTATAACTAACTAAACTTTATTATTGACAAAAACTTGGTTTGAAAAGAATTGCGGCAATATAAAACATACACAATTAGGTTATGTTCGCAGTTTGCAATGTGTTCTGGTATAAGTAAATTTTGCATTAGAATGTATGAAAGCCTCTGAAAAGAACATTTTTTTAAAGAAAATTATTACATTGCAAAACCTATATCCACTGAAAATAAATCAACGTTTCTGCATGTATTTCTCCGACTGGTCTATAATGTGCTATTATTACACTCTTTTATCTGAATTTTATCCTTGTAGAAGCGGAACAAAATTCCATAAATTACTTGGAACCCATTGGTTAGTATTGTAACACTAACATTGTTCCACTACAATGGGTGTCTGTCTGTCTAGTATAAATTAAAACAATGATCTGATGTAGCGTTATGGGTGACATAAATGCTAATGCAATGCATAGCGAATCGGCAATGATTGGTTATAATTTACAATTTGAATAAAGCAGAGATAGAATTAGCATTTTAAGAACCAAACAATTTGCATTCGCAATTGCCAAATATTTGTTTAGCAAACCAATTCGCTTTATGGCCATTGTAAAATACGTTTATTTCTTATTTATTACTTTTTAATTGCCCATGTGGGTTTGATAAAGCAATGTTCAACAATGTTTTAATGTCAACAATTAATAATTTATTTAATATTAAAATGATTTATTTATGCAACTAGGTATTCCCATTATTCAGTTAAAAAAATATATCAAAATATAATTTAAACCGTATTGGGAATCAAAATTAATTAATATGCTAATAAAGTTAAATTAATTTATGTACACGTTAATTAAAATTCCAGTTTTTCCTAATGGCATACCAAATAAATATTTGAGCTACTGTAGGTATCAATTAGATTTGACATTATTATCATGAATTTATAAATTTTAAATTTGCATAGTAAATTAATTATAAAAAAATAAATTTATTTGTTATAATTATAAACAAAATTATAATTATGATTCAGTGGCGGCTCGTGGTGACAATAAGCTGTATAGTAACTGTTATAATTTTGATTTTCTTCCAGTTGTTTAATACTAGATGCATATTGTTTATGAAATGTTTTCTTGCAGATTTCATTTATTTTACTTTATATTAACTATAATATGTCTAACATATATAATACCTAAATTCCCCAATAATGTATTCTATGGAACGTTGTTTTATTGGATAATGGTTTGAATTTAGGTACCTAGTTTAGTTCTTATAGCTTTGTTTTAACAGAAATTTATAAGGTTGAAATTTTAATTTAATGAGTTGATTAAAATTTACATAAATCATGATTTTAATAAGGGATTTTAATAAAAAATCATGATAAAAATTAATTAAAAAATAGCCCCCAAAACAAAAACAAACGATTTTACTAAAAATTAAAAGAATACATTTTCCAAATAATAATTTTAAAAAATTGCAGGGACACGCTGTGGGGTTTTTGTAAGTAGAAATATTTTTACGCTTGTTTTATTTTCTCCCTTGGCATTCTTTGTAAGTTTCGACATGCAAAATTTTGATTTACTTCTGTACTATTTTATACTCAATTATGTTTATTTATGTTTTATTTATTTCTTGTACCTGTTTTTTATAATAAAAGTATAAAATTTATAAAAGTTGAACTTTTTATCCTGTCAGCAAGTAAGGATAATAATTCTTATGAAAAATGCATAATTTCGTCTATAAAACATATTTTATTTAAGTAACTAAATTGCTAATAAAGAGAATAAACAGGGTTTGTAAAAAGTATTAGCCACTACACTAAAATTCAAAAAACATAGCAATCTGAAGTTACATTGGCTAAAAAACATTTAATACTCGATATAAAGCGGGTTTATAATATTTAAGATTTTGATTATAACCACTACAACATCATTTTATGGTGGCAGCATATCGATTTTATAAGAGATAATAGTATGTCTAATAATTATTAACAAGTAACAGTTATCTGTTACAAGTTACCGAGTTCATATATGACAGTATACTGTCTATGAACTAGTTGGCTGTCCTAATACTAATAGAGAAATCTGATAAGGAGTATTATAATTTTCATAACAGGTATTTGGTTTTTCCCTCAGTGTACTTATTAAATGAAAATAATTTTTAACAACAAACTATAGTTAAATGATTTTTTATGCCATGAACTCGTTTTCGTTAGCCATTCGGTAGTCCAAAGCCATTGTGTCTAATTATGTTTCGCTATTTACAAAATCCCTGTTCCATGGCATGCTTCACAATAATGACTTCATTATTTGCTCCGACAGCCACACCAATCACGGCAGGCCGTCGTCAATACGGGAGCCGGGTAACAATGGCCAACCCAACAACAATACGCGCAATTTTACGCACACAAAACACTCGTAATTGCGGTTTACGTTCTCTATGCATCTACTGTGTACGAATGTAGTCGAAGAAAATGGTAATGCACGTTTTTATTTCATAAAAAATCTTTTGCTATGGAACAAAACGCATTTTAACTCTTCTAAATTTTTATTTAAGGTAGGTAGCCTCAGAGCTGCAAGCTCTCAGAAAACTTAAATCGTTTTTTTGATTTAAACCGTTTTAATGACTTAAGTCATTTGGTAATAAGTCATTTTTCTAAAACTGACTTAAGACTTAAAATTTAAGTAATTTTCAAAATGATTTGTGATTTAAATATTTTTTTCAAAATAGAAAAAACTTAAGTCAGTACATACGATTTAAGTCATATAGAAACGATTTAAGTCAAAAAAAGATTTAAGTCTTTATAAAAGTCGGTAAATTATTTAAGTAATTTAAAAAGATTTAAGTCTTTTTGAAAAAGAATTAAGTCTTTTTAGAAAATATTTAAGTCAGATTTTTCATATATTTTTTTATAAATTTTTAACAGCGGCATTTTCTTTTTTATTTTGATTGTCTACTATATACTCAAAAAATGTGTTTTAAGTTTTTATTTTGTTTGTAAGTGTTCTCAAAATAAATCGTTTTAAATTCTTAACATAGTGGTTTATTATCATCTGTATCTAAAATAGATTAATAATATCAGTATCATTAATACCATAAAATAATTATTAACATTTAAAAAATTGTTGTATTGACTTAAGGGTAATTATTTTGATTTAAATCACTATTTTTGATTCAAGTCATTTTATTGACTTAACTCTTAGATCACGATTTAAATAAAAAATATAGACTTAAGTCATAAAAACGACTTACTAAAGGAATTAAATCATAAGATGACTTAAATCACTTTATATTGATTTAAGATTTTGCGAAAATGACTTGACTTGAAAGAAAATTATTTAAGTCAAAGACTTAATACTTAAATCATTTGAACTTTATCTTAGAATTGACTTAAGATTTAAATCATTTTGATTTTAGAATTGACTTAAGACTTAAGATTTAAGTCTTTTTAAAACTGTTGCAGCTCTGGGTAGCCTAGACTGGGCCAAAAAAATCAACCATTTTTTTTTTAAAGTATATCGAAAATATGGTTTGGGGCGACAAAAGTTAAATTTGACAAGAATTTCGTTTTGACTATTGAATAACTTTTGATTGAGTGAATTTAGCCAAAAATGTTAAGAGGATTTTTTTGTAAAGCATTTGATTTCACATAAGTACATTTGTCGGTTTTTTTATGGGTACTGATTTTTAAATGAATTTTAAAATTCCAAAGTTAAAAGATCAAAATGTAAAACTATACCAATGTTTAGGGCATGATTTTAAGGAAACGGTTCATCTGACGAAAAATTTTATTCCACCTTTTTTGTAGAGCATTTAATTTTCTTAAAAAAATTAAAATTGCGATTATAGACCTCTTAATATTAATATTATGGACTTAAACTTTCACAATAATTTTTTTTTTGCCCCAAACCATATTTTCAATATACTTTTCAAAAAAAAATAGTTGATATTTTTGGCCCAGTCTAAGGTACCCCCATAAAAAATTATCGAGAGATTTTATAAAATTCGTAATTGCTTTTCTACTATGCCTAAAATATTAGAAATTATTTAAAATAAAAAATATGTCAATAATAATGATTAAGTTCCCTACGTTAATTTATCATAATGTATAAATTTTAGATAGTTCTTGTATTAAAAACAAAATAAATGTGTTCTTGCTTACTGCACCACCTATAGAAAAGATACAACGTATACTTTGGCCCTTCAGTTTGGCTAAACTTTGAAGTATTTAAATATAAAGTTTTGTTTAAGATTAGAAAACAATCTTTAAAAAATTACAGGATATTTAAAATTCAAGTGTTTAGACGTATTTTTATTTTAAATTTTATTCCTTTGGCAGTAATATTCCTAAATATAAAGATGTTTTTGTTATTAAAATAAATAATTTTTAGTTAATACACGTATCATTATTTAAAATTTTATTGATTTTAAATACAAAATTAAAGATTTTTTGAAACATTGCTAAAAGTAGATTAAAATTAAGATAGATACATTTTATTTTTAACGATACTTCTTGCATTGTTTTAAAATAAATATTATTTTGTAATCAATGAAATAAAATTTTAAATCTCGAATCTATTAATTAAAAAAAAGTCTTTTATTTAAGAATACCACTAATTTATTTTTAAAAGATCATATTCTTGTTTTAAAAGAACCAATTATTTGTTAAAAGAAAATATTTGTGCCTTATTTTAAAAATTATATATTTTTGCTTTTAAACAATAAAAGTTTTCGTTTTCGTTATACGAGCCCTGTCTCAGTGAAGTTGGCCCAACTAACAAAAATAGTTTTTTGAAGATATTTAGAATATTATACAGTAATTAATTAAAATTAACACATTGTTTTAATTAAATAAAAAACGTTTATTAAATTTTCTACCGTTAAATTGTATTTTCAAGTACCTAATAAAAAAATATTTAAAATTCTCTTATATTGTCCGTAAACCAAAAATTAAGAAACATTTTTTTTTAAATAAATACATTTTAATTGGAAACTACCACTGCGTAACATCTCCTTTATGGCTTATTACTGCCTGTATACGTCTCGGCATGGTGTCAACCAATTTTTGACAATCATCCGGCGTAAAATTATTCCAAATTTCTTGCAGACGAGCACGCAACTCTAAGACGGTTTTTGCGGGCTGTTCTCTGAGCTTCTTTTTCATAATATGCCACAAAGTTTCTATAGGCGAAAGATCTGGACTACTAGATGTCCATTTTAAAAGTGAAATATTATTTTCTATCATCCAAGCTTTCACTGTTTTAGCCGTATGACACGCTGCACCATCTTGTTGGAAGATGCATTCAATATCATTTAAACGCATTTCTTCAACTTGCGGTTTTAAGTTATTTTTTAGGACGTAAATATATTTATCAGCATTCATAATGCCCTCTACAAAGTGTAATTTACGGATCCCTTTAGCTGACATAGATCCCCAAATCATCACATAGGCCGGAAACTTTACTTTTTTCTTAAGACAGTCATTGTGAAAGACTTCTGCTTTAGTTCTAATGACTCGGCTTCGATTATCACCAACGCAAACTTCAAATCTAGCTTCGTCACTCCATATAATTGAATCCCATTGATTTTGACACCAAGTCCTGTGCTCTTTTGCCCAGAGAAGTCTATTTTTCTTCTGTTTTTTTTGTCAATAAAGGTTTTTCCTTTGCCTACAGATAGTAAAATTAAAAATAAATAAAAATCGTATACATTATAAGCAAAGTTTTTGAGCAGCTCTATGACAGGTTGCTCTTGAAAAACATTTACTCGTTGCCTGATTCCACAAAACTTTTAATTCAACGTAATTAGCCCTACGATTTTGAACGATAATTCTTCTTAAAGCCTTTAAATTTTTATCAGAATAGTGAGGTCGACTTCCATTTTTTGGTTCCTGCGCCACAGATCCTGTAGTTTTGTGCAGTTTAATAATATTTCGCACTGTATATCGTGACAAATTAACAGTTTCAGCGATTTGTGCAGCGGATTTTCTTTATAAATGCTAGTGAATTATCACTTTTATTATTTCTTCAGAAACAGCTTTTCCTCGGGACATTATTATTTGTCAACCACACCGAAAGCATAAATATATACTGGAATGTCAATACCGACTTGCTTACAATTATTTAAATGTCAAATATTATCTTTACTTTTAGCACAGCCGACTTGAATTAAAAAATCTGGCCATCCAAGTTAATGCATTTTTGTCGATTTTTTTGTATTGTAACCAAACATCCAACTTAAAACTAAATAATATACATACTAGGGTGTGCCAAAAAAACTCGAAATAGTTTTTTTCTTGCTCTCCAGTAGGGTGGAACTTAAAAACATAGGTAGAATTTTGTTTTATATATATTGAAGTGTAATAGTGAAAAGTATTTTCCTTTTTACTTTCTTAAGCATATATTATCAGAAAATTAAATCTACAACATGATTTTCCGGTGCCGCTGAGACACCAAAAATAAAACATTTTTTTTACTTATTGGTTTTATAGTCTTTCTTTGTATTAAACACTGGCATTATATTACGCGACACTAATTTTGCCAAAATGAAACCATCTCTAGCTTCTGCTCCTGACACAGCTGCAGCAGCTTCAGTGACAATTTTCACACATCGTTCCACTGACTGAGAATGACAAGGGAAACGTGGGAAATCAATAACAGGTGTCTCTCCTGTTTTAACCATGTTGTTTATTTCCTCGTTTGTCAAATTAGACAACACAGGAGGTTCCGTTAGTTGACAATAGCTCCAATCAATCAATTCTACGTAGTCAGCTGCTTTAAAGTTGATTGTAGGAACTTCGAACTGTCGAACAGTTTTGGTTTGTGGTTTGGACCTTGCCTTCATAATTCGTCTAAGACCAAGTTCTCGAATATGTCTGCGAGGGTCGGTAAGCATGGCCAGGAGGATATTTTCATGGTGCCCAAAAAATGAATTCCGCTGAAGAACTGGATCAATGATCTTTAGATGCTCCTCCTCGAGATATCTAGAATAACTTATTAACTGCCACAAGTGTTTAGATCCATCCTTGCAAGAGGGTTTCATTTTTATGTTAAACCACATGGGAGCATAAACTTTAGCAACATAATTTGCAACAACTTTTAAATTATTGCAGGGATTTTCACAAGACACATAAAAACACAAAAAAAATGGGAGCTCATTGGCATGAAGTAAGCAAATTAGCCATTGTAAAGGTTTTCTTAGCCGGGATTCAAGTATTCTAATGATTCCACCTTTGCGTCCTGTGTTAACTGCAGTTCCGTCGCTTCCAATTGCCTTTAAATTTAGAGTAGCAATGTTATTGCTTCGTAGATACTCTAAAATTGCACTTGCAGTACAGTCAGCAGACGAAGACTTTGGGGATATATGGCCAATATACTTTGTACCTGGTTCCTGTACTAATACGACATGTTCCTCTTTGATTATTTTTCGATAGTTTTTCTTCCCCTTCTTTTGGTGACTCATTGTTTGGTCTTTTCGTCCGTCGAAATACAATCCTTCCAAAATTAAACTTTGTCTTCTTTCACCATCTTTCAGCTTATTTCGTCTCTTTTGTCTTTGCCTTCTGAGAGTCATCCTGTCAATAACATTTTCTTTGTTTTCATTAGAAATAAGGCCCATGTCTTCTAATGTAGCACTCGCTATGATGGCTGCCGCTCTGTCAGATACACCCGTTCTTTCACATGCCAACGCAAGTGAAGGTAGATGATACCTTTTTGTTCGAGTTTTTCTTGAATCATTTGTAGCTGATGTCGGCGGTTGGTTGTTATAATCGAAATCATACTCTGAACTTAAATCATGTTCCTGGAAATACACACTTTGGTCATCATTTTCATCGCATGATGTTTCTTCTGACATCTTTTCTTCTTCACAACTTTTTACAAGACTCTTTTGTTTTCTTAAAGTTTCCTTCTCTATTCTTTGGGCTATTCGCTCATTTTTTCTTGTTCTTTCCTTATCTATTCCACTCATTGCCATCCTTCTTTCATTTCTCTGATCCATAAGAAATTCTCGTTCTTCTTTTGGAACTCGGATCGTTCTAATGCAATGACATAAGACAAAATCCTTACATTTGCAGGCACTTATGTCGAAAATTCTTTTCGCAGACTCCCGAAATTTGTTTAATTTAATTTTAAAAGCAGTATTACCCTTTTTAGACTTGATACACTTCTTCAAATTTCTACATTTACCGTGGTAGTCCTTAAGCATTTTCATAATACGGTTGTGGGAAACTACTGGAATAGAGGTTTGTTACCAAATTTTTCTTAAAGTTTCCACAATTACTGGTGAAATTTCTGCAACAGTAGGATTACGATTCCAATTTGATGATTTCAAGTCAATCTGAATCCACAAGTAATACTTAATTACATCCTCATAGGTAGGTAAAACACGATGGTCTTTTTTTAATGACTTTGGCTCACCAAATACAGGACATTTCACCGCACTTCTTGTTTTTGGCACTTTGGCAGCCATTATTTATGGTTATAAGTTATAAGATATAACTTATAACCATATACACAATCACAATAGGTATAAAACTGCTTAACTTGATCAATACGTGACAGATTTAAACTGTCAGTGACAGTCTGCCACATTTGTATTATTGTCATTTTATTGTCTGGAATGCATTATTATTCAAAAAGTTATGTATTGTGTGTCTTAAAAATTATTCTCCCCATTGACAATATTTTAAATTTCAGGAGCCTAGCGGCACCGGTAAATGTTAATAAAAAAACTAAAAAAAAATATTGTTGGCATTAAGTTTAAAAAAGGAAAATAAATTTTGCTATTACGACAAAAATTTCAAAATTTGTGTTTTAAGTTCCACCCTACTCTCCACCCAAAATATCGTAGAATATGTCCGAACAAATATTCTGTTAAAAGCGGAGCTCATAATTTCAATTTTAAGAGGTCCCTCATCGAATCTGAAGTTTTGCCGCTTAAATACCACAGAAAACTGACCTTTTTACCTTATTTATTCTTGCAACCTAGGAAGAAATTTTTTTTTCATAAAATCCATGACCAAATCTTACAAAGCATTAAACTTGGACGAAAAAATCTTATTAAGCCGAATTTCTATTTTCATTATTTAATTTTTTACAGAGCTTTAAATTTAAAATTTTACGTTTTTTGCCTTTTTCAGCTAAACTATTGAAGTTAGACGAAAAAGTCAAATGGTAATTTTTTAGCTTGTCTGATGGACCACAAAAAAGTTTTAGGCGAATTTTTTATATCGTCAATATTCTAAAAGTTACAGGCGTATAAAGTCATCATTTTTGTATTATTATCTTTAAATTTAAAGCTAAGTAAAAAATTAAATAATGAAAATAGAAATTCGGCTTAATAAGATTTTTTTGTCCAAATTTAATGCTTTGTAAGAATTAGTCATGGATTTTACGAAAAAAAAAAATCTTCCTAGGTTGCAAGAATAAATAAGGTAAAAAAGTCAGTTTTCTGTGTTATTTAAGCGGCAAAACTTTAGATTCGATGAGGGACCTCTTAAAATTGAAATTATGAGCTCCGCTTTTAACAGAATATTTGTTCGGACATATTCTACGATATTTTGGGTGGAGAGCAAGAAAAAAAAATATCGAGTTTTTTTGGCACACCCTAATACATACACATATTTTTAAAAAAAATTTGCAACATGAAGATTGACCAAGAATTACATATGATAAAAAATTTATAGTAACGAAATCTCCGTGCAATATAGTGACATATAAGTACGATAAGATCTGTTTGAACTCCAAGCCAAAGGTGGTCGGCGATTTCTAATAAATTCGTTGCGAAGGTGGACACGGGACGTAGGACCTGATGCCGCCGCGCGCTCCGCTGAGCTCCGCTGTGGGCCTGCCGCGTCGTTCGGGCCTACGGCTTTCAGCAAAGATCCAAGAGATCGCGTTCGCGTTAACAGGCGACCTAAATTCCGCGAGATTTTGTAATGACGGCTTGCCAATAGACAATACATCATGCCCGAGTCCGCGTTTAAATAAATCACCAACGCAATCATGTGGAAACCCTCTCTCACTCTTAAGCTACAAAGGTACGCAAATGTGTTTTAGTATACCAAGTCCATATGGGGCATTCCATACCAAATCGACCCCGACCCCTTCTAATTTGGCTGAAACTTTTTTTATCGTTCTACACTGTTTAAAATATCTGTGGTGTAAAGAGTAATCCTAAAATGGTGTCAAAATCCAACACCAAGTGGTGTTAATATAACACCATGAATTATGGTTGAAAATGAACACCAAAACGGTGTTTATCTAAAAATATTTGAGAAGAGTGCACCTACACAGAAAAAAAGGAATAGTTCATTTAACTATATTAATTTAGTTGACCCATAAGTATTTATTTTTTTGCGGATCACGTGATGTTCTTAAATCTCGCCTCTGTTGACTTACATGAAGAATATATAAGCTCAGGTTGTCCTTTGCCTTGGTGTGACACTACAAGTTGTTCGATACTAAAGAGGAATTAAATAGGTGGAAACAGCTGTCAATACTTGAAGTATTTTAAGTTAGTGGAACGAACTAAAAACAGTATGTCTAGCGAGTTGAAGGTTCCATTTTCTGGAATAATACCACTGGTAATATACTAGTAATGCGTCAAGGAACTTCCTGTTTCCTTTTTTTTCCTTTTTTCTGTGTAGTATGATTTAATTTGACCACAAACACATAATATTTAACACTGAAAAGGAGTTAAATTTACACCAGGTAAAATTTATTTTAAAACTGTGTGAAAGTTAAATTAACACCACTTCAGTATTTGAATTTACACCGGACCAACGAACCCTATTTAACACCATTTTGGTTTGTATCGATATAGACCACATATGGTGTTAATTTGGTGTTAAAATGGTCATGAAATTTTGAACAGTGTACCCTATCAAAAACATTTTTCAGAATTCTTTCACCCAACCGAAAACAAGTTTTCAGAAATTTTCTTTTTCAAAATTTTTAAAACGCAAAAGTCTTTTTTTCTTAAAAATTTACAATTTTTATGACACAGATAACGAAAAAAGTGAATTTCCGATGAAACAGCAACACAAAAAATATATTCAACTTTAAAATATTATAAACAATATTTATAGACAAATAAAATTGATTTTTATAAAAGTGACTGATGGCTCGTTGGTTAAATTAAATTAAATTTAAATCTACTAATTTGACTATTTCATTCAGTAGAATTTGACTAATTATTAGTGACTGCTTTTTCGCCATGACAATTAGTCAAATATGACTTATAATTAGTTATTTTTGACTAATGGGGTAGTTAAATTTTTTCTGACCAATACTTTTTATGGTTTTATTCAAGGCGTTTTGTAATTTTAAACATTTCTGTGAAATCAAAATTTCAATTGAGTTTACGGTTTTCGAGATATTTACAAAAAAAAATCTCCTAATTACGTCACTAGGCTATTGACAACGTTGCCAGCTTTTTCTATGGTTGCCAGTGTGTTTAGTTTAAGATTCTTACGATAGATGGCGCCACGTTATAATATTTTAGTTTTAAAACCACTTGATCTATAATTTTAGTCGAGAAGAAGAAGAAGAACTGATTTTTTGACGTTTCTTTTTTTCGGGTTATGTTTTTTTAAATTTAGATTATTGAAAATCAATGTTATTGTTATGTTATTTGTAATTGATATTAGATAAGTGATTTATTAATATCGGACTTCAAAGCAGAGGAATCTTGTGGAATGGTTGGTTACATTGAACATTGGAGCTTTTAAACAAATAAAGTAAGTGCCTATAATTATAATCATATTTTGTCGTAAATGCATTTAATTAGTATATTCTTTTAGATATACCTTGGACTCTAAAATATCAAACAGTAATATGACACCTCGTAATAAGGAAGATAGGTACTTAATGAATTTGGTGACCATCTTTCACTCAACTGACAGTGACAGTATTTGTACATAACTTCTTCGGGTATTTTCTGACATAACCGAATGAAATCATTAACAAGACAACCTGGCAACAGGGTAATTTTCAACCAATAGAAATCTTAGAATGTTAGTCACATGGCGAGGTTTGTGACGTCATAAAAATTTATATTTTTTGTAAATATCTCGAAAACGGTAAACTCAATTAAAATTCTGATTTCACTGAAATGTTTAATATTACAAAACGCCTTGAATAAAACCATAAAAAGTATAGGTCAGAAAAAATTTAACTACCCCATTCATTTTAAGAGAATGTATTGAATACATCCCAACAATAAAAAATCGTGAATTAAATTCAAAACAATCAAGTAAACTTTTTAAGTCAGTCCTGCTGCAAATCATTCCTGTCGGACGCATAAACTAAAC
Source organism: Brassicogethes aeneus (assembly GCA_921294245.1). Lineage (NCBI taxonomy): Eukaryota > Metazoa > Arthropoda > Insecta > Coleoptera > Nitidulidae > Brassicogethes > Brassicogethes aeneus. The sequence goes on along the minus strand of OV121132.1, from coordinate 3,321,647 downwards.
TAACCAACAGAACAAAGTGCCCTGCAGTGACTAGCAATCGACTTAACATCCGGACTGAACGAATGGCGAAAAGCGCTTCTATCTAAATTGTGTATCTCTGTTAATTTTATTATGCAATCCGTTTAAATCACACAGTTTTATAAACAGCGCACAGAGCGGTATTTTGACCTAAAACGTGGCCAAAAATATTTGGGCACTTTTTCTTTATCAAAAGGTTAGCAAATGACCAAAAAAACATATTTTTAAAGGTATACAAGTGATATTAGGTACTTTTACTATAAATAAAAAAATGTATGTATTCACAAATTTATTTATAAAAAAATTATAAAGTAGCTACTTACATGCAAGTAATGCAATAAAAATATTAAAATTAAACATATATTAAAGTTTTTGTGCCCTTTAATAAATAAAAAATACATCCATTTACCTAAAAATCTTATAAGATCGCACTAAAGTGTCTGTTTTCAAGGGTACATTTTTTCGTGATGTGGAAACATGTGGATGACTTTGATGGCTGCAATTATTCTAGATATCCTAAAGTTTAATAAAATGTATTGCGGATGCCGTTGCGAGGTGTTGCCGATATTTAAAAACACCATTGTTTGTTTAAGAAAACGAGAAAAATTAAGAATTTCTAGGTAGTTAATTATAGTACTCGATATAAATAAATAAAGTTTATAACACAAATGAAATATTGCCTAAAATATTGTACATACCTTAATTGACGACATCCATATTAATTTCTTTCACCAAAATCTCTTTTAACATAAGAAACAACACAGCAAAAATTTGTTTTTTTTGTGGAGTGTCGCTAACGAAGACCTACGATGTAAAAGAGCGCTAGGTTCTAGCTGCTGGTACATCGGACTGGGATGGCCAATTCAAGTTTCAACTACACCAAAAGATAGCCATGTTATCTAACTTTTTTAAAACAAAATCTTAGATCTGGCAATAAAAATTAACAAAATTGATTTTTGGCCACGTTTTAGGTCCAAATACCTGTCTGTGCAGCGTGCTCGCGTCTTTGACTCTTTGTTGTTAATGTCGTCCTGCAGGCTTCGATTGTATCCCGTGCACAAGTAAATCTACAAGTGTCGCATAAATTAACTTTTAAAATCAGGTCATACTAAATCAGATGAAAGAATGCCTGAATGTCACCGCGATTATTTAATAATGCCAGTGTTGAGGATTGATATGCTCAGACAAATCACGCGAATTACGAGCGGTTAAGAATGTTACGCAAGCATTTTTTGAACTTCAAATGAGAGTAAATTAATAATTAATAAACATTGGCCTTTTCTTCCCATTGAGTGAGGAGTGAAACCTAAAATACACACATACAAAAAGATACTGGCAAAGATAATTAAAATTGTTAAGAATAGATTAAGCTGGACCTAAAACTTGAATCTTTTTTAGCAACTAGATGGTTTTCTATAATTAACAATAATAGTCATCAAAGATGGGTCCAATGATTGTAAAATTTACAGAACAATTGTTTAGAAGATTTTAAGTTTAATAGTATATTAAAGAACTAATGTTCTATAAAAAAATTAATTTTATACCTTAAATTTAATTTGGTCGAATTTTACTTTAGATAGTTGGTATCACAGTCATTGGTTTGACAGTTAATGTCAAAATCGATTCGCCATGCCGTCCTTAATTTACTTATTTACAATTAGCGGCTGTTAATGTTAAAGAAGAAAAAAAGGATTTTCTTTGGTGTTAAACAAAATTTATTGCCAGAAAAGTACTAGAAAAATCATAAATATATTATAACCAATATGCAAAATATTATGTTGTTTAAAGTATAGCCAACCTATAAAATCAAAATTTTGGGTGGGATAAGTAAAATAGATACAAAATTTCCAAAGAAGTTCATTTTTAGGAATTTCTAAAATTTTCAGATTTTTAAAAATTTCAAATATGGAAAAAATTTAAATATTCCTAACTTTTTTAAAATGTTAAGAAATTTGTATATTTATTAAATTTCATAAATTTATGCACATTTATGCGCATTTGTCCTATTTTTTTAAATGTATGCCACTGTGTAATTTGTCTTAATTTTTTTTTAAATTCACCCCTCCGTGCAAATTTTTTCAACTATTTTTTTAATTTTTTTATAGTATAACACAGTTAACAATTTTGTACAGTGAGAAATATTAATTAAATGGTACATACGATAAATTTAAAAAAACTTGACAATTGCGGATTTGTAGCATAAATTCATAAATTTTACGATTTTTTTTAAATATCCAAAATTTTTTTAAACTTCTCAAAACTTTAAGAAGTTCAAAATTAAAAAATAGTAAAAATATTCGCACAGTGGGATAAATTTAAAAAATGGTACATTAAATGCAAATTTGTAGCATTTTTCACAAATTTGTTGATTTTTTTAAATTTTAAAATCAAAAAAATTATCAAAATCTTTAACTTTTAAAAATTTTAAGAATTTTGCGTAGTTTAAAATTAATTAGCATAAATTTCTAAAATTTACGGAATTTCATTAAAAAAATTTTAAGTATCCAAAATTTTTATAATTTCCAAAATCAAGAAAATTATCTTACAAAGTTTTCAAAATTTCTAAACTTGTCAAAACTTTAAGAAATGTGCATAGGATAAATTAAATCGCACAGTAGGATAAATTTGAGTAATGGTAGGACAAATCCCGCAAAAATTAAATTTACAAAATATTTCAATTTTAATCAAACCTCTATTAATTGTATATTTAATATCTTTCTTGCATTTATTCCGTATACGGAATAATTTTTTTAATCATGCTCTGTTTTAAACATAATTAAACCACGGTTTATTAATAAAAAGGGGGTGTGTTTTTTAGGTTTAATAATTATAGTCATCTTCACAAATAATTTTGTATTTTTGTACTAATGTAACTAATTTAAAACTAACTCAGCCCGTGATTAAAAACCTGTTGGTAAATTTAGCCCGTGACTAAAAGGTCATAAAGCCACAACTTGTCAATGTGTATTTAAAAGGTCATGGAAACATGTACGATAAAGGGCGTTTTAAAGGTGGGAGTAGAAAAAATACAAAACTTTGTACGTCATGTAAGCTAGAAATCACTTTAATATTCAAATTATAAGACTACTGCTGCCTATATTGTTTAATTGTGAGAAGGCAGGCCAATAAAAATCCCTGCCTCCCATTAATCTACCATTAAAACGACGATAAATTAATTGTTGCGTACCGAATGTTCCGAGTACCGACCAGGAAACATAAAATCCATCTCCCGCATGGTGCATTTGATGCCCCCCGCGTAGCGTTGACTGCTTACGGTGCCCACTCTTGATGAAGTGCGTAACATTAAGACTACTTGAAAAATACGAAATTAAAGTGAGCGACGTCTTTCACTCACCGAGACAGCCATGCCAACGTTGCAACGTTAAATAAACCGAAACCCACGTACTGTGGAAATTGGTTTACCCTGGAAAGGAATTTATTTTTTAAAACACTATACAGTATAAAAATAAATAAATATAATAATGTTTTCCATGGAATATGTGATTTACACCAGGCTTGTTTGATTTTATCGCTTTAGAAATATGAAAAAAATTCCGAAGAAAATTATATTAAGATGTTTTTATATTTTAAAAATTTTCAAAACTAATAAATTATCCTAAAAAAAATCAAAATCCTTAAATTTTCAAAATTTTAAGAAATGCATGCTTGGTTCAAAATTAAAAAATGGTGGAAAAATTCGCACAAAATGGTACATTAAATTGCAGTTAAAAAAATAGGACAAATGCTATAACTTAAATTCGGCACGGACTCCCCAGTAAACACATACACGTTTTTTTAACGTATTTAAAACGTGTGAAAGGTTAATAAAACGTTTTACGTGGAAAAAGCAACGGTTTGATATTGGTATAAATTTACACCAATTAATTTAAACGTTAAAACAACGTTAATTTAAATATGCTTTTTAATAGTGGCTAACTTTTACGTTACAATAACGTTGTATTGAGGTGTTCAGTCAACCATATATTTAAATGTTTAATTTAAACGTTAAAACAACGTTAATTTAAATATGCTTTTAATAGTGACTAACTTTTACGTTACAATAACGTTGTATTAAGGTGTTCAGTCAACCATATATTTAAATGTTTAATTTAAACGTTAAAACAACGTTAATTTAAATGTGCTTTTTAATAGTGGCTAACTTTTACGTTACAATAATGTATTAAGGTTTTCAGTCAACCATACATTTAAATGTTTAAATTACGTTTCAACCCACAATTTTTTTTTCACAAATATTAATGAGAAAATAACGTTTGAAGTAATTATTTTATGAACTGTGCAGGCAGCTCTTTCTTTTAACATTTATACTATGTTATATTCAATACGCTCCATCAAACACTTTTAAAATTACTTTTTATATATTTATTTTGTGAAATTTTTGCTTAGTTTGCACATGTAGAGAATATGACTTCTTATTTAAATTCTGAAGGTATAAAATCTAAGAGTTTTGTTTGTTAAAAAAATTAATTATGAATTAATGTTAAATGAATAATTTAACTTTTTCACTTTTACAAAAGTATATTTTTATAACGTTAATAAAACGGTTTATGTCAAATACAAATATACCTACTTTCATCCACATCGTTTTTCTCTAAAATGGGATAACTTGTTTAATAGTTATTTATGTATTAAGGGCATAATAAGGTTTTTGTGGTCCGAGGCGCTATTTCGAGCCCGAGCGCGTCAGCGCGAGGGCTAGAAAAGCGTCGTAGGACCATAAAAACCAGTTATGCCAGCAATGCATACAAAACTTTATGCACGATTAATATATTATTATTTTTAATATATTATTGTTTTTAAAGACGTTTACGTCAAAGAATTTTTGTTATAATTGTCATATTATAATGTCAACTGACATCAGTCAGTTTTAAAGTTTAAAGATAAATGAAATTGAGGAAGCAGCTGAAAAGGCGAAAAATTGCGGCCTGCTGCAGGTAAAATCAAAATCTTTATACGAAAAAACTTACTTCGAATATATCAAATGGTGTAACATTGTTGTTTTTAATTTTTGACGTTTCATTATAGCCCGCTGGGCCATAATAACGCCCGCGGGCTATAAAAAGACGTTTACGTCAAAGAATTTTTGTTATAATTGTCATATTATAATGTCATCGTGCATAAAAATAATTTATAACGTTTAATATTTAATAAACTGATGCAACATGTACCTATACATACATAAAAAATATACATAGGTATACACACAATCCACACAACAAGGTCTGTTCTATCTCGATAAAATTCGAACGAAAATCAGGACTGTTATGCGCACCACGTCAGATATTAATGTCCACCATCTTTGATTTATTTGCCGCTGTTAATTTAAAAATAAAAAGTTGAAAGTTTTAATGTAAACGCAAATGTTTGTTTTAAACAAAAGATTTGACAAAAATATGTTAATTGGGGAATTTAATTAATAAATTATTAAAGATATATTTATAAAAAGGTATTTTGAGCAAGTAAATGTAGTTGTTTCAAGTTTTAACGTAAACAGAAATAAACACAAGTACACTATTATTATCTACTTGTGTAAATTAAACATTATTTTACAATATGGTAATAAATAATTTTTTTAATAATTAATAATAATTATTACAACTTTTAATACATTTTCTTAAAAATTGATTATTGGCAATATTAAAATCTATAAATAAAATTATCAATGATGAAAGTATTTTAGCAAGTAAAAATGGATGTACCCGACCATAGTCGATGAATTTTTAGAAATTAAAAGTTAAGATAGTAATATAAATCAAAATAATTTAATTAAGACAAATATATAATATTAGTTAGTCGAGTACTGCAAATTCATAATTTTTTAGTAAATTAATTTTTGAAAGTACGGAAATTATTAAGATGAAGGTAGGATTTCTAGTAAGTAGATATATAAATAAAACAAAAAAATATAATATATATTTTTAATAAAAAATAATCAAAATAAATACACATAAAATAAACATAATAATAAACATAAATAGTATTTATCATACACTTAAATTTTTGCATAATTTAACAAAATAAATATATTTCTTCATGCTTATAAAATAATACAATTTAGCATATTTAAATTGATAAAAGAATACCAAAACATACTGGTAACATTTAATCCCTAATAAGGGGTTAACTAGTCAACTACTAACACAAAATTTAATAAAAAACGTTTTAATAACAATACGTTCTAATACCAATTTTATATAAAATAGAATATTTAAAACTTAATTTTTACTACACTATAGAGTTTCCACCTTTTTCTATGATGATTCCTTAGTCTTAACATCATCATATTTATAATACACTGGTTGCTTCCAACGGTGAATAAATCCTTGTGCCATAACTATCAGACATGTTTTGTGTGGCCCAACCTTAAAAAATACATTATATAAATTTTTGTTTTAATATAGAATATTTACTTACCACTTGCTCCTTTTTTTGTCAATATCAATTTGGGGTGACAAATGTACATCATCAAATCCAAAGACAGCTAGGCGCTGAATGTCATTCAGTGAGTCTTTTTTTATACTCATTGCTTGGAGTACTGGAGATAAAATTCCTTCTTCAAAAATAATATCTGAAATCCACTTTCTCATTGTTGATGGAGCAGGAAGAGGTAGATTTCGTACTTTTCGCCAAAATAACATTCATATTATTATGTTTTTTATTCCAAATAATTTATATTACCTTTTGGCAAAAGTTGCTTCATTTGGTAGATCTACAACCATTTCTAATGTTTCAGATCTGTAAATTTCATAGTTGGAAAATTATTTAACAGATATAAAAAATAAATGGTACCTATAATATTGTTAATTAAAGACTCTTCACTTAACAATAATATAATATTACCTTTCAGGCAAATGCAAAGTTGGAATAGCTTTCTCAGTAAGGCCTCGGTAGGCTTTAGGTGGTGACAAACCATACAAAACTTTGTGTGGATGCCTTAACAAATATCACTGTGCAACACAAAAAATGAACTGGGATCAAATCTGAAAAAATCGAATCTAGGCAACCCCCAAAACAAATCCTTTAAGGGGTTTTACCAGTTTAGCTCGAATAATGGAGATATACAGGGTGTTTCTTTTAACTTAAGACAGCTCAATATCTCGAGAAATACGCATTTCACGGAAAAATGTCTTAAATAAAAGGTTAATGTGACTAAAGGGGATATTATTTGGTGCTACCGCTAGCCACCCCCTACCCCTCCTTAAGGGTGAAACGGGGGGTAACTTTGGAAAGTCAAATGGAATGCGATACCGCCCGACATGTTGGCGCGTTGTGTGCCAGAATTCATTACCCGCATTCAAAAATGTGTTGAAATGGAAGGACGACATTTCGAAAATTTGTTATAAATTGTTTTCAGAGCCGACTATTGTTGATTTAATGTTAATTTTTGTTTTTTAAACGTTTCAAATAATACATTTTACAAGGAAACCCCTTTTTCTTAAATTTTGAATTACAGCGCCATCTGTTGATAAATTGAAAAAAACTTTCAAATAAAAGTTATTCATTTTTTTATGTACTACCAAACTCTGTGAAAATCGGGTCATTCCATTTGATTTTCCAAAGTTTCACCCTTAAGGAGGGGTAGGGGGTGGCTAGCGGTAGCACCAAATAATGTCCCCTTTGGTCACATTAACCTTTTATTTAAGACATTTTTCCGTGAAATGCGTATTTCTCGAGATATTGAGCTGTCTTAAGTTAAAAGAAACACCCTGTATATTTCCATTATTCGAGCTAAACTAGCAAAACCCCTTTAAAGATTAGTTTTGGGGGTTGCATAGATTCGATTTTTCCACATTTCATCCCAGTTCAAATTGTAAGGTCAAAATTTGTCGCACAGTGTATTTTGGCTCAAAATGTGTAGCACAAATTCGATCTAAATAAATAATATAGGTACATTAATAATTATGTTTTGCACACATTGTAGTGGAACTTACGAGACTTTGGTTTTTCCATATTAACCATTGAATTATCAGTAGCCTCAATCCATTCTTTGGCTTTTAAAGAGTTTTTGGGCAATGTGTAAAATTTCTCTCTTCGTTGTTTTTGCTGTTGTTCTTACGACTTTTTACCATGCAGTACGCCACTGAATAAATAAAATTATGTAGATAGAAAACTGACTACCTTAGTTTTACTTACTGGTTAAACAATATTTATTTCCAAATAGGCACTAATTAGTGTTTATAAACAAGTACACTAGTACAGTCAACAGCCAATGACAAAATCAACACAAACAGGAGCGCACTCAACTGATTCACAGTGTAAATTTCACACTGGTAACGTCAATAAAACCAAACAGGAACAAACAGGAGCAAACTCAACTGATGTCAATAAAATCCAATAAACTAACAACGTTTAAAAACGATTATTAATCTGTATAAACAGAGCACAAATCAAAAGCATAAAAATTGTAAACAACAAAAATGGCCGCCTTTAATATCTTTGCACAGGGTTGCCTAACATTGTGATTTTTAGCATGCGCGAAACGAGATAGAACAGACCTTGTTGTGTGGATTGTGGGTATACATATATAAACAACATTAAATGAAATTTAGAAATTTTCTAATTACATTCTAAAGAATAGCATAAGTAATTCTATAGTCAATGGCCATACAGTAAGCTTTAGGCAGAACACTATACACATACACAAATGTTGCTTTAAGAAGTGCATTATTTTATTAACATTCTTTAAACTAGACAATTACTGTAATAGTTAAAAATAACGTACTTAATACGTTTAAACAAACGAACTTAATACGTTGAAACAAACGTATTTAATACGTTTAAACAAACGTACTTAATACGTTTAAATAAACGTATTTAATCGTTTATACATAACCATATAAAACGCATAACTGAAGAACGCAATCTGATTGGCCGAATACACATCATGTGATTGGCGCTGCCAATGGCAGGCTGCCATGCCATAGCTGCTCGCTACGTCAGTTTTCAATTTGATTTTGCTATCAAAAAGTGCATTTTTTTACATGTACTTTAATGTAATTGTTTTAAAACATACACACTGTTAATATCACGCAGATTTATTGCTTTATTTCCTAATTTTCGGGGGAGAGTGATTTTGTTCTTATTATAATTTGTGCAGTGTCCTAGAATAATATGAGAGTTAATGTTAATTTTAAAGACGTTTTCTACGTGTTTTCAATGTTTATTAAGTATAGTGGGGTAGGTAAATATTAACTCACACAAATTAACATTAAGTTAACATTAAACTGATTTAGATTAAACTCAATAGTCATAAATGTACAGATGTTAAAATTGTGGAAAGAGTCCATTATTTCCAAAATTAGGGGCGGACGTGTATTTTTACTGTAAATTGGAATTAGGCGTGATTTTACTAGATAATTCTCTAGTAAAATCACACTTAAGTCGGCTCGATAAGATACATTTGCTTTGGTTATAGATCTATTCAACAAGACCTGGTGTACGTATTGTAAATTAGTATTTTGAGAACACTCTTATTATACCGGGTGCGCTAAAAATACCGTTTTCAAATTCAGCCCAACGATATTCTACAATACAAATTTTTGAATTTAATCTGTTGAACAACAAAGCCAGCTGAAAACAAGCTTTTTAAGCCATTTTTTTAATCTTATAGGGTTTTTCGAAAAATTAGTCTATTTTTCATCGTTTAACAAAATTTCTTTTTTGTGTTTTAGAAGCAGCTAAATTTTCCAGCGAACGATAAAAATGATTCACCTGAAGACGACTGGAGATACCTCCAAAACCTTTCCTTAATTTAAAAAAATCATTGTCTACAACCTGTATTCATGTTGCAGTTAACGTTAAACGATCGTTTAATAAATACGTTGTAAAAACAAGTATTTGTGGAGTTTTATTTATTATAGAACTAACGTTAGAAAGGACATTAATATGAATTTAAATATAACGTATAGATAAACGTTATAAAAGAGGCAAAAACAATCATTAATTTACGTTATTAATAGACGTATATTAAACGTTCTAAATGTAACATTTCGAAACGTGTAATGTTCGTTTTCTTAACGCCAAAATTAAACGTTTATTTATTAGTATTGTTAAACGTTATAATCTGCGACATTTTAAAGTTGATTGTACGTTATAAATATACGTAAAAACAAAATGGTGTTACGGTTTAAAAAAACGTTTAATTAACGTATGTGTGTTTACTGGGTCTACTGTAAAGTTCTCATAAAACATTTCCTTTACTTTCACTGTGAAAAACTGTTTTCAAGATACATTTCGATTTATAACCTTTATAATTGTGTTTATAAAATGTAAAAATGTGACATTTGACAGTTTCCCCTGTTGTTTCATAGATGGCGCTCTATACAAGTTTTTGTTTTAAATCATTTTAAGATAATAATAAGTATTTGTCGTATAAAAAGTATAGTATGCACCTCGTCTATGAACTTTTCTATACACTCTACACTATATAACTTAAATTAAATTCGTGTATAAAATGGCGTTTATCAAACTTGATACATAATATACTATTAAACCAAATGTTCCCATGTCCACACTTCTTAATAATGTTGCTCTTGATTGGTTAATTCTTACAATTTTTGCTATTATTTTTTTGACTCCAGTAGTTTCTAAAATACCTATATCCTTATAAACCACATAAAGTGACCCATTTAATATATTATACTTATAGGTATATGGGTCACCTTATATAAAATTAATGAATTATTATAATGGGAATCAATAAAAACAGTTTTCGTGTACCTGCATCTGCGTCCACGTGCTCAGCTCATTGTGCTGTTCCAAGATCAAGGTATAAACCTTTATTAAACTAAGGCCTATGCTCGTATCATGATGTATAATTATTACAAAAACTTACCCTTAACATTTGCCAGCTATTAGAGCCAGCAGATGTCACAACAAATAAACAAAACAATACAGCCACAGACTTATTCCTCGCGGTCAGTTCGCATCTCCCCTATAGTTATCCCGCCAAAACAATGCACCATGCGCATGTGCGTAATAGCTTGCACCATAGAGTATAAAGACGACTATTAAACAGTATAAGACATATTATAGTTCTTATAAAAAATTATAAATTAAAATAAATGATATCTGCAAGAAAACATTTCATAAACAATATGCATATAGATTATATCAAGTATTAAACAACTGGAATAAAATCAAAATTATAACAGTTACTACACAGCTTATTGTCTCCACGAGCCGCCACTGAATCATAATTATAATTTTGTTTATAATTATAATAAATAAATTTATTTTTTTATAATTAATTTACTATGCAAATTTATAATTTATAAATTCATGATAATAATGTCAAATCTAATTGATACCTACAGTAGCTCAAATATTTATTTGGTATGCCATTAGGAAAAACTGGAATTTTAATTAACGTGTACATAAATTAATTTAACTTTATTAGCATATTAATTAATTTTGATTCCCAATACGGTTTAAATTATTTTTATATATTTTTTTTTACTGAATAATGGGAATACCTAGTTGCATGAATAAATCATTTTATTATTAAATAAATTATTAATTGTTGACATTAAAACATTGTTGAACATTGCTTTATCAAACCCACATGGGCAATTAAAAAGTAATAAATAAGAAATAAACGTATTTTACAATGGCCATAAAGCGAATTGGTTTGCTAAACAAATATTTGGCAATTGCAAATGCAAATTGTTTGGTTCTTAGAATGCTAATTCTATCTCTGCTTTATTCAAATTGTAAATTACAACCAATCATTGCCGATTCGCTATGCATTGCATTAGCATTTATGTCACCCATAACGCTACATCAGATCATTGTTTTAATTTATACTAGACAGACAGACTCTCATTGTAGTGGAACAATGTTAGTGTTACAATAGTAACCAATGGTTTCCAAGTAATTTATGGTATTTTGTTCCGCTTCTACAAGGATAAAATTCAGATAAAAGAGTTTAATAATAGCACATTATAGACCAGTCGGAGAAATACACATAGGGCCGTATGCAGAAACGTTTATTTATTTTCAGTGGATATAGGTTTTTGCACGACATCGCAACGTAGTAATTTTCTTTAAAAAATTGTTCTTTTCGGAGGCTTTCATACATTCTAATGCAAAATTTATACCAGAACACATTGCAAACTGCGAACATAACCTAATTGTGCACTGAAAAAAATAAGCTGTTGAAACAACAAAAAAAATATTAATTCAACTCTTTATGCACTTTAAATACAAGCAATGGTTTTTGCACGTTTACTTAACCATCTAAAAATGTCAAATTGTATTGTTTAATTGAACAACAAATAACAGTCAAATGAACAAAATAAGAATATTTGTTCTAATCTGCTAATTTGGTTAATTTAACATTCTTAGGGTGTTAAGGTAAATTTCTTGAAATGTCCAGGTAACCTTTTTAGCATATTAACTTAACACCAATAAAATGTTAAATTAACATTCTGAAAATGTAAAATTCTTTAAAGGTTGGTATCCAAAACAAAATTATGGAAATAATATATTATTATATATAAATAGAAAGAATTGAACCTTCACCTCGCCCAGAGTTTTTGTTTTGAGCGTGTTCCACCCATGATACATCTTTGTATCATGTGTTCCACCTACTTCAAATACCGACAGACTGTTTCGCCCTGTATTGAGGGTCTTAACAGTGTCGGGCAATATGGTGTAGTGAAAGTTCTACTGTGGAACACACCTTAAACAAACAGATATCTCATCTTATATACACCTAATCGTAAGCTAACTAAGGCGAGATGTAAGAAAACGTCATTGTCTAATGACGTGGCGTGAGTGTTCGAAGCGCCATTCTCGGCAATTTTATGAATGCAAATTTTACATTTTAAATTTTAAAGTAACATTTTAAATTTGTTAAATGAACAAATTTAAAGTTTTGGATTAAAGAGCAACTAAACGTTAATTTAATAGTTTTTTTAGGTAATCCTAAAAATTTCAGTAGTTGATTCAACAAATTCCAGCTATTAAATCAAAGTACGATAAACATTTTAATTCAAAATATTAGTTTATGTTAAATTAATATTTAAACTGTCAAATGAACAAATAAACTTTGACAAACTCTGACTTTTGCTTTAACACCAAAATATAGATTAATCCAATAGGTTTTTTGTTGAAACAACATTTTTAAAAATGACATTTAGGCAAATGTTAACTCAACTACATTATTTTTTTCGGTGTGTATGTTTTATATTGCCGCAATTCTTTTCAAACCAAGTTTTTGTCAATAATAAAGTTTAGTCAGTTATAAATTTATTTTTCTACTCCCATCTTTAAAACGCCATTTATCGTACATGTTTCCATGACACTAAGTGACCTTTTAAATACACATTGACAAGTTGTGGCTTTACGGCGCTTTAGTCACGGGCTGAAGTTAGCAACAGGTTTTTAGTCACGGGCTAGTTAGTTTTAAGTTAGTTGACAGTTGTAAAATGTCATACAATCGTTAAAATAAAGTGCCTTTCTTGTAAAATAATACTAAATGTGAAAATTATTTTATTATCTCAATAAAAAAATACAAAAATATTAAATAGTTTCTCAACGCCAATATATGAAAAGTTTATATGAACATGGTACTGACCTTTTAATTTCGCCGGTAGTAAACTATAACTTAAATTCGGGCACAGACTCCACTGTAAAGTGCTCATAAAACATTTTCTTTACTTTCACTGTAAAAAACTGTCAATATTCAAGAAATACATTTCGATTTATAACCTTTATAAATAATAAAAATTTGACATTTGACGGTGACACACAGATTCCCCTATTGTTTCATTAAATCATTTTAAGATAATAATAAGTATTTGTCGTAGAAAAAGTATAGTATGTACCTACAAATCTTTACTGGCATTTAAAATTTGTTTTTTCAAACATAAAAAATATCAAATGTAAACTGTCTTGGATTTTCGCAAAAAATATTTGTCCGGTGATTTTTGGACACCCTGTATAGTAAAGCAAAATACAATAATTAAATAAAATTGCTAAAAGAAAACAAATTATTATTATGATTATTTAACTACCAATAATAAGCCTGCATTTAAAACATTTTTGAAATACAGAAAGTAAACATTTAACTAATAACATTAATTCCTAATTACACAGCAACGCGTCATAAATTTATATGTGTACACATTAAAAATGGCTATTTTGAAAAACAAAATTCTTACCTACTGCATGACACAAGATTAATTTTTCGTTAATTATGCATAATTTTCCCTCATAATAACTGTTCAGCTAACATTTATCCTTTAAGTTCACATATTAAAGTTATCAACCTTCAATTAACATACATGTACAGAACATATGTAATATATAATATAATATTATTATATATTATTAGCGCTAATTTGTGCCTATTATATGATTAATATTTTTAGATAAAGTTGATAAATCATTACTTTGTTGCAAAAGCCATTTTTTACATAATTAAATAATTAAGTGCCTTATACTATACACATTCCGTGTACACGTTTGTGAATAAATTTATAATTATTTGATTTTTATAAAAATGACAAAACCTATTTTAATGATATATCATACGATCCTAAGTTTTATTACAGTAAATTTGAAGTACCTATACATTACACAGCTGGGTCATTTTCAAGAAACACCCGCTTTCAGGAAAATGAAGATCAAATTTTTTTTTTGCTTAAATTGACTTTTGGTTGGATTTTTATAAATGTTTAGAGTTTTGTTTACTTACATTTAAGACAGGGAGTGCACTTTTTACGTTTTTTTCAGAAAAATGTGTTTAGCTAGCTTTATATGTCTCCACTGTGTTACCAATTTGAAATCTAAAATTTAATTCAATAAAAAAAGTTGTTATAAAAATAATTTAATATAAAATGTACTTAGTTCCCAAACTTTTGACTCAATTTTATTTTTTATTAAAAATTGTTTGCCTTTTTTAAATATTTATGTTAGTTAAGTTACTTTTTAAAAGACACCATTCCGATTCTTTGTTAAAAAAACAATACCATTAATATTTTCTTTTAGTAACTGTATTAGTGAGTTAAACTAACAGGTATTACCAAGTGGTAGGAAAATCTTTTTAAGGATTATTTTTAAAAACAACTAAAAAAAGTAAAGAAATAGACATTGGTATCACAACGGACTGGGGTACACAAAGGACTTAATCAGATAACGTAAAAAAGAAACTATATAGGGTGGTACGATTTTAGAGTAATGCAAAAACAAAATCCCTTGTAGTGGTGTACACTTGCAGAATAACAACTTAGATTTCTAAATTATAGACACCCTTTTTCTTTGACTATAAGCTGGTGTCTTTTAGTACTTGTATACAAGTACTAAAAGACACCAGCTTATAGTCAAAGAAAAATATATATATTGCGTGGAATTTTCCCTTGAATCTATATCATGAGTTGTAATCACAAATAATTTTAAATTGGTTTATCATAAACTACTTTTAATAAAAGCGACGGTAAATATCCACTTTGTTGTCGAAAAATTCTATTGCGTTACCCTAAATTCCATTGCGTTACCATAAGGTAACGCAGTGGACAAAGTTTTGTGAAAGTAATAATAAAACATTACAGTCATTAATTACTCTCAATGAGCTTTAGTGCCCTAAAATAAACATAAACATGAAAAATAGTATTTTTTCTTACCTTATTTTAATTATTTTTTTAAGTAACTTAGCGGACAAACAATTATTACATTCGCGTTACCCGCACCTGTTTCAACCGATATCTTCTTCCTGATTGAATAAATAAATTCAGCTGGGTAATGTGTACGTCCGAACATCATTTGTTAATCACGTGAGTGCCAAAAAAGTTGCCATATATATGTTTTTTTTAAATATTCTATCGGTAACGCGACGGACGTAACGCAACGGAAAAAATGTCTGGGACATGAGTCAAATTTAAAAAAAGTAGATTAAAATTAATTTATTTATATATAAATTTTTTACTTTATTAACTAAGGATGTTATGGATTGCTACTCTCTAAAAGTGAAACAGTGAAATTTTCACTATTTCCGTCAGTGAATTATTATTCACTGTAAAATTAGTGTTTTTCAATATAAATTAGTGAAATTTTAACTTCTTCAAATTAGTGTTTTTTATTATCACTACTTTTCCGGAACTCTCGACATAAAATAGTGAAATTTTAACTATTTTGAACTAAACCTATTTCACTAATTTGTACAGTGAAGAAATCGCTACATGAAAAAGTGAGTGTTCACTAATTGCTAGTGGTATACTTATCACTGCGGCAAATAGTTAATATGCACTGTCAATCAGTGAAAATCCACTGTTTCATTTTTAGAGAGTATAAAGCAACACAAAGTTCTTGTTATTCAATATTAAAAAAAACACATGTATGTAAGTTTTATAAAACGCTAATGGGACATGCGAAAATGTGTGTTTCACAAGTTTCAAAATTTAAAAAAAAAATATTCTGAAATAACTAAACAAACATTCTCTGAAAAAGTTTACTAAGGGCTTGTTAGGCTTTCACTTGTTTTTTAAATCAATAAGATCCGTTAATTTTTAACAAAGTTATTGGAATTCAAACTTACGGACAGCGGAAGGCGGGTGTTTTTTGAAAACGACCCAGCTACACAAAATTTTAAACAGAAACCAGACTAATTTGTGACGTCACTTTTTGTGTTTTTGTGTGACAACCAGGGCGGTTAAATTGATAATTTAATATTAAAAAATAAGGACAAAGTACTAAAGCGTTCCCATCAGTAGCATACCTTATTGGTGAGTAATTTATTACATATGCATATACATATGTATGTACCCAATTTATAAAACAATATTGAAATACTGTTAACCATCCATAAATTAATTCCACTACATTAAATGCTAATAGGAATACATTCGTGTAGGTACTTTAATTAGCAATTATATATATGGCATAAATCACAGAGTAACCGATGAAATGTTTGAAATAAGAAGCGGTCGCACTGTGATAAATTTTCTAATTATTGCAAACTAATTTGACCAAAAAAGTCATACACACAATTTATTTTTACGAGGTATAAAAAACAACCTACAAGTCTATAATATGTTTCAAGGAGGTTTTGAAGAAATAGGTAATCCGCCATATTGTATTTAGTATGACGTCACCTTATATTTTTTTAACTAAAACAAGACATTTATTGTTTGATATCAACAAAAGAGCAAGTTTTTTATACTAACAGTGTAAGTCTTACACCAACAAACTAACGTTGATTTAACACAACACAACCGGCAAAATGTACATTAGAAATAATAATAAAATTATAATATTATATCACTGCCCGTAGAAAATGGCGAATTGCAAGTTGCAATGATACAAAACGTACTAAACACGTGTGAGCGTTTTGCACCCTTCCCATGTATCAGAAGCTAGAAGATTTTGTTACAAAATTGACATGCTATTGGGATAATTGTGATGTATCTTGAATGAATTGCGTAAATATAAATATTTCTCATAGCTTTTAAACAAAACCACTTTGCACTTGGTTAAAAGAAGAAACATTGAAGAGATTTTGTATTTGTTTTCAAGAGAACTATACTTCTTCAAGCAAGAACTTTTTTCTTCAAGCAATAAATACTCTGTTATGCTAAAATATTGTTTTTTGCCGCTAATGATTTTTTATCAAGAGAGTTTACCTTTGCCATAGGAAACCCCAGGAGAAAAAGAAATATTCCACATCTTAGATAAAATTTGAAGATTGTAAATTGGCTGTTAAGTTGAGAAATTGTACGGATCAAACCCCCTCAACATGAGGGGTCCCTCAATACCCAGTGGTCTCCTCCAAGTGGAGGCCCTGTAAGCCAAAAATATGTATTTAAGAAAGTGGGTATATTCACAATGAAAACCAAACTTGAAATGTATCATTTAAAACATTTCTTATACGCCATGAAAATGTGTACTACAACTTTTAGTCTACAAGTTTCTGACTCAAGAAGTTCCTGAGATAAAACCTTACGAAAAAAATTTCTCAGTGTACATAGTTTTCTATGAATAATTTCTCCCATAAAATCGTTAAACACTAGAAAACCATAAAAGCTCCTAATCTTGCAAAAATCACACGAGATTATAAAACAGAAGGATTATAATATAGGATTTTATATATAAAAGGATGTAAAGCTACGCTACTGAATTTATTCATACGGTACCTGCAAGTAGCCGAGTAGCCGGTAGGATGCCGACAATGAGAGCTGAGAGCTAAAATCGGATAAACGATGAAATTGTAATGTCTCGTACAAAATGGTAATCATGTCTAATAAGGCAACTAATCAATTTAGTGTCACTTTATTGCCTATTACGGTATAGTTAATGGACACCTAACCAACATATCTGCGTTTCTGCGGTGTTAATTCATTTAAATACCGCGATTTTTTTTATTGTTCACATGGCTGAGACGGCTGAAACAGTTACATTCGGCATTATGCCTTAACTCAACAAATTATCCACCGTCACACCAAGCGTTTCCTTATTAATAAAATAGTTTATTTCAATGCCATGCACTTGCAACTGCAGTTTGCCTGGTTCATCAACCCAAACAATCTTCCCTCCTTTTTCACAAAATGCATCAAAAATTGGTTAGTTATTAGAAAGCTTAAAACTTTTTTTAAAGTATATTTAGTTATTTTAAGTGTGTTGACATATGGCAGTGAAACTTGGGCGATAGACAATATGTAGATTGGAAGGAGAATGACAAACACAGGTTGGATCAAAGTACAAGAAAAAGTACATACGAGGTGTGTTCAGAAAATAACGGGAATTGTTAAATTTCGCGGGTTCGGAGGGTCCGGTTGTCATAAAATTTTCTTTATTATGTGGGTATACATGCCCCCGAAGTATGATAAAACTTTAGCTGTTTTCATCGTTTACTTTGTCTGTGGCAGCCGCTAAGGTTAGACGTGTTTTATGAGCTCGGCGATTTTCGTTCGTTAAAAGAAATGGATCAAAGAAATTTGTATCCAATTTTGCTTAAAAAATTAAATAAATTCTGTGAAATGTTAACAAAGGCAATAAGTAAAACAAGAGTTTACAAGTGGTATAAGAGTTTTCAAGATGGCCGTGAAGACGTTGAAGATGACGAATGCCCCGAACGCACAATCACATTAACAACCGATAAAAACATGGAAAACGTGGAAGAAATGGTTTTAAACCATCAGAGAAGTCGCTGATGATGTTGGTACATCGATTGGCTCATCCCATGAAATTTTTTCGAATGTTTTGGGTATGAAACGCGTGGCAGCAAAATTTGTTCTAAAATTGTTAAATTTTGAACAAAATTTTTGGCCAAAAACAATACTGTAATGATGCCCCAGCATCCATATTCGCCAGACATGCCTCTGTCTGACTTTTTCCTATTCCCAAAAATAAAGAGAACCTTAAAGGGCCGTCGTTTTGCAAGCATAGATGACATTAAAAGCGCATCACTGAAAGAACTAAAGGCTATCCCAAAGATCGAGTTTTAGAAGTGTTTCGAGTATTGGAAGAAGAGCTGGCACATGTGCATAATATCCAATGGGGACTATTTTGAAGGCGACAACATTAATGTAGACGAATAAATAAATATTTGTTTCAAAAAACGAAAATTCCCGATATGTTCTGAACACACCTCGTACAAGAAAAAGTACATATGTTGAAAAATTGATCACATCATCCAACACAACAACAAGACTTTAATAACACTAGTTTACAAAATCGAAAAAAAATTCTGCCCACCATATCCCATTATAATTTTTCCATGTATTTTTACCCACTATACATGAAAATCACTCTTAACTTTTTTTATGGAAGCGTTTTTGAAATATTAATTTTCAATTGTTTTTTTTTCAATTTTCGTAGGTGTGTTGACGTTTTTAAGTATAGCTTGAAATCTAATTGAACGATTTGGTCAAACAAGCCCTTAAATTGGTATTTAAGCCCTCTCAAACTTTCTTTTACAAACTTTTGATATCGGATGAGTATTTTCACGCTAGCGATTTAAATAACTTAAAAAATTCTGTTTTTATGGAAAATATTGAGGTCGAAAATTTACATATCGTCCTGGGAAGGGTTTAAATCAAACAGATAACTCCAGTTTCAATTTTTGTGAAGCTGAAATTTTTACAAAAAGAACAAGCTAATATTGATAAAAATACATGGAAAAAAGGCGAAGTTATGAAGACGAAAAATCAGCTTTTTATTTTATTTTTTTCTTTTATTTTGTAATATGTTTATTATTTAATGAAAACCTAAGCAAAGTGCATGATTAAAATTTTTATACGTACTTTTTTCACCGAAAACATTATTCAAAATTTAAATTTGACATGACTCAGGAAACGTGAATTCTTTTGTTTCTCGTGTTGGCATAGTGACATTTCAGTGCTATTTTTTGATATTTCAACAAGGTATTTTTATCATGGTTTTATGAAGTTAATAAAAAGTGTAAAATGAGTAAAAGAAGTTCAAGTGCGTAAATAACCCGGACAATCTGGGCGACGTAAGTGATGAGCACGGAGAACGTTTTCACCAGCAAATGAAGGCTATGGAGCGGCGGTATCACGGCTTCTGGGATGCAGCCATGATGGGTGATTACATTTGGTCCCTCATACGAGAAACGGAATACGAAAGCAACAAAAAGCAAAGAAGGAGCAAGAATTTTTTTAAACCTATGCTTATTAAAACAAAATAAAACTTTCAATTTCTTCAATGTTCAATATTTATTGTTCAACATTCTATATATAATTTAATTTCAATATTTAATCTTTAAAATAAAAATCAATGTTCAATCTTAAATTTTATATAATTCAATAAAATGAAGAAAAAACGTAAAAATTCTCAAAAAACTGAATTTTGGTTTTCCACTGAAAAATTCATAACTTCGCCATTTATCCATGGATTTTTATCAACAGCAGCTTATTATTTTCCTTTTTCCTAAGTAAATTTTAGACTTCGATTTTTAAAAAAAAAGGACCTTTTCAACTTCTTAAAATCGCCAGTATTGAACTTCTGAGCCGATACCAAAACTATACTTAAGAAAGTTGTAGAGGCTTCATGAAATAAAATTTAAGTGTGATTTTCGCATTTAGTGAGCAAAACTACACAAGAAACTCATAGTGTTAAAAACATGCTTTAGAATGTTGAAAACGTATTTTATAATGATAAAGATAATAAAGGTCCAATTAATTGAAGTTCAAGAATTTATGGGATCAGATTATTAAAAAATGTTAGTCCAGCTTGCCACATATCAATTTAAGATGTTTTTTTATAATTAACGCGTCTTAAATTAATCTATAAAAGTTGTTTTATTATATATTATATATACATTGTATATAAAACTTAAACTTAAAAGTCAATTTGTTAAATGTTTGCGATCAAGACATTTGTTTGCACAAAATTTACATACATTTCAATATATTTTTTCTCAATGCCTAATTTAAATTCCATGCACTCTTCGAAAGGCATGGACAATCGGCCTACATTGGTCAGGTACGTTTTTTAAAACTATTTTCTTAAAAATAATTACATTCCGCAAAAACAATGACATGATATATGGCGGCATTTATTTCCGAAATTGGCCACAAGTGGGTCACAAATGTTCAAGTATCTTTTGCTTGGGCATTGTTAAAACAAAAAAAAACAGCAAAATACTAAAAATTTTATAAGACAGTTTTTTTACTATAATGAAACCAAAAAAGTATGTTTTAATTCAGGAAACAACTTTTATGTTGCCCATTCTTATTTTGATGTATATTGTTAAAAAAATTTATTGTAATTTTACTAAACGATTAGGTTTTACGCACCACAATATAGTAATTATAAAACTCAGTTTTGTAAATTCACTACACGATTCATTACAACTCAATTTGGGAAAATTACAAAACGTTATCATTGACATTTTCTTTCTTACTGTTTAAAATTATGTTTTTTTGTGTTGTGCCACGTATACGTATACGTATAATGCATTAAATTTCGAAGTGCAATGACCAAATTTCCATTAAATAACGAATGTTAATGAAATGAGCATAAATTTATGAAAATGTGCCCACTTATTGCATTGGAATGTCAGTCAAATTCATAAACTTTTAAAGCCCATAATAAAATTTAATAATAATAGTGTACAATTTGAATAATTCAACAAAAATCAAGACATTCATGTGTAGGATATTACCATAATTAAATAGTAAAGTGAAAAGGATTATGTTTAATTATCACGACCGTTTCAGGAATCGGCTGCCAAGGCTGATTTATTGATTAGTTTTCATTTATATAGTGATTTAGTCTTGCTCTAATTAACACATATCAAAATAATTACCAGTTTTCAAAAATATATAGCGTATATTTAACCTTGAATAAAGATGTAAGCAAGAATACTGTAAATCAACTATATTTCTGAGTAGATTACACTGGTCAACAGCAATTTTGCCATATGGTGGCCAATAATTTTTCTGGGGTAATTTTGGTACGCTGATTTAAAAAATTAACTAAAAAATATATTTTTTTACTAATTTTGTTTATTTATTTTGGAATAACTTTGTTTATATGTTAATAATATCTTGTTAATTTTTAGGCCTCGGTGCCAGTTTTATTGTAAACTGTTTTGAGGTCAATAATAAATTGTTATAAAAAAAAAAATTAGTATGTCATAAATTAGGATTATAATCTAAAAATGGCCCGAAAAAACTTTTTCATTAGTGATTTTACGAAAAAAGTTACTCTTTATAAAAAGTTCGTCCCCAAAAAAAATAATATTAAAACTATTAAATTCGACCAAATTAAATATAAGGTATAAAATTAATTCTATATATTTAAAAAATCACCGTAAATACACATTTAAATATGCAACTTAAGCTCTTGATGATTTGTATACATTTTCTTATTTGATAGGGTGGTCATAATATAGGAACATAGTATTTAACGTTTTAATAATCCAATCCAATAGTATTTTTTAAGGAAGCAGAACTTTTTATATAGAGTAATTTATTTTTTATTGTCCACCCTGTGGAAAACAAAAAAATGCAGTTTGTGGACCAGTGTAATTTAGATACCTAAGTAGCAAAAACGATAAAATTATTAAAGATAGTTAATAAAGGTTAAATTTAAAAATATTACCTAATTTAAATGATTTAGAAAATTTTGGAGATTATTAAAATTTTAAAGATTTTGAAAATTTTAAAAAAATTTAAAGTTGTGAAATTTCTGAAGTTTTATGTTACGTTTGTATGTGTATTTTATGATACAATTTTTATCTGAGTTATCATAGTGAATTATTTTGTTTTTAATTGTAAAGGTAATTTAAGATATAAGGGCCGTATGCAGAATCGTTTATTTATATCAACTGACTTAGCATATCACTGGATATACAGTTCATTTTTTTATCTGGACTCGTGTCTTTGTTAGGTTGGTGGCTTATGCCAGTTTGACTTAGTATTTTTAGTATTTAAAAATTGTACTTCTGCTAAAGAATTTAATTAAATACTTTGACACTGTCAAATTGACAATAATATTTATTATTGATCATTTACTTGTCAATTATAAATAAAAAGATAATTATGCCAAAAATAATAGCAACGAATTCGAATGTAAAAGCCCTTTTGAGGGCAAAACTTCGTTTTGATGAAATTATGCCAAATGCCACAATGGAAGAAAAAGTACATCGCCTTAAGGACATTCTTGGAGTAAAAAAGTAACGAATTTGGTTTTATAAATAATACATCACACATTATTTTCACATTATTCACCATTGGACAACATTTGCGTTCATACAAAATTTTAATTTCTTTTATATAAATTCTTTTCAAAGCGAAGATTATTATCCGCTAGGAATGCTTTCTCTTCTGGGCCGTAAAGCAACCCATATTTAACTACTTTTTTATATGATTTTACTCATCGAAGCTTCTCCAAAGCCAAATTAATTGCATTTTTAACTACGAATTTCGACAACTCAACTTGACAACTGCACAATGTAACCTACAATAATTTATACATAACCACAATTAGATTTATAACTAGCTTAGTTTGTTTTAATCAATGCGAACAACTTGAAAACTGTATTTACCAACCAAAACCCTAAATTTGCAACGTTGCCGCAGTCCAGATAAAAAAAAATGAACTTTAGGTTTTTGCACGACATGGCAACGTTGTAATTTTCTTTAAAACTGTTGTTTTTTTAAAATAAATTGGGTAATTATCTTTCAACGTTTATATTTTCCCTAAAAAAGTCGATTTCTATACATTTTAAAATAGACATAAAAGAAATAAATATTCATAAAGATTTATTTGACATTTGTGACATTTGCTTTTAACCATAAAAAATAATTTCGCTAATTAAGTCATGGTTTACTAGATTTGTTTTTTGGCCAATAAAATCATCTAAAATGTAAATCGGTTGATATAATTTATATCAGTCGTTAACGACTGATTTAATATATAGATAAAAATAGACAGTATTTTTGTTTGTAAATATATATGAAAAAATAAATTTAGAAGGTAAACATACCTAGGTACCTATAAAAAGATATAATTAAAAAGTAACATTTTTTTAAAGATAAAATTGCTACCATGCTAATTATTTCAAATATCTTTGCTGTTTTTTGGTTTCATTGTAAAATAATTACCCCTAACATTGAACTTTGGTGAAAATATTTATTGATTCATTTTTTATTATTTTAAACATACATACCTTTTTGACATTATTTTTGACATTTTACTGTTGATAAAATTACTTTTGCTATTAAAAATATTTAAAATCACATTAAACGCTAAAAACCGCGGGAAAGTTTAATCTCGTCTTGCTTATGCTATTTAAACAATGGAAAACTTTCTATATAGATAAAACAATAAAATATCGCGGTAATTGAGATAATTGTTAAAATGGCAGCCTTTTTGACATATTTATGGCAAATACGAGCTGCAATTAAAACAACGTTCTGCACACGACCGCGTTAACTTATCTTTAAGGCAAACCATTTATTTAATTAATTGCAAATACTTTGTTGCATTCAAGTTAGAGGGAAGTATTTCGTAAAAATTTTTCGAATTGCTAGACCTCTCCATTAGAAAATATCTTTGTAGTTAACTGTTTTATCTGGAAAAAAATAACACTAGTTTACAAAATCGAAAAAAAAATAATGTAATTAAGCCCTCTAAAACTTTCTTTTACATACTTTTGATATCGGATAAGTATTTTGACGCTAGCGATTTTAATAACTTAAAAAAATCGTTTTTATGGCAAAAATTGAGGTCGAAAATTTACATATCGTCCTGGGAAACGTTTAAATCAAACAGATAACTCCAGTTTGAATTTTTTTTCGTGAAGCTGACATTTTTACAAAAAAGACAATAAAAATACATGGAAAAATGGCGAAGTTATGAATTCTTTAGTGGAAGACCAAAATTTAGCTTTTTGACGATTTTTCTTTTATTTTGTTCTTTTATTTTGTAATATGTTTATTATTTAATGAAAACATTATTCAAAATTTAAATTTGACATGACTCCGCAAACGTGAATTCTTTTGTTTCTCGTGTTGGGATAGTGACATTTTACTGCTATTTTTTGATATTTTAACAAAGTGTTTTTATCATGGTTTTATTTTGTTAATTAAAGTGTAAAATGAGTAAAAGAAGTAGAGAGTTCGAGTGCGTAAATAACCCGCACAATCTGGGCGACGAAAGTGATGAGCACGGAGAACGTTTTCACCAGCAAATGAAGGCTATGGAGCGGAGGTATCACGGCTTCTGGGATGCAGCCATGATGGGTGATTACATTTGGTCCCTCATACGAGAAACGGAATACGAAAGCAACATAAAACAAATAAGCAGCCAGAATTTTTTTAAAGCTATGCCCATTAAAACAAAATAAAACTTTCAATATCTTCAATGTTAATGTAACGTTTTTAACTGTTCGTAGTGTGAATTAAAACACGCACTGGTTAATTAACGAACTAAACTATTTATTTAATAACTTAACTACACTTAAAACACTATAAAACTAACTAAACACTTAACTACTAATTATTTATATCACTACTAGTTTATTTATTTGCACTTATATTTATTTATTTCTTCGCGCGTACCAAAGCTCAACTAACTCCTCTGTGCGGCTCCGTTTCTTATATATTCAGCGCCCAAGTCTTCTGGAACATTCCAGCGAGCTCCACGCTCTCGATTATTCGAGCGCTGAGTCACCGGCGATGACTCATCTGCATGAGTCATCATTCCAATATCCAGATCCGTACTCGCTACATTAATATTAAATTTTATATAATTTAATAAAATGAAGAAAAAACGTAAAAATTCTAAAAAACTGAATTTTGCTCTTCCACTAAAAAAATTATAACTGCCATTTATCCATGGATTTTTATTAACAGCAGCCTATTTTTTCCTTTAAGTATAATCTATACGTAAAATAAATTAAAGTGGACTTTTCGATTTCTATAGATATATCTTTCCCAGAAAGATATGTAAATTTTCGACCTCGATTTTTGTAAAAAAAGGACTTTTTCAACTTCATAAAATCGCCAGTATCGAACTACTAAGCTGATACCAAAACTATGCAAAAGAAAATTGTAGAGGGCCCAATTACCTTTAATTTAAGTGCTTGTTTGGTCAAATCGATCAATTAGAACTCGAAATATACTCTTAAACGTCAAAACACCTCAGAAAATTAAAAAAAAAAACAATTGAAAATTCATATCTCGAAAATGCTTCTATGAAAAAAATTTAAGTGTGATTTTCGCGTTTAGTGAGCCAAACTACACAAGAAAATCATAGTGAGACATGGTGGGCAAAATGGCTGTAAATAGTGTAATTATTCTTTTATTATTTAGTATACCTACTAATTTTTTAGGCAACATATATGAATTGCTTTACTACAAATTTTTATTTCCCTCTCATTTTACTGTAAAAAATAAGGGTGGCAACTTCTAATTTTTTAGACAACATATATGAATTGGTTTACTACAAATTTTTATTTCCCTCTCATTTTACTGTAAAAAAATAGGGGTGGCAACTTGCTCATTTGCCCCCCCCCTAGAAAATTTAGTAGATCCGGGCCTGCAACAATGACAATGACACAGTGACAAAAATATATAATTGAACTAAAATAATTTTTAAATTTTAAAACTTTCTTAAAAATTAATATTCTTAAACGAGCACGTGTGCTTCTAGCATTAAAAATGTAAAATATAAATCATAACATAATATAAACTTTATTGAATTAGGTACTTTCTATGGGTAATAATCTGTTATTAGTGTAGATGAACGTAATACAATATACAATAAATCAATATTATTGATAAATCTATCACGAACATAATCTACAAGCCATTGTAACTGTAATATTAGAAAATTAATAAATATCGACTGCAGACATAAATTCAACCATTAAAATCAATGTCCGACATTTCGTAATAAGGATAATCAGTTTAATATATCGGCCATGCTTTATCCAATTAATACAGATACCGACCGTATAAAAATATTTATTAACACAATGTATTATTTATTTTATTTTGTTCTCTGGTAAATTTAAACGACTTTTTTTACACACTTTATTTACGTTTACTTAAAAATAAGAATATTTAAATTTTTAATAATAGATTTATAAAAACATGCAAAAAATATAGCAATTGGACATTTCATATAGTAATTGGACACATGGACTATAGTTATTGGACATACAATTTTTATATAAACATAACAACTTTACATCAAATAACATAAATTGTTAAATATTTTTTAAAGATAAATTTCTGTTTAAGGTAATTTTTTTTATTTCTTTTTTGTAAATATCTTATAATTCATATACGAGGTGTGTTCAGAAAATTTCGGGAATTTTAGTTTTTTGAAACAAATATTTATTTATTCGTCTATATTAATGTTGTCGCCTTCAAAATAGTCCCCATTGGATATTATGCACATGTGCCAGCTCTTCTTCCAATACTCGAAACCCTTCTAAAACTCGATCTTTGAGATAGCCTTTAGTTCTTTCAGCGATGCGCTTTTAATGTCATCTATGCTTGCAAAACGACGGCCCTTTAAGGTTCTGTTTATTTTTGGGAATAGGAAAAAGTCAGACAGAGGCATGTCTGGCGAATATGGAGGCTGGGGCATCATTACAGTATTGTTTTTGGCCAAAAATTTTATTCAAAATTTAACAATTTTGTAACAAATTTTGCTGCCACGCGTTTTATACCCAAAACATTTGAAAAAATTTCATGGATGAGCCAATCGATATACCAACATCATCAGCGACTTTTCTGATGGTTTATAACCATTTCTTCCACTTTTTCCATGTTTTTATCGGTTGGTAATGTGCTTGTGCGTTCGGGGCGTTCGTCATCTTCAACGTCTTCACGGCCATCTTGGAAAGTCTTATACCACTTGTAAACTCTTGTTTTACTTATAGCAGACTCACTATAGGCCTTTGTTAATATTTCACAGAATTTATTTAATTTTTTAAGCAAAATTGGATAAAATTCTCTTTGATATTTTCTGAACACACCTCGTATAAATTGTCCGATAACTGTCTTATTTACCCTATTATTAATGTAGAAAACAAATAAACAATTCGCGAAATTGTGTATACCATCAATTTTTTTTAACGTATTTAATCAGAAAGTTTTTGCAAAAGCCCACGCAATAATTTTAACTTATAAATCATCATCGGGCGAAAGAAAGAAAGTCGGCAATTTTGCATATTTGTTTTGGAATAGCAAACAAATTGGACGATGGGATTTTAATGCTGCGATATCCCATTAATATCGCGATTAAGGTTTAATTATATGGGATCTCGATAAAAGCGTGTTAATTTTAATGAACGATTCGTAATTTATCATTGCAGACGATAGGCTTGTTAAGAGGCATTCGTTTCAAATTATGTAAATTTAATGAAATCACAAACAAGATCATACAAGTTTATTTTTTTAGGGAAAAGATCTCTTTATTATACAAGTATAAGAAAAAAAGGTTTAGTTAGCCTAAATAATATTTGTTTCATGTAACCAAATCTTTTGTTTTAATAAAATTAAAAGAAATAATTTTTATAACCATTTATGTATACCTATAACCATTTATGTATACCTATAGGTGTTACAAAAATTGATTCTATCCTCCGTGAATCTGTTTTTGCTTTAAATTTTATGCAACGGATGGCGCTTTAATCATTTTAAATAAGCAAAAACCTCTGTTTACGACATTATAGATGCATGTGATTCCTGAAGGTCAGTTAGAATTTATATGCAGATGAGAGTGTTGCTGTTTTATAATTCAAAAGTTTAAGTTCATTAATTTGCTATTTAAAACGTGAAGTGTAATATCTCAGTAAGTAGATTTTTTTTATAAATATTTTATGTATGTACAAATGTATATTTTTTTAAATATTAAGGTGTCAAAAAATACAATAACTTATTTCAAATCCTTACCTCCGTGAAGCTATCTTCCGTGAAGCTCTAATATTCAAAATGTATGATTTCTTAAAATTCTTGCATTAGTGCAGAACCACTTATGTTATTTTATTACTAGACCTGGTGGCTACCGAAAAACCCCATTCTAGACTAACAGTGAAACAACCAAAAATAAAAAATAATCATTTTTACTTAGGGGACATTTCAATATATTTACCTATATAAACTGCGCACCACTTAATGTTTCGCGACCAAAAAGTTCGTCCCTTTTCAAAACGACATAACTTTTTTGTTTCTTGAACGATTTTATTTTGGTCTGTGATGTCTGCTAGTCCTATCCTCTGGCAATTTATGCTATAGATATGAAGCTCACGGTTCTTCAAGTAAATTTCGTACAGGGTGATATCGTCACCTGAGTATTGGTTTGTGCTATCTCCATTTTTTACCATTTTGAGATTTATGCATTTTCGGAAAGTTGAAGTTGGTTTGTTCCATCTCCATAATAGTATTTTGATATAATTTTGTCAGTTTTTATTTTAGGTTAGTCTAAATCCGAGTTTTGTATAAAAGGTTTAAAATTGGTTTACTCTATCTCCAATATTTCGCTTACAGGCTTTCTTTTGCTCTATGTGTTTGTACAAATCTGAAAATAATTAGTATTTGTTTGTGCTATATCCATATGGAAAAAATATTTTATTACTGTTTTGTGCTATCTCCAAGTAAAGCTTCCTTATAAGTATAAAATTGTTTTGTTCTATGTCCTAAAACTTTGTTATATGTCCAACATTTTGTTTCTAAAATCCAAAAATAGCACTTTTTGTTTTATCTCCAAAACGTTTTTTCCAATATTGAGGCATAAATCCAAATTTGAGATAAGAGTTGCTCAATAGAACTAATTAAAGGCTAACCAAGAATATGGTTATTAATGTTTAATTCAGTTTTCATTAAAATCAAATAAGATATTTAATGTAAAAGTTTTAAACCCGTTTATCTCGATTATAACATATTGGACATAGAACAAATCAATACTCAGGTGACGATATGTAAAACGGTCAAAAATTTCAATAACTTCATCCAAGCACCGTTTGTAAAAAAATTATTTTTTTCTCGGTTTTAATTTGAAATTGAAGTATTATGTCTTACCTTGAAAAGTTTTTCAATTTTTTTGTATTGGAATCTTAGCAAAGAAAATTTGATTTTTTTTCAAAAGAGTCCATTTAAGGCTTTTTGTTAGGCTGCCTTAAAAGGACTGAGTGTATTGCCTAACTTAGGCAATACACTCAGTCCTTTTAAGAACAAGGAGATTAGATGGTGAATGGAACAATCGTTCCTTGAATAATTCTGAACAAGCGACAAGCAACAAACTTCCATTATTTTCAGAGGGGCCTAAGCAAAGACCACTTTTTCAAAATGACATTTTGGTGAAAATTTGCGAAAACTAATCCTGAACCGATATTTACGTTCGTGACATGTTTTCTTTATAATTTTGACCTCCTGATTGTGATTCAGTTGTAAAATTTAAGTTTCAGATAAAACCAAAATCACTAAGAATCAAAATTCAAAAACAATTCTCGGCTGTTAAATTGCCCACAAAAAAGCCTTAAATGTACTCTTTTGTAAAAAAAAAATCATATTTTCGTTGTCAAGATTCTAATTGCAAAAATTTGAAAAATGTTTCAAGGTAAGACATAATACTTCATTATTTCAAAGTAAAAACGAGAAAAAAATATTTTTTTACAAACGGGGCTCGGATGAAGTTATTGAAAATTTTCACCGTTTAACATATCAACCTGTAGGAAATTTACTTGAAGAACATTAAACTTCATATATATATATCATGAATTGCCAGAGGATGGGGCTAGGAGACATCACAGACCAAAATAAAATCGTTCAAGAAACAAAAAAGTTATGTCGTTTTAAAAAAGAACGAACTTTTTGGTCGCGACACATTGAGTGGTGCGCAGTTTAGTTGAATTGACCTTTACCTGCCAGTCCGATACACTAAATACCATTGGTTGAAATGACTCAACATAATTTGTTACCCTAACTAGGTTAACAGCTTGGTACAACTTACCCTTGGCGTTTGGCGCATTTATATAATAATAATAATAATAGATTTATTTGTTGTTAGGATGTATATACATTTTATAGTTTTACACAAAAAAAATATCTATAGTACTTATATATATATATATATATATATATATATATATATATATATATATATATATATATATGTACCTTACACCAATTACAATAAAATATTTGGTATAGAAAAATTTTTGTTCAAGCAAGGGAAGGGAACTTATAAGTTATTAAGTTATTTATAAATAACGAAATGTTCCGAGATATTTTGGAAAACAAACTGCCCACATTACTTGAAGACTTAAGCTTGGAAGTACAATAGAACATGTGGTTTCATCTTGATGGTTGCCCAGCACACTATTCGGTGTTAGCAAGTGAAGTACGTGATCGCAATTTTAATGGTTGCTGGGTTGGTAGTTGGCCTGCTAGATCACCTGATCTTACTTCAACGGATTTCTTTTTGAAGGGCTATCTTAAAGACCGCGTGTATCAACAAGTACCAACACCCTGTGAAAGTATGATTGAGCGAATTAGAAATGCTTTTGCCGAAATTCCAGCAGATACGCTACTTGTGTAACAAAGAGTTGGTTTTTTTTATTACAGCGCTATACAAATATGAAAAAAGTGTATCTATTTTTAGCAGAGTGGGGCAAATTGTATTCGATTATGATTATGATTATGATTATTATTTATGAAATGTAATCATGAATAATGATTACAACAAAGTAATCATAAATCATTCTAACATGAATAACGAATATTATTTATTATTTACGTTTTGAGTGGTTATAAATACTGAAATCGTCAATTATCGGAAAAGAATAATGATTAATAATTGTAGTCATTGTATATGATTAATCCCGGCGAAATTATATAACAACGAGTGAATGATGTAGATTAAATCTTGACCTTATTTGCTACATAAGTTAGGTATAGTTTTGTTGACTTAAAATTTATGAGAAATAATTTGGTATAATATTTTTTAAAGTTTTTAAAAAATGGTGACTTGATGGAGATGGTCTTATCCTGGGTTAATAACGTATTTAGAGTTTGTACTATGCTATTTGCAGCTTAATTTCTTAATCTTTACAGTCCTAAGACTTTTTCTATTAATTGGCATTTTTAAAATTTTAGTTTAATATTTTTTCGAATTTCTATCAAAAATTGTGCGTTTTTCTTGCAAGCACGATGGGGTGTATATTTCGTAAGCTAGCCATGTTTTTTTTAAATAACTTTTAAAATATTTTTTCTAACGATCAGAAAATAAAAAATATTTAAATTTTTTTACAAAAATATGATATTTTATTAAAATTAAAATCGTATCAATAAAATGTGTGTTTTGTGGATTATTTACCAAAGTAATTATACAGAATGATTATAATTACATAATTTATTCTTTAATTCTGATTATGAATATTAATTATAATCATACTTTCATAAATAACGTTATTCATGATTACAACGTAAAATTTGATTATAAATAATGAATATTATTCAAGTAAAGTATTCATGAATAATGACTACATAAATAATCATTAATCACCAAAATAATTACTATTTATATTCATGATTACAATTTTATTCGATTACTGCCCTACTCTGATTTTTAGTCGAATGGCAATAAAAAATAGGATATGTTTTTAGGTCTGTAAGATCAAAGAAAGATTATGCAAAAAACCTTTTCTACAGTACATTACCGAAACGAATATGTTAGCGCATTTAAAAATGATCGTCAGCGTCGGCCTTTAGGAGCGAAGCTACACTCTTAGAAAAGACCTGGTATTTGCAATGAAAATTTAGTTCCCAGAACCAATTTTATTAGTGAAAATAGGCACAACAAAAAAATATGTTGTGGGAACCAATACAAATTTGTTTTTGCAGTTTGTTGTCGGAACAGCCAATATTGGTAGCTCCAACCAACAAGTTTAAGTGCATCGAAATTAGTTTTTTTTTTCATACAAATAATTGATATTTAATGCAATCACATTAGTCTGTCATTTTAGCAGAGTTTAAGTTGTAACAACTGCACTTGCTATTTATCGCAACAAACATTGTATCATGCAGGAATTTATTTTTTAATTGAAATTACATGAGAAAAGGTACATTTAAAGAATTTAATAGTTGATATAATATAAATTTGTTTTGTACTGTAACTAAGTTATATTTAATATTAAATGCTTGCATTAGTAGCAACAACAAATTGGTATTATTCCACAGTACAAGGGCGTACCCAGCTAGGGGCAGGGGGGGGGGCAGCTGCCCCCCCTAGAAATTTACAAATTATAAAAAAAGCACTGCCAAGTACAGGAAATAAAAAAAATCAAAATAAACCACTATGGTTTTACTTAAAAAATTACAAAACCGAAAAACATAGGATACTAACACTAAAATATATTCATATACGTAAATCAAGATGCAGCGCAGTCTATTAGATTTGCAATTAATATGAATATTCTGTCCCGAACCTGGCCATTTGCACCTTGGCCAACCGAATTGTGAAGTGGGAGATATTCCGATGACAAGTGTCTACGTACAGCATAGAAAAAGAATATACGTACACTGTACGTCGTACACCAACTTGTACGTACACCAACTTGTACGTCGTACACCAACTTGCGGAGCTTCGAGTTTGCGCATTTTGTAGTTATCGGAACTTGTAAATATGTTTGGGTGTTTGATCTTCAGTCACAGCCGTTATAGTTTATTGCAATAGTTATTTATTTTATTATTATTATTTATTATCCTATGGTATTTAGGTACAGAAAGTGATTACCGATGAATTTACCGTTACTGTCAAGTTTAAGTAATAAAATATGAATTTATTTATAATAGAAAATTTTTACTGTCACATTGTAATAAGTTGATTTGAGAATAAAAAAAAAAGATTTTTTTTCCAAAATTGAGTATTTTTGAGAGAGAAAAAAATATTAAAAAAGCACATGCGTCACGTGGGATTTGAACCCGAGCACATGGTATCCTGAGCCATATCCCATATTGGATATGATTTAATTTAGGCAAATCTGAATATTAAGCCATTATTAAGTTTTTTTAAGTAGCTCAGGCGGGCTTGAGCATAATTCCGCGCGCGCGGAATTATGCTCAAGCCCGCCTGAGCTACTTAAAAAAACTTAATAATACCTTACTTCTTCTTAATACCTTAACAATAACATTTGTTATAAAAATCCTTAATTGCGCATGCTCGAAGCTTTGCAAGTTCGTGTACGTAGGCGCTTCTATTACGATGCGTCAAACCAGTTGAACGTCGAACGGCCGAAATCTTGCAGTCGTGAATTTTTTGAATCATTGTTTTTCTAACCTAACACTTGAAATACGGAATTTAATTATTTTAAAGTTTAAAGTTTTAAATAATTTTGCGGCAAATCCAAGAAAATTGTTATTAAAGTAAAAATTTAGCTAGTTATGTCAAAATTTAGTAAATAAAAAGAAAAATGCAAAATCCATTGGTTTTTTTTTGGCCAGCCCCCCCTATTTCAAATCCTGGGTACGCCCTTGCCACAGTACATACCTGCTTAGTAAATATAACACTTTTTGTGTAAATATTATAAAAAATAGAGAAAGGAAATTCATGCCCGTTCGTTTTATAAATATTTATTATAAATTAAAAAATAACAATATAACTGAAAACACCAAATTTTGGTTTAAACATTATAACAAAAATTAATAATTACTCCTAAGAAAACATTTATAAATATTTTAACAATAAAACAAAAACGATTCTTTGGTAAATATACACAGATAGGTACATTAAGATGAAAGTTGACTATACTTCTTCAGTAAACCGTGATGTTTACGTGAAGTGCAAGCCTTTGTTTAACAACTTAACAATGATTCTTAGGTACAACGTAACATACTTGCATGATAACAGGGGTAAGCATTCGATAAATTTTGAGTGTGAGTGCCTATAGTATAGGCCTTATACCAAAAATGCGACTTGAGCTGTAACAAAACAAAACAAAAAAATTCTCGAAATTCCGACGTGATGGAGACTTTTGGTGGGCACCATTGGATTCAGGAGGCCATTTTCAGTCAGAATGGCATTTTCACATTTTTGGATTTTTTTTCGGACCCCAAAACTACAATAGTGTAATTAAAGGAGTGCAATAATAATACCTAACCTTTAAAAACTTGAACCAATTCAGGTAAACCCCATGTTCCTAATAAATCTGCTTTTTCAGTCCGCTCATCCATATTATTTGTTCGAAATATCTATAAGTAACCAACACATAAGAATAGTTAAAAAGTATGTCGCCACTGAATTTACAGGGGCAAATGACTAATTGTAATAAACTAGTTTCTTACCTAAAATATACACTAAACACGAGCTGATACACAAATATAAAAGAACAAACACCACCGAAGTCTGGACGCCGTGCAACACCGTTTGTTTACAGGTTAAAAGTAAAGCACGCGCCGGGCTGGACAAATCGCGCGCGAAATGCACAAAGTTTGCAGTTGCATTAACCTACAGAGACAACATCCCCAACTGACACTTTGTTTCACACCGCTGGTGTCTTAGCTGTGTGAAAAGTGACGCATAGTTTATACAACCGAACCGTTAGTTCCGCGGACTAATTTCAGTCAGTTGAGAATGTTACTTAAATATTTGGTCCAACAAAAACATTTTACCGCCGAAATGATTTTTTTGAGATAATGTTGTCAATACTTCTAGCCAACACAAAGTTTCAGTTAAAATAACTTAATCGCCTTTTTGCAGTAAATAATACTCAACAACAAAACTAAATCTTTTCAGGTAATGATGCAAGCAGTTACACATATAAAGGTACTGATTACAAAAAACAAAAAATTTTATTTTCTGCAACAGTTTTACCCCAACGATAATAAGTTAGTTACAAATACCAGGTCTTTTCTAAGAGTGTATCTGTCGTGTCGTGGAGCAGGTAATTGTTATTGAAATGTTGCGTCACAACAACCGAAGCCAGATTGGAAATGTCATGCTCGTGATGGCGCGGCGGTTCGACCGAGCCGGCTAACAAGAAGAAACCTACCAAACCAACCCCTCGGGCCAACGTCGAACTTAACCTAACCTAACAAAGATCAACTCGACTATTACAAAATAACGCTCTTACCACTAACTAACTACAACTTAAAAATACAAAAGATATGGTTAAAATTAACAGATATTTTTTTACAGTATTTTCAAATAAAAAAGTACAACCAAAACTGATAGCATAATCTGATTATAGACTCTTTTGGTAACACAAAAATGTATTTATCAAAATTCCAGCTGATCCTTTATTAAAGTTTTGCATATTTCTTAGTATTTTAAAATTGTTTATGCCATTTCGATAAAATACTCTAGTACCATTATCAAATGTTTTTAAAAATTTGGCAGATACATGCCTGATAAATTACATTATAAATACAAAATAATGTAATATACAGTTTGCAATATCTTTATTGTTTTAAGGTACCTAATACAAAACTAATAAATAACTAAAGATTCTTTGAAGCAAAATCGATTACTGCTTGCCTTAAATTTTAAGTAAAACTTTTTCTTGGGTTTTACATGGAATTGTTTTTAACATGGAAACAGTATTTTTAAATTCTTCAGTCTCTGTACAAACATGCTTCTTACATCTAGCGATATCCCCTAGAAAGGAAGAGCATATCAAAACTTTAGTTCGTCCGTCCGTCCTCTTCCCTTAATAATTTTGTATGCCCTTTATATCTTGCCATTTTGCAGATAAAGCAAATACATTCTAGCAATTTTTAATTTTTAAAATTTGGCAATTGTGGCTATGCAAAAATACCGTTTTTACCATATTGAAGTAGGTAATTTTGAATCACTTAAGTTAAAGTGGTCGTTTAAAAAAGTCTGCAGGAATTTTTATATTTTGCCAGAAACCCTAAACTCTGAATTTTTCGATTACCAAAAACAATTTTGTCTCCACAGCCAGCACATACCTTCTTTCGATTTTCTTCATGGCTTAACTTGAATTTCGGTTTAATTTTCATTTTAAAATACTATTTTTAACTTTATAAAGTATACATTAAATAAACAACTAAAGCAACATGTCACTTGCGTTATAACGTATAGCAATTTTTTTCATAATCACCTTAATTATTGTTTTACAAAATTTGCAAGTTGTAATTATTTCATAGACAAACTTCCAGTATTTTTTGTTATAAAAAATATTTAAGATATAAATCTTCGTTTTTTTTGTTATGTTTTGTTTTGAGTGGTAAAAAATAATAGGTGACTCAATAAATTAATACTGGGGAGTAAAGTAATTTAAATGATACAAAGTTTATTATTTTGCTTTATTTTATTAAAATTGTACAGGTAGTTTTAGTACAATAATTGCAAAATAATATAGAAATAGAAAAACAAAAAAGTTTGCAAAACTTTAAAATGGGAT
Organism: Brassicogethes aeneus; assembly: GCA_921294245.1. Lineage (NCBI taxonomy): Eukaryota > Metazoa > Arthropoda > Insecta > Coleoptera > Nitidulidae > Brassicogethes > Brassicogethes aeneus. Next base: position 3,283,768 of record OV121132.1, on the reverse strand, counting down.
TAGCTGGTATTTTGATAAATACATGTTAGTGTTACCAAAAGGGTCTCTAATCAAAATATGCTATCAGTTTTGGTGCTCCATCTTGTTGAAACATTAATTGGTTTTCCAAGTAGAAGTAATAGTTTTTAACAATATCTACCAGTAAGGGTACCTACATGTTCTAGTAATTCCAAATAGGTTTCTCCTGTTAGGTAATCATCACGGAAAATGGATCCACTAGACGATCTCCGAAAATACCCTTTACATAAAACTGCCGAATGCCCTAAAGTTAAAATAAACATTTAAAATTAACATTTCAAACTTACTTAGAGTACATTGTCCTTTCATTCCTTTCAGACGTACGAGTGTGTAGGCATTATCATTGATACAACTAAAAGTGCAAGTAACGTAAAAAGTAAAAATAAAATTGGTTTAAAGCAGGCGAGTAGGCCGATATAGCTAAGTGAGACAGGGCACAGTGATGCAATTCAATCTTACTGGATGCATTAAAGAAATCTTCATTTGATTTTTGGCTACAAAAGGTCCTATGGGCGCCTTAGACAGGAGACAATATAGAGAAAAAGAAGAAGAAGAAAAAATATAATAAATATCTTTATTATTAGCAAAAGCTATTTACAATACACATGTACATGTATATATAAAATATACGTTTTTATATCAAAAATGTAATTTTTGTAATTTTTACATTTTATTGTTAAATAATATGGTGAAACAAAATTTAAAGTGGAGGGCTATAATGGCTTTATATAATAAGAGTTTTATAAAAAACGATAATCCTTTACTCATCCTACCCATAAAATACATCTTTTTTGATATTTTATTAGACAAATATGAACATGATTTTTAAAATCTAATCTATCATTACAACCAAGTATTTTATGTTTACTTTCACATATATAATACTGTCATCAGCAAACATGCATATTTCACAATTTACCATAAATTTAACTAAATCATTAATATATAACACAAATAATAGAGGACCTAAAACAGTTCCCTGAGGGACGCCATAAAAGTATCATTTTTTTTGAAAAAAAAAATTATTTAATTTGGCAATCTCAGATTTTTAACTTTAGTAAGATTTAAACCATTTTAAAACATTTCCAGAAAATCCTATTCTATTTAATTTACTTAGTAATTAGTAGCTATTTATAGTTTCAAAAGCTCTTTCAAAGTCTAAAAACAGTTAAAAGTTTAAAGTTTACCTTGGGAAGAAGAAGAAGAAGAAGAATAAGAAAAAGAAGAAGAAGGAGAAGAAGAAGAATTCATTTATATGGTTTCAACACGATGGAGCTACCTGCCACACCACACGTGAAATTATGACGTTATACTGTTCAAAATTTCAAAACCATTTTAACACCAAATTAACACCATACATGGTCTATATCGATATAAACCAAAATGGTGTTGAATATGGTTCGTTGGTCCAGTGTAAATTTAAAAACTAAAATAGAGTAAATTTAACTTAACACACAGTATCAAAATAAATTTTACCCGGTGTAAATTGAACTCCTTTTCAGTGTTTTTGATCAAATTAATTCATACTACTTCGAAAAGATAATTTTTTTTAGATAAGCACCGTTTTGGTGTTTGCTGTATATATCATTTTTAACCATAATTTATGGTGTTTATATATAATATATTAACACCACTTGGTGTTGGATTTAGACACCATTTTTAGATTACGCTCTACACCACAGATATTTTAAACAGTGTATTTGGATCGTTTAAAGAGTTACAAGTTGGCCAAGGAGAATTCAAATTCTTTCTTTAGGTTTATTTGAAAGGTGCCATCAACTGGTGAGACAGTTCTTCTGAAATTTTCTCCAAAGAATACGTGATATGTTAAATACAATTTAAGTCTGAATCACTGTGCGAAGTATAAGAAGCAATCAGTTCACTTTCTCTGCGAAGCACCTGTTCGGTATTTGGATCAGGTTGATATTATTCTACCGTGGGTGAAAACGATGCTTTTATTTTTAAACGAATAATATCCATTAGTTAATATTTTTCGACTACCGACAACTGACCTACTGGATTTAGAAGATAAAACTATAAATATTTATGGATAATCATAAAAAATCGGAGCAATTATTTACTAGTAGTTTGATATTTAAAAACCTGTTTAACTGTATTATAATAGCAGACAAAGTTTAGCAAATGCCGCGGCTATATCGTCATCAATTCGTTACATCGAACAACATATCAAGATTAACATTTTAAGCGTTGTCACACATAAATCGCCGTGCTGAATGCAGAAAATAAAGTCATGATGCTTTAAAGCAAAAATTGTTAACCTATAATTCCTCAATCCTATCTTCTCGTGGCTGAAACTATTAAATCAGTTAGGGAGATAAAAGCAAATTTTTAACAAGCGTTTGTAATCTGGTGTTAGATTTAGTTACTTTTTTGTTCATTAATACAGTGTGTCACAAAAAATAACAAAATACCTACACTGTTTAAAATATCTGTGGTGTAAAAAGTAATCTTAAAATGGTGTCAAAATTCAACACCAAGTGGTGTTAAAATAAACACCATGAATTATGGTTGAAAATGTTATATACATCAAACACCAAAACGGTGTTTATCTAAAAATATTTGAGAAGTGCACCTACATAGAAAAAAGGATTAGTTAATTTAACTATATTAATTTAGTTGACCCATAAGTATTCTATGGCACGCCGTTTTACTTTTTAATGTCATGTTTATTAAAGCTAAATATTAATTCAAGTTGCGTTTTTAAAAATTGACTGAACATTTTAAAGTAAAAATTTTTAGGATGTCTTGGTATATTAAGTACACAATTTTAAGCACAGAATAAGAATTAAAGTAATTTTAATTCTGAAACTGAATGGCGAATTTTCTGACTAAAAAATTCTATGAATTAAAATTTGGGTCGAGATAATTTTAATAAGGCGCTACTTGAGAAACACGCAGTCAAATTGAACCAAAATTTTAATTCATCGAATTTCTTAGCCAGTTAATTCAAGGTGCGCGACATTTATTTAAGAAAAAGTATTACTGAAATTATCATCATGTCGCAATTATTTTCTATTATTACTCGTAGATATAAAAATCAATTTACCTGTTAGAAATTAAAGTGATAAAGTTTCTTATTCGACACACAAATATTTTGCACGAAATATTTGTTTTAATATTTAAATGTTTTTAATATTACTGAAAATTTTATTTGACTAATAAGAATTGAATACAATTTTATTTTTATTGTTATTTTTAAAAATTTTAATTTTTACTTTTAATACGAATTATTTTGTTGTTTAAAACACTTTGAAACAATTGTTATACGAGAATAAAGTTGTGGTATAGTTGTTATTAATTATTATGATATTTAAATCTAGCAATACGAATTTTCATTTAAGAATCTTTTTGCCATATTTCTTTTAATCCGATTATTTTTTTAGATAATAAATTCAATGCTATTTGTATGTGACAGAATAATAATTCCTTATTTTTATTTTTTGGAATAAATATTATGTAGTACATAATATTTACCTCGAATTTGACTGAAAAATTCGATGAATTAAAATGTTGGTTATCACTCGTAAACAGAATTTTAATTTGGCGCTAGTGCATATTGCGGTTGTGTTACGTACTACTGCCACCAAGCGAAGGTACATGAGCTCGTAAATAAATTAGGCAACGGTGCATTCAAATTCAGTGCTGGCATTTTATTAAATAAAATTTATTTACTTACCTGTTTTGCTTTCCTTAATTTCTTACCTAATTTATTGATTAATTATATTGTACAGGTAGTCCGCTCGGACACTTAACGAGTAGGACAATTCTGGTAATTATAATAATGAACCACAATTAAATTGTCTATTAGGAGAGTCCGAAATCCATATATAAATTATTTCGTATAAAGTGAGGTTAGCCAGCAGGGCAGTCTTGTTGAAATGCACCCCTAACATAATTTAATAATCATAATCATGTCGATATACATTTTTGATAGCACTAAAAATTTTGGACTGCACTGTTGCCTAATTTATTTTCGAGCTTATGTACCTTCGACGTTTTGTGATTTCGATTAGTGGCAATAGTACGTAACACAAGCGCACTATGCACTAGCGCCAAATTAAAATTCTATTTACAAGTGATAACCAACATTTTAATAAGATAAGATAAGATTAGTTTGACGGTACTAAACCCGCTGTATGGTTCAGTTTACTAAATATGTTGTTTGTAAAATAAGAGTTACTTAAACCTAAAGCACTCTGTTAAAACGATTAAAACAATTTGCCGTGCATTCCTGGTTGCATAGTGTTTACCGATCGCGGCAAAGGCGGTGTGGATCACGTGATGTTCTTAAATCTCGCCTCTGTTGACCTACATGAAGAGTATTTAAGCTCAGGTAGTCCTTTGCTTTGGTGTGACACTACAAGTTGTTCGATACTAAACAGACCTTAAATAGGTGGAAACAGCTGTCAATACTTGAAGTATTTTAAGTTGGTGGAAGCACTAAAAACATTATCTCTAGCGAGTTGAAGGTTCAATTTTCTAGAATAATACCACTGGTAATATACTAGTAATGCGTCAAGGAACTGTTTCCTTTTTTTCTGTGTAGTATGATTTATTTGGACCAAAAACACATAATATTTAACACTGAAAAGGAGTTCAATTTACACCAGGTAAAATGTATTTTAATACTGTGTGAAAGTTAATTTTACACTATTTTAGTATTTGAATTTACACGAGACAACAAGAAACATTGAAGAGATTTTGTATTTGTTTTCAAGAGAAATATACTTCTTCCACTAAGAACTTTTTTCTTCAAGCAATAAGTAGAACCACAAATTATTACGATCAAAAAATAAAGATTGTTTATTTTAGATCACGTATCAGCTGATGCAATCACGTACATATTAACAAACAACAGTTATCTGGCGTGGAATCTAAATTATTCAATAAGCCGTATGTTTTCCCATTATAAGTTGTCATTACACGAAATGACTTCTTTAATTTAGTTGAATGAAGGTCCTCAAGTTTTACGAGCGTGATAAAATACATATTGTTGTTGTTTATCACAACCGAAATGGCTTGCTTTTACGTATCTCGTGCTTCAATCGCTAATATTTTAATATTTACATACATTTTATTTCTTTATAAAAGCCGCGCAGTATAAAGATTTTAAAGCGATAAAACCTGTTGTCTTTTCGCTAATTAATTTCCCATAAAATACTTTGTTACGTTAGGTATAAGTTCAAGTTGCATCAGTTCGTAATAAATTAATAAAGAAAAAAGATACCCCCCTATTTGAATTACAATAGAGTAACAGTAATCATTTATACACACCAATGACATCAGTTGTTAGTCAGAGATTCTAATCTTTTAATTTAAAAGTTTGCAAATAAAAAAAGGAGAAAACAGAATCATAAACAAAACTCATATCTACATGGAATATCATAAAGCAATTTAAAAGAAAATTGCTATTTATAAAAAAATCTGTTAGGTAATCTTTAACCCATAACATTTTTAAATGAAGTCAACTATGAAATTCAGTACATCAGTTTAATAAAAGCTATTTTAGTCATGAACTTTAATTAAGCACGAGCGAGTGTTTAATTAAATGAGTGTCTAGAAAAGTTTAATAAAACATTTTTTCATATTTTTAATAGATGGCGCTGTAACGAAATGTATACGATTTTCCAATAATTTTTGAATAAAATTTATTTTTTAAATTTATTTATTTATTTTTTAAATTTTAGTTAAAGTAGGTGCTCAAAATAACAATATTAAATATTTGCTCGACGAACTCTTTTTTTCGGTTGAACACTCCCGTTTATAGTAAACTGCTTGACTGTACGGTGAAATGAAGCACGTGATCGAATTTTTTCCGGAAAACGCTGAGCGTAGATATTAACAGCATCATCAAGATTCCTACCTGCTTCTCCATAAATCAAAATCATTCCACTGTTAAAAAATTCATTATGAATAACTGCTTAACGAAAGGAGGTCTTTTTGTTTGCAAATTAATCTTCGAACTAAATTGATTAAATAATGCTAAACTATGTATAAATAGTTTCTTTATACCCCAATAATAATTATTATTTATAACTAAATAACATTTTTTCATACCTCAATAATAATTAAATTACTTAATTGAAAAAATAATGTTTTTTTTACCTTAAATGAGGTATTTTTATTAAAAATAGTACAATAATCCTTTAAATTAAAGTATTTAATGCTGCACTGAAAAAAATAAGCTGTTGAAACAACAAAAAAAATATTAATTCAACTCTTTATGCACTTTAAATACAAGCAATGGTTTTTGCACGTTTACTTAACCATCTAAAAATGTCAAATTGTATTGTTTAATTGAACAACAAATAACAGTCAAATGAACAAAATAAGAATATTTGTTCTAATCTGCTAATTTGGTTAATTTAACATTCTTAGGGTGTTAAGGTAAATTTCTTGAAATGTCCAGGTAACCTTTTTAGCATATTCACTTAACACCAATAAAATGTTAAATTAACATTCTGAAAATGTAAAATTCTTTAAAGGTTGGTATCCAAAACAAAATTATGGAAATAATATATTATTATATATAAATAGAAAGAATTGAACCTTCACCTCGCCCAGAGTTTTTGTTTTGAGCGTGTTCCACCCATGATACATCTTTGTATCATGTGTTCCACCTACTTCAAATACCGACAGACTGTTTCGCCCTGTATTGAGGGTCTTAACAGTGTCAGGCAATATGGTGTAGTGAAAGTTCCACTGTGGAACACACCTTAAACAAACAGATATCTCATCTTATATACACCTAATCGTAAGCTAACTAAGGCGAGATGTAAGAAAACGTCATTGTCTAATGACGTGGCGTGAGTGTTCGAAGCGCCATTCTCGGCAATTTTATGAATGCAAATTTTACATTTTAAATTTTAAAGTAACATTTTAAATTTGTTAAATGAACAAATTTAAAGTTTTAGATTAAAGAGCAACTAAACGTTAATTTAATAGTTTTTTTAGGTAATCCTAAAAATTTCAGTAGTTGATTCAACAAATTCCAGCTATTAAATCAAAGTACGATAAACATTTTAATTCAAAATATTAGTTTATGTTAAATTAATATTTAAACTGTCAAATGAACAAATAAACTTTGACAAACTCTGACTTTTGCTTTAACACCAAAATATAGATTAATCCAATAGGTTTTTTGTTGAAACAACATTTTTAAAAATGACATTTAGGCAAATGTTAACTCAACTACATTATTTTTTTCGGTGTGGCAGGTAAAAAGTGACCATGGTGCGCAATTAATATTTATCACCGAATGAAATAATGTATAAAACTTAAACCAAAGGAAACTTAAATATTAGTTAAAAAATCGTGGGTACTTAAAAAAATCAGATTTAATTTAATAAGATAATTATTACAAAAAAAAGTGATATTTTTATAGAAAAATTATTGCAGAATCGTATAAGAAGAAATATCTAACAAAATTGATTTTTTTTCATTACAGCGCAATCTATAACAAATATGAAAAAATGTTTTAGACAAAATCTACCTATTTTTAGTCGAATGATCCGAATCTGCAATAAAAAATAGGGTGTTCCATTGGAAATTTTAAAGTTACCCCCTGTTCCCCCTATAAGGAGGAGAGTATGAGGACCAATTTTAGTACTGATTGATTTCCCCCCTCGAATCATTTAATTTTTATTTTAAACATTTTTTCGTAAAATGCATACTAACTGAGATATTTCAGTTTCAAGTTAAATGACTCACCCTGTATACTTATACCTACCTATAGGTCCCCATGAATGGGTTTTGAAGACAAAAACAAGTTTTTCTATGTTCATTCATAACAATCCACTTCAGATTGTAACGACTTCGATAATTGGTCAAGATAAATTGTGCAGTCCCAGTATATTACCACAAAGAACTTAGTTATTTATAGTTTTCTAAGTTGGTAGTGGTGTTGTTATTATTTCCTGAAAAGCAAGCGTGGGCGGACATGGTAAATGTTGGTCATATTTTAATAATTATAATCAAGATTACAATGGTAAATAATTAAGATTTTTTGGAGCGGTTTTGTTGTCTATGAAATCTTTTTATTTTATGCAAATCAAAGTCAACAATCACAAGTAAAAAACGACAAAACATTTGTTATTCAAAAGTTTAATTTTGGTTAACAGTTACTTCGTTTAATTACGATGCAAACAACAATATATTAACGGCGGGTATAAAATTTAATAGGCCTCTTACATTGGCTTAAATTATACACCGATTATAATAAATAATTATTTATTTAAGAAGGATTTTTAGGTCATTAATATAGTTTATTGGTAAACATTTTCGTTTAAAGTTAATTACTAAAGTGGTCCAATAAAAATTTATAAGCCTGTGTTAAGATTAATGAATAATAATTATTATAGGTTTTACAAAGAAAGCATAATTTTTGTTAAAAATATGCATAAAGTTGTGCAACATGCCATTGGAGAATAATTTTCTATAAATGTGCTACGTAATTTTTCTAATTATAATAATAATAATAATAATAAAACTATAGTTTGTTTAAGTAAGTTTTCTATAAATTTTTAAATAATTCGTATAAATATGGCATAACTTTGAGTTAAAATATGAATTTTATCTCCACGAGGTCTATAATTTAAACTTTATTGTTGTCAACATTCCATAAAGAAATACCTTGTTATGGCCTAGGCCGATAAAAATTTTTATGAAGCAAGTAATTAGTTCGATTTTTTCTCGCTAGGGGTATTGTTTTGACAAATTAATCCTTTTCTAAGAAATTAACTTACTAAACTGGTTTAATTTATTTATAATAAGCACAAATTTGTTTGTTTTACTGTTAATGTTTAATATTTTTCATTAGATTATTGTAAAATTAAATATGAATAATAAAACAAAAAGTGAGGTTAGGCAACCCAGAAAACGCACGATTCTTTTTCTACGATTTAAATTAATTTGCTTTAAGTTTTCAGTGAAATTAAATGTTAAACACAGCTTAAACATTCCAAACTATCTATTTTTTAAATAAAAATCCAAACAAATTGAAATTAGATACCTACCTATTTATTAAACAATTAATTAAATTCAATGTAATAGCAAAAATCCATTTTTACTTAAATCATGTAGCTAGGTATTGTCAAACTATTACTGCTTCTAGAAGCAATAATAATTATTGTAATGTAATCTTTAGCTAATAAATAAATGAGATTCTAAAAAGTGATGTTGAATTAAAATTACCTATATAAAGTGGTTTGAAGATATAATGTTGTATGCCATTCGGCCAAGAAGTGCCTTTTTGTGCTTCGCTCAATTGTAGGCCTCCGCTACGCGTCGGCCTTCAAACCTTGAGATTAGCACAAAAAGCCTTACTTCTTAACCTAATGACATACATAACTATTACAATATTGGACAATTTGTTCGGGTGTGAAGCATAACACCACCTAAGATAATCAATGAAATGATTTCCCGCTTGAAATAAGACGCCGGCCGGTCGCTCAACTGCAATCTGCATCATCAGTTTGCAGTTTTAGTTGGTGTTAGGAAGTGTATCATTGTGAGGTTAGTACCACATTTCTGGTGAGTAATTATTGAATATTTTTTTTCCGAATAGGTGGGTAGGTATTTGCAAAATTGTTCAGGGACTGGGATAAATCAATAATTATGACTTGGTGATCAAATGAGGATAAAAAGTGTTTCTATGTGCTACATTTTTTTTTACTTTAGTTTGTAATTTATGTTTGTTTTTTATTTTCAGTTTATATATTACCTATTAGATACAATAAATACACATTTTAGTAGTGATTAACGTGATCAATTCACTAAAAATCGTCAAACAAATAAGTCGTCTAAATTTAAACAGCATTTAGCATTATTAAAAGCGTTGATTAAGAAAGTCTCCACTCAACGGTAAAATACCATTATATTATGTATTACCTATATATAATATTATGTTGTCATGAATTCGTAGGTATATTTTGTTGTTTAAAATGCAGTTGTCGGCGTTTTTTAGAGAACTCAAATATAAAATGGTTGATTTTAAGGTTATGTTTGTGCAAAAATAATGTTTTACTAATTTCTTAAAAATGTCCAAACTTAAATATAAATTATATTGGGTAAAGTTATCATTAGTTAATTCTGCACCAACAAATGTACTTACCGAATTGTATCCTTTGGCAAAACATGAAAATGCAACGATTTAGTTCTTGAATTTTATTTACAATTAAAAACACAATAATTCACCATGTTCTCTTAGATACAATACACACACTAACGTAACTATATAAGCATTTAAGCGTTGAGTTTCTTAATCAATGATATAAGGAATAATCAATCGAAATCGAGTACTAAACCAGTTTTTTAGTTTTTTCCTTGCAACGTAAAACACAAATAACGTGCGCGATTTAGCTGTGCAATTGAACAAAATTTGTCGAGTAAGACTGCTGTCTTCCTCTCTTTTGTAAAAAAACTACCTAATTATTTAAAAATGATGTACAGTTCGTATTGTTGACAATTTTTAAATTCACGCAATGCTATCAATGTTCACCAGATGGCGCGCGCGTTGCGAAAACCCGATACTTCTTTAGCGTATGGTTGACAGTTTGTGTTAAAAATCAAAAAGAAAAATTAGTAAAATATATCTACTAATTAAATAATTACTGTTTACAGGTTTTATTAATACCAATACAAATCCATCTAATTTTTATGATCCCATTATTCCCTTATTTGTATTACCTAGTTTACCAAACAAGGATAAATTTAATTATCTGTTGAGCAAACACGCGTACCACGTCCAACTGAAATAACTGAAAATTATTCAATTTTCACGTAAGACGTAAATCGGACTGGCGAAAAAACGATAGCCAAGATAAAGCATAAAGTTAATTAAATTTAATTCTTGACATTTCAATTTAAAGCCAGACGTATTAACCCATGACAGCAAAATATTTAAATCGCGTTGACTTGGTAATTAATTTATTAAGTTAAACAATAAATTTTACTGTTTTTAGGCCATTTAACAAACATGCAGTGTTTACATTATGCTATAAAATATTTTGAAAAAACGTGCAAATGTGCAGCATATTTTTAGGTTTTGATAAAAAATTAAAGATGACTTTTAAGGTAAGTATACCTAATATATCAAATACGAAAAACCATTATTTGGATTTTTTATTACATAATTTACAGCCCTGCTCTTACCACCAAAGTAACGTGCGAACTTTTTTGTCCTATATTGGACCCAAAATAAAGTAGTTATATTATTACCATCTAATGATTTGACTTTAAGGTAACTATTTATAGAACTCTTGTTTTTACATTATTAATGTTATTCTAAGAATGTTTTTTAAACTTTCCAGTGAGAATATTCTTAGGATTATGCTATATTTCTTCTAGAGAGCATGCTTAAAAGAAATATAGCATGATCCTAAGAATATTCTTACTGGCCTATAGGCAGGTTCTTAGAAGGTGAGAAGTTTTAGTGGTAAAAATTAGTCTACTCTAAACATATGCTTAGAATGTTAAGAAAGTAATTGCTATAGAAAGTTCATTTAGGAATATTCCTGTCAAGCATATTTAGTTCAGTTACCTATATAATAGTAAAATATACCATAAACTACGGATACCCATACTTAAGTACCTAATTAGTAATTAGTATTAAATACTAAGTAAAATACACAATACAAAATATTTTTTTATAGTTATTTGTTAAATTAAAACAATATTCGATAACAAAAATACTTTTACTTAGGTATTTTATTTTATGTTAAAAATAAATATTTATTAATTTGTATACTGATTTTTATTTCTGAATTAACATTTTTATGTATAATAATCCTAACTATCTTCAACTTCAATCTAAACTGACTTATCCCACAAAATTTTCCAATTTTACTTTTTATGAAATAATGTCATACAACTTATTGTTTAGAGGTCAAATTGTTTATTTAATATTTTTAAATAAATATATTAATATGTCGCAAAATTTTTTAAGGAGACGACAAATACATTTCACTGTCATATTATGACAGTGAGGCGTATTTGTCGTCTCCTGAAGAATTTTACGAATGTAGAATACAACATATTAGAACGTGGGTATCTGACATATTTGGGAATATTCTCAAAAGCTTCCTAGAAGCTTCATAAGAGACCTTCTAAGAACATTCCAAAAACGTATTCTTAAAATGTTCTTGGGATGCCTTTTAAGAAGGTTTAAGAAGCTTTTAAGAATCTAATTGCATCATTAAAAGGGTATCTATTGAATGTTTGTTCCTAAGAACATTCTTAGCAATAAGGGAAGCTTCTAAGAAAATTCCGGGTCATATCTTCTTAGAAGATTCTTAAAATCATATTTTGCTATCAGGAAATGTGTCCAATTTTAGATATTCTGACCCAAGCACCAAAGAATGGCATATTTGGGGCAATATGTCAAAACATGATTTTAACTTCCTTGGCAGCATCTTCAAATGCTTGAGATTCTTTTGTTGTGTGAAGGAATATAATTTTTTATTATTATTATTAATATTATTATCCATTTATTATTATTATTCACCGATAACCTGGCATATTTAAATTTAATAATCCATAGAATCAATTAAAGTACTTATGTATGTGTTGTGTGGTTGAGAGACATGACTCCCTCTAATTTATTCCGAACTTAACATTGCAGAAATTTATCTTGTTCGAGTTATCCAACGCGTATCTGCCTTGGCGATTTGTTTAATTGCTACTTTGGTACAATACGTTCAGTCAATCAGTCATGTGTTGTGTGTTGTGTGTTGGTTGGAAATAGCCGCGGAAACCAGCCTTGTTCGAGGATAATGGCTCTGGGGTTAGATTTGCACATGGGCGGCATTTTGCTCCACATATCTGCACACACATTATGTGTGTTTGCAGCGATTAACCTTTACCTATCCCAATGTTGCCAAGGTCCACTTTGATTTCTTGGCAAGATAAAAAGTGCATTAATTATAATTATAGTGGACCGGCTGGTTCATAAAGTACCGCTAAATGTCATTGATTTTAGAGGTAAATGATAGTTTTGACTCTTTTAAGATCTATTTAGATCAAAATGTAAAAGAAAATAATATTTAAAAATTGTTTTGATTTGCCACATTTATTCTTTTATTTATAAAATTTTAACCCTCCTTTTTGTGCTTATTCTATGTTTATTTTTCTATTCTATTTTGGAGTAATTTTAGCTTTTTTATTACATATCTGAAATCTAAACTTATTGTACCCCTTTTTGTTGGGCTACAACTTTTTTTATTAAAAAATTTGATTATAATTTGATTTTACTGTAGTAACTGTTTTCATTATTATTAAATAGTTAGCTGATCAATAGGGATGGGATTTTAGTTATTTTACCTTTTTTCAGCCGATGTAACTATTTGAAAATTAATAATGCCAAAATGTGTTTTAAAAGATTTTCTTTTATATGAACCTAACTTGTTTTTGATTTAAACTACCTTTTTATACTTTTGTTACATATTTTTTAATTTGTCAGTTTATTTTCACCTTTTTTTAAATTTTGCGCCAATATTATATCCAGGGCGTGCAACTCAACGGTATAGAATTTTTTCCTATGGTCACAGACTGTAGCAGTAACTTTCTTTGCAGTTACCTTCTTTGTAGTGAGCTTATGTTCTGTCATAGAACTTCTGTGTAGTGAGTGTCACTTAGTGAAACACAGTTTATTGCATAGAAATAGTTTATTGTGGATATGTTCTATAATTGGGTAAGCGGCTGAACAAAATTATAAAAAATGCCCAAAACCAAAGAAAATTCTCTAAATAAACTCAGCAGTTGAATAGAGGGGAAGAATAAGATATTTTCTATTGACGGAAAAAACGTATTTTGTAGAGTTTGCTGTAAAATTGTAAGGTTTTTGAGGTTATGTTAAAACATCTTTCTTTAATTTATATACATTTAAGCTATCTGTTTGTTACTCTAGTAGTAAATTTGGTAAATATTCCCTGTTATATTTTTAGGTCCTTATAGCTTTAATTAACAGTCAGTTTATAAAAAAAATATTTTATGTTACTTATTTTATAAAACTAAATGAAACTTGAATTTTTAATGTTTTTTTACCTAAAATGCTGTTTTTTTAACCTAAAATGCTTTTTTTAGTACCTTTTTAGTAAACTATTTTTCAGTTTTTAGTACCTAAATATCCCATCTTTGTACATAAATTATCCTGTTCCGGCCTAAACATTATAAATGCTTCACAAACTAGAGATACCACACTTAATGAGTCAGACCAAGGAATTAGTGGTAACCTTCAGAATCCAGAAAAGGGAAGAGGAATCCGAGGAAGAAATATATGAATTATATGATAATATTCCTTACTCTCTTAAAATGAATTAGTCAAAAATAACTAATTATAAGTCATATTTGACTAATTGTCATAGTGAAAAAGCAGTCACTAATAATTAGTCAAATTTCACTGAATGAAATAGTCAAATTAGTAAATTTAAATTTAAAAAAAGTTTTGACCCAGCCTGGGATTGAACTCAGGTCTGTCACTTGACAAGTTTGTCAAGCTAACGTCTTAACGCATTCGGCTGTCAGCCGCTCTTATAAAAATTAATTTTATTTGTCAATAAATATGGTTCATAATATTTTAAAGTTTAATATATTATTTGTCTTGCTATTTTGAGCTAAACTTTTTGCATCTTTATTTGTTTTATGGGTCATTTAACCATGGAGAGGTACCTATATGCATTTAATTCAAATAATACTTTGTTGTTGGCCGTAAACGAATAAAGAAATTAGTTACTTTTAACTGTCAGAAATAGTCAAATATGCATACCATGGTGACTAATCTTAAATTAGTCAAACTTTAACTATTTACATAGTAAAAAATAACTATTTAAAAGTGAAAACGACTATTTTATTAGTAAAAAATGCTTTTACTAATTTAAATAGTAGAATTTTGACTATTTCATTTTTAGAGAGTAAGTGTCCATTAACTATGTGGTTTACCTATAACATTTTCCAGAAATGGATAATATTAAATGAATAATCCACAAATAAATTTACAAAAAAATCTTTCAAAAACTCACAAAAATCGCTTATATAAGTAATAAATAGCAGCGGTCCTAATACACTTCCCTGTGGCACCCCATTCTAAGTATAATAAATACAAAATATGTCAAACTTTATTTTAATATTCTTTTCAATAATTTTAAACAATACATTTCCTTTCAGATGCTATCGGAGTGTGCGTCTTTCAACCTCAAACAACTGAAGAACCAAAGAACTAAATGCACCCGCCCACGCGAAATAGTGGCCATTCATCATCGTAGCAGGCCATGCCACGCCATGGCAGCACCATCTCGTATTGTAATTACGACACGCACTCTTTGATAACAATGGCTTTTGGTCCGATTGTCGTGGCCTTTCGGGATTATTAACGCTGTCGAGCCATGTGAACAAAATGATTTATAGCGGCCAATCATGAAACTGGTTTACTTATGTATTATATTAGCTCAAAGAGATTTTAAAAAGCTCTTCTCTGATAATTATATTGAGTTTTTCAGAAACTATCTTCATATCAATTTTTTAAAATTACTTGAGAGATCGTGAATGATCGTTTTCTAAATGTTTACGTCATTCAAAACAGAATCTGTTCTAATTAAGACTATGCTTTTATTTGGAGAAAATCGCTAAGATTGCAGGGAAAATGTTATTTCTTTAAATTATTTTTTTAACTGGAACATAACGGTTTCATTTGGAAAAATTTTTAACAACTTAACTTAAGAATAAGAATATGTTTGAATGAAAAGAAAACTTATTCTTGAACTGATTCAACGATTTTTTCGGGCGAAAATTTTCAACGACAAAATGTATTTGTTCAGATAGAATATAATTTTTATTTTGAATAGTTATATGGTTTCTTTAAAAATTCTCAATTTTTAAATCAAGAAAATATATTTGATTCAAGGATATGTTTGTTTTGAAGAAACCCACGCATGCGCTAAGGTACCATCCCCTTCGTCTTGACTTAGCGTAGCGTCCTTCTTTAAATGACGGTATATCGGTGCAAGTTCTCGGTGTAATTAATGGTGGTGAAATTGTGGTATATTTTGTTATCGTTTGTTTAATTTGAGATAACTTCGGTCTTGGGTCTTCATTCAGTGTTAGGTTAGCAAGAATATTTTTCTGCAATTTTTTTGCAGGTTTAGCACTCTACCCAAGATAGAAAGTTGCTATTAGAAACACGAAACAAACAAACAAGTTACAGAAAAAGCATTCCTGTCAAGGGAGAAAGAATAGTATTTTAATCATTTGGAGAACAACAGCTTTATATTTTCACTGTAAAAATTGAAATGAATTTCATATGAACCGATAGAGTTTATTTTTAGGATATCATGGTTTTACTTTAACACTGTATCTTCTCAAATTAAAAATACGTTTTTTTAGTACACAAATATGTCGATAGTTTTTTGAAAAATATTCTTATTTTAGGAAAACATAGTCTTAAATCAAAGTTGTAATAGCTACAAAATAAGAATTAACAAAGTTTAACCGCAAATTGACGAATTTCAATTTAAGAATTTTAGGGATTCAATATAATATTACAATTCGAATAAATAAATTTCTTGTAAGAAAAAAACATTTATTTGTGTATATGTAAAAAATTAACTCTAAACAACACTAATTAGAGTTCACACAGGTCCACACTAAATAGTGTTGTTTTATAACACTACAATTAAAGTTAATTTGTAGTGTAATTTTCCCCAAGTAAGCAAGTATGATTTAAAACTATAGCACTGAGGATAAAGTAATTTTACACTATATTAAAAAGTGTTAATTTACCTAAAATCGTGTACTTCTACACTTCCTGGGTAAAATCTCACTTTTGTTCAGTGTAAATTAACACTACTTTGGAAAAGTTCTAATTTTAGAAAGGTACTTTCACTCTTTTAGTGCAAACTTCTACTGTAAATTAACACTATTATTTGAGTAAAACCTATTGGCAGTGGCGGCTCGTGGGTGTATAGGAGGGTGAAGCTACATAAGGTTAATTTTGTCTAAATACGAATAAATTTCCACGTCACCCGGGAGGTATTATTCTGCGACGCGTTGACCTTTTTTAAAATGGAGCCGATAGCACTACTAAACCAAAAAATAAACTCTAAAAAACAAAACAAACAAAATATCACATCAAAGACTAGTTTTAATCTTAAACTTAAAATATAGTCTTAAAAGAGTTAAAAATAAATAAATTAATCAAAAAATAAAAATAAAACTAGTCGACCCCTACCTAAGTATTAAAAAATATAAAATACTATACGTCTATCTTTTAAGATTGAAAATTTATCTATTATTTGGTTGTAAAATTGTGGGTCTGCAGTGAGATTTAAAAGTAATTCTAAATTTTCAAACCGCGTCTCTAATTGAAGAATTATGCAATCTATTATTTCAAAATATAAAATTTGCTTAATAAAAACTGCTAAATCCACCTTAGTGTGTTCCCTACAATAATTAAATAAGAAATTTTACTAATCGATACAAAAACTATAAAAGATCAGCCAAAAGTTTTAAATAATTTAATCTGAATCAAAACAATAACGTGCTCTACAAACGCTAAGAGAAGACTGGCAACCTTCTTTGTCTCCGCTGGCATCCCACCATAAACGGATCACCAATCAGAACAAACCAAGCCAACTAAATTTCGCCTCATCTACGGTGTTTATTCGCGAACTTACGGCGATATTTTTGTTGGTGAGTCATTTTCGCTTTCAAGAGGTAAATGGGAGCTTCCGAGGCTGTGAAAATTTCGCCTCTGTCCAAGCGACTCAACGATGCACGTTAACTTGACGCGCTTTGCGCCTGGATTTTTATTTACGCTTAATATGATTGATTGGTTTTTTACTTTTTATTGGGTAGAACTGTTGTAAAAATACACTTGTAATAGGCAAAAATATAAATACAAAAATTCGTTCGTTCCTTTATTTTAAGGGTGAGGCGCGGCCTCAGAGGCCTACCCTGACGAGCCGCCACTGCCTATTGGTGGTAGTGAATAAAACCAAAAGGTAAATAAAGAGAAACATTTATTTGGAACAAGTATCAAAATTGGTGCCTTATAAAATATAATTTTATATTTGAGTCGTATGGCTGGCTTAAGCAAAATGGTTCCTTAAAACGTAAAAGTTTTAGATCAATGCAATGTTTTACTGGCTGTCAACTTCCCACATAACATGCTATGGATATGGATATTTTATGGATATATTTGATATATTCTTTTATGTATATCCATTTGTGAATATTTTATGGATATACTGAATATATTTTTTCAGGTATATCCATAAAATGTCCATAAATGGTTGTACTTGATACATTCTTTCATGTATATCCATAAAATATCCATAAATGGATGTACTTAATACATTCTTTCACGTATATCCATTTATGGATATTTTATGGACATACTTTGTATAACTTTTATATCATAAAAAATTATAACTATAGTATATAATTATAGTATATTATACTATAATAGTATACTATAGTTTTAATGTTTTTAGTGAAATTTTTAAATTTTATATTATAAGCTTAGAATATACACTGGAATCAGTGTAGCCATCCTTTGAAAAATCGTTTTTTCTCCACTTGTTTGAAAAATTCCCTCTTGGATAGAAAAAATAAAATTGATTAAAAAAAATAAATAACTTTTAAACAAAAAAATATAGTACTTATACAAGACAAACCTATAAGAAATGAAACTATGTGGAAACATAAACACTGTAATATAAATTTTAATTTTTATTATTGCTGTTTAATTTTTGTGTAAAATTTATTTAAATTTTTGGGTATTTGAATTAGTTTTAAAAAAATCCCGTTTTGAGCTACTTTTTTCAACGATTTTGTGTTAAAAATTCCCGCTAAACCGGAAAATTTCCTTCAGTCGGAACACCGTCTGGAAGATGAACGGCATTACGCGTCTGCACTATTTATTCACAGTATTTATAAGAGAACAAACTTAACCTAACAAATATGGCAGGTAGTTTAAATTTTAAAACCAATGCACAAACACCATGTGACATGCGCATTGACTTGACGTTTAATTATCGAAAATGCAGAAAATCTTGTTTAAGTTTTGAGTATGTTTTTGATTTATGACTGGGATGTTTGGTAGTGGTAAGGCGCCTCCTTGCTAAATTTAAAAATCCGCTATGGGTAAGAATTTCTTTTTATTTCTTTTTCAATGAGAAGTGCATTTATATTTTTTTTATTTTTAGAAAATCAAGAGGCGTCATCTCTATTTTGTTTATTTAAAAAAATACTTTTTTGTTTGTTTATTTTTAAAAAATAGTTTTTTTTGTTTTTCAAGATTTTTATTACATATTACCCTAACAATATGTTATGGATATCCATTTTCGGGTTTTTTGATATACATAATATATACCATGGATATATTATGGACATTCAGAAATATACATCATGGATATGCTATGGATGTCCATATTACGAGTTTTTTAATGTACTTGATATATGTCATGGATATATTATGGACATCCAGGAATATACATAAGATATACGTCATGGATATACTATGGATATCCAAATAGAGGACAAAATCATATTTTATGGATATCCATGGTATATCCATAGGATATTCGCGAATATACGAATATGCATAGATGTATATCCTATGTATATCCTATGTATATTTTCTTGTTATGTGGGTTGTAAGCAATGAATTATCTTGAGAATTCATAAGTAATCCATTTTTCTGTTATAAAAAATGTCTGATCCCATTGGTGGAGAGGTGTCAGGCGGCTGTATGTCGGGGAATTACCACACGAGTACAAATTTTCCATAATATTAATAAAAATTTAGGTATAGGTTAATATAACAACCATTACGCTTGAAAATAAAAAGTATATCAAGTGTGTATGTATTTATATTATTAATGTTACAAGTACCCGACCTACTGCCGTAAATTATTGATATATAATATAGGTCGGGTATGGACATCCTTTTAACATATTGGTATTTATTGAGTATTAAGGCTTAAAGAAAAAGGAAGTATAATACTTACCAAAAAATAAGAATGTTCTCTTATGGATTCACCGTAATTAAAATCTAACTGAACAAAAATGCCACACTTCCACAACGCGGTATCTCCGGATATGCCCTGCGTAGGTAGATAGGTACCAACCAAACATTTTAAAACGCATTTCGGTTATTGCCACTTTTTTCAGTCTATTTTGCCACTATTGGTGTAATATAACTTTAATTGTAATACAATGTGCACTAGTAGTGTAAAGAAAAAAGAGCTCTTAGTAACATCAAAACAGACAAAGAAATTGGCATGCACTGTAGTGTACTTTTTGTCACTATTTAACACATTAAGGGGTAATAAACACTCGCATTAAGTTTTTCTACCCTTTTGATTTATTTTAATAATAAATATTGTGAATGTACCAATGAATAATGTTCATATTCTTGAAATATATATTTTGTAGTGTAAATTTTACACTTACAAATCAACTCTAATATTTTTACCCCTAAACTAAAAAATTTACACGGGCAAAATTTTTTACTATGTAAAAACCTGATTTTTCGAAACATTTTAAAATGAAATATAGTAATGTTATTTCCGGACCCCGTGTATTTTAAGAAGATCTCTTAAATTTAAGAACTGGAATCCAAGTTCTCAAGTAAAAAATGTTGTCTATCTATTCTGTAGGAGAGATAGGCATCTCGGCGGTCGCCTTATTACTCTGCGAGGAGCGTATGCAAAACAGATTCTTATTTATGTTTATGCACGAGTGAGTACATATGTTCTTACATGGATATTAACGAGTGAAAAAAAATCCATAATTAATAGAGACACGTGAACTTAATAAATGTCGCTATTTAAATGTTACGGCTATAGGGGCAATTAAAATTCATTTTTCGCATTGAGATTGCATTGAGATTTATCACTGATGGAAAATGACGCTCACGTGAAATTTTGATTTATTTATGCGGAGATTTTAATTGTCGATATAGAACAAGGTAACACATACTCTAGAAGAAATTATTTTGCATTTAAACAACAATTATTTCAGGTGCTCTTATTTATTACACTATTAAATTATTTGTAAAATCTACAATGCAATAAATTAATAACTTATCCAATTATTTTACTTAGCAACAAAAACTCTAATTACTCATTAGAGTTGTAAGTTACGATAATTTTATAATTTATTAACATTGCCTCATTGAATTGGAATTGCTATAATAAACACTTTAAGGAAACTAATACATTTTATTTATTTTAATCTCATTATTTCATATAAATAAAAGGTTACATACTAATTATAACTATAATTATCATATTGGAATTTATTTATTATTATTGTTTTTCCGATTTAAAAAATCCTTAATACTAGAATATATTAATACAAAATATAGAAAAGAACTTTGTAGTACCTACATGTACAAAATTTCGAACAAAATTTACCATAGTCATTTTTTGCACACAGTATTTATTGCTTAAAGAAAAAAGTTTTTAGTGGAAGAAGTATATTATACACAGTAAAAAAAATCAACTCTAAGCAACACTAATTAGAGTTCACACAGGTCCACACTAAATAGTGTTGTTTTATAACACTTCTGTTAGAGTTAATTTGTAGGGTAATTTTCCCCAAGTAAGCAAGTACACTATAGCACTGAGGATAAAGTAATTTTACACTGTATTAAAAAGTGTTAATTTACCTAAAATCGTTTAC
Organism: Brassicogethes aeneus; assembly: GCA_921294245.1. NCBI lineage: Eukaryota > Metazoa > Arthropoda > Insecta > Coleoptera > Nitidulidae > Brassicogethes > Brassicogethes aeneus. The sequence continues at coordinate 3,262,052 of OV121132.1, read as the reverse complement.
TTCTACACTTCCTAGGTAAAATCCCACTTTTGTTCAGTGTAAATTAACACTACTTGGGTGATCCCACACTGAAAGAAATTTATGTTTCATATATGGACTACCACATACATTGCTAAAACAAACATATAATATATTTACCTTAACCATTTTTATATTTAGTTTTAACATATTATGTTAAAACTAAATATAATATATGTTTGTTTTAGCAATGTATGTGGTAGTCCATATATGAACCACAAACATTGCTAAAACAAACATATATTTCGTTCAGTGCATTGGTAGAGAGGCGTCAGGCGGCTGTATGTCGGGGATTTACCACACGTGTACAAATTTTCCATAATATTAATAAAAATATAGGTATAGGTTAATATAACAACCATAACGCTTGAAAATATAAAGTAAATCAAATATGTATGTATTTATATTATTAATGTTACAAGTATCCGACCTACTGCCGTAAATTATTGATATATAATATAGGTCGGGTATGGACATCCTTTTAACATATTGGTATTTATTGAGTATTAAGGCTTAAAGAAAAAGGAAGTATAATACTTACCAAAAAATAAGAATGTCCCCTTATGGATTCACCGTAATTAAAATCTAACTGAACAAAAATGCCACACTTCCACAACGCGGTATCTCCGGATATGCACTGCGTAGGTAGATAGGTACCAACCAAACATTTTAAAACGCATTTCGGTTATTACTAGTTTTTTTAGTCTATTTTGCCACTATTGGTGATACAATGTGCACTAGTAGTTTAAAGAAAAAAGAGCCCTTATAAGGGATGTTACTATAGTAACATCAAAACAGACAAAGAAATTGGTATGCACTGTAGTGTACATTTTGTCACTATTTATCACATTAAGGGGTAATAAACACTCGCATTAAGTTTTTCTACCCTTTTGATTTATTTTAATAATAAATAGTGTGAATGTACCAATGAATAATGTTCATATTCTTTAAATGTGTTTAATAAAGTTAATAAGCACTAAATGCTACCTATTTTGTAGTGTAACTTTTACACTTACAAATCAACTCTAATATTTTTACCCCTACACTAAAAAATTTACACAGGCAAATTTTTTTACTGTGTATGCAACTCGTTTAAAAACTTTTTTAGCAAGCACAATTTAAAAACATAAATAAGCCAAAAACTAAAAAAAATACCTAACTAATCTAATTAACATAAAGAAATTGTTGTGAAGGAAATAAATGGGTGGGTAAGCCTTAAAATGGTGAACAAATGTGTGCCGACTTCCTGAAAGATGAGTCAAACGTACAACATAGCATAGGTAAGCAGTGAGACCGTATTCAGTTGTGACACGTTGTCCTACGCTAGCAATTATAGAGGGTGTGAAGCTTTTCTCACTTAATTTAACATTTAAATTTAAATAAGCTAATTTAAATCAGGAAAAGATAATGTGAACGGTTTTGTTCAATGGAATGAAATTATAATGTCATTAAAATTAAATCAGATTAAATTAATTAATTTTGAAATTTGTATGACGAGAAAGAGAATATATTCTTTAAAATAGTAAAGTATTTTCTTAATTCACGTTGATTTACTTCAAGAATCTTTTCTTAATGTAAGAAAATTAAATTTCTTTAAATAAAACTTTGATTGTTTAAAAGCAAAAATATATAATTTTTGAAGTAATGCAGCAATATTTACTTAATTCAAGAACATGTATTTTCTTTAACCAAATAATTGGTTGTTTTAAAGCAAGAATATGTTCTTTTAAAAATAAATTAGTGGTTTTCTTAAATAAAAAAGATACTTAATTAATTCAAGAATAAATTTTCTTAAAACAAAAACATGTGATATTGAAATAAGGCAATAATTTTATTAAAGCAAGATGTTTTCTATAACCCAATATTTTTTTTTATTAGAAGATACAAGATTTAAAATTTTATTTTATTGATAACATAATAATATTTATTTTAAAACAATGCAAGAAGTATCGTTAAAAATAAAATGTATCTATCCTAATTTTAAGCTACTTTTAGCAAGGTTTCAAAAAATCTATCATTTTGTATTTAAAATCAATAAAAATTAACTAAAAATTATTTATTTTAATAATAAAAACATCTTTATATTTAGAAATATTACTGCAAAAGAAATAAAATTTTAAATAAAAATGCGTCTAAACACAAGGGGACTGGACTAATTTTAAATATCCTGTTATTTTTTAAGGATTGTTGTCTAATATTAAACAAAACTTTATATTTAAATACTTACGGATTATTAAAAATTGAGCCAAACTTACTAAAGGGCCAAAGTATACATTGTATCGTTTTTAGGTGGTGCAGTAAGCAAAAAAATTTAGGTTAGAAAATAAAAAAACAAACGTTGAACAAACACATTTATTTTGTTTTTAATACAAGAATAATCTAAAATGTATACATTATTATAAATAAACATAGAGAACTTAATCATTATTATCTACAAATTTTTTATTTTAAACAATTTGTAATATTTTGGGCGTAGTAAAAAAGCAATTACCAATTTTATAAAATAATTTAGGGCTATTGCCAATGAACTCCACCCTAAATGAATCAAAATTAATGTTATACCCCAAAGTGTTTATCAAAATTACTTCTAAAACACAATCTTTTTAAATGTCATAAAATAAATTAAGTTTATTAACTTAAAATTATAGATCCATACAAATCAGAGTGTTAAACACATAAGATATTTTGGTTATCACTGCAAAGCCTATTTATTTATGAATAAAATAATTTAAAGGCATCCTTAATGCATATTAGTAAATATTTAAACAATAAACTTTCCTTTCCTTTCCTTCGATGCTGACCACTCTTCTAATAATTTTTTAATGAAATACGCCCTCTCCCTCACAAAGAGAAAGAAACACTGTATGATTAGGCATAAAATTTCAGAGGAAGTGTCGCATCTCCACTTTTACACGATTTCAAAAATATGTATTTTTGACAAAAAAGAATATTTAATTCTTAATATAAAAAAATTAAACAAATAAAAAAATAAGAATATCTTATTCTTGATTTAAAAAATATTAACAATTGTACCAAGAAACCAACTAAGATTTCCTTCAAGAATATTTAATATTTGGATTGAAACATGCAACTTTTTAAAACAAGAAATGTTTCTTAATATTAGAATATTTCCAAAACAACAAAATTCTTTTTTAAGGAAGTTAAATATTTTTAGTTGAAATATATATTCCTATTTTAAAAAAAATTGACTTGAATTAAAAAAATATTTTCAAGATGATAGGTGTTCTAAATATACAAAAATGTTTGAAAAACAGCTTTATAGACCTTTTCGTCTAAGGATCATAATTTATGAGTCATAAAGCTCACTTGACTACCATTTGGCTTTATAGAGGTATCAGAGGAGGATTGTGAAGGCTGTGACAACCTCATTAAAGCAATTATATTATCGATGCAAAAATAAGTTTTGAAGGCAAGAAAAGGATTATCCTTTTTGGTTCCAAGAAAGTCTTAAGCCGGCTGCTGTAACAGCGCATTTAAGTACAAATAGCTTTAAAAGAGGCCCCATCGGTACTTTACAGCAATAATAAAACCTAAAGTGTTACTTGTGAGGCTCAGACTGCATTACACCTATATCACACACAGAAAAATAAAATTTCATTTCAAGAAGAATTATTGTTTTCAAAATGTTTACTTCATTCAAAACACAATAAGTTCTAATTAATTAAGACTATGCTTTTACTTGGAGAAAAACGCTAAGATTACTGAGAAAATGTTATTTCTTTAAATTATTTTTTAACTGGAACATAACGGTTTCATTTGGAATAATTTTTAACAACTTAACATGAGAATAAGAAAATGTTTGAATGAAAAGAAAACCTATTCTTGAACTGATTCAACGATTTTTTCGGGCGAAAATTTTCAACGACAAAATGTATTTGTTCAGATAGAATATAATTTTTATTTTGAATAGTTATACGGTTTCTTTAAAAATTCTCAATTTTTAAATCAAGAAAATATATTTGATTCAAGAGTATATACTCTTGAATCAATATATGTTATATATATATATATGTTTGTTTTAAATAAACCCACGCATGTGCTGAGGTACCATCCCCTTCGTCTTGACTCAGCGTAGCGTCCTTCTTTATATGCAGAGCTGCAAGCTCTCAGAAAACTTAAATCGTTTTTTTGATTTAAATCGTTTTAATGACTTAAGTCATTTGGTAATAAGTCATTTCTCTAAAACTGACTTAAGACTTAAAATTTAAGTAATTTTCAAAATGATTTGTGACTTAAATATTTTTTTCAAAATAGAAAAAACTTAAGTCATTTATAAATCAGTACACACGATTTAAGTCAGATAGAAACGATTTAAGTCAAAAAAAGATTTAAGTCTTTTTAGAAAATATTTAAGTCAGATTTTTCATATATGTATATTTTTATAAATTTTTAACAGCGGCATTTTCTTTTGAACTGCAGCAGATCAAAAACTCCTTTAATTTCCTACCTACAATTGCTACCGCTAGTGGATAAAAAAACCGCCGCGGTAAAGTTAGCTTTTTGGAACCGTTGGACGGCTACATTAAAAAATGTCCTGTCTAAAATAAATTAAAAAAGTGGGGATTTATAATTTTGTTATTTTGTTTGCCAACATTCGTCATGTTCGTGCGTAGTTATGTCTAATTTGTGATGATTAGTGCAAAGTGAAAACAATCTGAGCGGTCGTGAATCGAGAGTTTGGAACTTCCCATCATTACTCCCTTAAGGGAGGAATATTTTTTTTCTAGATGGATGTTGAACCAGCTAACAAAAGTTAACAAACCAACAAGTTATCAGTTTTTGAAATACAGCGATTTTAAGAAAAATGCTTCAACTTTTATCTATTTTAACGGAGTTTGAATCTATTACCGTTTAGAAGTTACCCATTTATGTATATAAAAAAGTAGCCTCCCTGTATGTCTAATCTACTAAAAAAGGTGGTTTAAGTTTTTATTTTTATTGTCTAATATATTCTCAAAAAATGTGTTTTAAGTTTTTATTTTGTTTGTAAGTGTTCTGAAAATAAATCGTTTTAAATTCTTAATATAGTGGTTTATTATCATCTGTATCTACAATAGATTAATAATATCAGTATCATCATACCATAAAATTATTATTAACATTTAAAAAATCGTAGTATTGTAATTATTTTGATTTAAATCACAATTTTTGATTCAAGTCATTTTATTGACTTAACTCTTAGATCACGATTTAAATAAAAAATATAGACTTAAGTCATAAAAACGACTTACTAAAGGAATTAAGTCATAAGATGACTTAAATCACTTTATATTGATTTAAGGATTTGCGAAAATGACTTGACTTGAAAGAAAATGATTTAATTCAAAGACTTAATACTTAAATCATTTGAACTTTATCTTAGAATTGATTTAAGATTTAAATCATCTTGATTTTGGAATTGACTTAAGACTTAAGATTTAAGTCTTTTTAAAACTGACTTGTTGCAGCTCTGTTTATATGACGGTATACCGGTGCAAGTTCTCGGTGTAATTAATGGTGGTGAAATTGTGGTATATTTTGTTGTCGTTTGTTTAATTGGAGATAACTTGGGTCTTCATTCAGTGTTAGGTTACCAAGAATATTTTTCTGCAATTTTTTTTGCAGGTTTTGCACTCTACCCAAGATAGAAAGTTTCTATTAGAAACACGAAACAAACAAACAAGTTACAGAAAAAGCATCCCTATGAAGGGAGAAAGAACAGTATTCTAATCATTTGGAGAACAACAGTTTTATATTTTCACTGTAAAAATTGAAATGAATTTCATATGAACCGATAGGGTTTATCTTAAGAATATCATGGTTTTACTTTAACACTATCTTTTTAAATTAAAAATACGATTTTTTAGTACAAAAATATGTCGATAGTTTTTTTTGAAAAATATTCTGCTTATTTTAAGAAAACAGTCTTAAATCAAAGTTGTAATAGCTACAGAATAAGAATTAACAAAGTTTAACCGCAAATTGACGAATTTCAATTTAAGAATTTTAGTGATTCAACATAACATTTACAATTCGAATAAATAAACTTCTTGTAAGATAAAAACATTTATTTGTTTTAAAAATAATCTTTTTTCTGTGCCAAGTTAATCCTGGGACACACTGTGTAACAATGACAGATATAATTGTGTGGGTTTCGAATCTTTTGCCATTGCATCACTTTGAAATATTCCCATGATTTTACTCGAACAATAAACACTTACTCATTAAATTAATCTGAAAATAATAAATATAATAATAATTGTTTGTTGTAGGAGTGTAAAAAGTCATTCGAAGAAAGTTGCAGCAACAACGGAGCAAAGATTACGAAACCATGAAACTTCGACGGAATAGAATCGGAGGATTTTTCAGGCGGCGCGTTTTGCGGCGGCCCACCACTTGTGTAACGTTGCGGTGGGCAGCAGCGCGCATTTTTTCGGCTCTTTCAGCATTCGCAATCGTTTTTGATTAATTATTTCATGGGAAAATCGCTGAAGCGAAACCAAACTCGCGATTTGAATTGTTTTAAAATGCACTGAAGATTTTATGGTGCTAAATTTATAGATATATCTTGTAAGATTGCGTTGTTGAGAGACCCTTCCTTAAGTTTAAATTTATTTTACAACATACAAATAATACTTTTTGTCAAATTATAAAAATAATAGGCTATTATTTTACGAGAGATAATGCAAATTTTTAGTTTTTTTGATTTTCATTACTTATGTTTATTTTTAACACAACAGAATGTGTAAAAGAAAATTAATATATGTTATTTTTTACATAACTGCAAAATTAATTTAACAAATCGTGTTGCGTCAATTTTATTTTTTTTTTAATGGTTATTTTAACCTAAACTAATAATTAATATGATTTAAAATCTGTAAAACTTTAACATAATTAAATATGTTAAATTTATTTAATTTTATTTATTTTACACAAAAAACTGTTACCTTATTTATTTTAATAAAATATTTAAATTAATATAAGAATATTGGTTTTTGGGCAAAAAAGAAACATGTAGGTATGTAATAATAATAATTTATTAATACTACAACATAATTTTAAAAAAAGACCATCAATGAAGCATTGGAATTCACTAAAATTGCACAGTCCAGTCCTTTTTTTATATTCCAAAATAAAATACAAATCCATGCCATAGGGTAAACGGTCTTCAAACATTTCTGGGGATACAAACGTTATGTAAGTAAAAAAAACATTATCATAGCAAACTTACCTTTAAATTTTGTTAAACACACGCTATATATAAAAGCACACTTAACCTTATAAGGTTTGTATACAATTAGGAACCTCTAATCGAATTAACTATCATCAACCGACTAAACGCGGTTAGAAGACAAAGGGCTTGCAGGGTACCGATTTTAATCGAAAGAAGGCGAAAATTAGCGACATTTATATTTAAGTTGAATTGAAAAAAAATACTCTACTAATTGTTTTAGATTAAAAATTTTCTGTACTCAAATATTTAACAAATATTTTTGAGTTCGATTAACACTTGTTTAGGAGTCATTTAAACAAATGTATTATATTGAAATTAACATAATTTTCTAGTAAGGTTAACTATAATATTATAGTACAATGTACAAACAAATTATTATTTAACATTCTTATTTGTGTAGGACCTTTTAACACATTAATGTTTGTTAAATCTTTTGAAATTTTAAGATTTTAATTATTATATTTTTTGTATTAAGTAACATATATCATGTATGTTATAAAAACTAGGAAGTTTATGTAAATTTTTACATTTTTTATTTAACACGCATTATTTTAAACACAAATTTTATAAACTTTTAACTGTGTAAAAACATATTAAACAAACGGTTTATTTTAATTGAAAATCTCACTTGGTACTATTATTATTCTATTATTAATATTCAAATTTCCATTAAAAATATATAATTGAAAAATAATTTATTCATAACATTTAAAAACATGCATTTCGTTCAATAATAAATTATATATAAGCAGTCGACAATTTACATTTTTAATTATTCAATATTCGCTCATTCCACTAAAGAAAATCCAATAATTCTAAAAGTAAAAGTTAAAATTATTGCCGTCATACAATTTAAAAATGAATAGGCAATTTAAATCGTACCAAATTATATATGTTTGTAATCTTCTTGAATGAATCGTGACTTGGACTTAATAGGCTTTTGTCAAGTGCAAGAATATTATTTAAACTTTACTTAGGCAATACTTATGGCATTGATCTTTATAATATACAGCATGTGCAAGAAAAATGACATTTTAGATATTTTTGCAGGGGCTTCTTATAGGCATGGAAATAAGGGGAGTTTTTTATTTTAAACTGTTGGCAACTATGTGTTAAAAACTTGTTTTTAATGTGATTATTAAAATTTTATTATAAAATGTGAATCAAATCATTAGAAGTAAATGTAAATTGTGTGTAGCTCTTAGAAGCATCGAAAAATACAAAACAAAATTTGACTTTTATTTTGACTGACAATAAATTTTGACACAATTGACGCAGTGCCATGGCGGCTGGTGGATTTTATATATACCAATATCTCAATTATTAGATATGGGACCCACACCAAATTTATAATAGTTTATAATGTCATTAAATAAACAAGTTCGGCGCAAACAGAATTTAAACTGAAGTTTGCGAAAAAAAGTTAGTTTTTCCTGTCGCCTCACCCGCCTCCAGGCCCCCCTATTTGAGATAATTGAAATTAAAGTGGTGCAATTTATTATATACTATAATTAATCAACAAATTTAAAATTTTATTTAAAAAACCCAATTATTACAGGTTTAATAAAATAAATAATAAAAATTTAAAATCGAATAAAATCTGTAATATTTGGATTTTTTAAATAAAATTTTAAATTTGTCGATAAATTATAGTAGATAATAAGTCGTCTAAATTAAGCATTATTGAAACCGTTGATTAAGAATTCTTTAAAGTCTCCACTCAACGGTAAAATACCATTATATTATGTATTAATATTATTTTACCATGAATTCGTAGGTATATTTTGTTGTTTAAAATGCAGTTGTCGGCGTTTTTTAGAGAACTCAAATATAAAAATGGTTGATTTTATGCAAAAATTATTTTTTACCAATTTTTAAAAAATGTCAAAACTTAAATATAAATTATATTGAGTAAAATTATCATTAGTTAATTCTGCACCAACAAATGTACTTACCGAATTGGATCCTTTGGCAAAACATGAAAATGCAACGATTTAGTTCTTGAATTTCATTTACAATTAATAACACAATAATTCACCATGATCGCTTAGATAAAACACACTCACTAACGTTACTATAAGCATTTAAGCGTTGAGTTTCTTGATCAATGATATAAAGAATAATCAATCGAAATCGAGTACTAAACCAGTTGTTTAGTTTTTTCCTTGCAACGTAAAACACAAATAACGTGCGCGATTACGCTGTGCAATTGAACAAAATTTGTCGAGTAAGACTCTGCCTTCCTCTCTTTTGTGAAAAAACTACCTATTTATTTAAAAATTATGTACAGTTCGTATGCTTTAAATGTATTTTTGACATAACATTTCTCTGCATGTCAATTGTGTCAACCTATAGGTATAGTAACATATGTAAATAAAACGACTTGTTTTTTAAGGATTTTTTTAATTTTTTTGAGAAATTGTGGTCGAAATAGACAAAATAGTATGAAAAATTGTTACAATGAGTTATTGCAATTACCTTGCTATGGTAATTTTACAAAATTTTAGTAAATACCTATTACTCAACTTTAGTAATTTTACTAAATGTTTGTATCTAAATTTTACAAAAAATATGTAACATATATCATATTACATAAACATTGTAAATTTACTTTAAATTTAATGGTCACCTAAAAAGCAGTAAGTTTTAAGTAAATTTACAAATCCGTTTTTTCAGTGTATCACATGTGATACACTGAAAAAACGGATTTGTAAATTTACTTAAAACTTACTGCTTTTTAGGTGACCATTAAATTTAAAGTAAATTTACAATGTTTATGTAATATGATATATGTTACATATTTTTTGTAAAATTTAGATACAAACATTTAGTAAAATTACTAAAGTTGAGTAATAGGTATTTACTAAAATTTTGTAAAATTACCATAGCAAGGTAATATTACATATTAAAAATACTTGCCCTAAACGGTTTCTTTTGTAATATTGCTTTAAATTAGTAATATTTGCTGAATTTTTTTTAGTAATTTTGCTTATTAAAAATACTTATCTTAAGTAATAACAATTTGTAATATTACTTCAGGTAAATATTATTTCCTAGTATTTTTATTAAAATACTGATATAAAATTAATAACTATTCTTAGCATTTTTACTGATTTTGGGATAAGTTTAGCAATAAATAAAATTTTTTTAATAAACCTAAAAAACATATTTTTTTCCTAATAAGAATGTTTTAAACAAATCAAAAATATAGACAAATGCGTGAGAATAATTTAAAAAATTGTACCCATAAAATGCTATAGATTATAAAAATGGCGTCTTCACTAAATTATTTTAATAAAGAACAGTACCACAGACATATCACAACAAATTTTGTCTGTGAACAGGAGACACTTGCTAAACACTTTTATTTTAAGAAGTCTTATTTATAAACTTTTGTGTTTACCTATACAACAGCACCTGCAAAATGCAAACGATATTTCAATTATCAATTTAAACAACACGTCGTACACTGGACTACCAAGCGTTAAGGGACGCCGCATCATATGATCTATACTATGCAGTGATTGGTCAAAAGATTACTGAGATTTTGTAATTTCGCAAAAGATTTGTAAATATACTTTTCTATTGTATTATCAAATATTTTTAGTAAAATTGTGCTGTAAATTAAAAAAAAAAATGTTTTTTTACTTACCTGAAGTACTTTTACATTTTAATTTACCGCATTTGACGGAAAACTTAAAATTTACTTTGGAAAGTTACAAAAAAAACTATTTTTACCCTAAAGCCATTGGCATTTTAATTTTATTTAGTAAAAACACTTTTAAACTAAATTTACTTCAAAAATATTGTTAATTTACCATATGTTTCATGTAATACTATTGTAAATTTACAATAAATTTTTTCAGTGTACTCGGTATCGCAATAACTCATTGTAACAGTAACATTATAATATTGCAAAAAAGGACCCATTCCTACGCCACTGATATTTGTACCGAGTGTATTTATTAATATGATTAAAACTGAAAGTAAGCACACAAAAGTCCCTAGTTGTAATGTTAAACAACACACGTTCTTCATTGACGGTGATTCGGCCATTTTAAATGTCAAAATTGTAACACTTTAATTATAATTATAGTTAGTACAGGTAAAGGTTGCACGCTGCCTGCCGCAGCTTGTTGCACTTCAATTTATAATTATGTTTATGGGATGTTGCGATCGGGCTATGAAAAATTAATTTGCATGTTATAATCTTTACACTACAAGCACCGTTCTTTAGAACAGCTAAATCTCTTTGATCTTACTCTATAGCACTGTAAACAGGTATCCAGTTTTAAATGGCAAAAAATCAAGTAGGCAGTTTTTGATTAAACAGATTATTGAGTTATACAGGGTAAAAAATCATAACAAAGTCGTTTTTTAAGTTTTATTTCAATTAATTTGCGAATAAGAAGAATACCATTTATATTTAAGTTGAATTGAATAAAAAATACTCAATTGTTTTAGTTTGATTAAAAATTTTCTGTATACTCAAATATTTAACAAATATTTTTGAGTTAGATTAACACTTTTTTAGAAGTTATTTAAACTAATGTATTATTAGTTAACATAATAATTACAATGTACAACAAAATTATATTTAACATTCTTATTTGTTTAGGACCTTTTAACACACATTTTTTATTTAACACGCATTATTTTGAACACAAATAGTTTGATTAAAAATTTTCTGTATACTCAAATATTTAACAAATATTTTTGAGTTAGATTAACACTTTTTTAGAAGTTATTTAAACTAATGTATTATTAGTTAACATAATAATTACAATGTACAACAAAATTATATTTAACATTCTTATTTGTTTAGGACCTTTTAACACACATTTTTTATTTAACACGCATTATTTTGAACACAAATTTTATAATTTTACATCAGAAAGTTCAAGTTCTTAATAATTGTTTATTTTTAAGTTTAGGGTAGTTATGCAATAATTTTTTGTTTCATATTAAATTTTCTTTCAAAATATATAAATATATTGCGTTGTGGTTTTATAAATAAATAATGGCTTACTTGTGAATAGTGCGATTCATGTTGAATTTTAATTAGTGCACTAAATACATGTATTTTACATTGGTAAAATAAAAAATATCCACTTTGGTTTTACCAGTCATAAAATATCCAAATATTTCTAAGAATTCCTTAAATTTGATCTAGTTACTTACATGAGTACGTGCCCATTTAATTTCTGTTGCCACAGAGTTTTAAAATTTATAATTTTTACTTTTATTCATTGTACATTACTATTAAAAAATGACTAGTTACAATGTTTATAAGTTCATAAAATACGTTTAGTAATAAAATGTTATTTATCTAGATATTTATCAAGTCGACATTATAATAATAACGTAGCATTTATTTTATAAAATGTCAATTTCGTTTCTTAATTCACTGTTGAAGTCTCTTGCTGTCCTCGATTCAAACAGTTTGAATTCTTAAGTTTAATTAGTATTACAATTTATCTTTATCATTATTTATGATATATTAAATATTTCTTTATTTTATTTAAATACTAGATAAGTATCAGGATAATATAAATAATAAATATAATATTATTATTAATTGTGGAATGTTAAAACGTATAATTTCATTATCCTTTCTGATGATATCTTTTAAATTGATATTTTGTGTTTGTGTAAATATTTTAATTTATAGTTTTAAGTATATAATTAATAGTTTATCGTGCCGTATCTGTGTGTGGCTTTTTTTAAATTAAATTAAGTATTAATTATTTTAAATTAAAAAATATCAGTAATGAATTAATACTATTAAGGACACCTCTGTCATTTCAATAATTACATATTAAGATACAGTAGTTGGAGAAAAATTACTTTTTAATTTATTATACGCTGTACCTATTTATCACAGTTAAAAATTTATAAAATAAATAAAATTTAAAAATAATGCGAGTTAAATAAAAAATATAAAAATTTTCCTAGTGGTTATAACATAAATGATAATAATAATTAAAATCTTAAAATTTCAAAAGATTTAACAAACATTAATGTGTTAAAGGGTCCTACACAAATAAGAATGTTAAATAATAATTTTTTTGTACATTGTAGTATAATAATATACTTAATGTTACGAGAAAATTTTGGTAATAGATGTCGTAATGTGCATCATTACAATGTAATCCATTAGTTTAAATAACTTCTAAACAAGTGTTAAACTAGCTCAAAAATATTTGTTAAATATTTGAGTAAAATAAATAAAATATAAATAAATTTAACATAATTAATTATGTTAACGTAATACAGATTTTAAATCATAATAATTATTAGTTTAGCTTAAAATAACCATTTAAAAAATATAAAATTGACACAACACGATTTAAATAACTAAAAAACTAACTTTTTATTGTGTATGTATTGTAGTGCAATTAATGTTATTTAAATGCATATATGTATACAAATATTTATTTTTCATACAATAGTTTTAATGATCTTTTAGTTTAAGTATAATAATGTGGTGTTTAAGAAGAATTGATTGGAGAAAACAAATACTTTAGAATGTTAACATGGTTCATAATAGGCCATCTTTAATTATAAACATGTTGCTGAGTAATGGCTAGTACTTAACTGTAAAAAAACTCATTGTTTATTTGATATCTTCATTTTGCCATACAATACAGCGTTTCTTATATTATAATATAAATAAAAGGAACAAAATCGATTAAGGAATAATTACAATATTACATATATAAATATATAAATAATTACTATATTACTATACAAAAAGTGAAATAAAAAAATAAATTAATAATTTTCTATTTGGGTGAATATATTGAGATGTTGCCCAAGTGAAAATGATTATTTTTTATTGTTTCACTGTTAGTCTAGAATAGGGTTTTTGGGAAGCTACCAAGTCTAGTAAAAACATAACATAAGTGGTTCTGCACTAATGCAAGAATTTTAAGAAATTATACATTTTGAATATTGGAGCTTCACGGAAGATAGCTTTACGGAAGTTAGGATTTCGTATGTTTTTTTTAAACATCCCTTTGTATATTTGAAATAAGCTATTGTATCTTTTGACACCTTAATATTTTTTAAAAATACAATTGTACATACATAAAATATATATAAAAAAATCTACTTACTGAGATTTTACACTTAACGGTGGATAGGTTTTTAAATAGAAAATTAATGAACTTAAACTTTTGAATTACAAAACAGCAACACTCTCATCTGCATATAAATTCTAACTGACCTTCAGGAATCACATCTAGAATGTCGTAAACAGAGATTTTTGCTTATTTAAAATGATTAAAGCGCCATCCGTTGCATAAAATTTAAAGCAAAAACAGATTCACGGAGGATAGAATCAATTTTTGTAACACCTACATAAGTGGTATTTCTTTTAATTTTTAATAATATTTTATATTTGATTCGATTGCTTTGGATGTGTTTAATTTACTTAGTGAACTGATATTTTTAGTGTGCTTTTACTACTTCAGATATTTGAAAACATCTAGGTTAACCTAGAAAGAGTAACAGTCACGGAGGATAGGTTTTAGACTTAAAACATTGTAAAAAATAATTAATTGCGGTTAAAAATCCTGAACCTGTCTGAATAGAAATAAAAACATCTAGATTCCAGGAACAGAATTGGATAGAACGGTTCTCAACCAAAGTATAACTTTGTATGCTAATTGTACACATGCCATGTCATGTATTTAGTTGTTACTTAGTCAATGGTTGCATTAAAATCGTGTACTATTGTCTTAAAATAAATTATATTCCGACTTGTGCCCGGTTCGCGTGGGCGTCTATAGGCTCATTGTACACGAACCAGAACGTATTAGTTCGTTAGTATCGAAAAAACAATTTCGTTTATTTCGAATGATTGTTTCGTTCGACCATTTGCATAATCAACATGACAATTGACAGGCCATCATCTAAACCACTTCGCCATAAAAACAAAGGAAAACAAAGCAACAGACACGTTCAGAGCCGTGTTTACAATTTCGAAATGGCCGGAACGATTTGTTTTTTAACGGCTCGAGAGTTTACTATGGTAAACGATGACAATGGAAAAAATAAGAATACTCAATATGGTTAAAAGTTAAAATAGAATTCATTGATGGTCGTATGCCGTAGGATAGTTAAGATTTGTTGGTAAACAAATTGTTGACTTGAGTAATATTTGATAAGTAGTTATATTTTTTTATTATCATTTAAGCATTTTATATTATTGTCATTCTGGCTTGTCGTCATTATAGCTTGTAGTCATTTTATCTTTTCTTCATTTGAATTTGTATTTATTTTGGCTTTCAATCTTTTTAGCTTGTAATTTTAACTTATGGTCATTTTGTCATTTTAGACAACTTATTTACTTTGTGTTGTCATTATTTTAGCTTGTTTAAAGTCATTTAAGCTTGTAGTCATTTTAGCATATTTTTTAGTTTGACGTCATTTTGACTTATTGCCTTATTAGCTTGTTTTTTATGCTTATCGTCATTTTAGCTTGTGGTCATTTTTCTTGTTATCATATAAGCATGTAAATATTTTAGTTAATTTATTTTGGAATTTTGTCATTTGAGCTTGTAGTGATTTTGGCTTGTTGTCATTTTATCTTATAGTCATTTTGGCTTATTGTCATTTTGAGCTTTTAGTCATTTTGGCTTATCACCATTTTAGCTTGTATAGATTTTTACTTGTTGCCATTTTCACTAATCGTTATTTTATCTTGTAGTCAACTATTTTTGCTTATTGTCATTTCCACAAAGTTCGTTACACATTTGGAATAAAAGATAAACATGTTACGTAGACAGTTTATGGACAACCACTTATGGTTGTTTTAGCTCTTCTTTCTTGCTTATAGTCATTTTTGACTTTCGGTCCTTTTGGCTTGTAGTAATTTTGGCTTGTCATCAATTTATCGCCTGTCTGGCTTATGATCATGTCATAATTTGAGCTTGTACTTCTTTTAGAATGTTGTCATTTAAGCTTGTAGTCATTTTGACTTTTTGTCATTTTATTATGTCAACATTTGAGATTGTAGTTATTTTGGAATGCCGTCGTTTTAGCTTGTAGTCATTTTGACTTTTGGTCATATTATATCGTTATCATTTGGGCTTTTAGTTATTTTGGAATGTCATCAATTAAGCTTGTAGTCATTTTTGCTTATAGTTATTTTGGCTTGACGTCATTTTGACTTCTGGTCTTTTTAGCTTGTAGTGATTTTGGCTTGTCATCAGCTTATACCCTTTTTGACTTAATCATTTTTGGCTTTTTGTAATTTTAATTTGTTAATATTTGGCTTTTTATTATCGACTTGTCTAATCGTCCGATCATCGGATGAATAAAATATATTAATCGTCCGATCATCGGATGAATAAAATATATTAATCGTCCGATCATCGGATGAATAAAATATATTAATCGTCCGGTAATAACATAACGTTAGTTACGTCATAATTATAATCCGCTTTTGTTCACCGACCGTTTAATATTTGACAACAAGCTAGATAGCTTATATGGTAGGGCGTTCGCTTGTCATGCGAGAGGTCCCGGGTTCGATACTAAGAAGCTGTCGAATTTTTTTTATTTTTTTATTTCATAAATTTGTTGTTTCTTTGTTAAACAGTGTTCGGTTGGGTTGGGTTGGTTGGTTTGTTTTAGTTTTATCGTAACATAAAATCTACTAGAAGTTGTCGAACTTTTTTTATTTCATAAATTTGTTGTTGCTTTGTTAAAAAGTGTTTTATTTTTATCGTAACATAAATTTGCCCATTTTAGTTGGGTTTTTTGTTCAATGGGGCGGGGGGGGGCAATGGGGCGGGGTCGGTTGGGTTGTGTTGTTGAGTTTGAGTCCGATAATCTTTTTATTATTTATTTATGTTATTACCGGACGATTAATATATTTTATTCATCCGATAATCGGACGATTAATATATTTTATTCATCCGATAATCGGACGATTAATATATTTTATTCGTCCGATTATACGGACGACTAGCAACGGCCTTTCGACTTGTCTAATCGTCCTGTAGTGCCCCGTGTACGCCTATGTATTGTGCTCAAATTAGGACGACACGTGGCTAAGACATCAACCTTTTAATTGTGTAACTACTTAAGTATTTCATGACTATTGCAATATTGCTGAATAGCAATATACCTATTACCAAATATAATGCACAGTTGTAATACAGAGCCTAATAAAGTAACATTGTTAAAAAAGCACCGAACGTCTTTACCTTTAATAAGTCCCCGAAATAAAGGCACATCACATGGCGATCCTGCCAAAGAAACAAAAAAGAAAATGGTGAATTTCCAAGAATAAGTTGGATTCTTTTAGTACCTAAGTGTAGTGGTATTAAAAACAGTTAAGTTGTAAATTGGACAATGTTGAAAGTGTAAGTGAGCTAAACAATACTCGAATACAAGGAAAAAGATGGGAAAATCAAGCTCAAAACACGCTGAGGTCACCGACACTGGGGTAGTCAATTCAAATTTTATAGTAGATGAGGAGTCCATCCAGCTGCCGAGCGACATTAAAGTGGTGCTGTATTTGATCCTGTTGGCCCTGTGTGTGTTAATTGCTCTTAAGTTTAGAAAAAACTACAGAAGAGGCCTAAAGAAGCAGATGTCGAGGAGTATAGCGTTAAGGTCTCAGCTTCCAGACGCCGGATCCCAGGCGTTAGAGATCTAGCCATATCCAGCATACCCAGAGAATGTACAGTCTCCGCAGTTATCGGTGAGTCAATTCCATGCTTCTGTAAAACATTGAGTGTGCCCGTGAGTTTAAATATTGAGATGGAACTAGTTCGTTTTAAATAACAAATCAATAAATAAATATGTGTAGGCTTAAGACAGCCATATATTTATATAATTTTTATAAATAATATTAAAATGCTTAGGTATAAGTTAGCTAGTTAAATTAATTAATAAGTACTTTTATTTTTAATGAGTTCTAAAACTGAACAACTATTTGCAAAGTTGACAAATTTTAAAAATGAGATTGATAAACAAGCTAAGCGAGTTTTAAAAACTTTGGTACCAAAAAAGGATAACGTAAGAGCGGAAATAAGGGATAATTTAGTTTTGTCATATAATAATTTCGTTAAAACGTTAGCCATCTATTGGGCATCTCTAGATGAAAAGGAACAAATTGTTATTAAAAAACTATTTTCAAGTCTTAGAGATAAGGTAATTAGGTGTTTTCAAGTACTTGGGGTAAATTATAAAATTCCAACATCCTGCTTAGAGGTGATCAACCCCAACGTCCTAGAGGAAAATATAATTAGTGACGAAAGCGACATAGAAGATAACGAAATGACGTCAGCCGTCGAGTTTTTCAATCTTGCCGCAAAAATTGTCCCAGAACAATTTGATGGGACACCGGAAAAACTACAAGCCTTCTTGGATGCGTTAGAGTTACTTAAACTTAATGCAACCAATCACACTGAAAATGCGTTGGCATTTGTGAAAACAAAATTGACCGGAAGAGCGAGAGACTTGATTGAAGATGGAAACAATTTGGACACAATCATATCCAAACTAAAGTCGGGCATAAAAGGTGAAAGTTCTAAGCTAGTCACAGCCAAGTTACTTGCTCTGAAACAAGGCCCAAAAGAGGTATCCCGGTTCGCCAATGAGATAGAAAACTTGTCGGCAAGCTTAAAGCGAGCTTTTATTACGGAGGGTGTACCCGCCAAGGTAGCTGAAAATTATGTAACGGAAACTACCGTTAAATCACTTAGCAAAAATGCTAATTCCGAAAGAGTTAGAATAGTTATGGATGCTGGAACATTTAGTAATGCCCAAGAAGCCTTAACCAAGTTTGTCAATGTTAGTACTGAAAATGCATCGACAAACGTTTTATACTTTAACAAAAGTTTTAATAGGCGTGGAAGAGGAAATCCAAGATTTCAAAGAGGCAATTTTAGAGGACACTCTAGAAATAACTACAATAACCATTATAGCAACAACCGAGGACGAAATTATCAAAACCCGGTGCAATCATCAAACTACAGACCGCACAACATAAGAGTGCTTGAGTCAGCAGAACAGGCCCAGGGAAACTCCCAGGACCCCCACGTTCTGGGGGAAATTTAAAATATGTATTTAATTTCGATCTCACACTTTCAAACTATATCTATGTCCAAGTAGAGATGACAGGCGATGATAAAGTTACACTACTAGTTGATACTGGAGCCGATATATCCATATTTAAGAGAGGCAAAGTAAATCCACAGACTCTAGTATACACCCAGTATGGCAGTACAATTAAGGGTGTAACAAATGGAACAATTAAATCGCTAGGGACTACAAACACAAATATATACTTTAACAATGTGAAGGTGCCACATACCTTTCACATCGTAAGCGAAGATTTCCCAATCCCAGGTGACGGAATTTTGGGTAGAGATTTTATTATTAAGTACAATTGTAAATTAGACTATTTAAATTGGACCTTTTCAGTTCGACTTAATAAAGAAATATCTATCCCAATCTTTGATAGTCCAGAAGATGACATGATCTGTATCCCTCCAAGATGTGAAATTATTAGGAAAATTGACCACCTTAAAAAACTAAAGGGAGATTTTGTAGTATTAAACGAAGAAGTGGCACAAGGCGTTTTTATAGCAAGGACAATAACATCTAATAAAGCTCCCTATGTAAAAATACTTAATACGAACTCTGAAAGTGTGATGATCAGAAAAACCAATATTAAAACAACAAAACTATCAAATTTCAACATATACAATATACATGACGACAAGGACGCGGAGAGACAAAAAAAGTTATTAGAAATACTTAAAGATAATATACCGGAATACGTAACAGATAGCATGAATAAACTATGTGCAGAGTTTGCAGATATTTTTGCACTTAAAACAGATAAAATTACACACAATAATTTCTATACGCAAAAATTAAAGTTAAACGACAACACACCTGTCTATATTAAAAATTATCGAACACCAAAAAGTCAAAGAGATGAAATAAACCGCCAAGTAAGTGAAATGCTACGTAATGAGGTTATTGAACCTTCATGTTCCGAATATAATAATCCCGTTCTATTGGTTCCTAAAAAATCTACAGACGGAGCCAAAAAGTGGCGCCTGGTAATAGACTTTAGACAACTTAATAAAAAGCTAGTAGCGGATAAACATCCTTTGCCGCGTATTGATGACCTTCTAGATGAACTAGGTCGAGCTAAATGGTTCTCAGTGATTGATCTTATCTCAGGGTTTCACCAAATTCCACTTGAAGAAAAATCTCGTGATTTAACATCTTTTAGTGTTGAAAAGGGTTCGTTCCGCTTTACTAGACTTCCTTTTGGGTTGGCTGTTAGCCCTAACAGTTTTTCCAGAATGATGTCTATGGCATTTGCTGGGATTACCCCAGAAAAAGCTTTCTTGTATATGGACGACCTTATAATCATTGGATGCTCTCAAAATCATCATTTAGAAAACATCCGAAAAGTTTTTGAAACTTGTCGAAAGTTTAATTTAAAATTAAATCCTGAAAAATGTAGATTTTTCAGAAAAGAGGTTACATATTTAGGTCACAAAATTACGGATAAAGGAATTTTACCTGACGAATCAAAATATGACACCATAAGAAATTACCCAGTTCCAGACAATGCTGATGCAGTCAAACGATTTATTGCATTCTGTAATTACTACCGTAGATTTATACACAATTTTGCACATATTTGTCGACCATTAAATAAATTAACAAAAAAAGGTCAAATTTTTGTTTGGTCTTCAGAATGTCAAAAATCTTTTGAAAACTTAAAAATTGCCTTAATTTCACCTCAAATTTTACAGTACCCTGACTATTCTAAACAATTTACAGTTACAACGGATGCTTCAAAGGAAGCTTGCGGTGCAATTCTATCTCAAAATTTCAATGGTTACGACTTGCCTATAGCGTACGCCTCAAGATCTTTTACTAAAGGAGAAACTCATAAGTCAACCATTGAGAAAGAATTGGCTGCCATCCATTGGGCTATTAATTACTTTAGACCTTATCTATACGGTACAAAATTTCTTGTAAAATCGGACCACAAACCTCTAATATACCTTTTTTCTATGAAAAATCCTTCTTCAAAACTTACTAGAATGCGACTAGATCTTGAAGAGTATAACTTTGAGGTTGAATACATCAAAGGTACGCATAACGTGGGTGCAGATGCATTGTCTCGAATAAATATTGAGGAACTTAAAGAAATAAATAACAAAGTATTATCTATTTTAGTTGTTACACGTTCAATGTCAAATAAAAAACAAATAGCAATAAACCAAAATAATGCCATAAAAGGCATAACGCCAATACCAGATCGTAAAATTTATGATTCTTTGGAGAATCTAAATTATTTATTAAAAATTACAAGTCTAAACTTTGAGGTAAAAAATAATTATATTAAAATTAAACTGTCATATAAAGGAAAAACGCTAGCGCTAAGTACAATTTCAATCATAAATGATAATATTCCGCTAGAGGACATATTGTCTCTGACTCAGAAAATGGCAGATGATTGTAAATGTACAAAATTAAAATTAAGATTAGACAGTCAAATATTTAAAAGGTGCACCCCTACAAAATTAAAAGAATCCGGACAAAACATTTTAACCTCAACAAATATTCTACTATATAAAGAACCAACAATAATTGACAAAAATAAAGAAAAACAACAAGCCCTTATTCAAAAATTTCACGATGATCCATTAACAGGAGGACATTGTGGGCAGAAGAGACTTCTAAAGAAGTTAAAACTTTCGTACAAATGGAAAAATATGTCGCGGGATGTTGCTAAGTATGTAAAAGGATGTGAAAAATGTCAGCTTAACAAAATAAAAGTACAGCATAAGGAGCCAATGGCTATTACTCCCACACCTCACTCTTCTTTCAGCATTATCTCTATAGACACCATAGGTCCTTTCCTAAAAAGTGCAGAAGGTAATTCTTACGCCATTACTGTTCAATGTGAACTAACAAAGTATATTGTAATTATTCCAATACCTAATAAAGAGGCAAAAACCGTAGCAAGAGCACTTGTTGAAAATTTC
This sequence comes from Brassicogethes aeneus, assembly GCA_921294245.1. Taxonomy (NCBI): domain Eukaryota; kingdom Metazoa; phylum Arthropoda; class Insecta; order Coleoptera; family Nitidulidae; genus Brassicogethes; species Brassicogethes aeneus. Next base: position 3,239,759 of record OV121132.1, on the reverse strand, counting down.
ATTTTAATTTACGGTCCCGTAAAGGAAATAAAAACTGATATGGGTACCGAATATAAAAATCAACTAATGCATAATATATGTGATATATTAAATATATCTCATAAAGTATCGACCCCATATCATCATCAAAGTCTAGGATCCTGTGAAAGAAACCACAGAGTTCTTAATGAATATGTACGAAGCTACATTGATAACTCCCCTACGAATTGGGAACATTGGGTAAAGTATTATTCATTTTGCTACAATACAACACCTAGCACTTATCACCAATATACGCCCTTTGAACTAGTGTTTGGCAGAAAATCAGAACTACCAGAAGTACTATTAGGAAAAACAGTAGATCCTTTATATAATCTAGATGCCTATGAGCAAGAGCTGCGTTTTAGACTTCAAACAGCTCATAAACAAACTGCAAAATTTCTTGAAATTGTCAAAGAAAAGCGAAAGTTATCGTATGACAAAAACTCATCCCTGTTCGCGGTTAAGCCAGGAGATTTAGTTATGTTAACAAATGAGTGTAGAAGTAAATTCGAACCCTGGTACAAAGGCACTTTTACAGTAGAATCTTGCGACAATGAAAATTGTACAATTAAAGATATAAATGGTAAGTGTACCATAGTTCATAAAAATCGCTTACAAATATTTTATAAATAAATATCTTAGAATTAGTTAATAAAGTATAAGTAATTATGTATTTTAGTGCGATATAGTGAAAAGTGAGCGTAAATAAACAACTTGTGTATAAAAAAAAAACGTGATGGTTAAGAATATAAACATTATAAACTATAAAAATAAAATATCTTGACCTAGTCAACAAAAGAAATATAATACATTTGCAGACGTGCAAAAATGTATATAGTAATATCATAGTATAGCGTAGAAAATATATTTTATTTTATATTTAGGTTTATTTTATTAATTTTAGGCTATTTATTGTAAGTTTTCGGGTTATTATGGTTTGTACTATATAGATTAGGGTTAGTAGGTAGTATGTAGAAATAGTTTAAAATTAGGTCAGTGCTTTATATATAGGTATTTGTCAAGAATGAACTTCATTATTGAGCAAAATGAAGTCCATTCTCATAAAGGAGGGTGGTGTAGTGCCCCGTGTACGCCTATGTATTGTGCTCAAATTAGGACGACACGTGGCTAAGACATCAACCTTTTAATTGTGTAACTACTTAAGTATTTCATGACTATTGCAATATTGCTGAATAGCAATATACCTATTACCAAATATAATGCACAGTTGTAATACAGAGCCTAATAAAGTAACATTGTTAAAAAAGCACCGAACGTCTTTACCTTTAATAAGTCCCCGAAATAAAGGCACATCACAGTCCGATCATCGGATGAATAAAATATTTTAATCGTCCGATAATCGGACCATTAATATATTTTATTCGTCCGATTATACGGACGACTAGCAACGGCCTTTCGACTTGTCTAATCGTCCGATCATCGGATGAATAAAATATATTAATCGTCCGATTATACGGACGACTAGCAACGGCCTTTTATTATTTAGGCTTGTAGATATTTTGGCTTGTAGTCGTTTAAGATATTTTTTTAAATTGCCATTATTTTAGCGTGTAGTTTTGGCTTGTCGTCAGCTTATAGTCTTTTTGCTCATTAGCTTAGTTATTTTGTGTTTTTGATTAGTAAATATTTTGACTTTTTATTGTTAAAGCTTGACGCCATTTTAGATTGTTTTTTAGCTTGCCCTCATTTTAGCTTGTAATTATTTAGCATGTCGGCATTTTAGATTGTCATCATTTGAGCTTGTTGTTATTTTGGAATGCTGTCCTTTTAGCTTTGACATTTGGTCATATTATCTTGTCATTATTTGGCCTTTTAGTTTGAAATGTCATAAATTGACTTCTGGTCTTTTTAGCTTTTAGTCATTTTGGCTTGTTCATGACTTATAGGTTTTTTGATTGTCATCATTTTTTCTTGTAGTTATTTCCGAATGTCGTCATTTTAGCTTGTAGTAATTTTGGCTTATCGCCTTTTTGGCTTATGATCATTTTAACTTTCAGTTATTTCGGCTTTAAGTAATTTTATTTTGTTAATATTTTGGCTTTTTATTATTTGAAACAATTTGGTTTGTCAACATTTAAGATTTTCTTCATTTTATCTTGTCATTATTTGAGCTTGTAGTTATTTTGAAATGTTGTCATTTAAGCTTGTAGTCATTTTGACTCTTGGTCATTTGAGCTTGTAGTTATTTTGAAATGCCGTCATTTAAGCTTGTACAATTTGACTTTTTACTTTTTCATATTATATTGTTATCATTTGGACTTTTAGTTATTTTGGAATGTCATAAATTAAGCTTGTTGTCCTTTTAGCTTGCAGTGATTTTGACTTGTCATTAGCATATAGCCTTTTTGGCTTATGATCATTTTAGCTTTTCGTCATTTTAATTTTTAAATATTTTCAATTTAGATTGTGCTTGCCCTTATTTTAGGTTGTATGTCTACATTCTGGCTTCTGGTCATATTTTCAGCTTGTCATCATTTTAGCTTGTAGTCATTTTAATTTATTCCATTTCAGCTTGTAGTCATTAACTGAAACTAAATGACTTTTTAGCTTTATTACTTAATTTTTTTAGCAATTGTTAGATTGGCAGGTTTCATATCAAATACCACTTTTAAACCATATTAAATTAAATAGTTAATTAGTTAAACAGTTTTAGACTAAAATATTTAGTGTTGCCGGATGTTTAAAAAATAAGATCTAGTATTTATTTAACCACAAATGTCTACACGTTGATTTATCAAACGATCATTGATATGAATATATTCCTTGCGAATTTTTTATGGTAGGCACGTGGGTGTTGGTATTATTATTGACACTTGAATTTATAGGATCAAGTTCGCAGTATCCTTGAAAAAGGATTGAAATTTGAATATTCCTTAATGGAAATTCAATGTATCGCGATCAAAGTATTTCATATTTTTTGTCAGGAAATAGATACGCGTTATCTTGGGTAAACCGAGTAAGGTTGATAGCTTTATCGACTATCTACGACAATAAACTTGTTTAATCTAAATATTTAAATCAATAACTCGTGCCGGAGTAAATAATCTTACTATGTAAATTGTTTTATTGTTGGGTTTACTTTTTCCATTGTATAGAGTGAATACACTTTACACTTCCCACTCCGAGGTTTTATAAAAAAGAACAAGAATGATTTAGTAATAATAAGGTACTATGTGTGTGGGTCATTTTCAAGAAACACCCGCTTTAAGGAAAATGAAGATCAAATTTTTTTTTTGCTTAAATTGACTTTTGGTTGGATTTTTATAAATGTTTAGAATTTTGTTTATTTACATTTAAGACAGGCAGTGCACTTTTTAATTTCTTTACGTTTTTTTCAGGAAAATGTGTTTAGCTAGCTTTATAATATATTATATCTCCACTGTGTTACCAATTTGAAATCCAAAATTTAATTCAATAAAAAAAATTGTTATAAAAATAATTTGAAATAAAATGTACTTAGTTCACAAACTTTTGACTGCAATTTTTTATTTTATTTTTTATTAAAAATTGTATGCTTTTTTTTAAATATGTATGTTCGTTAAGTTACCTTTTAAAAGAAACCATTCCGATTCTTTGTTAAAAAAATGATACCATTTATATTTTCTTTTAGTCACTGTATTATTGAGTTAAACTCTAATTTATAAACACGTACACTGTAAAAAATAATTAACACAAGTCTACACGCCCCAACACCAAACTGTGTTATTCCAAGTCCACATGTGCACGAAATCGTGTAAAATTTTAACACAACATCAGTGTGTTGATTTGTTTTTTATATCGTGTAATAATTTACACGAAGAATAATTAAACTTTAACACATTGTTTGTGTAATTTTTACACAACTTTAGGTATTAAATTTAACAACAGATGGTGATATTGTTTAATATTTTAGCGTATTAAACTTTACACTAAATTGGGTAGATAAATAAAAATTACGTTTAAAAAATACTTTTATTAAAAAATATTTTATAATTTCAATTAGACAAAATATTATATTATAATATTTTTATATAAAACAAATTATTAAAAACATTTAAAAAAAGTAATAAAGGAAACAAGATTATTTTAATTGTTTAAAACTTACTTACCTAAAAAAGATAAAATGTCATGTGTTACTGGCAAATTTGTTATTACCCACTATGTTTTCTGAAGTCAAAGTTTAAATTTCATATTACATATAAATGGGTAAGAAGCAAACGGGCAAATTTTATACGATATTTGTTAAAATTTACACAACTTTGTGTAAAATAACACGATATTTATTAAATATAAGTTTATAACACATTAACGTGTAAATTAATAAGTGGTTACACATTTTAGTGTTTATTCCCAATTTAGGAACATTCGTGTAAAAGTATTTACACGATTTATACACAAAATTTACACAAAAATTTTTAACACAAAAAATAGAGAATTTACACACTGATATTTTTTGCAGTGTACCTATTACCAAGTGATAGTGTATAAAAATCATTTTAAGTATTTTTTTTAACAAAAAAGTAACGAAATAGATAGACATCGGTATCACAACGGACTGGACTTAATCATATAATGTAAAAAAGAAACTATATAGGGTGGTACGATTTTAGAATAAGGCATAAACAAAATCTCTTGTAGTGGTGCTCACTTGCAGAATAACAACTTAGATTTCTAAATTGTAGACACCCTTTTTTTTTACTATAAGCTGGTGAAGGTTCCTTTTAGTACTTGTATATTGCGTGGAATTTATATCATGAGTTGTAATCACAAATAATTTTAAATTGGTTTATCATAAACTACTTTTAATAAAAGCGACGGTAAATATCCACTTTGTCGAAAAATTCTATTGCGTTACCCTAAATTCCATTGCGTTACCATAAGGTAACATAATGGACTCGGTAACGCAGTGGAAAAAGTTTTGTGAAACCATATTTAAAAAATAATAATAAGACATTACAATCATTCATTACTCTTAATGAGCTTTAGTGCCCTAAAATAAACATAAAAACGAAAAATAGTATTTTTTCTTACCTTATTTTTATTATTTTTTTGAGTAACTTGGCGGACAAACAATTATTACATTCGCGTTACCCTCACCTGTTTCAACCGATATCTTCTTCCTGATTGAATAAATAAATTCAGCTGGGTAATGTGTACGTCCGAACATCATTTGTTGATCACGTGAGTGCCAAAAAAGTTGCCATATATATGTTTTTTTTAATATTCTATCGGTAACGCGACGGACGTAACGCAACGGAAAAAATGTCTGGGACATGAGTCAAATTAAATAAAAGTAGATTAAAATTAATTATTTTATATATAAATTGTTTACTGTATTAACTAAGGATGTTATGGATTGCTATAAAGCAACACAAAGTTCTGGTTATTCAATATTCAAACGTGTTTTGACCTAGACTACCCTGCCCAACTTCCTTAATTAATGATTAACTATATTTGTGAAAAAATGATTGCACAATCAAAACCCAATTGATCTAAATAGATTGATTAATCTTTATTACATTCTTTTGTATTGCTTCTATTAGTCAACGGGTCATAGATCATGGTATTAAATTACAAAACAAAATATATTGCAAAATTTTTCTTACCATTAAGTTTAATAGTCGGCAATATAAGTAACCTATAGTATGTTATTTATAAATTACCGAGAAATAAACTTTATGGTTAGATGGATACCTACACTATGTAGTATAAAGTTCATATCTGTTGGCCAAACGTTATCTATAGGACGATCTTAAGGATTACGTGCTCTTTTGCCCCGACAGATGGAAAGCTGTTTCTAATAATTTATTGATGGCTGTCGGTGAACACGAGAGCACATTCGAACACATTTTTTTCAATTACATTAAACGTTTAACGTTAACTCTGCATCACACGATTTTGAGGAAAAAATCTTATATCATACAAGTTCATATCAACGCATTTCTTACGCTATTAAATTTATATATTGATGGGTCGTTTTCAAAAAACACCCGCCTTCCGCTGTCCGTAAGTTTGAGTTCCAATAACTTTGTTAAAAATTATCGGATCTTATTGATTTAAAAACCAAGTGAAAGCCTAACAAGCCCTTAGTAAACTCTTTCAGAAAATTTTTGTTTAGTTATTTCAGAATAATTTTTTTTTTTAATTTTGAAACTTGTGAAACACACATTTTCGCATGTCCCATTTTTTTAATATTGAATAACCAGAACTTTGTGTGGCTTTATAGCAATCCATAACATCCTTAGTTAATACAGTAAATAAATTATATATAAAATAATTAATTTTAATCTACTTTTTTTAAATTTGACTCATGTCCCAGACATTTTTTCCGTTGCGTTACGTCCGTCGCGTTACCGATAGAATATTTAAAAAAACATATATATGGCAACTTTTTTGGTACTCACGTGATCAACATTACACAGCTGAGTTTATTTATTCAATCAGGAAGAAGATATCGGTTGAAACAGGTGCGGGTAACGCGAATGTAAGTAATAATTGTTTGTCCGCTAAGTTACTCAAGAAAATAATAAAAATAAGGTAAGAAAAAATACTATTTTTCATGTTTATGTTTATTTTAGGGCACTAAAGCTCATTGAGAGTAATTAATGACTATAATGTCTTATTATTATTTTTTAAATATGGTTTTACAAAACTTTGTCCACTGCGTTACCGAGTCCACTATGTGACCTTATGGTAACGCAATGGAATTTAGGGTAACGTAATAGAATTTTTCGACAACAAAGAGGATATTTACCGTCGCTTTTATTAAAAGTAGTTTATGATAAACCAATTTATAATTATTTGTGATTACAACTCACGATATAGATTACATCCAAGGGAAAATTCCACGCAATATACAAGTAATAAAAGGGACCTTCACCAGCTTATAGTAAAAAAAGGGTGTCTACAATTTAGAAATCTAAGTTGTTATTCTGCAAGTGAGCACTACAAGGGATTTTGTTTATGCATCACTCTAAAATCGTACCACCCTTTATAGTTTCTTTTTTACGTTATCTGATTAAGTCCTTTGTGTACCCCAGTCCATTGTGATACCAATGTCTATTGCGTTACTTTTTTAGTTTTTGTTAAACATAAAATACTTAAAATGATTTTTATACACTATCACTTGGTAATACGTGTTTATAAATTAGAGTTTAATTCACTAATACAGTGACTAAAGAAAATATTAATGGTATTGTTTTTTTAACAAAGAATCGGAATGGTTTCTTTTAAAAAGTAACTTAACGAACATAAATATTTAAAAAAAACATACAATTTTTAATAAAAAATAAAATAAAAAATTGGAGTCAAAAGTTTGTGAACTAAGTACATTTTATTTCAAATTATTTTTATAACAATTTTTTTTATTGAATTAAATTTTGGATTTCAAATTGGTAACACAGTGGAGATATATAAAGCTAACTAAACACATTTTTCTGAAAAAAAAACGTAAAAAAAAATCAAAAGTGCACTGCCTGTAAGTAAACAAATCTCTAAACATTTATAAAAATCCAACCAAAAGTCAATTTAAGCAAAAAATATTTTGATCTTCATTTTCCTGAATGCGGGTGTTTCTTGAAAATGACCCATATACCTTTTTATTAAAAATACAGTAATATGCTAATTATTAATAATAAAATTTGGTAATTATTAAACAACTTATTTATGAATAATAACTAAATATATTGATGTTACTATTTACTTCCCAGGTTATTTATAAACAATTCAGTTTATTTATAATAAATAAGATGTTTGTTACTTTAAATAACAATTTCTTTTTTAAAAATATCAGTTTTTAAATTTTTAATAAATTATTAATTACTTATTAAAATAAATAATTTTTTAATATAATTTTATTTCTCACAGATAAAGTATGTATTTATAACTAATAAATTTTTAGTTACCACAAAAAAAGTGTATTAAAGTAATACTAATAAATTATTGGTTATTAAAAAATAAATATTTATTTCGCCATTATCGAATAGATCCTTTATTTATTGTTAAACAACATCATTAATTGTAAAAAAAACTGTTCTTTCAGTGTATACAAAAACTAAACAAATATTGGTAACCCCCTAAACACCCCCCTGAATCCGCCACTGACTTCAAGTATCGTCCTTTTATCCACAAACTTTGACATACTTTTTTTACAGATTTCTATGATTTATCAATTTGTATTGTATTAAAATTTCTCCTCGCATAAAAATAACAGGTTGTTAAACACGCTTATTTAATACCTACTAATTTGCTAAATCAGGTGTTCTCGTTATTGTAGCATTGCATTGTAAATGGCCGGTAGTCGAGATGCTAAGCGGAAAAAAAAGAAGAAACGCGGTTCTGTGAAATCTTCAAGTTGCCTTATCGGGAGATTGACCCAATTCACTTGTCCGAGCGGGCTATGAAAGCGAGCGCAAATTATACACATCGCCGAAATTTAACGTGTAAGAGGCCATGTTGAATGTTTGAAGAGGAAATTATACATACTGTCTGTGCGGGCGAAAATAATGAAAATCAATTAAATGTTTTAAATGTGAGAAAATTTTAAAACGTGCAATTACGTGTTTATAATAAAATGTAAACCCTATAATAATATATTATAATGTATACATTATAATATATTATTATAGGGTTTACATTTTATTATAAACACGTAATTGCACGTTTTAAAATTTTCTCAATATACAATAATACCCATCGTTATTTAAGTAAATATCGGGAATTTTGGTTTTTTGAAACAAATAATTATTTATTCGTCTACATCAATGTTGTCGCCTTCAAAACAGATATTATGCACATGTGCCAGCTCTTCTTCCAATACTCGAAACACTTCTAAAACTCGATCTTTGGGATAGCCTTTAGTTCTTTCAGCGATGCGCTTTCAATGTCATCTATGCTTGCAAAACGACGGCCCTTTAAGGTTCTCTTTATTTTTGGAAATAGGAAAAAGTCAGGCAGAATATGGAGGCTGGGGCATGATTACAGCATTGTTTTTGGCCAAAAATTCTGTTCAAAATTTAACAATTTTAGAACAAATTTTGCTGCCACGCGTTTCATACCCAAAACATTCGAAAAAATTTCATGGGATGAGCCAATCGATATACCAACATCATCAGCGACTTCTCTGATGGTTTATAACCATTTCTTCCACTTTTCCATGTTTTTATCGGTTGTTAATGTGCATGTGCGTTCGGGGCGTTCGTCATCTTCAACGTCTTCACGGCCATCTTGGAAACTCTCATACCACTTGTAAACTCCTGTTTTACTTATTGCAGACTCACTATAGGCCTTTGTTAACATTTCTCACAATTTGTTTCATTTTTTAAGCAAAATTGGATACAAATTCTTTTCACGAACGAATAATCGCCGAGCTCATAAAACACGTATAACCTTAGCGGCTGCCTCAGACAAAGTAAACAATGAAAACAGCTAAAGTTTTTATCATACTTCGGGGGCATGTATACCAACATAATAAATAAAATTTTATGACAACCGGACCCTCCGAACCCGCGAAATTTAACAATTCCCGTTATTTTCACACCTCTTACACGGAAATGACTGTTTCGTGAATGGTAACTAAAAGATCCAGTAAATTGGGGACAGCTTTTTTGTTTCGTAATGATTCCCAAACTTATATATTTAGCATACGTGTGTTGTTTGGCAACTATTCCTTGACTGGAAAGTAGTAATTATAATAATTTAAAATAATTACATTTATAACTGACTAAACCTTATTATTAACAAAAACTTGGGTTTGAAAAGGATTGCGGCAATATAAAACATACACAATTGGGTTATGTTCGCAGTTTGCAATGTGTTTTGGTATAAGTAAATTAATTAATTATTTTTACAATGTTTTGAAAGTCTAAAACCTATCCTCCGTGACTGTTAATCTTTCTAAGTTAACCTATATGTTTTCAAATATCTGAGGTAGTAAAAGCTTACTAAAAATATCAGTTCACTAAGTAAATTAAACACATCCAAAGCAATCGAATCAAATATAAACTATTATTAAAAATTAAAAGAAATAATTTTTATAACCATTTATGCAGGTGTTACAAAAATTGATTCTATCCTCCGTGAATCTGTTTTTGCTTTAAATTTTATGCAACGGATGGCGCTTTAATCATTTTAAATAAGCAAAAACCTCTGTTTACGACATTATAGATGCATATGATTCCTAAAGGTCAGTTATAATTTATATGCAGATAAGAGTGTTGCTGTTTTATAATTCAAAAGTTTAAGTTTATTAATTTGCTATTTAAAAATCTATCCACCGTGAAGTGTAATATCTCAGTAAGTAGATTTTTTTTAAAATATTTTTTGTATGTACTGTATGTAATATACTTTAAATTATGAATTTTCGCCTTACAAAATTTGTCGCCATGGCCTATTATATAAATCCCATCCTGATTACAAAATAAATTCTGGTTTTACAAATAAAGCAATAAGTATTAAATTTAAAAATTCACATTCACAATTCAATGGTCCGTTAACATAATTATACTTTTTGCACAAATTAACAAAAATATATATGAGTTTTTCATCATTTTAGGGTGACAAAGGTAAGTTTGCCTACTTTTATTATTGCTGAAAACATATCATGTTTCGTTCAACCCTAATGGAATATAAAAACAAAGTTAAAGTGTATACGATGCGGTAACGAAATATTGAATCAATACAGGCACACGCAACCACTGATCTTTATTCGTCCTTTTATCCTGTTATCTGATCTTTGGCAAAACGGCAATTACTTTAATGAAATTTCACGTTTAACACGACCTAATATTTAAATGGGAAAAAACACAGTGTTAAAATAACCGTTCTTTTATTACCTTTTTTAATGTTTTTTTTATAAAAAAATAAGTAAAAATTATAATTATTTCAAGAACATTTTATTTATTCAACATTGTGTATTATATAGTTATAATAATGTCCCAGAAAACCTAGGATGAAAAAATTAATTAATTAAAAATATTTTTCTACTCCCACCTTTAAAACGCCCTTTATAGTATGTTTCCATGACACTATAGTGACCTTTTAAATACACATTGACGTATGGCGCTTTAGTCACGGGCTAAAGTTAGTTTTAAGTTAGTTGACAGTTGTCAAATGTCATACAATCGTTAAAATAAATATACTAAATGTGAAAATTATTTTATTATCTCAATACAAAAATACGAAAGTATTAAATAGTTTCTCAACGCCAATATTTGAAAAGTTTATATGAACATTGTACTGAACTTTTAATTTCGCCGGCAGTAAACTATAACTTAAATTCGGGCACGGACTCCACTGTAAAGTCCTCAAAAAACATTTTCTTTACTTTCACTGTGAAAAACTGACAATTTTCAAGAAATACATTTCGATTTATAACCTTTATAATCTGTGTTTATAAAATTTAAAATGTGACATTTGACGGTGACACACAGATTCCCCAATTGTTTCATAGGTGGCGCTCTATACAAATTTTTGATTTAAATTATTTTAAGATAATAATAAGTATTTGTCGTAGAAAAAGTATAGTATGCACCTCGTTTATAAACTTTTCTATACAATCATTAATTAAATTCTTGTATAAAATGGCGTTTATCAAACTTAATATACTATTATTTTACTTACTTACATAATTGCTAAAAAAAAATCATAAAAGCAAAACTACTTAACAAAGTTATAAACAAATATGGTTGCAGTACCTTTCACTACTGCTTACGCACGCTTGATAACTATATATACTGATAGGTTACAAATATTACTTAGAGATGTGCGTCTGTAATGTCACAGCTGAACAATGATTATAGTGGGGATAAATATTGGCTAGTTTATCAAGTATAGTACATATGTTTAAATGGAGCAATTCTTCAGGACCTACTTATCCTTATAAGAACAAAAATAACTCATGGGACGTTCAGAGGACACATCCAGAACGTCCGTAGGATGTCCTTTATGGGATTTCTGGACCTAAATTTAGGCCTTAAGACCATTTACAGGACGTCCGTAGTCTGGCCCTTTTTGCACAACTTGGCCTGGATTGGGATGTTTTAAATGATGTTATAACACAAATTCGAATATAGATGCGCGCGCATGGTTGTTTCTTTTACCATCCTTTATTTATCAGTATAGTATGTATGGAAAGTAGGTATTTTAAAAATTCATGTTTTAGTGTATTATTAAGTAAATAATATTCCAAGGGTATTGTGGTAATAATTTGTATGTATGAAGTTAACATTTAAATAATTAGATACCCTTCATATAAATAAAGAAAATTAGTTACTCTTAGGGCCATATGCAGAAATGTTGAATTATTTATATCAACTGATTTACGCATATACACTGATTTAAGTTTAAACCAATTTGGCAACAGCAAATTTTAAATGACAGTAAAGATTTGTAAGTTATCTAACATATACCTACTTAAAAATGTGTTTATTACATTTTAAGAATCATACATTTTTAAAATGTATTATTAAATATACACATAAATACATTTATAACTGACTATACCTTATTATTGACAAAAACTTGAAAAGGATTGCGGAAATATAAAACATACACAATTGGGTTATGTTCGCAGTTTGCAATGTGTTTTGTTATAAGTATCTAAATTTGCATTAGAAGGTATAAAAAACGAAAATTACGGCTTAAAGCCTCTGAAAAGAACAAAGAAATTTTGTTGAAATTGGTGGAAATTTTATTTAATTGTTTGTGCTTGTAAAAGATTTATTAATTAGGTTTGTTATAATTATAATAGTTATATTATAGTTATAGGAAAACTAGACCTGTTTCTAAAAGGCAATGATCTTTTACCTATTCTTTTACAGTTACCAATAACATCTTTTTGGGCATTTAGGCACATGTTTTGAAAAATAAATGCACTAATGCTGAAGACTTCGAGAGGGAAAAAAGACATTTAAAATTTGTGACAAGAATATAAAAAAATTAAGAAACAAACTCTAGAGGATATGTTAGTTAATGCTTGATATACATAAATTATGGGTTTGGAATAAACTTTTTTAATCAAAAGGAGGGAGCTATACTCAAAAATTGCATGTCCGGAAAAATTTTGCTAGAAAATGGGTGGGAGGTGGAGTCTCGAAACTTTTTGTAGCATGACTGCCGCCCTGAACAAAATCCTTTTACTCAAAACCTACTGTTTCTATTTCTAAAAGCAAGCACATAATTTAAAAATTTAAAAGCAGAAAATGAGTTGAACATTGTCTAAAATTTAAAATTCTTCAAAAGTATTTAAAAAATAATACAAATAAAAAACAGTTTTTAAAGAAAAATACTGCGTAGTAATGTATCTGTTATCAACAAATTAAAAATGCATATATTTTAAAATAATCAATGCTGATTTTTATTTTATTTTTAAAAATAATTAGGTATGGTGTGTAAATTCATTAAAATTGTTGGTAATTAGTTTTTATAACTTTACCTTAAACCAACAAATATTGACTAGTAGCGTAATGAAACCCAACTACTACATTAACACTACTGATATGATTAAAATAGTTACTTATTACTTTTTGTTCGTATCAGTACAAATATTTGCGAAAGACTATGATGCTATTATTCAAAATTACAAAACGAAAATTAATGTAGCAATAGAAAATTCTAACAACTATACCGTCGATGTGGATGCAACTCGATATAAACCAAAATCAAATGATATCACTGGTAAAAAAAAATATTTTTTTTTCATTATTAATTATTATTATATTTTAATAGAGTTTGGTGAATTTAACTACATCGTCATCGGAGCTGGCACTACTGGAGCTGTGGTAGCCAATGGCCTTTCAGAACAAACACATAAAAAAGTTTTAGTTCTAGAAGCTGGGAAAGGATCAGATATAAGCACCGATGTACCATTACTGGTATATCAGGCTCAGCTCAGTGATTTTAACTGGGGGTTTCATAGTACACCTCAAAAAAATGGATGTCTTGGTACTATGCTACACACCTCAAAGTCCCACCACGTGACCACGTACGGAACGCAGTCTTTTTAAAATTTGGCATTTAAGGCTTTTCAGGCTATGCATCTGTCAAAGTATAGTCAACGAAAGAAATAATATTATGTTTAGGCGTTAAAAATGTATAAATCTTTATAATATTACAATTTAAGAATATAAATACTGCATTTAATGAAATTCTAAAGTGTATGGTGCCAAATAAGTAATATTTTTGTGCATTTGGTCCAAATATCTGGTTTTCTCCATAAAATAATTTTAACTCAACAGTATTAAAAAAAATCTAGCTTCTATATTATGGAATAAGAATATCTGTTTTAAAGGTAGGTTAATACATTATAACAAAAATATCATCTAATTTTGTAATTTTAAGGTTAGAAAAATTTATTTTGACCAAAATAAATAAGTATTTTGGATTATTTAAAAGACTGTATAATATGGTATTTAAAAATGTGGTGGTTTTTCTTATCAAGCTTAAAGTGTACCTACATAAAGTTTTGTCAATACAAATAGTTAAAAAGCTTTAACTGAACTTGATCTACATCGAAAAATCATTATAAATTTAAAAATTTTAATAAATCACATGTAATGGGAGTATTACATCTTTTCACATTTCAAGTTTCTCTAAAAATTGTTTGTTTTCTTATAATCTAACTTAAAGTAGGTATGCCGAGAGGTATGCACAAGTTTTGTCATTAGAAGTATAAAAGCTTCAATTTAGTTTGAACCATATTCAACAATTATTTAGTATACCTATATTTATTTATGACCATATTAACACACTCTTCCAAATAATCCACTTATTTATTTTGGCCAAAATAGATTTTTCTAACCTTAAAATACAAAATTAAATAATATTTTTTGTTCTAATACATTAACCTACCTTTGATACAGATATTCTTATTCCATAATAATATTCCATAATAAACCCAATGCACAAAAATATCACTTATTTGGCACCATACACTTTACAATTTCATTAAATGCAGTATTTATATTCCCAAATTCTTAAACCAACCAATTTTATTGTGATACTATAAAGATTTATTAACTTTAAACATAAGCGGTAACGCTATAAATATTATTTCTTTCATTGACTTTACTTTGACAGATGCATAACCTGAAAAGCCTTAAATGCCAAATTTTCAAAAGACTGCGTTCCGTACGTGGTCACGTGGTGGGACTTTGAGGTGTGGAGCATACCTACAAAAATCACGTAATTAAAACCCAATAACCTATAAATATTTCAGGTATGAAAAATCAGGCTTGTCCATGTCCAAGAGGCAGAGGTGTTGGCGGCACATCGCTAATTAATGGCATGATATACTCCAGGGCAAATCCAAAGGACTTTGACAGACTTGCTCGTGACGTAAGAAATAGTGCTTGGTCGTACAGCAACGTGTTAAGGTACTTCAAAAAAGGGGAAAATTTTACTCACACCAACCCTGCAGCACCTTATGCGCCCTGCTATCACGGTAAAAAGGGGTATTTAAACGTTGAAAACCTCAACATCGATAATCCTAGATCGGAAGCGTTTGTGCGAGCTCACTTGGAGTTGGGATTTAAGAAAACCGATTATAATAGTTTAAATGAGTTGGGTGTATCGCTAATTCAATCGACAATTAAAGGCGGGAAACGAGCCGATACTGGAACAACCTTTATATTGCCCATCAAGAATAGAAAAAACCTTATGGTGTCAATGGAAAGTTATGTAGTTAAAATAGAAATTCACCCTAAAACCAAAATAGCTAAAAGTGTGTTATTTAGTCGACATGGTACTTTGTATAGAGCCAAAGCTAAAAATGAGATCATTCTTTCTGCTGGCGCATTTCAATCACCTCAAATCCTACAGCTTTCCGGAGTAGGTAGAAAAATGGATCTATCTAAATTCAACATTCCCGTTATAAGTGAACTGGATGTTGGAAGGAACCTAAAGGATCAAAACAGCATATTCCTAAGCATCACCCACAATACGACAGATCCCGATATTGATCTTAACTCTGCCCTAAAAGATTTCGTTCATGGGAGAGGTATTTTAACCACTTCAAATTTTGAGGGGGTTTCATTCTACGATTCAAAACATAAAAACTATCCGGATATAGAGCTATTTTTGATACCCTTTGCAAAGAGCCCCATCCCAAATTTGAACAATAAAGTTGTGAACTACACTGATGCAACCTTGAAGGATTTATCAGCAGGAAACGCAAAAACTTTTTCTATTTTGGCTACAGATTTAGATCCAAAATCATTGGGTTCTGTAACCTTAAAAAGTAATTCACCCTTTGATTACCCTTTAGTAGATCCCAACGTACTCAGCAATCCAGCTGATTTAGAGATGCTCTACAAAATAATACAATTTACAAGGAAAATTGTCAAAACTGAGGCATTCAAGAAAATCAACGCGACTTTGTTAGTCCCAAAACTAAAAGCATGTGAAAAATATAAGTTGGATTCAAAGGGATATTGGTACTGCAATTTCAGGCAACTTAACCATCCCTCATATCACCCATTGGGCACATGCGCTATGGGAAAAGATCCAAAAAAGGGAGCGGTGGTAGATTCGAAGTTAAGAGTCTTTGGTGTCAAAAAGCTACGAGTTGCCGATGCATCTGTGTTTCCATTTAATTTGAGATCACATCTCGTTGCGAATTGTGTCCTAGTCGGTCAAATAGTTTCAGATTTTATTAAAAAAGTTAACTTTTAAATTTTAATAAAGAAGGTACAACATTTAAGTCTTTCTCTTGACTTGTCCCAATGTGCGAGAAGTTCCGGACTCACAGACATAATTCTAAGCCCGGCTTTATTTGTCTATCTCACGCGTATTGACTTACATACCTTTTAATGAAATTAATTGCGAGGCAACTGATTAAAAAACAACAAAACATACGGCTAGACCGTTAAAATAAAAATCACCGATTGTCTATGCTCACAATCAACCTAACAGGAATTTAATTAATTAACTTAAAGGAGATTGTGTAATTATTTGTAAAATAATCAATTTATTCGAGTTCCTTTTATTAACTAACAATATGCAATTGATAAATATTGTGTTTAGTTGGTTTAGTAAATGTTTTTTAATTATGTGAACAATCAGATTTAAATTAATTATACTATCGGTATTATTTATTTAAAATTTTAATTAAGTTTTAGACTTTAAATCGTAATTTTAATAAAAAATCGTGTCCAAACTGTGTTTTTTACATTCACATGAAAAATAATTTAATTTTTTAAAATAGGTTGTTTATATTTTTTAATTAAAAACTAATTTTTGAAAATAACAAAAAAATTATATATCTTTGTAAATGAATTATCATTTAAGTAACACATTTTTAAAATTTAAAATTTAACTTGATTGTACATTTTACATTTTTACATTTTACATTTTACATTTTACATTTTACATTTTACATTTTACATTTTACATTTTACATTTTACATTTTACATTTTACATTTTACATTTTACATTTTACATTTTACATTTTACAGTCTACATTTTATATTCTACATTTTACATTTTACATTTTACATTCTACATTTTACATTTTAAATTTTACATTTTACAATATAAGTTTTACATTTTAAATTTTACATTCTACATTCTACATTTTACATTCTACATTTTACATTTAACATTCTACATTTTACATTTTACTTTCTACATTCTACATTCTACATTTTACATTTTACACTTTACATTTTAAATGTTACATTTTACATTTTACATTCTACATTTTACATTTCTCATTTTATTTTTTTCAGCTCGTTTATTTTGTTTCCATAGCAACCGTTTTTGATTTGTGATATGTTGGCTTAGGAAAAGTCTCAAGTAAATACAGTGTTGCCAAATTTTTATACTTAAATTCGATAAGCTACCCTGTATATACAATGTATGTTAAAAGGTTAAAACCAAAATGCAAAGTTTTATAATATGTATATTATATTTACATATTATAACTTTGCGTTTTCTACATTCTATAGAATACATTCTACATTTTATATTTTACATTTTAACTTTTATATTTTACATTCTACATTTTACATTTAACATTCTACATTTTAAATGTTACATTCTACATTTTACATTTTACATTCTACATTTTACATTTTACATTTTAAATGTTACATTTTACATTCTACATTTTACATTTTACATTTTACACTCTACATTTTACATTTTAAATGTTACATTTTACATTTTACAATTTACATTTTACATTTTACATTTTACATTTTACATTTCTCATAAATATTTGAACATACATTTTTAGTTTTATCATTTCTTATTTAAAGATATGGTTAATTGTTAAAAACTAATTTAAAGTAAATTAATACTTTGTTGACTACCG
This sequence comes from Brassicogethes aeneus, assembly GCA_921294245.1. Classification (NCBI taxonomy): domain Eukaryota; kingdom Metazoa; phylum Arthropoda; class Insecta; order Coleoptera; family Nitidulidae; genus Brassicogethes; species Brassicogethes aeneus. The sequence goes on along the minus strand of OV121132.1, from coordinate 3,221,427 downwards.
TATAGTTTAAACAAATTAAAAAACGATAAAACAGCAAGAAACACAATGTTTCTTTTTGTTTATTTTCTATGTTAAAAGCAATTAATTTGCAATTTGCACAAGCATAGTAAATTGTATAACATAATAATATTTTTATAATTATTTATTACTATTTAAATTTATCGTGGAAGGTTAATGAAAAAACCGTATATTCTCGAGGGACTTCATATTTTATGGAATTCATGCATGCATAATTTTAATTAACGATTGTTTATAAATATGAGCAAAAGAATATACTGGGCGTCCAAGTTTTTAATTTGATAATATTGTCATTATTTTTTGCTGATAACTGTCAAATATTCTAAAACCTTCAAAATTATAATAAAGATCAAACATAACTCGAATTTCAATAAAAGGATAGACTTTTTGTCATAGCGAAAAAGTAGCCACGAATAATTTTCGTTAATAGCAATTTATATCCCGAACAATTAGCATTCAATTTAAATGTAAACTTGTCCCCTAAAATATCGTTAAAAATTAGAAAAGTAGAACAGATTTTCAGATATATTTTACATTTTACATTTTAAATGTTACATTCTACATTTTACATTTTACATTTTACGTTTTACATTTTACATTTTACATGTTATATTTTATATTTTACATTTTACATTTTAAATGTTACATTTTACATTCTACATTTTACATTTTAAATTTTACATTTTACATTTTACATTTTACATTCTACTTTTTACATTTTACATTTTACATTTTACATTCTACATTTTACATTTTACATTTTCATAGTCAATTTTTCATATAATATGGAATTCATAATTTTTGACGATATTTTCGGATTCAGGGGAAAATTTTACACAAGAATTGGATGTTAACTGTTGGGGATACCATGATATCTCAGCCATGCAATAATCCATGTAGTTTCACCATGGACAAAAAATCATCTAGACTTGAACACCCTGTACATGATCAAAAGAATGTTCCTATTAAGTTACTGTGTTATTACCGGTAATTAATCAGATGGCTCTCGTAACCCAGTAATTCTAGTTTTTATCGCCTTAACGGTTTTTTCCATCTCACGTGTCATAAAATGAATCGGTAACGTGGATCTTAAAATTTGCCCGGTTATCAATTTCTGGACAAATAATAATGGTAATTTAATTTAATTTCGTAATTTATTTTGTAGATTATAAATAATATGGTAATTGATTGATTTTTTCAACGGATTCTTGTCTGCTGTCTATACTGTTATTATTTCGTATTATTATAGACAAGTTTTTATAATGGGAAAATCGCCAGTCACCACAGTGAATGGTTTGTTGTGTTCATTTTTCTTATATGTACATACATATGTAGTTAATTGTTTTTTTATTTTTTACATAATTATTATAGATATTGTAAAGGTAAAGTTTTTTAAACAAAAAAATTAACAGATACCTATATAAATGAATACAAAAATAACATGCACCCAATTAAATAAAACACCATTCTAAAATCATCAAATTATAAAGAAGTAGGCAGAAACTTTCATTTATTTATATCAACTGATTTACGCATATGCACTGATTTAGGTTTGAAACAAAAGCAAATTTTAATCTTTAAAAAAATGTTATTTTTTAATTATATCTTTGTTACAGACACAAATGGATTGTGGTTATATATAGGTATGTTTGGCTTCTGAATTTATTTTTTCATATACATATATGGGTGATTCTACAAAAGTTGGGCAACTTTTGACCTCATTTTGTTTATATAGTTTTCGGAGAAAATTAAACAGTATTTTGTTATGAGAATATAGATAATATAATAAATATACTGTTCCAGACCGGGTCAGTCACTTTTCAAACAGTTTCTGAAATATCTGTGTTTTCTATATTTGAATTCAAGGGAAGTGACGAGTATACCAGGGTACTAATTAAATATATAATTTATTGGAAATATAAGATTTATTGCAACTTTGAGCATATTAAACATTAAATATCTTAAAATCAAATAATACCACACATCAGTGGCGGCTGGTGGATTTTGGGTATACCGATATCTCAATTATTAGATATGTGACCCACACCAAATTTATATGAGTAGGTATATAATGACATTAAATAAACAAGTTCTGCGCAAGCAGAATTTAAATTGAAGTTAGCGAAAAAAAGATAACCGAAACATCGAACATGGAACTGACGACAGGTACTGATGAATGGGATATAAATTTGAGATTATAATTCGAAATTAAGTATTTTACTGATATTTTTTATTAGTGGATGCTACTAATCACATCTAGCCTTATATAAATTACAATGAAATATATATACGTAAGAAAATAACTACTCACCACAGTACTGAAATTTTGACTGGAACTATACGTGCATTCACCACAACTTCTCCGCTTGCATTGTTTTCAAGATGACTGTCGTGCAAAGGGCGGGCTCTGTAGGTAATTTTTTACCAAAACTTGAGTTAAAACGAGGACTCGACGTTTAAACTTCAATATTTCGCAGAAATTTTGAATTTTAAAATTGGACACAGAACTGACGGGTAAAAGTGAGTACAAAGATTATCAATTTTTAAAAAATTGCTATTATTCGAATCTATAATAAAATATGAAAAATACAATATTTAATGTTTTATAGTTTGTAGTAAAATTAAAAAATTTAAGATAAATTGAATATATTTTAAAATAAAATCACTCAAATATTTGATTCAGGAGTTGTGACACGCCAAGGTACTGATGTTTTGAATATGTATTGTTTTCTACAAACGTGCTTTTGAAAAAATACATTAAAATTGGGTGGAAAAGTTAAAAAAACCTGGATCTTTTGTAATAAATATTTACAAAAAAAAATTAAAATAGACTATATTGACTGATGACATCAAGTTGTCCAACTTTTGTAGAATCACCCATATAATATTGTCGAGCACTACTTCTTTTAGGATTTTGTAATTTCGAATGGTGGCCACCAAAGTAGTGCGATTAGACTTAGACTTTTTATCGGTTAATCTAAAAAACCACAAATAACTGAAGATCAAAAAAAAATTAAAATAATTATTGATGAAATTCAACCTACACCTACACCTACCAGATTTTATGTTAATCCAGGTCCACATAACTTTATGTTAAGTTTACAACCAACTGTAATCTGTTAACTAATTTAATATTTAGTTTGTGATTATAACAAACATTTTGTAGATTTAGTAACAAAATCTTATCAATAACTCAACCAAAATTCTTGTAATTTTCAAAAAGGACCTTATTTTTACAAACCTTTTTGTAGACCCAGTAACAAAAGTATTTGTTGGAAACTGGGAACTTAAATAAAAAGATTTTGATAAGCAATGTTGCTTTATTAATCAATTTTTTAAACAAAAAAATAAACACCCCTACATAAATGAACACAAAAATAACATACACACAATTAAAAACACACCATTTTGAAATAATCAAATTATAAGGAAATGTGGTACAATATAATTATCAGTACTACTACAACACTTACTGATGTATTTCGTAACTTTAACCCACTTCACTGTATCGTCAAATTTCAGTTTGAAAACCAGTTATGGCAAATTTGCACAATTTTGTCAAGAAAAGAGTTTTTAAATAGTTTAAATAATTTGTATAAATATAGTATAACTTTGAGTTAGAATATAAATTTTACAATATTGGACAATTTGTTCGGGTGTGAAGCATCACACCACCCAAGATAACCAATGAAATGATTTCCCGCTTGAAATAAGACGCCGGCCGGTCGCTCAACTGCAATCTGCATCATCAGTTTGCAGTTTTAGTTAGTGTTAGGAAGTGTATCATTGTGAGGTTAGTACCACATTTCTGATAAGTAATTATTGAATATTATTTTTTCGAATAGGTAGGTAGGTATTTGCAAAATTGTTCAGGGACTGGGATAAATCAATAATTAAGACCTGGTGATCAAATGATGATAACAAGTGTTTCTATGTTCCTACTGTGCTATATTATTGATTACTCTAGTTTTTAATTTATGTTCATTTTATGTTTTCAGTTTATATTAACTTAATTCTATCCTTACAAAATTTTTGTGTTGGTCGCTGAATACATATTTAATATATCGACATTTGTAGAGACGCACTTCATGTTGAATTATATCTCAATCAATTATTAGAATTAGCCATACGAATCTAATTAATAATTTCTGCATACGCTCTATGCGCCAATACATTTATTATGTAACATGGGAGTTGTGGTTTATGAACCTTAAAAACTATAAAAATATTGCAAAACCTCTCTGTAACACATTGTAAAGTGGTTAAGTATTCTAGGAAAAGTCGTTATCAAATGGAATAAATCTGAAATCATGGCATTTAAGATCGTGATGTTATTAATTAATTTAATGAATTATCTACCGAGTAATGATACGTTGACCGAATTTTAATGAATGCGGTGGTAGGTGCACGGCTAATATCTATTTAATTTCAGTGCTGGCTGGAAAAAGGCATTGATTGCATGTTATGGCATGCAATTACTGGTTTGGCGCGCAAACACTGCACTCGCTTTGCTGCTATCGACTTCCTTAATGAAATAATTGCGTCTGATTGAGCTTTATTATCAACGGTAATGATCGGCCATTAGATAGATCGAAGTGGCTGCTCATGTCGACAACTGGTTTTCAATTAAAACTAGGCAACCGTGAATAAAAGTGGATGTGAGGCAGCTCGCCCGTACTCTTTTCAGGCAAAAACTTTTACTGCTAATTGAAATATGCTAAATTATTATCTGGTTTGATGTTCCAGCTGGAAAAACTGTTAATTAAATAAAACTGTCGAAGATAAGGAAACACTAGATAAAAGGGTTTTTATTTAGGTAAAGCCTGTTTTGTATCGGCTATAACGGAAATTTATTGAGCAAGGATTGTTTTACAATTCTGCCTATTTTTTAACTTAATTTAATTTAAAGCACAAATTATTTTTTCAAAAAAAGTCGATTTTTATACATTGACATTTTAAATTAGACATAAAACAATTAAAATTTCATCAACATTTATTTGACATTTGTGACATTTGCTTTTAACCATAGAATAGTATATTAAAGTACAAGTTGCAGAAGGCCACATATTCTCGCACGAATTCGAAATTTGGCCTCGAGCGACGAAGGAGCGAGTGGACGAACGAATGAGTGCGAGAATAGCCTTCTGCAACGTGTGATTTATACTATTTTCTCGATTTTAACTTTTATTTAGGTTTTTTTTAAATGTTTTGTGCATAGAAAAACCTATGGTTTTGTGGTCGTTGTTAGTTGGAGGATTTTTCTCGCAAAATGTCAGTTGGCAACACAAAATGACAGTTGCATGGACAGGTAGATTTATTTTTATTTACTATTTATTAATAATCTGTCTGTATTTGTCAACTGGATAATAAGGTTTTGTGTAAGTATTGTATTATTTTTTAATGTTTTCTGATATTTTTGAACAATTGTGTTTACTTTTAGCAGTGAAAAATGTCACAGGAGGTTTTACAAGCAACACTGAACATTACAATAAAAGTTTATAACAATTGTGCTGGTGATTAATTTATAGTAGTTTTGTGTTTTGTGTACTGTGGGTATATAATATTTCCAATAAAATATAGTTTGATTGACCTGTTTGGCTCATTTATTTGTCAATATTTGTTATCCTGCACAAGTACAACTGAACTGCACTTTTTCACATTAAACTTAAAATTTTGCATTAAAATGCATTGTTGGAGCAAACTTAATATAACAAAACAATAATAAAGGCTTCATTTTCAATAAAAGTGTAGTTCAGGTTGCACTAGTGCAGGATAACAAACAAAGCTATTATAAATAATCCTAAAAGTAATGAATTTGAGGTTATTAAACAGTTTGACATTTTGGGGGTACCAATACTTAAAAACTAAATGTTACCAAAAATCGTTTAAGAATGAGCTTCATTCTTCAACGATTTTGCGTACGAGAATATGACATTCTTACATAAAAATCGAGAAAATAATTTCGTGTTTTACTAGATTTGTCTTTTGGTCAATAAAATCATCTAAAATGTAAATCGGTTGATATAATTTATATCAGTCGTTAACGACTGATTTAGAATATGAATAAAAATAGACAGTATTTTTGTTTGTAAATATGGGTGATTCTACAAAAGTTGGACAACTTGATGTTAATAGAGTAGGTATTTTAATATTTCATCTTGAAAACAATGCAAGCGGCGAAGTTGTGGTGAATGCACGTATAGTTCCAGTCAAAATTTCAGTACTGTGGTGAGTAGTTATTTTCTTACGTATATATATTTCATTGTAATTTATATAAGGCTAGATGTGATTTGTTGATAAGTAGCATCAACTAATAAAAAATATCAGTAAAATACTTAATTCCGAATTATAATCTCAAATTTGTATCTCATTCATCAGTACCGTGTCGTCAGTTCGATGTTTCGGTTATCTTTTTTTCGCAAACTTTAATTTAAATTCTGCTTGCGCAGAACTTGTTTATTTAATGTCATTATAAACTCATATAAATTTGGTGTGGGTCCCATATCTAATAATTGAGATATCGGTATACCCAAAATCCACCAGCCGCCACTGATGTGTGGTATTATTTGATTTTAAGATATTTAATGTATAATATGCTCAAAGTTGCAATAAATCTTATATTTTCCAATAAATTATTTATTTAATTAGTACCCTGGTATACTCGTCACTTCCCTTGCATTCAAATTTAGAAAACACAGATATTTTAGAAAGTGTTTGAAAAAGTGACTGGCCCGGTCTGGAACAGTATATTTATTATATTATCTATAGATATATGTTCTCATAACAAAATACTGTTTATTTTCTCCGAAAACTATATAAACAAAATGAGGTCAAAAGTTGCCCAACTTTTGTGGAATCACCCATATATTTATTGCATTTTTTAAATATGAAATTTTTTGAAAAATGTTTACGTTTATCTCGAACGTAGTGGCCATAAAAATGCATAAGATGCGAATATTAATAAACCGCAGTCGAGTTGACATATTTTGCTTGCGTATGCAAAAAGTTTAATGGTGGAATTATTCAAAATTATTTAAATAATATACCGAAAGCGGTTTGGTGATATGAATTTCTTCCTTACATAGTAAATCGCACTTTTCTCATGCCACGTATCTGAATTGATGGCCGAGTCGAAACGGTACAGTTGTAGCGACAACAACGATGAATATATTGGATGACAACTTTTTTATTTTTCTTTAAAACAAATATTTTAGCTTAAAATTTGTATTTAAAAATCCAAAAAATTATAAAAATATTATAATTTCCAACCAAAACGAGAGTTTCGAAGTTTTCATTTGAAAGGTCTTGCACAGAGAAAAATGTGCTCTAATTATAATTATAAACTATAAACTATAGTTTGCATGCTTTTTATTTGATTCAGGATTATTTATCATACGAATTCTGATGTTTATATTTGGTTTATTGTATTTAGTTTAATTGTATTTTCACTTTTTCTTTTTTGACCTATCCTATATTACTTTGTAATCCTTTGGATAAATAAATATTATTATTATTATTATTATTATTATTATTATTATTATTATTATTATTAAGTCAATTTTCAATAATTTAGTTAGAATATAAATTTTACATTATTGAACAATTTGCTCGGGAGTGAAGCATCACACCACCCAAGATAACCAATGAAATGATTTCCCGCTTGAAATAAGACGCCGGCCGGTCGCTCAACTGCAATCTGCATCATCAGTAATGATGCCGCGAGACGAGACGAGACGAGAAAAGTCCTTCTCTCGTCTCGTCTCGTGCAGCGAGAGAAAATGGGTCTCTCGTCTCGTCGAGAATACTCTTTTCTCGCTCGAGAGTGCCTTTCTCTTTCTCTCGTGGTAAAAGTACCTAAGTATGAATACAAAAAATATTTGGAATGAAATACGAATTCGTTTATATTTTTTTATATAGAAATTTAAACTGGAAATAAAAAAAATTGTGTGCCAAGACCACACTAATAAAGTAAGACTTTTTACGCCGAAAATGTTGCGCATTTGAATCAAATGGTTGGATCTATGTGGAGTAGTTACATCTAGTATTATACACCTATAATTATAATAGGTGTTTCTTTTAACTTGAGCTCAATATCTCGTGAAATACGCATTTCACAGAAAAATGTCTTAAATAAAAGGTTAATGTAACCAAAGGGGACATTATTTGGTGCTACCGCTAGCCACCCCCTACCCCTCCTTAAGGGTGAAACGGGGGGTAACTTTAGAAAGTCAAATGGAATGACCCGATTTTTTCACAGATTTTGGTATAACATAAAAAAATGAATAACTTTTATTTAAAACTTTTTTCAATTTATCAACAGATGGCGCTGTAATTCAAAATTTAAGAAAATTGTGTTTCCTTGTAAAATGTATTATTTGAAACGTTTGAAAAACAAAAATTAACATTAAATCAACAATAGTCGGCTCTGAAAACAATTTATAACAAATGTTCAAAATGTCATCCTTTCATTTCGACACATTTTTGAATGCGGGTAATGAATTCTGGCACCACCATGTCCTCCCGAGTTGTAGGAATTGCAGCGTAAACTTTTTCTTTCAAGTAACCCCACAGGAAGAAGTCTGGCAGATCGTTTTCTAGAAAATTCCGGTAATTTTCACCATTTAATGCCGTTCGCCAAAGGTACCGTACCAAACGTTTACCGACCAGGGACGCTGGTGCTCCACTTGGTGTCGAAATGGAAGGACGACATTTCGAACATTTGTTATAAATTGTTTTTAGAGCCGACTATTGTTGATTTAATGTTAATTTTTGTTTTTCAAAAGTTTCAAATAATACATTTTACAGGGAAACCCATTTTTCTTAAATTTTGAATTACAGCGCCATCTGTTGGTAAATTGAAAAAAGTTTTAAATAAAAGTTATTAATTTTTTTATGTACCGTGGCCGACACGGAATTTTGAACGACTATCATCCCGTTGACATCAAAATCTAAACTTTCTTTATGGACAACTAACCTTACTTTCGGTTATCACTAGTATTGTAATTTTGACAGCGAAAGCAAAAATGCTCAATATTGTATCTTTGCTATTTACAGATGTATACATTGACAACCAAGTTATGTCGTTCAAAATTCCGTGTCGGCCACTGTACTACCAAAATCTGTAAAAAAAGGTTATCCCATTTGACTATCCAGTTACCCCCCGTTTCACCCTTAAGAAGGGGTATGGGGTGGCTAGCGGTAGCACCAAATAATGTCCCCTTTGGTCACATTAACCTTTTATTTAAAACATTTTTCCGTGAAATGCGTATTTCTCGAGATATTGAGCCTCCTCAAGTTAAAAGAAACAGCCTGTATCGGCGCAGTAGTTTTCACGGACATGCGCAGTAGGTACAAGATGGTTGGATCTATGTGGAGTAGTTACATCATATATGCGCAGTAGTTTTCAGATGGATCAAATCATTTGATCCATCCATCTGAAAACTACTGCGCATATATGATGTAACTACTCCACATTGATCCAACCATCTTGTACCTACTGCGCATGTCCGTCATTTTGAATCCGCAATTTTTTTTTTCGAGCCTTTTTTCGAGAGAAAATCGCCCTCTCGTCTCGTCGAGACGAGACGAGACGAGACGAGAGGCGAGAATCTCTCGTATCGGCGGCATCACTAATCATCAGTTTGCAGTTTTAGTTAGTCTTAGGTAGTACGAGGTGTGTTCAGAAAATATCGAGAATTTTCGTTTTTTGAAACAAATATTTATTTATTCGTCTACATTAATGTTGTCGCCTTCAAAATAGTCCCCATTGGATATTATGCACATGTGCCAGCTCTTCTTCCAATACTTGAAACACTTCTAAAACTCGATCCTTGGGATAGCCTTTAGTTCTTTCAGCGATGCGCTTTTAATGTCATCTATGCTTGCAAAACGACGGCCCTTTAAGGTTCTCTTTATTTTTGGGAATAGGAAAAAGTCAGACAGAGGCATGTCTGGCGAATATGGAGGCTGGGGCATCAATACAGTGTTGTTTTTGGCCGAAAATATTGTTCAAAATTTAACAATTTTAGAACAAATTTTGCTGCCACGCGTTTCATACCCAAAACATTAGAAAAAATATCATGGGATGAGCCAATCGATATACCAACATCATCAGCGACTTCTTTGATGGTTTATAACCATTTCTTCCACTTTTTACATGTTTTTATCGGTTGTTAATGTGCTTGTGCGTTCGGGGCGTTCCTCATCTTCAACGTCTTCACGGCCATCTTGGAAACTCTTATACCACTTGTAAACTCTTGTTTTACTTATAGCAGACTTACTATGGGCCTTTGTTAACATTTCACAGAATTTATTTTATTTTTTAAGCAAAATTGGATACAAATTCTTTGATCCATTTCTTTTAACGAACGAAAAATCGCCGAGCTCATAAAACACGTCTAACCTTAGCGGCTGCCACAGACAAAGTAAACAATAAAAACAGCTAAAGTTTTTATCATACTTCGGGGGCATGTATACCAACATAATAAGGAAAATTTTATGAGAACCGAACCCTCTGAACCCGCGAAATTTAACAATTCCCGTTATTTTCTGAACACACCTCGTATATTATAAACACTCTGGACAGTTGAACTTGTTGATGCGTATTGTGTAAAATTTTACAAAATAAAATTAACAAACTACAACTCATGTTAACAAAGATTTTATTATTAAGTTCAAAAAAATAAATTAAATTAATAACCTTATAACGTTAATAAATCGTATTTTTAAACCTTGCAAAATATGAATTATATTTAATTAGATTTTCTTAGACAACGTGTAAAATAGTGTAGATATGTGTTTGTCGGCACGCAACATTATACTATGTGTAAATATAATTTACCTGTGTAAAATAAATTAAGTTATTATTAGAAAATGATTAAAATTATGCGTAATATCCAATGGATATTGATTTCACGGTGGTGTGACTCTGAAAACATTCAGATTTTTTTAATTCGTTTTATAAGGCCCATAACAACAAAAGGGGTCGGCTAATTTATGAGAATAGGATATAATGTGAGGTAACAGTCTTATTTTTTATTTTATTTATATACTTTTATTTAACGACCCATTCAACTTATGTTACACATAAGGACAAAACTAGTTTTCTTTGTACAAGAAAGTTAAACTCAGTTTATCTATAAATTAGACTCACAAAAAAAGTTAATTTAAATATGTAAATTTAAAATACCATGGCAATATTACCTAAGTAAATAAAAAAAGTCAATTAAACATATACAAAACATATTATGTATTATTTTGTTTAATGTTGCTTCAATAGGTATATAACCTATAATTATAGTATATCATGTATCAATTTTGTTAAACGCCATTTTATACACGAAATAATTTAGGCACGAGCGAGCTTGCGAGCAAGTGCTTAAATTAATAAGTGTATAGAAAAGTTTATAAACGAGGTGCATACTATACTTTTTCCACGAAAAATACTTATTATTATCATAAAATGATTTAAATCAAAAATTTGTATAGAGCGCCATCTATGAAACAATAGGGGAATTTGTGTGTCACCGTCAAGTGTCAAATTTTTATATTTATAAACACAGATTATAAAGGTTATAAATCGAAATGTATTTCTTGAAAATTGACAGTTTTTCAAAGTGAAAGTAAAGAAAATATTTTATGGGCACTTTACAGTGGAGTCCGTGCCCGAATTTAAGTTATAGTTTACTGCCGTAAAATTAAAAGGTCAGTACAATGTTCATATAAACTTTTCAAATATTGGCGTTGAGAAACTATTCAATACTTTTGTATTTGTATTTGACAAACTGTCAACTAACTTAAAACTAACTTCAGCCCGTGACTAAAAACCTGTTGCTAACATCAGCCCGTGACTAAAGCGTCATAAAGCCACAACTTGTCAAGGTGTATTTAAAAGGTCACTTAGTGGCATGGAAACATATACGATAAAGGGCGTTTTAAAGGTGAGAGTAGAAAAAATGTATTAATATATTTTTATCGTATTTAAAAAATAACTTGTTTGAAATTTAAAAATTTCATAAATGGTATAAATATACAGATTGTTTTTATTTCAAAAATACACAATGAGCTCGTAAAAATTCCTGGATTTAGAAATGTGATGAAATGAAATGATTGTGTATGGTAAGTAAAGCTTACTGTCAGGATCATCTTTTAGTTTGTTTTGTGTGTTTTTGCTTGAAAAGAAATTAAAAACGTCGGTTTGTTTACAATGGTGGTTTGTTTTGCATTTGGTTAAAAAATTATATAAGTTATAGTTACAAGAAAAACCCGTGAAAAATAGTAGATATACTATTATAATAATAGTTATTTATGGTACTAGTGTGTTATGTTGAAAATAAGTCACGCGAGAAAGATTTAAACCCCGAGGCCGTCAGGCCTAGTGGTATAAATTCTTAAGTGACTTAGGAAACATAACGAGTGGCATACAATGTTTTATCCAACAAGTGGAAGAAATCGTTTTTTTATGAGATAATAATTAATAAGCTTTGTGATCAAATCAAAGCTACTTGCGTCTCAGTAGCCTATAAATGTCAGAATGACTTGACAGTGACTTTTTACATTTTGGTCAAAGTAGGTTGTTTGTTTGGTTGTCACGGGATACATTGTTGGCAAATATTTAAATAAATTTTGACACTTGTCAGTTTTCCCTGCAGAAGAAAAAACCTATAGAAAATTCACGGAATATAGAAGGTATCGATGAAAATATTCTATTGGCTTATTTTTTACATTTGCAAAAAAATTAGCCCCATCGTCGCTCTGGACCAAATACTCGATGCTTCACTTGTCTATTCCCTTTATAAAAAAATCGACATTTCAAAATATGGCAAACTAACGAGCTTTTTGAAAAGCAAATCGCAGGGATACAAACCAAAAAAGTCCAAGACATTAGAACGACCTGAAGTAGAGAAGTTTTTGAACGAAGCTCCCGACGACGAGTACCTGTTGATGAAAGTGGCTTTGATAATGGAGATTAGCGGTGCTTGTAGATGCGATGAATTGGTCAATTTGAAAATAGAAAATTTTCAAGACAAAGGGAAATATTTTCACGTAGTTTTGCCAGACACTAAAACCAAGACTTGAAGAAGGATTTCCAGTCAACCCGATCAATTTGTGTAAAAAATACATGTGTTTGAGACCAAAGAATACTAGTTCTAGCCGCTTTTTTGTTTTTTACAAAAATGGGAGGTGTACCAGCCAGTGTGTGCGAATAAATACGTTGTGGAAGATACCTTCAAGAATTGCAAGGTTTTTGAAATTGGAGGAACCAGCGCTCTACACCGTTTACTGCCTGAGAAGGTCTTCGGCGACTCTTTTGGCCAATGCAGGGGCTAACATGACTACTTTGAAGCGTCACGGAGGATGGAAGTCCTCGACGGCAGCAGAAGGATACCTAGAAGAATCGGTGCATAACAAAATACAAATTGCAGAAAAAATACAAGGTTCTAATGCGTCGGCGTCTTCCAGCACTATCAGCAGCTGCACCGATATGGGAGCGTCTGGTTCCAATGAACCAACGAATTTTTCAATGATTTCAAATTCAAATGGATTATAACACACAAAATGACATTAATAATGAAAGTCGTAACTGTCGTGTGTTGGATAAATCTATTTATTTTATTCAGTATCTGTTAAACCAGTCCCTAAATAAACAAACAATGAAATTATGTATGACTTCAGAACTTGGTATACACTTTCCAACAATTGCAACGATATGATAATTTTTTAATTGCTCAAGCATTTAAAACCCTACCTTTTTTAAATGTTCAAAATTTCACATTTTTTTTAATGGCAACTGGGGTTATGTGACACATTAATGAGCAAGACTCCAAATAGAAAGAATATTTTAAATGTGTTTCTATAATGAACCTTTATTAACTAGTTTTCTATTTTAAATGTATTTAATTTACTTTAAAAAAACCCTGATTACCTTCATAGATGTATTTATTTAGCGGTGTATTTGATTTCAATTTTTTTTATTATTAACGGTTATTTGGATTAGGTACATGCTATTACCTTTTTTGCTCAATCTTCATATACGAATATATTCCATTTAAATACCATTATATTATATTTTTATTTTTTACATACAAGACTAAATTAACTTTCTTATTTTAAAAATATTAATAGAATTAAAAGGATTTAAAATGAAACCTTGAAACTACATTCAATCAAAACTATATTATGAATTAGAATAAAATATTAAATTGAACCTAATTGAAATCATTTTGATCAAGTATCGATATTACCTATTTGTTTGTTTACTTTGTTTACTATTATCTAAATGTACACTTATTTATCAAGTATCTGATCGATATTTGGTAACTGTAACGGAATACAGTCCTTGAACTATCAATTTATACACAAATACCGACAAATACATATATAATGTTATGTATATAGATTTAATCTTATAATGTTGCTTCAAGGTTAATCAAACTACTTACAGTAAAAAAACCGTAATGCAGAAATCAATTTTCAAAGCAATTGCCAACTTATCTAAATAACATTTTATAATTAATTTCCGTATGCAGGAAGGATAGCTAAAATTTGTTGGCTCATTTAAGTCTTTTAAGAAACTTGGCGGTAAATTTTACTCCTTTGAACACCGTGTGGTCTGGCAGGTAGCGCCATCCTGTTGATGATAATTTCTAAGACGATTAAAACACTTACATTCTACTGATTTTATAAAATTATTATGGTAGCCATTTTACTTTAGTTTTCTTACGATTTAAGGCCGGTATAAATTCTAACAGTCAAGGTAACTATGATTTAAGTAGAAAGCTTGCAAATTTGTTTCTTATTCCAATTTTCTATAAATGTGCTACCTTATCCAAGATAGTTGGATTAGTTTTTCGGATTAGTTTGTTTAAGTCAATTTTCTATAATTTGCCGGAAACAGTAAAATTTTATATTTAACCATTTGCACAATATTGTCAAGAAAAGAGTTGAAATCTGTTGTTAAAAATATTTCAAAAATAAATTTTACTCTTTTGTACAATTTTTTAAATAATTCGTATAAATAAATTATAACTTTGAGTTTGAATACAAGTTTTACAATATTGGACAATTTGTTTGGGAGTGAAGCATCACACCACCTAAGATAACCAATGAAATGATTTCCCGCTTGAAATATGACGCCGGCCGGTCGCTCAACTGCAATCTGCATCATCAGTTTGCAGTTTTAGTTGGTGTTAGGAAGTGTATCATTGTGAGCAGGGGCGTAGCTACCGCCGTATCAGCCGTATCAATGATACGGGGCCCCCGGCTAGGGGGGGCCCCCGATTGGCTTCGACATGCGTAAGAAAAAACATATTACCCACATGTTAAAAAAATTGAGGCATTAAATAAATAAATAATATTATTATTTAATTGTTTATACTTCGATTTATTAAATTAAACCAACAAGGCCTTGAACTCATACGAATTGTTTCTGCCCTTTCCGCTATTCGTTGTCTGCGTCGCAGTCTGCGCATATTGTTCTGTGCTCTGCGCCGTATACTGAGCCTGCTTTGCGTGTTATTATCATAGGTTATATTAATAGCAAATTAGAAATTATTATTAGCGTTACAATTATTTCAAATGTCGCCTTTATTTTAAAATATAAACCTTTTAAAAGATGTTGTAGAACGGTAAATGTCTAAAACCAGACCAAATTTTAAAATTTTCCTGTACATAAAAGGATATACATTAAGGTGGTCCATCTTTTGAGTATTTTTGAATTTTCTTGCTCTCAGTTGCTTATAGTGTTTAAAATAAATTTAAAAAATATTTTCCAAGTTTCAAGTCCCAATATTAACCCTTGCCACGTTGCAGTGTAAGTTTCCTATATAAATAACAGGGTTTTCGGCATTGAATAATTAATTATTTATTTCGGCCAAAGTAACTTTTCAAAAAATTTTAAACTTGTCAGAATTTAACCTTGTAATAGTAGCTATTCCTAAGAATTTTTACAGATTACCCTATGTTATTTTTATAGGAAACTTACACTGCAACACGGCGCGGGTTAATATTGAGATAGGGACTTCAAACTTGGAAAATATTTTTTTTCATTATTTTGAACACTGTGAGCCCCTGAGAGCAAGAAAATTCAAAAATTCTCAAAAGATGGACCACCCTAGTATACATATATTATTTATTAAATGATAACCTAAAAATTTTTTTTGTTTTCCCAAAATAGACTCTGGGCGTGACACCCAGAAATTTTTTTGCCAGCAGCTTTTCCCGTATAAGGGCCCCTACCAGATTTTCGATACGGGGCCCCCTCAAAGCTAGCTACGCCACTGATTGTGAGGTTAGTACCACATTTCTGGTGAGTAATTATTGAATATTATTTTTCCGAATAGGTAGGTAGGTATTTGCAAAATTGTTCAGGGACTCGGATAAATCAATAATTATGACCTGGTGATCAAATGAGGATAAAAAGTGTTTTATTATTATATATTATTATTTATTATTATTGATCAGCTTACTATTTACTTTAGTTTGTAATTTATGTTTATTTTATGTTTTCAGTTTATATTAACATAATTACAAAATTTTTGTGTTGCTGAATACATATTTAATATACCGACATTTGTGGAGACGCACTTCATGTTGAATTATATATAAGGTATACCTCAATATTATTAGAATTAGCTATACGAGTTTTATTTTTTAGTTTGTAGTTTATCCCACATAACAAGAAAATATACATAGGATATACATCTATGCATATTCGTATATTCGCGAATATCGTATGGATATACCATGGATATCCATAAAATATGATTTTGTCCTCTATTTGGATATCCATAGTATATCCATGACGTATATCTTATGTATATTCCTGGATGTCCATAAAATATCCATGACATATATCAAGTACATTAAAAAACTCGTAATATGGACATCCATAGTATATCCATGATGTATATTCCTGAATGTCCATAATATATCCATGGTATATATTATGTATATTAAAAAACCCGAAAATGGATATCCATAACATATTGTTATGGGTATGTAATAAAAATCTTGAAAAACAAAAAAAATTATTTTTTAAAAATAAACAAACAAACAAAAAAAAGTATTTTTTTAAATAAACAAAATAGAGATGACGCCTCTTGATTTTCCTAAAAATAAAAAAAATATAAATGCACTTCTCATTGAAAAAGAAATAAAAATAAATTCTTACCCATAGCGGATTTTTAAATTTAGCAAGGAGGCGCCTTACCACTACCAAACATCCCAGTCATAAAAGCCGTATTACAGCCGGCAATTCTTCTTGCAGCAATTTTTCTTGCCATCAAGTTTTCAAGGCCGTATTGCATTTTGTTTTACAGTCAGCAATGGCAAGACAACTTGCTGTTTATTACCGTGCTACCAACCGAAGAAAAATATACGATTTTGTAAACACTAAGTTTATTTGTTATTTAGTAGAGATATTTAAAAATTAATGAGTGAAATGGATACTAGAACTTTGAACACAATGCCAATCATAAAACAAATAACCTTAAACTGTTTAAGTCAAACAGCGTCTCTCTAGGGAATTTGTAGTAGGGTTGGTAACATAAAAGTTACCAGATTTCACCCCAGAATTGCCGTAAAACGGCAATAAAAATCCATCCGGACCGATTTTCGGCAATTGCAAGAGATTCGTCGAAATGTATCTACCGCGCATGCCTACGGCAATTTTCATTGCAATTGCCGAAAGAATTGCCGGCTGTAATACGGCCTTAAATCAAAAACATACTCAAAACTTAAAAACTTAAACAAGAATTTCTGCATTTTCGATAATTAAACGTCAAGTCAATGCGCATGTGACATGGTGTTTGTGCATTGTTTTTAAAATTTAAAGTACCTGTCATGTTTGTTAGGTTAAGTTTAAGTTTGTTCTCTTATAAATACTGTGAGCATAGAAAAAGGAGTAAATAGTGCAGACGCGTAATGCCGTTCATCTTCCAGACGGTGTTGCCGACTGTAGGAAAATTCCCGGTTTAGCGGGAATTTTCAACAAAAAATCGTTGGAAAAAGTAGCTCAAAATGGGATTTTTTTAAAACTAATTCAAATACCCAAAAATTAAAATAAATTTTACACAAAAATTAAACAGCAATAATAAAAATTAAAATTTATATTACAGTGTTTATGTTTCCACATAGTTTCATTTTTTATAGGTTTGTCTTGTACTTGTACGTTTTTTGTTTAAAAGTTATTTATTTTTTTAATTAATTTTATTATTTTTCTATACAAGAGGGAATTTTTCAAACAAGTGGAGAAAAAACGATTTTTCAAAGGATCCGTATTCCAGTGTATATTCTAAGCTTATAATATAAAATTTAAAAATTTCAGTGAAAAAATTAAAACTATAGTATACTATTATAGTATAATATACTATATTTATATACTATAGTTATAATTTTTTATTATATAAAAGTTATACAAAGTATGTCCATAAAATATCCATAAATGGATATACATGTATAAAAAAATGTATCAAGTACATCCATTTATGGACATTTTATGGATATACATGAAAGAATGTATCAAGTACATCCATTTATGGACATTTTATGGATATACATAAAAGAATGTATCAAGTATATCAATTTTATGGATATACATAAATGAATATATCAAGTATATCCATAAAATATCCATATCCATAGCATGTTATGTGGGATGTTTTGTTATGTTTATTTTATGTTGTCAGTGTCAGTTTATATTACGTTTAGGTATTCTATTTTCCATATTTTTTGTATAAGTCGTTGAATACATAGGTATCTAAATTAATAATTTAGTTTCATTTTCCTTTTTACCAATTTTTTAAATAAATTGGAGAAATTATTGGTAAACAATGCTGTGTTATTATGTGCCACAATTTGTGCAATTTCACCACAAAATATTGTATTAAAAAAGTCTCTAAAATACTCATTGTACCGTACCGTCCAAACCATTTTCTAGTAGCTAATGTAACTAATTACTGAAAATAATTAACATTGTTGTTTAATGTTCAAACGATTATTTTTTAAAAATAATTTTATAATATTTTAAGTGACACAGAATAATTAAACCATTAACTAATTAAAAATGACATTCTTGTCTTGAGGAAATATTTTACCCAGCTGTAATTATTTATGTTTATTTAAATCCTAAGGCCGCAAATTATTTTGAAAATAACACTGTAATTACCACAGACAACAATTTCAACCTTCGTAGGAGAAAAATCAATTAATTAAAGTGAACTAATTGCTTCTCGCCAAAATTTAGATTGATTATTCCAAAACGAAATTTTATTTTGCGCGCGAAAATAATTAGCATAATTTTTTTAACCCTGCCAAGGTTTCTGTTTATTTTAAAACTAATTAAGTTGTGAAGATAACAAATTAATTATATTTATCATTAATTAATCTAATTAGTAAAATGTTTACAATTTCTATGGTGCATATTTAATTGATCAGGAAATATATTAATTGTGTCAATTTCAAAATCTTGACCTATTTTCCCATGGATACAATTTAAATTAGTTAGATTCAATAAAGACTTTTTTGTGTCGAGGAAAATATGGAAAAGGGACAATTACTTTATAGATTTTATAAAAAATGCTTCAATATAACCTTTGGCAGAAAACCACAATTGGATTCATTCACTGTTCGTTTATTTATTTAAATTATATTCAAATTTGTATGCGCCCGAATGGTGTTCCTTTGTCTGCTTAATGTGCACAAAACTTACTTACAATCTTACAAGTTGTTGTGTAAATACTGGTACCTACGACTAAATGTCATTCAATGAATAAAGAATGAAGTGTGGAATAACATTAAGGCTCGAGACAGTATTTAACGAAGATAAATAATAAAGAAATAGTTGTTTTTAAAGACTTTGGCCTCCAAAAAGCTGTGATTTAACACCATTATACTTATCATATCGGGAAATGTACTTTAGAATGTGACGTTTACCAGTAAAAAAATATTTGTTAATTTTAACCTAATATTAACCAGATTTTTACAACCAACTTTCTTAACATTTAACCGAAAGAATAAGATCTGCTTGTTTAAAGAAAGATTAATATTTAGTTTAATGTTAGTTTTAGCTTTGACAATATTAGGTTAATCATTTTGTTTCAACTCTACTTGATTTGGGTTTACAAAATAAAATTAAGAAACTACAAACTATTGTTTTTTATAACAGTGTAGGACGAACAAAAAAATGCCAACCAAACTGATAGCATATTTTGGCTATAGACCCTTTTGGTAACACTAACATGTATTTATCAAAATCCCAGCTGATCCTATTTTAAAGTTTTGCAAACTTTTTTGTTTTTCTATTTCTATATATTATTTTGCAATTATTTTACTAAAACTACCTGTACAATTTTAATAAAATTAAGCAAAATAATAAACTTTGTATCATTTAAAATACTATACTATACTATTTTTTACCACTCAAAACAAAACATAACAAAAAAAAAATGAAGATTTATATCTTAAATATTTTTTATAACAAAAAATACTGGAAGTTTGTCTATAAAATAATTACAACTTGCAAATTTTGTAAAACAATAATTAAGGTGGTTATGAAAAAAATTACTATACGTTATAACGCAAGTGACATTTTGCTTTAGTTGTTTATTTAATGTATACTTTATAAAGTTAAAAATAGTATATTAAAATGAAAATTAAACCGAAATTCAAGTTAAGCCATGAAGAAAATCGAAAGAAGGTATGTGCTGGCTGTGGAGACAAAATTGTTCTTGCTAATCGAAAAATTCAGAGTTTAGGGTTTCTGAGATAATATAAAAATTACTGCAGACTTTTTCAAACTAACACTTTAACTTAAGTGATTCAAAATTACCTACTTCAATATGGTAAAAACGGTATTTTTGCATAGCCACAATTGCCAAATTTTCAAAATTTAAAAATTGCTAGAGAATTTTGCGGCAGCCAAGAATGTATGTGCTTTATCTGCAACATGGCAAGATATAAAGGGCATAAAAAATTATTAAGGGAAGAAGACGGACGAACGAACTATAGTTCGTTCGTCCGTCTTCTTTATAAAGTTTTGATATGCTCTTCCTTTCTAGGGGATATCGCTAGATGTAAGAAGCATGTTTGTACAGAGACTGAAGAATTTAAAAATACTGTTTCCATGTTAAAAACAATTCCATGTAAAACCCAAGAAAAAGTTTTACTGAAAATTTAAGGCAAGCAGTAATCGATTTTGTTTCAAAGAAACTTTAGTTATTTATTAGTTTTGTATTAGGTACCTTAAAACAATAAATAAGATATTGCAAACTGTATTTTACATTATTTTGTATTTATAATGTAATTTATCCATATTTCAGTCATGTATCTGCCAAATTTTTAAAAATATTTGATAATGGTACTAGAGTATTTTATCGAAATGGCATAAACAATTTTAAAATACTAAGAAATATGCAAAACTTTTTTGTTAAATACATTTTTGTGTTACCAAAAGAGTCTATAATCAGATTATGCTATCAGTTTTGGTTGGCATTTTTGTTCGTCCTATACTTTAGTTTTGACCACAGTGTGTAGTATATCAACAAAAAATTATAATATCTACACAAGAACAAAAAAAAAGTATATTTGTTTATTTGCTTTATTTTGTTGGTAAGCTGGCGTAGGTAACTAATAAATCCTAAGAACGTTCTTCTGTTCATTACGAACGATCTAAGCGAAACGATAAATCAAAAACGAACTAAATAAATCCCTGTTGACTTATACGACGCGTGTGACAGCGTTATTTAAGAAAAACTAATTAAATTACACCTTACGAGATAGTAAATCAGCCGGAAGATAACAACGGACCGCAACCAGAATCGATAGTTTAACTTGACAGTTCTACAACGTACATTTCAGAAACAAATTGAGTACATCTTGTTATAAATATACATAAAATCATAATACAATATAATAATAATATTAATAATAATAATAATAATAATAATAAAGCAGTTAGGATTGCACAATTTAAAAAATTGTTTCGTATGAATCTGATTTTTCCAACTAATTACTTGAAAGAAGATTCAGTGTATAAATACTAGTAGTAGTATTTATTAAAAATTTGTTCAGTAACATTACGATACAGGTATTGTAATTTTGCTAAAAAAATACTAAATATGTTTAGTAATTTTAAAATGGTGTATTGTAATTATACTCAGGCCCGGCTCCAGACATTTTGGTACCCCGTGCAAAAATATTTTTGCCGCCCCTCATAGTTACCTACTTTTTAGTGCCCATTAATAATTAAAATTTTACGAATCCAGTTCTACTAAATACACAGAAAAAAATATCGTACCTAATATTAATGTCCTACGATCATTAAGTGCAAAATCATTACAATAATGTCCTTTTCATAGTATTAATGCAATCAAGTAATTATGATAATGCTTAAAAATTATGAGTTAATGTATTATTGGATTGTCACAATGTCTGCCTGGTCATTATCCTAGTGCAAGAATTTTATTATTTTTTAGCCAAAATACATTAAGACAATGATATTTTACATTAATACGATGATTATTTACATTAAATCAATAACCTAGAGTACATTAGTTAATCATTGCTCAGTGATAAAATTAATGTCAAGGCTTAATAGAGTAATACTCTAAATGGTATAATTTAATAATCTAAAATTATTACATTAATGCCTATATATACATCAACTTATGTACCCTTAGCAAAATATAATGCCCTAACATATTAAATAATACAACAAATCATAACTTTATCGCCAAATACGTTGAGCCAATGTCTAAATACATTAATATTAGGCCCTGTTGTTTCCCACCACCTAAAAGTGCAAGTAAGAAAACAATTTAACAACAGTTTAGTATTCCTGTTAATCCTGTTGCGACGTGCTTGCCCGCCCATCCCGATTGTTGTGCGTTTAGGTTTATTATTATATGAAATATAAATTAGAATGTAAGTAAGACAATGTTAAAAAGTTAAGGTTTATTTATGTTTCATAATTTTTTTCTAATAAATATAAGGATTTTAAATTACCAAGGGTTTTTATTATTTTTTTATATTAATCTTTAGTTTCATAATATTTACAAAAAGGACTAAAAATATGTAAAGTTCCAGTTCCAGTTTTGCGGTGGCCCAGACATAAACCCTGTAGAAAATGTTTGGAAATTTCTGTAAAGGGAACTGGCTAAAGAGAACATCACCACATAAGTAATATTAATAGTAATAATTATTAATAATTTTTTTTACATATTTCTAACTCTTTTTGTTAACTGATCAACAAAAAAATTGATTTAATGTTAAAACTTAAGGTAAGTGTAATAATATATATATATATATATATCGATATTTTTCCATCCCTTATTTCAGGTCTACTATTAATGCTTCTTTGCATTATGATAATGCTAACAGATCATTAACTAATGTATATTAGGTGATTGGGATAATGTTCTTTAATTGTTAATTGATAAAAATTTATTAATTGGTTGATGTTTACTGGGCATAGAATTAATGTACTAGGACATTAATCCATGGCAATGGTCATTAATATCAGTACTTTTATTTGAGATCTTCCTGATTAAAATCAATGTCCGCCAAGCATTAATATTACGTCCTTGTACATTGAGTAATACTTTAAAAGCATTGTGGTAATGATTTTGAGCATCGGAGCAAAATTAATGTAAAAAATCATTGCCTTAATGTTTTTTTTTATTAATATTACGTTCGTTTTTCGTTGTGTGTACTTACATACCAATTTTAGAATATTTTATTTATAATTAATTTAATTAGGTATAATTTCTAAAAAAAACTACCTAAATAATATTGACCCCTTGATGATACAATTAGATATCTGGAAAAACACATTTATAAATAAAATATTCTAAAATTGGTATGTAATATTTAGTAAAACTGGATTCGTAAAATTTCGAGTTATGCAGTTGTAGCATTAATGGGAAGATAAAACTAACAATAAAGTTTAAAAAATTATTATTTAATAACAAATAAATAAAATATCATCGCATTCTAAAAAAACAGTAATATATTCTAATAATAATTATTTTATCTAACATTATTAAACTGACTAGTAGTGAAAATAAGAAAAATCTGTTTACAAACAAAAGTTTAAGAAAAGGAATGTCTTCTTGCTTTTTGATCAGCAAACGTTGAAATTAAATTGTAAATATATAATTTAGAACCTATATCGTGTTGTATTGAATAACTTTTTGCCGCCTTTCGTTTTTTGCCGCCCTTCGATTTTTGCCGCCCAGTGCAGGGGCACGGCTGCACGTACCCTGGAGCCGGCCCTGATTATACTACACAATTCATTTCAACTCATTTTAAGAAAATTACAAAATATATTTTACAATTTTACTGAATTAAAGAAAATTTGTTTTGCAATATTACCATACAAATATTGTTATTTTGTACAACAAATTACACTAAAAATATTTAGTAATTTACGAATGATGGTATTGTAATTATACTACGAAAAAAACCTACAATTTTCTTAGTTTCTTCAAGAAACTGTCTTGAACCATTACTGTAAAGATTAAAAAAAAATCACCTCGACAGATTTTTTGTTTTAAGTGCGTTCCACCAACTTCAAATACCGACAGACAGCTAGACAGATAGACCTTTTTTGGATCTTATCAATGTAGGTCAATTTGGTGTCAATTGAAACACCAAAAACGAAAGACACCTGAGCTTATGTACGAGGTGTGTTCAGAAAATATCGGGAATTTTCGTTTTTTGAAACAAATATTTATTTATTCGTCTACATTAATGTTGTCGCCTTCAAAATAGTCCCCATTGGATATTATGCACATGTGCCAGCTCTTCTTCCAATACTCGAAACACTTCTAAAACTCGATCTTTGGGATAGCCTTTAGTTCTTTCAGCGATGCGCTTTTAATGTCATCTATGCTTGCAAAACGACGGCCCTTTAAGGTTCTCTTTATTTTTGGGAATAGGAAAAAGTCAGACAGAGGCATGTCTGGCGAATATGGAGGCTGGGGCATCATTACAGTATTGTTTTTGGCCAAAAATTTTGTTCAAAATTTAACAATTTTAGAACAAATTTTTGCTGCCACGTGTTTCATACCCAAAACATTCGAAAAAATTTCATGGGATGAGCCAATCGATATACCAACATCATCAGCGACTTCTCTGATGGTTTATAACCATTTATTCCACTTTTTCCATGTTTTTATCGGTTGTTAATGTGCTTGTGCGTTCGGGGCGTTCGTCATCTTCAACGTCTTCACGGCCATCTTGGAAAC
Organism: Brassicogethes aeneus; assembly: GCA_921294245.1. Lineage (NCBI taxonomy): Eukaryota > Metazoa > Arthropoda > Insecta > Coleoptera > Nitidulidae > Brassicogethes > Brassicogethes aeneus. The sequence goes on along the minus strand of OV121132.1, from coordinate 3,196,165 downwards.
TCTTATACCACTTGTAAACTCTTGTTTTACTTATAGCAGACTCAATATAGGCCTTTGTTAACATTTCACAGAATTTATTTCATTTTTTAAGCAAAATTGGATACAAATTCTTTGATCCATTTCTTTTAACGAACGAAAAATCGACGAGCTCATAAAACACGTCTAACAGCGGCTGCCACAGACAAAGTAAACAATGAAAACCGCTAGTTTTTATCATACTTCGGGGGGATGTATACCAACATAATAAAGAAAAAATTTAACAATTCCCGTTATTTTCTGAACACATCTCGTACAACTTATCTTAGTAGATTCCCCAACTTGTCTTGGAAGATTACTCAAATTGTATTATAATTTTGTTTTGGTATACACTGATTTGTAATTTTACTCATCCTTTGTTTTGCAAAACGATTGTAATTTTACAAAAAAATTTAACAGTGTACATGATTAAAATGATATATAGTAAAAATGCAAACAGAAGTTGTATAAAATAAATAATGATTTGTATATTTCCAAACACTTATAGTAATTCAAATAGCAAATTTTGGTTAGTAATTTTATTGATTATCTTGGTAAAATTAAATAATAAATTTTTTATTAAGGAATATCCCTTTATTAAAAATTGGATTTTCACCTAAATTAATAATTACAATGAAAACAAAAAAATCATATAAAATCTATTCTTATTTTAAAAAGCGCTTGACAACAATTAGCAGCAGCTAGATAGTTTTTTTTTAATTTTTATCTAAAGTAAAAGTTAAACGTCCATCATCAAACAAAGTAGAAAAAATGATAATATCCAAGACGTAATTAATGTTGAAAAGGAATATTAGAAATCGAGACATGGCAAAAACTGCGCACACTTACCAGAGGCGTACCCAATTTATATTTTAATTTTGTTAATTAATCAATAGGTGATCCATTAGATTCAGGAAAACAGCTAATTTTAGATTTAAAATATTCAGGGTATCTGGTGTTACAGAAGTCAATTTGATTGTAACAAACACCTTTATGGTTTATTTCTTGTTTTTTCTTACTCTTTACTTGGTTTATATAAGAATATTACCATACATATTACTATTTCAGTTTTTGTTGTTAGTAAGCATAAGATAATAGAAGGATCATTAACTATATAAATATATATATATATATATAGTATAAAGATATTTTAAGGTAGTACCACACTGGTTTTTATTGGACTTTTGGTCGCCTCAGGGGATGATACAAGGCATGTCCGGAAGAACAAACGGTACACCGAGAGGCTTTGTCCGTTACAGATACGTTTTACGACAGTGAAAGCACACACACACACACACACACACGTGAATGTGTATGTAATCCTCGAACCACCTGTTACTAAAACATAAAAACTAGCCGAACCATCGTCGACGAAGACGCAGTCAATGGGCCTGCTTCATTCAGGAACTTTTTGTAAACACTGTCATTAACATTCTCGGCAACTGTAAAATAATAAAAATTAATTGTGGTGGTGAATCATTTTCATGTGGCACGTTGACAATCTGAGTGAGACACCAAGCAAGGGAATTTACCAATGAAACCGATAAAAATAGAAAATTAGAAATCTGGATCACATGGCAATTCCAAGGTGTGCAATTAAAAAAAATTACTTACTCTGTTTTGTACAAAAACTACTTATTTATTTAAACTTCGCATGCTTTGTTTGTATTGTTGTAATCTTGAATTCACACAATGCTATTGAACACCACCAGATGGCACTTGCTAAAGACAATGCTTCCTTAACGTATGTGGAAGAAATTTCGCAAATTTAGAAAAATATTCCACCAACTTGATGCTTAGATCTACGTTGATAGTGAATGAAAATATTGACATTTAAAATTTCCATCATTTGATGTAATTTCTGAAAGTAAAGTCCAAACGATACGAACCTAAGAAATCCAAAGTTTTAGAAGGAGTTCAAGTTTTAACTTTTATAAAAAATGCTTCTGCATGAATTAGTACTGGTGATTGGTGTTTTTGGTGAGAGGAAGAGATGAGACGCTATCGAAGATAAACCTCTTAAGATACCAAAAACTAAAACTTCAACATCAAAAAGCTTAACCATTATTGAGGATTAAAACTAGTGTCTTAAATATTTGAGCGAAGATTTTTTCTTAGATACAGAAACAGTCGCTGCAAATCTTAGCCGGTTGGTGAAAATACGATAGGAAGTGAACCAGGAATTATAGTAAAGTCTCTTCTTGTTGGAGCAGGTTCCACTTTTGAAACGTTAAAAATTCATGGAAAGTGGAAAAGTTAGACCGTAGCGGAGGGATACATATATAGAGGAAAGTGTTTCCTAAAAAACCAAGATTGGTCATATGATTGCCAATTCTGTAACTTTGATTGACAAGGTAAAAGAGAATAATTCTTCAATAGCATCATATCAAAATGAGTTATAAGGGAAGAATCATTCTGTTGTTGGTTCGGCATTATTTTCGGAAAAACTAAAATTTGTTTGCAGCTTTGGCTGTTTTCAGAGAAATGGAAGAATTCCATAGTAGTTGCTGGTACAATTTTGTGTAGTGAATATCGACCAATAAATCAGTAGCACTTTATAAAAAAGGGATAAAAATATGTGTAAAAAAACAATTTTGTCTGAATAATAGTGTAATTGTGCCAAATCAATCAAAATTTAGAAAAAATCACAGTTGTAAATCTGTTGTCCTTGATGTTTATTAGGGTGGCCCAAAAAAAAAAGAATATTTTTTTTTTCGTCTCTAGTGAAAATATGTTAGTTTATCATGCTGTAAGAGCCCTGTCAAAATATCAGCTCAATTAAAAATTTTTTAGGGGTCCCTTAGATTTTTTAAAATTTTCAAAATCGTCAAAAATTGAATTTTTGTTTTATTTTAATTTTTTTTCTCGTCTCGATATTATTTTTTTGGTTGAAAATAATAAAAAATCTGTAAATTTTAAATCGATATTTTGATTTCTAAAGGTCGCTAAAAGTTTATGTTCAGATGTCGCTTGAAAACATTCAAATTACTCTACTTTGAAAGTTAAAAAAATCTTGAGCGACCTTTAGAAATCAAAATATCGATTTGAAATTTTCAGAATCATTGTTATTTTTAAATTAAAAAATAATATCGGAACGAGAAAAAAAATTAAAATAAAAAAAATACAATTTTTTACGATTTTGGAAATTTTTAAAAATCTTGAGCGACCTCTAAAATTTTTTTAATGGAGCTGATCTTTTTACAGGGCTCTTAAAACATGACAAACGAACATATTTTCACAAAAGACGAGAAAAAAAATATTCTTTTTTTTGGGCCACCCTAATGTTTATGATACATTTTTTAAAGAAATTGACGAAGTTAAAATTATTATTTTAATTTTCTTAGAACTTTTGGAACTGTAAATAATGGATTATTGATTTAAAAGCTAAACTAAGCTACTAAAATAGGTTTAAAGGACGTTGTTTTAAAGTGGTTTCGTTCATATCTAACCAATAGATTCCATATTGTCAAATTTAATAGCGTAATGTCTGATAAAATCGAAAACCACTATGGAGTACCTCAGGGTACTGTTCTGGGGCTACTGTTGTTTTTATTGTATATAAATGACATGTCAAAGTATGCCAAAAGTTGTAATATTTGTATGTTTGCAGATGATACTATGATTTATGATATATATAGAAATTATTTATAAATGGCTTTGTGATAATAATATATGTTTTAACCTTAGTAAAACCAAATAGATATATGTATATTTCATGTAGTCGTTAAACAACTATTATAGATTTTAGTAACGTAAACATAGTAATTAATAATATTAAAATTGTAAAAGTGGATGAAATAAAGTATATGGGTATTATATTAGACTTGAAAAAAACTAAAAGTCGTGTTGAATATAACAAACTTTAAAAAAAGTATATTTTCTTGGAAGAATTGGAAAAAATCTCTCATTGCAAATAATATGTAGGTATTTGCAAAATTGTTCAGGGACTGGGATAATTCAATAATTATGACCTGGTGATCAAATGAGGATAAAAAGTGTTTCTATGTGTTACATTATTGATCAGCTGAATTATATCTCAATATAGAATTAGCTATACGAATTTTATTTTTAGGTTTGTAAATCCAACAAATTTTTCTCTGTGCATGATTGAATTTGTTAAGGAAGTCTTTTTATTGCGGTATTTTGACTTTTGATTTTTTATTGATAGTACCTAAATGACAAATTTACTTGTTTAATTTGCAAGGTGTTATGGATCAATAATGAATAAGTAAAAAATAAACACTTTTTATGTAATGTAAATTTTGTAATTTTCTGATAAATCATGATTAAAACCAAAACCCAGAAGTGTAGCAAATTAACTAGTCAACAATTCCACTAACCGACCAACCAAGAAAAGCCGTCGCGATACAGATCGTAAATTAATCCTGTGCGACATAAACAAAAGTGGTTGCAACGAACGACCGAGTCTTGACACAAGGAGATTTATAAATTCCCTGAACCGGATGACAAATTTCTAATGATGGTGTCCAACGTGAAATTGAAATATGTAAATTGTTTTGTGCACCTTGTAATTCGAATTGACATACCGTCGATCTGAATCCAAGAGAACCGAGAGCCAAGAGGAAAGACTTTCATTTTGCAATAACAAGGCTTTAAACCTAATAAATCTAAATGTTGCTTTTAGATCAATTAATTTTGTTTTTAACGCTTTTAAAAAGAAACGTATTTATATTTCTTATAAAATACTTCAGTCCAATCATGGACCATAGTTATTGGACAATTTTTATATAAACATAATTATTATTAGTATTTTCCGAATTTATTAATTTTGTTGCCATTAGTTTTTTATGTTCTCTATAGTATTTAAATCACTGTTATTCTGCAAAATGTCCTGTAACGAAGAAATCACTATATTACTTACTCTCTAAAAATCAATTAGTCAAAAATGTCATAGCGAAAAAGCAGCCACTAATATTTCTCGTCAACAGCAATTTGTATCCAGGACATTTAGCAGTCAATTCCTATAAAATATTATTCGCTGAATCCGGGATACAAATAGAGTATGATATTGAACATTTTTTACCAACCAGTAATTGGACACTGGCCATTTTACTGTTTGTTTTCAGAATTAAAATTAAAACGCATTAAAGTGACAATGTTTAAACCATAAGGAACACATTTATACCAAACACTGATCTGTACACTTTTTAGAAATATTTTTTATTGTAATTTTAACACAGCCCTGCTCTTAACAAAAAACAAAAATCTTACCACCAAAGTAACGTGCGAACTAAAGTAGTTCTATATTATTACCGACTGAGATAGTTATAATTGTATACAGTGTCATCTAATGATTTGACTTTAAGCTACACTCACAGGCAAAATAATCGATCCACGCAAATTTTCGATGAATTTCAATCGCAAATAACTTTTTTATTTGATTTCAGATTTAAACAAATATTAAATAATATTGTAGATACATTAATGGAGAATCGCTCACATTTTAAAAATTACTAAAAAATACACATACGTTTATAATATACAGGTTTAAACAAAAAGATGTTTTTTACCATAAGTTTAAGACACTCTGTAGAGTGGCAAAACCGTATATTGGTCACATCTATTTTTAACAATTTTGTTTTTGGTTCACCTTGATATATTTATTTTTGTGAAAAATATGGATTTTTTTTTTAAAAAACATTGCAATTTCCAATATTTTTTCTGTATGAAGAACTAAGATTGCTATGGTCCATCCATAGTCTACGGAGGATGACAGTGACAGTTTTGTTGAATCATCCCATACTTGGACATGTCATAGACAGCTTTTAAAAGCTATCAAATTGTTTTTTTTTAAATTAATGTGTTAATTTTAAGGTGTCTTCTTACTTTTAAAAATGTCTCCGACTGATGTTGCCCTTTGTACTTTACTTCTTGTGACGTTTAAAACACTTGCCACGTAATACTGTGACCGTCCATCCTGGATTAAATTAATGGCTCTGGCAACATCAGTCGGGGACATATCCATTTTTTAAAGTGAGAAGACACTTCAAAATTTAAACATTAATTTGCAAAAAACAATTTGATAGCTTTTGAAAGCCGTGTATGAAATGTCCAAGTATGGGATGATTCAACAAAACTATCACTGTCATCCTCCATAGGCTATGGATGGACCATAGCAACCTTAGTTCTTCATACAGAAAAAATATTGGAAATTGCAATGTTTTTTTAAAACATCCATATTTTCCATAAAAATAAATATATCGAGGTGAACCAAAAACAAAACTGTTAAGAATAGATGTGACTTGATAAATAAAACTTAATTTAGAACAATATACGGTTTTGCCACTCTACAGAGTGTCTTAAACTTATGGTAAAAAACATATTTTTGTTTAAACCTGTATATTATAAACGTACGTCTATTTTTTAGTATTTTTTTTAAATGTGAGCGATTGTCCATTAATGTATCTACAATATTCTTTAATATTTGTTTAAATCTGAAATCAAATAAAAAAGTTATTTGCGATTGAAATTCATTGAAAATTTGTGTCCGATAACTGTCTACGTTACCCTATCTTTTAGTTGTCTAGAAGACCTATTTAATGGCTCTACACTGTAGTCTACAGTGTAAAATCTACACAGTAAGAGGTTCAAGGATAAGCCTTATAACTGAACATAATCTCGAAGTTATACATCATATTCGCAATGTAAACAGTTCTGGCATTAAACTGTATCAAATCTTTAATTACGCTTACACGTTGTCACAATATAAATTACGTTACACGGCGTGTAATATTACTACGTAATTAATAGTTTCGAATTGCCGGACAAATAATAAATTTGTTTTCTATGCATACGAATAAATTCGAGACATTGACACTACAGTTATGATTTTTATCTTGGATTAAGAAAAATAATATTGCTTAGGTCAAAATAAAGTGTTAGAAAGGCTATTAAATGATCATTAATATTTATAATTGTCACAAATATATTCAAATTGTGACCCTAGGATTGCGACCACCCAAATAGAAAAAATTAAAATCAATTTTGTTCGATTTTTCTTCTGTATACGATTCTCCAATAATTTTTGAATAAAATACTTAGCGGCCGTTGCTGCTAATACATTAATTTCATTATTTTCACCTGTGACTGTTGCTCGACGAACTCTTTTTTTCGGCTGAACACTCCCGTTTGTAGTAAACTGCTTGACTGTAAGGTGAAATAAAGTACGTGATCGAATTTTTTCCGGAAAACGCTGAGCGTAGATATTAACAGCATCATCAAGATTCCTGCCTGCTTCTCCATAAATTAAAATCATTTCTATTTTTTCTTTCACTGTTAAAAAATCCATTATGAATAACTGTTTAACGAAAGGAGGTCTTTTTGTTTGCAAATTAATCTTCGAACTAAATTGATTAAATAATGCTAAACTATAAATAGTTTCTTTATACCTCAATAATAATTATTATTTATAACTAAATACCATTTTTTATACCTCAATTAGGATTAAATTAATTAATTGACAAAATAATGTTTTTTTACCTTAAATGAGGTATTTTTATTAAAAATAGTACAATAATCCTTTAAATTAAAGGATATAATGCTGGCAGGTAAAAAGTGACCATGGTGCGCAATTGATAATAATTATTATCACCTAATGAAATAATGTATAAAACTTAAACCAAAGGAAACTTAAATATTAGTTAAAAAACCGTGGGTACTTAAAAAGTCCGATTTAATTTAATGATAATTTTTACCAAAAAAGTGATATTTTTATAGAAAATTATTGCAGAATCGTATAAGAAGAAAAATCGAACAAAATTGATTTTTTTTCATTACAGCGCCATCTATTACAAATATAAAAAAATTTTTAAGACAAAATCTACCTATTTTTAGTCGAATGATCCGAATCTGCAATACAAAATAGGGTGTTCCATTGGAAATTTTAAAGTTTCCCCCTATAAGGAGGAGTAAGTAATTTTTTACGTTTTCATTAACAATGACAAGATAAATAGCCCATAAACTAGTAAAAATATAAAGTCAGAATAAACTGATTGTTTTCCTATGCCATAACTTGCAGATAGGACAATAAATGGTCACGACACAATTTTTTATACACCGAAGTAATATCAATTAAGAAATATTTTATGTTCGTACAATGAAAACGTGAATTTGCTGTTTGCAGTTATGACATTTTTAAATTAATAGTTCCTTCATTCCCTATATATACCCAAGTAAAAATATTGTTAATAAAATTGTAAAAGTTGTGTTCTAAAAATAAATTGTTATGGCACGCAGAATTCCATTGAAATTATTCAATTATAACCTATGAAATTAGATCTGCGGTTTCACATTTTAGACTGGCTGAATTATTACTATTATTGCAACAACAATAGGCTCAAAATTATACCAATTTTGTTGTAGGTACCCTTTAATTTAAATGTTTTGCAACGTTATGCAAATTACTTTGCGCATGTGTTAGGAGCAATATGTTTTCTAGATTACAATGATTTTTAAATTAATTTTTATTAATGTTTATTACAAAGGAACAATTATTAATATTTTCTAAATTAATTGTAGATTAGGTTAATTCATTCAACAGTGACTTGTTTTACTATTTAATAAAGTTTGGCTCAACTCAGAAGAGCCGTTTTTATGTCCAATATTTTATTTGATAATTTTTTTGGGTCATGGATTCTTCTATGTAGCTCTCGGCGACAGCCGTTGATTTCCAGCCTCCAAGTCGCTTAACATTGGAAATTCCTTACCCAGAATCGGCTAATATGGTAGCGGAAGATCTACGAAAATTATGACCTGTGTACTCCTCAGGATTTTTAAGTTTTAGATATGCAGCTATTTGTGCAGGCATTTTACCAAATGTATTAATTCCTACACATTGGGTAGTGGATGCTCTTCTTTTATAATTGACAAAAACAGCTTGTGTGCACACAAGCTGTTTTTGTCAATTATATGGGGTATTTGGTTATCGCAAATTTGAATATTTTTGAAACAGTTGTAAGTAATGACCATTATTGGTTTCATCAGATATCACAAAGATTCTTGATGTGTAATTTTTAATGTCCGAAATTTTCACAATTACCAAATTTTTTTTATCTTCTATATCATCAATCATTATCTCGCCTACAAGCACCAGCCAACCCAAAAATAGTGGCAACTTTTATTAAAAGGTAAATTTCATCTGGTGCTTCTTTAATGAATCTTGAAATGTCATCTTTCTAAAAAAAATTGGACTTTTTTGGTTGGTATCCCACATTTTCCTTTTTTATATATGATGTTAATTTATAATAATAATAATAATAATAATAATAATAATAATAATAATAATTTATTGATGTTATAACACAGAAGCGTGTACATAAGTCAAAAAAATACATAGTAGTAGCAGTTAAAATATTAAAATATACACTTAGATATAATACTAAAGATTAAAAGTTAAAATAAAACATAGATACATTTATGGGACAGAGCTATTTTTAAATAGATTCAGGTACTCATTTTTGGTGTAAATAATATTCTTAGTTAAAATTAATTTCACAGCCTTTTTAAAGCCATTCTCATTTAAAATTTTAATCTGTGCTAATAGACTCAAATCCAAATTTTTATTAACTTTTAGGACACTTTTTAACATAGAGTACTACTCCACAAAGTATTTGGCTGATATGATTTTCTTGAATTCGCAAAATAGGGAAGAAACACTTCTTCCTTGAAACTTTTTGTCCCTTTTATTGTTGTTGCACCAGTTTTTAAAATGTTTAAATTGTTTCTCATAGTTTTGACAGGATTTTGCTGGTAATAAATTCTCATTTACAGTATTTGCTGCCTCCCGGATGTCATATGGTAGCTCTTATTCCAAAATGTTCATTTAAATTTCGCGAAAAATTACAATATATTATGACGTTTCACTTTGTTTGACACTTATTGAAATGGAAACTAAGTAACTAAATTTGAGGCCTGTCAGAGCAAAGTCAATAATCTCCCATCAGACTAAAACTGAGTAAATTGAGATAATTGATTTTGGTATTTTAAATTCTAGATTTGTAATTTTTTTTATATATTATATTGAACTATTGTTGTTGTTAGTCTAGTAGCCAACTACAAGATCTCTAGGATGCATAGTATAGGTGAAATCTATAATTATAAATTGGAGATTACTGACTTTGATATAAATTGCTGGAGATTGTTCATTTTTTTTTAAACCTTTAAGGAGATTTAGAAAAATAAACAAAAAAATAATTGTTTTTTTTATTTCTTTAATGGGTATAAAATTTAACTATACAATCAATGTGGGAAAATTCTGAACTCGACCACATAAATCTGGAGTTTCTTCTAAATCTGAAAGTTTTTATAGTACAACAACTCATCATCTTCTTCCCACTTTGCCCCGTAATGTTTTACTTGCAATGATTTGACATTATCAGCCTTTTCTTGCTTTACCTTTACGTCTTATTATGGTATAATAGCACAAAATAAACAAGATAACTTTTTTTATAATTCTTAAAACAATAAAACGTAGATTTACCTATTTTAAATATATTTTTAAGTGCCATTTACTGCAATAGAACTTAACAGTGTGTACCAGTAAAAAAACACAAAATTAAATCTCTAAAATACGTTATAACATCAAATGTTAGGATATCAGGTGACACAAATTACTAATTTCTAATGGTGGAATTGGAGATTATATACTTTGCTGCAAATCTATCAGTGGAGATTGTCGACTTTGCACTAAATATCATTTTTAAAATAGGATTTTAGGCAGGATTTAGCTCCTTTTGCAGCACATAAACTTATAGATTATAGTTGAAGTACAGTCTCCGCCAAAAATCTAATTTTTGACCAAAAGTGGAGATTGTCGGTTTTGCTATGACAGGCTTCATTTGATTTTGTCTAAAAATGTCCTCAAAATTTTTGTGAATATTAAGTAGTTATTTTTTGCCCTTTGTTTTAAACAAATTATCTTGATCACGTTTCCTTATAAGCATTTTTGTGTTTCACATAAAATGTTTAGTTACCTACATCATTTTCAATCACTATGGTGTAGTATAGGTACATTGTGTTAGCTGTCACGTATAGTAAACTAGGTCAGAGCACGGTGGTGTCGCAAAAAGCGACCATTGTATTTTGAAACCATATTTCACGTTTATTTTAAAATATTTGTGTCCAGTTTAACAGGAGTCGGAGTGTTGCTGGCAAAAGCATTAAATTTCGCAACGTGTCACAGCAACTGCATCAGATAATAGAGCCACTTTGCTCGTTTTACCGGTATTAAGTTTGTAAATTTTACGTTCAATTGCTGGTTTATTCATATTTTGTTCGCGTGGGGTCTATAACTTCATAAAACAACATTTTTAACATAATTTTGATTTCCTGTAGACACCATATATGGGCTTTGAAATTTACACAACTTTTAAATGATTTTTGTGTTTTACTCTTTTCTATTTATTTTTTAAAAGAAGTTTTATAAATAACGCTTTTTTTAAATTTTTACATACTAGAAAAAATTATGAATTTTAACCAAATTTAGAGGTATTTATTTAACATTGTCACTTTAATGTGTTTTAATTTTAATTCTGAAAACAAACAGTGAAATGTCCAAAATATTTAAATTTATATTATTGGACATATGTCCAATGTCCTACTCTATTTGTATCCAGGACATTTACCAGCCAATTCTTATGTAAAACTGTCCCCTGAATCCGAAAAGACCGTCAAAAACTATAAAAGTTAAGCAGTTTTTGAGATAAAGTCAATTCCATATTATATGTAAAATTGATTATATTTCAAAAACTGTTCTACTTTTATAACTTTTGACATTTTCGGATTCAGCGAATAATATTTCATAGAATGTCCTGGATACAAATTGCTGTTGACGAGAATTATTAGTGGCTGCTTTTTCGCTATGACATTTTTGACTAATTCATTTTTAGAGAGTAAGTAATTAGTGATTTCTTCGTCACATGCAGGACATCTTGCAGAATAACAGTGATTTAAATACAGCGCATGATAGAGAACATAAAAAACTAATGGCAACAAAATGAATAAATTCGGAAAATACTTTTAACATACCACCCGAAAAAATATTAGATATATATAAATCATCCTGTTCCGGCCTAAACATTATAAATGCTTTACAAACTAGAGATACCACACTTAATGATATTTCAAAAGTCAGACCAAGGAATAAGTTACCTTCAGAATCCAGAAAAGGGATGAGGAATCCGAGAAAGAAATATATGAATTATATGATATTAACAAAAACGAAATAAAAAAATTACCTAAAACAGCAATTTATTTTTAAAAAATATTTAACAATTTATGTTACTTGATGTAAAGTTGTTATGTTTATATAAAAATTGCATGTCCAATAACTATGGTTCATGTGTCCAATTACTATATAAAATGTCTAATTACTATATAAAATGTCCAATTACTAAACTTTCTTGCATGTTTTTATAAAACTAATATTAAAAATTCAAATATTCTTATTTTTAAGTAAACGAACAAACTATCCTTTTTATATATTTATAAGAAAAAAACTAAAATCTTTAAAACAATGGCATATACCAGTGTTTTATAAATGTCGTATAACTTTTATAGACACTCATTTAATTAAGCACTCGCTTTAATTTAAAACTTTGTTTTTTGTAAACATGCAAATTGTTTGTTCTATTTACCTTGGTCATTGATTGATTAATAGGCATAATGTCACTATTAATTAATACGAGCCCTAACCACATAATGTTCGGACACTTCATAATTTATACAGAAATTTTTTTCGTGAATACTATCTCAAAATTATTAGAAGTTATGAAAAATTCAGCTTATTTTGGCATATACCCCTCGAAGCGATTTTTATTTTTAAAAAGTTTACCTTTTATTTTTAGCTTTTAAAAAAAGGCTAACTTTTTAACTTTTTTTTGCATGAGTAAAAAAAGTTATAAATGGGCCCATTAAAAAGAACATAAAATATTATACAAACCCTGAAAATTTGGTAAAAATTGTATAAATAATAAGAAAGTTATAGCGATATATATATCTGCAAAATCTCCCGTTTCCTAAGAAAATTGCAAAAACTCTTTAAAAATAGCATTTTTAAATTACTTATACTTTTTTATAACTTATTTATTTTTTACCAAATTTTCAGGGTTTGTATAATATTTTATGCTCTTTTTAATGGGTCCATTTATAACTTTTTTTACTCATACAAAAAAAAGTTAAAAAGTTAGCCTTTTTTTAAAAGCTAAAAATAAAAGGTAAACTTTTTAAAAATAAAAATCGCTTCGAGGGGTATATGCCAAAATAAGCTGAATTTTTCATAACTTCTAATAATTTTGAGATAGTATTCACGAAAAAAAATTCTGTATAAATTATGAAGTGTCCGAACATTATGTGGTTAGGGCTCGTATATTCTAACCTTTTTCTTTAATTAAATGTTTTAATTGAATTTAATTCAAATTAAAATGCATGTTTGCTTTTAAAATACAACAAGTTGATGAAATTTATAAAGCGGTGTCTTTTAGCAATTCTTCACATAAATCAAACTTAATTATTTATACAAATAAGAAACATATTTTTTATTGAGAACTGAATTATTTATAATCCTATAATTGTTTTATTTTTTACTTTTTACATTTTATAAACAGTAATTTATTTGATATTTAATAAATAGTTGTTCGCATTCTTTCACTATACAGGTATATTAAAAGATTTAATCAAAATATATGTAAAGAATTTGTACCGAGTCTTCATAAATTAAACAGAAAACTTTCTTAAAAGTCCAAGTAATATTTTATTAAATTCTTTCCAAATCAGATGTTTGCATACTTTCATTAATATAATATGAGCAAAATTTTCCATGTATGAGCTGTTTAAATTTTGTATAAATTTACCAATAATGCAAAACATTAATTAATTAATATTATTTTAGTCAGCAGAATCATACATCGACTGTTTCAGACATTCCTAATAATTAAATTAACAATAGAATTAAAAATTGTGCTCCACATTTTTAAGTACATTATTAGAGTGAAACTTTCAAAGGAGATCATATGAATCGAGATTTGGAGTATTGATTGGACTTGTGTTGTTATTATATCATTGATTTAAATATTTCATTATTTTCTGTTAGATTAAATAACAAAATCCTATGTGAATAATTCAACCATAATTTTTATAGTTTTCAAAAAGGACCTTATTATTACAAATCTTTTTGTAGACTCTATTTGTATCCCGGGCATTTACCAGCCAATTCTTATGTAAAATTGTCCCCTGAATCCGAAAATACCACCAAAAACTATAAAAGTTAAGCAGTTTTTGAGATATAGTCAATTCCATATTATATGTAAAATTGATTATATTTTAAAAACTGTTTTACTTTTATAACTTTTGACTACATTTTCGGATTCAGCGAAAAATATTTCATAGGAATTGACTGCTAAATGTCCTAGATAGAAATTGCTGTTGACGAGAATTATTAGTGGCTGTATATACTGTGTATACTATAGTATGTGTATACACAGTTAAAAATTTATAAAATTTGTGTTAAAAATAATGTGTGTTAAATAAAAAATGTAAAAATTTACATAAACTTCCTAGTGTTTATAACATAAATGATATGTTACTTGATTTTTTTGTACATTGTATAGTATAATAATATAGTTAATTTTACGAGAAAATTATGTTCATTTCAATATAATACATTAGTTTAAATAACTCCTAAACAAGTGTTAATCTAACTCAAAAATATTTGTTAAATATTTGAGTACATTTTTAATCAAATTAAAACAATTGAGTAGTTTTTTATTCAATTCAACTTAAATATAAATGTTATTCTTCTAATTCGCTAATTTTCGCCTTTTTTCGATTAAAATCGGTACCCTGCAAGGCCCTTTGTCTTCTAACCGCGGTTAGTCGGTTGATGATAGTTAATTCGATTAGAGGTTCCTAATGGGGTAGTTAAATTTTTTCTGACCTATACTTTTTATGGTTTTATTCAAGGCGTTTTGTAATTTTAAACATATCTGTGAAATCGGAATTTCAATTAAGTTTACCGTTTTCGAAATATTTACAAAAAAAATCTCCCAATTACGTCACTAGGCTATTGACAACGTTGCCAGCTTTTTCTATGGTTGCCAGTGTGTTTAGTTTAAGATTCTTACGATAGATGGCGCCACGTTATAATATTTTAGTTTTAAAACCACTTGATCTATAATTTTAGTTGAGAAGAAGAAGAATTGATTTTTTGACGTTTCTTTTTTTCGGGTTCTGTTTTTTTTTTTAATTTAGATTATTGAAAATCAATGTTATTGTTATGTTATTTGTAACTGATATTAGATAAGTGATTTATTAATAACGGACTCCAAAGCAGAGGAATCTTGTGGAATGGTTGGTTACATTGAACATTGGAGCTTTTAAACAAATAAAGTAAGTACCTATAATTATAATCATATTTTGTCGTAAATGCATTTCATTAGTATAATGCCTAGTTCTTTTAGATATATCTTGGACTCTAAAATATCAAACAGTAATATGATATCTCGTAATAAGGAAGATAGGTACTTAATGAATTTGGTGACCATCTTTCACTCAACTGAGAGTGACAGTATTTGTACATAAGCCTCTTCGGGTACAAGACAACTTGACAACAGGGTAATTTTCAACCAATAGAAATTTTAGAATATTGGTCACATGGCGAGGTTTGTGACATCATAAAAATTTATATTTTTTGTAAATATCTCGAAAACGGTAAACTCAATTGAAATTCTGATTTCACAGAAATGTTTAATATTACAAAACGCCTTGAATAAAACCATAAAAAGTATAAATCAGAAAAAAATTTAATTTTGTTAGGTTAAGTGTGCTTTTATATAGCGTGTGTTTAACAAAATTTTAAGGTAAGTTTGCTATGTAATGTTTTTTTTGCTAACATAACGTTTGTATCCCCAGAAATGTTTGAAGACCGTTTACCCTATGGCATGGATTTGTATTTTATTTTGGAATACAAAAAAGAAATGGACTGTGCAATTTTAGTGAATTCCAATGCTTCATTGCTGGTTTTTTTATGTTGTAGTATAATAAATCATTATTATTACATACTTATTTATATTATTTTTTTGCCCAAAAAAACAATATTCTTATATTAATTTAAATATTTTATTAAAATAAATAAAAATAAACAATTAATAATGTAAAAATTAAATAAAAAATATTGTTAAAATAACAAATTAAAATAATTAAATGAAGAGATACTATTTGTGTAAAATCAATAGAAAGTTATATGTTAAAGTAACACTTTTTTGTGTAAAATAAATAAAATATAAATAAATTTAACATATTTAATTATGTTAAAGTTATACAGATTTTAAATCATATTAATTATTAGTTAAGGTAAAAGTAACCATTTAAAAAAAAAATTGACTCAACACGATTTGTTAAATTAACTTTGCAGTTATGTAAAAAAAATAACATATATTAAGAAATATGTTAAATATACATATAAATTTTTTACTATGTACCTATAGGTAAGCAATACAATTTATGAACAATGTTAGCTGGCATTCCAGGCAATACAAACAAACTTTCAAGATATGTTTCGTTATCAAAAGCAATTCATAAAAAGATAAGAATGACACCCATGTATCAATTAGACAACAATATAGACAATTAAAAGGCAGTAACAGTAAATCAGCGGCGCAACTATTTATTATATGTATTAACATTGATAAAAATGCTTTATGACAATTGCAGATTTATTTTAAATTTAAATGCCCATAAAATTTTATTAAGGTCAGAGTGAACGAATATAGTGCATGTACATGTACGCTATTTTCAAATCAGGTGCATAAATCATCGGGAAATAAGATACTTGTGTTTACTGTAATCATTGAAAGCAGATTTATTTTCAAGATTTATTCAATTGCCGAGTTCTCCCCAACTGAACACAAGAATGAAATTTTAATCTCACGAAATGTCCCCCGATGGTGTTACCCCGTGATATTAAATAAAACTAAATGAGTTTGACCTACACTTCTATTGGGTTTTGATCTTTCTTAATTAAGTAGATATTACAGCTCAGGTTCCAGATTTTTAAGCTCAATTAATTATTTTTTACAATGTTTTAAAACAAAAATGCCAACCAAAACTGATAGCATAATCTGATTATAGACTCTCACAAAAATGTATTTATCAAAATCCCAGCTGATCCTTTATTAACGTTTTTCATATTTCTTAGTATTTTAATAGTTATTTGTTTTACAAGTGTTGAAAAGCGACTTTTCCATGCGAGTTTTTAAGTTGCCCACGAGGCCGTTAGGCCGAGTGTGCATTAACACGAGCTTGAAGAAAGCTTTTCTCACAAGTATAACACAATGTTTTTTTCTGCGACCCTTTTATTTTTTATTATTTTTAAATACAAAACAAAATAACCTAAAAACTTTTTGACAGCTGAATGTCAAACGATGCTTTCCGGTTCTTTTCACACAGACCTGTCACTTTTCACACAGAAATGTCACTTTACATTCGTGTTTTGCCTTGCCAATGAAAAGATTCATTTTCTAAGCAACGATGCCATCATGAAAAGTGACTTTTACATAGTGGTCGTAGAAAAAATTGTTTATGCCATTTCGATAAAATACTAAAGTATCATTATCAAATGTTTTTAAAAATTTGGAATACATGACTGAAATATGGATAAATTACATTATGAATACAAAATAATGTAAAATACAGTTTGCAATATCTTATTTATTGTTTTAAAGTACCTAATACAAAAACTAAAAAATAACTAAAGATTCTTTGAAGCAAAATCGATTACTGCTTGCCTTAAATTTTCAGTAAAACTTTTTCTTGGGTTTTACATGGAATTGTTTTTAACATGGAAACAGTATTTTTAAATTCTTCAGTCTCTGTACAAACATGCTTCTTACATCTAGCGATATTCCCTAGAAAGGAAGAGCATATCAAAACTTTAGTTCGTTTGTCCGTCCTCTTCCCTTAATAATTTTTTATGCCCTTTATATCTTGCCATTTTGCAGATAAAGCACATACATTCTTGGCTGCCGCGAAATTCTCTAGCAATTTCTAAATTTTGAAAATTTGGCAATTGTGGCTATGCAAAAATACCGTTTTTACCATATTGAAGTAGGTAATTTTGAATCACTTAAGTTAAAGTGTTCGTTTGAAAAAGTCTGCTGTAATTTTTATATTTTCTCAGAAACCCTAAACTCTGAATTTTTCGATTACCAAAAACAATTTTGTCTCCACAGCCAGCACATACCTTCTTTCGATTTTCTTCATGGCTTAACTTGAATTTCGGTTTAATTTTCATTTTAAAATACTATTTTTAACCTTATAAAGTATACATTAAATAAACAACTAAAGCAAAATGTCACTTGCGTTATAACGTATAGCAATTTTTTTCATAACCACCTTAATTATTGTTTTACAAGATTTGTAATTATTTCATAGACAAACTTCCAGTATTTTTTGTTATAAAAAATATTTAAGATATAAATCTTCGTTTTTTTTGTTATGTTTTGTTTTGAGTGGTAAAAAATAATAGGTGACTCAATAAATTAATACTGGGGAGTAAAGTAATTTAAATTATACAAAGTTTATTATTTTGCTTAATTTTATTAAAATTGTACAGGTAGTTTTAGTACAATAATTGCAAAATAATATATAGAAATAGAAAAACAAAAAAGTTTGCAAAACTTTAAAATAGGCTCAGCTGGGATTTTGATAAATACATGTTAGTGTTACCAAAAGGGTCTATAATCAAAATATGCTATCAGTTTTGGTTGGCATTTTTGTTCGTCCTATACTTAAGTTTTGACCACCGTGTAGTGCAGAACCACTTATGTTATGTTATTACTAGACCTGGTGGCTTCCCAAAAACCCCATTATAGATATACTAACAGTAAAACAACCAAAAATAAAAATATTCATTTTCACTTGGGGGACATCTCAATATATTCACCCAAATATATTTTTTAAATTATGTGGTGTAATTTCAAAAAAATAATAATACCAGTTTTTCCACAGCCTGCACAGGTAACAAAAACATTATAATAGAAAACGCATTACCAATACAAACAAAAACAAAAATACAAAAAGGTAGTTGTGCATGAATTACTATGGAATGTGTTCATAAATTTATTTTTAATCTATCCCTTAACACCTTCTCTTTATCTTGTGCTCAAGAGATTCAGATCTATTAATTTACAAGGCTCCGTAAGTAATTATAATCAGATATCCGTTCCCAATTAGTAAGGAAGAAAATCGTAGTTGGCTTTTTATTAACATCAACAACATATTTTATTAGATGTACTTTGGTGAGATAAGCGATTCTTCGTTTATTAAATTTTGTGTGAGAGGACTGTAAATAGGTAATAAAGATTTAATTAATTCATTGAGTTGTTAAATTTAATTAAAAACCGATATTTATGGTATGGTTTGGTGTAAAAAAACTCTTGTTACAGAAATTTCTATTTCATGGTATAATACCTAAAAACTTATTTATCGTATATGTGAAGTTTCACACCACCTAAAATAACCAATGAAATTATTTCCCGATTGAAATGAAACTGCAATCTGCATCATCAGTTTGCAATTTGTGAGGTTAGTGGGTCATTTTCAAGAAACACTCGCTTTCAGGAAAATGAAGATGCTTAAATTGACTTGTGGTTGGATTTTTATAAATGTTTAGAGTTTTGTTTACTTGCATTTAAGACAGGCATATTTTTAATATTTTTTACGTTTTTTTCAGAAAATGTGTTTAGCTAGCTTTATATATCTCCACTGTGTAACCAATTTGAAATCCAAAAGTTAATTCAATAAAAAAAGTTGTTATAAAAATAATTAGTTCACAAACTTTTGAGTCCAATTTTTTATTAAAAATTATATGCTTTTTTTATATACATAATATGTATGTTCGTTAAGTTACTTTTTAAAAGAAGCCATTCCGATTCTTTGTTAAAAATCATTTTAAGTATTTTTTTTAACAAAAAAAAAGTAACAAAATAGACATTGGTATCACAACGGACTGGGGTACACAAAGGACTTAATCAGATAACGTAAAAAAGAAATTATAAAGGGTGGTACGATTTTAGAGTAATGCATAAACAAAATCCCTTGTAGTGGTGCTCACTTGCAGAATAACAACTTAGATTTCTAAATTGTAGACACCTTTTTTCTTTGACTATATGCTGGTGAAGGTCCCTTTTAGTACTTGTATATTGCGTGGAATTTTCCCTTGTATATCATTTGTAATCACAAATAATTTTAAATTGGTTTATCATAAACTACTTTTAATAAAAGCGACGGTAAATATCCACTTTGTTGTTGAAAAATTCTATTGCGTTACCCTAAATTCCATTGCGTTACCGTAAGGTAACATAATTTACTCGGTAACGCAGTGGAAAAAGTTTTGTGAAACCATATTTAAAAAATAATAAGACATTACAGTCAAGAATTACTCTCAATAAGCTTTAGTGCCCTAAAATAAACATAAACATGAAAAATATTATTTTTCTTACCTTATTTTTATTATTTTTTTGAGTAACTTAGCGGACAAACAGTTATTACATTCGCGTTACCCGCACCTGTTTCAAACGATATCTTCTTCCTGATTATGTTTTTTTTTTAATATTCTATCGGTAACGCGACGGACGTAACGCAACGGAAAAAATGTCTGGGACATGAGTCAAATTTAAAAAAAGTAGATTAAAATTAATTATTTTATGTATAAATTGTTTACTGTATTAACTAAGGATGTTATGGATTGCTATAAAGCTGAATAAATAGGTTTCTAAATTAATAATTTAGTTTCATTTTCCTTTTTGCTACAATTTAGCACAAATTGTTCCTGTCACCTTTTTAGCACTAATTTGTTGAACAAATTCATACAATAATTAAACATAATAAATTGATTGAGTTATTAAATGTAATTAAAAAGCTAAATTTATAAAAATATGAATAAAAAAATGGATTTAATTTATAATCCACCACACTTAAGTTAAGTAACGAGCATATGCAAATATCTAGTGGCGATTTCTTACAATAAAAAAATTAAAAATGTAAATTTATATGAAAACAACCTAATAAAGAGCGATTATAGCACTGAACTATTAAAATAATCTTAATAAGTGATTTGCCCACACACTTAATGTCAATATTAAAGTTACTCCGTTACATTAAACCGTGTGTTTATGATTTCATGGATATTTTTACGAATCTACAGGTTATATATTTGCTATAGCAATAGGTTAGTTGTGCCACTTTAACAAACAGCATGTCTTATTGATATGACGTATATAATTGGACGTACGTTTCCCAGTTTATTGGCCTACCTTACACACCAATACCGTTTGACCAACTTTTAGATACATTTTATGTATACGTTTATTTACTTATAGGTACTAGATAATGATGAACATGAATTTTACCTAAATATATATTATATGAGCTCGGCGATTTTTCGTTCGATAAAAGAAATGGATCAAAGAATTTGTATCCAATTTTGCTTAAAAAATGAAATAAATTCTGTGAAATGTTAACAAAGGCCTATAGTGAGCCTGCTATAAGTAAAACAAGAGTTTACAAGTGGTATAAGAGTTTCCAAGATGGCCGTGAAGACGTTGAAGATGACGAACGCCCCGAACGCACAAGCACATTAACAACCGATAAAAACATGGAAAAAGTGGAAGAAATGGTTATAAACCATCAGAGAAGTCGCTGATGATGTTGGTATATCGATTGGCTTATTCCATGAAATTTTTTCGAATATTTTGGGTATACAGGCGTGGCAGCAAAATTTGTTCTAAAGTTGTTAAATTTTGAACAACATTTTTGGCCAAAAACAATACTGTAATGATGCCCCAGCATCCATATTCGCCAGACATGCCTCTGTCTGACTTTTTCCTATTCCCAAAAATAAAGAGAACCGTCGTTTTGCAAGCATAGATGACATTAAAAGCGCATCGCTGAAAGAACTAAAGGCTATCCCAAAGATCGATTTTTAGAAGTGTTTCGAGTATTGGAAGAAGAGCTGGCACATGTGCATAATATCCAATGGGGACTATTTTGAAGGCGACAACATTAATATAGACGAATAAATAAATATTTGTTTCAAAAAACAAAAATTCCCGATATTTTCTGAACACACCTCGTATGTCCAATAATAGAAATTTACATTTTGTACCAATCATTAATTGGCCATTTTACTGTTTGTTTTCAGAATTAAAATTAAAACGCATTAAAGTGACAATGGTTAAACCACGAGGAACACATTTATACCATACATTGCTCTGTACACTTTTTAGAAATATTTTTTATTGTAATTTAAACACAGCCCTGCTCTTAACAAATTCTTACCACCAAAGTAACCTTTTTTGTCCTATATTGGACCCAAAATAAATTAGTTCTATATTATTACCGACTGAGAGCATTAAGTTCAAAAACTTATAAGAAAGGTTAATAAGCATTCTGTTAAACAAAAAAACTGTGTTGTAGCGCATACATCAAAAGTCCAAAAAAGGAAGCAATTTACCAATTTAAAGTGCTTCACCTACTTACAAGCCGTTGGCATGTACCGAGACGAGCGTGTGTGAGTGTGTGTGTGTGTGTATGTTTGTCTCGGGTATCGTGATCCGACCGTTGCCGTTTTTAATAAAGTCTAATTGAAGAAATTGATCGGCCATCAACGGTAGACTCCATATTCGTGCAGACTTATTACCTCCGATGGAATTACGTGCATCCTGTGACAAATTTCTTTTTATGAAGAATCTGAACACGTAACGTTACTTAAAGCCTTTTTTCAACCGACTACACAGAAATGGTCATCGGTAATTTCGAATTGCTTTCATACAAAAACATTGAAAATTTCATCATCGCATTTATTATTGCCAATAAATTATAATTTGTAATAATTAATTTAACCATATACCATACCATGACCAAAACACCATTTCCTACTAAATTCCGTTACCAAATACATTGCCGCAATTGGTCAGTACCAAAAAATGTGCGCTCAATTCAGAAAATCATTTGGGTCATTTTCAAGAAACACCCGCTTTCAGGAAAATGAAGATCAAATTATTTTTTGCTTAAATTGACTTTTGGTTGGATTTTTATAAATGTTCAGAGTTTTGTTTACTTACATTTAAGACAGGCAGTGCACTTGTGTTTAGCTGGCTTTATATGTCTCCACTGTGTTACCAATTTGAAATCCAAAATTTAATTCAATAAAAAAAGTTGTTATAAAAATAATTTGAAATAAAATGTACTTAGTTCACAAACTTTTGACTCCAATTTTTTATTTTATTTTGTATTAAAAATTTTATGCTTTTTTTAAATATGTACGTTTTAAAAGAAACCATTCCGATTCTTTGTTAAAAAAACAATACCATTAATATTTTCTTATACGTAGTTATATCGTAGTCACTGTATTAGTGAGTTAAACTCTAATTTATAAACTCCTCTTACCAAGTGAAAAAAAGTAACAAAATAGACATTGGTATCACAACGGACTGGGATACACAAAGGACTTAATCAGATAACGTAAAACAGACACTATAAAGGGTGGTACGATTTTAGAGTAATGCATAAAGAAAATCCCTTGTAGTGGTGCTCACTTGCAGAATAACAACTTAGATTTCTAAATTGTAGACACCATTTTTCTTTGACTATAAGCTGGTGAAGGTCCATTTTAGTACTTGTATATTGCGTGGAATTTTCCCTTGCATGGATGTAATCTATATCGTGAGTTGTAATCACAAGTAATTTTAAATTGATTTATCATAAACTACTTTTATTAAAAGCGACGGTAAATATCCACTTTGTTGTCAAAAAATTCTATTGCGTTACCCTAAATTCCATTGCGTTACCATAAGGTAACGTAATGGACTCGGTAACGCAGTGGACAAAGTTTTGTCAAACCATATTTAAAAAATAATAATAAAACATTACAGTCATTAATTACTCTCAATGAGCTTTGGTGCCCTAAAATAAACATAATCATGAAAAATAGTATTTTTTCTTACCTTATTTTTATTATTTTTTTGAGTAACTTAGTGGACAAACAATTATTACATTGGCGTTACCCGCCCCTGTTTCAACCGATATCTTCTTCCTGATTGAATAAATAAATTCAGCTGGGTAATGTGTACGTCCGAACATCATTTGTTAATCACGTGAGTGCCAAAAAAGTTGCCATATATGTTTTTTTAAATATTCTATCGGTAACGCGACGGACGTAACGCAACGGAAAAAATGTCTGGGACATAAGTCAAATTTAAAAAAAGTATATTAAAATTAATTATTTTATACATAAATTGTTTACTGTATTAACTAAGGATGTTGGATTGCTATAAAGCAACACAAAGTTCTGGTTATTCAATATTTAAAAAAAAACATGTATGTAAGTTTTATAAAACGCTAATGGGACATGCGAAAATGTGTGTTTCACAAGTTTCAGATTTAAAAAAAAATATTCTGAACTAACTAAACAAACATTTTCTGAAAGAGTTTACTAAGGGCTTTCACTTGGTTTTTAAATAAATAAGATCCGATAATTTTTAACAAAGTTATTGGAATTCAAACTTACGGACAGCGGAAGGCGGGGGTTTTTTGAAAACGACTTATTACCACAAATGGGCTTTTTCTGTAACTCGTTAAAATAAATCTTTTTGTTAAAAATGAACCAGATAATTTTCATTTAAGGTTGCGTAATTATAAACCACTGCGCTTTCATGAAATTAAAAAAAAAGTTATAAAATGTTTTATTACGTGTTAAGACCCAACGCGTAGACATTGCACAATTACTCCAGACAAACTATAATCACAATAATCATATTTTTCTCTGATCATTCGAAATTATTATCGAACTTTTCTGCAGTAAAAACCACAAAATTTAAATTGCATGAAAGTCGTTCACGATTTATATGTTTTGTGCAAATTGCACGTTGTTGTTTCGGTTTGAATTATTTATTGTGCATTACAAACTCTTTTAGAGACCTTCTTTAACGGTACCCACAATCTTGTTACATGTTGTAATGATATCATACAAATAATATTTCCTAGTCACACACTTAAACTCCTCTAACCCAACACATGACTGAATATTTCAATGCACGAGAGTGTCGCATACTGTACCGTACTTTACGATCGAAGTTATTATACAGGTATAGGATTTTTTAACAGCTCACTTTTATTATGATACGTGATAAAGTCGTAAAGTCGTTATTTAATTTATTGTTTTACTTGATTTACATGTAAATATCATGCTAAGAATACATACCACAACTTTCATATTCATAGCTTTTTTATGAATTTCTGGCATACCAAATGTTATAAAAATAATTTTAATAAAAATATTACTTTAATGATGCCCCAGCCTCCATATTCGCCAGACATGCCTCTGCCTGACTTTTTCCTATTCCCAAAAATAAAGAGAACCTTAAAGGGCCGTCGTTTTGCAAGCATAGATAACATTAAAAGCGCATCGCTGAAGAACTAAAGGCTATCTCAAAGATCGAGTTTTAGAAGTGTTTCGAGTATTGGAAGAAGAGCTGGCACATGTGCATAATATTCAATGGCGACAACATTAATGTAGACGAATAAATAAATATTTGTTTCAAAAACACACCTTGTACATCTCCTACAATCTTATCATCTTCTTGGTGATGGTTGTTCCAAACGCTATGAATGGATGTTTGTCTTTTAAGGCAATATTTTTTGGAAAATAAGACTGGGAGGCCCTTTTTAAATTATAATGGCATTATAAGTATATACATAATAATTTAATGAAAAAAAAATTATTTATTAAGAAATTACCAGTACTTAATCGATCAAACAAAAACAAATAAACGAACAAACAAGACAGTTAGTAGGAAATGTAATTTCGCGTCAATAATTCCGCATTCATTTCATTTTAATAGCGTGCAATAAATCTCTCAAAATCGAATGCTTCGGTGTGACATTGACATCGCGCTTTCTACGCAAATATACTTATAAATCTTGTATTTTTATTAATTCGATCATTCTTCGACACTGCTGATGTCGGTGCTGGGAACGTTCCGCTATATTTAAATCGAATACCATCTATTACCCCATAGAAGGCTGTCTGTAACATTTAAAATGACAAACAAGGGAAACCTTAAAAATATTTAAATAGGGTAAAGTAGGCAATTATAGGACAATTAACATTAATACTGTAAAAAAATAGTTCTATAAATAGTTACCTTAAAGTCTAATCATTAGATGACGCTGTATACAATTATAACTATCTCAATCGGTAATAATATAGAACTACTTTATTTTGGGCCCAATATAGGACAAAAAAGTTCGCAAGTTAATTTGTTTTTTTGTTAAGAGCAGGGCTGTGTTTAAATTACAATAAAAAATATTTCTAAAAAGTGTACAGATCAGTGTGTGGTATAAATGGTTTTAACATTGTCACTTTAATGCGTTTTAATTTTAATTCTAAAAACCAACAATAAAATGGCCAGTGCTCAATTACTGGTTGGTAAAAAATGTAAATTTCTATTATTGGACATATGTCCAATATCATACTCTATTTTTATCCCGGACATTTACCAGCCAATTCTTATGTAAAATTGTCCCCTGAATCCTAAAAGACCGTCAAAAACTATAAAAGTTAAGCAGTTTTTGAGATATAGTCAATTCCATATTATATGTAAAATTGATTATATTTCAAAAACTGTTCTACTTTTATAACTTTTGACGACATTTTCGGATTCAGCGAATAATATTTCATAGGAATTGACTGCTAAATATCCTGGATACAAATTGCTGTTGACGAGAATTATTAGTGGCTGCTTTTTCGCTATGATATTTTTGACAAATTCATTTTTAGAGAGTAAGTAATATAGTGAATTGTTCGTCACAGGACATCTTGCAGAATAACAGTGATTTAAATACAGTGCATGATAGAGAACATAAAAAACTAATGGCAACAAAATTAATAAATTCGGAAAATACTTTTAACATACCACCCGAAAAAATATTAGATACATATATAAATCATCCTGTTCCGGCCTAAACATTATAAATGCTTCCCAAACCAGAGATACCACACTTAATGATATTTGCAACAAACTATTTCAGAAGTCAGACCAAGGGATTAGTAGTTACCTTCAGAATCCAGAAAAGGGATGAGGAATCCGAGAAAAAAACATATGAATTATATGATATTTACAAAAACGAAATAAAAAAAATTATCTTTAAAAAATATTTAACAATTTATGTTATTTGATGTAATAATTAAATGTTTTGCACATTAATTAACATCAAACGTTTCTATAGCATCAACTATTGAAAAAATGTTTTCAACATTTAAAAACGCATTTCTCATGTGCTTAGTCAGTTATTCGATCAATTAAAATAGCCTATTAATAATAAATCTAACATGCCGATAATTAACATATAACATTTTTAAATACTATTGTATGTAATTTATTGTTAATATTTCCTTCTCATAGAAGTTTTTCATTAAATATTTTAAATAAAAGCCTCTTAAATGTTAAAGGTATAAATCTTTATATGTAGGTATTTAAAAAGTAAATTTTAATTATGTTAATGGTTATTAAAGTAAGGTTTTCATTATTTTACTAAATCTAATATCAATCAAAGTAAAGTTATTTTTTAAATGGCTAATTAAGCGGCGTTTGTATGGTAAATTTAATTACCATCTAGGATTAAAAACTTTTTAAGGTCAGTGCTAAGTTTTAATTAGATATGACTATAAGATTATATCAAAGCATAAAACTTTCGCAATTTTTTCTACTATATCATATTCCAGTCTTATATCGTATTATACGATTTGTATATTGCTATTTCCATAATTGGCAATGTTACTGCTGCTACGAAAAAAATATAAAAACGTTGTAAATGTGTCTTCTACATAGTTAAAATTTTTTTAAAAAAATGTTAAAAATAAACTCCCTAGTGTTTATAACATAAATGATATGTTACAAAAATTATAATAATTAAAATCTTAAAATTTCAAAAGATTTAACAAACATTAATGTGTTAAAAGGTCCTACACAAATAGGAATGTTAAATAATATTTTTTTTTACATTGTAGTATAATAATATAGTTAATGTTACGAGAAAATTATGATAATTTCAATATAATACATTAGTTTAAATAACCCGTAAACAAGTGTTAATCTAACTCAAAAATATTTGTTAAATATTTGAGTACAGAAAATGTTTATTATATATATTATATATTTTTTTTTATTCAATTTAACTTAAATAATAAACAATTAATAATGTGAAAATTAATTAAAAAATATTGTTAAAATAACAAATTAAAATAATTAAATGAAGACATACTATTTGTGTAAAATCAATAAAAATTTATATGTTAAATTAATACTTTTTTGTATATAATAAATAAAATATAAATAAATTTAACATATTTAATTATGTTAAAGTTATACAGATTTTAAATCATATTAATTATTAGTTTAGGTCTAAATAACCATTAAAAAAATAAAATTGACACAACACGATTTTTTAAATTAACTTTGCAGTTATGTAAAAAAATAACATTTATTAATTTGTTTTACACTTTCTGTTGGGTTAAAAATTAACATAAGTAATAAAAATAAAAAAAAACAAAAAAAATTCTGGGACACAAGAAATACCTATGTTAAATATACATATAAATTTTTTACTGTGTAGGTATAAATAAATAAATTACATTGAAGTTGTTTGTATGGTTTATTTTGTAAAATAAACCTAATTATAAATTTGGTTTTGGATGGCTACGCCCATGTTCTTCCTATTTACGAAATATAAGGAAAATTTTGTGAAAGTACATTTTGGATTTATGTATCCATTGTTAGAGATTAACCACTGAACTAAAACCATTTATACCGGGATCTAAATGTCAGCGAGATACTGAATAAAGTTCTTCTTCGTGATTAAAGAAATACTACTTAGAAAAAAACATTATACTTTAAGTTAAAGCTAAAACTATTTACTATAAACTACTTTAACCGCGAACAGCAAAAATATGAGCTACAACCGCGATACGGGAAAATCACGTTTTTGGTCTATTGTGTTTTTAAAAGTCGTCAACAGATTTATTAAGACCTATGATCGCTATCTATACCAACGTCATTTTCTTAATCCCACGAGAATCTTGATCATAAGAATCAACCTGTCCTGCAATGAATTGCACTTTTAAAAACTTTAATAACTAAGAGCTCAAAAACACAAGTTTTTGAGCAAAAAACAGCCTATATTTATAATATAAATTCAAGGCCTACTATGTCAATTTTTGAAAGGGTAAACCACATAGTTATTAATAATTGGACATTGGACATATTATTTATTCAAAATTTATATATGCCGTTGTTTTAAACATTTTAGTTTTTTTTATAAATATATAAAAAAGATAGTTTGTTTATTTACGTCTACTTAAAAATAAGAATATTTGAATTTTTGATAATAGTTTTTTAAAAACATGCAAAAAAGTATACACGGTGGTCAAAACTAAAGTATAGGACGAACAAAAATGCCAACCAAAACTGATAGCATATTTTGATTATAAACCCTTTTGGTAAAGTTTTGCATATTTCTTAGTATTTTAAAATTGTTTATGCCATTTCGATAAAATACTCTAGTACCATTATCAAATGTTTTTAAAAATTTGGCAGATACATGATTAAAATATAGATAAAATACATTATAAATACAAAATAATGTAAAATACAGTTTGCAATATCTTATTTATTGATTTAAGGTACCTAATACAAAACTAATAAATAACTAAAGATTCTTTGAAGCAAAATCGATTACTGCTTGCCTTAAATTTTCAGTAAAACTTTTTCTTGGGTTTTACATGGAATTGTTTTTAACATGGAAACAGTAATTTTAAATTCTTCACTTTCTGTACAAACATGCTTCTTAAATCTAGCGATATTCCCTAGAAAGGAAGAGCATATCAAAACTTTAGTTCGTTCGTCCGTCCTCTTCCCTTAATAATTTTTTATGCCCTTATATCTTGCCATTTTGCAAATAAATCTCATACATTCTTGGTTGCCGCGAAATTCTCTAGCAATTTCTAAATTTTGAAAATTTGGCAATTGTGGCTATGCAAAAATACCGTTTTTACCATATTGAAGTAGGTAATTGAATCACTTAAGTTAAAGTGTTCGTTTGAAAAGTCTGCAGTAATTTTTATATTTTCTCAGAAACCCTAAACTCTGAATTTTTCGATTACCAAAAACAATTTTGTCTCCACAGCCAGCACATACCTTTTTTCGATTATCTTCATGGCTTAACTTGAATTTCGGTTTAATTTTCATTTTAAAATACTATTTTTAACTTTATAAAGTATACATTAAATAAACAACTAAAGCAAAATGTCACTTGCGTTATAACGTATAGCAATTTTTTTCATAACCACCTTAATTATTGTTTTACAAAATTTGCAAGTTGTAATTATTTCATAGACAAACTTCCAGTATTTTTTGTTATAAAAAATATTTAAGATATAAATCTTCGGTTTTTTTTGTTATGTTTTGTTTTGAGTGGTAAAAAATAATAGGTGACTCAATAAATTAATACTGAGGAGTAAAGTAATTTAAATGATACAAAGTTTATTATTTTGCTTAATTTTATTAAATATGTACAGGTAGTTTTAGTGCAATAATTACAAAATAATATATGGAAATAGAAAAACAAAAAAGTTTGCAAAACTTTAAAATAGGATCAGCTGGGATTTTGATAAATACATGGTTGGCATTTTTGTTCGTCCTATACTTAAGTTTTGACCACCGTGTACACTTAAAAACAAATTAGGTTAAAATCGCATAATAAACAAAGATTTTAAAGGGGTGAATCGCAAACAAATAAGTAACACTGTATAAAATGCTATTATAGCTGTTCTTAGCTTTCCCATTAAATAAAACAATGATTTTTAAATTAAAGACAACAAACAAATTAAAATTTAACGGAACCTAAGTTATATTGCTCCTTAACTGACAATAATTATTTTATAGCTTAATGTTAACTTATTTATTTGTATTTTGCATAAGTAATAGTATTTTAACAATTATAACTCTCTCTTCATTTTACTAAACAAATAATAATAATATTTATGGCCACCACAAAGTTTTTATTGCCTGTTTTATATTCCAAAATTTTCCAAACTTTTACCTAATTTTTCTCAACTTTAATCAAACCCATAAATATGCAAATTTGTTCAATTTATTGAAATGGAAATTGTCGATATGCGTAACTCTTGTCAAGCAAATTTACCTTGAAAGTACTTTTCACATTTTTTGTTGGCATTTAAAGTGATAAAATGCCGATTTCCACATTTACCCCTACAGCTATACATTTCTACCTATTCTTAGACATTTTCTCTTATCAGATGTAGTAACATAATTTATATTAATTATTTGTTACATATTCATGTTTTTATTAAAAAAATCGTAACTATTAATTGATCACAATTACCGTTATTACTAGAAAGAAACTGATAGAAAATGCAGCTGTTCTATTTGTTTTAGCTTTTAATGATAATTTTAAGTTTATGATGATGGTGATATTTTAGAAAGAATTAGGGCTCTAGGGTATAAAAAAATATAGATGAATTATTGAAAAATAAACATTTATTTGTTTATATTACAAAAGTAAACAAAATATCAATTTACAATTTTGGGTAGCAAGCCATGGAGGCAACACCACACATGTTCTTTCCACGGTTCATACGGATGTATCCCTTTTCTCCCCAGGATGGTCCCCAAGAGTTCTTGACGATCCAGAAGTCCTTTCCGTTTTCGCTTCCATAACCGACAGCCAAAACACCATGGTTTAAGTAGGCTTTGTTACAGGTACGGTCAGTGAACAATCCAGATTCGTAAAATTGGAATTCGTCGGAGGCATCGATGGCAACGGAAACTGGACCGACGGTTCCTACAGCGTTCTTAAGATCTTCTTCGCTATCTTCTTCGATTTCTACGTATCCAGATACTTTGGTGATGACTGCACTAGCGTTGAATCTGCAACGCCTGTCTTCTTCTTCGTATGGGTAGGCAGCTTCGCTGTTGATACCATGGTCCTGGATGTATTCAAAACCGGCAGTCATCAAACCACCATTGCAACCTTCGTTTCCGTAGGAACCGGCGCAGTCGACCAAGTTTTGTTCACTTAGGGAGATCAATTGTCCTTTTTGGATTTTGAGTTGTCCTTCCAAACTTCCAGTCTATGAAAACAATTTTATTTGTAGTATTTCTGTATACTGACATAGTATAGCATAAAAATGAATAAAAACACTTACAGTACTGAAAGCCCAGCATGATCCACATTGCCCTTGGTCCTTAACGGGAGTTACGGACCCAGTGGATCTCCAATCGATGGAATCAGGGGCAGCTTGCACAGCCTGGAATTTTTCGGTGGTTTTTGGCCTTTCAGCGGAACCACTGAGTTTCAAAAAAGCTCCGAATTCTTCCCTGGTCCAGTCAGCGAATTGATTGATTCCCTTTTTGAAAGAAGTCAAGCCTTGTTCGTATTCGACATTGTGTTTTTCGATTAGGTCCAAGTTGTTGAGGAAAATTTGGTGACGAAGACGTTCTTCGATGAGGGATTTGTAGGATTTTTTGTGGTTGGACTGCAATTCAATTTAGTTAATATAATTTAACAAAGCTATTAAAAAAACTTACTTTAAAATCCTCCCACAGGGCTTTGTTGGCTGAGACGGCCACAGCCAAACAGGCAATCAAAATAAAAACTTAAATAATTCTGAAAATATAGAAATTTTATTATATTCGGCTTTATAAATATATTAATTATGGTTTACTTACTTGCTCGGTAAAACAATATTTTGATGTGAAATTATTCTCCTATTTATATGAATTTTGTCAAATGATCACGTAGAACACTTAAGATAAGTACGTCATTAATTATAATTCTTTTGTCCTAAATTAATCAATTAATTATATCTTAATCAAATAATTAAAAACAAAAAATGTAGGTCTTAGATTCAATTTTTTTTATTTTAAAATAAATACAGAATTGCTACTGATGTGATAACAGGTTTTCAAAAAATTCACAAAAAAACAAAACGCATTTTTTTAAAATATTACATCACAAGGTATTTTTCATCACAAAACTCGTTACTCTGATTATATATATATATTTGATCATAAATTTCACCTTTTAGAGTAATTTAAAAAGTCGAATGTCAACAATAGAATGTTAAGGTTAAATTTTATTGTACAATGCTATGTGTTGGCCCAACACTGTTGGGGCAAATTAGCTAAAAAGGGGTGGTTAGACAGTTTTCAGGGTTTAAATAAGTGACGTCGTTAAAAGTATTGCAAAACATTTTCAAGGACAAGTACCGTTGAAATTAGAAAGAAAAACAAGAAAAATTCCAGAATGTGTTTAGTGTTAAAAAATAGTAAATTAGTTTTGTAATGGACGAGTGCGACAAAAGGTCTTATGACATGAGTTCTTTATGCTATTTTATCTATTTTGCAAAAATTCTATAAAAAAATAATTTTATACCTTATATTTAATTTGGTCGAATTTTACTTTAGATAGTTGGTATCACAGTTAATGTCAAAATCGATTCGCCATGCCGTCCTTAATTTACTTATTTACAATAAGCGGCTGTTAATGTTAAAGAAGAAAAAAAGGATTTTCTTTGGTGTTAAACAAAATTTATTGCCAGAAAAGTCTCGTAAGTACTAGAAAAATCATAAAAATATTATAACCAATATCCAAAATATTACGCTGTTTAAAGTATAGCCAACCTATAAAATCAAAATTTTGGGTGGGGTAAAGTATCTCATTAGAGCACCGAAAGCGGTGTTATAATGAAGTCATTATGAACGCAAAATAGAAAAACGATATTTTTGAAATTTAATGATAAATTAAGACACTGAAAATTAATTACTTACAAAAAAACACAGCGCATAGGAAATTTATTAGGCATATTTGCAACATTTCGTAAACTATAGTGACAAAGTGGTTCCTTGTTAATCTAATAAGTTTGTAAAGTTAAAAAATACTTAAAGTAAATATAAATTTTATTTATTACAAAAGTAACAAAATGAACATTTTATTGTATTTTTCTACACGAAAATATCGGGAATTTTCGTTTTTTGAAACAAATATTTATTTATTCGTCTACATTAATGTTGTCGCCTTTAAAATAGTCCCCATTGGATATTATGCACATGTGCCAGCTCTTCTTCCAATACTCGAAACACTTCTAAAACTCGATCTTTGGGATAGCCTTTAGTTCTTTCAGCGATGCGCTTTTAATGTCATCTATGCTTGCAAAACGACGGCCCTTTAAGGTTCTGTTTATTTTTGCGAATAGGAAAAAGTCAGACAGAGGCATGTCTGGCGAATATTAAGGCTGGGGCATCATTACAGTATTGTTTTTGGCCAAAAATTTTGTTCAAAATTTAACAATTTTGGAACAAATTTTGCTGCCACGCGTTTAATACCCAAAACATTCGAAAAAATTTCATGGGATGCCATCGATATACCAACATCATCAGCGACTTCTCTGATGGTTTATAACTATTTCTTCCACTTTTTCATGTTTTTATCGGTTGTTAATGTGCTTGGGCGTTCGGGGCGTTCGTCATCTTCAACGTCTTCACGGCCATCTTGGAAACTCTTATACCACTTGTAAACTCTTGTTTTACTTATAGGCCTTTGTTAACATTTCACAGAATTTATTTCATTTCTTAAGCAAAATTGGATAAAAATTCTTTGATCCATTTCTTTTAACGAACGAAAATCGCCGAGCTCATAAAAACACGTCTAACCTTAGCGGCTGCCACAGACAAAGTAAACAATGAAAACAGCTAAAGTTTTTATCATACTTCGGGGGCGTGTATACCAACATAATAAAGAAAATTTTATGACAACCGGACCCTCCGAACCCGCGAAATTTATCAATTCCCGTTATTTTCTGAACACACCTCGTATATTGTTATTGATACAGAAAATACTATTGTGTTGAATTCAATTATAATAGTTACTGACACAAGGCAAGAAGACTTTTTTACTTCCTATAATATTTTACTGTATCATTGACAGGCAAGAACAATTAGATAATATGATACGTATTCCTAAGAGTCAGTTCAGCACTGGAGCTGGAATAAATCTCCTTTAATGTTAGCCTTTTCGACATTGACTTAATAATATGCGTGTAATAGAATTTAATTGAATTATTATTGAAATCGATCGAAGAATGGCATTATAAAAACGAACGTTATTGCTTAATAATTACCGCGATTTAAACAGCGTTGATATATCGGCAAGAAAATGTATGAATTACGAGGCAAACAATCGGCTTGGAGCCTCGGGGAACTAATAGAAAATTCGCTAAAAATTTTAATCAGTAATTACATGTTGTTTCAACAATAATTTGAAAAATTAAGATTAAACACTGATTGTATGGTTGTTTATTATGAAATAAAAATCAATTAATTTAATCGATTGAACAAACCTTGATAGGTTATGATTTTTGTTCTTTATTATTAAAACTATACAGGGTGTCATGAAATAAGTTGCCATCCCTTAAGGGGATGATGCTAAAATAAGAAAGTTTTTACTTTATTATTTTTGCATTAGTGCCATTTTATTTTAATACAAAAATCATTAAAATTTTTATAAGTACAGTATAAATTTTGGGCCGCCACTGGTTGTTGCTTACCTAAGACAACTGACGCAAAATATGCATGCACAGTTTAAGCAGTATGCCTTTCTTAGGGTTTTAAAGATATCTGTCGTGTTTAATTTGCAAATTATGTATTAGGTCATGCATATGCTTAAGGATACTTATCAATTTTTTGCGGATGGCCACTTCCCCTCTTGTTTGACCTCTTTTGTTTGTCTAGTGAAAAGCGTCCAATGATAGGTGGTATACCTATTGGACCAGAAGCTGAAACTTGTAACTTAACTCTTTCATATCACTTAACACTTCACTCTTTATTGACCTTTAAACTATTTTAGTTTGCACTTTATGAAAATTGTTTGTTTCACTATAATTGGTTTGCACTTTTAAAAAATTATTTGTTGCCTTTAATCTTTAAACTTTTACGTTTTAAGAGCTCTAGCTACAGTGCGTTATGCCTTGTCAAGTGCTGGAACCTGACTATAAGGTATATGTAACTATATAGTACCAAAATTGTAAAATTTTAAATTTAACCCTATAAAATAATTAAACTTTTCCCAACATTACAGAAAAGTAGCTGTCCCACTTGCAATAATATTCACTACTTAATGCTATTTAAACATCTTAGAGCAAAATAACATCCTCCTTTTTTATATATAGTTAAGAATATATTCCAAATATTACAGAAAAAGTCCATTTATGGTATGATTTAAAAATACAAGTGGTTAAAATAACCCCTAAAGTTTGTCCCTAAATTTTGGTCCCCTACGTCACTTTTATAAATGACCTTTTGAATTGAGCGCATATTTTTTGGTGCTGCCCCCTTGCGGCAAAGTATTTGGTAACGGATTTTAGTAGGAAATGGTGTTTTGAACTATCTTGAGCCACAACACGTTTTTTTGTATTTTTTATACCAGCGTGGCAAAACTGTGCATTCTCCTGTGTCACAGTAATAAAAAGTAGTAAAGGTACCAGTTGGAGTTTGTTTGGTTCTCAAAAGTAAGTATCCTAGTAATGGTTTTAAGGGCAAACATATTTTTTTTATCTTTAAAACAGTAAAGAGGTTATGTTCTAAAAACATACTTTTTTCTCTGGGCCACATATTGTGTGACCCAAGGGAAAGTTATGTGATCCAGGGGACAATTCCAAAGAAATAAATTATAATATATTTTAGAAATAATAATAAACTTATAGGAAAGTTTTACAAACATTTTTTTTTCTACCTTCCACCTTTTCTGTTTCTGACAGTACCTAGCCAATTTGAAATAATGTCCTCCACCTTATTAATAGTAATTTTCCTAGTCAATGTATTTTGCTTCAAAGAAGATAGAAATGTTTTTTGGTAGTTTAACGAAACAATGTTTATATTGACTTTTTATTTTTAGATTATGATTTTGTTTTTATTTTTTATTCTTTAAATGTACAAGAATTTTGAAAATGACCCAATACCTAGGTTTATAGATGTGTAAATATTAATTATAATAGATTTTTTCCAGTATAAAAAATATCTACAAAGATCTAAATATGACAATTAAACTTTTTAAATACGTTGTCCTCTATAAAAATGTCCTTTTATCCTGGCAAATCCAATTAAAATATTTAGTATACAATAGTTCAAAACGATAAATTTCTAATGCATAGATTTCAATCTAGGATAATGTTAGTTGGCAAGAACAAAGATCTTTATGTAATATTATTTAAAAGTGTCCGATTCCTAGTCTCGGGCCATTTGTTAGCAATATTGCCCTTGATCGTTCGAAACAACACAACACAACACAAAGTGACGGTGATATCCGTGTCCAGCTTTTAACCCATTTAACAGCGGCTGGCGGCTGTTCTGTGTATTGTTGTTGTTCTAGGCGATCGGTAATGCAGTTTTCGCCTTGACCCACGACCCACGCTTTCTGCAAACCGCAACATAGCCGGCTAGATAATGTATGCAACGAATAATAGATTGCGATTTATTAAAGAAATTGCTACTGTTTTCTTACCTTATCTATTTATATTTATTTTATTCATGAACAATATCCACGTTATTGCCTACAATGTTGCCTCGTTACTTCGTTAACACATTTATCTGACTTCCAGCTTTTAATTTTATGACCCAGCTATTAATTAACAGGGTGTCCTGTCCAACGACAACCTTTATGTAAATAAGGTGTTGGCAAAAAGTTTGTAGACACTGTTGATCGATCGGTATGGTCCAGTTGGTTTAAAGAAACTAAAGAAACCACTAAAGAAGCTACCAAAGAAACTACCAAAGCCACTACAAAAAAGTTCTTCTTGTTAGACGAAGAAAAACCCTTTCACCCTCAGGGTGTGAGGTTCTGGATTTTGTCCAGTTTTTCCATGTAGGTCCATTGATCGTAGTTCATCCAATATCTTTCCTCTTGTTACCCCCTTACACCCTTGTTTTGTTTGATCCGTACCATCCCAACTCTGGTTTCTCAAGTTATTATTGTTCTAATTATTTTCTTATCATTAAGTTTTTAACCTGTCCTATTTTGTTTTCATTTATAGTGCTGCTATGTTACTCTCTTGATTTTGTTTAGTATCCATGACTTGGATGTTAATTGCTCTGTAAGCTATATCTCCAACTATTTTTCCATCGTCAGAGATTGTGCTGCCTAGATATTTAAAGGTCGAAAATTGTTCTAAATCTTGTTTGTTGATTTATATTCTTCTTTTTTCAAGTGGTGCTGTATTGATTGTAATAACTCCCTTAAACAATATTTGGTAAAAGCATAGATGATACAATATTTGGTAAAAGCATAGAGTAACATGTGTTTCTTGGGAAATCCTTGTTAATTCTGGTATTGAAACAATATAAGATGTCTAATTTGGGCTACCAAAAAAACTCCTAAAGAAAGTTGCTCGACATAAAATGCACCATCTCCCCAGTAGCATTACTTAGTTAAAATCTATTTGCTTTAACAGCAGCTATACAACTTCAATAAAACCATCATAGGGCTAAAAAGGAGAATTCTTTCGCTGTCCTTAGGAGCAATTTGTGTGTCAGCCACAAAGCAACTTTGCTTTATTGTATTGCTCCTAAGGCACACCTTACAGCAGCCATAAAACCTACCTTACAGCTGTCATAAAACCTGCTAAGTGTAATAGGTTTTAAGGAGGTTGTGTGCTTTTGTTGTAAACACATTTTAGCTGACAATTTGTACTTATTGATATACCTTTTTACTTTATTGTTGTACTTTGTAAATTCCATATTGCTTTAATGCCTTATAGAACACTAAGCTGTTTCAAAAGCATAGCCCATTATTGATTTTAAAAACTTAACAAAAAAAATATCATCTTTTGTCAACCAATAACTTTCGGATGCAAAAATCATAAACAAATACCACTTTACTGATAAAAGTTGATTGCCGAGACCCAAAACGTATGATGCCCACTGAAATGCGCTTAATTTAAACAATTTTAAAGGCTTTGGCTAAATTACTTACCCGATCTACATTCCGTTTTTTAAGCCATCTCTTATCGAAAAAATATTCTCTAGCATTAACACGCTCGTAAAAACCAAATTTTTTGAAATTTTCTGAAAAATATTATCTATTCCTATTTTAGTTTAAAATTATTTCATAATGGCGGAGCAATATTTTCTAATTTAAATGGCGGTTTCAGTTATAAAACAATGTACTCTTGCAAACTGCTTAAAAGTTTAATTGCTTTAAAAAGTGTTTACAACTATTTCTTAAAAATAATAGGCCATATGACTGCATTTTCAAGGCAATCATAAAACCAATTGGAATTTTTTGCGATAATTTTAAAACAACTTTGCAGTATTTTCATCAAAAGTATCGCCATCAGGGCTATAATGCTTTGTCAGATGATAACACCTAAAAATTGTCTTAATTGCTGTGATAGAATGATGCGGATTTAGCTCTTGGTTGGAACAGGACGTTGAAGGAATACAATGAGTATTATCAACCGGATGTTTTGCCAACAACACAGAAGAACAACTTTTAACAGCTCTTACAGTAGCCAATTTTGTTTTCCTATAAAAATTTCCACTTTTTTTTAACTTTTACCCACTGCTCTAAAAAACTCTTCATGCATGGCGGCGACATATTAACAGAGTTATTTTCTTCGCGATTATTAAGACAAAAACGTTTTAAGAAAAAAATAATAGCAACAAAATAGTTTACACTCATGCAAATTTGCAAATTAGAAAGCAAATTGGTTATATTAAAGACGTATTGCTGCTCTACTAGGAACAATCATAAAACCTTTTTACTGTTTGGTTCTGTAACATTCTTACATAGAGGAAAAGTAGTCCTAAGACCATGAGTGGGCTTTAACAGATGCATTAAAGCCAACTTTCCGAGCACCATTAAAACCAATAGGCATCTGATAAACCTTCATAAAGCTTATTGGAGTATAGGCGTTTCTTAAGGGCAAGTTGCCCTAAAAAGCATTATGGGTTAACAGTAATAATCAATGTTAAGGTCATACGGTTGTAATTGCAAAAAGGATTTGACACTTTACTTTAAAGTCACTCATAAAGCCTAATCGTAAAGTTTCATTATCTCAAGACCAATTGGTTAAGTAGCACAAAGTAGAGCTACAATAAAATAAAAAGCATGTTTATGCATTTATAAAGCTTGCATAAAATAGTAAAGCATTATCGGTGGCA
Source organism: Brassicogethes aeneus (assembly GCA_921294245.1). NCBI lineage: Eukaryota > Metazoa > Arthropoda > Insecta > Coleoptera > Nitidulidae > Brassicogethes > Brassicogethes aeneus. Next base: position 3,155,846 of record OV121132.1, on the reverse strand, counting down.
ACCCTTTGCTACTTGGGCTACAGTTTAATCAACCTCAGAAAAATGCTATTCTATAAAATGTTAATAATATTCTTATTTCTGAAATGTTACCAAACGATATTTGTATAAATTCTCGAAGCATACAAAGGAAGAAACGCTGCATGTCCGTGATCATTTGCATTCTTTCGAATCTGGCGAGCAACAGGCAACAAATAAAGGTATTATGCAAAATAGCTCAGGAGGAATGTGATCTTTCGCTTAAATGACGTAAGCGCCCTTTCAATTAATTTATCTATACCATTGTTCGCACCGATTAGAAATTATTGCTATCTAAGTTTATTATTTTTTTAATTATTTATAGCAACAAACTAATAATAGATGTATAGAGTGTACTGGACACAAATATTTTTATTTTTATCGAAATGTTTGTATTCAAGAACCCACTTAAGCAACATTATTATGGAATCTTTAAAATCTATTTATAACCTTATAATTAAATTATTCACATATACTAAAAAAATATTCTTGTATTAAATAAATTTATTTTATTCAAAACAATCTTTGTCTCCTATATAACGAAGAGAATATATTCTTTAAAATAGTAAAGTATTTTCTTAATTCACGTTGATTTACTTCAAGAATCTTTTCTTAATGTAAAAAAATTAAATTTCCTTAAATAAAACTTTGATTGTTTAAAAGCAAGAATATATAATTTTTGAAATAAGGCAGCAATATTTACTTACTTTAAGAAAATGTATTAGTGGTATTCTTAAATAAAATTCAAGAATAAATTGATATGATATTGAAATAAGGCAATAATTTTCTTAAATGAAAATGTTTTCTATAACACAATATTTTTTTTAATTAATAGATACAAGATTTAAAATTTTATTTATTATATTTATATTTATTTTAAAACAATGCAAGAAGTATCGTTAAAAATAAAATGTATATATCTTAATTTTAAGCTACTTTTAGCAATGTTTCAAAAAATCTATCTTTTTGTATTTAAAATCAATAAAATTTTAAATAATGATACGTGTATTAACTAAAAATTATTTATTTTAATAATAAAAACATCTTTATATGTAGGAATATTACTGCAAAATAAATAAAATTTAAAATAAAAATACGTCTAAACACTTGAAGGGGACTGGAGTAATTTTAAATATTCTGTATTTTTTTAAGGATTATTGTCTAATTTTAAACAAAACTTTATATTTAAATACTTACGGATTATTCAAAATTGAGCCAAACTTACTGAAGGGCCAAAGTATAAGTTGTATCGTTTTTAGGTGGTGCAGTAAGCAAAAAAATTTAGGTTAGAAAATAAAAAAAACAAACGTTGAACAAACACATTTATTTTGTTTTTAATACAAGAAAAATCTAAAATGTATACATTATTATAAATTAACGTTGGGAACTTAATCATTATTATCGACATATTTTTCATTTTAAATAATTTGTAATATTTTAAGCATAGTAGAAAAGCAATTACCAATTTTATAAAATAATTTAGGGCTATTGTAAATGAACTCCACCCTATATAAATCAAAATTAATGTTATACCCCAAAGTGTCTAACAAAATTACTTCTAAAACAAAATCTTTTTAAATGTCATAAAATAAATTAAGTTTATTAACTTAAAATTATAGAGCCATACAAATCAGAGTGATAAACACATAAGATATTTTGGTTATCACTGCAAAGCCTATTTATTTATGAATAAAATAATTTTAAGGCATCCTTAATGCATATTAGTAAATATATAAACAATAAACCTATAGGTATACCTACCTACACGTAAATGCGACGCTAAATTTAAAAAAGGGTGGTATATCAATAACAACTTACTTACCTTCAATTTTTTTTTTAATTTCCTCGATGCTGACCACTCTTCTAATAATTTTTTAATGAAATACGCCCTATTCGTCACAAAGAGAAAGAAACACTGCATGATTAGGCATAAAATTTCAGAACGGCAAAAGAAAATACTGTTTATTAAAAGAAATAAAAAAATTTAAGAATATATAATTCTTAATATAAAAAAATTAAACAAATAAAAAAAAATAAGATTATCTTGTTTTTGATATAAAAATTTTTTAACAATTGTACCAAGAAACCAACTAAGATTTACTTCAAGAATATTTAATATTTGGATTGAAACATGCAACTTTTTAAAACTGAAATGTTTCTTAATATTAGAATATTTCCAAAAATACAAAATTCTTATTTTAAAGCAAGTTGACTTTAATTAAAAAAATATTTTCAAGATAATAGGTGTTCTAAATATAAGAAATCTGTTTTTAATGGAATATTCTAAATCTCGACAGCCATCAGGAAAAACTGGTACTGCATTGAAATGAATCATTTGGTTCTGTTTGCAAATACTTGTTCGGATTAACAAGGCTTAACCGACCGTGAAGTATCCATCTAATAACACCATAACGCCCATAATAGATATATATCACGTCAATAATAATAATAATATAAATCAATAACACATAAATCTGGCAGTCGGGAAAAAAATTCAATATTAACTTGGTAATGAGATTCTGTTGATGCATTTTAAATGGCAGATTAATAAGTTACAAGTTATTTTGCTAACCCAAATGTATAAATGGATATGTTGAAACTTATTACAACCATTAATAGTTAATGTCAATTCAAAATAGAGTTTCGAAGCGTCTCGTTCCACAATTAACACAAAAACATATCCTCTGTAAAACTGAAAATGTGTTTTCCCTTGACCATTTATCATTCTTCAAATACCTTCGTTAAAGGTTATCGTGTCAGAAGCCTGCAATTAGTTCCTATTTTTCCTTAAAGCTTTACTATACAGGCGCATAGCATACGCAATAGATAGGATTCCATTAAGTTTTTACTGAAACAGTAATATCAAATTTCAGCGGATGATAAATGAAACATCAGCTCGGGCATTTTGCAGATTCTTTCTGTTTTAAAATAAGGCATATCTTTCAGGTTTATGGATGGTCGTAATAATTTATGGCTTTATTTTTATTCTGCTCGATTTCTTTAACGGGAATACAATTTATTGGACATGTCAGTTAATCCTACAATCACATATAAAGCTGGAATTCAATTGAACGTTTTCCTACAGAAACAACAAAACTTCCCAAATCTATAAATAATAATAATATTAACGACAAAGCCAGTAACAATAAGTGATAACATTAAATAAATAAGAATTACCAGAAAATAACTTGTGCATTCGTATGCAGAAACGTTGATTTATTTATATCAACTAAATCCACTGATTTAAATTGGACCCAATTTGGCAACATCGCATATTTTAAATCATATATACTTAAATATGTGTTTATTACATTATAAGACCAATACATTTTTAATGGTATATTATGTATCAAGTTTGATAAACGCCATTTTATAAACGAATCTAATTTAGGCAGTGTATAGAAAAGTTTATAAACGATTAAAAAATTATTATTTTTATATCTCACAAACTTCCAAAAGTTTTGAGGATTTTGTGAGATATTATTTTAAATATTTTACATTTAATCACTATAGCATTTGCTTGTCAGGACACTTAGGAAGTAATTTTCAAAAGAAGTCGGAAAAGAATTAAAGAAAACTACCGCGGTGGACAGTACCAACAAGAGTGGGCGGAAACCTTGGCCTTTGTTTACCACTGACCATTTAGAATGTCAAACAAACTGGTAAGTTGCCAAGCTAACAGCGATAAGGTAATTTGACCTATTATTAATTTATATCAAATAATTACCAATATATATGTTATGCTAAACATTTAGTATCGTTAAATCTTGTACGTTATTTTTACAAACCTGTCCTGTCCTGTCTTGTCCCCAGTAACAAAAGTATTTGTTGATAATTGGAAAAATAAATGAAAAGAATTTTAATGAGAAATTTTGGTTTATTAATCAATTTCCTAAACAAAAAAATTAACACATATATGTGTTATACCTACATAGGTATACCTACATTAATGAACACAAAAATATCATACACACCATTCTAAAATCATCAAATTGTATATTATATTTAAATATATTGTTTATTTACCTTAAACATAAAAGTATCTTTATTTTTACTATATTTTTTATTAATGTGTAATATATTATAATATTAGATGTACACCTTAAATTTGATTAAATCATATAGTAAATATTACTATTTGTAGATAGTAAAATCAATTTACTATACGATCATATTAAAAATTAAAATATATATTATACATTTATGATTTAGTAATATTGGTGTTGTAATCTTTACTAAAATTGTATAATAAAAAATAGTATTTTGTATTACAATCTTAATATTGTATTAACGAATATATAATATTAAATATTAGATAGTAAAAAAAATATAGTAAAAAAAATATAGTAAAAAATATAGTAAAAAAAATATAGTAAAATTTACTTTAACAAATTTTTAGGGTAACAATTGTTACCCTAAAAATTTGTTAAAGTAAATTTTACTATATTTTTTTACTATCTAAAATTTACTATACTGGAGTTTTTTTAGTTATTCAGAGGTATGGTAAAACGTACGATCAAAACCCGACATATTGCATTTTGCTTTCCCATCTTCTGCATAAACGGCACGAAAAAATCAGTGCATGGCATATAAGTTAACGTGCACAATTTGTTGGCCATTGAGATGTTTACAACGAGTCTTTGTAAGCGCACTGAGTAGGCAGGCGGGCAGGCAATCGTGAAGAATGCGGAAAGTGCACTTCCATGGATCCTCGAATGTTCTGCACGAGATGAAGACAGCATGACGCGCTCGTGTGTGATCTAATATTTATTTTTGTGTCATTTTCTTCCTTCTTCCTCCATCTGGGAGCCACTGTCCGTTACGTAGCTATAGCTATAGACATCTTTCTGCTTTGCTCTGCTCGGACCTGATTTACCTGCTACCGGACAATCTTTATGTGGAAGCTTTGTTCTGCAGTTTAACTATTTAACTATAGTAAAAATCGAACAAATTTTGGATATTTGTTTGTACACTGTTTAAAATATCTGTGGTGTGAAGAGTAATCTTAAAATGGTGTCAAAATCCAACACCAAGTGGTGTTAATATAACACCATGAATTATGGTTGAAAATGTTTTATACAGCAAACACCAAAACGGTGTTTATCTAAAAATATTTGAGAAGTGCACCTACACAGAAAAAAAGGAATAGTTCATTTAACTATATTAATTTAGTTGACCCATAAGTATTTATTTAAATCAACTGTGGAAAGGTTAATATAAACAAAGATTAGTTTGACGGTACTAAACCAGATAGTTAATTTTTTTTTTGAATTGGTTAAATTAACCCAGAAAACTTTAGTGAAACCAACCCGCTGTATGGTTCAGTTTACTAAATATGTTGTTTGTAAAATAAGAGTTACTTCAACCTAAAGCACTCTGTTAAAACGATTAAAACTATTTGCCGTGCATTCCTTGTTGCATAGTGTGTATCGATCGCGGCAAAGGCGGTGTGGATCACGTGATGTTCTTAAAGCTCGCCTCTGTTGACTTACATGAAGAGTATATAAGCTTAGGTAGTCCTTTGCTTTGGTGTGACACTACAAGTTGTTCGATACTAAAGAGACCTTAAATAGGTGGAAACAGCTGTCAATATTTGAAGTATTTTAAGTTGGTGGAACGCACTAAAAACATTATCTCTAGCGAGTTAAAGGTTCAATTTTCTGGAATAATACCATGGTATTATGCACTGTTAATATACTTGTAATGCATCAAAGAACTTCCTAGTATGATTTAATTTGACCAAAAACACAAAATATTTAACATTGAAAAGAGTTCAATTTACACCAGGTAAAATTTATTTTAATACTGTGTGAAAGTTAAATTTACACCATTTTAGTATTTGAATTTACACTGGACCAACGAACCATATTTAACACCATTTTGGTTTGTATCGATATAGACCATGTATGGTGTTAATTTGGTGTTGAAATGGTCATAAAATTTTGAACAGTGCAAGTGATGCCAGAATTGAATATATTTTTTTAACCTTGTTTCTACATCTAAATGGTACAGTTTTCTCAAAAAAAAAAAAAAAAATTTCATTCAGTGACCGCTGTGGTTTTCAGGCCTTAAGTCACTTTACTGTGTTTCAATATTTTGTAATAACATTTTTATTTAAAAACCTATCGATTTGAAATACAATTCTTACACATTTATTACAAAAAAATCGTTTACTCATTTCGATCATAGTAGGCATCATAGACTTTTCTCTGTGGTAACCTACCAAGTATGAAAGATAATTTGACAGTTCAGTTTATGTTGCAAATGACTGAATGACTTTCAATTTATAAGTAATCGAAAAATTCAGAGTTTAGGGTTTCTGAGAAAATATAAAAATTACTGCAGACTTTTTCAAACGAACACTTTAACTTAAGTGATTCAAAATTACCTACTTCAATATGGTAAAAACGGTATTTTTGCATAGCCACAATTGCCAAATTTTCAAAATTTAGAAATTGCTAGAGAATTACGCGGCAGCCAAGAATGTATGTGCTTTATCTGCAAAATGGCAAGATATAAAGGGCATAAAAAATTATTAAGGGAAGAGGACGGACGAACGAACTAAAGTTTTGATATGCTCTTCCTTTCTAGGGGATATCGCTAGATGTAAGAAGCATGTTTGTACAGAGACTGAAGAATTTAAAAATACTGTTTTCTTTGTTAAAAACAATTCCATGTAAAACCCAAGAAAAAGTTTTACTGAAAATTTAAGGCAAGCAGTAATCGATTTTGCTTCAATGAATCTTTAGTTATTTATTAGTTTTGTATTAGGTACCTTAAAACAATAAAGATATTGCAAACTGTATTTTACATTATTTTGTATTTATAATGTAATTTATCCATATTTCAGTCATGTATCTGCCAAATTTTTAAGAACATTTGATAATGGAACTAGAGTATTTTATCGAAATGGCATAAACAATTTTAAAATACTAAGAAATATGCAAAACTTTAATAAAGGATCAGCTGGGATTTTGATAAATACATTTTTGTGTTACCAAAAGAGTCTATAATCAGATTATGCTATCAGTAGGGATGGGATATTTAGGTACTAAAAACTGAAAAATAGTTAACTAAAAAGGTACTAAAAAAAGCATTTTAGGTAAAAAAAAAAAAAAATAAAAGTTCAAGTTTCGTTTATTTTTATAAAATAAGTAACGTAAAATATTTTTTTTATAAACTGACCAATAAGAATAAGAATAAATTTATTAACCTTCAAAATTTACAAGGTACGTCATACAAAAAGAAAATTTTAAGTATAATGATAATACGAACAAGACTTATTAAATATGAAATAAACTGCTCGTCATAAAAATCGACGCACCTAGTTTTTTGGAAAATATTTGAAAGCTCGTTATTGAAAAATTACTGAATCAATTTTGAAAATCTTTGGAAATTCTGAATAGCTAATTCTTTGACTATTATGTCAAATTTTGGGAATACGATATTTTGCACTTAGCATTATACTACAGGGTGTTAAACGAAGAGATGTATTTTTTCCGAAATTTCAAGTTATTCCCATTCATGAGGCAGTTGAGTTTGATAGTCGTAATACCCCTCCCTAATATAAGTAAGGTAATCCCTCGGAACGTTTTCGAGATTTTGTGAATATCGCGGCTTACTACGCTTATATGCCAATTCATCGAAAATTGTCGTTATTTCCCAGTTTAGTCCAAAAAATTGGCAAGAATTATGCTACAGGGTGTTAAAAAAAGGAATCTTTTTTTCCAAAATTTCAAATCCCCATTCACAGGGCAGTTGAGCTTGATAGTCGTAATACCCCTTCCTAATAACAGTTAGGTTATCCCTCGGGACGTTTTCGAGATTTTGTGGATATCTTGGCTAACTACGATTATATAGCAATTTTTCGAAAATTGTCGTTATTCTCCACTTAATTCCCAAAAATGAGCAAACTACGAAAGGTATCGATTAGTTATCAACACATCGTTTCCCCAATTTGCATGTTCTTGTGTCCATCTTCTTCTAGCAGAAAAAGAGGGCAGGCAGCTCTTCGTCTTGCGTGGTATGCAATCTTACATCCGTCATTTTATTTTTTAAATGTGATTTGCTGTTTGAAAAATTTTTTCATATTCGACGACAAAAATGACAAAAATAATTGAAGGAAGGAAGCTCCAAACCAGATATGCGCCATATTTTTTAAACTTTCATAGTCAACCGTTTGTAGAAAATTGCATGAATATAGCCTGCATAAGTTCACGAGAATAATTTTGTTTGGTTTGCGTTTTTATTTTGAATTTAACCGAAAAAAATTGGTTTTGTGTGAAACATTTCACTTTTAATGAATCACGCAACGTACAGAAACTGGAAGCAAGTGACCTACCTTAAAACGCTTTGTTGATACCTTCCGTAGTTTTTAAACAGCAAATCACATTTAAAAAAATAAAATGACGGATGTAAGATTGCATACCACGCAAGACGAAGAGCTGCCTGCCCTCTTTTTCTGCTAGAAGAAGATGGGCACAAGAACATGCAAATTGGGAAAACGATGTGTTGATAACTAATCGATACCTTTCGTAGTTTGCTCATTTTTGGGACTTAAGTGAAGAATAACGTGAATTTTCGAAAAACTTCCATATAATCGTAGTTATCCAAGATATCCACATCTCGAAAATGTCCCGAGGGATTACCTGTTATTGGGAAGGGTGATTTGGAATTTTGGAAAAAACATCTCTTTTTTAACACCCTGTTGTATAATGCTATGTGCACAATATTGTATTCCCAAAATTAGACAGAAGAGTAAAAAAATCAACTATTGTTGATTTTTTGGACTAAAATGAAGAATAACGTGAATTTTCGAAAAATTGCCGTACAATCGTGGTTAGCCAAGATATCCATTAAATCTAGAAAATGTCCCGAGGGAATACCTAACTATTATTAGGGAGGAGTATTAGGACTATCAAGCTCAACTGCCCTGTGAATGATAATTTGGAATTTTGGAAAAAAACATCTCTTTTTTTAACACCCTTTAGTATCATGCTATGTGCACAATATTGTATTCCCAAAATTAGACATAAGAGTAAAAAAATCAACTATTGCTGATTTTTTGGACTAAAATGAAGAATAACGTGAATTTTCGAAAAATTGCCGTACAATCGTGGTTAGCCAAGATATCCATTAAATCTCAAAAATGTGCCGAGAGATTACCTAACTATTATTAGGGAGGAGTATTAGGACTATCAAGCTGAACTGCCCTGTGAATGGGAATTTGGAATTTTGGAAAAAAACATCTCTTTTTTTAACACCCTGTAGTATAATGCTATGTGCACAATATTTTATTTTCAAAATTAGACGTAAGTCAAAGAATCCACTATTGCTCATTTTTTGGACTTAACTGGGAAATAACGACAATTTTCGATAAATTGGCATATAATCGTAGTAAGCCGCGATATTCACAAAATCTCGAAAACGTTTCGAGGGATTACCTTACTAATATTAGGGAGGGGTATTACGACTATCAAACTCAACTGCCTCATGAATGGGAATAACTTGAAATTTCGGAAAAAATACATCTCTTCGTTTAACACCCTGTAGTATAATGCTATGTGCAAAATATCGTATTCACAAAATTTGACATAAGAGTCAAATAATCAGCTATTAAGAATTTCCAAAGATTTTCAAAATCGATTTAGTAATTTTCCAATAACGAGCTTTCAAATATTTTCCAAAAAACTAGGTGCGTCGATTTTTATGACGAGCAGTTTAGTTAATTAAAGCTATAAGGAACTGGATAAAATATTGGCGCAAAATTTAAAAAGAACACAAAAAAATAAAATAAGTAAAAATAGGTAACAAACAGGTGAAAATAAACTAACAAATTAAAAAATAGGTAACAAAAGTATAAAAAGGTAGTTAGCAAAAGCAAAAACCTCCAAAAAAGGTAAAAAAGGTGAAAACAATTTTAAAAAATGGGTAACTAACTAAAAAAGGTAGTTAAAGGCAAAAACCTCCAAAAAAGGTAAAAAAGGTGAAAAAAAGTTAGGTTCATATAAAAGAAAATCTTTTAAAACACATTTTGGCATTATTGGTTTTCAAATAGTTACATCGGTTGAAAAAAGGTAAAATAACTAAAATCCCATCCCTAGCTATCAGTTTTGGTTGGCATTTTTGTTCGTCCTATACTTTAGTTTTGACCACCGTGCTTATGAGTCATTCTTGTAAGAAATACAAAAATAGATATTTATTGATGTTAATGGTGACGAAAATGATGAATGTGTTTTGGCTGTGTCCTCGAGCGTTCTTGACACGAATATCGTTTTGTCAAAAATCGAATCGTGCTCTGCAAATTTCAAAGTAATTAATCGGAATAGGCTTTAATCTAGATTTATCATTGTTTCCTTTTTCATGCGTCACATTGGTAGCAAGGATATTTTTTATTGTTAGAGCAAATACCGTTTTATATCACGACTAGGCTATTATTTGATTTATTTCGCAGAATTACTTTATAAGTAAATTATATTATGGGCGTATCGCATCAAATTTATGAGTTTGCTAATTAAAAGTGCATTTTATTGAATTTAGCTTGATTCAATGCCAATCGCATTTTTTTGTTCGTTTTTGAAGGATTTCTTTTGAATTTATTATTATTTTATCTTTGTGCAATTTATGAATGATATGAAGAAACTAGACCAGATGCCTATCAAACCATGAGTATATGGACATTTCTACACAAACTGGGTAATTATGATAAGAAAATTGCTACAGCAACTTTTTAAGACTTTACTGAAATAAGTTTTAGTGGGCAATAAAGCATATTCCATAATAACTACTATTTCAATGCAATACTACCAATCAGTCTCTGCTTCCGTCTCCAGTTCCAAATCAAACATACCGTGTCTTTATGGATAGAGTTTAGAAGAAAAAATAATTCTTTATAATAACGTTTTTATAAAGAATGACGTTTCCTTCCAAACCTACAAATAATCCATGCAGACAATCATCTAGATAATGAAACAGTCCCCTGTCGTCTTTTGTAGCCTTTCAAACTAAATCCTAAGATTTTCAGATAAAGTTATTAAGTCGTTTAAAAGAATACACTGAATATACAATTAACATTCACTGTTAAAAATTTCTATTGTAATTTTACTAAACATGCTTAGGAAGTTTTTACGCACCACAATATAGCAATAATAAAACTCAGATTTGTAAATTCATTACACGATTCATTACAACTCAATTTGGGAAAATTACAAAACGTTTGTTGAAATTCACTAATTTGTTCATTAACATTACTATACAGGTATTGTAATTTTGCTAAAAAAAATAATAAATTTGTTTAGTAATTTTAAAATGGTGTATTGTAATTATACTATACAATTCATTTCAACTCAGTTTAAGAAAATTACAAAATATTTTTTACAATTATACTGAACTGAAGAAAATTCGTTTCGCAATATTACAATACAAATATTGTTATTACACTAAAAATATTTAGTAATTTACTAATGATGGTATTGTAATTATACTCGTACTACAAAAAAAACCTGCAATTTTCTTAGTTTCTTCAAGAAACTTTCTTGACCCATTACTGTAAAGATAAAAAAATTGAACCTTCACCTCTCCAGAGACACCTGAGCTTATATACTGTCCACCTAAGTCAACCGAGGCGAGATGTAAGAACATCACGTGATTGCCACAATCGGTACATACTATGCATTTTACATAACATTATAGCAAATCAAATTACAAACAACGTTTGTAAATCTAAGATGCTTTTTATTAGGTGATACACCAAAGCTGTGTAGTACAATAAATCTGTCAACATGAAACCCAAACGAGACCAATAATAAAAATTTGACACACAGAATATAAACTCAATAAATCATTAAAACACTAACATAGTAAAAACAGCATAATGTAATATTACAACAAATGCGTATTAAAATTGCAATACAATACAACAACACAGTTTAGCAATTATTAACGATAACCCAGGCAGTCTTAGTAACAATTTTTTATTGAAATTTTTAAAAAAATTCTTATAGCGTCTGCAAGTGACAACGAAAGTGTTTTCCATTTAAGGAATCCAGCAACAATTTTTCCAAATACTTCAACGAAATTACTGTTACATAATTTGCACAATGCATCATTTGCGATAGCACGTACGCAACTGGAAAATAACTATTCCAGGCACCAGGTCAAAACGGTCACGACAAGTTCTGTCTAACAACGGCAATTTGAAGCGCCTGTGTCACGACTCAACGCAATCCATCAAATAATTAATAGTAATGATAATAATAATCGAATATTGGCCAATGCTGCAGTGACACGATGCAAATCAAAGCAATTTAGAGAGTGTTAATAATAATTTTGAAATTATTTATAAGGTTTCGTGCATTTTAAATATTTGATGTTGATTTCATTGAAACGTTTCTTTTATTGAATTTTAACTAACAACTAATAATATATACGTTGTATATTACACAGTAAAAAATCAACTCTAAGCAACACTAATTAGAATTCACACAGGTCCACACTAAATAGTTTTATAATACTACAATTAGAGTTAATTTGTAGTGTAATTTTTCCCAAGTAAGCAACTATCATTTAACACTATGGCACTGAGAATAAAGTAATTTTACACTGTATTAAAAAGTGTTAATTTACCTAAAATCGTGTACTTCTACACTTCCTGGGTAAAATCCCACTTTTGTGCAGTGAAAATTAACACTACTTTGGAAAAGTTCTAATTTTAGAAAGGTACTCTTTTAGTGCAAACTTCTAGTGTAAATTTGAGTAAAACCTATTGGTGGTAGTGCAAAAGGTAAATAAAGAGAAACATTTATTTGGAACAAAAATCTATGACAATCATCAAAATCGGTGCCTTTTAAAATATAATTTTATATTTGAGTGGTATGGCTGGCTTAAGCAAAATGGTTCCTTAAAACGTTTAAATTTTGGATCAATACAATGTTTTACTGGCTGTCAACCTGTAAGCAATGAATTATCTTGAGAATTTGTCAGTAATCCATTTTTCTGTTATTAAAAATGGGTGATCCCATTAGTAAAGAGGCGTCAGGCGGCTGTATGTCGGGGATTTACCACAGGTGTACAAATTTTCCATAATATTAATAAAAATGTAGGTATAGGTTAATATTACATATTACGCTTGAAAATAAAAAGTAAATCAAGTGTGTATGTATTTATATTATTGTTACAAGTACCCGACCTACTGTCGTAAATAATTGATATATAATATAGGTCGGGTATGGACATCCTTTTAACATATTGGTATTTATTGAGTATTAAGGCTTAAAGAAAAAGGAAGTATAATACTTGCCAAAAAATAAAAATGTCCTCTTATGGATTCACCGTAATTAAAATCTAACTGAACAAAAATGCCACACTTCCACAACGCGGTATCTCCGGATATGCACTGCGTAGGTAGATAGGTGCCAAACAAACATTTTAAAACGCATTTCAGTCTATTTTGCCACTATTGGTGTAATTTAACTTTAATTGTGATACAATGTGCACTAGTAGTGTAAAGAAAAAAGAGCTCTTAGTAACATCAAAAGAAACAAAAAAATTGCCATGAACTGTAGTGTACATTTTGTCACTATTTAACACATTAAGGGGTAATAAACACTCGCATTTAGTTTTTCTATTCTTTTGATTTATTTTTATAATAAATAGTGTGAATGTACCAATGAATAATGTTCATATTCTTTAAATGTGGTTAATAAAGTTAATAAGCACTAAATGCTACCTAGTGTATTTTGTAGTGTAACTTTTACACTTACAAATCAACTCTAATATTTTTACCCCTACACTAAAAAATTTACACAGGCAAAATTTTTTACTGTGTATCTACCAAAAACCAAATAATAACATTTTATATCTTATCTTCTTCTCAGGACCGCCACTGCGAGGCATTGAACGTTTAGCATTCCTGCTACCTTTATGGACCGTAACATTTGTAAATCTTCTTAAATAGCTAATAAGCCAGGCAAGTATGTCAGGTGCGTTGGAAATTAATTTGCGCAGAGGTGATCTTTAGGTTGCGAGAATATCCTCACAACATAATACGATAATTATGAACAGTTAGTTTAAAGGTCGCCGCGCTGGGTAATCCCAGCGGCCCTTGGGCGCGCACACAAACTAGCAATCCGAAAATTATTGTATTTAAATTATTTCGCTGAGCACTTCAAACAAATGTCAGATTCGTTGCGCTTAATCCATCATCAAAGATATGGAACAAACGTAGGTATACAGAATATATCTTACACATTAACATTTTATCTTCAAGGCACAATTTTATTTCTTAAACAATGCATGAAACGTACTACTATTAAAAGTATAAAGTGGGGTTAGTTTTATCCATGCTTGATTGGATTAATAAAAGAAAATAAAATATAAAAAAATATTTAAAAAAAACTACGTTATCACGGTGTCCCTGAATAACTTTTAATTGAAAGGATCAGACGTATCCGATTTTTTTTCATATTTTGATAAAAAATCACTTACAAGACAATTTTTTTTCAGGATAAACTCAATTCGCTTGGCACTTTTTTAGAAAAATCAATTTTTATAAAAACATTAATGATTTTTAATCAATTTTAATTAGTTAACTCCAAGTAATGACTAACAGCTTTTAATGTATTTGTTACATAAAATGTGAAAATCATTAGACTAGTGAACTATTGACATATGTCACTTGTCACATGTCGAAATCGTGATTGAAAATACCGTTGCGTTATTTTACCGTTTTTTTTTCAATTTGTCCCAGATTTATTTATAAATTAGATATAAATAATTATATTTACATTGATTATGGTATATAGTTCAATAGGGCTAATAAAAAACCATGCATGGACTCACTCGGATAATCGCGAGAGAATTTGTTTGTTTTGTCTTAAAAAAATAAAAAATGTCTAAAATATGTGGAAAGATTCTGGAAAAAGTTCAAAGCATAGCTTTAAGTCCGAAACATCAGCAGCAGTTACTATCGCTCTTTTAAAAAAAGAAAAAAGAAAGAGCGATAGTAACTGCTGCTGATGTTTCGGACTTAAAGTTTCACTAATATCGTTTTCAATATTTTCTTCTTTTACTCCAGGTTTACATTCACCAACAATACTTGACAAACATTTGAAACAATTTCTTACCACACGCTTTTTTCCTTTTTAATGGGTTTATTTTTAGCACGTTTTATAAAATTATTTCCAATTAGAAAAATCAGGCAAATTTAACGTGTTTCTATAAATTTCTTGTTTGGCTGCTTTATATAATAAAATTTAACAACCTTTGCATTCAACTTTTGGTAATCGTTCATCTTCTACATCATATACTTATACAACTTTTTCCAGAATCTTTCCACATATTTTAAACATTTTTTCTTTTTTTTTTAAGACAAATCAAACCAATTCTCTCCATTATCCGAGTGAGTCCATGCATGACATATATATATATTAGCTTCATTGTACTATATACTATAATCAATGCAAATATAATTATTTATATCTAATTTATAAATAAATCTGCGACAAATTGAAAAAAAAACGGTAAAATAACGCAACGGTATTTTCAATCACGATTTCGACATGTGACATGTGATAAGTGACATGTCAATAGTTCACTAGTTTAATGAATTGCACATTTTATGTAACAAATACATTAAAAGCTGTTAGTCATTATTTGGAGTTCACTAATTAAAAATCTCAAAAAATTGATTAAACATCATTAATGTTCTTATAAAAATTGGTTTTTCTAAAAAAGTGACAAGCGAATTGTTTATCCTGAAAAAAAATTGTCTTGTAGGTAATTTTTTATCAAAATATGAAAAAAAGTTATTCAGGAACAAACGTAGGTATACAGAATATATCTTACACATTAACATTTAATCTTCAAGGCACAATTTTATTTCTTGAACAATGCATGAAACGTACTACTATTAAAAGTATAAAGTGGGGTTAGTTTTATCCATGCTTGATTGGATTAATAAAAGGAAATAAAATATAAAAAAATATTTAAAAAAAAACGACGTTATATTTCTAGCAGTTTTTATTTTTTCTAAAATCTAAAAAAAAAAGATGAAAATCGAGCCAAAAACACTGGTTTACAAAATCGAAAAAAAAATTCTACCCACCATATCCCATTATAACTTTCCCATGTATTTTGACCCACTAAACACGAAAATCACACAATTTTTTTTTATGGAAGCGTTTTTAAAATATTAATTTTCAATTGTTTATTTTTCAATTTTCGGAGTTGTTTTGACGTTTTTGAGTATAGCTTAAAATGTAATTGATTGATTTGGTCAAACAAGCCCTTAAATTGAAGGTATTTGAGCCTTCTAAAACTCCATACTTTTGATATTTTTTCAAAAAAAAACAAGCTAATGTTGATAAAAATACATGGCAAAATGGCGAAGTTATGAATTTTTTAGTGGAAGACCAAAATTCAGCTTTTTAACGATTTTTATTTTATTTTTTTTCTTTTATTTTGTAAAATGTTTATTCTTTAATGAAAACCTAAATAAAGTGCATGATTGGAAGTTTTTTACGTACTTTTTTCACCGAAAACATTATTCAAAATTTAAATTTGACATGACTCCGCAAACATGAATTCTTTTGTTTCTCGTGTTGGCATAGTGACATTTTACTGACATTTTTTGATATTTCAACAAGGTATTTTTATCATGGTTTTATTTAGTTAATAAAAAGTGTAAAATGAGTAAAAGAAGTGGAGAGTTCGAGTGCGTAAATAACCCGCACAATCTGGGCGACGTAAGTGATGAGCACGGAGAACGTTTTCACCAGCAAATGAAGGCTATGGAGCGGCGGTATCACGGCTTCTGGGATGCAGCCATGATGGGTGATTACATTTGGTCCCTCATACGAGAAAAGGAGTACGAAAGCAACAAAAAACTAAGAACTAACCAGAATTTTTTAAACCTATGCTTATTACAACAAAATACCTAATACTTTCAATTTCTTCAATGTTCAATATTTATTGTTCAATATTCAATATATAATTTAATTTCAATATTTAATGTTTAAAATAAAAATCAAAGTTCAATATTAAATTTAAATAAGAAGAAGAATAAGAAAAAATTCTCGAAAAACTAAATTTTGGTCTTACACTGAAAAATTCATGACTTTTTTGACTGATTCAGATCTGTAAAAAATAAAGTTTTTTAAAATTACTAAAAATATCAAAATGGTTTTTTATGGATCATCATAAGAATTACCGAAAAAAAAATAAACAGTGAATTTTATGAATTATTCAGTGTTCTTTTAGTAAAATTATTAGCTTGTCTAACATTAAAATTTAGATGACAGTTTTTATTTACTATTTTGGTCACATATACCTATGTTCTAATCTTGAAAATTTATAACTACATAGTAAAAAACAAAATATCACTTTTAGTTTATCTTGTAATTCATTGAAATTTATAACTTTAATTTGAACTAAATTTTGCTTCACCATATCTGAAGATACGGTACGGTACGAACGTATGTAAAATGACAGTTAGGCTTATCATTATCATTACATCGTTTGCTCATCATCTCGCATTTCTAAAGCGGTCTTTCTTTTATTTCAAGATGATACATACACTCAAGGAAAATTTTACAATGACTAAGAGAATAAGATTCTACATATTAATCTTCTAGATAATCACGAAATGCTTGAGAACAAAGCCAAAAAGTCATTTCTTGGAAGTTTTTGTGATACTATTTTGCAATAATTATTGGGCACATAAGGAATATTATTTATTTAAAATTGAAATTAAAATTAAAAATAGTTTTTTTCTTATAAATATATAAAAAGAATAGTTTGTTTGTTTAAACTTTATTTACGTTGACATAAAAATAAAAATATTAGAATTTTTAATAATAGTTTTATAAAAACATGCAATAGATAGTTATTGGACATACAATTTTTATATAAACATAACAACTTTACATACATACATAAATTGTTAAATATTTTTTAAAGATAAATTGCTGTAAGGTAATTTTTTTTAATAAATATAATATAATTCATATATTTCTTTCTCGGATTCCTCATTCCTTTTCTGGATTCTGAACGTAACTACTAATTCCTTGGTCTGACTTCTGAAATAGTTTGTTGCAAATTTCATTAAGTGTGGTATCTCTAGTTTGTGAAGCATTTATAATGTTTAGGCCTGAACAGGATGATTTATATATATATCTAATATTTTTTCGGGTGGTATGTTGAAAGTATTTTCCGAATTTATTAATTTTGTTGCCATTAGTTTTTTATGTTATCTATCATGCACGGTATTTAAATCACTGTTATTTTGCTTGATGAAGAAATCACTATATTACTTACTCTCTAAAAATGAATTAGTCAAAAATGTCATAGCGAAAAAGCAGCCACTAATAATTCTCGTCAACAGCAATTTGTATCCCGGACATTAGGCAGTCAATTCATATGAAATATTATTCGGTGAATCCGAAAATGTCGCCAAAAGGTATAAAGGTAGAACAGTTTTTGAAATATAATTAATTTTACATATAATATGGAATTGACTATATCTCAAAAACTGCTTAACTTTTATAGTTTTTGACGGTCTTTTCGGATCCAGGGGACAATTTTACATAAGAATTGGCTGGTAAATGTCCGGGATACAAATAGAGTATGATATTGGACATAAGTCCAATAATAGAAATTTACATTTTTTACCAACCAGTTATTGGACACTGGCCATTTCACTGTTTGTTTTCAGAATTAAAATTAAAATGCATTAAAATGACAATGTTTAAACCATAACACATTTATACCACACACTGATCTGTACACTTTTTAGAAATATTTTTTATTGTAATTTAAACACAGCCCTGCTCTTAACAAAAAAACAAAAATCTTACCACGAAAGTAACGTGCGAACGTTTTGTCCCTTATTGGAGCCAAAATAAAGTAGTTCTATATTATTACCGACTGAGATATTTATAATTGTATACAGCGTCATCTAATGATTTGACTTTAAGGTAACTATTTATAGAACTCTTGTTTTTACAGTATTAATGTTAAATGTCCAAGTGTCCGATAACTCTCTACTTTACCCTACTTGTATTTTTTTCTCTAATTTAATATATTTGTATACATATATAGTGCACCAAATCCCAAAAACTGTGCTTATAATGTACACAAATATTTTACGATTGTTCTTTTTTATTGTATTAAAAGTGGAACACAATTATAGTTAAAAAACTACAACCTCTAATTTGAATGATATTTGTTTCTAAATCTATCTATGGGCAACAATCTTATTAATGGTTTTTTCTTGGAAATGTCGGTTAAATATATTAAAAGATCATTATCTTTACCAGAAGCTTGAATTTATTATTTTAATTAGCTACATGATTTATCGCGTTCGAATGAATTAAGATTACGAGTCAATGTGACATTTTCAAACTAAAAATGGTATTTTTTTCGACTTAAGTATTTATATCGCTTATCTGTCCACATATAATGCATTACTTGTGTTTTTTTATAACTACTTACATTCGAACATATACGAGGTGTGTTCAGAAAATAACGGGAATTGTTAAATTTCGCGGGTTCGGAGGGTCCGGTTGTCATAAAATCTTCTTTATTATGTTGGTATACATGCCCCCGAAGTATGATAAAAACTTTAGCTGCTTTCATTGTTTACTTTGTCTGTGGCAGCCGCTAAGGTTAGACGTGTTTTATGAGCTCGGCGATTTTTCGTTCGTTAAAAGAAATGGATCAAAGAATTTGTATCCAATTTTGCTTAAAAAATGAAATAAATTCTGTGAAATGTTAACAAAGGCCTATAGTGAGTCTGCTATAAGTAAAACAAAAGTTTACAAGAGGTATAAGAGTTTCCAAGATGGCCGTGAAGACGTTGAAGATGATTAACAACCGATAAAAACATGGAAAAAGTGGAAGAAATGGTTATAAACCATCAGAGAAGTCGATGATGATGTTGGTATATCGATTGGCTCATCCCATGAAATTTTTTCGAATGTTTTGGGTATGAAACGCGTGGCAGCAAAATTTGCTTCAAAATTGTTAAATTTTGAACAAAATTTTTGGCCAAAAACAATACTGTAATGATGTCCCAGCCTCCATATTCGCCAGGCATGCCTCTGTCTGACTTTTTCCTATTCCCAAAAATAAAGAGAACCTTAAAGGGCCGTCGTTTTGCAAGCATATATGCTTGCAAAACGATAGATGACATTAAAAGCGCATCGCTGAAAGAACTAAAGGCTATCCCAAAGATCGAGTTTTAGAAGTGTTTCGAGTATTGGAAGAAGAGCTGGCACATGTGCATAATATCCAATGGGGACTATTTTGAAGGCGACAACATTAATGTAGACGAATAAATAAATATTTGTTTCAAAAAACGAAAAATCCCGATATTTTCTGAACACACCTCGTACATATAGTGACATAGGACAGTCCTTTTATTAACTAAAAATTTTACAAAACAATTTAATTTTAAAATATTCACAGATAACAACCGAACATCAAAAAACTAAATTCTTATTGTAGGATTTGAATTCTAATGGGCCGGAAACAAGGTATCTTTTGTTTTTAATTGACACCACGAAACTAATAGAGATCGAGATTTGTCGATTAACTCGTTTTTCGTTGATGTCTTAGATGCTGCTAGGTCTTAATCGAACATTGTGTTTTATTTATGGATATCTTATTTTGTTGGATCGTTTTGATTTTTATCGCCTTTAAGGAATTTTATTGTGTTAATTTTGGTTATTTATTAGGTTTGAATCTTGGATTTACCAATTAAAATGTCTCTTCAAATAATTTAGAACCAGTTGATGTTACATTTATTTTTAAAAGAAGTAAGTAGCAAAGCCTATAAGGTTTGGTCCTTTCGCGATTTTTATTTTTGACAAAAATTTCTTGAAATTGAATGTATTTTTTTCTTATTAAAATGTGTCAAACTTACAGCGTATGAACTCAACAATCAGTTTGTCTGTGAAAGGTTAGTATCGATCATGTAAGAGTCACTTAAAAATAACATTAAATAAACAAATACAAATAAATTTCAATTTCTTAAATATTATAATAATATTATATTATAATATTTATATATAAATTTTTATTTAAAATTCATTTGTAATGTTTAAAGTTTACTAGTACACGTCATTTAGTTATCTAGTAATCAATCTAAAAACAATACAATTTTAATATAAATATAAATGATGGGCCATATTTTAATTTTGCATCATTTTTAATAAAACATACGATTTTTATTTATCAGGGTCTATAAATTGATAAATAGGTTTATGATTATTATAAATAAACCCATTTATCAATTTATAGATATTATCCTTTGAACTGTAATTAGATTTAAGATCTAAAAGGACTAATACCTGTTATGAAAAATATAATACTCCTGTTCTCTATTAGTATTATGACAACCAACTAGTTCATAGACAGTATGAATTCGGTTTTATTAAAACATCTTGTAAAACTTATTAGACATACTATTATCTCTTAAAAAATTGATATGCTGGCACCATAAAATGATGTTGTAGTGGATATAATCAAAACTTAAATACCATAAACCCGCTTTATATCGAGTATTAAATGTTTTTTAGCCAGTATAACGCTAGCATAGCATGAATGGGTGAGCCATTAAATCAATGGGATCTTTCAATCCGTATTCCTGAATAATAATACCAATAGGTAGTTAGCACTTGGTTTATAATCGTTTACTGTTTTTAAATTAACAACAAAAGTTATCGCTCCTAAATCTATTTATATTTATATTTATTTGTTAGAATGTTATTGCATTAAATACTAATTTGATTTATTTAATAACGTTACTATTGTATGTATACTATGTATACATTTAATCCAATAAATCCTTTGACATTTAGGCAAAATATTTCCCTATTTTGGTTTAATAGTAATTAATTGAGCAAATAACAATTTAGATTGCTTCAATTTTAATGCATTCAATGACAGCGCTGTTCTTGGTACTATGTTAGATTTTTTTCTGTGTTCAGATTGCTATGTGTATTTGAAAATTTTTATTAATTTTAAGTAGTGGCTTATACTTTTTACAAACTCCGTTTATTCTCTTTATTAGCAATTTAGTAACTTTAATAAAATATGTCTTATAGACGAATTTATGCATTTTTCATATTATACTTACTTGCTGACAGATTAAGGGTCGTTATATAAAAAGTTCAACTTTTATAAATTTTATTTTTTTATTATAAAAACAGGTACAAGAAATAATTAAAACATAAATAAACATAATTAGGTATAAAATAGTAAAGAAGTAAATCAAAATGTTGCATGTCGAAATTTACAAAGAATGCCAAGGGAGAAAATAAAACAAGCGTAGAAATATTCCTACTTACAAAAACCCCACAGCGTGTCACTGCAAATTTTTGAAATTATTATTTGGAAAATGTATTCTTTTAATTTTTAGTAAAATCGTTTGTTTTTGTTTTGGGGGCTATTTTTTAATAATTTTTATCATAGTTTTTTAATAAAATCCCTTGATTAAAATCATGATTAAAATCGTTAATCAACTAATTAAATTAAAATCTCAACCTTAAAATTTCTGTTGAAACAAAGCTATAAGTATACTAAACTACCTATCTTCAAACTATTATCCAATAAATGGTAAAACTGCCTGCCATAGAATACATTATTGGAGAATATAGGTATATGTAGGTAGGTACAGGGTGAACCAAGTATCTGCGTCCACGTGCTCAGCTCATTGTGCTGTTCCATGATCAAGGTACACACCTTTATTAAACTCGTATCATGATGTAATAAGATAACGATATTTTTTGCGGTTATCTTGAGTAGATCTTGAAATTTCTTAAATAAATAGTAAGCAAATTAAAACTAGAATGAATAGGTGATTTCACCTTAATTTATTAAAGTTAGTTGAATATCTTATTTTAAAATGAAATTTTGTATCCTCGTAGCCTGCTTTGCAGTGGCAATTTCAGCAAATACACAACAAGAATGGGCCCTTTTTAAAGTATGTAACAGAAAATTTACTAAAAACAAAATAATTAAGTGTGCATGATTATATTATTTCAGGAAAGCCACAAAAAGGCCTACAGATCACTTATCGAAGAACGCATTCGTTACCAAATTTTCTCCGACAATTTGGACAAAATCAACAACCACAATGCTAAATTTGCCAAAGGTGAGACTACCTACACAATGGGAGTAAATCAATTCGCCGATATGACCGAAGAAGAGTTCATGGACATGTTCAAGCATCCTCTCAAGCCTCTCGAAGTCACCAAAACACACGAAAAAACCGAGGAAACTCCTTTGGAAAAGGACTGGAGAGTCGAAGGAGCAGTAACACCTGTTAAGGATCAGAAGACCTGTGGATCTTGCTGGGCTTTCAGTGCAGTAAGTATATATTTTAAAATGATAATAATAACCTTATAGTTATTTATGGTACTAGTGTGTTATGTTGAAACACGAGTGGCATACAATGTTTTATTCAACAAGTGAAAGAAATCGTTTTTTATGAGATAATAATTAATAGGCTTTGTGATCAAATCAAAGCTACTTGCGTCTCAGTACCCTATAAATGTCAGAATGACTTTACAGTGACTTTTTTACATTTTGATCAAAGTAGGTTGTTTGTTTGGTTGCCACGGGCATGATACATTGTTAGCAAATGTTTAAATAAATTTTGACACTTAGAAGTTTTCCCTGCAAAAAAGGGAAGCATTTTTGAAGAAAAAACGTATAGAAAATGGAGGAAACCGATGACAATTACGTTCCCGAGGATATCGTTACGGAAGCGGAAGAAGCAGCGATGCAGATTTTGCCAGAAAAGTCCCGAGATGCTTACGACAAGGAGTTCAAAATGTTTGAGTCTTGGATGAATTCACGGAAGATAAAAGGTATCGATGAAAATGTTCTATTGGCTTATTTTTTATATTTGCAAAGAAATTTGCCCCATCGTCGCTATGGACCAAATACTCGATGCTTCGCTCGACTATTCACCTTATAAAAAAAATCGACATTTCAAAATATGGCAAACTAAAAGCAAATCACAGGGATACAAACCAAAGAAGTCCAAGACATTAGAACGACATAAAATAAAGAAGTTTTTGAACGAAGCTCCCGACGACGAGTACCTGTTGATGAAAGTGGCTTTGATAATGGGGATTAGCGGTACTTGTAGATGCGATGAATTGGTCAATTTCAAAATAGAAAATATTCAAGACAAAGGGAAATATTTTCACGTGGTTTTGCCAGACACTAAAACCAAGAAATTGAGAAGTTTCACCATACTTGAAGAAGGATTTCCAGTCAACCCGATCAATTTGTGTAAAAAATACAAGTCTTTGAGACCAAAGAATACTAGTTCTAGCCGCTTTTTTTTTACAAAAACGGGAGGTGTACCAGCCAGTGTGTGGGAATAAATACGTTGTCGAAGATACCTTCAAGAATTGCAATGTTTTTGAAATTTGAGGAACCAGCGCTCTACACCGGTCAGTGCCTGAGAAGGTCTTCGGCGACTCTTTTGGCCAATGCAGTGGCTAACATGACTACTTTGAAGCGTCACGGAGGATGGAAGTCCTCGACGGTAGCAGAAGGATACCTAAAAGAATCGGTGCATAACAAAATACAAATTGCAGAAAAAATACAAGGTTCTAATGCGTCGGCGTCTTCCAGCACTATCAGCAGATGTACCGATATCTGGTTCCAATGAACCAACGAATTTTACAATTACTTGAAAATCGAATAAACCGTTAGCGTTTTTCTTTAATTTCAATATCAATGTGAATTCTGTTTGTAATAGTAATAAATAAATAGAACTACTTTAAATATAAACGTGAACGTATAAACCCTAGTGAGTTGTGGATTATAACACACTATTGTGTTATTTGATAGTTTACTTTTCTAAAATGACATTAATAATGACTGTCATGTGTTGGATAAACATTTTTTTCATCAATACTGTTCTTTTTTAGACTGGATCTTTGGAAGGGCAGTACCAAATCAAGAACAACAAAACAGTTTCCTTGTCGGAACAAAACTTGATCGACTGCTCTAATCGCCAACCTTACGGAAACATGGGTTGCAGAGGAGGTTTCATGGACCCTGCCTTCGACTACGTAAAAGACTTCGGTATCATGACCGAAGAGGCTTACCCATACGAAGACAGACAACTGAAATGCAGGTTCAACGAATCCGGCTCGGTTCTTAAATTATCAGGACACGTAGGTATCGCCAAAAACAGTGAGGAAGATCTTATGAACGCTGTAGGAACTGTTGGTCCCATTTCTGTAGCAATCGATGCTTCCCTCTTTATGACGTTCTATAGTTCTGGGATATACAACGATAAAATCTGTCAGTCCTGGGCCCTGAACCATGGTGTTTTGGCTGTTGGTTATGGAAGTGAAAATGGAACCGACTACTGGATCGTCAAGAACTCTTGGGGACCATCCTGGGGAGAAAAGGGATACATTCGTATGAAGCGCGGCAAGAACATGTGCGGTATTGCCACCATGGCCAGTTACCCAACTTTGTTAGTCTGATTTAGTATTATTTATATTATGTCTAATAAAATTTAAATTATTTGTTGTTTTCTTATCTTTGTATCTTTTTAAAATTATATTTGTTAATTATAAAAAGCACAGGCCGTTTTCAAACACTTAACTAATCCCACAAGAAGTAATCAAGTGGCGTCAAATCGTACGATCTTGGTGGCGGTTACACAGTAAAAAAAGATTTTAGTGTTCTCCCAGGAGAAAATTGTAAAGTGAAAAAGTTAGTGTAGAACATCACAATATTTTTAATCCTAAAATATATTTTTTCGTCTAAGTGCAATGGAATGATAGTAGTGTTTCACATCAATCTAACTTCGCACTTAACACATTTAACACTAGCCAAGCTCTGGCAGTGCACATTAGTGTATATATGCAATCAGGGGGTGTTCAGTTGACAAAAAACTAAAACTTGTTTCGTTCATTGTGTGGGTAAAAGGCATAAGGGGATAAGTCAAAAAAAGCAATTTTTCATTACAGCCTTAAACGTATTCGCATTAATTCAGGAAATATATTTATGGTTAGCAGGTATACCCAAAGATAATACACCCCATAGATTGGAAACTACACTAGCGCTAGCGGCAAAAGGCAAAAGTAAATTAACGCCATCTAGGTCTACAATACCCTTAGCAATGCCAAAAATTGAAGTAGATTTCTGTAACATATTGGCGCCATATTTAAATATTGATGCTTCGTAGGGTGCCTTTATATATTGTATTTATTGCTGTATTTTAAATAAAACAAGTATGGATATAAGATTTATTTATTGTATTAACAATATAATATAAAATAAAATACATACATCTATATATACATAATCTCTATATATGAATATGTTTTTGTTTGTGGAGTGCAAACCTAAATAATTCATAATTAACAAAAAGTATTTTTACGCTAGAGCGATACTTCCGTGCTAAGCCTAAAAGACGCAACTCCACATTTTTACTTTATAAATTATAGCGCTTTATTGTTTTTTCCCAAGATACGATCAATTTAATAAGACATTTTTAGGAGCTATAGTACTTAAAAATGTATGTATAGTTAAAATTTGTCTTTTTTTCTAAGAGAATAATTTAATAATAACGAGATGAGTCTTTTTGGCTTAGGACGGCAGGAGAGTCAATACTTACAAATTGGTTACATTTCCGCGCCCAACAACAATACATTTCACAACCATTAACACGTTTTATCACTTTTAAGGCGCAAAAATGTATTTAATAATTCAAAAATTATGATCGACATCAATAATTATGATTGACATTGACATTTGCAAATAGCGTTTGTATAGATGTCTGCAATTTAAAAATAGATATAGTTCAGGTATTGTAGAACTAGATGGCAGTGGTGGGAGAGTTTCCAATCTATGGGGTGTATTATCTTTGGGTATACCCTTTTGTTAGCACATGTCATATGCTAACAAAAGCGTATACCCGCTAATCATAAATATATTTCCTGAATTAATGCAAACACGTTAAAGGCTCTATTGAAAAATTGCTTTTTTTGACTTATCCCCTTATGCCTTTTACCCACAGCATTGTTCTCTCAGAATTTGTGTTGGAAGAATGCACCAGTTGTGGTTTATAATTACACTAGTTTACAAGAATTTCCTCATTGAACCAAAACTACTTTTTCTAAGGTAAAATTTTGTGCTGATTCAGAAAGTCATAGTGGTTTTCCTGGTTTAGCTCTAGATTTCGAGATTCGCATGAAATCTCGAAAAAATGCAATGTTACAGAACATTAAATCACAAATTTTCAGCTAAAATTGTTATTTAATATTAACATAATCCCAAATGTTTATATCTATAAGAAGGAAAGTGTAATAAAAATTTTAAGGTGTAAAACTCACATTAGTGGTTTGGTCGTTAGGACCAAAAATAGGTAAAAAAATCGTTTTTTTCTGAATTAAAAAAAATCAACTTTGGTCCGATGTAAATAAAAAAACACTTTGAAATATAAAAAGTTGCCCCCCCTATATTCTAGAGAATTTTAATAAATAAATAACAAAAAACTAAAAAAAAAACGGTTTTGATATTTTTTTTTCCTTTTAAATTAAATCTAAAAAAATTGTAATATTATAAATAATAACATTCTTCATTGCTTCAAAAAATGTACCGTACAAAATCTAAATCTTATCATATATTGACGTAGGTACGTATGCTTAAAATAGCCCTAGAATATAGGGGGAATAACTTTTTATATTTCAAAATATTTTTTGATATACAGTGGACCAAAGTTGAAAAAAACCACTAATGCGATTTAGGAGCTTTACATCTTAAAATTTGTATTAAACTGCAGTATAAAGATTTGGGATTGATTTGATATCAAATAAAATTTTAGCTGCATATTTGTGATTGAATATTCTGTAACAGTGCATTTATGCGATATTTCAAGCATAACCCGAAATCTAGAGCTAAACCAGAAAAACTACTATTATTTTTGGAATCAGTACAAAATTTTACCTTAAAAAAGTGGTTTTGGTTAAATGAGGAACAACTATCAAATTTTGTAAACTAGTGTTAATAACTTAAGGTAAGTCAATTTTAAAGTATTATTATTCATTATGGTTTATAATGTCGAAAATCGCATTTTGTTTTGTTTATTGTACAGGCAAATTTTAAGCACAGTTCTTAAAGATTATATGAACTATGTAGTTCCCATAAAACATTCTCTTCAGTTTTACTGTGAAAAACAGCCTCTATATTTTTTAAAAGGTTGTTGGTCTATTTTCAAGTGATAAATTTTGATTTACACAGAAAAATTTGACATTTTAACGCCCGTAGATTCCCAAGTTAAAAATTCTAACGCGAATTTCAATAAATACCACTGTCACTTTTTTAACCTTTATCATTTCCCGTGTGTAAGAACTTTTAATACTTTGTAATAATATTTTGCAATTATACATGTAGGTAGTAATAAAAAAATTCAGTGAATATATAAACACTTTACCCGATTGGACTAATTATTTTAACAACCTAGGCGGTAATCAATTACTTTAGTCGTTAGTGTCACTAATAAAGTTTAAATTATAGAATGCTTAAAGATAAACAATTTTTCGGGATCTGCCACAGCAGCCCAGCAGATAAGACCTGAAGATGGTACATGAGATTGTACCGAAACGTCGTCAGACATACGGTTCTTTTAAGAACCAAAAACCGACAACACGAAGCAGATCCTGGAAAACCATTAATAGTATTGATAGTATTCAATACATATAAATATATGTATAAGAATTTAAAGAAGCTTTTTTCAGATTTCAACACTGTATTAATATTAGTATGTTACTTACTAAATATTGCCTGTATATTGCCCTGTAATTTAAAAATTTAAATTATTTTTTTTAAGTTGGCAATGTCACCGCAAAATTTAAAATAAACTATTAAATAACTTTTATTAAAATCATTTTTTAATATTTTGATATTTCAAAAGTTACACTCAATATTCAAAACTTTTGAGTCGCCATGTATATTTACTCGTATTAAAAACAAATTCTTATTTAGGAATAAATATATATCGTCACCAATTTGGATAACACAATTTTTCATCTGTTTTCTTTTAATGTATCAAAATATACTTAATTTGAGTAATATTTTATTTTTAGTATTAGTCACAGTTTTATATAAAAAGGGAAACACAAATAGTAAGTAAGCAGTTCAATATTTGTGCTTTCCCTGACTGTAAGTAAAATAATATTAAAATCAATTACCATTACCCAAATAATCATAAATATTACAGAAATATGAAAATTATTCTTCTTCTTGCTTGCTTGGCAGTAGCTGTATCTGCTAATACCCAAGAGCAATGGAAAAGTTTTAAAGTAAGGGTACCAAGTTTTATTAAATTTGTTTATTTACTTATAAAATAATATTGTTATAGCAAACCCATCATAAATCCTACCGTTCCCTCATTGAAGAACGTCTTCGTTACCAAATTTTCTCCAACAATTTGGAGAAAATCGAACAACACAATGCTGAGTTCGAACAAGGATTAATAACCTACAAACAAGGAGTCAACCAGTTCGCTGACTGGACCGAAGAAGAATTCATCGCTTTCTTAAAACTCAACGGACCAGCTCAAAAAGTTAAATCTGATGAAGTTTTTGAAGCCATTGAAGCTGCTCCAGCAACAAAAGACTGGAGATCATTGGGTGCCGTAACTCCTATCAAGGACCAAGGATTCTGTGGATCTTGCTGGAGTTTCAGTGCTGTAAGTTAAAATATTTTAAGATGTATACATTTCTTGTCTGTTTGAAGAATAATTATAAACTGTTGTTATTTTGGATGAGGTTGCAGTGAGTTAGTTATTAAAAGGTAAAGAAAAGTTTATTTATAATAAAATGTATAAAAGCGACTGGTCACTTTGCTCGGTACAGGCCAACTGTTTTACAAAAGGTCCTTACTTAGGTAGAAGGCTGTCATACTCTAAAGTGGCACTTGTGTGCATAAAACCTTCTGTAAAAGGTTTTATGACACTTCTTCCACTGCTATATTATCTAACTGAGGGTTGAGTTTTGTATGTAAAGACTTTAACATATACTAAAGTGTTTCTTTTTATAGACTGGAGCTTTGGAAGGTCAAAACAAAATCAAAAACGGCAAATTGGTCTCTTTGTCTGAACAAAATTTGGTCGATTGCTCTGATTCCTATGGAAACATGGGTTGTGATGGGGGTTTGATGGACTTCGCTTTTGAATACGTCAAAGATCACGGTATCATGGCCGAAGCCGCCTACCCATACGAAGAAGTCCAGAGGAAATGCAGATTCAACAAAAGCAAAGTTGTAGTCAAGTCCTCCGGGTATGTTGACATTAAAAGAAATTCAGAAACCGACTTGATCAATGCTGTTGGAACTGTTGGTCCAATCTCTGTTGGCATCGATGCCACCTCAAAATTTCAATTCTACTCGTCTGGCATTTTCAATGACAACACTTGCTCTAAAGAGATTCTAAACCACGGTGTTTTAGCTGTGGGTTATGGATCCAATTACATCATTGTCAAGAACTCCTGGGGCTCATCTTGGGGTGAAGATGGATACATAAGGTTCACTCGTGGCAAAAACTTGTGCGGTATTGCTGCCACGGCAAGCTACCCAAAATTATAAATCTTTAATGTGATTTTAAAAATATGTAGGTAATTAAAAGTAAACATTGTTTTTTATGTAAAGACCAAAGTTTTATTTAACAATTTTTTTCATTGCTTCTTAAAAAAATTTAAGTGGGATTTTAACTAAGTGATTAACCATTTTCTTGTAAAACTATTAAAATTAGATAGATGATATAAACTTTTTATATTTTTTATAAATCATTAATATCCGTATAAATTTTTTTAACATTGACTTTTTTAAAGAAAAAAAGTAGTAATTAAGTGGAACTTTTCAATATGTTACTTTTTTAAGATGTATTTAAATTAAAAAATGGTAAAATGAAACTCTAAATTTTAGTATAAGTAACTTCCTTATTCATTGAAGTGTGGACTTGTTAGGCCTGTTCTACAATTGGAGAGTTTATTTCACTGACATTTGCCTCTGGTTTGTTTGGTAGCTAATAGCAATAATAATTTATCATTATTTAAGTTAAGTTACTGTGTTTTAATGTGTTAGTTATGTTTATTTAGTTTCTTTGGTTTAGTTTTGTTACAATTAGATATTAGTTACTTTTAGTATATTATTTTAGGTTAGTTTAGTGTGTTTAGTGTGTTCCCTTTTACGTTTTTGTGTTTAATTTTATTATAAATGTACCTATTACATTTAAAGTTAAACCACTAATTAGTTTGTAAACAATGCGTTGTGCTGCGGTAGTGTGTTGTTTGGACAATCAAGAGAAGAACTTTGCTAAAGACGTTAGGTTTTTTCGGTTTCCCACTGATGCTAGATTAAGAAAAGCCTGGATTATTGCCTGTAAAAGAGCCGATACTTTTAATGTGGACACTGCTAGAGTTTGCTCCAAACATTTTGACATACATATTTAATATATTAAATTTACTGGCAAAACATAATAATAAGTGATATTGCATATATGTATATTGTATTTTAAAATTATGTAAAACATTATATTAATAAAAATTAGACCAAAAAAATTTAAGTATATACCTAATCTATAAATTTTATCTTGAACTCCTCTCCTGTAAAGTTGTAAATTAGTGAGTTATCACGTTTTGCCTTCCTGCCACAGATATAGTTTGTAAACCAAGAACCAGTCACCTTTTTGAAAAATAAAGTTATATATTTTTTTGAAATTGTTTTTTACTATTATATTATATATTTCCTTATATATTTATGATCTACAAAAGTAAAAAAGTAACAAGGTAAGTATTTGAATACTAGGCAAGTATTTGAATACCAAAACTATTTTTAAAGCTTATTAAGCATAAAGCAAAATAAATTCTGTAAATCCCCCTCATAACTTAACTGTTATTTTCATTTATCAAGGAACTTTGAATTTTTTTTTTCAAATCTGTTATTTTAATTTGCAAAAATATTAGTACCATTGAATTCCATGCCGCAGAAACATATTAAAAGATATATGACATGCATTTTTACATTTACCCCCGTTACATTAAAATCTTGCGTTATTACGTGTAAAATTCATTAATAAACATAAAATGGGATTAAACAATCAAGCCATACTTACAAATATTCATTATATTTAATGATATTTAACTAATATTAACTGCATACCCAACTAAATAGAAAATTTTAGATTTTTCCTATAAAATTATATTTTCTAACGCTTACTCGTGTAAATTTTTTAGTGTAGGGGTAAAAATATTAGAGTTGATTTGTAAATGTAAAAGTTTACACTACAAAATACACTAGGTAGCATTTAGTGCTTATTAACTTTATTAAACACATTTAAAGAATATGAACATTATTTATTGGTACATTCACACTATTTATTATTAAAATAAATCAAAAGGGTAGAAAAACTTAATGCGAGTGTTTATTACCCCTTAATGTGTTAAATAGTAACAAAATATACACTACAGTACATGCCAATTTCTTTGTCTGTTTTGATGTTACTAAGAGCTTTTTTTTCTTTACACTAGTGCACATTGTATCACAATTTAAGTTAAATTACACCAATAGTGGCAAAATAGACTGAAAAAACTGGTAATAACCGAAATGCCTTTTAAAATTTTTGGTTGGTACCTATCTACCTACGCAGTGCATATCCGGAGATACCGCGTTGTGGAGATGTGGCATTTTTGTTCAGTTAGATTTTAATTACGGTGAATCCATAAGAGGACATTCTTATTTTTTTCCTTTTTCTTTAAGCCTTAATACTCAATAAATACCAATATGTTAAAATGATGTCCATACCCGACCTATATTATATCAATAATTTACGGCAGTAGGTACGGGTACTTGTAACATTAATAATATAAATACATACACACTTGATTTACTTTTTATTTTCAAGCGTAATGGTTGTTATATTAACCTATACCTACATTTTTATTAATATTATGGAAAATTTGTACACGTGTGGTAAATCCCCGACATACAGCCGCCTGACGCCTCTCTACCAATGGGATCACCCATTTTTTATAACAGAAAAATGGATTACTGATGAATTCTCAAGATAATTCATTGCTTACAAGTTAACAGCCAGTAAAATATTGCATTGATCTAAAACTTTTACGTTTTAAGGAACCATTTTGCTTAAGCCACCGATTTTGATAATCGTTATAGATTTTTGTTCCAAATAAATGTTTCTCTTTATTTACCTTTTCGTTTTATTTACTACCACCAATCGGTTTTACTCAAATAATAGTGTTAATTTACATTAGAAGTTTGCACTAAAAGTGTAAAAGTACCTTTATAAAATTAGAACTTTACCAAAGTAGTGTTAATTTACACTGAACAAAAGTGGGATTTTACCCAGGAAGTGTAGAAGTACACGAATTTAGGTAAATTAACACTTTTTAATACAGTGTAAAATTACTTTATCCTCAGTGCTATAGTGTTAAATCATACTTGCTTACTTGTGGAAAGTTACACTACAAATTAAGTCTAATTGTAGTGTTATAAAACAACACTATTTAGTGATGCTTAGAGTTGATTTTTTTTTTACTGTGTATTAGCTTCTTAAAATCACTTCTCTAGGATACCACACAAAGCGTGGATCTAGCTTTTATTCTGATGAATATTAATATATAATAAACTACCCAATAGCGCTGCAAAATAAAATAATATATTTTTTGTTTGAAAAAATAAATACAAATATTTGTAAAAAAAATTGCAAGTCAATGTTATTTATAAAATTTGTTTGATTAGATTATTCATATAATTACCTAATATTATTTTATCTTAAGTATCATTCCAAATTTTATATAAAATGGAAACATCCAAAGTAGGTGGCTACTTCAATATTTGTGCTTTAGCAAAAACTGTAAGTAATATAATAACTATAAATTTTCAAAATTTAATTTTTTATAAATATTACAGAACTATGAAAATTATTATTCTTCTCGCTTGCCTGGCAGTAGCTGTATCTGCTGATACCCAGGAGCAATGGAAAAATTTTAAAGTAAGGGCACTAAGTATTATTAAATTATTTATTAACTTTAAAATTATATTGTTATAGCAAACCCATCAGAAATCCTACCGTTCCCTCATTGAAGAACGTCTTCGTTACCAAATTTTCTCCGACAATTTGGAAAACATCGAAAAACACAATGCCAAATTCGAACAAGGATTGATCACCTACAAACAAGGAGTCAACCAGTTTGCTGACTGGACCGAAGAAGAATTCATCGCTTTCTTAAAACTCAACGGACCAGCTCAAAAAGCTAAATCTGTTGAAGTTTTTGAATCCATCCAAGATGCTCCGTTAACACAAGACTGGAGATCATCAGGTGCCGTAACTCCTATCAAGGACCAAGGAAGCTGTGTATCAAGCTGGAGTTTCAGTGCTGTAAGTTAATATATTTTTCCATGTAAACATTTCTTGTCTGTTTGAAGATTATTGCTTAGTATAATTGTTTTTTATAGACTGGAGCTTTGGAAGGTCAAAACAAAATGAAAATCGGTAGATTGGTCTCTTTGTCTGAACAAAATTTGATCGATTGCTCTGGTTCCTATGGAAACGAGGGTTGTAATGGGGGTTCGATGACTTCCGCCTTTGAATACGTCCAAGATCATGGTATCATGGCCGAAGCCAGATACAAATACGAAGAAGTCCAGAAGAAATGCAGATACGACGAAAGCCAAGTCGTAGTCAAGTCCTCCGGGTATGTTAACATTAAAGAAAATTCCGAAACCGACTTGATCAATGCTGTTGGAACTGTTGGTCCGATCTCTGTTGCCGTCCATGCCACCCCGAATCTTCAATTCTACCAATCTGGCCTTTTCAACGAGACTTTATGCCCTAAAGATGATTTGAACCTGGGTCTTTTGGCTGTGGGTTATGGAACTGATAACATCGTTCTCAAGGGCTCCTGGGGAGAATATTGGGGTGAAAATGGATTCGCTAGGTTCGTACGTGGCGACAACTTGTGCGGTATTGCCTCCATGGCAAGCTACCCAAAATTATAAATATTTGATATGATTTTAAAAATATGACGACTGCTTATGTAAAAAATATATAATTGAAAGTAAACATTGTTTTTTTTATTTAGAGTTTTATTTAACAATTTTTGCCATCGCTTGTTAAAAATTTTGCTATGACGACATCGGCCGTTTTTTTTAATTGTAGCTCATCTTTTTTTTGGAGATCCGAATATATTATAAAATTCTGAATTCGGCAATATGCACATACCTTTTGGGATGCTACTATTGGGTATTATTAATTTTAAAAGTTCGTGATTTAAAAAATATTTGGTATCACAGTCATTGGTTTGACAGTTAATGTCAAAATCGATTCGCCATGCCGTCCTTAATTTACTTATTTACAATAAGCGGCTGTTAGTGTTAAAGAAGAAGAAAAGGATTTTCTTTGGTGTTAAACAAAATTTATTGCCAGAAAAGTCTCGTAAGAACTAAAAAAATCATAAAAGTATTATAACGAATATGCAAAATATTATGCTGTTTAAAGTATAGCCAACCTATAAAATCAAAATTTTGGGTGGGATAAAGTATCTCATTAAAGCACTGAAAGCGGTGTTATAATGGAGTCATTATGAACGCAAAATAGATAAAAACATTATTTATATTCATGAAAATTATTTGGGATAAGTGATTTTCGAAAAAATCGGTTATAAACTTTTGTTAGATAAGATTAGATTAATTGGAAAAGAGTATTTTTAATGTCAATAACTTTAGGCTACTTATATTTTGTTTTTAAAATTGATAAAATCTCCCAAACAAAAAAAGTGGGCAAATCAATCTAATATTAATAAATAAATCATTTAAAAGTAATATTTATTTTAAGTACACATTTTTGTATAGTTAATTCATTATGCCTCTAATTAAATTAATGTTTCTATTTAAAATACCTTTATTTTTTATAATTTTTGACCAAATTGGACATTACTTTTTAACCATCCTGTATAAAATTTTATTAAAAAATTATCATTTTAGGGGTTTTTGGGTATGCCGATGCTTAATAATTTTTGATGTTTTTGAAGACCTTTTATTAATCAATCGTTTAATATTTAATAAATTGGTGCAACATGTATACATACCTAGACAATATGCATAGGTACCTATATAAACAATATTAAATGAAATTTAGAAATTACATTCTAAAGAAAAGCATAAGTAATTCTATAGTGAGTGGTCATACAGTAAGCTTTAGGCAGCACACTATATTCATCCACAAATGTTGCTTTAAAAAGTGCATTATTTTATTAACATTCTTTAAACTAGACAGTTACTGTAATAGATAAAAATAACGTACTTAATTCGATTAAACAAACGTACTTAATACGTTTAAACAAAGGTACTTAATACGTTTAAATAAACGTACTTAATACGTTTATACATGCCCATATAAAACGCAATCTGATTGGCCGAATACACATCATGTGATTGGGCCTGCCAATGGCAGGCTGCCATGCCATAGCTTCTCGCTAGGTCAGTTTTTAATTTGATTTTGCTATAAAAAGTGCATTTTTGTACGTGTTTTCTGCTCGTAAGATTCGTCCTGCTTTTGGTAAGTACTTTAAAGTAACTGTTTTAAAATATACACACCGTTAATATCACGCAGATTCATTGTTTTATTTCCTAATTTTCGGGAGAGTGTGATTTTGTTCTTATTATAATTTGTGCAGCGTCCTAGAATAATATTAATATGTTAATTTTAAAGACGTTTTCTACGTGTTTTCAATGGTTATTAAGTATTGTGGGGTAGGTAAATATTAACTCACACAAATTAACATTATAGTTAAATTAAAATTAAACTGATTTAGATTAAACACAATAGTCATAAATGCACAGATGTTAAGATTGTGGAAAGAGTCCATTATAATAATAATAAATGTTAGTGTTTTTCGAAAAATTAGTCTATTTTTTATCGTTTAACAATTTTTTTTTGTGTTTTAGAAGCAGCTAAATTTTCCAGCGAACGATAAAAATGATTCACCTAAAGACAACTGAAGATACCTCCAAAACCTTTCCTTCATTTGAAACAATCATTGTCTACAACCTTTAAACACCCTGTATTCATGTTGCAGTTAACGTTAAACGAACGTTTAATAAATACGTTGTAAAAACAAGTATTTGTGGAGTTTTATTTATTATAGAACTAATGTTAGAAAGGACATTAATATGAATTTAAATAAACGTTATAAATGATGCAATAACAATTCTTAATTTACGTTATTAATAGACGTATATTAAACGTTTTAAATGTAACATTTTGAAACGTGTTATGATCGTTTTCTTTAAGAAAATTTCTTAACGCCAAAATTAAACGTTTATTTATTAGTATTGTTAAACGTTATAATCTGCGACATTTTAAAGTTGATTGTACGGTAAAAATATATGTAAAATAAAATGGAGTTACGGGTTAAAAAAACGTTTAATTAACGTATGAGTGTTTACACCATGGTGTGTTATCCTTGATAATTAAATTTAAAAAGCAGAAACGCAGTTACGTAAAATTCGACCTTAAAAGAGTATTAGCTTCTTAAAATCACTTGTCGAGGATAGTACCACTTTTATTCTGATGTATATTAATATATAAAAAACTACCTAATAGCGCTACAAAATAAAATAATATATTTTTTGTTTAAAAAAAAATTATTTTTATTTTTCACTACTTACTTCTTGTAAAGAAAAATCGCAAGTCAGTGTTATTTATAAAATTTATTAGATCAGATTATTAAGATATTAATTTAAGTTTAATTAAGATAAAAAATATTAATATAATTACTTTATATTATTTTATCTTAAGTACGAGTCCAAATTTTATACTGTATAAATAGAGAATTCGAAAAGTATGTGGCACTTTAATATCGTGCTTTACCAAAAATTGTAAGTAATATAATACCTAATAATTTTCAAAACTTAAACTTTTATTAATATTACAGAACTATGAAAATTATAATTCTTCTCGCTTGCCTGGCAGTAGCTGTATCTGCTAATACCCAAGAGCAATGGAAAAGTTTTAAAGTAAGGGCACCAAGTTTTATTGAATTTATTTATTAACTATCAAATTATATTGTTATAGCAAACCCATCAGAAATCCTACCGTTCCCTCATTGAAGAACGTCTTCGTTACCAAATTTTCTCCGACAATTTGGAGAAAATCCATCAACACAATGCTGAGTTCGAACAAGGATTGAAAACCTACAGCCAAAGAGTCAACCAGTTCGCTGACTGGACCGAAGACGAATTCATCGCTTTCTTAAAACTCAACGGACCAGCTCAAAAGGTTAAATCTGATGAAGTTTTTGAAGCCATTGAAGCTGCTCCACCAACAAAAGACTGGATATCATTAGGTGCCGTAACTCGTATCAAGGATCAAGGAAGCTGTGCATCAAGCTGGAGTTTCAGTGCTGTAAGTTAAAATATTTTAACGTGTCTTGACTGTTTGAAGAATATTGCTTTGTATTCATATACTTTTCACAGGTTGGTGCTTTGGAAAGCCAAATCATAATCCAAACCGGCAACTCGTTTTTGTTGTCTGAACAACAATTGATAGATTGCTCTGGTTCCTATGGAAACAAGGGTTGTGATGGAGGTTCGATGACTTCCGCCTTTGAATACGTCAAAGATCACGGTATCATGGCCGAAGCCACCTACCCATACGAAGAAGTTCAGGGGGAGTGCAGATTCACCAACGAAAGCCGTGTCATACTCAAGTCCTCCGGGTATGTCGACATCAAAAAAGATTCGGAATACGAATTGATCCAGGCTCTTGGAACTGTTGGTCCAATCTCTGTTGCGGTCCATGCCTCACCGAGTCTTCAATTCTACGGATACGGTATTTTCAATGAGGTTCAATGCCCTCACCATGATTTGAACCTCGGTCTTTTGGCCATCGGTTATGAAAAGGATCACATCGTTCTCAAGAACTCCTGGGGAATATATTGGGGTGAAGGTGGATACGTAAAGTTCCAACGTAACAAAAACTTGTGCGGCATTGCCTCCATGGCAAGCTACCCAAAATTATAAATCTTTAATATTATTTAAAAAATATGACGACTGTTAAAAAAATATATAATTGAAAGTAAACATTGTTTTTTTTTATGTAAAGACCAAAGTCTTATTTAAAAATTGTTGCCATCGCTTGTTAAAAAGTTTTAAGTGGAATTTTAGAAATAGGTGAAACTATAAACTTAGATCATTAATATACAGTGATATTAAGATGATTATTTTTTATTTTTGGTTGTTTCACTGTTAGTCTGGAATGGGATTTTTGGGAAGCCACCAGGTCTAGTAATAACATAACATAAGTGATTCGGCACTAATGCAAGAATTTTAAGAAATTATACATTTTGAATATTAGAGCTTCACAGAAGATAGCTTCACGGAGGTTTGGATTTCGTATGTTTTTTTTAAACATCCCTTTGTATATTTGAAATAAGTTATTGTATCTTTTGACACCTTAATTTAAAAAAAATACAATTGTACATGCATAAAATTTTTATAAAAAAATCTACTTACTGAGATATTACACTTCACGGTAGATAGGTTTTAAAATAGCAAATTAATGACCTTAAACTTAAACCCGTATAAATGGTTATAAAAATTAATTCTTTTAATTTTTAATAATATTTTATATTTGATTCGATTTCTTTGGATGTCTTTAATTTACTTAGTGAACTGATATTTTTGGTATGATTTTACTACCCAGATATTTAAAAACATATAGGTAAACCTAGAAAGAGTAGCAGTCACGGAGGATAGGTTTTAGACTTTTAAAAAATTGTAAAAAATAATTAATTGCGATTAAAAAGCTGTAATATCTACTTAAGTAAATTAATTAATTAATTAATTATGAAAGATCAAAACACAATAAAAGTGTAGGTAAAACTTATTTAGTTTTATTAAATATCACGGGGTAACACCATAAAGTTTTATATTGATTTTTTTTTTAAGAAAAAGGTAGTAAATTATGAATATGATGCTTTTTTTAGAGGTATTTAAATTAAAAATAGTCGAATTAAACTTTAAATTTTAGTATATGTATTTTTATAAATAATAAAAACTTAAAATTTCTTATAATCGATAAAAATCTACCTGTGGTGTCAAGAACCTTTTGCAAAAACATATCTTCGCCTTAAATTGCTTTATATGTAAGTATTAGTTTGAAG
Source organism: Brassicogethes aeneus (assembly GCA_921294245.1). Lineage (NCBI taxonomy): Eukaryota > Metazoa > Arthropoda > Insecta > Coleoptera > Nitidulidae > Brassicogethes > Brassicogethes aeneus. The sequence continues at coordinate 3,115,611 of OV121132.1, read as the reverse complement.
GTCTTAGACATAGACTAGGGATTGGTAGTACAAAATGTTGCAATAGTAGAATATGGAAGAACTAGGCTTTATGTCAATTTATTGCCCATTTTTAAGTTTAAAATATGTTTTTTACTATAGTAGTGTTCTAGATAAATCTACTATAGTAAAAAACATATTTTAAACTTAAAAATGGGCAATAAATTGACATAAAGCCTAGTTCTTCCATATTCTACTATTGCAACATTTTGTACTACCAATGCCTAGTCTAGGTCTAAGACCTTGAAACTAAAACTTACATACAACGGATCCAAAACATCTGTGTCAGATTTATCTATAACACTACCTAACAAATATTAACTTTTGTTTTGTGTATTATGTATTTTTATTTTTTTGGATTATTCGTGCCAAATATTCATTTTAACTTAATAAAAAAATTTTAGTAATAAGATTCTAGAATAAAAATTGCAGAAAACTTAAGCTTCAAAATGGGTGGTAGAACGACATTTTCTTTTAAATTGGCCACATCCATCTCGAATGAGATTCCACAAATAATCACCCATCATTCTTTCATTCCATCTACCTTGATAACGCCTTTCCATTGCTATAATTTCTTGATGGAATCTTTCTCCATGTTCCTTGCTCACGTCTCCAAGGTTTTCACCAAAAAAATTTAGATGGGAATGGAAGAAATGCATTTTGATTGACATGCGACATCTCATATTTTTTAAAGCTGTCAATAAATCTTCAACAACTTTCTCATAGTTGTCGCTTTTGTTATTTCCCAGAAAACACTTTTTCTTCTTTAAAAACTATTTTTTCTTAAATCGGTCCCTTTTTAAATCTATAGCGAATTGTAATCAAAATAAAATTTATTTCTCGGTAAAAAAACAATGTGCACATTAAAAACTTAAAAAAACAACTTACATATAATTTAGAGGCACCTTTTGTTTTGAGCCAAAACCTATTTGAAAAGTTAATATGAAAGTTTGTACTGGCCTTTTGATTGTGCCGGCAGTAAACTAGATTTAACTAAAAGGGGGGTTCCTAAAACATTCTCTTCACTTCCACTGTGAAAAACTGCTTCTTCTGATGTAAACGGTTGTTAGTCCATTTTCAAGGGATAAATTATAATTATGGAACGCTTGAAATAAACCATTTTTTTAGGTTAATTAGTAGTGGCTTTTACTTTGTAATTAAATTTTAAAATGAGCAAATAATATGTGTTATTTAAAAAAATATATATTATTATGATAATAATTTAAGAATAAATAAGGTAGTATTGGCAGTACATACGTGTTTTTGATAAGAGATTTTTTCGTCTGTCTTCTTTTTAATGTATCAAAATATATTTATTTACAATATTTTATCTTTGGTATTAGTCACAGTTTTATATAAAAGGGATACACAAAGTAAGTAAGTTATATATGTGTGCCTTCCATTCTGTAAGTAAAATAATATTAAAATTAATTTATATTAACTAAATAATTATAAATATTACAGAACTATGAAAATTATAATTCTTTTCGCTTGCTTGGCAGTAGCTGTTTCTGCTAATACCCAAGAGCAATGGAAAAATTTTAAAGTAAGGGCACTAAGTTTTATTTAATTATTTATTAACTTAAAAATTATATTGTTATAGCAAACTCATCAGAAATCCTACCGTTCCCTCATTGAAGAACGTCTTCGTTACCAAATTTTCTCCGACAATTTGGAGAAAATCGAACAACACAATGCTGAGTTCGAACAAGGATTGATCACCTACAAGCAAGGAGTCAACCAGTTTGCTGACTGGACCGAAGAAGAATTCATCGCTTTCTTAAAACTCAACGGACCAGCTCAAAAAGCTAAATCTGATGAAGTTTTTGAAGCCATCAAATCGGCTCCATTAAAACAAGACTGGAGGTTATCAGGAGCCGTAACTCCTGTCAAGGACCAAGGAAGCTGTGGATCATGCTGGAGTTTCAGTGCTGTAAGTTGCATGTATAAATTTCTTGTCTGCTTGAAAAATATTTTAAACAAAATTGTTTCTTTTAATAGACTGGAGCTTTGGAAGGTCAAAACAAAATCAAAAACGGCAAATTGGTCTCTTTGTCTGAGCAAAATTTGATCGATTGCTCTGGTTCCTATGGAAACATGGGTTGTAATGGGGGTTTGATGGACCCCGCTTTTGAATACGTCCAAGATCACGGTATCATGGCCGAAGCCGCCTACCCATACGAAAAAGTCCAGAGGAAATGCAGATTCAACAAAAGCAAAGTCGTAGTCAAGTCCTCCGGGTATGTTGACATTAAAAGAAATTCCGAAACCGACTTGATCAATGCTATTGGAACTGTTGGTCCAGTCTCTGTTGGCATCGATGCCACCTCAAAACTTCAATTCTACTCATCTGGCATTTTTAATGACAACACTTGCTCTAAATATGCTTTGAACCACGGTGTATTGGCTGTCGGTTATGGATCTGATAACATCGTTGTCAAGAACTCCTGGGGATCATCTTGGGGTGAAAATGGGTACGTAAGGTTCACACGTGGCAAGAACTTGTGCGGTATTGCTGCCATGGCAAGCTACCCAAAATTATAAATATTTGATATGATTTTAAAAATATGACGACTGTTTTTTATACTTGCAATTTATTAATTATTAATAAAATATTTTATAATTTTTTTACTGTAATACAATATTTTAAAATGAATTTATTTTTTATTTTTCACTACTTACTTCTTGTGAAGAAAAATTGCAAGTCAGTGTTATTTATAAAATTTGTTTACAAAGTATATGTTTTATTGATTTAATTATTAGGATTAAGATTAATGTAAGTATAAATTAGATAACAAATATCTGCGCCTGTTTTGTATTGCATTGATTAATATAATTAATAATATTTAATCTTAAGTATCAGCCCAAGTTTTATATAAAAATAATATTTTACTGGTATGCTGATTAAAGTAGCCAACCTATAAAATCCAAATTTTGGGTGGGGTTAAGTACCTCTTTACAGCACCGAAAGCGGTGTTACAATGAAGTCTTTATGAACGCAAAATAGATCAAATATGTTTAAAGCCCGGTCTACAACTGTCGCAGAACGTATCTTTTACGGCTTACGTCTTACGTCAACCAATAAAATTGCTTAAAATGGACATAGCACTGTGATTGGTGGATGAAAGAGGTAAGCCGTAAAAGATACATTCTGCAACAATTGTAGAGGCTTAACATGTCCACACTTAAATTTATATCTTATATAATTTATACTTGGGTGAATCTCACGAAATGTCCCCGATGGTGTTACCCAGTGATATTTAATAAAACTAAATGAGTTTGACCTACACTTTTATTGTGTTTTTATTTTTCATAATTAAGTAGATATTACAGCTCAAGTTCCAGATTTTTTACCGCAATTAATTATTTTTTACAATGTTTTAAAAGTCTTAAACCTATCCTCCGTGACTTACGTTACTCGTTACTCTTTTTAGGTTAACCTATATGTTTTCAAATATCTGAGGTAGAAAAGCATACTAAAAATATCAGTTCACTAAGTAAATTAAACACATCCAAAGCAATCGAATCAAATATAAAATATTATTAAAAATTTAAAGAAATCATATTTATAACCATTTATGTAGGTGTTACAAAAATTGATTCTATCCTCCGTGAATCTCTTTTTGATTTAAATTTTATGCAACGAATGGCGCTTTAATCATTTTAAATAAGCAAAAACCTCTCTTTACGACATTATAGATGCATGTGATTCCTGAAGGTCAGTTAGAATTTATATGCAGTTGAGAGTGTTGCTGTTTTATAATTCAAAAGTTTAAGTTCATTAATTACCGTGAAGTGAAATATCTCAGTAAGTAGATTTTTTATATATATTTTATGTATGTGCAATTGTATTTTTTAAAAATATTAAGGTGTTAAAAGATATAATAACTCATTTCAAATATACAAAGGGAAAAAACATACGAAATCCTAACCTCCGTGAATCTCTAATATTTAAAATGTATGATTTCTTAAAATTCTTGCATCAGTTCAGAACCACTTATGTTATGTTATTACTAGACCTGGTGGCTTCCCAAAAACCCCATTCTAGACTAACAGTAAAACAACCAAAAATAAAAAATAACCACTAGCATATTCATAAATCCCACATTTACTATTTTTTTCTTAAAAAAAGTCAAGACTTTATATGGATATTATTGATTTAGGTTTAAACAAACAAATTTTTAATGAATTCTTATCAAATTTTAGTGGTATTACAGGAAAATGTTTAATCACTAAGCTGTAAAACCCCACTTAAAAATTTTTACCATGGGATGTCAAAAAATGATAAATAAAACTTTGGTCTTTACATAAAAAAACATTGTTTACTTTCAATTATATTTTTTATTTATATAAACAGTCGTCATATTTTTAAAATCATATCAAATATTTATAATTTTGGGTAGGTTGCCATGGCAGCAATACCACACAAGTTCTTGCCACGTGTGAACCTTACGTACCCATTTTCACCCCAAGATGAGCCCCAGGAGTTCTTGACAACGATGTTATCAGACCCGTAACCGACAGCCAATACACCGTGGTTCAAAGCATATTTAGAGCAAGTTTTGTCAGTGAAAAGGCCAGATGAGTAGAATTGAAGTTTTGAGGTGGCATCGATGGCAACAGAGACTGGACCAACAGTTCCAATAGCATTGATCAAGTCGGTTTCGGAATTTTCTTTAATGTCAACATACCCGGAGGACTTGAGTACGACTTTGCTTTTGTTGAATCTGCATTTCCTCTGGACTTCTTCGTATGGGTAGGCGGCTTCGGCCATGATACCGTGATCTTGAACGTATTCAAAGGCGGAGGTCATCAAACCCCCATTACAACCCTCGTTTCCATAGGAACCAGAGCAATCGATCAAATTTTGCTCAGACAAAGAGACCAATTTTCCGTTTTTGATTTGGTTTTGGCTTTCCAAAGCACCAGTCTATAAAAAATAAATTATAATTAAGCAATATTCCTCAAACAGACAAGACAAAATATATTAACTTACAGCACTGAAACTCCAGCATGACCCACAGCTTCCTTGGTCCTTGACAGGAGTTACGGCCCCTGATAATCTCCAGTCTTGTTTTAATGGAGCCGATTTGATGGCTTCAAAAACTTCATCAGATTTGGCTTTTTGAGCTGGTCCGTTGAGTTTTAAGAAAGCGATGAATTCTTCTTCGGTCCAGTCAGCAAACTGGTTGACTCCTTGCTTGTAGGTGATCAATCCTTGTTCGAACTCAGCATTGTGTTGTTCGATTTTCTCCAAATTGTCGGAGAAAATTTTGTAACGAAGACGTTCTTCAATGAGGGAGCGATAGGATTTCTGATGGGTTTGCTATAACAAAATAATTTTAAAGTTAATAAATAATTTTAATAAAACTTGGTGCCCTTACTTTAAAATTTTTCCATTGCTCCTGGGTATCAGCAGATACAGCTACAGCCAAGCAAGCGAGAAGAATAATAAGTTTCATGGTTCTGTAATAATTATAAAAAAATCAATTTTGAAAATTAATAGGTATTACATTACTTACAGTTTTTGGTAAAGCACAAATATTGAACTGGCTACCTACGTTTTGTGTACCCTTTTTATATAAAACTTGCACTGATACTTAAGATAAAATATTATTAATTAAATTATTAAATGCATTATTGCATTTTTATCTAATTTCTACTTAAATTTATATCTTAAAAATCTAATCAATAAAACATTTACTTTGTAAACAAATTTTATAAATAACACTGACTTGCGATTTTTTTTCACAAAAAGTAAGAAGTTAATATGTAAACTAAGGCGGTCTTAGTAAGGCTATTTTTAATTATGAAATTACCGACCATTACCTAATATACACTGTTTAAAATATCTGTGGTGTAAAGAGTAATCTTAAAATGGTGTCAAAATCCAACACCAAGTGGTAATAATATAAAAACCATGAATTATGGTTGAAAATGTGTATATGTGTATACACAGAAAAAAGGAATAGTTCATTTAACTATATTAATTTAGTTGACCCATAAGAATTTATCTAAATCAACTGTGGGATGGCTAATATAAACAAAGATTAGTTTGACGGTACTAAACCAGATAGTTATTTTATTTTTTTTAAATTGGTTAAATTAACCCAGAAAACTTTAGTGAAACCAACCCGCTGTATGGTTCAGTTTACTAAATATGTTGTTTGTAAAATAAGAGTTACTTCAACCAAAAGCACTCTGTTAAAACGATTAAAACAATTTGCCGTGCATTCCTGGTTGCATATTGTATACCGATCGCGGCAAATTCGGTGTGGATCACGTGATGTTCTTAAATCTCGCCTTTGTTGACTTACATGAAGAGTATATAAGCTCAGGTAGTCCTTTGCTTTGGTGTGGCACTACAAGTTGTTCGTTAGTAAAGAGACCTTAAATAAGTGGAAACAGCTATTAATACCCAGTAAACACACATACGTTAATTAAACATTTTTTTAAATCGTAACACCATTTTGCCTCATTTATAAAGTTTATCTATACGTTATATTTAAATTCATATTAATGTCCTTTCTAACGTTAGTTCTATAATAAATAAAACTCCACAAATGCTTGTTTTTACAACGTATTTATTAAACTTTTGTTTAACGTTAATTGCAACATGAATACAGGGTGTTTAAAGGTTGTAGACAATGATTTTTTTAAATGAAGGAAAGGTTTTGGAGGTATCTCCAGTCGTCTTCAGAAAACACTTTGTGATGGCGCGAAATGCTCTCCAAGCCTTTTTTATTTTCATCCAGTTTATTTGCAAAGTCTTCGGACAATAGCATTTTTTTTTGTGAGGTCCAGTAAAAATTCCTGCCTTTAGTTTTGCTAGACACAGAACTATCAATAAATAAACGCCATTGCTTAGTATCATGAACTATTCCAATTTCGTTGAAAAGTCCATCGACGTCCGCACAAAAGCAAATATCATTTTGGACAGAATAAAAACTGAAATAATTTTAATGAGGTTTATGATTTCAGCTTTTTCTTTTGTAAGGCCTAGACCTCTTAATCAAATCGTTTTTCGGCCTATGGTTATATGAAGTTTTCTTAACATTTCCAGTTCTAGGAACACTTATGTAAAGTTGTATTTATTTAAAAATATTTCCTTTTAAAAAAATATGTTTTTATTGTTGTACTCAAAAAGCTCTATCTTTTGAAAAAAAAACATTGTCATATGTAATTTCCATGGCCCATAAGACCTTTTGTCGCACTCGTCCATTACATACGTCCTAAATAGTTATGACATTAGTTCTTTAATATATTATTAAAGCCCGGTATACAACTGCCGCAGAATGTATCTTTTACTTACGTCAACCAATAAAAGTGCTTAAAATGGACATAGCACTGTGATTGGTTGATTAAAGGGGTAAGCCGTAAAAGATACATTCTGCGACAATTGGAGACATGTCCACACTTAAATTGACTTAAAAAAGTCAATGTTGAAAGGCTTTATATGGATATTATTGATTTAGGTTTAAACAAATTTTTAATCATTTCTTATCAAATTTTAGTGGTTTTACAAGAAAATGTTTAATTACTAAGCTGTAAAACCCCATTAAAACATTTTACTAAGCGTTATCAAAAATTGTTAAATAAAACTTTGGTCTTTACATAAAAAATCATTGTTTAATTTCAATTATATTTTTTATTTACATAAACAGTAGTCATATTTTTAAAATCATATCAAATATTTATAATTTTGGGTAGGTTGCCATGGCAGCAATACCGCACAAGTTCTTGCCACGTGTGAACCTTACGTACCCATTTTCACCCCAAGATGAGCCCCAGGAGTTCTTGACAACGATGTTATCAGACCCGTAACCGACAGCCAATACACCGTGGTTCAAAGCATTTTTAGAGCAAGTTTTGTCAGTGAAAAGGCCAGATGAGTAGAATTGAAGTTTTGAGGTGGCATCGATGGCAACAGAGACTGGACCAACAGTTCCAATAGCATTGATCAAGTCGGTTTCGGAATTTTCTTTAATGTCAACATACCCGGAGGACTTTAGTACGACTTTGCTTTTGTTGAATCTGCATTTCCTCTGGACTTCTTCGTATGGGTAGGCGGCTTCGGCCATGATACCGTGATCTTGAACGTATTCAAAGGCGGAGGTCATCAAACCCCCATTACAACCCTCGTTTCCATAGGAACCAGAGCAATCGATCAAATTTTGTTCAGACAAAGAGACCAATTTTCCGTTTTTGATTTGGTTTTGGCTTTCCAAAGCACCAGTCTATGAAAAATAAATTAATATCAAGCAATTTTTCTCAAACAGACAAGACAAAATATATTAACTTACAGCACTGAAACTCCAGCATGATCCACAGCTTCCTTGGTCCTTGACAGGAGTTACGGCCCCTGATAATCTCCAGTCTTGTTTTAATGGAGCCGATTTGATGGCTTCAAAAACTTCATCAGATTTGGCTTTTTGAGCTGGTCCGTTGAGTTTTAAGAAAGCGATGAATTCTTCTTCGGTCCAGTCAGCAAACTGGTTGACTCCTTGCTTGTAGGTGATCAATCCTTGTTCGAACTCAGCATTGTGTTGTTCGATTTTCTCCAAATTGTCGGAGAAAATTTTGTAACGAAGACGTTCTTCAATGAGGGAACGGTAGGATTTCTGATGGGTTTGCTATAACAAAATAATTTTAAAGTTAATAAATAATTTTAATAAAACTTGGTGCCCTTACTTTAAAACTTTTCCATTGCTCTTGGGTATTAGCAGATACAGCTACTGCCAAGCAAGCGAAAAGAATAATAATTTTCATGGTTCTGTAATATTTATAAAAAATTAAATTTTGAAAATTAATAGGTATAACATTACTTACAGTTTTTGGTAAAGCACAAATATTGAACTGGCTACCTACGTTTTATGTGCCCCTTTTATATAAAACTTGCACTGATACTTAAGATAAAATATTATTAATTAAATTATTAAATGCATTATTGCATTTTTATCTAATTTTTACCTAAACAAATTTTATAAATAACACTGACTTGCGATTTTTTTCACAAAAAGTAAGAAGTTAATATGTAGTAAAAAATAAAAATTAAGAACAACAACTATTTAGTTTAAACTAAGGCTATTTTTTAATTATGAAATTACCGACCATTACCTACTATACACTGTTTAAAATATCTGTGGTGTAAAGAGTAATTTTAAAATGGTGTCAAAATCCAACACAAAATGGTGTTAATATAAACAACATGAATTATGGTTGAAAATGTTATATACAGCAAACACCAAAACGGTGTTTATCTAAAAATATTTGAGAAGTGCACCTACACAGAAAAAAGGAATCAACTATGGGAAGGTTAACATAAACAAATATTAGTTTGACGGTACTAAACCTGATAATTATTTTTTTTATGGTTCAGTTTACTAAATATGTTGTTTGTAAAATAACAGTTACTTCAACCTAAAGCACTCTGTTAAAACGATTAAAACAATTTGCCGTGCATTCCTGGTTGCATAGTGTGTACCGATCGCGGCATAGGCGGTGTGGATCACGTGATGTTCTTAAATCTCGCCTCTGTTGACTTACATGAAGAGTATATAAGCTCAGGTAGTCCTTTGCTTTGGTGTGACACTACAAGTTGTTCGATACTAAAGAGACCTTAAATAGGTGGAAACAGCTGTCAATACTTGAAGTATTTTAAGTTGGTGGAACGCACTAAAACATCATCTCTAGCGAGTTGAAGGTTCAATTTTCTGGAATAATACAACTGGTAATGTACTAGTAATGCGTCAAGGACCTTCATGTTTCTTTTTTTTTCCTTTTTTTCTGTGTAGTATGATTTAATTTGACCAAAAACACATAATATTTAACACTGAAAAGGAGTTCAATTTACACCAGGTAAAATTTATTTTAATACTGTGTGGAAGTTAAATTTACACTATTTTAGTATTTCAATTTACACTGGACCAACGAACCATATTTAACACCATTTTGGTGTGTATCGATATAGACCATGTATGGTGTTAATTTGGTGTTAAGGTCATAAAATTTTGAACAGTGTAGGTTATGCATGCAATACCTAAAATGCTAAAATAATTGAAATGATCATCCTTTAAAAAAAAATAGTGAGTGCGGAAATCGTGCAGCAGATTTATTCAAAAAACAAAATTCCGATAGGAATGTGAATAGAAAATTCGTTGTGGAATTCCCAAATAACATGATTACTAGCGAACATATTTTAAATACTTAATGTTTGCTGAAAGTTGATTTTGGCATTTTGAAATAAAAGATAAAATAAAAAACCGTATTTCTTATTTTTTTTGCAAGAATGCAAAAATAAAAAAAATTTAAACATTTTATTGCATGTTTTGCCACCTGCAAACTTTTTATCCATTTTTTTTTAATGGAAATTTAGATAAGATACATTAGAACTATTAATAATAAATAATCTTTGGATCTATAGATTTATATCTTTAATTGAAAATATTCCATGAATTATAGTTTTATCAATTCTAGAAAGGTCGTAAATTTTAATTTTGTATCCAATATACTGTGCCCCTCCAAACTGTAAGTAACACAATAATTTAATAACAAACAATAAAATAATTATTTATAAGTTTTACAGAATTATTTTTATTATCCTTGCTGTATTTGCTGATACCAAAAAACAAACGTCTCCACTAATTTGGAACAAATCGAACAACACAATGCCAAATTTGAACAAGGTTGGTCACCTACAAACCAACAAAACAAAGAAGACTGTCGCATTCTTGAAACTTAATGGACCATCCAAGAAAGTCAAATGGGCTGAAAGCCCACGAAATTGCTCCATTGATACATGACTGGAGATCAACTGGACCAAGGAAGCTGGAATTAAGTTAATATATTTTAATAGTAAAAGTAAAATACTGCGTATAACATTTGAAGTGTTTTTTGCACTTCGCCTTTAAAATTTTAAGTTTGAAATCGATTAGATTAAAAATATCTTTTGTATAAAAAGGATAAAATCGTAATAATCAGTCCATTGTATGTATTCGAAACTGTAAGTATTACATGCAAAATTTAAATATAATATTATACATATACAGGTATTAATCTATTTTAGAAAATCATGAAAATTTATATTCTTCTTGCTTGTTTGGCAGTAGCTGTATCTGCCAACACTCAAAATCAATGGAAACATTTTAAAGTAAGTATCCTAATACATTTAAAAAAATATATACCTACTTATCTATATTTACAAATATTCTAGCAAACCCACAAAAAATCCTACCGTTCTCTCATTGAAGAACGTCTTCGTTACCAAATTTTCTCCACGAATCTGGAAAAAATCGAACAGCACAATGTCAAATTCGAACAAGGATTGACAACCTACAAACTGGGAATCAACAAATTCGCTGACTGGACCGAAAAAGAATTCCTCGCTTTTTTAACTCCTAAACGACCAGCTAAGAGAAATCCAAGTGACAAAGTTTTTAAATCTAACGAAACTATTCCCTCTGAATTTGATTGGAGGACAAAGGGGGCTGTGCTTGATTATGTTAAAGATCAAGGCCAATGTGGGTCTTGCTGGTCTTTCAGTGTTGTAAGTAGTTAAATAATAATTTACATTGATTTTAAAAATATTCCATCATTTACTTTTAGACTGGAGCCTTGGAAAGTCACAACCAAATTAAAACTGGTAAATTAATTTCTTTGTCCGAACAAGATTTACTCGATTGCTCGGGTTCCTATGGAAATTATGGATGTGCAGGTGGATTCATGAGTTTTGGATTTTTTTATACTAGAGATAACGGTATCATGTCCACGGAAGACTATCCTTACGATGTGGTACAAAAGGAATGCAGACATAATAAAAGCAAAGTTGTTGTCCAAAACTCTAAAGGTAGATATATACTTTAAATGGTGAATATATTGAGATTTGAGTGAAAATGATTATTTTTTATTTTTGGTTGTTTCACTGTTAGTCTAGAATGGGGTTTTTGGGAAGCCACCAGGTCTAGTAATAACATAACATAAGTGATTCTGCACTAATTGAAGAGTTTTAAGAAATCATATCCCAAAGGGTCTAATTGACAAAAATAAAATTGTAAGTTATCAATGAAAAACAAATATTTTGCACATGTTAATGTTGAAATATTTTTTAAGTCATTCTGCATGACACAAACTATTTTTAAATGATAATATATTATTTAAACAACTTGGCACTTGGACCCTTTGGAAATACAATGCTTCAATTACTAAAAAAACAAAAATTAAGTCCTTGGGACGTACCCAGTTTATCCGCTATAATTTTCCTAAATACACTGTTTAAAATATCTGTGGTGTGAAGAGTAATCTTAAAATGGTGTCAAAATCCAACACCAAGTGGTGTTAATATAACACCATGAATTATGGTTGAAAATATTTTATACAGCAAACACCAAAACGGTGTTTAACTAAAAATATTTGAGAAGTGCACCTACACAGAAAAAAAGGAATAGTTCATTTAACTATATTAATTTAGTTGACCCATAAGTATTTATTTAAATCAACTGTGGGAAGGTTATTATAAACAAAGATTAGTTTGACGGTACTAAACCAGATAGTTATTTTTTTTTTTTAATTGGTTAAATTAACCCAGAAAACTTTAATGAAACCAACTCGTGTATGGTTCAGTTTACTAAATATGTTGTTTGTAAAATAAGAGTTACTTCAACCTAAAGCACTCTGTTAAAACGATTAAAACAATTTGCCGTGCATTCCTTGTTGCATAGTGTGTACCGATCGCGGCAAAGGCGGTGTGTATCACGTGATGTTCTTAAATCTCGCCTCTGTTGACTTACATGAAGAGTATATAAGCTCAGGTAGTCCTTTGCTTTGGTGTGACACTACAAATTGTTCGATACTAAAGAGACCTTAAATAGGTGGAAATTACTTGAAGTATTTTAAGTTGGTGGAACGCACAAAAAACATTATCTCTAGCGAGTTGAAGGTTCAATTTTCTGGAATAATACCACTGGTAATATACTTGTAATGCGTCAAGGAACATCCTGTTTCCTTTTTTTCTTTGTAGTATGATTTAATTTGACCAAAAACACATTATATTTAACACTCAATTTACACCAGGTAAAATTTATTTTAATAATGTGTGAAAGTTTAATTAACACCATTTTAGTATTTGAATTTACACCGGCCAACGAACCATATTTAACACCATTTTGGTTTGTATCGATATAGACCATGTATGGTGTTAATTTGGTGTTAAAATAGTCATGAAATTTTGAACAGTGTAAGTACCCAAAACTGCCGATATAGGTAGGTCTGGGACGTTCGGACCTATGTGGGACCCGAAATGGACGTCCTGGGTACATCTTGTGCCATATGGGTGTCTTATGGTTTAAAAAAACATTATTATTATTATTATTATTATTATTTTACAGGAGTTGTTTGGATCGATGCGAACTCTGAAGAAGACATGCGTAGAGCTGTAGGAACTGTTGGTCCAGTCTCGGTTGGTTTTCACTCCACTGCAAATATGCAACTCTACTCATCTGGAATTTTTACCGACAGCACTTGCAATAAAAACCGTCAGAACCACGAAATGGTTGTGATTGGTTACGGGACCGAGGCAGATACGGATTACTGGATTGTTAGGAATTCCTGGGGTGAATCCTGGGGTGAAAAAGGATACTTCCGTGTCATTGCTGGTAGAAATTTGTGCGGAATTGCTTCTACTAGTGTCTACCCCGCCCTGTAAACATATGTTGATAAATAAATAAAATGTTAAAATACCTAAGTCTTTTGAGCCTTTATTTTTTTCTTCTAAATAATACCAGTAATGCCTCAAGTAAGTTTCTTAAAGAAACTAAAAATATAAATGTTTACCTTACTGTTTACCCCGGTTGGCTAATTCCAGATTCCTTTAGGCCATATAGTATCTGTGATACAATTTGCCGTGCATTCTGGGTTGCATAGTATGTCTGTTTGCGGCAAAGGCTCAGGTAGACTTTTGTTTTGATTGTCTTCCACTGTTTTAGTTTTTAGGTTAGTTTTAACTTTTTTTAGGGAAAATTGGTGGCCCTAATACAGATTAATAATCGTTCTAAACGTTGTGTTTCTTACAGAGGCGCTTGTTAAGAACAACCGTTTACTCCTCTTTTGGTAAAAATAAACCCTATTCTATCAGGGCTGTCATTAAACTGTGAAATTACAATTTTAAGGTTAATTTACCATAACACAAATTTAAATTTGATAGTTTGATGACGTCCCTGATAGAATAAGGTTTAAAAGGGTTGTTCTTAGCACTTAAAGGCCTCATTTGAGGCTTACAAGTGCCTCTGTAAGAAACACAACAAAACGATGTTTAATCTGTATAAACATAAAAATGACCACCGTTAGATTTTGTGCAGTGTTGCAGTGATTTTTAGTATGCGCGAAACAAGATAAAACAGGATTTGTTGTGTGGATTGTGATTATTGGGTCATTTTCAAGAAACACCCGCTTTTCAGAAAAATGTGTTTAGCTAGCTTTATATGTCTCCACTGTGTTACCAATTTGAAATCCAAATATTAATTCAATAAAAAAAGTTGTTATTAAAATAATTTGAAATAAAATGTACTTTTGACTCCAATTTTTTTTTTTATTAAAAATTGAATGCCTTTTTTAAATATTTATGTTAGTTAAGTTACTTTTTAAAAGACACCATTCCGATTCTTCCGAAACAATACCATTAATAGTTTCTTTTAGTCACTGTATTAGTGAGTTAAACTCTAATTTATAAACAAGTATTACCAAGTGATAGTAAAATCATTTTAAGGATTTTTTTTAACAAAAACTAAAAAAAGTAACGAAATAGACATTGGTATCACAACGGACTGGGTACACAAAGGACTTAATCAAATAACGTAAAAAAGAAACTATATAGGGTGGTACGATTTTAGAGTAATGCATAAACAAAATCCCTTGTAGTGGTGCTCACTTGCAGAATAACAATTTAGATTTCTAAATTATAGACACCCTTTTTCTTTGACTATAGCTGGTGTCTTTTAGTACTTGTATATTGCGTGGAATTTTCCCTTGGATGTAACCTATATCATGAGTTGTAATCACAAATAATTTTAAATTGGTTTATCATAAACTACTTTTAATAAAAGCGTCGGTAAATATCCACTTTGTTGTCGAAAAAATCTATTGCGTTACCCTAAATTCCATTGCGTTACCATAAGGTAACGTAATGGACTCGGTAACGCAGTGGACAAAGTTTTGTGAAACCATATTTAAAAAATAATAATAAAACATAACAGTCATTAATTACTCTTAATGAGCTTTAGTTCCCTAAAATAACATGAAAAATAGTATTTTTTCTTACCTTATTTTTATTATTTTTTTGAGTAACTTAGCGGACAAACAATTATTATATTCGCGTTACCCGCACCTGTTTCAACCGATATCTTCTTCCTGATTGAATAAATAAATTCAGCTGGGTAATGTGTACGTCCGAACATCATTTGTTAATCACGTGAGTGCCAAAAAAGTTGCCATATATATGTTTTTTTTAATATTCAATCGGTAACGCGACGGACGTAACGCAACGGAAAAAATGTCTGGAATGGACATTAGTCAAATTTAAAAAAGTAGATTAAAATTAATTAATTTATATATAAATTGTTTATTTTATTAACTAAGGATGTTATGGATTGCTATAAAGCAACATAAAGTTCTGGTTATTCAATATTAAAAAAAAACATGTATGTAAGTTTTATAAAACGCTAATGGGACATGCGAAAATGTGTGTTTCACAAGTTTAAAAATTAAAAAAAAAATATTCTGAAATAACTAAACAAACATTTTCTGAAAGAGTTTACTAAGGGCTTGTTAGGCTTTCACTTGGTTTTAAATTAATAAGATCCGATAATTTTTAACAAAGTAATTTGAATTCCACGTCTATATTTATTTTTAATAAATAAGATTAGAACTATTGATATTAGAGAGTACCTTTAATTCAAAATATTCCATGAAGTATAATTTTATCAATTCTAGTTTAATAAAAAAAGGTTAAAAATTCATATATGTATAAGAGAAATTTTCGCATAACATTTTAAATGACTTTTGCACTTTGCCTTTAAAGTTTTAATTTTAAAACGATTAGATATTAAAAATATTAATTAATCTTTTATATAAAAAGGATAAAATCAAGACAATTATTCTAGTTAATTGTATACTTCAAACTGTAAGTAATAGGTATTAATCTACTTAAAAAAAAATCATGAAAATTTGTGTTCTTCTTGGTTGTTTGGCAGTAGCTGCATATGCTAATACTCAAGAACAATGGAAACATTTTAAAGTAAGTTTATTAATATACATATTTAAATCTGTATATACAAATATTAATTTTTATTCTAGCAAACCCATCAGAAATCCTACCGTTCCCTTATTGAAGAACGCCTTCGTTACCAAATTTTCTCCGCAAATCTGGAAAAAATCGAACAGCACAATGTCAAATTCGAACAAGGATTGACGACCTACAAGCAAGGAATCAACCAGTTCTCTGACTGGACCGAAAAAGAGTTCCTAGCTTTTTTAACTCTCAGCGTACCACCTGAAAAAATTCAAAGTGACAAATTTTTTGAATCTAACGAAACTATTCCCTCTGAAATCGATTGGAGAACAAAGGGGGCCGTGCTTAATTGGGTTAAAAATCAAGGCGCCTGTGGATCTTGCTGGGCTTTCAGTGTTGTGAGTAGTTAAACTATAATTTACGTTGATTTTATAAATTTCATCATTTATTTTTAGGCTGGAACTTTGGAAAGTCACAACCAAATTAAAAATGGGAAATTAATTTCTTTGTCCGAACAAAATTTGCTCGATTGCTCGACTTCCTATGGAAACGGTGGATGTGGAGGTGGGCACATGAGTTCTGCCTTTAATTATGTAACAGATCACGGTATCATGTCCTTGGAAGATTATCCTTACGATTGGGTGCAAAAGGAATGCAGATACAATCAAAGCAAAGTCGTCGTCAACTCCAAAGGTGCTTAATTACTTATATAACTGTACTTTTCCAAAAACCTAGATTCCATATTTCTTGCTTATAGGTTTTTGGGAAAAATATACAGTACCTCCTCCTGAAAAGTTTTTTTTTGCATACAACATTTTTCAGTATCAACGAAGATACGTTAAATTTTGACTGACAAATGTTATTGAGTATACACAGTAAAAAAAACCTTCACACTAGGCTTCACTAGAGAACACTAGTTATAAAGGGTGGGCCATGTTTATAAAGTTATAAAATAGCAATGAGAACAAGACAAACTGATTTTAATCAACGAATTTTGCTTTATTTGATACAATGTTTCTTCCGATTAAGTATGGAAAATGATTTTATTTAAGTGGCCACCTCAGCTGGCTCGGCAGTAGCCCATCCTGGAACACCAATTTTCGAGCACTTTGTCAAAAGTTTGTTGCTCTATTTAGGCAATTTGAGCTTGAATGTTTTGTTTTAAATGGTGAATAGGCTTTGTTACGGCGACGTGTGGATTTTCCGTGGCCCAAATCCTACAGTTTTGCTTGTTGACATAACCTCCGAAGTAAAAATGCGCCTTATCCGAAAAGATGATTTTTCTTGCAAAATTAGGGTCATCGTTCAACTGGTTTAAAGCCCACTCAGCAAAGCGAAAACGTTGTGGATGGTCAACTTGCTTTAACTCCTGAACAAGCTGGACTTTGTACGCAAACATACCGAGGTCTTTGTGCAGAAGCATCCTCAGAGTGGTACGGGAAAGGCCGAGTTGTTGTCATCTGCGCCGAGTTGATGTTGACGCGTTCATGCGTACATTTTCGGCCACAGCAGCGATTGCTTCAGGTGTACGTCTAGGACGAACATGCGAAACATGTTTTATATCCACCAGCAATCCATTTCTGCGCAATTTTTTGATCAAATTTGTAATACTTTGGTTTGACGGCGCCTCATTTCTTCCAAACGCAATTTTCTTGCCGTCTCTGCGATCACAGTCACATTCAAAGTAAGTTTTGAGTATTTCGAAACGTTGATCCAAATTTATTCGGTGCATATTTTGTAATCGGTTAAAACTAAACCACTGTCAATAATTCATGGCGTTTAAGTTGAAAGCTTCATTAATAGCACGTAGTTTAAAATTCAACTTATAGATGGCCCACCCTTTAGCTTGAGCAGGTCCACTTTATTAGTTCAAATTTTCACCTTAAATTTAGTGTGAATTTTAGTGTTTTTTATTGTTTTATTTTAATATAAACTACACTGTTCAAAAGTTTCACTATTTTATTTAAATATGACAATTGTTTCGCTACACAGTAGCATCTTCAGATCGTATACAAACTAATATTAGTTTGTATACGATCTGAAGATGCTAAATAAAATAGTGAAACTTTTGAACATTGTAGTTTATATTAAAATAAAACAATTTTAACATGGAGTTCCATCAAGTAAAAGTCAAAACAATTAATTAATTAGTGTTTTTTAACTCTAGAGATTGTACTCTTCTAGTGTAACACATTTAACACAGTTTGTGCGACTTCGTCAACTATAGTTGATTGAAAATTACTACACCAACCGTGTTCGGTAGCTTTCTAAAAGTGTTCCCTAATTTATTTGCATTTATTTCACTTTTAGTCTGAATGCTATTTCTAATAGTGCTGGAAATTTATTCTATCTAGGGTTTATCCTAACACTAATAGATTTAAAAATTATACAAAAATATTGTGTTACACTAACTTTTTCACTCTACCACAAGTACCACAGGGAAACAATCTTAGACCCTTATTGTTTCTATTATTTATTAATGACATATCTTAAAATGTATAGGCAATACATAATTGTCTTTTGGTTTGAAACATTATTTAATATTATCACTTTTACAGGAGTTGTTTTTATAAATCCGAACTCGGAAGAAGACTTGCTTAAAGCTGTAGGAACGGTTGGTCCGGTCTCCATTGGTTTTCACTCCACTGGAAATTTGCAAAGCTACTCGTCCGGAATTTTCACCGATAGCACTTGCACGAAAACCATTATGAACCACGGTCTAGTGGTGGTCGGTTACGGGACCGAGGGAGAAACGGATTACTGGATTGTTAGGAATTCCTGGAGTGGAGACTGGGGTGAAAAGGGATACTTCCGTGTCGTTCGTGGTAGTAATATGTGTGGAGTTGCTACTTCTGGTATCTACCCGTTACTTTAAATATGTTGTAACGTTGATAAATAAATAAATTGTTAACATACCTACGTATTTTAAGGCTTTATTTTTTATTATTTAATATTTATCATACACCATATACCTAAGTTTTAGTTATTACTAATAATAAAATAATAATAAAAAGTCAATATAAACATTGTCACATAACTTTCCCCTAGGTCACACAATATGTGATCCAGGAGACGTGTGATCCAGGGGAAAAATGTATGTTTTTAGAACATAACCTCTTTAATGTTTAAAAGATAAATATTTGTATTTTTGCCCATAAAACCATTACTAGGATACTTTCTTTTGAGAATCAAACAAGGTCCGAGAATGCACAGTTTTGCCACGCTGGTATAAAAAATACATAAAACGTGTTGTGGCTTCAAGATAGTTCAGAACACCATTTTTTACTAAAATCCGTTACCAAATACATTGCCGCAAGGGGGCAGCACCAAAAAATGAGCGCTCAATTCAAAAGGTCATTTATAAAAGCTGTGACCCAGGAGAAGTGACCTAGGGGACCAAAATTAAGGGACAAACTTTAGGGGTTATTTTAACCACTTGTATTTTTAAATATTATCACAAATGGGCTTTTTATGTAATATTTGAAAAATATTCTCAACTATATAAAAAATATACATGGCATACTACATTTTATCTTCAAGTATAATTTTATTTGTTAAACAATACATAAAACGTAAAATTATAATAAGTACTAAAAGAAGAAAGTGAGGTTGGATTAGATCTGATAGTAGTCGAATTTTTTGATTGGTCCAAACAGGTTTTGACAGACTAGGAGGTAAAAACTTTACCCGATTGGTCTGCATTATTTTTACTGTCTAGGAGTTTTTTTAATAAAGATACCATTTGTTTTTCTGTTCTAATTTTATCGATCATAAAATAGAAACAATAAAAGTTTATTTTTACTTTTCTGCATTAAACTTAATGATTTAATTTTTTTATTTAAAACACTCATGAAGGTATTAGGCAACCTTTTAATAAATTATAATAGATTTCTTTATTATAGTTTTAATAATAACAAAGTTTTTTTATCATTTATAAGTTTATAGTATTGCTATTAAATTTTAGATGGCAGTATTTTATTTAAAAACAAGTGGTTTTTTTTAAATGTTAATTTACTAGTTTAATTTAATACACAAAAATATTCTTTTAAGTGTACAATTTTTTTTTTAATAGACTTGACTTGAGTGTTAATAATATTAAAACACTTATAAGTCCATATAGAAAGTCTTCATAATAATGCCACCAATTTGCTTATTCAAATGACTTTGAAGCTCCAATAATAACAAAGTTATATATGGACACTAGGGTGCTTAAAAAAAATTAATTTTTTTTCGCCCTTATCCTCTCAAATGTTTCTACATATTTAATATAAAAAAATCCTCACCAAATATGGGCGTTCCAGCTCAACTCTACCTCTATATAAAAGTAACTTATGGCAATGATCATTGTAGTTTCTTATATAAAATGTAACGCTCTACAAAAAAGGTTTCCTATTATTTTTCTATAAATTGATTTCTTCCAAAGTTATTCGAGGTCAAAGTTTGATTAACATCAAATTTTCTGTTTTTTTTTAATTTTATGGTTCAATTAGCAGACGGGAGGTGAAAGGGGGCAAAACAAGGCAGCGGGGGGGCAAAATGGGGTACCCAAAAAATTTCGTAAAAATTTTTTTTTAGATTGTTTTTTTCGGTTTCTTAATTATTTGAAAATATATTGACTCGCAAGTTCACGCTTTTAATCGAAAAGAATTGTTCTGAGCCTGTAGAGCGAGAAAAAGGAAGGTACAAATTTGGAAAACTTTTCATATGCTCATTTTTTGGGCACTTCATTTTGCCCCCCCCCCCCGCTGCCTTGTTTTGCCCCCTTCTCCCGTCTGCTAATCAAACTTTGACCTCGAATAACTCTAGAAGAAATCAATTTATCGAAAAATAATAAAAGACCTTTTCTGTAAACCGTTACATTTTATATAAGAAACTACAATGGGTATTGCCATAAGTTACTTTGATACAGAGGTATAAAATTCCAAACAAAAAATTATTTTTGCCATGTTAATTAAATAGAAAACTAAAATAAAAACAGCGACCTCTTAGAGTTGAGCTGGAACGCCATTATTTGATGAGGATTTTTTTTTATATTAAACATTAAAGAGCAATGGGCAATGTATATAGTATAAAAAAACACTAGTCTAATAAATATTATAGTTATTATATCAACAAAATTTTCTAAAAATTATTGGCCTAATTTTTTAAGTAGGTACTGGTTTAGATTGGCAAAATAAATTATCACTTAAAACTAAATGGCATTTTTCCGGTTCTACCTAATCTTTTAGGTCACGAAGTCGACGTCTGAAGATTACTAAAAAAAATAGAGATTAAAATCTACAATACTTAAAATTTGTATTGTTTCTTATTGATTGATAACCCCAATTTTAATTACAATGTTGTTAATATTATGTAAATAAATATTGATTGATTTAAATTATATACCTAAGGAAGGCCGATTGAAATGAAAAACGCTTGGAATCGTAAATTTTAATTTTTTATTTCAAATCTTATAATTATAATTTTTTGTTTCCACCAAAAAAACTGAAAAAATAAACATTTTTGTTTAGGTCTCTAATTAGGCTTAAAATAATTTAAGTTTTAACAATTTATAATTTTTTAAATAAATCCAAAACACTTTATATATGTACATTTAAAAAAATATAAAAAATATGTTATTCGATTAAATTATAAGATAACATTATTTAAATTATTTTACAAGTATATTATTAAACATATCTGAAATAAACCATTTCATATTTATCTCAATGACCATGATAAAAATAAATTGAGGTGAACAAAGTAATCTACATACATCCTAGTAAAACAATGTAAGTTTTTTGAGTGATATGTATATGTTAAATAATCCTGCTTACATATTTCAGAAAAATGAAAATTTTACTGTTACTATTTTGTTTGGTTGGGACACTTCTAGCTAACCAAGAACTATGGCAAAAATTTAAGGTATTGGTACAGAAACATTATCATCATATAATATAGTTTTAAAATTTTTAGAAAAACCATAAAAAATCCTACAAATCTCTTGTCGAAGAACGTTTACGCTACGAAATTTTTACCAGCAACTTAAAAATAATTGAAAAACACAATACGAAATACGCACAAGGGTTGACCACGTTCAAAAAAGGAGTCAACAAATTTGCGGATTGGAGCGCGGATGAGTTTTTAGCGTTTCTAAAATTAAGTGGACCATCTAACAAGGACAAATCAGGTGAATTTTTTAAATCAAATGATACCCTCCCAACTGAAGTTGACTGGAGAAATAGAGGCGCTGTAACCGAAGTAAAAGATCAGGCCACCTGTGGATCTTGTTGGGCATTTAGTGCTGTAAGTATAATTGTACATTTTATATAGTAATTGGATACTTGGAACATAGTTATTGGACATGCAATTTTTATATAAACATAACAACTTTACATTAAATAACATAAATTGTTAAATATTTTTTAAAGATAAATTGCTGTTTTAGGTAATTTTTTTTATTTCGTTTTTCCTCATCCCTTTTCTGGATTCTGAAGGTTACCACTAATTCCTTGGTCTGACTTCTAAAATAGTTTGTTGCAAATATAATTAAGAGTGGTGTATCTAGTTTGTGAAGCATTTATAATGTTTAGGCCGGAACAGGATGATTTATATATATCTAATATTTTTTCAGGTGGTATGTTAAAAGTATTTTATTAATTTTGTTGCCATTACTTTTTTATGTTCTCTATCATGCATGCACTGTATTTAAATCACTGTTATTCTGCAAGATGTCCGGAGACGAAGAAATCACTATAAAAAATGAATTAGTCAAATATGTCATAGCGAAAAAGCAGCCACTAATAATTCTGGTCAACAGCAATTTGTATCCAGGACATTTAGCAGTCAATTCCTATGAAATATTATTCGCTGAATCCGAAAATGTTGTCAAAAGTTATAAACAGTTTTTGAAATATAATCAATTTTACATATAATATGGAATTGACTATATCTCAAAAATGCTTAACTTTTATAGTTTTTGACGGGTTTTTCTGATTTAGGGGACCATTTTACATAAGAATGGTCCGGGATACAAATAGAGTATGATATTGGACATTAGGGTGGAGTGAATTTTTTTTATTTATTAATTGATTTTTCCTATATTATTAATTGTTGACTAAAGGCGTAAAATGAATAAATATCGAAAAAATATTCCAATTTTTTAATATCTTGAGGTGGCGCATCAGTCTCGAAGTTTTGAAAATCCAAAAAAAAATTACTTCAATCAAAGTAATAAAAATAGCATTATTTATAAATAAAAAGTTTATTTTAGTAAAATTAACGTGAAACGTAAACATTTTTAATAGTAAATCATATGCTTTAAGTAACTTCAGGAATGTTTATTGGTAGAAATGAGATCTTCTTTTTCGCGAAAATACTGACATTTGGTATCAAAATTTGGTAATTATTTTCTGACTTCAATTCTTGTTCCGATCCACAAACCGAGACTGAAGATTCAGTATACTGGTTATAACCAGTTTTACACAGCGTTCCGCTGCTTGGGTGTGACACAGAAATTTTTGGAAGTATAGGAAATGGTCACCCGAAGAAATCATATCGGTAATTTCTGTCATCGTATTTCATAGTCATAGGTGGTTCAGTTACCTTTTCTGTCGCCCAGTGAATTAACTCGTAAAAATGTAATGCTTCAGTATTTAGTTGTGGAAGCTTTAATTTCCGTAATCTCGAACATTTTGATTCTTTTCTCGCCTTTAATATTTTCGGCAATGCTAGTTCTCTGATCGATAGATATATTGTAGGTAACATAGCAAGTAATAGGTTTTCGGGATAAATATTAGCTATAGCTAACAAAGATCCAGGAAAGCTAGCACATTCCCTATGGCTGACGTGGGCTAATAGGATTATTTGTTTATGTATGGGGACAGCAAATCCATCGGAAAACCTAAAAGAATTGGCTACTTTTATCATAAAAGTGTATGCCCCAACGTGGTTTTACATCAACATCAAGCCTACGTGCAAACATGGTCCTATTCACATATTTAATATGACTAAAAGAGCATTACACCTCCAGAAAAACTTGAAGGCCTTATAACTATAGTTATAAAGAATATTCAGCAAAATATTTATCCCGAAAACCTATTACTTGCTATGTTACCTACAATATATCTATCTATCAGAGAACTAGCATTGCCGAAAATATTAAAGGCGAGAAAAGAATGAAAATGTTCGAGATTACGGGAATTAAAGCTTCCACAACTAAATACTAAAGCATTACGTTTGTACCAGTTAATTCACTGGGCGACATAAAAGGTGACTGAACCACCTATGACTATGAAATACGATGACAGAAATTACCGATATGATTTCTTCGGGTGACCATTTCCTATACTTCCAAAAATTTCCGTGTCACACCCAAGCAGTGGAACGCTGTGTAAAACTGGTTATAACCAGTATACTGAATCTTCAGTCTCGGTTTGTGGATCGGAAGCAAGAGATGGTTTCATCAGAACAAGAATTAAAGTCAGAAAATAATTACCAAATTTTGATACCAAATGTCAGTATTTTCGCGAAAAAGAAGATCTCATTTCTACCAATAAACACTCCTGAAGTTACTTGAAGCTTATGATTTACTATTAAATATGTTTACGTTTCACGTTAATTTTACTAAAATAAACTTTTTATTTATAAATAATGCTATTTTTATTACTTTGATTGAAGTAATATTTTTTTAGAATTTTCAAAACTTCGAGACTGATGCGCCACCTCAAGATATTAAAAAATTGGAATATTTTTTCGATATTTATTCATGTTACGCCTTTAGTCAACAATTAATAATATAGGAAAAATCAATTAATAAATTTAAAAAAATTCACTCCACCCTACTGTACATAACCATGATACTCGCTGTAAACATGATTTAAGTGTCAATCTTAGCAGATTGGAAAGAACCCGCAATGGAACCAATTATTATGGTATTAAATTCTATAATTTCTTACCTTTAAGTGTTAGGGCAATGAATGTAGATTTATTTAAATCTTGCATAAAAAACTACCTCATTAACAAAGCTTTTTATAGTACTGATGTTGTAAATAACTGTGGTGATTTTTTTAACTAAATGTGTTTAAAAATTTTATTAGTATTCTCGTTTAACCCAATTGTAATTTATATCTATTTTAAATTTTGTATACCTACGTATCTTTGTACTTTTATATTTATATATTGTTTTGTTTGACCTGTGTAAAGATCTTGTATTTTTGGCATTAAATAAATTATTATTATTAATTTTACATAAGAATGGGCTAGTAAATGTCCGGGATACAAATAGAGTATAATATTGGACATAATATGTCCAATAATAAAAATTTAAATTTTTTACCAACCACTGTTTGTTTTCAAAATTAAAATTAAAACGCATTAAAGTGACAATGTTTAAACCATGAGGTACACATTTATACTACACACTGATCTGTACACTTTTTAGAAATATTTTTTATGGTAATTTAAACACAGCCCTGCTCTTAACAAAAAAACAAACATCTTACCACCAAAGTAAGGTGCGAACTTTTTTGTCCTATATTGGACCCAAAATAAGGTAGTACATCTAATGATTTGACTTTAAGGCAACTATTTATAGTTTTTACATTATTAATGTTAATTGTCCAATAACTATAAAGTGTCCGATAACTGTCTACTTTACTTTAATTGTTACTAAAAATGAGGTTTTCTTAGACTGGAAGTTTGGAGGGTCAACTCCAAATACAAAAAGGTAACCTGACATCTTTAAGCGAACAAAACTTAATAGACTGCTCGAAAAAGTACCATAATTCTGGATGCAATGGCGGATTAATGGAAAACGCGTTCAAATACATCAAAGACCATGGTATAATGAGTGAAGAATCCTACCCTTACTTTGGTTTCGATGGAGTCTGTATGTTCGATGACTTCAGAATAGCCGCGACCATTTCTGGATACGTTGCAATACAGGAAGGCAATGAAAACGACCTCAAGGCGGCTGTGGGTACAATTGGACCAATCTCTGCTTGTCTTTATGCTACTGAAGACTTTCAGTTATACGAATTGGGAATTTTTAATGACGAGCATTGCCCTTCTTATACCTTGAATCATGGGGTTTTGGTTGTTGGATATGGAAGTGAAAATGGGCTAGATTTTTGGATTGTTAAGAATTCTTGGGGGTCTTCGTGGGGGGAACATGGTTATATTAGGATGGTTCGTGGGAAAAATTTATGTGGTATAGCTACTGAAGCAAGCTATCCCACTTTGTAAAATATTATTTTGTAGAAATAAATGAATAAAAAAGCCAAATATAGTTTTATTTTCCTACACTAAACGAAAAAGGTACGTGATATCACGATATCATGATATCATGATATCACGATATCATGATATTAATAAAAAAGTACATCAAAAGTAAATTTTCTTATTCATTAAGTTACGATTGCTGTATTGATGAATAATGAGCATGGATCTATGACATTGGCAGTAATTAATACGATAAACAGATTTACATTAGCTCATGAATCCTGTACTTCAAATTAATAAACTATGAGCATGGATCTATGAACAGCGGTTGTTAATATAACAACCGTTGGACATAAGTTTTTTATTACTACGTTAAATCAATAAACAGAGAACATACTCTCTAAAAATGAATTGGTCAAAAATGACTAATTTAATAATTATTAGTGGCTGCTTTTTCACTTGTACCATGGTTAACCATGAAATACCATGGATTCCCAAAATTTATCAGCCAATTCTTATGGAAAATTGTCCCCTGAATACGAAAATGTCGTCAAAAGTTTTGAGATAAAGTCAATTTTCCATTTAATATGGAATTGACTATATCTCAAAAACTGCTCCACATTCATAATTTTTGACGGTATTTTCGGATTCAGGGAACAATTTTGCATACGAATTGGCTCTTAAATTTTGGAATACCATGGTATTTCATGGTTAACCATGGTACAAGTAAAAAAGCAGCCACTAATAACTATTAAATAAGTCCTTTTTGACTAATTCATTTTTAGAGAGTAGATATATGAAAGCATGTTATTATTATTATAAACGGTAGACCTTAGTTTATGATTATTTTTTATTGAACCAATAAACAAGAGATCTATGATCTCTGGTTATTAATACTACAAACAAAAAGGCATTAGTTTATGATTTACTTAAATTTACATAAAATCCAAGACGAACCCAATTAAAATTATTTGGCAAATTTACTTACCTTTTTATTTACATTTTGTTTTAGCAACATTTAAATAAGAAAAAAATATCTACAAATTACCAAGCAATCAACCACAAAAGAGGTTTCTTTAAAATAAAGACTTTTTGGTGTATACATTTTTTATTGCAAGAGAAATTTACAAATAATATAAACCTTTGGGCTCTCAAGAGGTATACAAAATGCTCTTTCTAAAAAAGTTCCAAAACATTAGGCTTTCCTGTAAAAAGTCAAGATTAAATATATAAATAATTTTAAAACATATATCGACCGCCTTAATTACATGAAATCCTAAATAGTTATATTTAAAATATTACTTACATTGTATATTTTAAAATTAAAAAAATATCCAAAAAAGTCAAAACTGTTTAAAATAACTTCACAAGCTCACACACCTCGGTTTGGTCCGTATATTAGTCACAAACCTTAAAAATCCAAAAAGGTCAAAAATGTTTAAAATAACTTCACAAGCTTACACACCTTGGCTTCGCCAATGTTCACTCCTTATATTTATCAAAATTTCACTAATAAAGCTTTAGGGTTAAACGCGGAACTAACCTTTTAAAGCTATAAGACCGACTGAAGATAAAAATGCATGTAAAAATTCGCCACCCAAAAGTGGTGCGATGACCAGAAGTCTACGACAGCGATTCGTAATAATAATGTTTATCTCCACGCGGTCTATAATTTAAACTTTATTGTTGTCAACATTTGATTAAGAAATCCCTTGTTATGGCCTAGGCCGATAAAAAATTTTATGAGGCAAGTAATTAGTTCGATTTTTTCTCGCTAGGGGTATTGTTGTGACAAATTAATCCTTTTCTAAGAAATTAACGTACTAAACTGGTTTAATTTATTTATAATAAGCACTAATTTGTTTGTTTTACTGTTAATGTTTAATATTTTTCATTAAATTATTGTAAAATTAAATATGAATAATAAAACAAAAAGTGAGGTTAGGCAACCAAGAAAACGCACGATTCTTTTTCTACGATCTTTAAGTTTTAATTTGCTTTAAGTTTTCAGTGAAATTAAATGTTAAACACAGCTTAAACATTCCAAACTACCTATTTTTTAAATAAAATCCAAACAAATTGAAATAAGATACCTACCTATTTATTAAACAATTAATTGAATTCAATGTAATGCCAAAAATCCATTTCTACTTAAATCATGTAGCTAGGTATTGTCAAACTATTACTGCTTCTAAAAGCAATAATAATTATTGTACATTTAATGTAATCTTTAGCTAATAAATAAATGAGATTCTAAAAAAGTGAGGTTAGGCCGCTTTGATGTTGAATTAAATTGACCTATATAAAATGTTGTATGCTCAAACCTTGAGCTTAGCACAAAAAGCCTTACTAATGACATAAATAACTATTATGTTGATTGATTCATCGTACGGCAGCATTAATTTTGTCGCGTTTTTAGAATTGAATGGTTAAGATTGTAATATCAATGTTTAGTAAACGTTGGGACAATGAAGACGGTTTATTATTATTTATGTTTGCTGTTCATGGATCAATGACAAAAAATTTATTGTTTAAAGATGTTCTTTCGTTTAATGATCGTCAATAGTTAATTCAATAAATTTTTACATTATATTGATGAAGGAAATAATTAGTTTTTGATGTTGTTAATGTTGGCTGGTTTATTGTTTCAATGTTCTTAGTTATTAATCTATGATCAAAAAGCATTGTTATAATCACCAATATATTGTATACATAATAATAATGTACTAAAATTTGACGACAGCAGTTTATTAATTTTACGTACAGTTTTTCTTTGTGTGTATACATAATTTTTTCCATATCATTGTATTAAATAACATAGATTAATTTATTTTAGCAAAGCAATTATATTAATAGTTTTATTGATAAATGGTACTTGAAAATCCAGACAAAAATGTTTTGTCATCCTTAAATTTTATCATTGTCATTATTTACGTATAAAACTAAAGTTTCTTATTTTTATTATTTATAAGATTTTATCCGACTTTAAAATCAAGTGATATTGCACCTTGCACTCTTGTCGGACTTTTTGAAACGTTTCAGGAGTAAAATGGCTCTTATTTTTAATGCAAAATATGTTATCCAAATAGAAAAAAATAGAAAATGGAAATTTTTAAACAACATAAATAACACAAGCCTTCAAAATTTAACCTTAACATTATATCGTTGAAATTCGAATTTTTAAAGGTTTTAAATAAACCCTTTAGGTCATCTAAAAGTACTGCATTACAAAATCCTCTAAAAGGTAAAAGTAAAGATCAAAACAATTAAAAAATACCTTGTGATGTATATTACCTCAAATATTAAAGAAAAAATGCGTTTTATGTTTTTGTGAATTTCTGGAAAACCTGATATCACATCATAATTCTATATTTTAAAATAACAAAAAATGGGATCTAAGATCATGCCATATTTTATGTTTATAATTATTTGTTTAAGATATAATCAATTTATTAATTTAGGCTAAACAAAAGAATTATAATTAATGACGTACTTATCTTAAGTGTTCTACGTGATCATTTGACAAAATTCATATAAATAGGAGAATAATTTCACATCAAAATATTGTTTTACCGAGCAAGTAAGTAAACCATAATATATTAATAAGGCCAAATATAATAAAATTCCTATATTTTCAGAATTATGAAAGTTTTTATTTTGATTGCCTGTTTGGCTGTGGCCGTATCAGCCAACAAAGCCCTGTGGGAGGATTTTAAAGTAAGTTTTTTAATAACGTAGTTAACTTATATTAACTATATTAAATTGCAGTCCAACCACAAAAAATCCTACAAATCCCTTATCGAAGAACGTCTTCGTCACCAAATTTTCCTCAACAACTTGGACCTAATCGAAAAACACAATGTCGAATACGAACAAGGCTTGACTTCTTTCAAAAAGGGAATCAATCAATTCGCTGACTGGACCAGGGAAGAATTTGGTGCTTTTTTGAAACTCAGTGGTTCCGCTGAAAGGCCAAAAACCACCGAAAAATTCCAGGCTGTGCAAGCTGCCCCTGATTCCATCGATTGGAGATCCACTGGGTCCGTAACTCCCGTTAAGGACCAGGGGCAATGTGGATCATGCTGGGCTTTCAGTACTGTAAGTGTTCTTTTTATTCATTTTTATTCTATACAATGTCAGTATGCAAAAATAATACAAACAAAATTGTTTTTATAGACTGGCAGTTTGGAAGGGCAACTCAAAATCCAACAAGGAAAATTGATCTCCCTAAGTGAACAAAACTTGGTCGACTGCGCCGGTTCCTACGGAAACGAAGGTTGCAATGGTGGTTTGATGACTGCCGGTTTTGAATACATCCAGGACCATGGTATCAACAGCGAAGCTGCCTACCCATACGAAGAAAGGGACAGGCGTTGCAGATTCAACGCTAGTGCAGTCATCACCAAAGTATCTGGATACGTAGAAATCATAGAAGATAGCGAAGAAGATCTTAAGAACGCTGTAGGAACCATCGGTCCAGTTTCCGTTGCTATCGATGCCTCCGACGAATTCCAATTTTACGAATCTGGATTGTTCACTGACCGTACATGTGACAAAGCCTACTTGAACCATGGTGTTTTGGCTGTCGGTTATGGAAGCGAAAACGGAAAGGACTTCTGGATCGTCAAGAACTCTTGGGGACCATCCTGGGGAGAAAGGGGATACATCCGTATGAACCGTGGAAAGAACATGTGTGGTGTTGCCTCCATGGCTTGCTACCCAAAATTGTAAATTTATAAAAAAATTTAATATAAACAAATAAATACATCACATTTTATAAAACATTTTAATTTATTTTAAACATTTAAATAATTTACAATACCAGGTACTTAATTAAAAGAAAAAATAGTTTTAATAACATTTATATGGTTTATCAACATAAATAATTTGATAAAAAATATAAAAATGGCACTATTTTGTTTTTAAATTAGGGTTAATGCGAGGGGTAAATCACTGATATTAAAATAAAAAACTGCATACCAATTAATGGATAAGGAAAAAAATCACAAGGATTTTTCCTTATTTATGATTGAAAAAGGAAAAATCAGAGCACAACGTTCATATAACGCTGAACGTTGGTCTAGCTGATTTGGAAAAAATTAAATACTATTTTGTGGGAAATTTAGTTTTTCAGAAAAAAGTCATATAAGTTAAATCTCTAAAATTAATATTTTAAGAGGTATACGAAATTAAAGTCAAATGAATTAAATATTATTTATCAACTCCTATTGCATAATATTGAGTTTTTTCGAGAGTAGATAAACAAAGGCGTTTCTAGCTTAATACTTCACATTCGGCCGCATGGTGGCGTTTTACACTCGTGGCCATGTATGGATGGGCGGGAAAATCAAAATGACCGCCACCGCCAACCAATTGCAGAAATAATGATAAACATTATAAGTTCCCTGTTTAAAAACATGAAAAATTAATTCATTATTTACGTTGTCAGGCATCATTGAATGGCCGATTTCAATATTCAATGTGATTTGAACCAATCGGGTTTTAAATTGGCAGAAAGCGACTATAATAACTTCTTCTTCTTCTTCTTCAACTTAGGGCGGATTTATGGCTTAACCACCGCCCTTGTGGTCCTGGACAAAAATCCTTATTAACCAGATACAAGTTTTAACGTCCAATGGTTCCAGAAGACCCAAAAACCATTGGACAACGGTT
Source organism: Brassicogethes aeneus (assembly GCA_921294245.1). NCBI lineage: Eukaryota > Metazoa > Arthropoda > Insecta > Coleoptera > Nitidulidae > Brassicogethes > Brassicogethes aeneus. The sequence goes on along the minus strand of OV121132.1, from coordinate 3,083,441 downwards.
GTCTATTAAACACGTGGACGACACAAATAGGTTATGTAACCTTAAAATTTATAATAGCTTTATATAAATTCCTCTATTCCTTTTAAAAAAAGGACAAAACGAGGAATATTATCTAGCACTGGAATCCGATTCTGTCTTCCCTGAGTCAAAGTCAACTATTTTTCACACTTTTTCATGGAGCAATGCAGGAGCGATGCGCTTCTCACCGAGGACAAAATCGAACTCCGACTATAATAACATTTAAAATTGTTAAAAAGTGAGGTTAACCATTTGACAGATGTCAAACTTTATTTAAGTATTTTTGAAAATAATTTAATTATCTACTTATTGGAGTAGTTACATCGAATGATTTAAGTCTCTCGTCTAGCGACTCGAGACGCAAACCTCATCCTCGTGAATAATAGCCCTGTCATAGAGTGAATGGCTCTTTAGATTTAAACCTAATGGAAATGTGTTCTTCCTTGAAAATTTTAGGAATGTGCATTCAAAGTTTATCTGATTAAGGTAAAATTAACAATATTTAATTAAATATAACATTGATTTATGTCAAAGTTATAATGCTTCAATCAAAAACTAAAAACAAATGAAATAAGAATAGTCTTTGTTTCTTTTCATGTTTATGATTTTTATTCCAAAGCAAACTAAGGTAAAGTAAATTATTACTGTCTTACAGTGAATGCCAATGTTTTCACTGTCTTGGTAAATACTTGTTATTTGCCCAATTATTATTACCATTTTTTCAATGCGGCCTATATTCAATTTAATACAACTGAATAATCGGTATTTCTGGTGACGCCGATTGATGTAAGTGTATGGGTTATCTCTGGATGGGGTAGTGTTTGGTTGTTTGTTATATTTGCTAATTTTTTGGGGGTTGTACTTCCCAATCCCGAATTTTCAAGGTAAGTTGTACATGTTTTTTAATTGTATGTCCGCCATGCATTATCCAGTAATTTAATTACTCAATTATATCTAAATAATAACAAAAAGGTAAATGTATACTCAGATAAAATATTTCTTTCGGCAGGTTTTCTGTATGCTAAATAATTTAAGTGTTATTTTCTTAGTTTTTTTACGGTACCATCATAGTGCGATTCCAATTGTTGCTTATTTTATAAGATGATACGTTTTTATTAAAAAATTATTTTTTTTCATGAAAAAAAAAAATTTTTCTGTAAAGTTCAATACACTGTCTCAAAGGGTATTAAAAAACTAGGTAACCATTAAATTTTTAATAACATCGAATAAAAACTAACGGAGTTATTTACTATTTTGCGCAGTAATAATTTCGCGGCTCGAATGTGCAAAAATACGAAAATCGATTTGAGCGACCTCTAAATATTCATCGAATTGGATTTTTTGGTATCAATATTTTAGTTTTAATGTAATCTTTATAATTTAGGCCAGTGCGGGTTCATTTTAAAAAAAAGGCTTTTTTTGAATCACCCTACTGTGTACACAAGACTGCCAAAAGCAGTTTCCAGAATTCATTTTATTTAAAGTTCATATTAATGTATAATAACACTAATATTTGCACAAGAATATACATATTTAAAGGAAAAAGAGCTTTGATTGCATTTAATGTAGCCATTTATTAGAAACCATAACTTTATTTATGCCAATGACAGTGGCGGCTGGTGGATTTTGCGTATACCGATATTTTGGTTATTATTATTGGTTCAAACATAAGAAGTCATTGAATTAAATTGTGATTCTATTAAATCCGTATTAAAACTTTGTTAGTTAAAACATAAGAAATTATTGAATTAAATTGAATGAATGAATCTTAATGAAAACCTATCATTGGCCCAAGGTTTGCACAAATAAATGTAAGATAATCATTTATTTGATCATAGCTGTAATTCAGGTATTGCAAATACAGTACACCATTGGCTCAATGGTTAACCCATTCACAATATAAAAGCTTTTCGTATATTTAAATTTTTAGTACATTTATCCTCTTTTAAACTCTCTAATATGAATTATATCTAATGGAAATTAAATATATGTAGAACATTAAACTGATTTCTACTTTAAACGATAATTATCTTTATTATTTTTTATAATAATTATTATTACAAGTTTTGTATTTTTTGTTTCCAATGTTACTACTGTAATGTAATGTAATGTTTATAAATAAATTAAAATTAAAATTCTATCAAATTCCTCACAATTTCCACAACAAACAACTCGGGCCAAGCGGTGCCAAGAAGACATTTATTCAGCATGAAACTTTATCAATCGAGAGCGAAAAGTGCGGTGTAGAAAGGGGTGTAGCACGTGCCGTAAGCGTTTGGGCGTTAGCGCACCTAGGAAAGCGGCAACACTGTCAACGTAGACTTCTGCGATATTATTTGGAAAGTTTTGTGGTGAAAAAATACCTTGTGATGCAATAAAACCTCACATCAGTAGCAATTCTGTGTTTATTGGCAACTTCAAATCCAAAAAGGCGAATTGATCTCCCTAAGTGAACAACAATTAATCGACTGCTCCGGTTCCTACGGAAACGAAGGTTGCAATGGTGGTTTGATGACTGCCGGTTTTGAATATATTCAGGACTATGGTATCAACAGCGAGTCCAACTACCCATACAAAGAAACAGACAGTCTTTGCCTATGGAACCCTAAAAGAGTCATCACCAAAGTTTCTGGAATTGTAGAAATCAAAGAAGATAGCGAAGAAGATCTTATGAACGCTGTAGGAACCATCGGTCCAGTTTCCGTTGCCATCGATGCCTCCGATGAATTCCAATTTTACGAATCTGGATTGTTCACTGACCGTACATGTGACAAAGACTACTTAAACCACGGTGTTTTGGCTGTCGGTTATGGAAGCGAAAACGGAAAGGACTTCTGGATCGTCAAGAACTCTTGGGGACCATCCTGGGGAGAAAAGGGATACATTCGTATGAACCGTGGAAAGAACAAGTGTGGTATTGCCTCCATGGCTTGCTACCCAAAATTGTAAATTTATAAAAAATTTAATATAAACAAATAAATAAATACATTACATTAGATACATTTTACTTTATCTTAAACATTTAAATAAATTACAATACCAGGTACTTAAAACACAAAATACTTTTAATAACATTTTAGAGATATTATTAAGTTGTTCTTAAATTTCTTAAAAAATGTTACACAGCAATTTAAATTAAAATAGAAAAAATAAAAAGCTTAAATATCATTTATATAGTTTATCATCATGAATATTTTGATTAAAAATTATAAAGGTAAACCACTGATTTTTTTAAATTAAAAATTGCACACCAATGCATTATTGCAATATTGATAAGGGAATTTGGTTTTTCACAAAAAGGTCATATATGTCGAAATTAAAGTCAAGATTAATGCCTTATAATTAAATATTATTTAGATAAATATTGTTTTTTTATATTCATTTTATTTGTAAGGTGTCAAAAACGATTAAAATTTGTAAATTAATCAAAGATTGAATCAAAATAATTTTAGGCAAAATTTAAAATTTTGATGACCTGACATACCACCCTCGTAAAATTTGAATTTTTCCAACGATTTTCATGAATTTTTTTTGTTCAATAGATCTTTGATAAAGGCTCTAAACGCATTTGTTTTGATGACCAACTGTTGTCTATGTTTGGAGTCGAAATTTCGAAAAGTACCATTAGGTTTTTTTAGTTTAAAGTAACCACGGTTTTTTATTCGGGACCACTTAAAACCCCCCACTAAACAAACTTGTATCGCTCTTAAGAACAGGGTGTTAGTTTCAGCTAGGATTGTGGTAAATTTAGTTATTGCTTGGGAAGCATTTGGTATTATTAAAATATCCATTAAATAGCTGGCCATACACAGACGTTATTGCGCGCGGTTTATCGTGTTATCTGCAAAATCATATGGAAAATCATGTACGTGAGTGAGTATCGCCGCGCGCAATGATAGAACGGGAAGGGATTTCAGACGTGCTTTCCTCTGGAGTGTCCACACGCCACATTCCGCGTCACGGTTTACCTTTGCTTGGCAAAATTTCACGTTGAAAATTTGTACATGATCACATGCAGTTTCAAACGACTCGATAAATGACACTTTTTGCCCACTCACATACGATTTTTCCTTTGAAACTGATATACCACGGGCTATCACTTGCTAAATCATTTAAATACTTTATCAAGTGTATGGAACATGACGCTTTTTTTGCCATGCCGTTCTTTCGTGCATACTAACCGCTACATCCCAACACGCCACGATAAACCGCGCGAAATAACGCCTGTGTATGGCCAGCTATTGTCTTAATTTAAGTAACTTTTTTGTTTTAAAAAAATAAAAAATGTCCAACTGGGTTGGCCCAGGTAGGTCACCATGTATTTAAGAGCAATATAAACTGGTAAAGTGAGGTTTTAAGTGGCCCCGAATTAAAATTTGTGGTTACTTTTGCTTAAAAAAAAAATCCCTAGTTGAGGTAGAAATTGAAAGAAAAAAAAAGATAGCCACCTAGTACTTACTACGTAGTAGGATTTCTAAAAGTGATATGTCACGATCGTGTTGATAAACGTTTGTTTTCAGGAAATGTTTATAGTAGATTCTTAGAGGCGTAGAAGCGGGGGGGGGCGGTTGATAATGCCCACCCATGCTTGATATAAAATGTACCAACATTCACCAATAAAACAAGTCGTGTACCGTCTATGTTATTCTTAATAACGATGAAATGCTAAAATCGTTTGTATCGTGTGCTAAAATTATCAGCTTGAGCTTTATTAACGTAATAACGAATTTTATTACTAAGAAATCGTTATTCTTACGGTAAAATACAAGAATGGCCTTTATAATTTTCACCCATTTATACATATTACACATATTCTGGAATTCTGGAAACAAACGTGTGTCGTTACATATCACTTTTAGAAATCTGAAAGCATCGTTGTTATAGTTAATGATATATTGGCTTTAAATAATATGCCAATATAGGACCACCCTTGGATAAACATTGGCAAGATATATTAAATTATCATTTTATGCTAATATAGGGCTAACATCGGCTAAATAAATCCAATATTGGCCTCAGATAAAATATTGGGCATAGACGCGCCCCCTATAGGACCAATATTTTGTGCTACTGGGATTCAAAGTTTACAAAATCGGTTAAAAAATACAAATTATATATAGAAGGTAAGGTCTTAAGTGTATATCTTAAAATATAAATTTTAGACTTTTTTGCAGAATACTAAATTTTCCACAAAAAATGTATTTATTTTTTCTCAACCGTTTATAAGTCAACAGCCAAAAAACATCAATTTCATAAAAAATACAACTTTGAACCAATAAGATAACCACGAGTTTTGTGCTTAAAAAATACCTTGTGATGTTATATAACCTAAAATAGTGAAAAAAATGCGTTTAGGGTTTTTGTAAATTTTTTGTTTTATTTTAAAACAACAGAAAATGAGCTCTCAGATCAGGCCATATTTTATGTTTATAATTTTTTGTTTAAGATATAATTAATTGATTAATTTAGGCTAAACAAAAGAATTATAATTAATGACGTAGATATCTTAAGTGTTCTACGTGATTATTTGACAAAATTCATATAAATAGGAAAACAATTTTAAATCAAAATATTGTTTTACCGAGCAGGTAAGTAAACCATAATATATTAATAAGGCCAAATATAATAAAATTCCTATATTTTCAGAATTATGAAAGTTTTTATTTTGATTGCCTGTTTGGCTGTAGCCGTCTCAGCCAACAAAGCCCTGTGGGAGGATTTTAAAGTAAGTTTTTTTAATAATGTAGTTAACTTATATTAACTATATTGAATTGCAGTCCAACCACAAAAAATCCTACAAATCGCTCATCGAAGAACGTCTTCGTCACCAAATTTTCCTCAACAACTTGGACCTAATCGAAAAACACAATGTCGAATACGAACAAGGCTTGACTTCTTTCAAAAAGGGAGTCAATCAATTCGCTGACTGGACCAGGGAAGAATTCGGTGCTTTTTTGAAACTCAGTGGTTCCGCTGAAAGGCCAAAGACCACCGAAAAATTCCAGGCTATGCAAGCCGCTCCTGATTCCATCGATTGGAGATCCACTGGGTCCGTAACTCCCGTTAAGGACCAAGGAGGTTGCGGATCATGCTGGGCTTTCAGTACTGTAAGTGTTTTTTATTCATTTTTATGCTATACAATGTCAGTATACAAAAATAATACAAATAAAATTGTTTTTATAGACTGGAAGTTTGGAAGGGCAACTTAAAATCCAACAAGGCAGATTGATCTCCCTAAGTGAACAAAACTTGGTCGACTGCGCCGGTTCCTACGGAAACGAAGGTTGCAATGGTGGTTTGATGACTGCCGGTTTTGAATACATCCAGGACCATGGTATCAACAGCGAAGCTGCCTACCCATACGAAGAAAGAGACAGGCGTTGCAGATTCAACGCTAGTGCAGTCATCACCAAAGTATCTGGATACGTAGAAATCATAGAAGATAGCGAAGAAGATCTTAAGAACGCTGTAGGAACCGTCGGTCCAGTTTCCGTTGCTATCGATGCCTCCGACGAATTCCAATTTTACGAATCTGGATTGTTCACTGACCGTACATGTGACAAAGACTACTTAAACCATGGTGTTTTGGCTGTCGGTTATGGAAGCGAAAACGGAAAGGACTTCTGGATCGTCAAGAACTCTTGGGGACCATCCTGGGGAGAAAAGGGATACATCCGTATGAACCGTGGAAAGAACATGTGTGGTGTTGCCTCCATGGCTTGCTACCCAAAATTGTAAATTTATAAAGTTTTATAATATAAACAAATAAATACATCACATTTTATAAGACATTTTAATTTATTTTAAACATTTAATTAATTTACAATACCAGGTACTTAATTAAAAGAAAAAATGGTTAATAACATTTTAGAGATATATTTAATTTGTTGTTAAATTTCTAATAAAAATTTAAATTAAAATTGAAAAACCAAAAAGTTTAAATAACATTTATATGGTTTATCAACATAAATAATTTGATAAAAAATATAAAAATGACACTATTTTGTTTTTAAATTAGGATTAATGCGAGGGGTAAACCACTGATAAAAAACTGCATACCAATAATTGGTTAATTATTAATGGATAAGGAAAAAAATCACAAGGATTTTTCCTTATTTATAAGGATTGAAAAAGAAAAAATCAGAGCACAACGTTCATATAACGCTGAACGTTGGTCTAGCTGATTTGGAAAAAATTAAATAATATTTTTGTGGAAAATTTAGTTTTTCAGAAAAAAAAAGTCATATAAATTAAATCTCTAAAATTAATATTTTAAGAGGTATACGAAATTAAAGTCAAATGAATTAACATTATCAACTCCCATTGCATAATATTGAGTTTTTTCGAGAGTAGATAAACAAAGGCGTTTCTGGCTCACTACTTCACATTCGGCCGCATGGTGGCGTCACTAACCGGGTTTTACACTCGTGGCCATGTATGGATGGGCAGGAAATTCAAAATGACCGCCACCGCCAACCAATTGCAAAAATAATGATAAACATTATAAGTTCCCTGTTTAAAAACATGAAAAATGAATTCATTATTTACGTTGTCAGGCATCACTGATTGGCCGATTTCAATATTCACTGTGATTTGAACCAATCGGGTTTTAAATTGGGAGAAAGCGACTATAATAACATTTCAAATTGTTAAAAAGTGAGGTTAACCATTTGACAGATGTCAAACTTTATTTAAATATTTTTGAAAATAATTTAATTATCTACTTATTGGAGTAGTTACATCGAATGATTTAAGTCTCTCGTCTAATAGTCTGCAATTAAAATTTGTAAATTAATTAAAGATTAAATCAATACTTAATTACTATTAGTAAATTACTATTAAATAGTATATTATAAACGCCATTTTAGTTACGAGTTTAATTAAGCACGAGCGAAGCTTGCGAGCGAGTGTTTAATAAAAACGAGTGTCTAGAGAAGTTTATAAACGAGTTGCATACTATACTTTATCTACGACGAATACAAAACAAAATTTAAAGCCAATTTTATTTGTTAAAATTTTGACATCTGTCAACTGTCACCCGAATTTAACCTCACTTTTTCCCAATTTATAATAAAGCTAACTTCAGCCCGTGACGTAAAATGTCGAAAAGCCACTGTTGTTAACTTCAGCCCGTCAATAAAACGCCATAAAGTGACAGCTCGTCAATGTAGGAGTAGATAAAAACAAATAAATAATAAATATTATTTTTACACAGAAAAAACGCTTTGATATAGTCAATAACAATGTTATAATTGATTGTTCTTTTATTTATCCAATAAAAGTTAAAGTTTATTCAATCAAATATGTTTGGAGCAATTGAGGGTAAGGGATTGATGTTATTACAAATATTATATTCAGCCCATAACAAACTATTATCAAGTTAAAATTTTAATAAACTATTATTAAGGTAAAATTAACAATATTTAATTAAATATAACATTGATTTATATAAAAAGTTATAATGCTTCAACCAAAAATTAAAAACAAATGAAATAAAAATAGTCTTTGTTTCTTTTAATGTTTATGATTTTTATTCCAATGGAAACTAAGGTAAAGTAAATTATTACTGTCTTACAGTGAATACCAATGTTTTCACTGTCTTGAAAAATACTTGTTATTTGCCCAATTATCATTCCCATTTTTTCAATGCGGCCTATATTCAATTTAATGATTGCTAAATTTCATACAAACGCGCCAGGGCATCCCCTGCTACACCACGCATTGGCAACCTGCAATCGCTTTCGTGCGTATAGTTAAATGTGATCAACTGATTAATCGGTATTTCTGGTGACGCCGATTGATGTTAAGTGTATGGGTTATCTCTGGATGGGGTAGTGTTTGGTTGTTTGTTATATTTGCTAATTTTTTGGGGATTGTACTTCCTAATCCCGAATTTTCAAGGTAAGTTGTACATGTTTTTTAATTGTATGTCTGCCATGCATTATCCAGTAATTTAATTACTCAATTATATCTAATTAATAACAAAAAGGTAAATGTATACTCATATAGGTATATACCATGGACTCAGTTTATCTTTGATATTCGGTGTCATGCCTTAAAATAGCTGTTTTGCTTAAAGGGACGAAGTTTTTATTTATTTATAAAAAAACTTCTCATGGTCTTTCAGTACCAACATGATATCCTTGCAGGGCGTCCTGAAAGTATATATATATTGCTTTGGGGCTTTCAGCAATCTTTAGGATTCGCCTCTAAATAAACTGCTCGTCATAAAAATCGACGCACCTAGTTTTTTGGAAAATTTTTGAAAGCTCGTTATTGAAAAATTACTGAATCGATTTTGAAAATCTTTGGATATTCTGAATAGCTGATTCTTTGACTCTTATGTCTAATTTTGGGAATACAATATTTTGCACATAGCATTATGCTACAGGGTGTTAAACAAAGAGATGTATTTTTTCCGAAATTTCAAGTTATTCCCATTCATGAGGCAGTTGAGCTTGATGGTCGTAATACCCCTCCCTAATATAAGTAAGGTAATCCCTCGGAACATTTTCGAGATTTTGTGAATATCGCGGCTTACTACGATTATATGCCAATTTATCGAAAATTGTCGTTATTTTAGTCCAAAAAATGAGCAATAGTGGATTCTTTGACTTACGTCTAATTTTGAGAATACGATATTGTGCACATAGCATTATACTACAGGGTGTTAGAAAAAGAGATGTTTTTTCCAAAATTCCAAATCCCCATTCACAGGGCAGTTGAGCTTGATAGTCCTAATACCCCTTCCTTATAACAGTTAGGTAATCCCTCGGGACGTTTTCGAGATTTTGTGGATATCTTGGCTAACTATGATTATTTAGCAATTTTTCGAAAATTGTCGTTATTCTCCACTTAATTCCCAAAATGAGAAAACTACGAAAGGTATCGATTAGTTATCAACACATCGTTTCCCCAATTTGCATGTTCTTGTGCCCATCTTCTTCTAGCAGAAAAAGAGGGCAGGCAGCTCTTCGTCTTGCGTGGTATGCAATCTTATATCCGTCATTAATTTTTTTAAATGTGTTTTACTGTTTGAAAAATATTTTCATATTCGACGACAAAAATGACAAGAATAATTGAAGGAAGGAAACTCAAAACCAGATATGCGCCATATTTTTTAAACTTTCATAGTCAACCGTTTGTAGAAAATTGCATGAATATAGCCTGCATAAGTTTACGAGAATGATTTTGTTTGGTTTGCGTTTTTATTTTGAATTTAACCGAAAAAAAATGGTTTTGTGTAAAACATTTCACTTTTAATGAATCACGCAACGTACATAAACTTGAAGCACGTGACCTAACTTAAAACGCTGTGTTGATACCTTTCGTAGTTTGCTCATTTTTGGGACTTAAGTGAAGAATAACCTGAATTTTCGAAAAACTGCCATATAATCGTAGTTATCCAAGATATCCACAAAATCTCGAAAATGTCCCGAGGGATTACCTGTTATTAGGAAGGGGTATTATGACTATCAAGCTCAACTGCCCTGTCAATGGTGATTTGGAATTTTGGAAAAAACATCTCTTTTTTTTAACACCCTGTAGTATAATGCTATGTGCACAATATCGTATTCCCAAAATTAGACGTAAGTCAAAGAATCCACTATTGCTCATTTTTTGGACAACTGGGGAATAACGACATTTTTCGAAAAATTGGAATATAATCGTAGTTAGCCAAGATATCCACAAAATCTCGAAAACGTCCCGAGGGATTACCTAACTGTTATTAGGAAGGGGTATTATGACTATCAAGCTCAACTGCCCTGTGAATGGTGATTTGGAATTTTGGAAAAAACATCTCTTTTTTTAACACCCTTTAGTATAATGCTATTTGCACAATATCGTATTCCCAAAATTAGACGTAAGTCAAAGAATCCACTCTTGCTCATTTTTTGGACAACTAACGAAAATTTTTAAAAAATTGTTATATAATCGTAGTAAGCCAAGATAACCACAAAATCTCGAAAACGTCCCGAGGGATAACCTAACTGTTATTAGGGGTATTAGGACTATCAAACTCAACTGCCCTGTGAATGGGGATTTGGAATTTTGGTTCTTTTTTTAACACCCTGTAGTATAATGGTAGGTGCACAATATCGTATTCTCGTACGTAAGTCAAAGAATCCACCATTGCTTATTTTTTGGACTAAACTGGGAAATAACGACAATTTTCGATAAATTGGCATATAATCGTAGTAAGCCGAGGGATTACCTTACTATTATTAGGGAGGGGTATTAAGACTATCAAACTTAATGAATGGGAATAACTTGAAATTTCGGAAAAAATACATCTCTTCGTTTAACACCCTGTAGTATAATTCTATGTGCAAAATATCGTATTCCCAAAATTAGACATTAGAGTCAAAGAATAAGCTATTCAGAATTTACAAAGATTTTCAAAATCGATTCAGTAATTTTTCAATAACGAGCTTTTAAATATTTTCCAAAAAACTAGGTGCGTCGATTTTTATGACGAGCAGTTTACATAAGATGAAGTTTATATTTCGTTTTAGAATAACCATGTGCCATGGCAGACAGATCCTACACATCCAGTACAGTAACTGTTGCTAGTGATGGGTCAGCAACTTTCTTAGAGCCTAATATCACCAACACTTCTAGTGAATTCCTAATAGTTCCTACAGAAAACAGAACAATTTCATTTTATGGATCGAAAAACCTGTGTACACAAGACTACCAAAAGCAGTTTCCAGAATTCATTTCATATTAATGTATTATACAACTAATATTTGCACAAGAATATACATATTTAAAGGAAATAGGGCTTTGATTGCATTTAATGTAGCCATTTATTAGAATCCATAACTTTATTTAAGCCAATGATGGGTTTTCATTAAGATTCATTGTGGCTTCAATAATTGAAGTTCAATTAAATAACAATTTAATTCAATAATTCTTATGTTTTAACTAACTTTTAATACGGATTTAATAGAATCACCATATAATTCAATGACTTCTTATATTTTACTAATTTTAAGCAGGTTTGCACAAATAAATGTAAGACAATCATTTATTTGATCATAGCTGTAATTCAGGTATTGCAAATACAGTACATCATTGGCTCAATGGTTAACCCATTCACAATATAAAAGCTTTTTCTCTGTGTACAGGACTAAAAAACTTTTATAAAGAAAGATATTGCACTATTTCGTATATTTAAATTTTTAGTACATTTATCCTCTTTTAAACTCCATAATATGAATTATATCTACTGGAAATTAAATATATGGAGAACATTAAACTGATTTCTACTTTATTATTTTTTATTATTATTATTATTATTATAAGTTTTGTATTTTTTCTGTTTCCAATGTTACTACTGTAATGTAATGTAATGTAATGTTTATAAATAAATTAAAATTAAAATTCTATCAAATTCCTCACAATTTCCACAACAAACAACCCGGGCCAAGAGGTGCCAAGAAGACATTTATTCAGCATGAAACTTTATCAATCGAGAGCGAAAAGTGCGGTGTAGAAAGGGGTGTAGCACGTGCCGTAAGCGTTTGTGCGTTAGCGCACTTAGGAAAGCGGCAACGCTGTCAACGTAGACTTTTGCGACATTTGGAAAGTTTTGTGGTGAAAAAATACCTTGTGATGTAATAAAACCTCACATTAGAAGAAATTCTGTATTTATTTTAAAATAACAAAAAATGGGATCTAAGACCAGGCCATATTTTATGTTTATGATTATTTGTTTAAGATATAATTAATTGATTAATTTAGGCTAAACAAAAGAATTATAATTAATGACGTAGTTATCTTAAGTGTTCTACGTGATTATTTGACAAAATTCATATAAATAGGAAAACAATTTTAAATCAAAATATTGTTTTACCGAGCAGGTAAGTAAACCATAATATATTAATAAGGCCAAATATAATAAAATTCCTATATTTTCAGAATTATGAAAGTTTTTATTTTGATTGCCTGTTTGGCTGTGGCCGTCTCAGCCAACAAAGCCCTGTGGGAGGATTTTAAAGTAAATTTTTTTAATAACGCTGTTAACTTATATTAACTAAATTGAATTGCAGTCCAACCACAAAAAATCCTACAAATCCCTCATCGAAGAACGTCTTCGTCACCAAATTTTCCTCAACAACTTGGACCTAATCGAAAAACACAATGTCGAATACGAACAAGGCTTGACTTCTTTCAAAAAGGGAATCAATCAGTTCGCTGACTGGACCAGGGAAGAATTTGGTGCTTTTTTGAAACTCAGTGGTTCCGCTGAAAGGCCAAAAACCACCGAAAAATTCCAGGCTGTGCAAGCTGCCCCTGATTCCATCGATTGGAGATCCTCTGGGTCTGTAACTCCCGTTAAGGACCAAGGAAGTTGCGGATCATGCTGGGCTTTCAGTACTGTAAGTGTTCTCTTTATTCATTTTTGTTCTATACAATGTTAGTATACAGAAATAATACAAACAAAATTGTTTTCATAGACTGGCAGTTTGGAAGGACAACTCCAAATCCAAAAAGGCGAATTGATCTCCCTAAGTGAACAAAATTTGATCGACTGCTCCGGTTCCTACGGAAACGAAGGTTGCAATGGTGGTTTGATGACTGCCGGTTTTGAATATATTCAGGATTATGGTATCAACAGCGAATATGACTACCCATACAAAGAAACAGACAGTCTTTGCCTATGGAACCCTAAAAGAGTCATCACTAAAGTATCTGGAATTGTAGAAATCAAAGAAGATAGCGAAGAAGATCTTAAGAACGCTGTAGGAACCGTCGGTCCAGTTTCCGTTGCCATCGATGCCTCCGATGAATTCCAATTTTACGAATTTGGATTGTTCACTGACCGTACATGTAATAAAAACTACTTAAACCATGGTGTTTTGGCTGTCGGTTATGGAAGCGAAGACGGAAAGGACTTCTGGATCGTCAAGAACTCTTGGGGACCATCCTGGGGAGAAAAGGGATACATCCGTATGAACCGTGGAAAGAACATGTGTGGTGTTGCCTCCATGGCTTGCTACCCAAAATTGTAAATTTATAAAAAAATTTAATATAAACAAATAAATAAATACATTACACTAGATACATTTTACTTTATCTTAAACATTTAAATAAATTACAATACCAGGTACTTAAAACAAAAACAAACATTTTAGAGATATTATTAAGTTGTTCTTAAATATCTTAAAAAATGTTACACAACAATTTAAATTAAAATAGAAAAAACAAAAAGCTTAAATATCATTTATATAGTTTATCATCATGAATATTTTGATTAAAAGGTAAACCACTGATTGCATACCAATGCATTATTGCAATATTGATAAGGGTTTTTCCTTATTGACTTGAAAAAATAATTAAATACAATTTTTGTTGGAAATTTGTTTTTTCACAAAAAGGTCATATAAGTCGAAATTAAAGTAAAGATGAATGCCTTATAATACAATAATATTGTTTTTTATACCCATTTTATTTGTAAGGTGTCAAAAACAATTAAAATTTGAAAATTGATCAAAGATTGAATCAAAATAATTTTAGGTAAAATTTAAAATTTTGAATTTTTCCATTGATTTTCATTATTTTTTTTTGTTCAATAGATCTTTGATAAAGGCTTAAAACGCATGTCACTTGTTTTGACGACCAAACTCATGACCAACTGTGGTCTATGTTTGGAGTCGAAATTTCGAAAAGTACCATTAGATTTTTTTAGTTTAAAGTAACCACGGTTTTTTATTCGGGACCACTTAAAACCCCTCACTAATCAAACTTGTATCGCTCTTAAGAACAAGTGGCCCCGAATTAAAATTTGTGGTTACTTATCTTAAAAAAATCCCAAGTACTTTTAGAAATTTCTACCACAACAAGAGACCATAGTTGTTCATTGGTTTATTCGTTCAAACAAGTGATATATGAGTTTAAAGCCTTTTACCAGTAGCACAAAGATATTGGCCCAATATTCCTAATTATATTGGGCCAATATATCTTTCGTCAGAATTTTTCTAGCATGGTCCAATATTGAAACCCAACAGTTTTTTGACATTATGGGGTAATGACACCAGTAATTGCCATCATAAGCTAGTGTTTACATAAAATAGGTAAAAAGGTACCAGAAGAAATTTAGATTTCGTCTTATTAAAAAAACATGTGGTTAATGGATACTTAAACAAGGTCACTATATTACCAAACACTAAAAATTAAAGACAACACTAAGTGCAATATATATATTTTTATTGAGGTACAGAGGACTAGTAATTACCATGACCATTTTTAAAAAAACCAGTAGTTGCCAGTGTACCTGGCCAGTAATTGCCACTAATTTATATTTTTAAATAAAACAATAAAATTGGAAAATAGCATACCACCTTGGCAAGCAGCCAATGCAGATTCTTTGCTTTCTCGGGAATAGCAAAAAAAAAGGATTATTTTTTGGTTCCATGTTGATCAATTTGGATTTTATACCTGGATCAATAATTGCCACTAAAGTGAACCAGTAATTGACACATCCAAAAAGAGGTGAAATTTTTCTTTAAATATAATGTTCTTATTAATGTCAAGGATAAACTAAATATTATAGGTTATTTTAGAGCTTTAAAGGTCAAATACGATAATCCAAAATTTTTCAGTAGGTAATTACCACAAATGGCAAATATTGGGTTAAAAAAAAAATGCTTCAGTAATTGCCACTACTGGTAATTTAACGAACAATTTATATGCGTTTCATTCAAACTACTTAGCATATATGCCTGCACAAACAAAACTCAAATTGATTTACAACATATGCCAATATCAAGAAAAACTAATCTTTTTAACCAAAGTCACAAGAAATCTTTTATAAACAGCTGATTCAACAAGTTGCCTGAATATTTTTTTTTCTGTCGAAAAATGCGCCACCTGGTGACAGTTGTTCTTAATTCATAATACACTAGATACACTTTCTTACGCATAGGGAGTGCGCCATATGCACAGATATTGCATATGGTTTTGTTTTTGAATTTCTAAATAATAAATGGCAACTACTGCTGCAGTGACAATTACTGGTGCCTTTAAACTATATTGGAAATCAGCATTGGCCCGAAGTTGTTTTACATTATATTCTAGAAAAGTTAAGGGAGAAATTGAAAGAAAAAAAAGATAGCCACCTAGTACCTACCTACTAGGTAGTAGGATTTCTAAAAGTGATATTATGTCACGATCGTGTCGACAAACGTTTGTTTTCAGGAAATGTTTATGATGCTTAGAGGCGTAGAAGCAGGGGGGCGGGTGACAATGCCCACCCAAATGATAAGGGGAAGGGGGGATATAAAATGTACCCTCCAAATTATTTAAAAAAATATACCAATAACATAAGTCGTGTACCGTCTGTGTTATTCTTAATTACGATTAAATGCTAAAATCGTTTGTATCGTGTGCTAAAATGATCAGCTTGAGCTTTATTAATGTAATAATGAATTTTATTGCTAATAAGACAAGAAATCGCATATTACGCTTGTTATTCTTACGGTAAAATGCAAGAATGGCCTTATTATTTTCATCCATTTGGTGCTAAACAATAAGGATGGTAGTCGATGCTCCACCCCTCAACTTAAAACCGTTCCTGTGCCACTAGTATACACATATCCTGGAAACAAACTTGTGTCGTTACATATCACTTTTAGAAATGCGAAAGCATCGTTGACTATAGTTAATGATATATTGGCCTAAAATAATATGCCAATATAGGACCACAATTGGATAAACATTGGCAAGATATATTAAATTATCATTTTATGCCAATATAGGGCTAACATCGGCCAAATAAATCCAATATTGGCCCCAGATAAAATATTGGGCATAGACGCGCCCCCTATAGGACCAATATTTTGTGCTACTGAGATTCAGAGATTTTACCAAAATCGGTTAAAAAATACAAATTATATATAGGGGGTAAGGTCTTAAGTGTATATCTTAAAATATAAATTTTAGACTTTTTTGCAGAATACTAAATTTTCCACAAAAAATTTATTTATTTTTTTCTCAACCGTTTATAAGTTAACAGCCAAAAAACATCCATTTCATAAAAAATACAACTTTGAACCAATAAGATAACCACGAGTTTTGTGCTTAAAAAATACCTAAAATATTGAAAAAAATGCGTTTAGTGTTTTTGTAAATTTCTCGAAAACCTAACAATAACAATTCTGTATTTATTTTAAAACAACACAAAATGGGCTTCAGATCAGGCCATATTTTATGTTTATAATTATTTGTTTAAGATATAATTAATTGATTAATTTAGGCTAAACAAAAGAACTATAATTAATGACGTAGTTATCTTAAGTGTTCTACGTGATTATTTGACAAAATTCATATAAATAGGAAAATAATTTTAAATCAAAATATTGTTTTACCGAGCAGGTAAGTAAACCATAATATATTAATAAGGCTAAATATAATAAAGTTCCTATATTTTCAGAATTATGAAAGTTTTTATTTTGATTGCCTGTTTGGCTGTGGCCGTCTCAGCCAACAAAGCCCTGTGGGAGGATTTTAAAGTAAGTTTTTTTAATAACGTAGTTAACTTATATTAACTATATTGAATTGCAGTCCAACCACAAAAAATCCTACAAATCCCTCATCGAAGAACGTCTTCGTCACCAAATTTTCCTCAACAACTTGGACCTAATCGAAAAACACAATGTGGAATACGAACAAGGCTTGACTTCTTTCAAAAAGGGAATCAATCAATTCGCTGACTGGACCAGGGAAGAATTTGGTGCTTTTTTGAAACTCAGTGGTTCCGCTGAAAGGCCAAAAACCACCGAAAAATTCCAGGCTGTGCAAGCTGCCCCTGATTCCATCGATTGGAGATCCACTGGGTCCGTAACTCCCGTTAAGGACCAAGGAAGTTGCGGATCATGCTGGGCTTTCAGTACTGTAAGTGTTCTTTTTATTCATTTTTATTTTATACAATGTAAGTATACAGAATTAATACAAACAAAATTGTTTTCATAGACTGGCAGTTTGGAAGGGCAACTCAAAATCCAACAAGGAAAATTGATCTCCCTAAGTGAACAAAACTTGGTGGACTGCGCCACTCGTACCTACGGAAACGAAGGTTGCAATGGAGGTTTGATGACTGCCGGTTTTGATTATATTAAGGACTATGGTATCAACAGCGAAGCTGCCTACCCATACGAAGAAGCAGACAGGCGTTGCAGATTCAAGCAAAGTGAAGTCATCACCAAAGTATCTGGATATGTAGAAATTAAAGAAGATAGCGAAGAAGATCTTAAGAACGCTGTAGGAACCGTCGGTCCAGTTTCCGTTGCTATCGATGCCTCCGATGAATTCCAATTTTACGAATCTGGATTGTTCACTGACCGTACCTGTGACAAAGCCTACTTAAACCATGGTGTTTTGGCTGTCGGTTATGGAAGCGAAAACGGAAAGGACTTCTGGATCGTCAAGAACTCTTGGGGACCATCCTGGGGAGAAAGGGGATACATTCGTATGAACCGTGGAAAGAACATGTGTGGTATTGCCTCCATGGCTTGCTACCCAAAATTGTAAATTTATAAAAAAAATTAATATAAACAAATAAATAAATACATTACACTTTATAATAATACATTTTACTTTATCTTAAACATTTAAATAAATCACAATACCAGGTACTTAAAACAAAAAATACTTTTAATAATATTTTAGAGATATTATTAAGTTGTTCTTAAATTTCTTAAAAAATGTTAAATTAAAATAGAAAAAACAAAAAGCTTAAATATCATTTATATAGTTTATCATCATGAATATTTTGATTATAAATAATAAAGGTAAACCACTGATTTTTTAAATTAAAAATTGCATACCAATGCATTATTGCAATATTGATAAGGGTTTTTCCTTATTGACTTGAAAAAATAGCTAAATACATTTTTTGTTGGAAATTTGGTTTTTCACAAAAAGGTCATATAAGTCGAAATTAAAGTCAAGATTAATGCCTTATAATTAAATATTATTTAGAAAAATATTGATTTTTATACTCATTTTATTTGTAAGGTGTCAAAAACAATTAAAATTTGTAAATTAATCAAAGATTGAATCAAAATAATTTTAGGTAAAATTTAAAATTTTGATGACTGACATACCACCCTCGTAAAGTTTGAATTTTTCCACCGATTTTCATTATTTTTTTTTTGTTCAATAGATCTTTGATAAAGGCTTTAAACGCATTTGTTTTGATGACCAACTGTGGTCTATGTTTGGAGTCGAAATTTCGAAAAGTACCATAAGATTTTTTTAGTTTAAAGTAACCACGGTTTTTTATTCGGGACCACTTAAAACCTCCACTAAACAAACTTGTATCGCTCTTAAGTACAGGGTGTTCCAGCTAGGATTGTGGTAAATTTAGTTGTGGCTTTTGAAGCATTTGGTATTATTAAAATATCCATTAAATATATTTATTCAAGTAACTTTTTTGTTTAAAAAAAATAAAAAAATGTCCAACTGGGTTGGGCGATAGGGATTACTGTAATAGGGTTGGAAGTGGTCCAGAATAAGAATCCGTAGTTACTTTTGCAATAAAAAAAATCATTAATATTAACTTTCTCAGTATTCCCATGTATTTAAGAGCAATATAAACTGATATAGTGGGTTTTAAGTGTCCCGAATTAAAATTTGTATTTACTTTTGCTTTAAAAAAAATCCCTAGTACTAGTAGAAATTTCTACCACAACAAGATACCATAGTTGTTCATTGGTTTATTCGTTAAAACAAGTGACATATGCGTTTAACCCTTGGTTACATACATGAAATTTTTTTCCACCAGTACATATGTGGGGTGTAACAAACCCCATTTTTTTTTAAATCGTAAATTTTTTGTTTTTCTTTTTTTTTTAATTAGTGTTATTTCATTGTCTCACTTAATCATCTAAGAACCATTTAAACATAAAGTGAACAAAAAATAACTTTATTTGAAAAAAAACTAGAGATAAACAATTTTTTTTTTATTTTTTAAAATCGAAAAAAACACATCTAATCAAAAAATCATTCTAAGTAAAATAAACATCGTATGGCAAAAAATACAATCGCAATCAAAAAACTAATTATGAGGGAACACAAGAAAAAAATCTGCAGCTTTTACGAAAATATGAAAAAAATTACTCGCTGTCTGAATTCATGCAATTTTGGCAACTCATCACAGCATGTTCCAGGCACACTAATGATTTGCAGTGTGTACATGAATATTTAGTCTTGCGATCTCGGCTTCTTGGACATATAGAACACCTTCCTGCAACCTTCTGGATTTTGACAGATGGCTCTAAAGAATTTTCTTGCCCAAAATATTTAATTTTTTGGCGAATATTTCTTGGTATCCTCGGATTATTCTTCCTTTCAGTGATATAATCCTGGATTAGTTCAAAGCCCAACATTTTGATAAACAATCTTCTGGCAAGTTTAAAATCCTCATTGTTTTCTCTGTATATTACCAGAGCATTTATAGCGGCTGTATTCAAGAGAGAAAATACGATCGTGAGTGGCCATCTTCGTGAATTTCTTGAAACGTTGTATGATGCAGAAAGTTCATCCACTACATCTACTCCACTTTTAGTAAAGTTGTAGAAGCTTATTATTTCGGGTAAATTCTTCTCCCCAGTTGCTTCATCAATTACTCCATCATGATGCATGGTGGACATCATCAGGACATTTTTATTCTTTTTTGGCACATAGGATAAAAGTGTTATGTCTTTTTGAAAGCCAAATAAAGATGTCTTTGGTTCTCTGTTCTTGACTGTCACGAATTGTGTCGGAATGCATCGTTTGTTTTTTTTTAGAGTGCCTACTGACGTAAGTTTATGCTCTTTTAGTAATTTCATCATCAATTCGTAACTAGTGTACCAATTATCAAAAGTTACATTACGGTTGGAACCAGAAATGGGTTGTATGAGCCTCTCCACAATATCTCTTGGAGAGTTACTGAGACTGTATGGCCCTTCTGGTTGTTTTCCTGCATATACTTCAAAATTCAAAACGTAATAGGAACGGGCATCAACTAAGGCTTGCACTTTGATCCCATACTTTGCAGGCTTGTTGGGAATATATTGTTTGAAAGCACATCTTCCACGAAAGGACTCCAACTTTTCATCTATCGTCAAATATTGCGAAGGAGTGTAGGACTGCTTACAATTTTCAATAAATCTTTCTAGTATTCCACGTACAGCAGCCAATTTGTCGACAATTAATCTGTCTTTTCGATTTTCGGTGTTATCGAATCGAAGACATACCATTAAAAATTGAAAACGATTCATAGACATCGTATTACGAAATATATCGACTCCAGTCCCGTCCGTTTGCCACAAGTCTCTCAAATTTTGACGATTAGAATGGAACATTCCTGCTAAATAAAGAAGCCCGATAAATGCTTTAATTTCAGGAACTGTAGTTGTTTTCACTATGCATTTATTTTTATATGCAATGGCTTTTTGCTGAATTTTGCAATTGGTCCAGCGCACCATGTCTTCGATCATTTGGTGATCAAAAAATAGCTGCCAACAATTTAAAGCACTTTTAGCATTCTTTGCATATTGCTTTACACCGGGCAAATGAGTGATAATATTGTCTGCTCTTGTCCGAACACGTTGATTTGAAGCAAGCTTGTTCCATTTTGATCCATCTTTTCCGATATATATTTCTCTTCTTCTTGTAGGCCCGTCAATCTTTTTATCTTCCGTCTCATTCTGAATTTCGCTTTCTGATGTTTCTCCTTCCAAAGCTATATCATCAACTTCATCTTCTATAGTAATATCCTGCTCTGAGTCGGTGTTGTGCTCGCTTTCAGAGATATGATCAATGTCGTTTTCGCTTCCTGAATTGATTGTATCGTCATCATTATTAACTTCAGCCCATAGAGCTTGAAGCTTTTTCTGTTCCTCTTCGTACGACATGTTATTTCAGCTTAAAAAATGCCAACAATTAATTTTTCTGATCGAAATAGTTCCAAAATAACAACTTGCTTATTATGTCAAAATCGCAAACGGCAGTACATAGATGGGGTTTAACACACCCCAGAGCATTTCAGTTGCGTGTAGCTTGACTCAATGTCTGCAGAGAACTACGGTAAAGCCCGAATTCGATGGTGGGGACATATTTAGGAAGCTATTCGGACGGACATGCGCATATGTTCACGTTTGCTTTATTTTCAAAGTGATATTTAAAAGCAGGGGTTTGTCAAACCCCACGTATGTAACGCCGGGTTAAAGCCTTTTACCAGTAGCACAAAGATATTGGCCCAATATTCGTAATAATATTGGGCCAATATATCTTTCGTCAGATTTTTTCTAGCATGGTTCAATATTAAAACCCAACATTGGCCCGAAGTTGTTTGACATTTTATAACCGATATTGGAAATCCGCATTGGCCCTAAGTTGTTTTACATTATATTCTAAGAAAGTTGAGGTAGAAATTGAAAGAAAAAAAAAGATAGCCACCTAGTATTTACTAGGTAGTAGGATTTCTAAAAGTGATATGTCACGATCGTGTTGATAAACGTTTGTTTTCAGGAAATGTTTATAGTAGGTTCTTAGGGGCGTAGAAGCGGGGGGGGGGCGGTTAATAATGCCCACCCATACTTGATATAAAATGTACCCTCCAAATTCTTTGAAAAAGTTCACCAATAAGACAAGTCGTGTACCGTCTATGTTATTCTTAATAACGATAAAATGCTAAAATCGTTTGTATCGTGTGCTAAAATGATCAGCTTGAGCTTTATTAACGTAATAATGAATTTTATTACTAAGAAATCGTTATTCTTACGATAAAATGCAAGAATGGCCTTTATTATTTTCACCCATTTACACATATTACACATATTCTGGAATTCTGGAAACAAACGTGTGTCGTTACATATCACTTTTAGAAATAGGAAAGCATCGTTGACTATAGTTAATGATATATTTGCCTAAAATAATATGCCAATATAGGACCGCTCTTGGATAAACATTGGCAAGATATATTAAATTATCATTTTATGCTAATATAGGGCTAATATCGGCTAAATAAATCCAATATTGGCCCCAGATAAAATATTGGGCATAGACGCGCCCCCTATAGGACCAATATTTTGTGCTACTGGGATTGTCAGATATCCATTCAAAGTTTATAAAATCGGTTAAAAAATACAAATTATATATAGAGGGTAAGGTCTTAAGTGTATATATTAAAATATAAATTTTAGACTTTTTTGCAGAATACTAAATTTTCCACAAAAAATTTATTTATTTTTTTCTCAACCGTTTATAAGTTAACAGCCAAAAAACATCCATTTCATAAAAAATACAACTTTGAACCAATAAGATAACCACGAGTTTTGTGCTTAAAAAATACCTAAAATATTGAAAAAAATGCGTTTAGTGTTTTTGTAAATTTCTCGAAAACCTAACAATAACAATTCTGTATTTATTTTAAAACAACACAAAATGGGCTTCAGATCAGGCCATATTTTATGTTTATAATTATTTGTTTAAGATATAATTAATTGATTAATTTAGGCTAAACAAAAGAACTATAATTAATTACGTAGTTATCTTAAGTGTTCTACGTGATTATTTGACAAAATTCATATAAATAGGAAAATAATTTTAAATCAAAATATTGTTTTACCGAGCAGGTAAGTAAACCATAATATATTAATAAAGCTAAATATAATAAAGTTATATATATATTTTCAGAATTATGAAAGTTTTTATTTTGATTGCCTGTTTGGCTGTAGCCGTCTCAGCCAACAAAGCCCTGTGGGAGGATTTTAAAGTAAGTTTTTTAATAACGTAGTTAACTTATATTAACTATATTGAATTGCAGTCCAACCACAAAAAATCCTACAAATCCCTCATCGAAGAACGTCTTCGTCACCAAATTTTCCTCAACAACTTGGACATAATCGAAAAACACAATGTCGAATACGAACAAGGCTTGACTTCTTTCAAAAAGGGAGTCAATCAATTCGCTGACTGGACCAGGGAAGAATTTGGTGCTTTTTTGAAACTCAGTGGTTCCGCTGAAAGGCCAAAAACCACCGAAAAATTCCAGGCTGTGCAAGCCGCCCCTGATTCCATCGATTGGAGATCCACTGGGTCCGTAACTCCCGTTAAGGACCAAGGAAGTTGCGGATCATGCTGGGCTTTCAGTACTGTAAGTGTTATCTTTATTTATTTTATTCCATACAATGTTAGTATACAGAAATAATACAAACAAAATTGTATTTATAGACTGGCAGTTTGGAAGGACAGCTTCAAATCCAAAAAGGCGAATTGATCTCCCTAAGTGAACAACAATTGATCGACTGCTCCGCTTCCTACGGAAACGAAGGTTGCAATGGTGGTTTGATGACTGCCGGTTTTGAATATATTCAGGACTATGGTATCAACAGCGAATCCCTCTACCCATACAAAGAAACAGACAGTCTTTGCCTATGGAACCCTAAAAGAGTCATCACCAAAGTATCTGGAATTGTAGAAATCAAAGAAGATAGCGAAGAAGATCTTAGGAACGCTGTAGGAACCGTCGGTCCAGTTTCCGTTGCCATCGATGCCTCCGACGAATTCCAGTTTTACGAATCTGGATTGTTCACTGACCGTACATGTGACAAAGCCTACTTAAACCATGGTGTTTTGGCTGTCGGTTATGGAAGCGAAAACGGAAAGGACTTCTGGATCGTCAAGAACTCTTGGGGACCATCCTGGGGAGAAAAGGGATACATCCGTATGAACCGTGGAAAGAACATGTGCGGTATTGCTTCCATGGCTTGCTACCCAAAATTGTAAACTTGAAAAATTTTATAATATAAACAAATAAATGCATTACACTTTATAATAATACATTTTACTTTATCTTAAACATTTAAATATTTTACAATACCAGGTAAAACAAAAAATACTTTTAATAACATTTGAGAGATATTTTTAATAAAATGTTACATAAAAATTTAAATTAAAATAGAGAAAACAAAAAGCTTAAATATCATGTAAAATATATAATATATATTTTATAGTTTTATAATATTTATATATTTATATAATATATATTTTATAATTTTAAAATTATAGCTATTTATGTTTATATGTTTTATAGTTTTTATATGTAAGTTATAGTTTTATAGGTATGTTAACTTTTATATTATAATTATATTAAACATTTTTTGATAAATCCTAGTATATTTAATTTAAAAATATACCAAATATAAAAATTTTAATTATTATTGACTGCTTTTTCACTTGTACCGTGGTTAACTATGGAATACCATGGTATCCCAAAATTTAACAGCCAATTCTTATGTGAAATTGTCCCCTGAATCCGAAAATACCGTCAATAATTATGAAAGTGAAGCAGTTTATGAGATATAGTCAATTCCATATTAAATAGAAAATTGACTATATCTCAAAAACTGTTCTACTTTTTTAACTTTTGACGGTATTTTCGGATTCAGGGGATAATTTTACATAAGAATTGGCTATTTAGTTTTGGGATACCATGATATTCCATGGTTAACCATGGTACAAGTGAAAAAGCAGCCACTATTAACTATTAAATCAGTAATTTTTGACTAATTCATTTTTAGAGGGTATGTTTTTAATTTTAACACATAAAAGTGCAACAAATAATAAAATTTGTTTTTACTCCTAAAATAGTGTATTGAATCATTGCTAGTTCTGAAAAATGTAAAGTAAGTTTTAAAAAACTACAACTTTATAATATAATTTATAGCCTAAAAAGTTCTTATTAAAAGTTTTTTCATAGAATAAATGTTTATAAAACTATACAAAAATATATCAAAAAATTAACGATTTAATAAAAATACAGTTAAATATGTAACATACCCAAAATAATTAATTCAATACGAGCAGGTAGTAAATTCTAAATATAGACATATTTTTAAATAAATCCCTAAGAGGCAGATGTTGACCATTTCCGAATGCCTCCGAACAATTACAATGGAGCATTCAAATGGACATTACTTCTTTCCGTAACTGTACATATATATATGGTTTATCAACATTAATAATTTGATAAAAAATTATAAAAATTGTGTTTTCAAATTAGCATTAATGCGAGGGGTACCTAAACCACTGATTTTTTTAAATTTGAAATCGCATACCAATTAACGGATAAGGAAAAAAATCAAAAGATAGTCATACGCAAAGCGTTTGTTTGTTCGTTTTGGTCCCTTTATCGCAAGGAGAACAAATTTAATTTAGCAGTAAAATATAATTTTAAATTTTAGAAAAAAATTAAATACATTAGGAAATTTAGTATTTCACAAAAAAGGTCGGTATCCGGAATTTTGTTCGAAATAAATTTGTTCGAAAGAAAATTATTCGAAGGAAATTTGTTCGAAAAAATTTGATCGAATGGAAATTTGTTCGAAAAAATTTGATCGAATGGAAATTTGTTCGAAAGAAATTTGTTCGAACGGAAATTTGTTCGAAATTTAAGCTCATTTAATAAAATAAAAACAATTGTAATCCTTTTTGAAAAGATATTCTATTCGCAGGGTAATTTATTATTCAAAATATTAAAATAATTTTAATCCTTTTCGGAAGGTATTGTATTTGCAAGGAAATTTATTATTAAAAATATTAAAATAATTGTAATCCTTATTTACCTCTGCATGTACCTAAATTAGTATAAATTCCCTTACAACAATTGACAGCCTTAATTTATCTTGCTACTTCTTCGATTGAACATGGCTCTAAATTTTATTAAAAGTTCGAAAGGCAAAAATCTTTTGTCTCTCAACGGTTTCATTTACACTTCCGACAAAGTTAGTGAAGACAGAATTTATTGGAAGTGTGAACATTTTAAAAAAAATTCCTGTAAAGGACGTGCAATTACATCAGGTGAAACAGTCATCAAAGAAAATAACTTGCATAATCATTCAGAGATGCAGCAGGTATTGAGGCCAGAATTGTATATGGATCCATGAAGCAAGAAGCAGAAACCGGCCGTGATCCTCCTCATTACATTATTTCTAATATTTCTACTCAATTGAGTCGAGCCGCTGCCACTCAACTTCCTAGTGTTGAAACAATGAAGAGAACGATACGAAATGTAAGGAACAAGATAGAAGCTGGCCCTGTTACTCCAAGACACCGAGCCGATATTACTTTTTCCGATGAATACAAGCAGACAAGCAGTGGTGAAAACTTCCTGTTGTACGATTCTGGAATGACACCCGACAGGATTTTAATTTTTGGCACCCGAAAAAATCTGGAACTACTCGAGTCTTCCCTACACTGGTATGCTGACGGAACATTTAAAACAGTGCCAACACAGTTCGCGCAACTGTACACTGTACATGGATTTAGCGATTGCATTGCAATTCCATTATTATATGCATTGTTGCCCAATAAAACAGAAACAACGTACCGGGAACTTTTACGTGCTATTAAGGAATTAAATCCAAATGTTAACCCATTATCTGTAATGATTGACTTTGAGAGTGCGATGATTGCGGCTTTATCCATTGAATTTCCTAATACAGTTATAAGGGGGTGTTTTTTCCATTTTTGTCAATGTATATATAGGCAAATTCAATCTTCAGGACTTAAGCAAACATATGACACTGATGAAAATTTTGCATTAAAAATGAGGATGTTAACAACACTGGCATTTGTCCCTACTGAGCAAGTGAAAACAGCCTTTGAAATGCTTCAAGACAACGAAGTATTGCCAATGGAAGCCAAGCAGCTTGTTGATTACTTCGAGGACAATGGGATTGGACGTACGCTTCGCCGACAACAACGCCGTGCACCACGATTTCCGATTGCGTTGTGGAATTGTTTCCAGTCGGTAACCGAAAATCTCCCGAAGACAAATAATGCTCTGGAAGGATGGCATCGCGGTTTCCAGGCACAGATTGGAGCAGAGCATCCGACAGTTTGGAAGTTCATTACCGCCTTAAAACGAGAACAATCTATTAATGAACTTCGCATTGAACAGGCTATAGCTGGTCGAGCAATTGAAAATATAAAGATGTTGCTGCAAGACTTCTAAATGTTATAAATAATTATGACCCTCAAGGCGATATCCTAGCATATTTAAGAGGTGTTGCTCACAACATTTCGTACTAATTTATTATATATTTGAACTTTTCTAGTGGTTAATAAAATATTTTTCTCTCGATATTTTGGCTTTCTTTCGAACAAATTTCCGTCGAACAAATTTTTATTCGAACAAATTTCTTTCGAATACATTTCTTTCGAACAAATTTCCTTCGAACAAATTTCCTTCGAACAAATTTTTTTCGAACAAATTTCCTAGAACCAAAAGGTCATATAAGTCGAATTTCTAAAATTAATTTTATAGATATGGGTCATTTTTAAAATTAAGTAAAACAAAAAATTAATCTGCAAACCTGTTTTTCCAAATTTTGCTTATTTACGTGTGTTATTTAACTTCTAAAAATGGGCAGTTGGATTTTTTTAAATAAGCCCTTAAAAAAAAAGAAAACAAATTGACCCATGGGTCACAAATTTACTAACATATTAAAAAAACTTATAAAAAATGATCAATCATTTTGAAAATATATTTTTTCGCCTCGCATTTGGATGCTTTTCACGAGACAAACAAAAGTTGATAGCCAAGGGAGGAAACGCCAATATGCAATTTTCGATAAGTAACCTTAAACATCTGCATGACCTAATATATTATTTGCCACCATGACAGGTACCTTGAAAAACCCCAAATGAGGCACTTTTCGCTTAAAAATGAGAAAAACTAAAAAAAATAACAAAAAAAAAATTAACAAAGTGCACCAGTAAAATTAAGACAATAGTATCAAAACAAAAAACCAAACAAAACCGTCCCAACTTTTAACTCGGTCACAGGAAAGCTGACTAGGACAATAAATATATCAATAACAAACGACAAAGTAGTAATATTAATAAAAAGTCAATATAAACATTGTTTCGTTAAACTACCAAACATTTTTTCCAGTTTTTTTAGGCAAAATACATTGACTAGGAAAATTACTATTAAAAAGGTGGAGGGCATTATTTTAAATTGGCTACGTACTGCCAGGAACAGAACAGGTTGAAGGTCGAAAAAAAAATGTTTTTAAAACTTTCCTATAAGTTTATTACTATTTCAAAAATATATTATAATTTATTTCTTTGGAATTGTCCCCAGGGTCACATAACTTTCCCCTGGGTCACACAATATGTGATCCAGGAGACGTGTGACCCAGGGGAAAAATGTATGTTTTTAGAACATAACCTGTTTACTGTTTTAAAGATAAAAATTTGTATTTTGTCCTTAAAACCATTACTATGATAAATTCTTTTGAGAATCAAGAAAATCCAACTGGTACCTTTACTACTTTTTATTACTGTGACACAGGAGAATGCACAGTTTTGCCACGCTGGTATAAAAAATACAAAAAACGTGTTGTGGCTTCAAGATAGTTCAAAACACCATTTCCATATATTTGGAATATATTCTTAACTATTAAAAAAAAGGAGGATGTAATTTTACTCTAAAATGTTTAAATGCAAGTGGTACAGCTTCTTTTTTGTACTGTTGGGGAAAATATTAAGTTCTAAGACCTTTATCTTAAAACGTTCCTTAACTAGTATTTAAGCTTTATTATTGTCTAACTATCAAAGGTTTCGATTATCTCCTTGGTTGTAAAAATAATTTAGACCAATTAGGTAAAGTTTTCTACATCCTAGTCTGTAAAAAAATTGATAGTCATTCGGGTAAGACTTACTTGATTAGAAAATGAGATGAGGGTAGGTGGACCTAGGTTGGGATCAATATAATTTTTATTTTAAGTATATATTGGTATTTTTTAAATAGAAGTTTATCCGCAAGACGCAAGTTTTGTATTACATTAAATTACGTTGTATTACTTTTTTATTATGATATAAAAAAAATAACAATAACAAGCAAAATTTAAAATTATTTAAAAATAAACACTTGACATACCATGTTATAAAAGATACAAATAATTGATTAAATACCTACAATCAAACAAAAAATTTTTTTACTTTTATCTTAAGTGGTCTGCTAAAACATCTTAAAAAATCATATAAATAGGGTAACATTTTCATACCAAAATATTATTGTTTTTACCAAGCAAGTAAGTAAACGTTATTATTTTACATGCATTTAAAATTAACCTTTTGAATTTTTAGAACTATGAAACTTTTTATTTTGATTGCCTGTTTGGCTGTGGCTGTTTCAGCCAACACAGCCCTATGGAAGGATTTCAAAGTAAGTTTTTTCAATAACCTGTTTAACCTATATTAACTAAATTTTATTGCAGTCCAGCCACAAAAAATCCTACAAATCCCTTATTGAGGAACGTTACCGTTACCAAATTTTCCTCAACAACTTGGACCTAATCGAAAAACATAATGTTGAATACGAACAAGGCTTGACTTCTTTCAAAAAGGGAGTCAATCAATTCGCTGACTGGACCAGGGAAGAATTCGGTGCTTTTTTGAAACTCAGTGGTTCCGCTGAAAGGCCAAAAACCACCGAAAAATTCCAGGCTGTGCAAGCTGCCCCTGATTCCATCGATTGGAGATCCACTGGGTCCGTAACTCCAGTTAAGGACCAAGGAAGTTGCGGATCATGCTGGGCTTTCAGTACTGTAAGTGTTCTCTTTATTCATTTTTGTTCTATACAATGTTAGTATAGAGAAATAATACAAACAAAATTGTTTTCATAGACTGGCAGTTTGGAAGGGCAACTTAAAATCCAACAAGGAAAATTGATCTCCCTAAGTGAACAAAACTTGATCGACTGCTCAGGTTCCTACGGTAACGAAGGTTGCAATGGTGGTTTGATGACTTTCGGTTTTGAATATATCCAGGACCATGGTATCAACAGCGAAGCTGCCTACCCATACGAAGAAAGAGACAGGCGTTGCAGATTCAACGCTAGTGGAGTCATCACCAAAGTATCTGGATATGTACAAATCCAAAAAGATAGCGAAGAAGATCTTATAAACGCGGTAGGAACCGTCGGTCCAATTTCCGTTGCCATCGATGCCTCCGACGAATTCCAATTTTACGAATCTGGATTGTTCACTGACCGTACATGTGACAAAGCCTACTTGAACCATGGTGTTTTGGCTGTCGGTTATGGAAGCGAAAACGGAAAGGACTTCTGGATCGTCAAGAACTCTTGGGGACCATCCTGGGGAGAAAGGGGATACATTCGTATGAACCGTGGAAAGAACATGTGCGGTATTGCATCTGATGCTTGCTATCCAAAATTGTAGATTTAGTTGAGATTTTATTTTTTGTAACATAAACCAATAAATATTTTTGTATTTTATTTTCTTATTTTATTTCCACCAAACAAAATTTACAATAGTTGTAAATGTCCTCAAATGTTGGGTCTAATTAAATATAAAATCAAATTTAATTTTTATTAAGTAAGACCGATGTTTGACTATGGGCGATGTTTTTAATTATCACATTTCTTATCAAAAAAACCCTGTTAATTATAACCCAGAAAGCGTACACATTGTGGTAGTAGGTGTGTAGTATTGCAAGTTAAGGTAAGTTCAATGGATTTTTATTATAAAATAGTGACCCATTACTACGTACTTTCGGACCAAGAAACCTGAGCCATCAAATGGCGATTTTTTAGGCAAAATTTGGAAAAAATATATATATTTTTATTTCTATATTTTCTTTGAGCCGCGGGCCTTACCTATCCAACATAAATACAATTTGTAAAGGTTAAACCTTGACGAATTGTGTTTATTTTTTGCCTACAATTCATATCCTCTATCATCTTGCCCATTGGCTGGCGACGTCCTTCTTACATTTAATAAAGATCTTGTAAAACAGTTTTTCACCTTTCGTCTTCTACAAATAATAATTATAAAGGGTGGTATAAGTTAAATTTTAAACTACGTGCTATTAATGAAGCTTTCGACTTAAGCGCCATGAATTGCTGTCAGTGGTTTAGTTTTAACCTTCCGATTACAAAATATGCACCGAATAAATTTGGATCAGCGTTTCGAAATACTCAAAACTTACTTTGAATGTGACTGTGATCGCAGAAACGGCAAGAAAATTGCGTTTGGAAGAAATGAGGCGCCGTCAAACCAAAGTATTACAAATTTGATCAAAAAATTGCGCAGAAATGGAATGCTAGTGGACATAAAACATGTTTCGCTTGCTCGTCCTAGTCGTACATCTGAAGCAATCGCTGCTGTGGCCGAAAATGTACGCATGAACGCGTCAACATCAACTCGGCGCAGATGTCAACAACTCGGCCTTTCCCGTACCACTCTGAGGATGATTCTGCACAAAGACCTTGGTATGTTTGCGTACAAAGTCCAGCTTGTTCAGGAGTTAAAGCAAGTTGACCATCCACAACGTTTTCGCTTCGCTGAGTGGGCTTTAAACCAGTTGAACGATGACCCTAATTTTACAAGAAAAATCATCTTTTCGGATAAGGCGCATTTTTACCTCGGAGGTTATGACAACAAGCAAAACTGTAGGATTTGGGCCACGGAAAATCCACACGTCGCCGTAACAAAGCCTATTCACCATTTAAAACAAAACATTCAAGCTTAAATTGCCTAAATAGAGCAACAAACTTTTGACAAAGTGCTCGAAAATTCCAGGATGGGCTACTGCCGAGCCAGCTGAGGTGGCCACTTAAATAAAATCAGTTTCCATACTTAATCGGAAGAAACATTGTATCAAAATTCGTTGAAAAAAAAATCAGTTTTTCTTGTTCTCCTTGCTATTTTATAATTCAACATAAACATGGCCCACCCTTTAGTTCGTTTGCATCAAAATGAAAAGTGCGTCACAAGTGAAAATAATTGGTTCTGTTTGGCCAAGGTTAAATACCAAAAAATAGCATTTTTAAAAGGCACAATTTTTATTCAAATTAATAACTTTTTTATTAAAAGAAAATTATGGCCTTTTTTTTTCTCATAAAATATTGATATTGCAGATTTATATCGAGTTTATCATACACTTGATTCTTGATCTTACTGAATGATCTCTACTGAATGACGATACATGTGAAAAAGTTACAATATTCATTGATACTTAAGATTAAACTGATTAACTACTATAAATAAATAAATACAAATTGTGCAAATACATTGTAATAGGGTCATTTTCGAAATTCTTGAAAAAAAGTAACAAACTTTTTGCTTATTTAGGTGTGTTATCTAAAAGTGGGCAGTTGGATTTTTTAAATAAGCCCTTAAAAAAGAAAAAAAGAAAAAAAATGTCCCCTGGGTCACAAATTTACCAACATATTAAAAAAACTTATAAAAAATGCTTTATCACTTTAAAAATATATTTTTTGCTTGTCAATATTCCTTTTAAAGTTTTATTTACACTAGGTTTTGGTTAAAAAAAGCCCATACATTCAGGGGCGCCGGAACGTTTTGAAAGCCTGTGTTGAGTAGGTTATAGTTTGGGGGCATTCAAGCATTACGTAAGCAGGCTAAGGGGTGGGATGTTCAATTTTTAATTTTTATTGCTGAGAAAGGGAGGGCTATTTTCTTATTTATGCATTTACAGGGGCTGAGGTCTAAAATCATGTAAAGTGTGTACGAGGTGTGTTCAAAAAATAACGGGATTTGTTAAATTTCGCGGCTTCGGAGGGTCCGATTGTCATAAAATTTTATTTATTATGTTGGTATACATGCCCCCGAAGTATGATAAAAACTTTAGCTGTTTTCATTGTTTACTTTATCTGTGGTAGCCGCTAAGGTTAGACGTGTTTTAGAGTTTTAGAGGCTCGGCGATTTTTGTTCGTTAAAAGAAATGGATCAAAGAATTTGTATACAATTTTGCTTAAAAAATGAAATAAATTCTGTGAAATGTTAACAAAGGCCTAAAGTGAGTCTGCTATAAGGAAAACAAGAGTTTACAAGTGGTATAAGAGTTTCCAAGATGGCCGTGAAGAAGTTGAAGATGACGAACGCCCCGAACGCACAAGCACATTAACAACCTATAAAAATATGGAAAAAGGGGAAGAAATGATTATAAACCATCAGAAAATGATGTTGGTATATCGATTGGCTCATCCCATGAAATTTTTTCAAAAGTTTTGGGTATGAAACGCGTTGCAGCAAAATTTGTTCCAAAATTGTTAAATTTTGAAGAACATTTTTGGCCAAAAACAATACTGTAATTATGCCCCAGCCTTCATATTCGCCAGACATGCCTCTGTCTGACTTTTTCCTATTCCCAAAAGAATAGAGAACCTTAAAGGGCCGTCGTTTTGCAAGCATAGATGACATTAAAAGCGCATCGCTGAAAGAACTAAAGGCTATTCCAAAGATCGAGTTTTAGAAGTGTTTCGAGTATTGGAAGAAGAGCTGGCACATGTGCATAATATCCAATGGGGACTATTTTGAAGGCGACAACATTAATGTAGACGAATAAATAAATATTTGTTTCAAAAAACAAAAATTCCCGATATTTTCTGAACACACCTCGTATGTATTAACGGTTGCGACATCTCTTGGATTGACGTTTTGGTATACCAACCTATAGGTTAATTAGAACGATTTTCAATTGTTTCATATAGAGTCAAGGATATCTTAAACATTATCTACAAGTTATTGGCCACTTTTTTACAGCCAATCCAATATTACTGTGTTTGCAATTAAATTACATTTATTTTCAAACGTTCTATAACTAGTATTTAAGCTTTATTATTGTCTAACTATCAAAGTATTCGATTATCTCCTTGGTTGTAAAAATAATTTAGACCAATTGGTCAAGTTTTCTACATTCTAGCCTGTAAAAAAAATTGATAGTCATTCAGCTAAGACTTACTTGATTAAAAAATCAGATAAGGGTAGGTAGGTAGGACCTAGGTTGGGATCAATATAATTTGTATTTTAAGTATATATTGGTATTTTTTTAATGGAAGTTTATTCGTAAGTTTTGTATTACATTAAATTACGTGGTAATTAACTCTTTTTATTATGGTATAAAAAAATAATAATAACAAACAAAATTTAAAATTATATAAAAATAAACGCTTGACATACCAAGTTGTAAAAGATACAAATAATTGATTAAATGCCTACAATCAAACAAAAACATTTTTTACTTTTATCTTAAGTGGTCTGCTAAAACATCTTAAAAAATCATATAAATAGGGTAACATTTTCATACCAAAATATTATTGTTTTTACCAAGCAAGTAAGTAAACGTTAATATTTTACATGCATTTAAAATTAACCTTTTGAATTTTTAGAATTATGAAAGTTTTTATTTTGATTGCCTGTTTGGCTGTGGCTGTTTCAGCCAACACAGCCCTTTGGAAGGATTTCAAAGTAAGTTTTTTCAATAACCTGTTTAACCTATATTAACTAAATTTTATTGCAGTCCAGCCACAAAAAATCCTACAAATCCCTCATTGAGGAACGTTATCGTTACCAAATTTTCCTCAACAACTTGGACCTAATCGAAAAACACAATGTCGAATACGAACAAGGCTTGACTTCCTTCAAAAAGGGAATCAATCAATTCGCTGACTGGACCAGGGAAGAGTTTGGTGCTTTTTTGAAACTCAGTGGTTCCGCTGAAAGGCCAAAAACCACCGAAAAATTCCAGGCTGTGCAAGCTGCCCCTGATTCCATCGATTGGAGATCCACTGGGTCCGTAACTCCAGTTAAGGACCAAGGAAGTTGCGGATCATGCTGGGCTTTCAGTACTGTAAGTGTTATCTTTATTCATTTTTATGCTATGCAATGTCAGTATACAAAAGTAATACAAATAAAATTGTTTTTATAGACTGGAAGTTTGGAAGGGCAACTTAAAATCCAACAAGGAAAATTGATCTCCCTAAGTGAACAAAACTTGGTCGACTGCGCCGGTTCCTACGGAAACGAAGGTTGCAATGGTGGTTTGATGACTTCCGGTTTTGAATATATCCAGGACCATGGTATCAACAGCGAAGCTGCCTACCCATACGAAGAAAGAGACAGGCGTTGCAGATTCAACGCTAGTGCAGTCATCACCAAAGTATCTGGATATGTAGAAATCCAAGAAGATAGCGAAGAAGATCTTATGAACGCTGTAGGAACCATCGGTCCAATTTCCGTTGCCATCGATGCCTCCGACGAATTCCAATTTTACGAATCTGGATTGTTCACTGACCGTACATGTGACAAAGCCTACTTAAACCATGGTGTTTTGGCTGTGGGTTATGGAAGCGAAAACGGAAAGGACTTCTGGATCGTCAAGAACTCTTGGGGACCATCCTGGGGAGAAAGGGGATACATCCGTATGAACCGTGGAAAGAACATGTGCGGTATTGCTTCCATGGCTTGCTATCCAAAATTGTAGATTTAGTTGAGATTTTATTTTTTGTAACATAAACCAATAAATATTTTTGTATTTTATTTTCTTATTTTATTTCCACCAAACAAAATTTACAATAGTTGTAAATGTCCTCAAATGTTGGGTCTAATTAAATATAAAATCAAATTTAATTTTTATTAAGTAAGACCGATGTTTGACTATGGGCGATGTTTTTAATTATCACATTTCTTATCAAAAAAACCCTGTTAATTATAACCCAGAAAGCGTACACATTGTGGTAGTAGGTGTGTAGTATTGCAAGTTAAGGTAAGTTCAATGGATTTTTATTATAAAATAGTGACCCATTACTACGTACTTTCGGACCCAGAAACCTGAGCCATCAAATGGCGATTTTTAAGGCAAAATTTGGAAAAAATATATATTTTTTTTATTTCTATATTTTCTTTGAGCCGCGGGCCTTACCTATCCAACATAAATACAATTTGTAAAGGTTAAACCTTGACGAATTGTGTTTATTTATTGCCTACAATTCATATCCTCTATCATCTTGCCCATTGGCTGGCGACGTCTTTCTTACATTGAACAAAAGATCTTGTAAAACAGTTTTTCACCTTTCGTCTTCTACAAATAATAATTATTTCGTTTGCATCAAAATGAAAAGTGGGTCACAAGTGAAAATAATTGGTTCTGTTTGGCGAGGGTTAAATACCAAAAAATAGCATTTTTAAAAGACACAATTTTTATTCAAATTAATAACTTTTCTATTAAAAGAAAATTATGGCCATCTTTTTTTTCTCATAAAATATTGATATTGCAGATTTATATCGAGTTTATCGTACACTTGATTCTTGATCTTACTGAATGATCTCTACTGAATGACGATACATGTGAAAAAGTTACAATATTCATTGATACTTAAGATTAAACTGATTAACTACTATTAATAAATACAAATTGTGCAAATACATTGTAATAGGGTCATTTTCGAAATTCTTGAAAAAAAGTAACAAACTTGTTTTTTTCCAAATTTTGCTTATTTAGGTGTGTTATCTAAAAGTGGGCAGTTGGATTTTTTTAAATAAGCCCTTAAAAAAGAAAAAAAGAAAAAAAATTGTCCCCTGGGTCACAAATTTACTAACAACTAAAAACTTATAAAAAATGCTTTATCACTTTAAAAATATATTTTTTGCTTGTCAATATTCCTTTTAAAGTTTTATTTACACTAGGTTTTGGTTAAAAAAAGCACATACATTCAGGGGCGCCGGAACGTTTTGGAAGCCTGTGTTGAGTAGGTTATAGTTTGGGTGGGAGGTTCAATTTTTGATTTTTTTTGCTGAGAAAGGGAGGGCTATTTTCTTATTTATTCATTTACAGGGGCTGGGGTCTAAAATCATGTAAAGTGTGTACGAGGTGTGTAAAATTTGATTTATTATGTTGGTATACATGCCCCCGAAGTATGATAAAAACTTTAGCTGTTTTCATTGTTTACTTTATCTGTGGTAGCCGCTAAGGTTAGACGTGTTTTATGAGCTCGGCGATTTTCGTTCGTTAAAAGAAATGGATCAAAGAATTTGTATACAATTTTGCTTAAAAAAATGAAATAAATTCTGTGAAATGTTAACAAAGGCCTATAGTGAGTCTGCTATAAGTAAAACAAGAGTTTACAAGTGGTATAAGAGTTTCCAAGATAGCCGTGAAGAAGTTGAAGATGACGAACGCCCCGAACGCACAAGCACATTAACAACCTATAAAAATATGGAAAAAGTGGAAGAAATGGTTATAAACCATCAGAGAATGATGTTGGTATATCGATTGGCTCATCCCATGAAATTTTTTTAAATGTTTTGGGTATGAAACGCGTTGCAGCAAAATTTGTTCCAAAATTGTTGGCCAAAAACAATACTGTAATGATGCCCCAGCCTCCATATTTGCCAGACATGCCTCTGTCTGACTTTTTCCTATTCCCAAAAATATAGAGAACCTTAAAGGGCCGTCGTTTTGCAAGCATAGATGACATTAAAAGCGCATCGCTGAAAGAACTAAAGGCTATTCCAAAGATCGAGTTTTAGAAGTGTTTCGAGTATTGGAAGAAGAGCTGGCACATGTGCATAATATCCAATGGGGACTATTTTGAAGGCGACAACATTAATGTACACGAATAAATAAATATTTGTTTCAAAAAACGAAATTTCCCGATATTTCCTGAACACACCTCGTATGTATTAACGGTTGCGACATCTCTTGGATTGACGTTTTGGTATACCAACCTATAGGTTAATTAGAACGATTTTCGATTGTTTCATCTAGAGTCAAGGATATTTTAAACATTATCTACAAGTTATTGGCCACTTTTTTACAGCCAATCCAATATTACTGTGTTTGCAATTAAATTACCTTTATTTTCAAACGTTCTATAACTAGTATTTAAGCTTTATTATTGTCTAACTATCAAAGTATTCGATTATCTCCTTGGTTGTAAAAATAATTTAGACCAATTGGTCAAGTTTTCTACATCCTAGCCTGTAAAAAAAATTGATAGTCATTCAGCTAAGACTTACTTGATTAAAAAATCAGATAAGGGTAGGTAGGTAGGACCTAGGTTGGGATCAATATAATTTGTATTTTAAGTATATATTGGTATTTTTTCAATGGAAGTTTATTCGTAAGTTTTGTTTTACATTAAATTACGTGGTAATTAAC
Organism: Brassicogethes aeneus; assembly: GCA_921294245.1. NCBI lineage: Eukaryota > Metazoa > Arthropoda > Insecta > Coleoptera > Nitidulidae > Brassicogethes > Brassicogethes aeneus. Next base: position 3,044,435 of record OV121132.1, on the reverse strand, counting down.
TCTTTTTATTATGGTATAAAAAAATAATAATAACAAACAAAATTTAAAATTATTTAAAAATAAACGCTTGACATACCAAGTTGTAAAAGATACAAATAATTGATTAAATGCCTACAATCAAACAAAAACATTTTTTACTTTTATCTTAAGTGGTCTGCTAAAACATCTTAAAAAATCATATAAATAGGGTAACATTTTCATACCAAAATATTATTGTTTTTACCAAGCAAGTAAGTAAACGTTAATATTTTACATGCATTTAAAATTAACCTTTTGAATTTTTAGAACTATGAAAGTTTTTATTTTGATTGCCTGTTTGGCTGTGGCTGTTTCAGCCAACACAGCCCTATGGAAGGATTTCAAAGTAAGTTTTTTCAATAACCTGTTTAACCTATATTAACTAAATTTTATTGCAGTCCAGCCACAAAAAATCCTACAAATCCCTTATTGAGGAACGTTACCGTTACCAAATTTTCCTCAACAACTTGGACCTAATCGAAAAACACAATGTCGAATACGAACAAGGCTTGACTTCTTTCAAAAAGGGAATCAATCAATTCGCTGACTGGACCAGGGAAGAATTTGGTGCTTTTTTGAAACTCAGTGGTTCCGCTGAAAGGCCAAAAGCCACCGAAAAATTCCAGGCTGTGCAAGCTGCTCCTGATTCCATCGATTGGAGATCCACTGGGTCCGTAACTCCCGTTAAGGACCAAGGGCAATGTGGATCATGCTGGGCTTTCAGTACTGTAAGTGTTCTTTTTATTCATTATTATTCTATACAATGTCAGTATACAAAAATAATACAAATAATATTTTTTTTATAGACTGGAAGTTTGGAATCACAACTCAAAATCCAAAAAGGAAAATTGATCTCCCTAAGTGAACAAAACTTGGTCGACTGCGCCGGTTCCTACGGAAACGAAGGTTGCAATGGTGGTTTGATGACTTCCGCTTTTGAATATATCCAGGACCATGGTATCAACAGCGAAGCTGCCTACCCATACGAAGAAAGAGACAGACGTTGCAGATTCAACGCTAGTGCAGTCATCACCAAAGTATCTGGATATGTACAAATCCAAGAAGATAGCGAAGAAGATCTTTTGAACGCTGTAGGAACCGTCGGTCCAGTTTCCGTTTCTATCGATGCCTCCGATGAATTCCAATTTTACGAGTCTGGATTGTTCACTGACCGTACCTGTGACAAAGCCTACTTAAACCATGGTGTTTTGGCTGTCGGTTATGGAAGCGAAAACGGAAAGGACTTCTGGATCGTCAAGAACTCTTGGGGACCATCCTGGGGAGAAAGGGGATACATTCGTATGAACCGTGGAAAGAACATGTGCGGTATTGCATCTGATGCTTGCTATCCAAAATTATAGATTTAGTTGAGATTTTATTTTTTCTAACATAAACCAATAAATATTTTTGTATTATATTTTCATATTTTATTTCCACCGAACAAAATTTACAATAGTTAGTAAATATCCTCAAATGTTGGGTACAACAACAGTTTAGGGGTAAAAGAGGAACAAACTCGGACAGACTTTCGCATTTAAAATAAATATGGTTTTATATAGGGTAAAGTAGACAGTTTTTGGACACTTTATAGTTATTGGACAATTAACATTAATACTGTAAAAACAAGAGTTCTATAAATAGTTACCTTAAAGTCAAATCATTAGATAACGCTGTATACAATTATAACTATCTCAGTCGGTAATAATATAGAACTACTTTATTTTGGGTCCAATATAGGACAAAAAAGTTCCCACGTTACTACTGGCAAGATTTTTTTAATTCTGAAAACAAACAGTAAAATGGCCAGTTTCCAATTACTGGTTGGTAAAAAATGTAAATTTCTATTATTGGACATAATATATTATGTCCAATATCATACTCTATTTATATCTCGGACATTTATTAGCCAATTCTTACGTAAAATTGTCCCCTGAATCCGAATATACCGTCAAAAACTATAAAAGTTAAGCAGTTTTTGAGATATAGTCAATTCCATATTATATATAAAATTGACTACCTATATTTTAAAAAACTGTTCAACCTTTATTACTTTTGACGACATTTTCGGATTCAGCGATTAATATTTCATGAGAATTGACTGCTAAATGTCCTGGATACAAATGGCTGTTGAGCAATTGGTTGGTTTTTCGCTTTGACATCTTTGACTAATCCATTTTTAGAGAGTAAGTAATATAGTGATTTCTTCGTTACAGGACATCTTGCAGAATAACAGTAATTTAAATACAGTGCATGATGGAGAACATAAAAAACTAATGGCAACAAAATTAATAAATTCGGAAAATACTTTTCACATACCACCCGAAAAATTACTAGATACAAATAAATCATCCTGTTTCGGCCTAAACATTATAACTGCTTCACAAACTAGAGATACCACACTTAATGATATTTGCAACAAACTATTTCAGAAGTCAGACCAAGGAATTAGTAGTTACCTTCAGAATCCAGAAAAGGGATGGGGAATCCGAGAAAGAAATATATGAATTATATGATATTTACAAAAACGAATTAAAAAAAATTACCTAAAACAGCAATTTATCTTTAAAAAATATTTAACAATTTATGTTATTTGATGTAAAGTTGTTATGTTTCTATAAAAATTGTATGTCCAATAACTATGGTCCATGTGTCCAATTACTAAATAAAATGTCCAATTACTATACTTGTTTGCATGTTTTTATAAAACTATTATAAAAAATTCAAATATTCATATTCTTAAGTAAACGTAAATAATCCTCTATCTTCTTGTCCATTGAGCATTGAACAAAAGATCTTGTAAAACAGTTTTTCACCTTTCCTTCTAAAAATAACAATTTTAGTTCGTTTGCATCAATTTGAAAAGTGGGTTACAAGTGAAAATAATTGGTTCTTATTGGCGAGGGTTGAATACCAAAAAATAGCATTTTTAGCAAATTAATAATTTTTCTAGTAAAAGAAAATTATGGCCTTTTTTTCTCCTAAAATAATGATATTGCAGATTTGTATCGAGTTTATCAAATTCTTGATCTTAATGAATAATACTGAATGACGATATATGTAAAAAAGTTCAATATTCATTGATATCTACTTAAGATTAAACTATTTACTTACTTTGTAGTAATTGAATGCATAATTATTTTCAAAAAAAAAACAAAAACTTATAAAGTCCATTTTAAAGTACGTGCTGACGTGTTTTATTACAGGAACAATATTTTACCACGTGATTTGTACGCCAATATTTTGTAATTTAATTAATTTCTTAATTGATAACCTAGATAAAATTTTGACAATATACTTTGATAACCTACATATTGCAAACAAAACATTTTGTTGCCTCATAAATTAGTTATTTAAGATGCACATTAAAAATAATGACTAATGTTTTTTAACGAATATTTGTATCATGCATTGTTGTAAAAGGTTTACCGAATTGATAATCGGGAAAGATCCTTCTCTAACTAATAAGACCACGTTGCATTTACAACGGTTAGTTATTTGATCTATTTATTCTAAACTTTAGTAATTTACCCAATAAAATGTAGCTCTTTCATTGGAAACTATCCTTAATAGTATTTTTATTTAATGATTAGATCATAAATGAAAATACCATTTCGTAGTTTTTAATATAATATTTATGGTGAAATTGCACAAATTGTGGCACATAATAACACAACATTGTTTAATAATAATTTCTCCAATTTATTTAAAAATTTAATAATTTTTGGGATGCTAGGGTGGTAAAAAGGAAAATGAAGCTAAATTATTAATTAAGATACCTATATATTCAGCGACTTATACAAAAAGTATAGAAAATAGAATATCTAAACTTAATATAAACTGACACTGACAACATAAAATAAACATAACAAAACATAAACTACAAACAAAAAATAAAATTCGTATAGGTAATTCTAATAATATCGAGATATAATTCAACATGAAGTGCGTCTCCACTTATAATAGTACAAATGTCGATAGATTAAATATGTATTTAACGACCAACACAAAAATTTTGTAAGGCACGGTGGTCAAAACCAAAGTATAGGACGAACAAAAATGCCAACCAAAACTGATAGCATAATCTGATTATAGACTTTTGGTAACACAAAATAGTACATTCTGTAACAAGTTTGGAATACAGCATATTCCGCTCGAGGAAAAATTTGACACACGAGCCGAAGGCGAGTGTGACGGTTTTACGAGAGTGGAATATGCTATTCCAAACGTGTTTCAGACATTATTTTCTCTACGACTACGTAAGAATAGTAACGCTTATATAATTTTAAACAGAGAAAAGAAACCAAGCAGTTTTTGACATTTAAGTTTTTTGTCTTGTCAAACCATTTTGTGCCGTCACAATTTTATAATGTAAATTATAATAAATTTAAACAAATGGTATGCCTAAATCTTTATTATAATTAAAAATAGTTATTTACACTAACTAATAAAAAAAAATAACATTGTAACAAATACAAAACTAATTTTACAAGTAATTGTATGATTAGAGGTGTCCCTCTATAAACTGTATGTTTCTTGGGATGAAAATAAAGTATTTTATTTATTTATTTATTTATCTATGTCAACATCTATTCTTTTTCTACATTTTAAAGGTCTTTTTTTAAACTTTTTGAATCTGTCAAAACTTCAAAGCCGGTATAGTAGGTAACTGGTTTATCATTTTAATATCAAATTTATTATAATTTTGATTTGTATATTTGAAAAACAATAAATATAACCAATTTTTTGTGCCTAAACCTTAATTATACAACTGCTATTATTTTTTAATTAATAAATAATACAGTAATATTTAAATATTTTTAAATTTTTTACGTTTACTAAACAGTCAGGAGATGTCGTTACTTGTGACCATTCTTAACCAAGAGTAGGAATATTCTCGCACAGTATTGCAGAAAAACATCCTTTCTATGATCAAAAATTACACTAGAATGTTACTATTCTTAAGTAGTCGTAGAGAAATGTATTTATCAAAATCCCAGCTGATCCTTTAATAAAGTTTTGCATATTTCTTAGTATTTTAAAATTGTTTATGCCATTTCGATAAAATACTCTAGTACCATTATCAAATGTTTTTAAAAATTTGGCAGGTACATGACTGAAATATGTATAAATTACATTTTAAATACAAAATAATGTAAAATACAGTTTGCAATATCTTATTTATTGTTTTAAGGTACCTAATACAAAACTAATAAATAACTAAAGATTCTTTGAAGCAAAATTGATTACTGCTTGCCTTAAATTTTCAGTAAAACTTTTTCTTGGGTTTTACATGGAATTGTTTTTAACATGGAAACAGTATTTTTAAATTATTCAGTCTCTGTACAAACATGCTTCTTACATCTAGCGATATCCCCTAGAAAGGAAGAGCATATCAAAACTTTAGTTCGTTCGTTCGTCCTCTTACCTTAATAATTTTTTATGCCCTTTATATCTTGCCATTTTGCAGATAAAGCACATTCTTGGCTGCCGCGAAATTCTCTAGCAATTTCTAAATTTTGAAAATTTGGCAATTGTGGCTATGCAAAAATACCGTTTTTACCATATTGAAGTAGGTAATCAGTTAAGTTAAAGTGTTCGTTTGAAAAAGTCTGCAGTAATTTTTATATTTTCTCAGAAAACCTAAACTCTGAATTTTTCGATTACCAAAAACAATTTTGTCTCCACAGCCAGCACATACACTCTTTCGATTTTCTTCATGGCTTAACTTGAATTTCGGTTTAATTTTCATTTTAAAATACTATGTTTAACTTTATAAAGTATACATTAAATAAACAACTAAAGCAAAATGTCACTTGCGTTATAACGTATAGCAATTTTTTTCATAACCACCTTAATTATTGTTTTACAAAATTTGCAAGTTGTATACAACTAATTATAATTATTTCATAGACAAACTTCCAGTATTTTTTGTTATACAAAATATTTAAGATATAAATCTTCGTTTTTTTTGTTATGTTTTGTTTTGAGTGGTAAAAAATAATAGGTGACTCAAAAATTAATACTGTGGAGTAAAGTAATTTAAATGATACAAAGTTTATTATTTTGCTTAATTTTATTAAAATTGTACAGGTAGTTTTAGTACAATAATTTCAAAATAATATATAGAAATAGAAAAACAAAAAAAGTTTGCAAAACTTTAAAATAGGATCAGCTGGGATTTTTATAAATACATGTTAGTGTTACCAAAAGGGTCTATAATCAAAATATGCTATCAGTTTTGGTTGGCATTTTTGTTCGTCCTATACTTAAGTTTTGACCACCGTGTACGTAGTAAGTAATAGGTGGCTATATTGTTTTATTTTAATATAAACTACACTGTTTAAAAGTTTCACTATTGTATTTAAATATGACAATTGTTTCGCTACAGATCGAAGATGCTATAGCATACTGTGTAGCGAAACAATTGTCATATTTAAATAAAATAGTGAAACTTTTAAACAGTGTAGTTTATATTAAAATAAAACAATATTAACATGGAGTTTCATCAAGTAAAAGTCGAAACAATTAATTATAGGTGTCTATCTTTTTTTCTTTCAATTTCTCCCTCAACTTTCCTAGCATATAATGCAAAACAACTTCGGGCCAATGTTGGGTTTTAATATTAAAATCTGACGAAAGATATATAGGCCCAATATTATTACGAATATTGTGCGAATATCTTTGTGCTACTGGGGTAATTTTTGTTGCTTACCAGTGTTCTTAAAAATAGAGATTAAAACCGAGTGAAATTTATAATTAGCAGCCTGCACGTAGTGTAACGATGCCCAAGAGATCGGCATTTATCATAAAAAATGCAAATTCACCTCATAAATAACGCATGCTTTGCGTGCGAAAAATTCTCGTTAACTAAATGGCATTGTTACTAAAATAATTACATACGGAACCTAAGATGGATACACAAAGTAATTTTGCTTCGCCGCTTGGTCCGATTGGAATGGGAAAAACGACGCGGGGATTTTGATAAATCGACCGTAATGTTGCTCGTAATAAAGATATTAGATCAGGTGAGCGATAAAACGTAATTACGGGAATTACGACGGACATCAGCGACTGCTTGCAGCTATTACAAATTGATCTTTAATTTGACATCTCTTACTAACCATAAATGTAGGCTTCTTTAACCAAGGGTCCATGTATTCTTCTTTTTTTATTTGGACTTCAACAACGTCAAAAGTTTAAATAAGTTTGCTACCCACACAGTTGTGCAACATGCCATTAAAGCATAATTTTCTATAAATGTGCTACGTTATCCAAGATATTTAGTTGGATTGGATTTTCAAATTAGTTTGTTTAAGTCAATTGTCTATAATTTGTTGAAAACAGTAAGATTTTATATTTAACTTTAACTTAGAATATAAATTTTAGAATATTGGACAATTTGTTCGGGAGTGAAGCATCACACCACCTAAGATAACCAATGCAATGATTTCCCGCTTGAAATAAGACGCCGGCCGGTCGCTCAACTGCAATCTGCATCATCAGTTTGCAGTTTTAGTTAGTGTTAGGAAGTGTATCATTGTGAGGTTAATACCACATTTCTGGTGAGTAATTATTGAATATTATTTTTCCGAATAGGTAGGTAGGTATATGCAAAATTATTCAGGGACTAGGATAAATCAATAATTATGACCTGGTGATCAAATGAGGGTAAAAAGTGTTTCTATGTTCCTACTGTGCTACATTATTGATCAGCTTACTATTTACTTTAGTTTGTAATTTATGTTTATTTTATGTTTTCAGTTTATATTAACTTCATTCTATCCTTCACGGTGGTCAAAACTTAAGTATAGAACGAACAAAAATGCCAACCAAAACTGAAAGGATATTTTGATTATAGACCCTTTTGGTAACACTAACATGTATTTATTAAAATCCCAGCTGATCCTATTTTAAAGTTTTGCAAACTTTTTTGTTTTTCTATTTCTACCTGTACAATTTTAATAAAATTAAGCAAAATAATAAACATTGTATCATTTAAATTACTTTACTCCCCAGTATTAATTTATTGAGTCACATATTATTTTTTACCACTCAAAACAAAACATAACAAAAAAAAACGAAGATTTATATTTTAAATATTTTTTATAACAAAAAATACTGGAAGTTTGTCTATGAAATAATTACAACTTGCAAATTTTGTAAAACAATAATTAAGGCGGTTATGAAAAAAATTGCTATACGTTATAACGTAAGAGACATTTTGCTTTAGTTGTTTATTTAATGTATACTTTATAAAGTAAAAAATAGTATTTTAAAATGAAAATTAAACCGAAATTCAAGTTAAGCCATGAAGAAAATCAAAAGAAGGTATGTGCTGGCTGTGGAGACAAAATTGTTTTTGGTAATCGAAAAATTCAGAGTTTAGGGTTTCTGAGAAAATATAAAAATTACTGCAGACTTTTTGAAACGAACACTTTAACTTAACTGATTCAAAATTACCTACTTCAATATGGTAAAAACGGTATTTTTGCTTAGCCATAATTGCCAAATTTTCAAAATTTAGAAATTGCTAGAGAATTTCGCGGCAGCCAAGAATGCATGTGCAAAATGGCAAGATATAAAGGGCATAAAAAATTATTAAGGGAAGAGGACGGACGAACGAACTAAGGTTTTGATATGCTCTTCCTTTCTAGGGGATATCGCTAGATGTAAGAAGCATGTTTGTACAGAGACTGAAGAATTTAAAAATACTGTTTCCATTTTAAAAACAATTCCTGTAAAACCCAAGAAAAAGTTTTACTGAAAATTTAAGGCAAGCAGTAATCGATTTTTCTTCAAAGAATCTTTAGTTATTTATTTATTTATTTAGATATTGCAAACTGCATTTTACATTATTTTGTATTTATTATGTAATTTATCCATATTTGAGTCATGTATCTGCCAAATTTTTAAAAACATTTGATAATGGTACTAGAGTATTTTATCGAAATGGCATAAACAATTTTAAAATACTAAGAAATATGCAAAACTTTAATAAAGGATCAGCTGGGATTTTGATAAATACATTTTTGTGTTACCAAAAAAGTCTATAATCAGATTATGCTATCAGTTTTGGTTGGCATTTTTGTTCGTCTTATACTTTAGTTTTGACTACCGTGCGTAGTAGGATTTCTAAAAGTGATATGTCACTATCGTGTAGACAAACGTTTGTTTTCAGGAAATGTTTAAGATACTTAGGGGCGTAAAAGCAGGGGGCGGGTGACAATGCCCACCCAAATGATAATGGGGAGAGGGGGTTACTTGATATAAAATGTTCCCTCCAAATTCTTTGAAAAAATCCACCAATAAGACGTGTACTGTATATGTTATTCTTAATTACGATGAAATGCTAAAATCGTTTGTATCGTGTGCTAAAATGATCAGCTTGAGCTTTATTAACGTAATAACGAATTTTAATGCTAATAAATTTTTCAATATCACTGCATCATAGATTCGAATAATAGCAATTTTTAAAAAATTGATAATCTTTGTAGTCACTTTTACCCGTCAGTTCTGTGTCCATTGGACACTGTCCAATGTAAAAATTCAAAATTCCTGCGAAATATTGAAGTTTAAACGTCAAGTCCTCGTTTTTACTAAAGCGTTAAAAATTACCTACAGAGCCCGCCCTTTGCACGACAGTCATCTTGAAAACAATGCAAGCGGCGAAGTTGTGGTGAATGCACGTATAGTTCCAGTCAAAATTTCAGTACTGTGGTGAGTAGTTATTTTCTTACGTAAATATATTTCATTGTAATTTATATAAGGCTATATGTGATTTGTTGATAAGTAGCATCCATGGATAGTGCACTAATAAAAAATATCAGTAAAATACTTAATTCCGAATTATAATCTCAAATTTGTATCCCATTCATTAGTACCGTGTTCGATGTTTCGGTTATCTTTTTTTCGCAAACTTCAATTTAAACTTGTTTATTTAATGTCATTATAAACTCATATAAATTTGGTATCTAATAATTGAGATATCGGTATACCCAAAATCCACCAGCCGCCACTGATGTGTGGTATTATTTGATTTTAAGATATTTAATGTATAATATGCTCAAAGTTGCAATAAATCTTATATTTCCAACAAATGATGTATTTAATTATTACCCTGGTATACTCGTCACTTCCCTTGCATTCAAATTTAGAAAACACAGATATTTCAGAAACTGTTTGAAAAAGTGACTGGCCCGGTCTGGAACAGTATATTTATTATATTATCTATGTTCTCATAACAAAATACTGTTTAATTTTTTTTCGAAAACTATATAAACAAAATGAGGTCAAACGAAAAAACGAAAAAAAAAATGATGCAATGTCAAAAATTTTACCTCTATTTTTTGCCTTTTTTAGAAAAAACAATTTAAAAAAATTCGAAAATTCCCTTAATTTTTTATATTTTTTTGTATGTAGTAAACATTTACCTACAATTTAAAAAAAATAGGTAAAGATCAAAACATTTTTGGCCTAGTTATTGCAATTTCAAAAAAAAATGTCACTGGTAAAAAGAAAAAAATCGATCACCCATATAATCATTATAGTTTTGGAAACAATTAAAAAAAAGGATATAAAAGTCCAAATTATATTTTAAAATTTTTATAAGAAAAAAATATTACAAAAAATGTTTTGCAAAACTTGAATTGTATGATACAAACGTCAGTTAATTAAAATGGCGGAACATAATTCAATAATAGCATAATCATAAATTTGACGAGATCCGTTTAAGCGTGGTTTTCTGTAATCGCGCGGCATTCGACAAACTCCAATAAATTACGATAAAATTGTCGCGAACCGTTCAGACCTTGTCTCTTTTCTTGTTACTGCCTTTTAGAAAATACTACGTAAATTGTTCTCGGACAAAACCAGGAAATATTTAGATAATAACTTTTTTAACGAGATAAAGTGTTATAATTAGTCAATTAATTAAATAGCTCATTAATTATAAATTTTATGATTCTTAACAAGATTATTTTGGTTTAATGTTGTATAATAATAAAATTATTACTTCTACAAAATAAATTACAATAAAAAATATTTCTATAAAGTGTACAGATCAGTGTGTGGTATAAATGTGTTCCTCATGGTTTAAACATTGTCACTTTAATGCGTTTTAATTTTAATTCTGAAAACAAACAGTAAAATGGCCAGTGTCCAATTACTGGTTGGTAAAAAATGTAAATTTCTATGTCCAATATCATACTCTATTTATATCCCGGACATTTACCAGTCAATTCTTATGTAAAATTGTCACCTGAACCCGGAAAGACAGTCAAAAACTATAAAAGTTAAGCAGTTTTTGAGATATAGTCAATTCCATATTATATGTAAAATTGATTATATTTCAAAAACTGTTCTACTTTTATTATTTTTGACGACATTTTCGGATTCAGCGAATAATATTTCATAGGAATTGACTGCTAAATGTCCTGGATACAAATTTCTGTTGACGAGAATTTTTAGTGGCTGCTTTTTCGCTTTGACATTTTTAAAGAGTAAGTTATATAGTGATTTATTCGACACAGGACATCTTGCAGAATAACAGTGATTTAATTACACTGCATGATAGAACTAATAGCTAAAAAATTAATAAATTCGGAAAATACTTTTAACATACCACCCGAAAAAATATTAGATATATATAAATCATCCTGTTCCGGCCTAAACATTATAAATGCTTCACAAACCAGAGATACCACACTTAATGATATTTGCAACAAACTATTTCAGAAGTCGGATCAAGGAATTAGTAGTTACCTTCAGAAACTAAAAAAGGGATGAGGAATCCGAGAAAGAAATATATAAATTATGTGATATTTACAAAAACGAAATACAAAAAATTACCTAAAACAGGAATTTATCTTTAAAAAATATTTAACAATTTATGTTATTTGATGTAAAGTTATGTTTATATAAAAATTGTATGTCCAATAACTATGGTCCATGTGTCCAATTACTATATAAAATGTCCAATTACTATACTTTTTTGCATGTTTTTATAAAACTATTATTAAAAATTCGAGAAACAGAAAAATAGGTGCATTTTTATAACATACAAAATAACCATTAGGTACTTTTAGTTTCTTAATGTAACGTAATGTTAAGAATAATTTATATCAAGACCAATTAAGACAACTGTAAAAAGTGTTGAATTATCTTATATATAACTATATCTGTCAATTATCTTAATAAAATTACGAATACAATAATTTACAAAAGTAAATAATATATAACTTAAAAACAAGTCAATCATACAATGCTAATGAGTGTAAAACTCATTATATTGGCAATTTATCGAACAATTAACTTTTTTCCTTGCAGCTCGAACGTTAAAAATAAGTTGATTTATTGGTTATTAAAATAAATTCCTATTCCAGCTAGTTTCAGGTGAGATATTAATTAATTAGATGCCCCGAGACAAAACAAAAGGATACAGAAAACGAAGAAGAAAGATTTATTTGTATAGAAAGGCAATTAAACGTGAACTCGACAAAAACAAATTGGCAATTTCAGCGGGAAATTTTTTTGATATTGAACTGGTGTTGACGCAATTAGCTTTCAAGATATAAACAAAAGATAAACTTCAAAAATGTGCATTTTTACCAAATGTACTTAAAATAAGAATATTTGAATTTTTAATAATAGTTTTATAAAAACATGCAAAAAAGTATAGTAATTGAACAATTTATATAGTAATTGGACTTCGAATTTATTAATTAGTTTTTTTATGTTCTCTATCACTGTATTTAAATCACTGTCATTCTGCAAGATGTCCTGTGACGAAGAAATCACTATATTACTTACTCTCTAAAAATGAATTAGTCAAAAATGTCATAGCGAAAAAGCAATTTGCATCCAGGACATTTAGCAGTCAATTCCTAGGAAATATTATTCGCTGAATCCGAAAATGTCGTCAAAAGTAATAAAAGTAGAACAGTTTTTGAAATATAATCAATTTTACATATAATATGGAATTGGCTATATCTCAAAAACTGCTTAACTTTTATAGTTTTTGATGGTCTTTTCGGAATCAGGGGATAATTTTACCTAAGAATTGGCTGGTAAATGTCCGGGATACAAATAGAGTATGATATTGGACATAGGTCCAATAATAGAAATTTACATTTTTTACCAACCAGTAATTGGACACTGACCATTTTACTTGTTTTCAGAATTAAAATTAAAACGCGTTAAAGTGACAATTTTTAAACTATAAGGAACACATTTATACCACACACTGTACACTTTTTAGATATATTTTTTATTGTAATTTAAATACAGCCCTGCTCTTAACAAAAAAATCTTACCACCAAAGTAACGTGCGAACTTTTTTGTCCTATATTGGACCCAAAATAAAGTAGTTCTATATTATTACCGACTGAGATAGTTATAATTGTATACAGCGTCATCTAATGATTTGACTTTAAGGTAACTATTTATAGAACTCTTGTTTTTACAGTATTAATGTTAATTGTCCAATAACTATAAAGTGTTTGATAACTATCTACTTTACCCTATGCCCCAATAATGGAATTTTATTTATTTGATATTTTTAAGCTTTTGACAGCAAATCACTTCGTTTGACTTTTAACACAAAAAAATTTGAACAAGAAGATTAGAAAGAGAAGAGAAGTACAACCTACTTGTACCATATTGTTAGTTTTAGAGAAAGACCGAAAATTTCAAAACAAAATATGTCAAAAAATTAAAAAGTGTTAATATTAAACTTCGATACTGTATTTATTAATAGGCTATGTCTGTATTTTAAATTATAATCAACGAGAATATTATCGTTTCATATCCCAAGGAATATATACATTTAATTACAATAATTAAAGTCTTTGGTCAAGCCTTAATTCATAAGGTAAAGATAAGTACGGTACTAATTTGATGGCTGGTCTATGGTAGAGATGGGACAAGAACCTTTACATTTACTTAAATTTCACATAAAATTACATTTTTGTTATTTTGTTATACTGATATAAAATGATCAAAAACAATTTTTAAAAGTAAAAAGGTAAAATTTGCTAATTGTAACAAAGTTAGTTATTATCCATCAGATCTTGCTGAATAAATTACAGGGCCATTTCTTGAAATAACTTTCTCACCAAAGTGCTCTTGCAATAACTCCATGGTTTCGTTGGCGGTGTGGCACGTAGCGCCGTCCTGTTGGAACCACAATTGTTCCAGTTGGTTTTCAATAATAATTGGCAAGAAATAGTCGTTCAACATTGCCTGATAACGAACTTCGTTTACCGTAACACGCTCTCCTTGGGCATTCTCGAAGAAATAAGGCCCAATGATTCCACGCGCATGGATGGCACACCACACTGTAACCTTTTCTGGATGCAACGGCGTTTCTTCATATGCATGAGGATTCTCCTCACTCCAAATTCTGCAGTTCTGCTTATTAACATAGCCGTTTAAAAAAAATGAGCCTCATCGCTGAACATTACAGTAATATGAAAAAACGGATCTTCAGTCAAATGTTCGATCGCCCAAGCAGCGAAATTACGGCGACAACGGTGATCATTGGGCTTTAGTTCTTGAACCAATGAATTTTGTATGGATGCAAACCTAAATCCTTCCGTAAAATCCTCCAGGTTGATCCATATGTAAGGTCCAATTGCTGAGAACGACGTCTAACAGACAAATTTGGATTATTTTGAACACTTTGTCTTACAGATTTAACATTGTCTGCATTTCTGACACGATTTGTTCTTAGATTATTCAACAATGTAAACTCATTTTCAAATTTCTTCACAACATTACGAATTGCTTGTTCACTTGGTCGTTGATGTGGACCATATCGTGCACGTAATCCGCGCCAAGTTGCCTTTACAGAGCTTTGGTTTTGATAATAAATTTTAATAATCTCGCAACGTTGTTCTGGTGTTAAATGTTCCATGTTGTTTTGTAATAACCTAACCTTCAAAACTGTCAAATAGAAGTAAATTTCGCATGTACAGTGTTGCCAAAATTTCACTTTAAAATCCTAAAGCACTAATGGGATCACCCTTTATAATGTAGTTGTAGTTGTTGATGGATACTTCTTGTCCCATCTCTAACGCTTATCCTGCGCCGAGGACCGTGTTGCGTAGGTTCGGGCGCTCGGGGCATAGAGCACGTGGACCGTTTAATAGTTTCATGTGCGCGATGGTGATTTATTTTTTGGCGGGTCGGATGAGCGAGATATAAATTCGTCCCACGTAGAAAAGACTCTCTCGAGAGAAGGGCGGCGATCGCTAGCGTCTTTATGGCCGTCGATAGGCACCAGACTACAAAAGATCTGCGCGACAATTAGATCCTTATATACGCGCATCCATTCAAAGCAATTTGCTCTTTGAAAATCGAAATTAATGCTGATTTACATGGCGAGCAAAACCAATGATCGATTAATGAAAATATATGGATATTGCACCACTTGCAATCACCTCCTTCAACTTAACAATTGGTTATTTATTTTACAACCTTTGATTTACACTTTTTATATCATTTGCTTTAAAACGTTAAGTATTAATTATTATATACTTTCAAGTCATCAATATCATCCGCCATATTGAATGTACAACACGGTGGTCAAAACTAAAGTATAGGACGAACAAAAATGCCAACCAATACTGATTATAGACTCTTTTGGTAAGACAAAAATGTATTTTTCAAAATCCCAGCTGATCCTTTATTAAAGTTTTGCATATTCCTTAGTATTTTAAAATTGTTTATGCCATTTCGATAAAGTACTCTAGTACCATTATCAAATGTTTTTAAAAATTTGGCAGATACATGAATGAAATATGGATAAATTACATTATAAATACAAAATAATGTTAAATACAGTTTGCAATATCTTATTTATTGTTTTAAGGTATCTAATACAAAACTAATAAATAACTAAAGATTCTTTGAAGCAAAATCGATTACTGCTTGCCTTAAATTTTCAGTAAAACTTTTTCTTGGGTTTTACATGGAATTGACATCTAGCGATATCCCCTAGAAAGGAAGAGCATATCAAAACTTTAGTTCGTTCGTCCGTCCTCTTTCCTTAATAATTTTGTATGCCCTTTATATCTTGCCATTTTGCAGATAAAGCACATACATTTTTGGCTGCCGCGAAATTCTCTAGCAATTTCTAAATTTTGAAAATTTGGCAATTGTGGCTATGGAAAAATACCGTTTTTACCATATTGAAGTAGGTAATTTTGAATCACTTAAGTTAAAGTGTTCGTTTGAAAAAGTCTGCTGTAATTTTTATATTTTTTTAGAAACCCTAAACTCTGAATTTTTCGATTACCAAAAACAATTTTGTCTCTACAGCCATCACATACCTTCTTTCAATTTTCTTCATAGTTTAACTTTAATTTTTATTTTAAAATAATTTCATAACCACCTTAATTATTGTTTTACAAAATTTGCAAGTTGTAATTATTTCATAGACAAACTTCCAGTATTTGTTGTTATAAAAAATGTTTAAGATATAAATCTTCGTTTTTTTTGTTATGTTTTGTTTTGAGTGGTAAAAAATAATAGGTGACTCAATAAATTAATACTGGAGAGTAAAGTAATTTAAATGATACAAAGTTTATTATATTGCTTAATTTTATTAAAATTTTACAGGTACTTTTAGTACAATAATTGCAAAATAATATATAGAAATAGAAAAACAAAAAAGTTTGCAAAACTTTAAAATAGGATCAGCTGGGATTTTGATAAATACATGTTAGTGTTACCAAAAGGGTCTATAATCAAAATATGCTATCAGTTTTGGTTGGCATTTTTGTTCGTCCTATACTTAAGTTTTGACCACCGTGACAATTAGATATATTTTGAAATGAAATTCCATTTGTACTTTTGAAAAATTCGTTTAATGAAACATCCATGGTAGTTGAACTTGATGAGGATAAGTGCTACCAAGAGTCTTCCTTTGAACACTCAGAGAAATATCATGCCATGAAAACTATATAAAATTATATTAATTTAAATAATCGAGTAAATTTGATTCAAATAGAAAAATTTGTAGTTTTATATTCATTTACCAACAGTTTTACAATACTTTTAAACACTTTTAAAGTGTACCCTCTTTAAAATATATATACAAAAAGAAATCTATTTATTTCATTGCCTTTCTCAACGTTGTTTCAAAAAGATATGTATTATAAAAACCTATTAATTTAATGGGACACACCAATGACGCCAAAACATATTTGAATCCCTTTGAATTATTATCGTTGAATGATTCTACAACATTTTTTCTCTCAGTGAAGCTTCCTCTTGATTGGAGCCTTCTTCGATGTTTGAATTTTATTTCGAATGCTTTCTCCTATATAATCCTTATCAGAAGATATTTAAGACCATCCCTCCAGTCTTTTGAAATCAGGAATACTGCCCCCATTATCAACCAACATGGTAGCTGCACTCCTTCGCATAGAATGCCCTGTGTAGCTATTGGAATCTGGAAGCTTCAAATATTCAGCAATATTTCTCGGCAAACTATAAAATGTGTTAATCCCCGCCGGTTGCACAGTGCATTTACCATTCCGGTAACAAACGAAAAATCTGGAATGATTCGTGTTTTGTGGCCTTAATTTGCGATACTTCCGATGCAACTCGATTCCGTTCGCTTCCGAAGTTATGGTAAAAACTCGCGTCTTTTTCGTTTTTGTATTACGTAGTGTTACGATAATAAATGATTCATTCTCTTCTATATCGTTAATTGTTAGTGTTCGTAATTCTTCCCCTCGCATTGCTCCATTTAAAGCAAAAATTAATGCCACTTTCATAAATAGATACGATTCATTCGAAGCGTCCTTTATAAACTTCATAATTTGTTGACTTTTTAGGTTCATATCCTTCATTCTGTTTTTTCAAAAATGCAATTAGTTGCTTGTATTTTGAAATGTCACTGTCTTCATATATTTGCAACGTACTCTTCAGCATCGAATATGTTGACCACAGTGACTTTGCCTTCAGATTTTTTGACTAAAAATACAAGAAAAAATTAGAACATTTATTTTTTAAAAGCATTAGCTTCTTATCTTTATCAAAAAAATCGCTAGCATAACATTTTCACTGACACCTTGTACCCCTTGATTGTTTCTCCATTGACAGAATTGTTCAAAAGTTTTATCATATTTTTTTTTTTTGACTAAGATAGAAGCAAATTTTGAGTCGCTTTTTCCATTAAGGATACAAAAAAAATAGCATGTGAAAATTGGTTTCACTCGCCAAGTCTGGTGAAACCACTGGAAAACTCTCACTTTTCTTTACTTACTTAATCTACTATTATTTGATATATTATTTGATTAGGTATCGATACCTATGTCGAGCAGTTTGTAAGGAAATGGCAATCCGCCATCTTGGGACAACCGCCATATTGGATTTAGAATGACATAGCCCACCTTATTTTTTAATGCTAGTCAAATCATTTTATTTGATATCCATATTAAAGGGGTTGTAAAGAAAAAAAGCCATACAATACAATTATTTATCAATTATCAATTTATAAGTATAAAAACAACTAATTAGTAAAAAATGTACACGATAAATCTTGTTTTATTAGCAAATAATTATGAATTGTTTCATTAAATAACTATAGGTTTTTGCCATTTTGTGTGGGTAAATCGCATGTGAAACCTAAATTCGCATGATGTGCTCAAATTCGCATGTTCACTGGCATTATGTTTGTTTTGGAACATTGTTGATAATAAATTAAAAGAAAATAAATTATTCTTTAAAACAGCAATACAATTTAATTTTAATACATGTATATTATAATGCAGTACCTAACCGAAATGCCTTTTTAAATTTTAATTTACTGTATAGGAAGTTTTATGTTTAGTTGAAAGTACTGTGAATACAAATTTGTAGGATCGCTTTTAAAAGATGCCGAAGACAAGTTTGTTATTCAAAATTAGATTTTTTGTATAAATTGTATAAATTTTTATTTTATAGGAATTATTTGGTCATCATCTCTTTCAAATTTTCGCAAAATGAGTTTTCGCTTGTTTGATTTTAAAGCATTTTTTTGACTTTAAAAACAAGCCTTCTTAATTTGATTATTAATTTATTTTATAAAATTATTAGCTGGACGGGTTATTTGTACTGTTTTTTTATAGTTAATATATAGTATATTAATATATAGTAGGTATATTATGTATCAAGTTAAAATTCATGATTAAAATGAAATGAAACTAAATTATTAATTTAAATACCTATTTATTCAGCGACTTATACAAAAAATATGGAAAATAGAATACCTGAACTAATTATAAACTGATACTGATAACATAAAATAAACATAACAAAACATAAACTACAAACTGAAAAATAAAATTCGTATAGATAATTCTAATAATACACACTAAATAGTGTTGTTTTATAACACTACAATTAGAGTTAATTTGTAGTTAGTAAGCAAGTATGATTTAACACTATAGCACTAAGGATAAAGTAATTTTACATGTATTAAAAAGTGTTAATTTACCTAAAATCGTGTACTTCTACACTTCCTGGGTAAAATACCACTTTTGTTCAGTGTAAATTAACACTACTTTGGAAAAGTTATAATTTTAGAAAGGTACTTTTACTCTTTTAGTGCAAACTTCTAGTGTAAATTTACACTATTATTTGAGTGAAACCTATTGGTGGTAGTGAATAAAACGAAAAGGTTAATAAAGAGAAACATTTATTAAGAACAAAAATCTATGACAATTATCAAAATCGGTGCCTTTTAAAATATAATTTTATTTTTGAGTCGTATGGCTGGCTTAAGCAAAATGATTCCTTAAAACGTAAAAGTTTTAGATCAATGCAATGTTTTACTGGCTGTCAACTTGTAAGCAATGAATTATCTTGAGAATTCATCAGTAATCCATTTTTCTGTTATAAAAAATGCGTGATCCCATTGGTAGAGAGGCGTCAGGCGGCTGTATGTCGGGGATTTACCACACGTGTACAAATTTTCTATAATATTAATAAAAATGTAGGTATAGGTTAATATAATAACCATTACGCTTGAAAATAAAAAGCAAATGAAGTGTGTATGTATTTATATTATTAATGTTACAAGTACCTGACCTACTGCCGTAAATTATTGATATATAATATAGGTCGGGTATGGACATCCTTTTAACATATTGGTATTTATTGAGTATTAAGGCTTAAAGAAAAAGGAAGTATAATACTTACCACAAAATAAGAATGTCCCCTTATGGATTCACCGTAATTAAAATCTAACTGAACAAAAATGCCACACTTCCACAACGCGGTATCTCCGGATATGCACTGCGAAGGTAGATAGGTACCAACCAAACATTTTAAAACGCATTTCGGTTATTACCAGTTTTTTCAGTCTATTTTGCCATTATTGGTGTAATTTAAATTTAATTGTGATACAATGTGCACTAGTAGTGTAAAGAAAAAAAAAGCTCTTAGTAACATCAAAACAGACAAAGAAATTGGCATGCACTGTAGTGGACATTTTGGCACTATTTAACACATTGAGGGGTAATAAACACTCGCATTAGGTTTTTCTACCCTTTTGATTTATTGTAATAATAAATAGTGTGAATGTACCAATGAATAATGTTCATATTCTTTACATGTGTTAAATAAAGTTAATATATTAACTTAGCTTATAAGCACTAAATGCTACCTAGTGTATTTTGTAACTACACTTGTAACTTTTACACTAACAAATCAACTTTAATATTTTTACCCCGACAATAAAAAATTTACACGGGCGAAATTTTTTACTGTGTACTAACCTCACAATGGTACACTTCCTAACACTAACTAAAACTGCAAACTGATGATGCAGATTGCAGTTGAGCGACCGGTCGGCGTCTTATTTCAATCAGGAAATCATTTCATTGAAATATTTTTACAGGTTTCAACTCTTTTCTTGACAATGTTGTTTCCAACAGATTATATATGACACCCACGAATAAAAAAAATTGTAAAAATAAAATAAAACATGGGGATTTAATCGTGATTTATCGATGAAAAATTCAAATTTTTACTATTAGAGAAGCGTTGAATTGCAAATTAACAGAGTATAATTTTTTATTTATACGATTTTAATGATGACCAACCGCAAAACATAAAACACTTAATTTATGATTAACCGAAAATTAATCTTGCGCTGTAACAATACAAATTGCCATGGGCCAAAATGTTGTATTGTATCAAAGAGACCCATTTTACCATAAATACCTGGCTTCTGACCTCATGTTCATTAATGATAAATTTATTTAAATAAGTTACTAGTTTATTACAATAATTCTGAATGGCTCGGCCATCTTCAGTGTCATTCATTTTTGACCCGCGGCATCGTAAAATTATTCAAAACGACAATAAATCAACGAAAAAGTTTGCTAATCTATACAACCGTCAAGTAAACAACAAATTCCGTAATTAAATATAGTGGTATTTTCCTTTAAATGGTAAAGGTATAAAAGTTAAAACATGTTAAATATACTTTGTTAATATATACCGGGTGTCCTAAAATCACAGGACCAAACGATAATGATAGATTCCTTGCAAAAATGGCAAAACCTACCAATTTCATAAAATTTTGATATTATTAAAAAATATATTTACCGAAGTATAACAAAACATGAATATAGTTTTTAAAGAATAATGGATGGGAATAAGTAACTACATTTTTAAAACAAATATTTATTTATTCGTCTACATTAATGTTGTCGCCTTCAAAATAGTCTCCATTGGATATTATTCACATGTGCCATCTCTTCTTCCAATACTCGAAACACTTCTAAAACTCGATCTTTGGTATAGCCTTTAGTTCTTTCAGCGATGCGCTTTTAATGTCATCTATGCTTGCAAAACGACGGCCCTTTAAGGTTCTCTTTATTTTTGGGAATAGGAAAAAGTCAGACAGAGGCATGTCTGGCGAATATGGAGGCTAGGGCATCATTACAGTATTGTTTTTGGCCAAAAATTTTGTTCAAAATTTAACAATTTTAGAACAAATTTTGCTGCCACGCGTTTTATACCCAAAACATTCGAAAAAATTTCATGGGATGAGCCAATCGATATACCAACATCATCAGCGACTTCTCTGATGGTTTATAACCATTTCTTCCACTTTTTTCATGTTTTTATCGGTTGTTAATGTGCTTGGGCGTTCGGGGCGTTCGTCATCTTCAACGTCTTCACGGCCATCTTGGAAATTCTTATACCACTTGTAAACTCTTGTTTTACTTATAGCAGACTCACTATAGGCCTTTGTTAACATTTCACAGAATTTATTTCATTTTTTAAGCAAAATTGGATACAAATTCTTTGATCCATTTCTTTTAACGAACGAAAAATCGTCGAGTTCATAAAACACGTCTAACCTTAGCGGCTGCCACAGACAAAGTAAACAATGAAAACAGCTAAAGTTTTTATCATACTTCGGGGGCATGTATACCAACATAATAAAGAAAATTTTATGATAACCGGACCCTCTGAACCCGCGAAATTTAACAATTCCCGTTATTTTCTGAACACACCTCGTACTTTATTGATATCGTAATAGAACGTTTTTAAAATTAACCGACCCGAAAATTTGAAACCTAAAATTTTATTCATAAAATACTTTTTTTTTGTACTAAATTAAAAAAAAATACAACATTCCACGTAAAAAAGTTTCTCACGATACATTTATCAAGATGAATTACTTTCTCCTTATTGAATATTAAGATGTCATTTGCATATTATTAATAAATTTAGTGTTAAATTATTTGAATTGGAATTTCATTAATGTGAGCATACTTTCGATTAATTAAAATTAAATTAGTGCAGAGAACTTTTATACCTACCTACTACATAATTTTTAGACAGCAACAATATTTTTCCAAAGGTTTTTGACATGCTGAACCAAATTTGATATACGAAGTGTGTTCAGAAAATAACGGGAATTGTTCAATTTCGCGGGTTCGGAGGGTCCGGTTGTTATAAAATTTTCTTTATTATGTTGGTATATATGCCCCCGAAGTATGATAACAACTTTAGCTGTTTACATTGTTTACTTTGTCTGTGGCAGCCGCTAAGGTTAGACGTGTTTTATGAGCTCGGCGATTTTTCGTTCGTTAAAAGAAATGGATCAAAGAATTTGTATCCAATTTTGCTTAAAAAATTAAATAAATTCTGTTGTTAAATGTTAACAAAGGCCTATAGTGAGTCTGCTATAAGTAAAACAAGAGTTTACAAGTGGTATAAAACTAACTTAAGCCCGTGGCTAAAAACCTATTGATAACTTCAACTTGTCAATGTGTATTTAAAAGGTCACTATAGTGTCATGGAAACATGTACGATAATGTACGTTTTAAAAGTGGAAGTAGAAAAAGAGTTTTATTTATTAAAACTACTACACAAAAATACATATTGGTCCTTCGAACCGGATTGTGTGAATATAGAGACATACATTTAAAAATTGATTTATTAACTGAGCAGGGCATTGGTGATGATTATCGCTTAGAGATGGAAGATACGTATTTTAGCTTATTAGCTACCGGTAAAATAAATTAAAATCTAGCGATAAAAATAAACAAGAACAAGGTCAAATGCCCTTATTATTAATAATTCTTCTTCCTCTGAATATAATGTCAAATTGCAAAGAAATGATCTTCCAGAGTTTTTTGGAGATTAAGAATATTTGTATAATGTTTATGACTTGTTTGATTTTATGATTAAAGCTGTATAACAGATGTACACAAGTTCTATTATCTTAAGTCTGCTCTTAAAGGTGGAGCTGCAGCTTTAATACACGCTTTTAAGGTTTCAAATGAAAATTCCACACCTGTAATTTTTAACCAATCAAAACGTGTATTTTTGATAGATCACCATGGCAACGGTTGAATTTTAGTGGAAATTTTTTCCTCGTGGGTACCCAACAGCGAATTATACTGGAAATTTTTTGACGTTTATAATGACAGAATATTTTTTTGACAATCTGGTTTTTATTTGTTTACATGATAATTTTGATACATTTCCATTACAAAGTTTAGATGTTTTCTATATTCGTTGGACACCTCCTTTCTTCTTAATGGCGAAAATGCAGGACTTGAAATAAATTAAATGTCTATGTCTAATGAAATATATATAATATTTAGACACTATTCTATTCACCTTTTTTCCATTTAGCACTTTGAGTTTTGAATAGTTAAGATGCAAATATTCGTGAACAATTCAAAGCAAATTTTCTTTCTTCAAGTAGGAGCCACAATCCTCTAATAATGCGGGTAAATAAGTCATTGCACGATGATTGATCATTACAGCAGACAATTTCACATTTTTTTACGTCGTGCCGCTTGACAGCTTCAAAACTGAAATAACTTTTAGGTTGGGGTTGACTTAGTTGCCATGGTAACTAAATAATCAAGTCAAGGTCAAGTTAAATCAAAAAATAAATTTTAATTTTTTAAACACAATTTGGTGTGGAATTTTCTTACCGAATACCACACGAGGTCAAATTAAATCCGGAAATTTTTTCTCCCTCATGAATATTTTTAGAAAATTATCCCTCGTCTTCGACTCGGGATAATTTTCAAAATATTCATGAGCTCGAAAAAATTTCCGGAAATAATTTGACCTCTAGTGGTATTACTAGTGAAAATTACGCTATTAAGATTGTTATGAAAATACAAATGTTATTATCATTGATCTTTAATAACAAGTAACTCTCATTTTCACTTAAGAAAGTT
Organism: Brassicogethes aeneus; assembly: GCA_921294245.1. Classification (NCBI taxonomy): domain Eukaryota; kingdom Metazoa; phylum Arthropoda; class Insecta; order Coleoptera; family Nitidulidae; genus Brassicogethes; species Brassicogethes aeneus. The sequence continues at coordinate 3,019,707 of OV121132.1, read as the reverse complement.
TCTGGATGTTTTACTAATTAAGTATAGAAGTCTAGAGTCATTATTGGGAAGTAACAAAAATTTAAATTTAATCAACTAATAAAACTAACTCATAAAACTTTATTAAGATTTCTACAAATATAAGATTATTTCTACATAATTTTAACTCATCCTTAAGTGTAAGATTAATTTGGGTAGTCATCTTGGTCATATCATGGAGTAGGCAATAGTATCTCCTCAGCTGGAGTCTCATCAGTGTCCACGACTTTAAGTAACTCTGCAATCCTGACCTTATTCTCTGTGAGAATATCAAGATATGTTCTATCATAGTTGGGATGTGAGATGTGAATTCCAGCAATCATGAATGAGAAGAACGCTCCAGGGTCATCCATTGATGATACCTCCTTAGTTACGGTTTCAGGGTTTCCAGTCCAGGCCAAGCTTTCCTGTTCTGATATTGATTCACTACTAGGTTTTTCCATTGCTGATACTGCTCTTAAGTACACATCCATATTATCTTTTAGGTATGCAGCACAAATTTCAGGAAAATTTGAATCTAATGTTTTCTCCTCTTTAGGTTTTTCAGGGACAGTCGTGGCTTGCTTTGAAAGGGGTATTTCTTCAGAAATAATTTGGTCGAATTCATGCCATATTGTGTCCTCTTCCATTCGGCCTATGAGTCTTTTCGATACATCACAAATAAACTTTACTTCTGGAACTGGTTTCCCATCTTTATTCAAAATCCCTAGTTTCTCCAGAAACTCTATTTTAGCAACATCGGGGTAGAATTTGGATTTAGCAGCTATTTTAACGAAACTTTTTGCTTCTGCAAGTGCATGGCTTGGTCTCTTATTCCGATTAAGGACTCTGTCTAAATAAATATTATAAAAGATTGCCCAATATTGTAATTCAGGAGCAGTGCTAGGAATCGCTGATGAGAATATTTTTGTCTGCATAACAGGAGAAACAGGACCAGTGATTCTTTCGAAATCATTAAGATTAACATATCTTTTCCCTATTCCTCTAGACAAAAAATAAAGACATATGAACGGAAATGTGATAGCGATTCTTCCTAGTGTTATGTCATCTTTTGCGAGTTTCTTTGGGAGTTTGTAGACTCCATAAGCAGTGAATATTGATTCCATATTTTTCATTGCTTTAGCTACAGAAGTTCCCCTTACTAGAAAGAACAAACACATTAAGTCTATATGTGAAGAGGCATCTTTAGAATCCACTTTTAAAATCACTTCACCTCTATTATTTTTAATCTCCCATTTTTGGTCAGTTGTAGAGAAATATTTAAATCTCTTATAAAACTTGTTCATCATGTCAACTGGATTAAAACATGTGGCAATTACGTTTTCATTGAAGAGCAAATCTTTTTCTGCCGAGGACGCCTTATCGAAAATTTCCTTACCATCTGTATTACCAAATTGATCGAGGTAATCTTTCATTAAAATTGTGATCAGGTTACTGCTGTGCTCATTCAATTGGTAAAAGTCTACAGGAGTGGTCATCGGTTCCTTTCTTCGTCTTTGTGACATTTTTAGTTGTCAATTAGATTTAAAGTATGACTTATGAGTGTTTATTGGAAAAGTCTGTAGGTACCTGAAAATAAAAAGATTTGTCAATAAAATAAAAATAAAACTTAAAAAATAATATTAAATCCTTAAAAATATTGGTGGTGTACAAAACGTCGTATTTGCTGTCTCTTTCACCCTTACCCTTGCTACTATGCTCCACACCTCAAAGTCCCACCACGTGACCACGTACGGAACGCAGTCATTTGAAAATTTGGCATTTAAGGCTTTTCAGGTTATGTATCTGTCAAAGTATGGTCAATGAAAGAAATAATATTTATAGTGTTTATAAAGTTAATAAATCTTTATAGTATCACAATAACAATGGTTGGTGTAAGAATTTAGGTATATAAATACTGCATTTAATGAAATTCCAAAGTGTAAGGTGCAATATAAGTTATATTTTTGTGCATTGGGTCTACATTTCTCCATAACATAGTTTTAACTAAACAGCATTAATTTAAAAAAATCTAACTTCTCTATTATGAAATAAGAATATCTGTATCAAAGGTAGGTTAATGTATAAGAACAAAAAATATCATCTAATTTTGTATTTTAAGGTTATAAAAATCTATGTTGAACAAAATAAATAAGTGGATTATTTGAAAGAGTGTGTTAATATGGTCATAAATAAATATAGGTAAACTAAATAATTGTTGAATATGGTTCAAATTAAATTGAAGCTTTTATACTTCTAATGACAAAACTTGTGCATACCTCTCGGCATACCTACTAAGTTGGAATATAAAAACACAAACAATTTTTAGAGAAACTTGTAATGTGAAAATATTTAATACTACCATGACATGTAAAATTATTTAAATTTAAAAGTTATAATGATTTTTCGATGTAGATCCAATTCAGTCGAACTATTTGTATTGACAAAACTTTATGTAGGTACACTTTAAGGTGGATACGAAAAACTACCACATTTTTAAATACCATATTATACAGTCTTTTAAATAATCCAAAATACTTATTTATTTTGGTCAAAATAAATTTTTCTAACCTTAAAATTACAAAATTAGATGATATTTTTGTTATAATTTATTAACCTACCTTTAATACGGATATTCTTATTCCATAAAAGAGCTTTTTTTTAAATAAATGCTGTTTAGTTAAAATTATTTTATGGAAAAAACCAGATATTTGGACCAAATGCACAAACATATTACTTATTTGGATCCATACACTTTAGAATTTCATTAAATGGAGTATTTATATTCTTAAATTCTTAAACCATCCATTGTTATTGTAATGTTATAAAGATTTATACATTTTTAACGCCTATACATAATATTATTTCTTTCGTTGACTATGCTTTGACAGATACATAACCTGAAAAGCCTTAAATGCCAAATTTTCAAAAGACTGCGTTCCGTACGTGGTCACGTGGTGGGACTTTGAGGTGTGGAGCATAGTACGTTCTCACTCACACCTATGTAGCACCGGGCGAGAGCGTTCCTATCTGACGTCAGCGACGTTGCCACGAATCTCCAGTGCAAGCGTCAAATTCCGTGAATTCACCGATTTAATCCAATAGAACTTTTTTCCTACCGACATGATGATTGCCAATGGCAACACGTGGATTGGCAACTTGCCATAAGAACCCGTGTATTTTTACTCAACTTTGAAATGTATTTACTGGGCTCCCAACGACAAGAATTTTTATTAAATTAAACAGGATGATGTGAAGCAACATTTAGAATTTTTTTATATATTTTTATCAAATTCTGATCATTCGACAGTCACTCCAGGACAACGTTAAGACATTGCATCATAGAGAACAACCTAATTCAAGCAAATCAGTATGCAAAATTAATTCGCGAAGGATTCATAAATCTTTGCTAACGAAATCTTACAAAGCTGAATATAGAAATTCCATCGAAAGCGGCCAGAAGGAAGACTTGACGGAACAGCGGGAAGATAGAGAGAAACACAGAAATTGCGAATGTAAATAAAATAAATACAATGTAATGGGTGAGTTTGAAAAATCCAGAGTGGAAAGCAAGAGATAACAAACACTCGGTGCACCTACGTAAAACCGATAAATCACGATGCTCTCATAACAACAAATCTAAGAATAACTGAGGAAAGAAACAACCAACAGTTCCTGTTGCAATCGACAAACCTATACTATGTATGTTGTAAGCACTTTTGAGTTAGATGTTTTTTGTTGTCTTAATCAAAATTGTTCTTGATTTTCATAAAAATTTAAATAGTAGACAATCTGGAGCTTAAATTAATTAAGTTTTGGATATCGGGTGAAGACGATCAAAAAGTTGTGTACCAAATACATTATACTATGATAGTTCGATTTACTAACATTGAGTAAGCCTACCTATATTACCTAATTTTGGGCTGCTGATTTCAAAAATGCCACTCGTTTTGCTCCAGAACGTTTAGGATTCGAAATAATTGCGTAATAAAATGCTCTGCCCAATTATCTCAAAATGTAAGTTTTTTGTTAATATTTTGATTATTTATTAAATTATTTTGCCTTAAATCTATTTTGGATGTTCAGTATATTTTTATCGTTTTTTGTCAAAAATGTACTGGGACTCCATACAAAGTCATCGGTAGATAAATGTCAAGTAGAATTTTTGTTTGTTCCATTGTAGCCGTATAGGTACTATAGTAGTATTTTATAAGGGATATTTAATAGAGCACTTTTCTGCAGAGAAAAATACCAAAACTAAAATTATGTTTTTTTTGGTATTTTTGAAATTTTTGTGTCGTTTTTTTAATTACTAATTAAATTGAAAAGGCAACAAAATAAATGAATTTCGGTATAAGCATTACTCTTCGACTATTATTGGATATTTTTTATTCACATCATGCCTAAAGTACCCAAAAATTTAATCTCGAATCTTATTTATTATAGTCTTATCAAAATTTAACATCGAATTGAAGTATAAAGGCGCCTTTATCTACTTTATCGTTCAAGCACACTAAAGTGCATCTATTAATTATTGACATTTAAATTTTAAACTTTAAATTGTATTTTTACTTGCAAGTGATTTTAAGAACCAAAATTAAAAAAAGAGCAGGAAATGGAAGTGGTAATGGAAGTGGCAGTGAAAGAGAAAGAAGACGAACATTTATGTCGTCGTTGTAAATTTGTTTTGTTTTTGTTGCGGTACCTTTACGCCCAAGAAAAACCAACGCAATATTTCATTACAAAATTTTATGAGATATACCTACTACTTTAATTTAACAGGAATATTAAATGGACCTGATATACGACGTTTAATGAAAGATCAAGCATTCAAAAATGCTCTCAAAGTTGACGAGCTTGTCGCATATGGCGGTGTTAAAGCTGTCATTGAAAATGTTCTTGGTTCATATCGGGCCTAAAATTGGCGCCAATTCATTGAAAAAATGCTTTCCGTTTAGCAAGGAATTAGCGTTAATATGTCATTTGAAATACATTTTCTTTTTTTTCATCGTGATAAATTTGCCGAACTGATGAACATGGAGAACGATTTCACCAAGTAACTGCAAATCTAGAGCATTGGTAGATATATATGGGTATAGCGGAAAGAAGTTGGATTCATTGCTAGGAGACATTTGCTGGAATTTGATATATGATACGATCTAATAAATTTAAGGTATAAAACGCAAAATTATGCAATTCCAAAAAAAACTTACATTTTCAGGTGATTGAGCAGAGCATTTTATTACAAAACTATTTTAAATACTAGAGAAAAACTAATGACATTTTTAAAATCAGCGTCCCAAAATTAGTTAAACCAAGCTGGAGTACTTAATGTAAGGAAAAAAAGTTTGTAAAACTATTATAGTGTTATCAATAAAATATCAAATTAAGGCAATGGAAGTCCGAAACTTTGAGTAAGAGTTAGAGTTAGGTACTTATTTACAAACTCTCATATCTTAATTGTCAGCCTTTTCATTATAAAACATATTAACCACTTGGAAGTGTCACTTATTACCTGAGGTGTATAGCAACAGAATGGGCCATTCAACGGACAGAACCATCAAAATACCTCACACTTAACTGGTTATTGTCACCGAGGGACACAAACAAATCTAATTGAAAAGAGACTTGGCCAAGCGGTCCCCATTAGTTCGAAGTGTTGGAAAGATACGGGCCTGCCATCGTAAATTTATGCGAAGTTTTACCTGAGAGAGACACAGTGATGCAAATGCTCTCAAGAAGTTTATATTAAGGGAGGTTCATTTGTTAACATTAAAAATCATAATTCATATAGTTGACCGAATTACTGCGCTATAAAAAGTTGAAATTATCAATTTAAAAACACAAAGCATGTAATTTATTAGATTTTAGACAATGAAAGTTTCTGGACGCCTAATCAGATCGTTGGAATAGTTGAAATAGATTTCTTTATAATTTGATGATTTCAGAATGGCGTGTTATTTAATTGTATTTATGTTATTTTTGTATTCATTTATGTAGGTACCTATGTGTTAATTTTGTTTAGGAAAGCAACAAATGTTCAAAGTCCAAAATTTCATCTGAAATGGCCATTTTGTTTTAAATTCCAAGCAGCATCGAAGAAGTAAAAGAACATTTTTAAAATCGGCTTGTCAAGGTGTTTGTCAGAGCTAACTGTAAAGCATTGAGAATAAGAACAGTACAAGTCCTGGATTTGTTCTTATTCCCAATAAATGTAGTTGTTGATTATGGACATTATATGCCTACTAAAAGTTTAAGGTGGTCATGCTCATAAAAGCTGTTGGTATTTTATGCTGCTTAAGTGTAAAATACAACAATGTTATCATCTGATAGTAGCGAAAATGACACAAGACGTAGGAAAAATCCAGAACGATGAAAAATTAATAATAGAAAGTTTGCACTTCAGCGTGGTAAGTTTTATATGTCTACATCTGGAAAAATTGCCAAAGAAAAAGAAAATAAATGATATAAAAAATATAATGAAGTACTATGCTCCACACCTCAAAGTCCCACCACGTGACCACGTACGGAACGCAGTCTTTTAAAAATTTGACATTTAAGGCTTTTCAGGTTATGTATCTGTCAAAGTATAGTCAACGAAAGAAATATATATATAATGTTTAGGCGTTAAAAATGTATAAAATCTTTATAACATTACAATAACAATGGATGTTTTAAGAATTTAAGAAAATAAATACTGCAATTAATGAAATTCTAAAGTGTATGGTGCCATATAAGTAATATTTTTGTGCATTTGGTCCAAATATCTGGTTTTCCCCATAAAATAATTTTAACTAAACAGCATTTATTAAAAAAAAATCTAGCTTCTCTATTATGGAAGAATATCTGTTTTAAAGGTTGGTTAATATATTATAACAAAAATATCATCAAATTTTGTAATTTTCAGGTTAAAAAAATTTATTTTGACCAAAATAAATAAGTATTTTGGATTATTTAAAAGACTGTATAATATGGTATTTAAAAATGTGGTGGTTTTTCTTATCCAGCTTAAAGTGTACCTACATAAAGTTTTGTCAATACAAATAGTTAAAAAGCTTCGACTGAACTTGATCTACATCGAAAAATCATTATAACTTTAAAAATTTTAATAAATCACATGTCATGGGAGTATTAAATATTTTCACATTGCAAGTTTTTCTAAAAATTGTTTGTTTTCTTATAATCTAACTTAAAGTAGGTATGCCGAGAGGTATGCCCAAGTTTTGTCATTAGAGGTATAAAAGCTTCAATTTAATTTGAACCATATTCAACAATTATTTAGTATACCTATATTTATTTATGACCATATTAACACTCTCTTCCAAATAATCCACTTATTTATTTTGGTCAAAATAGATTTTTCTAACCTTAAAATACAAAATTAGGTGATATTTTTTGTTCTAATACATTAACCTACCTTTGATACAGATATTCTTATTTCATAATAGAGAAGTTAGATTTTTTTTAATAAATGCTGTTTAGTTAAAACTATTTTATGGAGAAATGTAGACCCAATGCACAAAAATATCACTTATATTGCACCTTACACTTTGGAATTTCATTAAATGCAGTATTTATATTCCTAAATTATTAAACCAACCATTGTTATTGTGATACTATAAAGATTTATTAACTTTTAACGCTTAAACATAAGCGGTAACACTATAAATATTATTTCTTTCATTGACAGATACATAACCTGAAAAGCCTTAAATGCCAAATTTTTAAAACACTGCGTTCCGTACTTGGTCACGTGGTGGGACTTTGAGGTGTGGAGCATAGTACATCAAGGGAGAAGATCTAGAGTTTTACCACCATGAAACTAATTCGGATGATGATGCCGGTATACAAAATTGATTATTTAATATTTTTGTTCAATAAAAATGTTTAATTTGTTAAATTAATTGCTTTTTGATCAATATTTTTTTACTGTGTAATAGAAACACTAAATTAGCTTTCAGTATCAGTATATTTTATTACAAAGATTATCTCTATCTATCACTATAATTAATATAACTTTTACAACTAAATGCGGAACAAACTACCATTGTATTTTAATATTAAAACCGACGTTTTGCAAAATCACTAATTTTTTGCTATTTCTTTTGATTAGGTAGGTAATCATATTTAGTTTCAATAATAGTTGGATCTTTTTTGTTGAATGTTGCACCATGGTGCGTGTCTATGCGGATCTCATGCTGAATCTTCTTTGAGGCGAATTTTTGTTGTCCGTGGCTGTTGTAAACGTCAATCGTCCGCACTTTTAGCATGTTCCTAGGAATTTATTCGCCAAACAAAACTGACGTCTATATAACAACGGCATTAATTAATTCTCGCTCTTGCAAAAATGTTTATTGAGGATGTGGAAAATAAAATTCCAAATTAATTGAGGCCAGCGTTTGTTTATAGAGGCCATTAATGGGAATTAAGTTGTTAGTAAATATATAAAATCGTATATATAAGTATAAATGCCAATCGGTTGGAAAAAATGTATTGCATGTTATAGGGATATTATTTTTAATTTATGGGTTGGTACTGTGCAATAACATAGGCTATGTCCCACTTTGTAACTCATTTTTCTACATTTAAAACCACTTTACACATGCTTTTAATATTAGAACTCATAGACGAAGATGTAAGTAATTTTTTCATAATTTTATTTCTTCAGGGTAACATTTTTAAGACATAATAAACCATTAAATTAATGGATATAATTATAAGATGTATCTTCTTCATAGATTTTTCCGTGAGATTTTCATCTCGTATCTTTCCGTTGCATCGGGGAAGTAACCGAGGTTGGGCGGTGCGTGCCTCCTAACGAAAAAAAACGGTCACGGTACAGTATGGCCAGGACCGGAATAAGGAGGGGGCGAGGTATGTTTCAATCTACCTGGGTGGCAAAATTAAATTATTTTAAGTTATTTCAGAATATTTTTTTTTAATTTTGAAACTTGTGAAACACACATTTACGCATGTCCCATTAGCGTTTTATAAAACTTACATACATGTTTTTTTTTTAATATTGAATAACCAGAACTTTGTGTTGCTTTATAGCAATCCATAATATCCTTAGTTAATACAGTAAACAATTTATATATAAAATAATTAATTTTAATCTACTTTTTTTAAATTTGACTTATGTCCCAGACATTTTTTCCGTTGCGTTACGTCCGTCGCGTTACCGATAGAATATTAAAAAACATATATATGGCAACTTTTTTGGTACTCACGTGATCAACAAATGATGTTCGGACGTACACATTACCCAGCTGAATTTATTTATTCAATCAGGAAGAAGATATCGGTTGAAACAGGTGCAGGTAACGCGAATGTAATAATTGTTTGTCCGCTAAAATAATAAAAATAAGCTAAGAAAAAATACTATTTTTCATGTTTATGTTTATTTTAGAGCACTAAAGCTCATTGAGAGTAATTAATGACTATAATGTCTTATTATTATTTTTTTAATATGGTTTTACAAAACTTCGTCTACTGCGTTACCGAGTCCACTATGTTACCTTATGGTAACGCAATGGAATTTAGGGTAACGCAATAGAATTTTTCGACAACAAAGTGAATATTTACCGTCGCTTTTATTAAAAGTAGTAGTAGAAATCTAAGTTGTTATTCTGCAAGTGAGCACCACTACAAGGGATTTTGTTTAAGCATTACTCTAAAATCGTACCACCCTATATAGTTTCTTTTTTACGTTATCTGATTAAGTCATTTGTGTACCCCTGTCCGTTGTGATACCAATGTCTCTTTCGTTACTTTTTTTAGTTTTTGTAAAAAAATAGTATATTATGTATCAAGTTTTATAAACGCCATTTTAGTTACGAGTTTTATTAAGCACGAGCGAAGCTTGCAAGCGAGTGATTAATAAAAACGAGTGTCTAGATAAGTTTATAAAACAAGTTGCATACTATACTTTATCTACGACGACCACAAAGAAGAATTTAAATCCAATTTTATTTGTTAAACATTTGACATCTGTCAAATGTCAACGGAATTAACCTTACTTTTCTCTAATTTATAATAAAGCTAACTTCAGCCCGTGACTAAAATGCCCAAAAGCCACTACTGCTAACTTCAGCCCGTGACTAAAACGTCATAAAGTCACAGCTAGTCAATGTAGGAGTAGATAAAATACTTAAAATGAATTTTATACACTATCACTTGGTAATACATGTTTATAAATTAGAGTTTAATTCACTAATACAGTGACTAAAAGAAAATATTAATGGTATTGTTTTTTTAACAAAGAATCGGAATCGGAATCGGAATCGGAGTCAAAAGTTTGTGAACTAAGTACATTTTATTTCAAATTATTTTTATAACAACTGAATTAAATTTTGGATTTCAAATTGGTAACACAGTGGAGATATATAAAGCTAGCTAAACACATTTTTCTGAAGAAAACGTAAAAAAAAATTAAAAGTGCACTGCCTGTCTTAAATGTAAGTAAACAAAACTCTAAACATTTATAAAAATCCAACCGAAAGTCAATTTAAGCAAAAAAAAATATATTGATCTTCATTTTCCTGAAAGCGGGTGTTTCTTGAAAATGACCCAATTATAATATTATAAATGAAAATGACCCAATTATAATATTATAATATTAATATATTAATAAATCCTTTACAAGAACTTAAATAAAATTTTCACCAACTTCAACAAAATTATATATAAAGCTAGCTAAACACATTTTTCTGAAGAAAACGTAAAAAAAATTTAAAAGTGCACTGCCTGTCTTAAATGTAAGTAAACAAAACTCTAAACATTTATAAAAATCCAACCGAAAGTCAATTTAAGCAAAAAAAAATATATTGATCTTCATTTTCCTGAAAGCGGGTGTTTCTTGAAAATGACCCAATTATAATATTATAATATTAATATATTAATAAATCATTTACAAGAACTTAAATAAAATTTTCACCAACTTCAACAAAATTCAATTCAACTCAATTTTTTCCCTTTGTCGAGTTTTATTTTTCATTTTACTTTAATAAGTGTAGGTAAATCACATTTTGTAAGTTTTATTGGTTTTGACATTTTTGGGTTATTTTTACTAAATATTAATAAATATAAAATTTAATGCAATAATTAGTTGCGATTTTTCAGATGTAGGTACTTGGGTATAATAACGAAATAAGAGTCTTAAAAAGACAAAAATCTTCATAATCTTTGAAAGCCTGTACTGAGCACATCAGGGCAAAAAGTTGATGCAAGCAAGCGTGCGTTTGTCCGTTGTTTATGGGCGTAGGGACATGGACAGAAAGAGAGAGAGACAAAGATGAACCCGGTGCAGTAATTTGCATCCACGGCACTCTGGATGTGTTGGAGTCCATTGAAGCCACCCACTGCCATTGTGTGTTGCGGCTGTAATAATAAGTTTGGTGCGAGCACAATTGATTTTCCTCAGCACGTGCACGATGATATATTAAAATATCTTTTAATAATGACCGTATTGTATAAATAGACAGATATTAAAGCCCGTTTTTTCGCCCAGGCCGCGTAAACACACTCTAAGCGTCTCTAATGGCAGACGAGAGTAGGCGAGAGGAAGATGCGGCATCTTCCACTGGCCATTTTATTAGATAATTTGCCTTTTATTACTACCTCTATACTGTAAAAAAATATTTGTTAATTTTAACCAGATTTTATGTTAATCCAGGTATATGTTAAGTTTACAACCAATTGGTTACAGTTAATCTTATACTGCAGTACATGTTTAAAATATCTGTGGTGTAAAGAGTAATCTTAAAATAAGGTGACCAACTGGTAAAGGGGAAAACCAGAACAGCGGTGGCCTGTACGAAATTTTTTTTAGAAAAAAGGTGTTGCCCTATTTTTGCCTGTTTTGTGTGTTAAGTTATTATTATTTACTCTCAATTGAGTTAAAAAAACACAAATTTCATAATAGTTATTTTAATCAACATTTGTTAGATTAGATCACAATCCACACAAGGAAGGTGACCAAGTTATTTTATATATGGGTCGTTCCACGCCCTATCGGCCACTTTTGAACCCGACCCTTTCGATTTGGCTAAAATTATGTTATATTTTTTCACCCCACTAATAATTTTTCTTAGAATGTTTTAGTATATTTCACCCGACCAAAAACATGTTAAAAATTTAAAAAAAAAATGTCTTTTTTCCCAAATTTTTTTGTATTTTTTCTGAAAAGTTCATTCAAAACCAAAAAAAAACGCCCCATTTAGTCAAATTTTGACAAAGTTATGTGTATTTTAAAAGAAAATTGGCAATTTTTTTGAAAACTTTTTTTTGGTTCGGTAAATATATTGGAAAAATTCTGAGAAACTTTTTTAGTGGGGTAGAAAAAAAATTTAAATAGTCAAATCGAAAGAAGTTGGGTCAAAAGTGGTCGATTTGGCGTGGAATTCCCCATATATATATTTATAAATTAACTATTATGAAATTTGTGTTTTTAGCCTAGTTATTAGGTATACCTAATAAATTAATATGGATTTATAAAAATTGGAAGTTTATTTTATATGGTAAGCTAAATCAGAACAGACCAGAACCAAAATAGGAAAATCAGAACCTTTACTACCTTCGATTTCCAGTCAGAATGAAGACCTCAAAAACAGTATAGTTCTGATTAAATCAGAACAGTTGGTCACCTTATCTTAAAATGATGTCTAAATGCAACACCAAGTAGTGTTAATATAAACACCATGAATTATGGTTGAAAATGTTATATACAGCAAACACTAAAACGGAAAAAAGGAATAGTTCATTTAACTATATTAATTTAGATGTCCCATAAGTATTTATTTAAATCAAATGTGGGAAGGTTAATATAAACAAAGATTAGTTTGACGGTATTAAATCAGATAGTTATTATATTTTTTTTTAATTGGTTAAATTAACCCAGAAAACTTTAGTGAAACCAACTCGCTGTATGGTACAGTTTACTAAATATGTAGTTTGCAAAATAAGAGTTACTTCAACCTAAAGCACTCTGTTAAAACGATTAAAACAATTTGCCGTGCATTCCTGGTTGCATAGTGTGTACCGATCGCGGCAAAGGCGGTGTGGATCACGGGATGTTCTTATATCTCGCCTCTGTTGACTTGGCATGAAGAGTATATAAGCTCAGGTAGTCCTTTGCTTTGGTGTGACACTACAAGTTGTTCGACACTAAAGAGACCTTAAATAGGTGGAAACAGCTGTCAATACTTGAAGTATTTTAAGTTGGTGGAACGCACTAAAAACATTATCTTTAGCGAGTTGAAGGTTCAATTATCTGGAATAATACCACTGGTAATATACTAGTAAAGCGTCAATGAACTTCCTGTTTCCTTTTTTTCCTTTTTTTCTGTGTAGTATGATTTAATTTGACCAAAAACACATTATATTTAATACTGAAAAGGAGTTCAATTTACACCAGGTTAAATTTATTTTAATATTGTGTAAAAGTTAAATTTACACTATTTTCAGTTTGAAAACCCGAATAACAATAATAACAGATTCCTGGTAATATATTATAAACAGTCTGGACAGTTGTTACGAACACGTTACGAATTAGAATAAAGTAAGCAGAAACATAAGTTGCAGACGCTGAAGTCAGTGGAACTTGTTGATACGTATTGTCAGTGGGAAATGTTTTGATTGACTGCTTGAAATCACGTGTAATTTTTCAACAAAATAATTTGTTAAACATTAACAAAATAATTTGTAACCTTTGAAATTAACAAAATGCTTACAAAATTGCATATTACCTTGAAAAAAAATGTAGGTAAAATATTTTCTTTGTATATAAGTAAATTCTAGATTCAAAACATAGGTATAAACTTTATACTTTATACTATAAAGAAATGGGATACAACCTACTTTATTAAAGATGACAGAAATTTTGTTAAATAGGTTCTAAATATGGCAGATTTAGTTTAATTTCTATAGTTATAAGCTTAACAAACTAATAAGGCTTTATGTAGGAAAAAATCGATTTTTGCCATAATGAGATGAGTCATTAGGCCAAAGGGTGTGCCACTTTTACTCAATTATTTTTTAAGGCTGAAGTAAATAGAAGTAGGTATGTGTGTTTTTACTAAAAAAAATCATCATGAATTTTTTTCAGATTTTTTAAAAAATATTTAGAGGTCGCTAATAATTTTTTAATAATTTTAAAAATCATTTTAGTATTTTATAAATAACATTATTTGAATATTTTACCCCCATTGAACTGAAAAAAATAAGTTAAGACAACTACACTCAGAAAAATGTACATGCACTGATAATGGAACTAATTTTGTAAGCGATGAATAAAATAATATTATTTAACTTAAATTTAAAATTGTAATGGCTACAAAAAATGTACCACCCAAGGTTTTTTATTACATTTTAATGGTCTTATTGGAACAAAAACCTACGATTTGTCAAAGTAATGAGATTATTTTTATTTACAGAATAAACTTTTTTTACTGTTAATAAAAAAAATTCTCATTTACTATAATGAAGCAGCAATGTTGAGCTTTAAAAAAAATGTTCATCCAACAAAGTAATAGTTGTTATCATATTGTCATGGCAATAAGAAATGCTTTATGTTTATATTAAATCTTAAAACTTAAAATGTTTTTGTTAAATTATATCGTATTGTGTGTGTAATGCGCAGTTGTTATAGCAAAATTTGTTTATTTTACTATGGCATATTTGTCTGTTTTAAATTACTATCGTTGTAATTGTTAATTTTATTTCAGTTAGAAAATCTTTGTTAATAGCTTACGTTAAGAACAATAACAAATATATTTTATTGCTATAAAAAGACTTTTTTAATATTTACTATTGTTTTGCAATGGTAACAAAATTTTTGTTATTTCCCTTAAAAAGAGGAGGAAAGGGCCAGCGCTCTACTTGGTGAACATAACTTTATAATCCAAAGTCTGTGTTATAATCTTATTGATTTCACTTGTGCAAGTGAAGTGTGGTAAAATCTAGCATTATAAAAATATCAAAAAGGTCACTAAGCAAATTAAAATTTCGACGTTTCCTAAAAGAAATATTTAAGGTCTATTCTATAAAAGAAGCAGACTTGTTGTTTAAAAAGTGAGTTCATATTTTGTTTATTTTGTACATCATATAATATGACTTAATTTTTTTGTTATAATAAATAATCTGTTTTAATGCCTTGCAATTATTTAAAAAAAAAACTACCCAATTCCCAAAGTAGGTTGAAAATTTGATCATTGATACAATGAAAATAGTTTATTGAATTAACTATTAATTTGTAGTTAAATTTACATAAATTTTATTAATATTATAAAAAAAATATTTTAAACGAGAAGAGATTTGTAAAATTTACAAAATTTCTATGAATAATACCATTAGGGTTTTATTATTACTACAAAAAGTTTTTTTAAACGATATAGAACTGTTTTTTGGACAAATAATAATAACTATATTTATCAATGCGTTTATGCGTCTGGTAGTGTAGACAAGCTATAAGCTTATTGGAATGTATATATACAGGGTGTCTCACCAGCGATGTTTACGGAGAACGGCTGAGGATATCAATTTGAAATTTTTATAGCAATTATTGTACAATTTAATCTACCTTTTAAAATTATTTTAAATAAAATTCCTCTTTCGGTTTAACCGGAAGCGACATCAACTTTGTTATTTCATGAAATTCTTAATGAAATTGCTGTACCATTCCCTATACCTAAACTTAATAGTTTTCGAGTTAATCATTTTTTTCGTAAAATTTTGACAGTTGCACCTTCATTAAAAATTGCTTATAACTTTTTTGATATTCGGTTTGCTGGTATGCTGTAAGGATTTTTGGAATCTTAAAACATTGTTTTAAAGATTCCATATCTGAAATTTTCATATTTATGATCAAAAACTAGAGAAAAATCGTGGTAAATGGAACTGTATGCATCTTTTTACATAATCAAATAGGAAAATGAATTACATTTCGATAAGTATAACCATTCCCTATACCTAAATAGTAAGGTTTCGGAAATACAAGCAAATTTCTGTAAAAATCCAATATTTTGACATATTTATCTCAGATACCGATGAAATGTCACAGGTTAACAGAATTAAAGTGATTTTACATAAAAAATAATATAAATATGGCATATGATATATTTTTGTATTTTATTTGAAAATATTTGAAAATTTTTATTAGTGTTATTTTTGATCGCTGATATCTTTGAAACGGTTGATCTGAAGAAGTTTCACCTTCAGATGTTTTTTGTAGAGCGTGAAATTGTCTATAAAACCTCTCGCTTGGGTGTTGCGAAAACAAACCATTCCAAATTTGGACTTAAGTTATAATAATTCAAAATTAAAAAAATAAAAATTCCCGTGTTATTGAAATGGAAAAACAACAAATGAATTGAGGCAAACCTTAATATTAATATTAATTAAAAGGCGCCAACATTTTTGTTTTTTAATGTTTAAAAAAAATCATTGTTTTTTTTTAAACATCCTAATACCTATACGTATATGTAATAATAATAATAATAAATAAATAATAATAAAATGTGTGTAACTTCATATAGGTATACAGTAATAAAACATAAAATGTTAATATTTTTTATGTGGAACACCTCTTTACTTAATTAGAATTCCCCGGTCGAGTATTAACATAAAAAATACAAATTGAATTAAATTCGCGTTATCGGTCACGAAAGTGGAGTTCTTTTATTCCCGGTTAACCATTTTGTTGCAAGGAACTCGATAATCCTCCCGACGGCGCGCGCAAACTCCCCTTCGCAACGCACCGTAATAAATTCAATTAGTCCTACGGGACCTCACGACGCTCCGGGGGAGCAAAACGATCAAGCATGCGCAATAAAAGTGCCATGCCTACTGCGAATACACCTGCGCGCTGATTTTCCGGCGGCCGTATTGATTGGTTGGCAGAAAACAAAGGAAAATGTATCTAGGCTACTAGATAAAACAATTAAATACATATATCAGAAAATAACGGGAATTGTCCAATTTCGCGGGTTCGGAGGGTCCGGTTGTCATAAAATTTTCTTTATTATGTTGGTATACATGCCCCCGAAGTATGATAAAAACTTTAGCTGTTTTCATTGTTTACTTTGTCTGTGGCAGCCGCTAAGGTTAGACGTGTTTTATGAGCTCGGCGATTTTCGTTCGTTAAAAGAAATGGATCAAAGAATTTGTATCCAATTTTGCTTAAAAAATTAAATAAATTCTGTGAAATGTTAACAAAGGCCTATAGTGAGTCTGCTATAAGTTAAACAAGAGTTTACAAGTGGTATAAGAGTTTCCAAGATGGCCGTGAAGACGTTGAAGATGACGAACAAGCACATTAACAACCGATAAAAACATGGAAAAAGTGGATGAAATGGTTATAAACCATGATGTTGGTATATCGATTGGCTTATCCCATGAAATTTTTTCGAATGTTTTGGGTATGAAACGCGTGGCAGCAAAATTTGTTCTAAAATTGTTAAATTTTGAACAAAATTTCTTGCCAAATACAATACTGTAGTGATGCCCCAGCCTCCATATTCGCCAGACATGCCTCTGTCTGACTTTTTCATATTCCCAAAAATAAAGAGAACCTTAAAGGGCCGTCGTTTTGCAAGCATAGACGACATTAAAAGCGCATCGCTGAAAGAACTAAAGGCTATCCCAAAGATCGAGTTTTAGAAGTGTTTCGAGTATTGGAAGAAGAGCTGGCACATGTGCATAATATAGTATATTTGTTTCAAAAAACGAAAATTCACGATATTTTCTGAACACACCTCGTACGAGTTAAAAAACAATGTTATTTTTCCTAGATTTTCTCATTCTATATCGCAATGAAAACAATATAAAAATTGTATTTATAAAACCTTGTTTACAATCAATTGGTTTTCCTGAATAACCCAGCAAATCTATTACCTGTCAATTTTTTATGTCCTTATGATAATTAGTGGTAATCAATAAAGATATTTAAAAGCAATAAAAACCAATATCACGATTCATTTATCAAGAATAAACAATTAACTTTTTTTATTGATTTTTAAATTCCATTATGCAACGCTTCACAATTATTTTAGCATGTTATAATAAAAATAATAATCCCATTTTAGAAATTGCCAACATTAGTAGCATTAAGTTTTTATTACACACAATTATTACTATAGTAATGTATTATAAAAACAATATGTTAAGTATGTAGACTGTCAAGGGTTTGGCAAAAATATTATAAATGTTAAATTAGTTAAGACAAGACTTTTTTAAGTTGATGTTATATTCAATTCTGCAGAATCTCGTAAATGTTTTCTGCAAAAAATACTTCTATATTTCTACAAAAATTACTTATCTAAAAATGATTTAAATGTAAATCGAAATTTATTTCTTCAAAATGGACCAACAACCTTTTAAATGATGATATAGAAGCAGTTTTTCACATGTGCAGTGAAAGTGAAGAGAATGTTTTATGGGCGCTCCACGGTGGAGTCACCAACCGAAATTTTTAACACTCAGAAAAATGAACATGCACCGATAATTAAACTAATTTTGTAAGCGTTTAATAAAATTATATTATTTAACTTAAATTTAAAATTGTAATGGCTATAAAAAAATGGTACCTTTTTTATTAAATTTTCAGTGTTTTATTGGGACAAAAACCTACAATTTGTCAAAGTAATGAGATTATTTTTATTTAGAGAATAAACTTTTTTTACTGTTATTAAAATTCTCATTTACTATAATGAAGCAGCAATGCTGAGCTTTTATAAAAAAAATATTCATCCAACAAAGTAATAGTTGTTATCATATTGTCATGGCAATAAGAAATACTTTTTGTTTTTATTAAATCTTTGTCGAACTTTTTTTGTTAAATGTATGAATTGCGCTTACATAAAGTAATGCGCAGTTGTTATAGTAAAATTTCTTCATTTTACTATGGCATACCTATTTGTTTTTTTTAAATTACTACCGTTGTAATTTAAATTAATTTTATTTCAGTTTGAAAATCTTTGTTAATAGCTTACGTTAAGAATAATAACAAAAATATTTTATTGCTATAAAAAGACTTTTTTAATATTTACTATAGTAAATATTAAAAAAGTCTTTTTATAGCAATAAAATATATTGTTTTGCAATGGTATACCGTTATAACAACATTTTTGTTATTTCCCTTAAAAAGAGGGGGAAAGGGCCAGCGCTCTCCTTGGTGAACATAACCACAGTCTGTGTATAGTCTATAGACTATAGTCTTACAAGTGGTATAAGAGTTTCCAAGATTGCCGTGAAGACGTTGAAGATGACGAACGCCCCGAACGCACAAGCACATTAACAACCGATAAAAACATGGAAAAAGTGGAAGAAATGGTTATAAACCATTAGAGAAGTCGCTGATGATGTTGGTATATCGATTGGCTAATCCCATGAAATTTTTTCGAATTTTTTGGGTACGAAACGCGTGGCAGCAAAATTTGTTCTAAAATTGTTAAATTTTGAACAAAATTTTTGGCCAAAAACAATACTGTAATGATGCCCCAGCCTCCATATTCGCCAGACATACCTCTGTCTGACTTTTTCCTATTCCCAAAAATAAAGAGAACCTTAAAGGGCCGTCGTTTTGCAAGCATAGATGACATTAAAAGCGCATCGCTGAAAGAACTAAAGATCGAGTTTTAGAAGTGTTTCGAGTGTTGGAAGAAGAGCTGGCACATGTGCATAATATCCAATGAGGATTATTTTGAAGGCGACAACATTAATGTAGACGAATAAATAAATATTTGTTTCAAAAAACTAAAATTCCCGATATTTTCTGAACAAACCTCGTATGCCCATTTTAAAAATTAATATAAAAAACAAACAGAAGTTGTGAAAATTAAGTTACAAAACTCAATATATGCATGACAAGAACTTTTAGATTTAGAACAATATTATACGGGGTGAATTAATTTCATACTTCCTAATTTATGATTTAAACAATTATCAACAATTTCGAAAAACAATTTTTGGTAAACCTTTGGAAAATTTGTCTGCACACCCCCGTACAGTGCAAAAAATAGAAAACCCCGAATAAAACAATGCATCATTAGCAAATATAATTCCATCGACCTTGTTCCACAGCATTATTTTTCATGAGAGATAATTTTTCCGAAAGGATAAAGAACCATTCCTGCTGGATCATTCATTCATTGATGGCCGATGTCAGACACACAATGGGCGGACATTGATGCAAATAATTGGGCGTGAATGAATTAACATACACTAAGATCGGAATACATTATTATAATTTTATTATGGTAATTCTTTTTTGGTTTATTTACAGAAGTTGGTGCTCAATAGTAGGACATAAATAAATGTATGTTTGTCTATTTTTTCTTTCTTTTGTTAGGATTATTTTGAAAGTCATTACGTCAACTTTTAGAACAAGAAATTTTTGCTTAAATAGTATTTTACAACGATTTTTGGTGTTTTCTTGTAGGTATATTAAATATATTTAATATGGATTTGAATGTTGGATTTTTTACATCATTTATATTAAGCATATACCCAAATATATAACTACACCACTAGTAATACTCTCTAATTTAAATATGAATTATTCAAAAATGACTAATTTAATAGTAATTAGTGGCTGCTTTTTCACTTATACCATGGTCAACCATGGAATACCATGGTATCCCAAAATTTAGCAGCCAATTCTTATGAAAAATTGTCCCCTGAATCCGAAAATGTCGTCAAAAGTTAAAAAAGTAGAACAGTTTTTGAGATATAGTCAATTTTTCATTTAATTTAATTTTTGACGCTATTTTCGGATTCAGGGGAAAATTTTACATAAAAATTGCCTGTTAACTTTTGGGATACCATGGTATTCCATGGTTAACCATGGTACAAGTGAAAAAGCAGCCACTAATAACTATTAAATTAGTCATTTTTGACTAATTCATTTTAAGAGAGTATAAACCTTTAATAAATCAGTTATGTGAATCACCCTGTAAACTGTAATATAAAGGGGCTTTATAGGGGCATTTCTCGCACTATGTTTAACTATTTATATAACATTTTTTAAATATTTTTAAAAGTCTTTGGTTCTCTCTAAAAATGATACCATATTTAACCATTGTCCCCTGCATGAATCCGAAAATACTTAATACAAAAATTATGAAAGTAGAGCAGTTTTTGAGATATAGTCAATTCCATATTATATGGAAAATTGACCATATCTCAAAAACTACCCAACTTTTCTAACTTTTGCCGACACTATCGGATTCAGGGGACAATTTTACATGGAAATTGACTGCTAAATATTTGGGATTCAAATTGCTATTGACGAGAATTATTAGTGGCTGCTTTTTCGCTATGACATTTTTGACTAATTCATTTTTAGAAAGTAAACACCCTTATAATGCAACTACACTCACAGGCAAAATAATCGATCCACACAAATTTTCGATGAATTTCAATCGCAAATGACTTTTTTATTTGATGTCGGATTTTAACGAATATTGTAGATAAATGAATGGACAATCGCTCACATTTTAAAAAATTACTAAAAAATAGACGTACGTTTATAATATACAGGTTTAAACAAAAAGATGTTTTTTACCATAAGTTTAAGACACTTTTTAGAGTGGCAAAACCGTATATTGTTCTAAATTAAAATTTATTTATCAAGTCACATCTATTTTTAACATTTTTGTTTTTGGTTCACCTCGATATATTTATTTTTGTGGAAAATATGGATTTTTTAAAAAAACATTGCAATTTCGAATATTTTTCTGCATGAAGAACTAAGGTTGCTATGGTCTATCCATAGGCTATGGAGAATGACAGTGACAGTTTTGTTGAATCATCCCATACTTGGACTTGTCATAAACGGCTTTCAAAAGCTATCAAATTGTTTTTTGCAAATTAATGTTTAAATTTTGAGGTGTCTTCTTACTTAAAAAAATGGATATATCTCCGACTGATGTTGCCAGAGCCATTAATTTAATCCAGGATGGACGGTCACAGTATTACGTGGCAAGTGTTTTAAACGTCACAAGGAGTAAAGTACAAAGGGCAACATCAGTCGGAGACATTTTTAAAAGTAAGAAGACACCTCAAAATTAACACATTAATTTACAAAAAACAATTTAATACCTTTTGAAAGCTGTATATGACATGTCGAAGTATGGGATGATTAAAAAAACGGTCACTGTCATCCTCCATAGCTATGGATAGACCATAGCAACCTTAGTTCTTCATACAGGAAAAATATTGGAAATTGCAATGTTTTTTTCCACAAAAATAAATATATCAAGGTGAACCAAAAACAAAACTGTTAAAAATAGATGTGACTTGATAACTAAAACTTAATTTAGGACAATATACGGTTTTGCCACTCTACAGAGTGTCTTAAACTTATGGTAAAAAACAAAAACGTACGTGTATTTTTTAGTAATTTTTAAAATGTGAGAGATTCTCCATTAATGTATCTAGAATATTCTTTAATATTCGTTTAAATACGACATCAAATAAAAAAGTTATTTGCGATTGAAATTCATCGAAAATTTGTGTGGATCGATTATTTTGCCTGTGAGTGTACTGATAATAAAATGAAAAATAGATCATTTGAATTCAAAAAAGCAATAAAAGAACTTACCGAATTAAAAAAAATAATTTTAAATGTGAATAAAAATTCTTTTCACAAAACGTTTGACCAAGTTGAAATATCTTTATAAACTGCCTGAGAAATCAATCTACTTTTCTTTAATGTTTATTATTTTTCGTTGGCGCCGTGCAGACGAAACCCTGACTCAGCAGCGCGATAAACTTAAAAACATATTCTGTGATTCCCCAACATAAAACCCTGCCAAACAGAAAATTATGTTAAAAATCTATATAAGAGAGTTGAAAATTATTGTACGCTTAAAATAGTTCTTTATGTCATTAGGTTAAGAAGTAAGGCTTTTTGTGCTAAGCTCAAGGTTTGAAGGCCGACGCGTAGCGGAGGCCTACAATTGAGCGAAGCACAAAAAGGCACTTCTTGGCCGAATGGCATAAAACATTTTATCTTCAAAGCACTTTATATAGGTCAATTTAATTCAACATCAAAGCGGCCTAACCTCACTTTTTTAGAATCTCATTTATTTATTAGCTAAAGATTACATTAAATGTACAATAATTATTATTGCTTTTAGAATCAGTAATAGTTTGACAATACCTAGCAACATGATTTAAGTAGGATTTTTGCTATTACATTGAATTCAATTAATTGTTTAATAAATAGGAAGGTATCTAATTTCAATTTGTTTGGATTTTTATTTAAAAAATAGGTAGTTTGGAATGTTTAAGCTGTGTTTTAACATTTAATTTCACTGAAAACTTAAAGCAAATTAAAACTTAAAGATTATTTAAATCGTAGAAAAAGAATCGTGCGTTTTCTTGGTTGCCTAACCTCACTTTTTTTTTATTATTCATATTTAATTTTACAATAATTTAATGAAAAATATTAAACATTAACAGTAAAACAAACAAATTAGTGCTTATTATAAATAAATTAAACCAGTTTATAGTACGTTAATTTCTTAGAAAAGGATTAATTTGTCAAAACAATACCCCTAGCGAGACAAAATCGAACTAATTACTTGCCTCATAAAATTTTTTATCGGCCTAGGCCATAACAAGGTATTTCTTTATCGAATGTTGACAACAATAAAGCTTAAACTATAGACCGCGTGGAGATAAAAAAATTTATTATACATAAATAATTTCGTATAAAATATCCTTTATAAAAAGTTATGTAGATTAACTTTTTAATTTAATTTATCGACATATTTATTACCTACTGGAATTTTTCATTAAATTTGGTTAAATGTCAAAAGTTCTATGGTCAGTATAATAATTGGTATTTATCTTAATAAATGTCAAAACAATAAATAAAAACAACATTAATTACAGATTATAACAGGTAAGCGATAATTACCAAATTATCGATACATTAATTTATAGTTGAGTACCTATATTTTTTATTTTTATTGATATATTGATAGTTTTAAAGATCTAAAATTGAGTAATGTTTATTATTATAGGGTAAACCACATGGTTATTGGGCACAAGTATAGTAATTGGACATTTTATATAGTAATTGGACACATGGACCATACTTATTGGACATAAAATTACAAACATAACAACTTTACATCAAATAACATAAATTGTTAAATATTTTTTAAAGATAAATTTCTGTTTTAGGTAATTTTTTTTATTTCGTTTTTGTAAATATCATATAATTCATATATTTCTTTCTCGGATTCCTCATCCCTTTTCTAGATTTTGAAGGTATACCTATAGGTAACTATAGTATACCAATTCCCAGGTCTGACTTCTGAAATAGTTTGTTGCAAATATCATTAAGTGTGGTATCTCTAGTTTGTGAAGCATTTATAATGTTTAGGCCATTATAATATATCTAATATTTTTCATCATCCCTTTTCTAGATTCTGAAGGTAGGTAGATAAATTTCTGTTTTAGGTAATTTTTTTTATTTCGTTTTTGTAAATATCATATAATTCATATATTTCTTTCTCGGATTCCTCATCCCTTTTCTAGATTCTGAAGGTATACCTATAGGTAACTATAGTATACTAATTCCCAGGTCTGACTTCTGAAATAGTTTGTTGCAAATATCATTAAGTGTGGTATCTCTAGTTTGTGAAGCATTTATAATGTTTAGGTCAATATAATATATCTAATATTTTTCGGGTGGTATGTTAAAAGTATTTTTCGAATTTATTAATTTTGTTGCCATTAGTTTTTTATGTTCTCTATTATGCACTGTATTTAAATCACTGTCTTGTGACGAAGAAATCACTATATTACTTACTCTTTAAAAATGAATTGGTTAAAAATGTCATAGCGAAAAAGCAGCCACTAATAATTCTCGTCAACAGCAATTTGTATCCAGGACATTTAGCAGTCAATTCCTATAAAATATTATTCGCTGAATCCGAAAATGTCGTAAAAAGTTATAAAAGTAGAACAGTTTTTGAAATATAATCAATTTTACATATAATATGGAATTGACTATATCTCAAAAACTGCTTAACTTTTATAGTTATGACCGTGTTTTCGGATTCATGAATCAGAAAACACCGTCATAATTATAAAAGTTAAGCAGTTTTTGAGATATAGTCAATTCCATATTATATGTAAAATTGATTATATTTCTCTGCAGAGGACAATTTCACATAAGAATTGGCTGGTAAATGTCCGGGATATAAATAGAGTATGATATTGGACATATGTCCAATAATAGAAATTTACATTTTTTAGCAACCAGTAATTGGACATTGGCCATTTTACTGTTTGTTATCAGAATTAAGTTTAAATCATGAGGAACACATTTATACCACACACTGATCTGCACAATTTTTAGAAATATTTTTTATTGTAATTTAAACACAGCCCTGCTCTTAACAAAAAAACAAAAAACTTACCACCAAAGTAACGTGCGAACTTTTCGGTCCTATAATGGACCCAAAATAAAGTAGTTCTATATTATTATAATTGTATACAGCGTGATCTAATGATTTGACTATTTATAGAACTCTTGTTTTTACAGTATTAATGTTAATTGTCCAATACTATAAACTATAAAGTGTCCGATAACTGTCTACTTTACTCTATGTGATTTCTATTACAATACCAATACAATTTCTCTAAATGAAGGATATCAAAAATGGTAGGTATATTATGTATCAAGTTTTATAAACGCCATTTTAGTTACGAGTTTAATTAAGCTCGACAAACATAAATAAGAATTTAAAGCCAATTTTAAATCACATATATTTGACATTTGACGAATTTAACCTCACTTTTTCGCAAATCATAATAGAGCTAACTTTAGCCCGTGACTAAAATGTAAACTAATGTAAAAGGAAGTAACAAGTTTACTTCTTAAGGTTAATTTAACAGCATATTTACTTGGCATAAATTTTTTTCAAGAAATAAAGTTCTAAATCAAAGAAAACTTAAATCAATCGTAACACAAAAATTTGACGATTTCTTTTAAAGTGAATAAATCATTGCATTTTTTTTAATTTTGAACACAGGTTCAAATGTAGCCCTTTACAGAATAACTTTATTGTTTTTTATTTTATTAGTAGCCTACGCACCTGATTTCCGTTTTTTAGTCTTTTGTAGTGAGCTCGCTTAATAAATTAAGCCTCACTTACGAAATCGTAATTTCGGCCATAAAACTGCGAGTTTCTATGATGAGGTTCTTCAACTGACCCACAACCGCGGGCGAGCCAAATAATAATCAACATTTTTTATCTTTTTGTTTTCACATTGCCGCCGCGTTAAAAGTAAAAAAAAAATAACAGTGTCTGAAGGCGAATTCGCACTTAAATAATTACAGAAGTGGCAACTGAAAATTGTTTTGTTTTAATATTCAAAATGAGCTAGTTTAATGTGTATTTTATCTTTTACCTTGGTAGTTTTGCTTATTTTCTAACAATTTTACAAAACAAGGTTAATTTTTAGATAAAAACAGTTTTAAGAATTTAATTAATTACTGTCCTAATAATTATTATTAATGCCAATATACAATGTGTTTCATTTTAATTGGCGACAATTCAGTATTTATTTAAAAATATACAGATTTAAAAAAAATTACAATTAAAACAGGATGGTCAAAAATTAAGGTCAAATTTGGAAAAAATCAATCGCTTAGTTTTGCTACTCTAGCTTATACAGAGTGTCCACAAATTAAGGTCAAAAATGATAAAAATGCGTTTTAAAATGTTTGGTTGGTACCTATCTACCTAAGCAGTGCATATCCGGAGATACCGCGTTGTGGAAGTGTGGCATTTTTGTTCAGTTAGATTTTAATTACGGTGAATCCATATTTTTTGGTAAGTATTATACTTCCTTTTTCTTTAAGCCTTAATACTCAATAAATACCAATATGTTAAAAGGATGTCCATACCCGACCTATATTATATATCTATAATTTACGGCAGTAGGTCGGGTACTTGTAACATTAATAATATAAATACATACACACTTGATTTACTTTTTATTTTCAAGCGTAATGGTTGTTATATTAACCTATACCTACATTTTACCAATGGAATCACCCATTTTTTATAACAGAAAAATGGATTACTGATTAATTCTCAAGATAATTCATTGCTTACAAGTTGACAGCCAGTAAAACATTGCATTGATCTAAAACTTTTACGTTTTAAGGAACCATTTTGCTTAAGCCAGCCATACGACTCAAATATAAAATTATATTTTAAAAGGCACAGATTTTGATAATTGTCATAGATTTTTGTTCCAAATAAATGTTTCTCCTTATTTACCTTTTCGTTTTATTCACTACCACCAATAGGTTTTACTCGAATAATAGTGTTAATTTACACTAGGTTTGCACTAAAAGAGTAAAAGTACCTTTCTAAATTTAGAACCTTTTCAAAGTAGTGTTAATTTACACTGAACCAAAGTGGGATTTTACCCAGGAAGTGTAGAAGTACACGATTTTAGGTAAATTAACACTTTTTAATACAGTGTAAAATTACTTTATCCTCAGTGCTACACTGTTAAAAATAGGGTTAAAATTACATTACTATACACGAAAAAAATACAATATTTTTAAAGGAAAATTACCTTATGAACTGACGTACATTTATATTTAATGGTATTTTACATAATTAGAGTATTTTTAGTGAACAATAACGTAAACATTTTGTTATATAGCGAATAATTACATTAAAAAATGTAAAATTACAGTAAAAAATGTAAAATCACTATCTTATATGTAAAATTGACGACATTTCGGAAAATCCCTTTTAAATTAATGTACTTTTCCGTTAAATCTTATAAATTTACAGTATCCCCGCGTGTCCGTCCGAGTTCGCTTCGCTGTTCGTCCCTGATCTGGTGACGCCGCGCCAACATTTATTCGCTTTATCGCTTTGCTAGGTTATGTTTAGTATTATAAAAGTTTAAAATCAGTGGTTTGTTTTAAATACTTTTAAATCTTGTATTTTTTATAACCGCGAATCGCGTAATTATTGTGTTTAGTACTGTTCAGTGTAGTAAGTTGTTTTGTGAGGTGTTATACCTTAGACTAAAGTCTATAGTCTGTGGTCTATAGATAGCGTGGGTTTTTTGTTTTTTTCAAAAAATAAAATTGAAAACCTATACTAGAATTTATTTGAAACAAGATGCACATATTTAAATTAAAAAATATGAAGAAAAACTTAAGTGGTACCTGAAGCAATACTCTTTTTTGGGGTGTGATAAATTGAAAAAAAATCAGTGAATATTGACTAAAAAATACATAAAGTTATTTGTAATTTTACATTAAATTACATAAAAAAACTATATAATTATTACAATAAATAACTAGTAAAAATACATAAGGTTTATTGAAGACGTTATTTACCCGAAATGTTTATTGATTATACTTAAATAATACAGTAAAAATACATAATGAAAAGTTTAGTTTTCCGACTAACGTTTGTAATTTTACTTTAAGGTTTAGTTACATTTACCTATGTACTAACGTGATAATCCAGATTATTTTCTGCAAAAATTCCAAAATTTTAACGTAATTCCCATGTGTAATTTTACGATTTTCTG
This sequence comes from Brassicogethes aeneus, assembly GCA_921294245.1. NCBI lineage: Eukaryota > Metazoa > Arthropoda > Insecta > Coleoptera > Nitidulidae > Brassicogethes > Brassicogethes aeneus. The sequence goes on along the minus strand of OV121132.1, from coordinate 2,991,123 downwards.
TGTAATTTTTCGGCACGTTTATGTAAAAATACAATTCGTGTAGTATATTTCCGTGATATTACGATTGTAACATAATTAGACCGTAATTTTACGTAAAATCACTAAATCGTTTTAACAGTGTATAGTGTTAAATCATACTTGCTTACTTGGGGAAAATTACACTACAAATTAACTCTAATTGTAGTGTTATAAAACAACACTATTTAGTGTGGACCTGTGTGAACTCTAATTAGTGTTGCTTAGAGTTGATTTTTTTTACTGTGTAAGCCATTAAGGCCACAAATTAAACTAAAATTGTCTATGGACTTTATAAATTTTAGTTTAATTTGTGGCCTTAATGGCTTAGTATTCAAATTAATTAATTTTCAAAATATTGAGAGAAATCATTCCACCATACGATAATTCAGCAAAAGACATAGAGTATACTCATTTTTCTTGTTCTAAGCCAGAAAATTTCCACATTTTCCCAAATTTTTAAAAAAAATCACTTAACTAGATTTTGTCTCAGTATCCTGGTAATTATAAAACACGCAAAATGTGAATTGTATCAATGAAAGAGACAAGTGCAGGTTTTTTAGCACCAACGCTGTTAGTGAAGGAATTTGAGCCGTGATTAGTCAAGTTCTCAGGATCCTGGTAAAAATCTACTTAGTAAACAAAAAAAAATTATAAATTTAGCGATTTAATATTTAAATTGATTGCACTAATTTATTGTTGTATATTTAAAATCCTCAGTATCCTGGTCTCAGGATCCTGTCTATTTAAAATTTAAAATCATATTTTTTGTCAAACTGCATTTAATTAAGTATATTTAAGACTGACTAAAGTTCAAAGATATTGTAATATTTAAATTTCCTGTTCAGGACTAGTAAGGTTTTACCTCACTTGGATAGATTGCTAACTTACTATTGGAGCTACAAAGTTGGATAATTAACAAATTTATGGCATTTTTTCTTCTAATTAAAATGGTGAAAACAGAAAAACAATTATACTTCGTTTCGGAATATTCACAAAAATAACATTTAATTAAATGAAACACCCTGTATATTTTTACATATTTAAAAAAAATTAAATTATTAAAATTCTATAAAAAAATTAATTTAATACCTTAAAGTTAATTTGGTCGAATTTTACTTTAGATAGTTGGTATCACAATCATTGGTTTGACAGTTAATGTCAAAATCGATTCGCCATGCCGTACTTAATTTACAATAAGCGGCTGTTAATGTTAAAGAAGAAAAAAAGGATTTTCCTTGGTGTTAAACAAAATTTATTGCCAGAAAAGTCTCGTAAGTACTAGAAAAATCATAAAAATATTATAACCAATATGCAAAATATTATGCGGTTTAAAGTATAGCCAACCTATAAAATCAAAATTTTGGGTGGGATAAAGTATCTCATTACAGCACCGAAAGCGGTGTTATAATGAAGTCTAATGAACTCAAAATAGATTAAAAATATGTTTTTTTTTTAAACTAAATTACATCTATTTATGAGTGGATTAACTATATTTAATGATTGTATTCCATTTTCTGTTTTATTCTCAGTTTCCTGGCACTTGGTTTTCTTCAAATGGCTAAATCTGTAATTTTCAAATATCTTAACTGTTCCACCTAGGTAACATGTTATATTTTATATTGTAGGCTAAATTTCAAAATTACAATGTACAAAAAGTCTTAAGTCAACCTTACTAGATAAATGTAGATAACTGTCTTAAGAATGTTAATTTAAGAAAGGCATAATAAAAAATGTTTATCGACTTCCGCCTCCATTCTTTAGCAATTTTCGTAGAACCAATGTAATAAAATAGCACAAAATATGGATGCTTATCAGTTATAAGTTATCCCAGAAAAAGCCATGGCTAAACGCTTGAAAAATTATTTATTTGTTTTAAGTATTTTTCTTGGAACATTAATCCCTAGATTTCTCTACTAATAATGTAATACGAATTTATAGACAATTAAGCGTCTATAAAACTTGAGCGTTTATGTTGTAAATATTGAATATTAAAAGTGGCTACGTGTTATGTGTGAATTGAGTGTACACCTGCAATCAATAAACAAACTTTCTCATCGGAACCAAAAGTAAAAATCTTTATGTAGCATCGGTGTACAAAAATACAGAGAATATTTTCTATTATTAGGTTACTGTCAGGGGTTTTTTGTCTTTGATTTTAAGGGTAAGGGAAAATTTAATGGAATACCTAATTATTTCCTTATCATGTTTCATAGGTGTTGATGAATATCTTCATCTTATTTAAACCACTCTTTGATAGAAGAGATTTTGTAGGTGGTTAATACGTGAGCTGATTGTGGTACCTAGTTACTTTAGTTTCAACAAACTTTTTTTTTCAACCTCGGTTTCCACAAATCATCCAGGCTTTTTTCCAACTACAATGTTAACTCTATTACACAGTAAAAAAAATCAACTCTAAGCAACACTAATTAGAGTTCACACAGGTCCACACTAAATAGTGTTGTTTTATAACACTACAATTAGAGTTAATTTGTAGTGTAATTCTCCCCAAGTAAGAAAGTATGATTTAACACTATAGCACTAAGGATAAAGTAATTTTACACTGTATTAAAAAGTGTTAATTTACCTAAAATCGTGTACTTCTACACATCCTGGGTAAAATCCCACTTTTGTTCAGTGTAAATTAACACTACTTTGGAAAGGTTCCAATTTTAGAAAGGTACTTTTACTCTTTTAGTGCAAACTTTTAGTGTAAATTAACACTATTATTTAAGTTAAACCTATTGGTGGTAGTGAACAAAACGAAAAGGAAAATAAAGAGAAACATTTATTTGGAACAAAAATCTATGACAATTATCAAAATCGGTGCCTTTTAAAATATAATTTTATATTTGAGTCGTATGGCTGGCTTAAACACAATGGTTCCTTAAAACGTAAAAGTTTTATATCAATGCAATGTTTTACTGCACAGAGAAAAGTAATCTCTTGATTTAAGAAAATGCATTTATTTGAAACAGTTTTTCTTGTATGAAGTAAAATTGTCTTATTCGTAGTAACTTCTTGTTTACAATAAGAAAATACTATTATTTGGTTGTAAATCATGAGTTTCTTGAAAACAACTTATTATTGTGATTAATTGTAAAGAAATATTTATTTAGAGTAATTAATTAAATTGTTTGGATATAGGTTGTATGGATTTAGTTTTATCAAATGTTAATACAAGCATATAATATCTTATTTTAACAAAATAATAGAATTGATACAATGTATGTTATATAATTAACGTAAACAAGTGATTTGTTTGTTTCAAAAATACATTTACTTGAAACAAATACATATTTATTTGCTTTTATGCCCACGTGACTCGCGGAGCCAATTAGAGCATTTGACTCCAAAGACAAAGACGCTTGTCCAGCAGCCGGCAGCATTAAATGTAAATTTTGCGTGAAGACTCTTAACTTAAGAGAAGGAGGTGTTTAATCAACGGTTATAGTTTTGTGTTTCAGTGCTTATGTTTAATAGTATGGAAGAATTCTTTAAAGAAAATAATTTAACCCATTTGCTTTTTAGTTTTGTTGGTAAGTAAAAGTGATTTAGTTAATTAAAATTTTGTGTACCTACACTGTTTAAAATATCTACGGTGTGAAGAGTAATCCTAAAATGGTGTCAAAATCCAACACCAAGTGGTGTTAATATAACACCATGAATTAGGGTTGAAAATGAACACCAAAACGGTGTTTATCTAAAAATATTTGAGAAGTGCACCTACCCAGAAAAAAAGGAATAGTTCATTAAACCCAGTTGACCCATAAATATTTATATTTTTGTGGATCACGTGATGTTCTTAAATCTCGCCTCTGTTGACTTACATGAAGAATATATAAACTTAGGTAATCCTTTGCTTTGGTGTGACACTACAAGTTGTTCGATACTAAAGAGACCTTAAATAGGTGGAAACAGCTGTCAATACTTGAAGTAGTTAGTGGAACGCACTAAAAACATTATCTCTAGCGAGTTGAAGGTTTCATTTTCTGGAATAATACCACTGGTAATATACTAGTAATGCGTCAAGGAACTTCCTGTTTCCTGTGTACACTTGTTTTGTTCAAATAAAAAATATTGGAATAAACGTTTTTTAATTTAATTTTCCCGACCAAATATCAAGTAATTAACAACATTAAAATAAATAAATCATAGTATTAAAACAAGCAAACATTTGTTTGGTTCAATCACTATATATTTCGTGAAATTATAATATTAAAAGGTACTAATTATTTGTCTGAAATAAATTGTTTTCTTCATGTAAGTAAATATTTTGTTTCTTTAAGTAAGATTCTACTAAACCTGAGATAAAAAGTCAACTAAATATTTACTTGTATTAAACAAACCATCAGTTTAAAAAGTCAAATAAACCCAAGTTCTCCACCAAATAAATATCTTCTTGTATCATATCGAAATAAATAATTTATTTGAGTCAAGACAGATATAGTAAAATCAAGAGATTACTTTTCTCTGTGTGGCTGTCAACTTGTAAGCAATGAATTTTCTTGAGAATTCATCAGTAATCCATTTTTCTGTTATAAAAAATGGGTGATCCCATTGGTAGAGAGGCGTCAGGCGGCTGTATGTCGGGGATTTACCACAAGTGTACAAATTTTCCATAATATTAATAAAAATGTAGGTATAGGTTAATATGACAACCATTACGCTTGAAAATAAAAAGTAAATCAAGTGTGTATATATTTATATTATTAATGTTACAAGTACCCGACCTACTGCCGTAAATTATTGATATATAATATAGGTCGGGTATAGACATCCTTTTAACATATTGGTATTTATTGAGTATTAAGGCTTAAAGAAAAAGGACTTACCCAAAAATTAAAATGTCCCCTTATTATTCACCATAATTAAAATCGAACTGAACAAAAATGCCACACTTCCACAACGCGGTATCTCCGGATATGCACTGCGTAGGTAGACAGGTACCAACCAAACATTTTAAAACGCATTTCGGTTATTACCAGTTTTTTCAGTCTATTTTGCCACTATTGCTGTAATTTAACTTTAATTGTGATATAATGTGCACTAGTAGTGTAAAGAAAAAAACCCTTAGTAACATCAAAACAGACAAAGATATTGGCATGCACTGTAGTGTACATTTTGTCAATATTTAACACATTAATAAACACTCGCATTAAGTTTTTCTACCCTTTTAATTTATTTTAATAATAACACTTACAAATCAACTCTAAAATTTTTTTACTGTGTAGGACAACTTAAAAAGTAATATTGTCGTTGATATTAACCTAGAAGACATTGTGAAACAAAGCATAATTTTTGCAGCACCATAAAACAAAACGGCAACGAACACAATCTCGCAAAACAATTTTGAAATCATATTAGATTAGATTTATTATTCGGTATCCCGTATACGCTATGGGTTCGAATTTAAAAGCCATGCAGCAGAATTACACCAGATTACAAGATAATTTCGGTTGCATAAGCGTTTAACATTTATGATTGAAAATTGAATGGATGTAAATCACAAATTGATTATAAATCAATTGTTTCGCAGTCTCTGTTCTCACCACGACGCCATTACGTATAATTATGGACGTACTTCGGACATTTTATCTATTCGTAACCCATATTAACAATTTTATGCTTCACCTACTGTTAGTCGATTTGGGGGTCCCCATTATTTTCGTTTTTGGTGATTTAAAAATTCGTTTATGGGTTTGAAAAGCTAAATTGAGTTATTATTAGGCGAAATTTGCATATATTAAACTTTAAAGTTATTTATTATTATCATGTTTTCATCTCACTATAGTGTCCCTATATTACCTATGTTCAAATATTCTTGTATGAACACTCCCTAAACAAAATATAAAAAGAAGAAATAAATATGCAATACAAATACAATACAAATACAATACAAATACAATACAAATACAATACAAATACAATACAAATACAATACAAATACAATACAAATACAATACAAATACAATACAAATACAATACAAATACAATACAAATACAATACAAATACAATACAAATACGATACAAATACAATACAAATACAATACAAATACAATACAAATACAATACAAATACAATACAAATACAATACAAATACAATACAAATACAATACAAATACAATACAAATACAATACAAATACAATACAAATACAATACAAATACAATACAAATACAATACAAATACAATACAAATACGATACAAATACAATACAAATACGATACAAATACAATACAAATACAATACAAATACAATACAAATACAATACAAATACAATACAAATACAATACAAATACAATACAAATACAATACAAATACAATACAAATACGATACAAATACAATACAAATACAATACAAATACGATACAAATACAATACAAATACAATACAAATACAATACAAATACGATACAAATACAATACAAATACAATAAAAATACAATACAAATACAATACAAATACGATACAAATACAATACAAATACAATACAAATACAATACAAATACGATACAAATACAATACAAATACAATACAAATACAATACAAATACAATACAAATACAATACAAATACAATACAAATACAATACAAATACAATACAAATACAATACAAATACAATACAAATACAATACAAATACAATACAAATACAATACAAATACAATACAAATACAATACAAATACAATACAAATACAATACAAATACAATACAAATACAATACAAATACAATACAAATACAATACAAATACAATACAAATACAATACAAATACAATACAAATACAATACAAATACAATACAAATACAATACAAATACAATACAAATACAATACAAATACAATACAAATACAATACAAATACAATACAAATACAATACAAATACAATACAAATACAATACAAATACAATACAAATACAATACAAATACAATACAAATACAATACAAATACAATACAAATACAATACAAATACAATACAAATACAATACAAATACAATACAAATACAATACAAATACAATACAAATACAATACAAATACAATACAAATACAATACAAATACAATACAAATACAATACAAATACAATACAAATACAATACAAATACAATACAAATACAATACAAATACAATACAAATACAATACAAATACAATACAAATACAATACAATAAATAAATAGTCATAGTATCAAATATTCCAATTAAAGCGCTTGATAAGCAGTTTAAATCCAAGTCTATAACCAGACTCTATTACAAGGCTAAACGGTACTATTACCTTACCACAATATTACCTAATGGTAATATCAAATTTAATAGTAATAATAATAATAATAGTATTTTATAAACCTTACCCAAGTAATACCAATATTATAATAATAATATAATTTATTTATTTATTTATTTATTTATTTATTTATTTAACACTATATATAGCTAGCAAAACAGTTCTTCAGAATTGGTACCGCTAAGTCTATGTTAATTTGAATTAATTCTTCCATTCTTCTATTCCATTATTTAATCCTTTTTTAATTAGCATTTACACCTTTCCATTCTAAAAAACTACTTCCAAATATCTTTATTTTATTTTTTTAAACCATAAATTTTGATTAATATTTCTGATTATTGTTAAAAGCTTTAGCCTAAGTACAAATGCAAAGAGTTAAAATAAATAAATACCTTAATACCGAGACGATACACTTTCCATAAACAATAAAATACATGTCAGTAAAATAAAAAGTTATACAAAAGGAAACAAAAAACAAACTTATTTATACCAAGGTCAGTGTAACTCAAAATAAAGACAACACAAAATATTAATATTTAAGATAAATGTAATTCAGTGTATATGATGAACGCGACAACATAAAGCTTGAGATTGGAACTCAGTGTATGCGCGATCCCAAGGTATTAAACCCAAACAATGAAATAGTAATACCGTTGAGTGAAGAACACCTTAATCAATGGTAATACAATACAACTCGCCATGTACACATATTAAAACGATTAGGTCCCAATACTGTTCAAAATTATAAGAAAAAATATATTAAAAAAACCCAAAACAGGTAGTTGTTTAATCATTACTAGCAAAAATTACAATTTATAAAAGTGTACATACCGAATTACAACAGAAAATCGGTTACAATCACAATAATTATACTTTATAACAAACTTTTTACAGGCGTATCGTATGGCGGTCTACTCTTTTCTGCCCTTCGTTTACCTAATCTATTTTTAAACAAATCCCACTAACATTTCTACGTTCACGAATACGAATACGAAAACTCAATAGGTTTTTAAAACATAAAATAAGTTAAAACTATATACTAAATATATACTAGTATATCCAAAAGTACTTTTGGATACCTTGGCGCACAATTTCTTAACCGATTGTATATGAAGTGAATATTTCTATTTTCAACTTCTGTTCGGGTGAAGCAGTGTAAAATGATCTCTTTAAGGGTTAAAAGGTTTATAAAATCATGCAAAAATATTTTTTGGTAAAACTTAGTTTGTCCCCCAATTTCTACCAGTTGTCATGTACGCCATTGCCACCCAGACCGTGCGTGTCGATCTGGGAGATAAGGAACATCGCGAATGAACATTATGACTTCAATATGTTAATTACACTGTGCGACAAATTTTGACCTTACAATTTGAACTGGGATGAAATGTGGAAAAATCGAATCTATGCAACCCCCAAAACTAATCTTTAAAGGGGTTTTGCTAGTTTAGCTCGAATAATGGAGATATACAGGGTGTTTCTTTTAACTTGAGACAGCTCAATATCTCGAGAAATACGCATTTCACGGAAAAATTTCTTAAATAAAAGGTTAATGTGACCAAAGGGGACATTATTTGGTGCTACCGCTAGCCACCCCCTACCCCTCCTTAAGGGTGAAACGGGGGGTAACTTTGGAAAGTCAAATGGAATGACCCGATTTTTTTCACAGAGTTTGGTAGTACATAAAAAAATGAATAACTTTTATTTGAAAGTTTTTTTCAATTTATCAACAGATGGCGCTGTAATTCAAAATTTAAGAAAAAGGGGTTTCCTTGTAAAATGTATTATTTGAAACGTTTGAAAAACAAAAATTAAAATTAAATCAACATTTGTTATAAATTGTTTTCATAGCCGACTATTGTTGTTAATGTTAATTTTTGTTTTTCAAACGTTTCAAATAATACATTTTACAAGGAAACTAATTTTTCTTAAATTTTGAATTACAGCGCCATCTGTTGATAAATTGAAAAAAGTTTTAAATAAAAGTTATTTATTTTTTTATGTACTACCAAACTCTGTAAAAAAAATCGGGTCATTCCATTTGACTTTCCAAAGTTACCCCCCGTTTCACCCTTAAGGAGGGGTAGGGGGTGGCTAGCGGTAGCACCAAATAATGTCCCCTTTAGTCACATTAACCTTTTATTTAAGATATTTTTCCGTGAAATGCGTATTTCTCGAGATATTGAGCTGTCTCAAGTTAAAAGAAACACCCTGTACATATATATATGTATATCTCCATTATTCGAGCTAAACTGGTAAAACCCCTTAAAGGATTTGTTTTGGGGGTTGCCTGGATTGGATTTTTTCAGATTTGATCCCAGTTCATTTTTTGTGTTGCACAGTGTTATTCGGAATGCCGGCCGGTCAACATTGCCCGTCCGGTCACAATTATGTATGTTAATTCGTTTGCGAGAGCTCTCGGCTCAATACCAGAGACAAGTGGAACACATTAGGTACTTATATGGATTTTCCGTGTGGACACATTCAATGCCTTTTTAGGTTTAAAGGTGACTTTATTAAAGCAAATTGGAGGGTAAGTTTATTAAGGTTATAAAGAGTATACGAAAATTAAAACAACAAACCATGTCAACACTGAAAAAATGACGTCTTATGACATTAGTTCTTTAATATTTTATTATAAAAAAATTATGAAATATTACACAAAGTTCAATATCGGTGATTAAATTTGGTTTTGAAACTGATCCAAAAAAATAGTTCAATGAAAAAATTTATTAGTTTCATCACATACAAACAATTTGTATATAATAACACAGTATGTACAATTTTTGAAGTCAAATAACAGTACAATTAGAACCTAAAAAAGACAAAGGTAAAATTGCTGTTGTGTAAAACAATAATTAATTTTTGCGAATGCATGTGGACGGGTCCTACGCGTAGCTACGTCTCAATCCTCAAATGATATGGTATTAAAACCCATTCGAAGAATCCAACAATCGTACAGTTTAACGCCCACAGGGTCGAGCGTACGCCCGAAGATATTTAACCTATTGTTGCAATCGTACTAAATTGTGTAACACCCCCCATACAACACTGAACCTTTCATTATACCGACACCGAAACGTGTCTGAGCACACGCATTTATTACGGGACCACGCCGCTAATGTCGTCTTCTTTTTTTCTCTTTGAATGATATTCATCGAGTCGTCGATCGGTTATTAGATATTTCCGATGGATGCGACTTTGATACAAATGAAATATTTATTGATTATACATTTGGTTTTGCTTTTGTTTTGTGCCGCTACAGCCAGCATGCATGTTGGTTTCGAAGTTTTGTAAAGGTGATATGAAATTTTATATGGGTGAATCTCATGAAATGTCCTCCGTGATATTTAATAAAACTAAATGAGCTTGACCTACACTTTTATTGTGTTTTGATCTTTCATAATTAAGTAGATATTACAGCTCAGGTTCCAGATTTTAACCGCAATTAATTATTTTTTACAATGTTTTAAAAGTCTAAAACCTATCCTCCGTGACTGTTACTCTTTCTAGGTTAACCTATATGTTTTCAAATATCTGAGGTAGTAAAAGCATACTGAAATATCAGTTTACTAAGTAAATAAAACACATCCAAAGCAATCGAATCAAATATAAAATATTATTAAAAATTAAAAGAAATAATTTTTATAACCATTTATGTAGGTGTTGATTCTATCCTCCGTGAATCTGTTTTTGCTTTAAATTTTAGGCAACGGATGGCGCTTTAATCATTTTAAATAAGCAAAAACCTCTGTTTACGACATTATAGATGCCTGTGATTCCTGAAGTTAGAATTTATATGCAGATGAGAGTGTTGCTGTTTTATAATTCAAAAGTTTAGGTTTATTAATTTGCCATTTAAAAATCTATCCACCGTGAAGTGTAATATCTCAGTAAGTAGATTGTTTTTATCAATATTTTATGTATACATGTAAAATTGTATTTTTTTTTAATATTAAGTTGTCAAAAGATACAATAACTTATTTTAAATATACAAAGAGATGTTTAAAAAAAACATACGAAATCCTAACCTCCGTGAAGCTCTAATATTCAAAATGTATGATTTCTTAAAATTCTTGCATTAGTGCAGAACCACTTATGTTATGTTATTACTGGACCTGGTGGCTTGCCAAAAACCCTATTTTAGACTAATAGTGAAACAACCAAAAATAAAAAATATTCATTTTCACTTGAGGGACATCTCAATATATTCACCCATGAATGAATTATGAGTATGGTTTCATATTTTTTTATAATTTTTTATTATATTACTATATTAAATGTTAATTTTAAACCCATAGTTGGTGTACGAATATTTTTTAACTAAATATAATGGATTATGTAATAAAGGATATCATTTCGCTAATGATCAACATAAATATTGGGATCACATTTAAGTGAAAGTTTTCGTAAGCATTCCAAAAATAACATAAAAATGTATCAAATTTAATTGAGCAACATATAAAATCCATTTTAGTAAAAGTTAATTTATTTGCAACCCACGCGTGTCAACACTACTAAATTAATCAAATAATTGCAATAAATAAATATCATTACAAGTTTTAACATACAAAATGTATTAAAAAACACAATTAAAAAAAAAATCGAAACCAAAATCCCCACCTTAGACTATATAAAACATGGATATACCTTAGAGCATACAATACCATTTTAAAAGAAATAAATCAAAATACAAAAATTATTGGATATTGGTTATGACAATTATAGATACAACTTGATAAAGAATTAATAAAAAATACACTACGGAACAAAAATTTTGACTAAATTTTCATAATATTCAAATAAACTTAATTTACAACGTCTTCGTTTTTTACCATTTAAAGTTAATAGAGACGCAGAATAAATAAAGATGTGTCAAATGTTTAGTTTAGTATGTATACATCGAATTTAAATAATTGTTAACAAAACGTAGTATTAATAACTGTTGTAAGGAAATTAATATACCTAAAATTTACATAATTGCCATTGTATAATTTGAATATTTAAAAAAATTGTGTTAGTCAGCACACAAAAATGTAAACCAAACATATATATGCGAAAAATCTTAATTTTGCTTTAATAGATTATTATTTATTTAAATTTGTTACGGTAGTCACTACTTTATTTATTTTTAAACCTTGAAACTAAAGTAAATTAAGTCAATCGCACTTATATAAAAACTTTGATAAATGAATGTATAAAATCGAGATTAGAAAAATTACACAAGAACATGATGTAAATTTTTACACGCAGTTTTGTTTATCAAAATGTCCATCTATTTTTTATTCTATACCTACATGTTGATTTATAAGTATATTGATAAATCTGTCTGATTTTTTGATAAAATAGTTTTGTGATTTTTTTCAATTGCCATCTAAAACTAAAATTGTTATTTTTTAAGATAACCCTTGTATTTTTATCAAGTTTAACTATATTCTGTATACAGAAGATTACAGTAGAGAACTTATTAAATGTAGGTATAAAAAATGTGAAAAGACATTTTTATACTTAAACGAGTAAAAATAATAAAGGTATCAGGTTTACCTTCATGTTTTATTATTATTTATTGGAGTTAAAATATCTGACATTTAAAATTTATCATGTTCTTAAGTATTGAATTACTTTTTTAAAATTACATGAATGATGCATGAATTTTTTTCTCGGGAATTTTATGTTTTATACAAGATTATTGTCGCCTTTTCTAATTTTAAATAATACCCATTTTTTATGCTGGAATTTGTTGCGAACTGCATTATTTATTATTTAAAAATTATTTTACACTTTTAATAACTTTTTTCTACTCTCACCTTTAAAACGACCATTATCCTACATGTTTCCATGACACTAAGTGACCTTTTAAATACACATTGACAAGTTGTGGCTTTACGGCGTTTTAGTCACGGGCTGAAGTTATAACTATATGCTATAGCAACAGGTTTTTAGTCACGGGCTGAAGTTAGTTTTAAGTTAGTTGACAGTTGTCAAATGTCATACAATCGTTAAAATAAAGTGCCTTTCTTGTAAAATAATACTAAATGTGAAAATTATTTTATTATCTCAATACAAAAATACAAAAGTATTAAATAGTTTCTCAACGCCAATATTTGAAAAGTTTATATGAACATTGTACTAACCTTTTAATTTCGCCGGCAGTAAACTATAACTTAAATTTGGAGACGGACTCCACTGTAAAGTCCTCATAAAACATTTTCTTTACTTTCACTGTGAAAAACTGTCAATTTTTAAGAAATACATTTCGATTTATAACCTTTATAATCTGTGTATATAAAATGTGACATTTGACGGTGACACACAGATTCCCATTGTTTCATAGATGGCGCTCTATACAAATTTTTGATTTAAATCATTTTAAGATAATGATAAGTATTTGCCGTAGAAAAAGTATAGTATGCACCTCGTTTATAAACTTTTCTATACACTCATTAATTTAAGCACTCGCCCGCAAGCTCGCTCGTGCCTAAATTAAATTCGTGTACAAAATGGCGTTTATCAAACTTGATACATAATATACTATTAATAACCCCCACGTTTATTGCATTTTTAGTGTTTTTTATTGTTTAAATAATAATAATTATAATAATAATAACACAGGGTGTTTTGTAATTAATGTAATATATTAAAATACTGAATGAATACCTTTTGAGATAAAGAAAAAATATGGATTAGAATTTTTTGTGATACGCCACTGGTTACACACTTGTGTTCTGTGAGTACGCAGATACCAACCAACAAAGTAGCTACGCGTTGCCAGTTGTAAAAAATTGTTACTAAAAATTTTTCTCGCAAAAAATAAATAAACTCATTAAATACAAAAGTTGTATGCCCTTAAAGCTATAATACCCTTCTGTATTTATTTACTCATCCAGCTATTAGCTTAAGCAATGATTGGAAAATTTAGTACCTATTTTAAAAACTCCATAACTACAAAATTATTTTTTTTCGTTTTTTTCTTTCTGTTTACTTAAATGAAATTAAGTCAAGTTCACAGGTTAAACTTAAAACATTCAATTTGTGTAAATAAATCCAAAAGCACTTCCCTTAGTTAAGATATTCACAATTTGAGCACATAACCTAAAATTTGAAAGATATGCACTAGATTCTGTCATAAAAGTTGCCAGATTTTGTTTGAATTTACCTTCATTACAAAAATGACATAATAAAGAATTAATAAAAACGCCAAATTAACAATTTGCATTGTTAATTTTGTCATTTTGTAATTAAGCTAAATTTAAAAAAAAAATTGACAACTTTTTTGACAGAATCTGGAAACGCTGCTTGTTACCAACCATAACATAACAAATTAAATTAAGCAACCAGATTAGCCTAAAGAAACTAAGGAACTACCCATTTTAATACATTACATTAATTACATGTATGCATATCAAATAGTTAAGGATATACCTAAAAATAATAATTTTAATGACATACTGGAAAAAGTAAATAACTGTGACACATTAGAAAAGTTTGATGAAGTATCTATGAATGAATTAAAAAATGTATTAAAATCCCTAAAAAATACTGCTGATGTGGGAGATGGAGTCTTAGACTTTAAGCGAGCTTTCGAAACTGTAAATAGAGAATTGTTGCTTAAAAAGCTTAATAAAATAGGTTTTAAGGACGTTGTTTTAAAATGGTTTGGTTCATATCTAACTAGTAGATCTCAAATTGTTAAATTTAATAGTGTTATGTCTGATAAAATTGAAAACCATTATGGAGTACCTCAAGGTACTGTTCTGGGACAACTGTTGTTTTTATTGTATATAAATGATATGTCAAAGTATGCCAAAAATTGTGATATTTGTATGTTTGCGGATGATACTATGATTTATGTTAGTGGTGATAATATTGTTGATATGGTAAATATTCTAAATTTAGAATTAGAAATTATTTATAAATGGCTGTGTGTCTTAACCTAAGTAAAACCAAATATATGTGTATTGCATCTAGTCGTAAAATTGGGAATGTTGATTTTAATAAAGTAAACCTGGTAATTAATAATATAAAAATTGAAAAAGTAGATAAAATAAAATATCTGGGTATTATATTAGACTCGAATTTAAACTTTAAAAACCATGTTGAATATTTGTTAAATAAAATTTCAAAAAAAGTATATTTTCTTGGTAGAATTGGGAAAAATTTATCGTTGCAAGTAAATTTATTGTTATATAAAGCCATTATAGCTCCACATTTTGATTATTGTTCCACTGTATTGTTCTGTATAAATAATAATGAAATGCAAAAATTACAAAAACTTCCATAATTACAATACTAGGAGTAATAATGATTTTTATGTTGAAACGTATGACAGGGTACAAACAACAAAAAATGTTTTTGTTAATGGATTAATATTATTTAATGGTCTTCCAAGTGATATAAAAAATTGTGATAACATTAAAATATTTAAGAAACTTGTAATTAAACATGTCAAAGAAAACTTTTTACTGTGACTTCGTGATTTTTTTTTATATATGACATTTTTGTAATGTAAATAGCTTATGCTAATAAATGGTTTATTTATTTATTTTTAGCACCCTGTATAAAACAAAAAAATTGTAATTTTTTTTTATTTGCTATCCAATAAAGTCCTTATTTAGCGGAATAGTTGGTATCTGTTTGTGTCGTCTTTAATAAGCTATGCGCTGTTTAACGGTTCAAGCGTTCTGCAATAATCGAGTCCCTTGTAAAACACAGCACGTACGCAGTATTTTATTAGATTAAAGGATTTTTATTTTCAATACCTACACGGCTGGATGCCGCAAAGTTCATTATACACTTCATTCTTGCTTTGACCCATTTTCAACGAGATAATCATTCATCTGAGCGTGCTCGTATTGGTGGATCTTTAATTTCAAACCTCTACCACGCATATGAATACATCATATGTTAATTATTGTTTAATTAACTGTTATAATCAAAGAAAATTAATTGATGTATATCCGATTAAATTGCTTTTTTATTTACTTTATGATTTATGTCCATTTCCATTCACCGTTATAGATACATAATTTTGTCATAGTTAAAAATAATTACTTACCTACATCAAGGAGGACCAAAGATGTTTTCATATTTGTAATAGATGGCGCTGTAATGAAAAAAAATCAATTTTGTTCGATTTTTCTTCTGTATATGATTCTGCAATAATTTTTCTATAAAAATATCACTTTTTTTGGTAATAATTATCTTATTAAACTAAATCTGATTTTTTAACTAATATTTAAGTTTCCTTTGGTTTAAGTTTTATACATTATTTCATTCGGTGATAATTATCAAAAAAATGGTATTTAATTAATAATTATTATTGAGGTATAAAGAAACTATTTATAGTTTAGCGTTATTTAATCAATTTATTTCGAAGATTAATTTGCAAACAAAAAGCAGTTAAAAAGCAGTTATTCATAATGGATTTTTTAACAGTGGAAGAAAAAATAGAAATGATTTTGATTTATGGAGAAGCAGGCAGGAATCTTGATGATGCTGTTAATATCTACGCTCAGCATTTTCCGGATAAAATTCGATCACGTACTTCATTTCACCGTACAGTCAAGCAGTTTACTAAAAACGGGAGTGTTCAACCGAAAAAAAGAGTTCGTCGAGCAACAGTCACAGGTGGAAATAATGAAATTAATGTATTAGCAGCAACGGCCGCTAATCCTCATGCAACCACACGAGAATTATCTAGAGATTTGGGAATATCCCATAGCAGTGTTAGCAGAATATGAAAACGAAATGCGAATTAATAAATGCATTGAAGTTTTGAGCACCTACTTTAATTAATTAAAATTTAAAAAATAAAACCAAGGATTTTATTTAAAAATTATTGGAGAATCGTATACAGAAGAAAAATTGAACAAAATTGATTTTTTTTTTCATTACAGCGCCATCTATTACAAATATGTCCAAGAACGTTGTTGGAACGTAACTGACACTAAAAAATATTCCCCATTTTAGTCACTTCCACGTAATAGAACCGTTTCTACCAAGTGGCACAGATTTTGGCAAAACATTTTACAGTTCCAAGTCTAAGTGGCTGATACGTTTCATCCAATAAAAATGCTACTTGGGTAGGGTCCCCCAACGCTTGGGGGCCCCAACATTTCTAATTCGATTTTAAAGGTCTACTAAAATAACAAATACGATACTGTTTCTTATGGGACAGGGAAGATATTGCATGGCAGATACACTACTGACTGGCATGATCAAAATGACAATTATTTAGAACCAATAGAGGCACGATAAGTCTTGTGGTACTCTCTAAAAATGAATTAGTCAAAAATGACTAATTTAATAGTAATTAGTGGCTGCTTTTTCACTTGTACCATGGTTAACCAGGGAATATCATGGTATCCAAAAATTTTACAGCCAATTCTTATCTAAAATTGTCCTCTGAATCCGAAAATGTCGTCAAAAGTTAAAAAAAGTAGAACATTTTTTGAGATATAGTCAATTTTCCATTTAATAAGGAATTGACTATATCTCAAAAACTGCTCAACTTTAATAATTTTTGACGGTATTTTTGGATTCAGGGGACAATTTAACATAAGAATTGTCTGTTAAATTTTTGGATACCAGTGAAAAAGCAGCTACTTATAACTATTGAAATAGTAATTTTTGACTAATTCATTTTTAGAGAGTAGGAAATCGAATTTGTGATACATTTAGTTAACCTGTACACTGTTCTCAATAACTTTGGACGTACGCTTCTGATTTAGCCTTAAATTTACTGATGTACGACCTAACCAAACATTTAATTTGATCATGTAAACCGAACTTAACTCCTAAAGGCTAATTGTAATAGTATATTACACTACAAGGGCAGAAAGTGTGAGATTCCTGCACTGCGCGCCATGATGCCCGAGGCGAAGCCGAGGGCATCATGGCGCGCAGTTCAGGGCTCTCACACTTTCTGCCCGTGTAGTGTATACTATTTTTCTTACTACCTCGGCCGAAAATACAACCCGGCCGAAAATACGGGAAAAAATTAAATGTGTATTTATGTACCTATCTCCATTTGAAGAGCTTGATAAATAAATAACAGTAGGCCGTGAATTCAGCGGTGCCAATACAGTAAAAATAAAAGGTTGTATTTTATTTAACAAATTACTACTTTATAACAAATAAAAGTACCATTAAACACTTAAAACAACATAACAAGTAAAAAAATAAAAACATAAATTGTTTATTTGTTGTTATAATTGCAAAATTATGGTTTAAAACTGTCATATTTTTGTGTTTCTCATGTTGGCAGTACGAAATTTAAATGTTAAGCACACGACTAAAAAATTTTTACTCCCGCTATTAGAGTGTGCGCAAGAAACGTAAACTTTCTGCCGTGGAATCAGGGACGAAACAACGTATTTTGAGTCGAGGTAGTAAGAAAAAATATTTTACACATAACTAAACAACAGTTACTGTCAATTTTAACATAATTTTCAAATCTTGTACAGGGTTTTAGTAAGTAAAAGTATGTAAAAAGTTCCTTTGAACGAAAATTTTACACGATAATTTTCTCCAACTTATTGGTTAGTTAACGAGTCGCTTATGAAGATAACTTGACTTCCTCATAACCACCCATGGAAAGGAAGAAGAAATAAGGAACTGATTGATAAGAAGCACTCGCCGTGAACAGTAATAATGGCAATGTGAATTTCAAGGTCTGCAAGTGGCTGATTATAATTATCATACCGAAACCAATTTCGAGATAAAAACGGATTTATTAATTTTCGGTTAGGTTTGATGTGTTGATTGCATTTTAATTGCATTTTTAACGAGCTTTAACGAGCGTTTTACATATTTTATGTTTAGGTTAATTAAATGATAAAAAAGAATGTATAAGTTTATACTGCTTGCAAAAAATTGAAAATAAATTTCATAAAAAATGATTTTAGTGATATTTTAATAATAATAATAATAATGTTTATTGCCCAACAGATAAACTCCAATTACAGGACAGATAGCAAATAAATCAGCAACAAATTTGTTGGATTTGGTTTCATAATTGTATGAATTTGTTCAAAAAATTGGTGCTAAAAAGATGTCTAAATTGTAACAAATAATTGTAGTAAACTTGTGCCTTAAAAAATACTACAAAGTTCCTATAAAACATGAGTTTTATTTAATGAGGGATTTTGTGTTATTTATCATATATTATATCACGAGAACTATGAATTTAATCGGTTAAACTAGGCTCAGTAGTTTTTTGTTTGGTTTTTCTTGGAAAATGTTGAATGCAAAATAATTTAATAAAATCACGAGACCGCGTAGCGGTCGAGGGGTTTTATTTTTAATTATTTTGCATGAAACTATTTTCCAAAAAGAAAAATCAAATAAAAAACTTACTGAGCATAGTTTGACAGATTAAATTTATAGGTTGAGTGATATACATCTAGATTATTTCTCGAATTAAAGGAAACTATTTGACAAATCATAAAATCTGACGTATGTGTCAAAATTTATAAATATTTTTTTAAAGAAAATTCCATTAATTTAAGGTATGTAATAAGTAATAATTGATATTTCGTAAACTAGATAGCTTATTTTTTATTGTTTTAAAAAAAATGTTTGTTAAAACTTGTAAATAACACCATAAAATCGTAAACAAAAATCCAATATGGAGGCTAAAATTTAATCGCTGTTAAATAGTTCTAGTGATTTAATCGCTTATTTAAACGAAATTTATTCGAAAATTCAAGGCTATTGATTGGTTCATATTATAATGAGGGAAATAATAACTTTTAATTATCAATTTTATCATTTGAAATATTAAATTAATGAATTGTAGAAACCAGATTTTAAAGTTATGTACGAGGTGTGTTCAGAAAATTTTCGTTTTTTGAAACAAATATTTATTTATTCGTCTACATTAATGTTGTCGCCTTCAAAATAGTCCCCATTGGATATTATGCACATGTGCCAGCTCTTCTTCCAATACTCGAAACACTTCTAAAACTCGATCTTTGGGATAGCCTTTAGTTCTTTCAGCGATGCGCTTTTAATGTCATCTATGCTTGCAAAACGACGGCCCTTTAAGGTTCTCTTTATTTTTGAGAATAGGAAAAAGTCAGACAGAGGCATGTCTGGCGAATATGGAGGCTGGGCATCATTACAGTATTGTTCTTGGCCAAAAATTTTGTTCAAAATTTAACAATTTTAGAACAAATTTTGCTGTCAAGCGTTTCATACCCAAAACATTTGAAAAAATTTCATGGGATGAGCCAATCGATATACCAACATCATCAGCGACTTCTCTGATGGTTTATAACCATTTCTTCCACTTTTTCCATGTTTTTATCGGTTGTTAATGTGCTTGTGCGTTCGGGGCGTTCGTCATCTTCAACGTCTTCACGGCCATCTTGGAAACTCATATACCTTTTGATTAATTTTAATAATAAATAGTGTGATTGTACCAATGAATAATGTTCATATTCTTTAAATGTGTTTAAAGTACTAAATGCTACTTAGTGTATTTTGTAGTGTAACTTTTACACTTACAAATCAACTCCAATATTTTTACCCCTACACTAAAAATTTACACTGGCATAATTTTTAACTGTGTACATACTGTAGGTATATTTAGTTATAATTTGATCCTCAATGGTCTCAAATACACCGAAATCATCAATTTCAATAGACACAAACAATCAGGCAGGTACACCTGGCATCATAAAAACAAATGAACCTTCCAGCAGGACGAGGATAATAATCTTAAGCAGGCTAAGACGTCGAAGGAGAAGAAGAATCAGAAGCACCATGCACCATCGAATTCATTATGCATCCGGAATAAGTTATGGCATAAATCTAATTTAAATAGATCAGATAAGGCCCTGAGGTGAATGGGTGCTTCTGAAAAGGTAAGTTAAGTGGTATTAAGTCTAATCTGATTGTAGACAGATGAGACCTGTGTCCGTGGCGCGGCGGGAGAACTTGATTGGGCCATACGTCTCCGCGCGAAATTATTCATAACGAGACGCAGAGATCGAGCTATCGGTGTCGTCTTATTTTTTTCGATTATCTCCTTGAAATTGGACAACCGGATTAGTTTACAACTTAATAAAGAACGATAATTTGTCACTGACTGTTCGGGATGGCGTTTTTTTTTACATTTTTCCACGACAACCCAATCAATTGCGATGGTTCGTTCAGTTAAAGAAAGTTACCAAGCAAAAGGATGTTAACCTTAATTAAGTATTGATTACCCACTAAGCTGAGCTAAGTAAGCCCTATATGACATAGAGTTTGATATTATAAAGAAAATAAGATATTTGTTAATTAAATTAATTAAGTTTTTTGGTTCAAACTTTGAATTATACAGCATGATGTCGCTTTTACCAATTAACAACAAGTATTTTTAAAGCAGTTTATTAGAAATAGTTCTATTTAAGTCACATAAAAATGCCGCCAAAAACTGATTGCAGTTTCTTGTTCGGGACCCTTTGGTGACTTAAAAATGATATGTATCAAAATCCTTTGAAAATTCATTGTTTTTTTTTAAATTTTTGTTAAATTAAAGTCTACCTTTGACAGAGTACACATTTGTACATCGATTTTTATAATATTGGAGTATATTGTTAAGGAGATTACGAAAATACTTTTTTATACTGTGCACATCATTTAATATTTACAGGGTTAGCCAAAAATCGCTTCTTTTAATAAAGCAAAAGCGTAACTTCATGATTTTGGCTTAACACGCAAAAAAGATATATACCCACCCATGTTTTTTTAGATATTGTTAGGTTTATCAGGCTACAAAATTGATTTTGAATAAAATTTAATAAAATAACATTTTTTGGAGATAAATCTTTATTTTGGATTATGCTTTTTACTATATAAAAAAGTGATTTTTGGCTAACCCTGTATAAATCTAATGATATGCTCAATATGAAAACAGTATTCTCGAAGTCTCGTTAACAATATACTCCAATATTATAAAAATCGGTGTACAAATGTCAACAGTAAGATAAAAAAAATTAAAAAAAAAATTAAGAATTTTCAAAAAATTTGATAAATAATATATACTAAATATCATTTTAAAGTTACCAAAGGGTCCCGAACAAGAAACTGCAATTATTAAAATTAAAAAATAAAAAAAAATGATTTTTTAACAAATTAAAAAAAAGCAGTTAGAATTTTGGTAAATATCGTTTTTAAATCTCCAAAGAGTGCCGATCAAAAAACTTAAACCAGTTTTTCGTTCAAACTTGAAAACTACTAAAAAGCCTAAATTAAACAACATTTTAAATATTCTCTAAGCGATTTTATTTAATTTTATTAAAATCATGAATGAATCGCCCGGTATATATCAAATGATGTGAACAGTATTAAAAAGTATTCTTTAAGTCTCCTCAAAAATATACTCTAATTTTATATAAATCGGTGTACAAATGTGTACCTACTCTGTCAAAGGTAGACTTTGATATAAACAAATTTTTTTTTTTAAATTATGAATTTTCAAAAAAATTTGAAAAAGGAGCAGTTAGGATTTTGGTAAATATCATTTTTAAGCCACCACAGGGTCCCGATCAAGAAACTGCAATCAGTTTTTGGCGGCATTTTAATGTGACTTAAACTTCGTTTAGGCACGCCGTGTATAAGGAACCAAATATAATTTCCCATTATTCGTTTACCTTCATTTCTTGGCACTCTCATTACTAAGATTTTTCGAGAAAAAAAGTTTGAATTAAATGAATTCTCAGTGATATATTAACGAATGTGGATCAAAGTAATAAAAGATATGGTACCAACAAACTTAATGTAGGTAATCTAAAAGAATAGAATAAATTTCAATTTTTGAATAACTCTTCAGCCAATCTTCGACGATTATTAAATCCAAAGATAAATGTAAATAAGTTAAAGAGAACATCTTATTTTTTCTCTTAATTTTAAAATGTGCACATCAGATATCATGGTATCTGACACAATACCATAAATTAGACCCATTAATAAAAGTATTTGTGGGAAATGAAAAGAATTTTGATAAGAATTATTGCTTTATTAACACACCATTCTGAAATCATCAAATTCCTTAAAAATTGGTATAGTTTTTCATTTTGATGTTTTAACTTTGGAATTTTGTAATTCATGTAAAAATCAGTACCCAGAAAAAAAACCGATGAATATTCTTATACAAAAAAAGTCTCTTAACATTTTTGGCTAAATTCACTCAATCAAAAGTTATTCAAGGTTAAAGTTGAAGTCAAAACAAAATTCTTGTTTTTTCCTCATCGATAAAAGAATTCAAGTTTTTAACTTCAAATTTAACCTTGAATAACTTTTGATGGAGTGAATTTAGCCAAAAATGCTAGGAGACTTTTTTTGTAGAGCATTTCATTTCGCATATTTCCCATATATACACGGAGAGAAAAATTTTGCCAAAATAACTATCCAAAGTATTGTTAAATGACGTATCGTGAATTTAGTCAACTGTTTTATTAAACTGAAGATCTGTATAGCTAATTTAGCCATACAAATCCTCAGTTTAATAAAACAGTTGACTAAATTCACGATACGTCATTTAACAATACTTTGGATAGTTATTTTAGCAAAATTTTTCTCTCCGTGTATCGGTTTTTTTTTTCGGGTATTGATTTTTAAAGATCAAATTGTAAAACTACCAATTTTTAAGGCATGATTGTAAGAAAACGGTTCATCTGACGGGAAATTCCAATCAAACCTTTTTTGTAGAGCATACAATTTTCTTTAAAAAATATTTAAGTCAATTTTGTTAAACTCAATGGTTTGCGAGTTCTGAGACAAAAACTCGCTCAGGAAAAAAAATATAAAATTGCAATGTTGGACCTCTTAATATTAATATTATGGACTCAAACTTTCACCATAATTTTTTTTGTCACCCCATACAAATATTTTGTTATACTTTGTTTTTTGGCCGTCTAATAAACACTCTGGAAAAAATGTTACAAAATAACTGATTTTTATAACAGTGTATCATAAGTAACATAATTTTCATTTAATGAAACCCATGTTGTTAGTTATATTGCCTATAAATAGACCACTTACTAACCACTAACAATTATCCTACAAATGAAAGATAATCCGCAACTATTAATTCACCTTCTAAAAGACGTTACAGCAAAAGTAAGCAAACATTACGCATAGAAATTTAATATAATCACTTGAAAAAACGCAAACGCATCAGAGACCTCGTGTCGGTACATAATGTAATTACCCCGAGAAGTGATACTCCTTTTATAGACCTGATACGGTAAAATTTCCTCGACGATCGTCATCCAAACTGGAAAAATAAACAAGATTATAATTTTTATTTAATTCGCTCGTAAAGTAGCTGTTAATGAACTCGCTGCATACATGCTTAAATGTTTAATCTATTGGATTACATGGATTGTAGTGCCGGTTAAAAATATCCGCCTGCATTCCTTTTGCTTTAGTTGCAGAAATATTTTTATTTCTATCGGCTGCACTTGGTTAGTGGTGCAATTTCTTGTCTATAGCTCCAGGAATTTATCGATAATACAATGAAGAGGTTTTTTAGGAAAAAGTTAAAACTGCTTTTAACACTATAAATAAATGTACAATTTTTTAAATAATTCGTATAAATTTAGTATAACATTTTTGTGTTGGTCGCTGAATACATATTTAATCAATCAACATTTGTACTATTATACACGGTGTTCAAACCTTAAGTATAGGACGAACAAAAATGCCAACCAAAACTGGTAGCATATTTTGATTATAGACCCTTTTGGTAACACTAACATGTATTTATCAAAATCCCAGCTGATCCTATTTTAAAGTTTTGCAAACTTTTTTGTTTTTCTATTTCTATATATTATTTTGCAATTATTGTACTAAAACTACCTGTACAATTTTAATAAAATTAAGCAAAATAATAAACTTTGTATCATTTAAATTACTTTACTCCCCAGTATTAATTTATTGAGTCACCTATTATTTTATACCACTCCAAACAAAACAACAAAAAAACGAAGATTTATATCTTAAATATTTTTTATAACAAAAAATACTGAAAGTTTGTCTATGAAATAAATACAACTTGCAAATTTTGTAAAACAATAATTAAGGTGATTATGAAAAAAATTGCTATACGTTATAACGCAAGTGACATTTTGCTTTAGTTGTTTATTTAATGTATACTTTATAAAGTTAAAAATAGTATTTTAAAATGAAAATTAAACCGAAATTCAAGTTAAGCCATGAAGAAAATCGAAAGAAGGTATGTGCTGGCTGTGGAGACAAAATTGTTTTTGGTAATCGAAAAATTCAGAGTTTAGGGTTTCTGAGAAAATATAAAAATTACTGCAGACTTTTTCAAACGAACACTTTAACTTAAGACATTCAAAATTACCTAGTTCAATATGGTAAAAACGGTATTTTTCCATAGCCACAATTGCCAAATTTTCAGAATTTAGAAATTGCTAGAGAATTTCGCGGCCGCCAAGAATGTATGTGCTTTATCTGCAAAATGGCAAGATATAAAGGGCATAAAAAATTATTAAGGGAAGAGGACGGACGAACGAACTAAATTTTTGATATGCTCTTCCTTTCTAGGGGATATCGCTAGATGTAAGAAGCAAGTTTGTACAGAGACTGAAGAATTTAAAAATACTGTTTCCATGTTAAAAACAATTTCATGTAAAACCCAAGTAAAAGTTTTACTGAAAATTTAAGGCAAGCAGTAATCGATTTTGCTTCAAAGAATCTTTAGTTATTTATTAGTTTTGTATTAGATACCTTAAAACAATAAATAAGATATTGCAAACTGTATTTTACATTATTTTGTATTTATAATGTAATTTATCCATATTTCAGTCATGTATCTGCCAAATTTTTAAAAACATTTTTAAAAACATTTTTAAAAACATTTGATAATGGCATAAACAATTTTAAAATACTAAGAAATATGCAAAACTTTAATAAAGGATCAGCTGGGATTTTGATAAATACATTTTTGTGTTAAGAAAAGAGTCTATAATCAGATTATGCTATCAGTTTTGGTTGGCATTTTTGTTCGTCCTACACTTTAGTTTTGATCACCGTGTATAAGTGGAGGCACACTTTATGTTGATTTATATCTCAATATTATTAGAATTGGTTATACGAATTTTATTTTTCAGTTTGTAGTTTATGTTTTGTTATGTTTATTTTATGTTGTCAGTGTCAGTTTATATTAAGTTTAGGTATTCTATTTTCCACATTTTTTGTTTAAGTCGCTGAATACATAGGTATCTAAATTTATAATTTGTTTGTTACCTATTAATTTCAGACAAAGATTGTAAAAGATGGAGAATTTTTAATAAGAGCTTCCTAATTCGTTGTGACTAGCTTATTAACGTGTTGACATTTTTAAATTTGTATAACCTAACCAGTTTTTATTGAAAGAGTCTTGATACAATGGACAAGTTGAGGAGGATAGATGTTAAATAGGAAAACAATTAAGGTTTCTAATGGCTTTCGAGTATTTACTTTATTACCCAGGTTTGCACTTACATATAGACATTAGCATATGTAACCGAGATCGTTCTTTTCTTATCTTAATACGCGATACCTCTAATGGTCAAGATGTAAATATTCACCATTCAAAGCCTTTGAGCTTATCATACTTTGTTGGAACATTTTTATCAATGCGTAGTTCAGATAAAAATATATTTTACTACAATTTAACGATTAAATAATAACAAAAAATATATTTTCGTTTTCATTTGTATGGTTTTAAAATATTTTAAAACCATATAGTTTTTTCCCCTCACTGAAAAAAAAGATTTCTTATATTTAGAACATCTATAGATATATCATCTTGAAAATATTTTTTTAATTCTAGTCAACTTGCTTTAAAATAAGAATTTATATTTCAACTAAAAATATTTAACTTCTTTAAAAAAGAATTTTGTAGTTTTGGAAATAATCTAACATTAAAAAACATTTCTTGTTTTAAAAAGTTGCATGTGTGTGCAATCCAAATATTAAATATTCTTGAAGGAAATCTTAGTTGGTTTCTTGATACAATTGTACCATTGTATTTTTTTATATCAAGATTTTTTATTAAATGTGAAAAAAAAATTAGATGTTCTTAAATTTTTTTATTCGTTTTAATAAACAGTATTTTCTTTTGCCAAGAATACATATTTTTGAAATCGTGTAGAAGTGGAGATGCCAACACGTTCCTCTGAAATGTTATGCCTAATTATGCAGTGTTTCTTTCTCTTTGTGAGAGAGAGGGTATATTTCATTAAAAAACTATTAGAAGAGTGATCAGCATCGAAGGAAATTATAAAAAAAATTGAAGGTAGGTAAGTTGTTATTGATATACCATCCTTTTTTAAATTTAGCGTCGCATTTACGTGTAGGTAGGTAGGTTTATTGTTTAAATATTTACTAATATGCATTAAGGATGCTTAAAATTATTTTATGCACGATGACATTATAATATGACAATTATAACAAAAATTCTTTGACGTAAACGTCTTTTTATAGCCCGCGGGCGTTATTATGACCCTGCGGGCTATAATGAAACATCAAAAATTAAAAACAACAATGTTACACCATTTGATATATTCGAAGTAAGTTTTTTCGTATAAAGATTTTGATTTTTCCGGCAGCAGGCCGCAATTTTTTTCCTTTTCAGCTGCTTCCTCAATTTCATTCATCTTTAAACTTTAAAACTGACTGATGTCAGTTGACATTATAATATGACAATTATAACAAAAATTCTTTGACGTAAACGTCTTTAAAAACAATAAAATATTAAAAATAATAATATATTAATCGTGCATAAAGTTTTGTATGCATTGCTGGCATAACTGGTTTTTATGGTCCTACGACGCTTTTCTAGCCCTCGCGCTAACGCGCTCGGGCTCAAAATAGCGCCTCGGACCATAAAAACCTTATTATGCCCTTAATACATAAATAACTATTATTCATAAATAAATAGGCTTTGCAGTGATAACCAAAATATCTTATGTGTTTAACACTCTGATTTTTATGGCTCTATAATTTTAAGTTAATAAAATTAATTTATTTTATGACATTTAAAAAGATTTTGTTTTAGAAGTAATTT
This sequence comes from Brassicogethes aeneus, assembly GCA_921294245.1. Lineage (NCBI taxonomy): Eukaryota > Metazoa > Arthropoda > Insecta > Coleoptera > Nitidulidae > Brassicogethes > Brassicogethes aeneus. The sequence goes on along the minus strand of OV121132.1, from coordinate 2,962,762 downwards.
CGTTACACACTTTGGGGTATAACATTAATTTTGATTCATATAGGGTGGAGTTTATTGGCAATAGCCCTAAATTATTTTATAAAATTGGTAATTGCTTTTCTACTATGACTAAAATATTACAAAATATTTAAAATAAAAAATATGTCGATAATAATGATTCCCTACGTTAATTTATAAAAATGTATTCATTTTAGATTTTTCTTGTATTAAAAACAAAATAAATGTGTTTGTTCAAAGTTTGTATTTTTATTTTCTAACCTAAATTTTTTTGCTTACTGCACCACCTAAAAACGATACAACGTATACTTTGGCCCTTTAGTAAGTTTGGCTCAATTTTGAATAATCCGTAAGTATTTAAATATAAAGTTTTGTTTAAGATTAGACAATAATCCTTAAAAAAATACAGGATATTTAAAATTACTCCAGTCCCCTTTAAGTGTTTAGACGTATTTATATTTTAAATTTGATTTCTTTTCCAGTAATATTCCTAAATATAAAGATGTTTTTATTATTAAAATAAATAATTTTTAGTTAATAGACGTATCATTATTTAATATTTTATTGATTTTAAATACAAAATGATAGATTTTTTGAAACATTGCTAAAAGTAGCTTAAAATTAAGATACATTTTATTGTTATCGATAGTTCTTGCTTGCTTTAAAATAAATATTATTTTGTAATTAATGAAATAAAATAATTTAAAAAATATTGGGTTATAGAAAACATCTTGATTTAACAAAATTATTGCCTTATTTCAATATGACATGTTTTTGTTTTAAGAAAATTTATTCTTGAATTAAGTATCTTTTTTATTTAAGAATACCACTAATTTATTTTTAAAATAACATTTTCTTGCTTTAAAACAACCAATTATTTGGTTAAAGTAAATACATTTTCTTGAATTAAGTAAATATTGCTGCCTTATTTCAAAAATTATTTCTTGCTTTTAAACAATCAAAGTTTTATTTAAAGAAATTTAATTTTCTTTCATTGAGAAAAGATTCTTGAAGTAAATCAACGTGAATTAAGAAAATACTTTACTATTTTAAAGAATATATTCTCTTCGATATATCGAGACAAAGATTGTTTTGAATCAAATAAATTTATTTAATGCAAGAATATTTTTTTTCGGTGTTGGTAATAATTTGTAAAACCAAAAAAATCGTAAAAAGCAAGTAGGTAAAGCACTAAATAATTAAATCGTAAATAAAATACATAAGACCTTAATTTATTTATTGATTACAAATTGCTACCTTTAATAAATAAATCAGATTACATTTTGCCATATATCTTTATTGGTATTAACTGGCAAATTAATTAAAATCTCATAAAAGGTTTATTATTAAGCCTTGCATGAAACAGACAGATTTTTTTAATGCAAAGTAAATCCAATCTGTCTCGGGCCTCCTTGAACTCTTCACAGAAAATTAACTGCGCAATGTTTTACATGACTTATGCTAAATTTATGCCTCTTTTATTGCGATTCTCTAAATTATTAACAATAAATTATCGCGTTTATAATTCGTAATTCAATACGCTTAGTAGGTTAATAGGCATTTTATTTCATATGCCTTCTGTATTATTCCCAGAATAAATTTTATTTGCAAATGAATGGAAATTATTGATGGAAACAGAAGATTTTAAAAAGATCTCAACTCTAAGCAACAATAATTAAAGTTCACACAGGTCCACACTAAATAGTTTTGTTTTATAACACTACAATTAGAGTTAATTCGTAGTGTAATTTTCCACAAGTAAGCAAGTATGATTTAACACTATAGCACTGAGGATAAAGTAATTTTACACTGTATTAAAAAGTGTTAATTTACCTAAAATCGTGTACTTCTATACTTCCTGGGTAAAATCCCACTTTTGTACAGTGTAAATCAACACTACTTTGGAAAAGTTCTAATTTTAGAAAGATACTTTTACTCTTTTAGTGCAAACTTCTAGTGTAAATTAACACTATTATTTGAGTAAAACCTATTGGTGGTAGTGAATAAAACGAAAAGGTAAATAAAGAAAAACATTTATTTGGAACAAAAATCTATGACAATTATCAAAATCGGTGCCTTTTAAAATATAATTTTATATTTGAGTCGTATGGCTGGCTTAAGCAAAATGGTTCCTTAAAACCTTAGTTTTAGATCAATGCAATGTTTTACTGGCTGTCAACTTGTAAGCAATGAATTATCTTGAGAATTAATCAGTAATCCATTTTTCTGTTATAAAAAATGGGTGATCCCATTGGTAGAGAGGCGTCAGGCGGCTGTATGTCGGGGATTTACCACACGTGTACAAATTTTCCGTAATATTAATAAAAATGTAGGTATAGGTTAATATAACAACCATTACGCTTGAAAATAAAAAGTAAATCAAGTGTGTTTATATATTTATATTATTAATGTTACAAGTACCCGACCTACTGCCGTAAATTATTTATATAAAATATAGGTCGGGTATGGACATCCTTTTAACATATTGGTATTTATTGAGTATTAAGGCTTAAAGAAAAAGGAAGTATAATACCAAAAAATAAGAATGTTCCCTTATGGATTCACCGTAATTAAAATCTAACTGAACAAAAATGGTACACTTCCACAACGCGGTATCTCCGGATATGCACTTCGTAGGTAGATAGGTATACCAACCAAACATTTTAAAACGCATTTCGGTTATTACCAGTTTTTCAGTCTATTTTGCCACTATTGGTGTAATTTAACTTTAATTGTGATACAATGTGCACTAGTAGTGTAAAGAAAAAAGAGCTCTTAGTAACATCAAAACAGACAAAGAAATTGGCATGCACTGTAGTGTACATTTTGTGACCATTTAACACATTAAGGGGTAATATACACTCGCACACTAAAAAATTTACACGGGCAAAATTTTTTACTGTGTAAGACTAAGGTAAAAATATTTTATAATTGAAAAAATAAATTATTATTTTGGTTTGGTGTAGGTATACATGATTTGATATATGATATAAAATTTTCTATTTGGTACAAATTAGGTTAATACTTATTTTTACGATGCTTTTAATAAGCTTATTAGGAGGAACTAGTTTAACTGTTCATTCATAAATCAAATTCCCCGTAAATCATCAAACCATTAAAAGCAATTTCCCCATCGATGATGTTAATATGGCACAATATAGATATTACATGGATGTATATAAGTAACGTGATCTAGATTGGATCTTAGTGGCTTATATGGTCACTAAAAAGGAGAAGAAAAGACTTTCTAAAACAAAGTAAAACGCCCACGATTGATTAGGCCAGTGTAGGAGAAAACCGAGTGCTGAGACAGGCGCAAGTCATTTCTTCTATATTTCTGGTTTTTGTCTTTACCAACTCTCCGCTGTTGGCTTTAATGATGCATTCATCTATGATATGCACACATAAATTCGATGTAATCGCTTGAAAAACCACTTTGTTATATGATAAACATAACTATGTGTTCCTTATTTTGTTTTTTAAACTTTAACATTGTTTTGTAATGCACAGTAAAAATTTATGCCCGTGTAATTTTTTTAGTGTAGGGGAAAAATATTAGAGTTGATTTGTAAGTGTAAAAGTTACACTACAAAATACACTAGGTAGCATTTAGTGCTTATTAACTTTATTAAACACATTTAAAGGATATAAACATTATTCATTGGTACATTCACACTATTTATTATTAAAATAAATCAAAAAGGTAGAAAAACTTAATGCGAGTGTTATTACCCCTTAATGTGTTAAATAGTGACAAAATATACACTACAGTACATGCCAATTTCTTTGTCTGTTTTGATGTTACTAAGAGCTCTTTTTTCTTTACACTATAAGTGAACATTGTATCACAATTAAAGTTAAATTACACCAATAGTGGCAAAATAGACTGAAAACACTGGTAATAACCGAAATGCGTTTTAAAATGTTTGGTTGGTACCTATCTACACCATATGTTAAAAGAATGTCCATACCCGACCTATATTATATATCATTAATTTACGGCAGTAGGTCGGGTACTTGTAACATTATTAAATAGTACATACGCACTTGATTTACTTTTTATTTTCAACCGTAATGGTTGTTATATTAACCTATACATTTTTATTAATATTATGAAAAATTTGTACACGTGTGGTAAATCCCCGACATACAGCCGCCTGACGCCTCTCTACCAATGGGATCACCCATTTTTTATAACAGAAAAAGAGTAAAAATACCTTTCTAAAATTAGAACTTTTCCAAAGTAGTGTTAATTTACACTGAACAAAAGTGGGATTTTACCCAGGAAGTAAATTGTAAAATTACTTTATCCTCAGTGCTATAGTGTTAAATCATACTTGCTTACTTGGGGAAAATTACACTACAAATTAACTCTAATTGTAGTGTTATAAAACAACACTATTTAGTGTGGACCTGTGTGAACTCTAATTAGTGTTGCTTAGAGTTGATTTTTTTTTACTGTGTAATAACTAAAGATGGGATATTTAGGTACTAAAAACTGAAAAATAGGTAACTAAAAAGGTACTTAAAAAAAGCATTTTAGGTTAAAAAACAGCATTTTAGGTAAAAAAAAACATTAAAAGTTCAAATTTCGTTTATTTTTATAAAATAAGTAACATAAAATATTTTTTTATAAACTGACCAATAGTTAATTAAAGCTATAAGGAACTGAAAACAGGGAATACCTGATATTTACCAAATTTTCTACTAGAGTAACAAACATATAGCTAAAATGTATATAAATTAAAGAGATGTTTTAACATAACCTCAAAGTCCTTACAATTTTACAGCAAACTCTACAAAATAAGTTTTTTCCGTCAATAGAAAATATCTTATTCTTCCCCTCTATTGGGCATTTTTTATAATTTTGTTTAGCCGCATACCCAAACACAGAACATACCCACAATAAACTATTTCTATGCAATAAACTGTGTTTCACTGAGTGACACTCACTACACAGAATTTCTATGACAGAACATAAGCTCACTACAAAGAAGATAACTGCAAAGAAAGTTACTGCTACAGTCTGTGACCATAAGAAAAAATTCTATACCGTTGAGTTGCACGCCCTGGATAAAATATTGGCGCAAAATTTAAAAAGAACACAAAAAAATAAAATAAGTAAAAATACGTAAAAATTGGTAATAAATAGGTGAAAATAAACTAACAAATTAAAAAATAGGTAACAAAAGTATAAAAAGGTAGTTTAAAGCAAAAACCTCCAAAAAGGTAAAAAAGGTGAAAACAAGTTAGATTCATATAAAAGAGAGTCTTTTAAAACACATTTTGGCATTATTGGTTTTTAAATAGTTACATCGGTTGAAAAAAGGTAAAATAACTAAAATCCCATCCCTAGTAATAACTGTGTTTTAAATGTCAAATTCAGATTCGCCATAAAAAATATAGTTTTGTTTTTGATTAAAAATATTGTGGATTTTTGTGGTTATTTCCTAATAAAATAAATAAAAATTTTACTACCACACAATAATTTATGATAGGTATGATCATATTTCAAATTATAATCAAAACATATTTTGTGTGTTTATAGCCACTGAACAGTTATTTAAATTACTTTATTAATAAGATTATACTTTATGAAACTTAATACAACAATAATAAAACTGTTTATAGTAGGTATGTATTATGTTTTTAACAATTTAATCTTTTGTTAACAAAAATCCTATTTTGTAATTTATTTTTCTTATAGGTATAAAATAGTAATTTTAAATAGAACATTTTATCTTTAAAATCTTTTAATTAAAAATTGTAATTAATTGAAACTGATTAATAAAAATAACAGTAAAACTTGTGCAAAAAAGTCGCATAGGCTGGCAATAAAAATAATGAAAGTAGAAAAGATAAAATCGCTCGAATACCTTATTGTCGTTAATTAATACTAATTCTACTACGGTTTTTTCGTTATTTTATATAGAAAAAGGCTTGAACTTTCGTTTTTATTACCTATATACTGGACCATGGCTGCGAATATTAAGTATATCGCTGTCGTACGGAAGCAAGTGAATGAAGTGAAACTCCCTTTTCAATCATCTCGTAATTGAAGATTTAATTCGCAATAACCCAATGAAACTGTTAGTGACCAATTTGTACGGATACGAATGCTGTTGTATTTTGCAATTTCGATTCATTTTAAATTGCACATTACGAAGAATAACGTGCATGGCATACCCAGCTACCTGATATCTCAGATTTTACATTTGTATCGCTATTATTTATTTCTATTGATTACGCAGTTACAATTAAGATTTTTTTAATGCAAATTAAAGAATATGGTGAATACTTATATCCAACCACATAAAAAGCATAGAGAATTTATAATTAAACAACAAAAAATTCTTTCCTCAAAATTGTAAAGTAACATACAACTTTTTTTATAATATTAATTAAATTTATGTAAATTTAACAACAAATGAATTGTTAATTCAATAAACTCACTTTTTAAACAACAAGTCTGCTTCATTTATAGAATAGACCTTAAATATTTCTTTTAGAAAACGTCGATATTTTAATTTTTTAGTGATCTTTTTGATATTTTTATTATGCTAGATTTTACCACACTTTACTCGCACAAGTGAAATCAATAAGATTATAACACAGACTGGGTTATAAAGTTATGTTCACCAAGGAGAGCGCTGGCCCTTTCCCCCTCTTTTTAAGGGAAATAATTTTGTAACATTGCAAAACAATAGTAAATATTAAAAATTCTTTTTATAGCAATAAAATTTTTTGTTTTTGTTTTTAACGTTAGATTTTCTAACTGAAATAAAATTAATTTGAATTACAACGTTAGTAATTTAACAAAGACAAATATGCCATATTAAAATGAACAAATTTTACTATAACAACTGCGCATTACTTTATGTAAGCGCAATTCACACACAACTATAGATTTAACAAAAACATTTTAAGTTCGACAAAGATTTAATACACAGTAAAAAAAATCAACTCTAAGCAACACTAATTAGAGTTCACACAGGTCCACACTAAATAGTGTTGTTTTATAACACTACAATTAGATTTAATTTGTAGTGTAATTTTCCCCAAGTAAGCAAGTAGGATTTAACCCTATAGCACTGTGGATAAGGTAATTTTACACTGTATTAAAAAGTGTTAATTTACCTAAAATCGTGTACTTCTACACTTCCTGGGTAAAATCCCACTTTTGTTCAGTGTAAATTAACACTACTTTGGAAAAGTTCTAATATTAGAAAGGTACTTTTACTCTTTTAGTGCAAACTTCTAGTGTAAATTAACACTATTATTTGCGTAAAACCTATTGGTGGTAGTGAATAAAACGAAAAGGTAAATAAAGAGAAACATTTATTTGGAACAAAAATCTATGACAATTATCAAAATCGGTGCCTTTTAAAATATAATTTTATATTTGAGTCGCATGGCTGGCTTAAGCAAAATGGTTTCTTAAAACGTAAAAGTTTTAGATCAATGCAATGTTTTACTGGCTGTGAACTTGTAAACAATGAATTATCTTGAGAATTCATCAGTAATCCATTTTTCTGTTATAAAAAATGGGTGATCCCATTGGTAGAGAGGCGTTAGGCGGCTGTATGTCGAGGATTTACCACACGTGTACAAATTTTCCATAATATTAATAAAAATGTAGGTATAAGTTAATATAACAACCATTAAAAAAAATAAAAGGTAAATTAAGTGTTTATGTATTTATATTATTAATGTTACAAGTACCCGACCTACTGCCGTAAATTATTGATATATATATATATATATATATATATATATATATATATATATATATAATATAGGTCGGGTATGGACATCCTTTTAACATATTGGTATTTATTAAGTATTAAGGCTTAAAGAAAAAGGTCCTCTTATGGATTCACCGTAATTAAAATCTAAGTGAACAAAAATGCCACAACGCGGTATCTCCGGATATGCACTGCGTAGGTAGATAGGTACCAACCAAACATTTTAAAACGCATTTCGGTTATTACCAGTTTTTTCAGTGTATTTTGCCATTATTGGTATAATTTAACTTTAATTGTGATACAATGTGCACTAGTAGTGTAAAGAAAAAAGAGCTCTTAGTAACATCAAAACAGACAAAGAAATTGGCATGCACTGTAGTGTACATTTTGTCACTATTTATGTGTTAAATAGTGACAAAATGTACAGGGGTAATAAACACTCGCATTAAGTTTTTCTACCCTTTTGATTTATTTTAATAATAAATAGTGTGAATGTACCAATGAATAATGTTCATATTCTTTAAATGTGTTTAATAAAGTTAATAAGCACTAAATGCTACCTAGTGTAACTTTTACATTTACAAATCAACTCTAATATTTTTACCCCTACACTAAAAAATTGACACGGTCAATTTTTTTTATTGTGTATAAACATAAAGGATTTCTTATTGCCATGACAATATGATAACAACTATTACTTTGCTGGATGAACATTTTTTTTATAAAAGCTCAACATTGCTCCTTCATTAATAAATGAGTATTTTATTAACAGTAAAAAAAAGTTTATTCTGTAAATAAAAATAATCTCATTACTTTGAAAAATCGTAGGGTTTTGTCCCAATGAGGCACTAAAAATTTAATATGAAAGGTACCTCAGGTGGTACATTTTTTATAGCCATTATAATTTTAAATTTGAATTCAATAATATTATTTTATTATTCGTTTACAAAATTTCATTATCAGTGCATGTACATTTTTCTGAGTGTATAAATATATTTTTAAGATTTATTTATAATGGTTTAGTACACAGTTCAAAATTTCATGACCATTTTAACACCAAATTAACACCATACATGGTCTATATCGATACAAACCAAAATGGTGTTAAATATGGTTCGTTGGCCGGTGTAAATTCAAATACTAAAATGGTGTTAATTTAACTTTCACACGGTATTAAAATAAATTTTACCTGGTGTAAATTGAACTCCTTTTCAGTGTTAAATATAATGTGTTTGTGGTCAAATTAAATCATACTACTCAGAAAAAAGAAAAAAAAGGAAACAGGAAGTTCCTTGACGAATTACTAGTATATTACCAGTGGTATTATTCCAGAAAATGGAACCTTGAACTCGCTAGAGATAATGTTTTTAGTGCGTTCCACCAACTTAAAATACTTCAAGTATTGACAGCTGTTTCCACCTATTTAAGGTCTCTTTAGTAACGAACAACTTGTAGTGTCACACCAAAGCAAAGGACCACCTAAGTTTATATATTCTTCATGTAAGTCAACAGAGGCGAGATTTAAGAACCTCACGTGATCCACACCGCCTTTGCCGCGATCGGTACACATTTTCAACCATAATTCATGGTGTTATATTAACACCACTTGGTGTTGGATTTTGACACCATTTTAAGATTACTTTTTACACCACAAATATTTTAAACAGTGTAGGGCTTTTGTTAAAAGTAACCCTTGCAACAGTGTAAATTGCAAATTTCAAATTCAAATTAATTAAAAACTACGTGTAATTTATAATGTTTGGATGATAAATTAGCATTAAAGCATAAAAGCGCAATTAAAAGCGGCAACACCAGTAGAAAAAAAATACGGTGGGTGTATGCTAAAGACGCCCACTCAGTTCGTGTAAAATATTTTATATTTTATATAAAGGGAAATATGTATGACATTTTATTAATGTTACCCGTCCCTGGAAACATTAGTAATTACATCGTTTTAACGATTATTTTATAGGCAAAAATTCAAGCAATAAAATCGGAAAGTTTAACCCAATTTCACAAAACATAATGTTGTGAATCTTGTGATATTCTGGGAACAAATAAGTTTCAAAACTGTTGCAACCAAAGGTATAATTAATTGAAAGATATCACTAAAATTAACAATTTCCGGCACATTTTTTTATTTTTTCCTATTCCACCAAATTTGTGATTTCTTCAATCGATTAACTCTTAATGACCTCCATTCATTACAACTTTCATTATGACACTCAAAAGATATTTACACACGGCGAGAAAAAGTAATTAAACGGTTATAGGCAATAATATAACATTTTAAGTATTTATTAGCATTTATAGTACTATTTATTCGTAATTATAAAATAATTAAGTACCTTCTGCAATAAATAAAGTAGCGTAATTCATAATGCCACGTTTGTATTTCAGTTTAACAGTTGGGAGCATTTATTACAGCCACTTTTATTTTATTTATTTGTTTTTAAACATTTTTAAGGATTTATGCAACATAATTTATTTTTTTTGTTCTACAGTTAAATTACTTTTTACTAAAAAATATAATACATTGTAAAAACATGAACAATAATACAAAACAGATTCTTTATGGGTGAAACATTGTAATGGCTATCAAAAATGTACCCATTCTAAGGGATCTTTCATATTAAATTTTTAGTCTTATTGGGACAAAAACCAACGATTTGTCAAAGTTATGAGATTATTTTTATTTACAGAATAAACTTTTTTTACTGTTAATAAAATTCTCATTTACTATAATGAAGCAGCAATGTTGAGCTTTTATAACAAAATGTTCATCCAACAAAGTAATAGTTGTTATCATATTGTCATGGCAATAAGAAATACTTTATGTTTACATTAAATCTTTGTCGAACTAAAAATGTTTTTGTTAAATCTATAGTTGTGGCTGAATTGCGCTTACATAAAGTAATGCGCAGTTGTTAAAGTAAAATTTGTCCATTTTACTATGGCATATTTGTCTTTTTTAAATTACTATCGTTGTAATTCAAATTAATTTTATTTCAGTTAGAAAATCTTTGTTAATAGCTTACGTTAAGAACAATAAAAAAACATTTTATTGCTATAAAAAGACTTTTTTAATATTTATTATTGTTTTGCAATGGTAACAACATTTTTGGTATTTCCCTTAAAAAGAGGGGGAAAGGGCCAGCGCTCTCCTTGGTGAACATAACTTTATAATCCACAGTCTGTGTTATAATCTTATTGATTTCACTTGTGCGAGTGAAGTGTGGTAAAATCTAGCATGATAAAAATATCAAAAGGATCACTAAGAAAATTAAAATTTCTACGTTTTCTAAAAGAAATATTTAAGGTCTATTCTATAAACGAAGCAGACTTGTTGTTTAAAAAGTGAGTTCATATTTTTTTTATTGTGTACATCATATAATATGAGTTAATTTTTTTGTTATAATAAATAATTTGTTTTAATGCCTTGCAATTATTTAAAAAAAAACTACCCAACAGTAAGTTGAAAATGTGACCATTGTTACAACATTTGAAAATAGTTTATTGAATTAACAATTAATTTGTTGTTAAATTTACATAAACTTTATTAATATAAAAAAAAAATTATTTTAAACATAAAGGGATTTATAAAATTTACAAACTCTATGAATATAACCATTAGGGTTTCATTAATACTACAAAACGTTTTTGTAAACGGTATAGAACTTTTTTTGGACAAATAATAATAACTTTATTTATCAATGCGTTTTGCATCTGGAAGAGTGTTATTTTATAAACATAACGTAAATTTACTTCATAATTAATGAAATTAAAAAATATTACTACCTAGTTATTTTATATTACACAATCTCATGGCGTTTAAATAACTAAAATCGTAAATCCCTTAATTGGTGTCTTGAATTTAAAGCGTTAATTACGTTTTTGTCCAGTATGAATGATATTGTATAATTTTGCTTATTGGTGCATAAACCACATGTGGCTGATTTTCATATTTCAATTAACATTTTAAATGAGAAATTTATAAAAACTAACTGAACAAGGTTAATTGGGAAATATGCCATGTATGAAATTAGATCATATTTGTGGTCAAATAGGAAAATGCAATCTTTTTGCTAAAAAAAAAAATGTACTAAATGTTATAAAAGGTACCTAAAATAAGCATTAGAGAAAAACTAACATGACAGGCAACTAGGCCGATCATGATTAACTAGGCTAATCATGATTGACATTTACTGATTTGGTAATACAAAAAGATATTTAAAGAGTGCTAAAAAAAGTTTCTAATTTATTAACTTCCCTTTAAAGTAAGCAAATAAATTCGCCTTAAAAAAAATATTAAAACAATTTCCATCTCTATAAAAGTAAAGTAAGTGAAACTGGCTCAGTTCAATCGGTTTCAATCATCGTGTAATTGAAAGAATTAATTCTCTGTAGAACCGATGAAAAAGGAATAGCAACAATTTGTTACGCATAAATTTTATCCGTTGTAGGATTGTAAGTAAATTGATGTTTTCAAAGACAATCAACAAATGTTATGGTCATAAAGTACTGCACACGGTAAGCTGAACAAAAACATCTTAATTACCTAACTGTTTTATTGGTCATTTTTACATTAAATAATATTATTATATTTGAATTAATATTTTTTTTTTAAGAAAAAGGGTACTTTTTGTTACAAAATTTCAAAGTATTCCCAAATAAAAAAGTCAGTAGTCGAAATGGAATATGTATATACACGCAAAATTAATTTGAGAGTATAAACGAATGTATGTTTTAGTTTTTTGTGAGGCATTAGAGAATTTGATTTGTAATATAGAACATGTGATATGTAAGATGAAAAATATGATTTGTAAGATAGAACATGTGATATGTAAGATGAAAAATATGATCTGTAAGATGCATAATTTGATTTGTAAGATGGATAATATAATTAGTAAGAAACAAATTTTCCAATCTGTATAATATAATTTTAAAAAATTATTGGGATTTATAGTTTTTTATAGGTAATCCGAAAAAGTTACTTGTCATTAAAAACTTTTCAAGCATTTCCAAATAAAAAAGTCAGAAGTCTATTTAGGACTCCTGCAAAAAATTTATTTGATAGTAAAAACGAATTTATGATTCAGTTTTGAAGAGATTTTTGTAAGGCAATGGATAATCTGATTTGTAAGAAAGGACATGTGATATGTAAGGTGAAAAATATGATTTGTAAGATGGATAATGCGGGTTATAAGATAGATAATATGATTTGTAAGAAACAAATTTCTCCAAAATGATAATATAATTTTAAAAAATCGTTAGGATTTATAGTTTGTTATAGGTAATCAGAAAAAGATACTTGCCATTAGAAACTTTTTAAGTATTTCCAAATAAAAAAGTCAGAAGTCTAGTTAGGACATGGAATGTGTATATACACTTAAACAATTTTTAAACAAATTTATTTGAGTGTGAAAACGAATTTATGGTTTAGTTTTTTGGAACGCTAGGATAATGTGATTTGTAAGATGGAAAATGTTATTTGTAAGAAACAAATTTCTCAAAATGTATAATATAATTAAAATAAAAACGTTAGGATTTATAGTTTGTTATAGGTTATAAGAATAAGTTACTTGTCATTACAAACTTTTCAAGTATTTCCAAATAATAAAGTTAGGAGTGAAGTAAGGACTCCTGGAACGCAATGTAATAGTTGTTTGTAACGCTATAAATAATGTGATTTGTAAGATGGATAAAGGGATTTGTAAGATAGACAATATGATTTGTAAGATGCATAATTTTCATTTTAAACATTTTTTCGTAAAATTCATATTAACTGAGATATTTCAAAGTTTCAAGTTAAATGTCACCCTGTATATATAATATATAAATATAGTAAAAATCTGGTAAAATAGGTGGGATGATTACAAGATTAATTAATTGCGACATAATGACTTATATTTTAATTAATTACTCTCCATTATTATATTTGCATACAAAAAAGTAGATATCGTAAAAATATCACGGCAAATTAAGGCTGTCAAAAACTTATATAAATATTCCAATATTTTAGAGAGTTGATCTATAAGCATACCATTATTTTTAGCTGGGGAATTTATTTAAATAAAATTCCAAGATTAATTGCTTCTGAAACCGAAACTAAATCTAAATCTACATCCAAGGCCAGTGCAAGTAAAAATGTTGTCCCCTTCCTGAACCAGTAATTAATTTTAATTTGTTTTAATCATTAATAAATCAATGACGTGTCCAGGTGCACGGAAACCATCATTAATTTAGGTTAGTATAACCCTAAAAAAAATTTGTTAATAATAAATATAACCTGATTTTCTTTAAAGTCATCTGATTAATTAACAAGTGCATTTATGGCAAATATACTTTATTTACTATTAATGCATCCCTTGGGATAGCCAACACGTGGAAACATCTTGAAACAAACTGCGACAAAATTCAGCCAATATATTGCCAGTATACTAATACGAAATAACAAGGCATCATTTATGAGTTATTAACTTACCTTTAAAAGTATTAGCCAGATCTTCTAAACCGTATAACAGTTTAGAATCTATTATGTCCATGTCAGCATCCATGTTTAAGGACCTATTTTTGTTTTGTTAGCATTCAACACCATGGTGTATGCATAGAAAAATATTAGTATGTACTTACACAATCACTGCAACAGTTTATACGAAATACAAATTTCGCGTTACGATATTCCATTTGTTAATTATTAATATATCATATTTCTCACAAACAATATGATTTAATGGTTAGAAAATGTGACTTATTTATAATAATCATTATTTACGAAATTTGGGAACTATTAATAAACAATATTTATTATTAATAAACTGTGAACTAAATACGAATATAACGTATATTTACAATAAATTAATAAACGATTTTATTTGACACAAATTTAGTATATTAATAACAAATAAATTCGACCAAAATAAATAATTTTTTTATAAAAAATAAATTAAATTTCAGAATATATTGTTAGTAAATAAAATTGATTTACAGCAAATTTGCAGTATTTATTATAAATAAAAACCTCTCAAATAAATATTTATTAATTATTAACCCTAGTATTTCTTTCATTTTCTATGTTGTGTAAAAAATTCTAAAATAGGAATTTGTGAATTAAGCAAAAAAATTACGATCCTCATTTTTATTTAAAGAAACTTACATATTTGATTTTTTGATTAGTTGTCATTTGAATTAAACAATTTTTTTAATTATTTGTTTTTAAATGATTTTTATTTTTTAATATAATTTATATAATTACAATTTACCATTTAAATACAACGCTCTTGTTTTCATTAAAATTTATGATTTGTACATTTAAACCGACAATTATCTCCAAAATGGTAAATCTGACCTTTCAGCACTCTGCCAAATCATTTTTATGCCATTTCAAACTCAACCAAGTCCTAGTTCCAAAACGTTCGTTCAGACTGAAATGTAATTGTGTGTATACGCCTCCGCGCAAAATTATGAAATAATTTTATTGCACAAACAATTGCTGCGTTCACGGATTGTTAAACTGTACATTATCATAACAACGGCTAATCGTATTAATAAGACTATAACAAGAAACAATAAGCTCATTGGGCAACCATGGTGGAACAATTGAATGCTATCACTGGGTTTGATTGGCAGCATGAAAAAAAGCAATCTTGATTTTGGTGAACTGAATTATTGCTTGTTCGTGTCGACCTTAGTCCACAGATAATAAGTTAATTGAGAGTAAATATTACACAGTAAAAAATATTTCGGTGTAAAGTTACCAAATGGAGTGGTAAACTCATTTGGTGTTAATTTATACACTAAAATTGGTCAAAAATATTAAGTGTTTATTTTAAATTGTGGTAAAATTCATTCGTGTTAATTTAAATTTATTTTACACAGCAGCGTGTCAATCTAGTGTTAATTTAAAGATAAACTCGACGCAGTGTACATTTGACACTATTGTTTGTTGACAGCTACACACATTGTGGTAAAAGAAGTCACGTAGTCATCACCATTCGCTAACGGCAAGGGATCAATTAGTAATTCGAGTGCAGTTGATGGTAGTGTACCTATGCATGCTATTTTAAGACCATGGTTTTTAAATTAAAATTCAGTGGTCGGGTAAAGTGGTGCAATGTGACAGTGGATGCAACTTAAGTTTGTGATATAACATGTTTTTTTTACCTGTGATTTTTAAGTGAAATATGAAATTTAGTAAAATTTTAAGTTTTTTGAGCTAGTGAAAAATCATATTTAACTTATATACCTATATAAGCTAAATATGGTTTTGCACAAAGTGGAAAAAACTTAAAATATTAAGTACTACTTTTCATTCAAATAAAAAAAAATTATTAACACTTCTTTGGTATAAGAATACACTTAAGTAGTGTTAATCATTTTTTTTTAATTTTATGCCAAAGCCTATTTGTATTCATATCTAATAAGTAAGTAATATAAAATATACTTTATTTTACATTACATGCTGTGTTTAATATTAAAACACCCACCATTTTTAACACCTACAAGTAACACCAAAATGTGTAGTAAATAACACCAAATTGAGCATTTTCTACTCTTGAATGGAGTTCTTTAACCAATATTGCGTGTTGCTTTTACCCCTAAGAGTGTATTATATTTGATGATTTTTACACTGTTACGAGTTTTTTGTACGAATAGTACGTGTAGATTTTTAACCAATTAAAAAGGGTAAAATTTACCAAATTTTATGTGGTTAGATATACCATTTCTAGTGTGGACCTATATAGACCACTTTTGGTGTTGTTTTTTACCAGAAATTTTTTACTGTGTATATTGTTTTAATTTTGTAAGTTTAAGGGTGCGTTTCATTAAATGTTACATACATAACATATTACAATAGTGCCATCTGGCTTATCCTGTCAGCAAGTAAGTATAATAATTCTTATGAAAAATTCATAATTTCGTCTATAAGACATAGGTATTTTATTAAAGTAACTAAATTGCTAATAAAGAGAATAAACAGAGTTTGTAAAAAGTATTAGCCACTACATAAAATTAATAAGAATTTTCAAATACACATAGCAATCTAAATTTATACTGGCTAAAAAACATTTATTATATCGAGAGCTAAAAACCATTTATTATATCGAGTATACTCGATATAAAGCGGGTTTGTAGTATTTAAGATTTTGATTATATCCACTACATCATTTTATGGTGGCAGCATATCGATTTTATAAGAGATAATAGTATGTCTAATAACTGTTACAAGATGTTTTAACAAAACCGAGTTCATACTGTCTATGAACTAGTTGGCTGTCCTAATACTAATAGAGAAATCTTATACTGCCCTACTATGAAGAAAGGCAGTAACTGCAAAAAAATGCAAAATGCGTTTTCTTGTGTTATGGTAAAGCTATGGAAATTTTGTAACCGAATTCAACACAGAAATTCAGTTAAATATCTCATAAGTTAAAAAAATCAATTAAATAGCTACTGCTTTTTATAAAAATGTAGTTTATGCTAATTTTCCACAAATTTCTTGTTTAGCAGTTACTGCCTTTCTCCATAGAAGGCAGTATAAGGAATATTATATTTTTCATAACAGGTACTAGATTTTTCCCTTAGTGTACATTGCAATATATTGCACGAAATTTATATACCTTAGAAAAACACTAGTTTATTTTATAATTTAATGTCTTCAAAAATCATAGACAAATTCAAATATTTTCTACCTATTATTATGGTAATCACAAAAAGAACATAATCGTAAATTTCAGACAACTATCCATTAAAAATTTTAGAAAATAGTTATCGTTACAAAAGTTTTAATTTATAATATGAGTGATTTAGAATAACGTATAATGCTTTGCGTACATCCGTTAATCAATTTTGAAATTTACCTAAGCTTTCTAATATAAATAATCGACTTAACGTTAATCTTGCAATGAAATGGCCGTATATCACAAAATATGATAGCTCTATCATTAATATACATTCGATATCTAACAATGTTCAAAAAGCCTTCTGGTTATACCCAAGTCGTCTTCGCATCGTTTACCGTTTAAGTATACTCTTCATAAAGAGAAAATTTATTGTGCAAAAAGACTCATTGAAGGTATAAATAAATTCAATATGATTTTTCTCAAATTAGTTCAAAATTGTTTTTAAGCTTTTTTAAAATAAATTAGTCAAAAATTACTAATACACTGTTATAAAAATCAGATTTTGTTGATATCAAACAATAAATGTCTTATTTTTAATGTAAACTTTTTTTCATTTTAACACCAAATTAACACCCTACATGGTCTATATCGATACAAACTAAAATGGAGTTAAATATGGTTCGTTGGTCCGGTGTAAATTCAAATACTAAATTAGTGTAAATTTAAATTTCACACAGTATTAAAATTTTACCTGGTGTAAATTGAACTCCTCTTTAGTGTTAAATATTATGTGCTTTTGGTCAAATTAAATTACCCATAAAAAAAGGAAACAGGAAGTTCCTTGACGCATTACTAGTATATTACCAGTGGTATTATTCCAGAAAATTAAACCTTCAACTGGCTAGAGATAATGTTTTTAGTGCGCTCCACCAACTTAAAATACTTCAAGTATTGACAGCTGTTTCCACCTATTTAAGGTATCTTTAGTATCGAACAACTTGTAGTGTCACACCAAAGCAAAGGACTACCTGAGCTTATATACTCTTCATGTAAGTCAACAGAGGCGAGATTTAAGAACATCACGTGATCCACACCGCCTTTGCCGCGATCGGTACACACTATGCAACCAGGAATGCACGGCAAATTGTTTTAATCGTTTTAACAGAGTGCTTAGGTTGAAGTAACTCTTATTTTATAAACAACATATTTAGTTAATTTAACCTATTTAAAAAAAAATAAAATAACTATCGGGTTTAGTGCCGTCAAACTAATCTTTGTTTATATTAACCTTCCCACAGTTGATTTAAATAAATACTTATGGGTCAACTAAATTAATATAGTTAAATGAACTATTCCTTTTTTTCTGTGTAGGTGCACTTCTCAAATATTTTAGATAAACACCGTTTTGGTGTTTGCTGTATATAACATTTCAACCATGATTCATGGTGTTTATATTAACACCACTTGGTGTTGGATTTTGACACCATTTTAAGATTACTCTTTACACCACAGATATTTTAAACAGTGTAAGCTTTTCAATAAAGAGATGCAGGTTTCTTGTTAATATTCCATTTTTTTGAGCTAAAAAACGTTTCTTCATTCAAAAGAGAAATATCTTCCGAAGAAATATTTTTGGTTCTTGCTTTTGAAGTTAGTTAGCAAGCTTAAAAAAATCTTCATTTCTATTTAAAAACATTCATTACGAAATCATACATCGTGCGTGGAAAATAATATATTGTTCCTCGTAACAATTAATTATTTAAATGTGTTAAACAAAACGAATAGTACCTTATTAATTTTAAACTGGCGAGTTAAAGAACACGGTGATTATCGGCAAATAGCGGTATTATGGCTCGATCTTCTGGCACTTATGTGCCTGATGATTTATATTAAAATTATTATAATACTTGCAAGAGGAAGTGAAAATATCCGATTGATACCAAAGTCGTGAGGATTAAGCCAGTAATTATATAAATGATCGCTTAATTTATAACGCGAATGTAGAAAAAATTTTCGAAGCTGTAATTTTAAATTTTATAAGGTTTCGGTTTATAAATTGGTTTTAATTGGATTGGCTATAAAAAAATGTACCACCTAAGGTACCATTTTTATTAAATTTTCAGTGTCTTATTGGGACAAAACCTACGATTTGTCAAAGTAATGAGATTATTTTTATTTACAGAATAAACTTTTTTACTGTGAATAAAATTCTCGTTTACTATAATGAAGCAGCAATGTTGAGCTTTTATAAAAAAAAAATCCAAAAAGTAATGCGCAGTTGTTATAGTAAAATTTGTTATAATAACAAAAATATTTTATTGCTATAAAAAGACTTTTTTAATTTTTACTATTGTTTTGCAATGGTATCAAAATTTTATTTCCTTTAAAAAGAGGGGGAAAGGGCCAGCGCTCTCCTTGGTGAACATAACTTTATAATCCACAGTCTGTGTTATAATCTTATTGATTTCACTTGTGCGAGTGAAGTGTGGTAAAATTTAGCATTATAAAAATATCAAAAAGATCACTAAGAAAATTAAAATTTCGACGTTTTCTAAAAGAAATATTTAAGGTCTATTCTATAAACGAAGCAGACTTGTTTTTTAAAAAGTAAATTCATATTTTTTTTATTTTGTACAGCATATAATAGATATATGAGTTAATTTTTTTGTTATAATAAATAATTTGTTATAATGCCTTGCAATTATTTAAAAAAAACTACCCAATACCCAACAGTAGTTTGAAAATGTGACCATTGTTAGAATGAAAATAGTTTATTGAATTAACAATTAATTTGTTGTTAAATTTACATAAATTTTATTAATATTATAAAAAAAGTTTTATTTTAAACGAAAAGGGATTTGTAAAATTTACAAAATATCTATGAATAAACCATTAGGGTTTCATTAATACAACAAAACGTTTTTGTAAACGGTATAGAACTGTTTTTTTGGACAAATAATAATAACTATATTTATCAATGCGCTTCTGCATCTGGAAGAGTGTTATTTTTCAGGGTTCATACTATTGAATTCGTATAAAATTCCCTGACTTTTCCACGTTTTTCAGAACTTTCTCAAGCTTTTTCCATAGACTGTGGAAGGTGTCAAAAATATATGCAGGCAAATAGGAAAAAATAAAAAATTGAATTTATACTTTGCAGCTTTAATAACAGACCATAAAAACAAAAATAAATACATGTAGCATAATTCATATTATAATATATGTAATTCAAAAACAAAACTTTTTTTAGATCTTTTAAAATTTAACTTAATAGTTATAACAAAACATAGAGCATATTTCTCGTAAATAAAAGCAAAACAAAATACAAAAATAAGTCAAATAACTAGTTTAAACTTTTTCTCTCAATATTTGTAGACGTCTATTGGTACTGTCCACTTCATGGTTGGTTCCTTCAGTTAATTTTTGTTGTTGTTTTTCTACTACTTTGACTCTTGCCCAAGCATTTCCTTTATATTGAATCATAATGTAGATTGTGTAGGTATTAAGTAAATATTATTTTCTTTTATATTAATATTATTATTTTAAGTATTAGTATTATTTACAGATAATTCCCTGACTTTTCGTTTTTTCTTTAAATTCCCTAAATTTTCCATGACTTTTTAGACTCATTTTATATTCCCTGACTTTTCCCGGATTTCCCAGTTTTCCTGGTCGCTGCGAACGCTGTTGTATAAACAACGTAAATTTACTTTATAATTAATGCAAATGCTATTACTGAAATCAGCGTTTGTATATAAATAATTTTTATAAAAATGATCTTTTTGCTGTAACAAAAGCAATTGTTGGACGAATAGGGATCTTTACTTTATTAAGACAAAATACTTTTTTTGTTATATTTATTAAAAAAATTTCTGTGCCTAAAAATCTAAAACGAAAATCTCCATGTTAACACACGATACCTCAGCATGCGCGTTTCGTGATCCAATTATGACACCCTTAAATTAAATTTCGTGGTACATCAATCAAGCCGTCCGTCCGGACTCTTAATCAAAATGGTAATGCCGGTCACGCAATCCTTTCTTCGATTTTTATCAGGAAAATTTGTGTTTGTTGATTTTTGACTGGGCACCTCTTTTGTAAGTTTTCTGACAAGTTCTATAAATAATAAAAATCAACCATAAGTTTAGTTTTTGTGTAATAAAATATGATTTCACAAACGAGGTTTCCTCTAGCATTAAAATATTTGATATCCTAAAATAATAATAATAATAACTCTGTTACTTTTTAAAATGCTTTGTAAAATTGTTAAATATGAGATAATTGCATGGGACGAAATGTCAACTTAATCTAGATATCCAGATATACAGTAAGCACGTTTATGTAAATTTGACGTCAGCATGATGTCATTCAATATCATGCTATATGACTTCTGAATGAGTCAGATGCTGATGTAGCAAAAATGACATAAAAATGATTTCAATTTAACGTCACCATAGTATCATTTTGACATAACGCTGATATATTTTTGTTTTTTTGTTAAGAGCAGGGCTGTGTTTAAATTACCATAAAAAATATTTCTAAAAAGTGTACAGATCAGTGTGTGGTATAAATGTGTTCCTCATGGTTTAAACATTGTCACTTTAATGCGTTTTAATTTTAATTCTGAGAACAAACAGTAAAATTGCCAGTGTCCAATTACTGGTTGGTAAAAAATGTAAATTTCTATTATTGGACATATGTCCAATATCATACTCTATTTGTATCCCGGACATTTACCAGCCAATTCATATGTAAAATTGTCCCCTGAATCCGAAAAGACCCTCAAAAACTATAAAAGTTAAGCAGTTTTTGAGATATAGTCAATTCCATATTATATGTAAAATTGATTATATTTTAAAAACTGTTCTACTTTTATAACTTTTGACGACATTTTCGAATTCAGCGAATAATTTTTCATAGGAATTGACTGCTAAATATCCTGGATACAAATTGCTGTTGACGAGAATTATTAGTGGCTGCTTTTTCGCTATGACATATTTGACGAATTCATTTTTAGAGAGTAAGTAATATAGTGATTTCTTCGTCACAGGACATCTTGCAGAATAACAGTGATTTTATAGAACATAAAAAAGTTATGGCAACAAAATTAATAAATTCGGAAAATACTTTCAACATACCACCCGAAAAAATATTAGATATATATAAATCATCCTGTTCCGGCCTAAACTTATAAATGCATCACAAACTAGAGATACCACACTTAATTATATTTGCAACAAACTATTTCAGAAGTCAGACCAAGAAATTAGTAGTTACCTTCAGAATCCAGAAAAGGGATGAGGAATCCGAGAAAGAAATATATGAATTATATGATATTTACAAAAACGTTATTTGATGTAAAGTTGTTATGTTTATATAAAAATTGTATGTCCAATAACTATGGTCCACGTGTCCAATTACTTTATAAAATGTCCAATTACTATACTTTTTTGCAAGTTTTTTATTTTTGAAAAGTCCGAATTATGCCCCCCGAATGTCCCATTATTATTGACCTAAAATTAAGGTCATATATTTACTGGGTAATTTATTAATTTAGGTTTTTTTATTCATAAAAAATCTTATGTCTTATATGGACATCGCTGTTTTTACTTGAACAAAGACTGATTCCTTTGGTTTCAATAACAACATTTTGCAAGTAGAACATGTATGTCACTCTCTACAAAAGATATCTCATTTAAAACTCGAAGCAGACAAGCAACTAAAAAAACAATGGTACTGTCAATCAGCATATTGGTTAACTTTGGTTAAATTTAATGGGCAACATATTTTTACTTAGCGACCGAGGGAATTTCTCTAAATTAGTGATGCAACGGTTACGGTTACGGTTACGGTTAATTCACGGTTTTCGATATTATACGGTTACTCGTAACCGTATACGGCATTTACGGTTTTTCATGCTACTTTGTGAATGCATGTAAAAAGAAGATTGAAGAGTATTTAACGATACCAAACAGGAACAGGCTGATTCCGCAGAATTTGCAGATGTTTTTTTTTTAAATACTGCCTTAAATTTTGAATATTAACTTTTTTATTTTTTAAAATATATTATCCAGGTACCTACTTAGGTTTTACTTTACTATTTTTAGATTTAAAATGTTACTTATTTCCTTTTGTTTTATATTTTTATTAGAAATTCTGTTTTTGTTTTACATAAATTATTATTTAACTTTTACTGAACGTGTATATTAATTTCATTTTGAAAAATAAAGTTTATTTTTTGTAATTCTGTAATTTTTTTTGGGTAACCGTGAATGAATTCGTAACCGTAGAGCTAACCGTAACCGTAACCGTAACCGTAAAAACCGGAACCGTTGCATCACTACTCTAAATCCATTAGCGAGTGATATATTTGACGGTAATTAAAAAGCAACTTGTAATAGATTGTTAATTTTTATCATCCTCGAAAGGAAACATAAATTTTATTTCCATTGGCATTTATTGTATAACAATTATTTTTCATTCTAAATAATTTTAATCTAATATAAATTTGCCATTATTGTATAAACTTTATACCAACAAAACATTAGCAAACCGATTTCTTGTAATACCATTATTTAATGGAATTCTTTAGGTTAATTATTGCGATGCATTTTACTCGCTTTGCGGGTTTCAATAGAAAAGTTTTTGCTGAAACGTTCATGGTTCGTTAACGAAATACTTAAAGCTTAATATCGCACACTCTCCGCGATTATACCTATTATATTTTGCAGTGTGACCTTCCACCATTATATCCATATGAACATGACAATCAATCAATAGCGTGCAATGTGCATACGAGCATTCCTCCTCTAAAAGTAGCTGTTTAGTGAGTTTTATCATAGAGACTAATAAATTATAATATACCTACAGGGTTTCTCGGGTTTAAACTATGTTCTTTATCTTTAAAACAATACATTTTTAGTCGTTGATCCATGAACAGCAAATATAAATAATAATAAACCGTCTTCATTGTCCCAACGGTCACTAAAGATTTATTTTACAAACTTCAACTCTAAAAACATCAAAGCGGCCTAACCTCACTTTTTTAGAATCTCATTTATTTATTAGCTAAAAATTACATTAAATGTACAATAATTATTATTTCTTTTAGAAGCAGTAATAGTTTGACAATACCTAGCAACATTATTTAAGTAGAAATGGATTTTTGCTATTACATTAAATTCAATTAATTATTTTATAAATAGGTAGGTATCTAATTTCAATTTGTTTAGATTTTTATTTAAAAAATAGATAGTTTGCAATGTTTAAGCTATGTTTAACATTTAATTTCACTGAAAACTTAAAGCAAATTAAAACTTACAGATAATTTAAATCGTAGAAAAAGAATCGTGCGTTTTCTTGTTTGCCTAACCTCACTTTTTGTTTTATTATTCATATTTAATTTTACAATAATTTAATGAAAAGTATTAAACATTAACAGTAAAAGAAACAAATTAGTGCTTATTATAAATAAATTAAACCAGTTTAGTACGTTAATTTCTTAGAAAAGGATTAATTTGTCGTAAGTAATATCATAAGGGCATCTAATTTTTCCGAAAAAAATCGAAAAAACACGTTGCTAAGTAATATTTTAACAAGAAGCATGAGTGCTGGTGGCAACAAAAATCCGAGTCGAAGAGGAGGATTTTTGCACCTGCACGAATGCATTTTGTCAAAATTTTTGTTAAAAAATATTACTTAGCATTGTGTTTTTTCGATTTTTTTCACAGGAAAAATTAGATGCCCGAATGGTATTTAACAAGACTATTTCATGAGTAACAGTTAACAATTAAAATATTAATTGCAATTTTTGGTGACAACAGCTGTCAAGTTTTGCCGCGGGTAAACTCGAAAAAACTGCTGACAGGTGCTGTCACACAGTTTTTTCACATAGAAACCATTTGTAATTCAAAATTGCGCGTTTGTGATTGATGGAAATTAAGACGAGGGAAATAGTCAAAACAATACCCCTAGCGAGAAAAAATCGAACTAATTACTTGCCTCATAAAATTTTTTTTGGGCAACCGTACGCGAAGTAACATTTCGCGGACGCTTTAGCGGCCGCGAAATGATATTTCGCGGCCGTTGTCATAGCGACGGCCGTTAAAGTAAATGTCACTTATAGGTATATTTATATTTCATACTTCCTCTTTGATTTTTCAGGTACTAACTGCGACACTGCAGAATTCGCAGCAATTTTTAGTTCCGGAGGAGTTCCGGTTATCGAAGTACCACTATCACTTTGAAAATTAAACATTATTACTTTTCTTTGACACAACTTTTACAGTCAAATATTATATCTCATTTAATTGTTTGCCATTTCCATGGAAACCATTCTAGATTTTTGAATTATTTTTAATTTATTATCTGTCACATAATATATTATAATTAAAGTTTCCAATGTAGCAATAAAACGTGTAGGTACTTGCCCAAAAAATTTTGTGTATACCACAGCCTCGAAACCCTTTGGAGTCCTCGAGATTGTCTTGCCTCGGCCGCAAGCGGCCTCGGCGGCAATTTTTCCCTCGGTACTCCAAAGAGTGTTTTCGCGGCCTTGGTATACAAATAACTATTATCGGCCTAGGCCATAACAAGGTATTTCTTTATCGAATGTTGACAACAATAAAGTTTAAATTATAGACCGCGTGGAGATAAATATTATTATTACGCACCACTTTTGGGTGGCGAATTTTTACATGCAATTTTTATCAGTCTTATAGCGTTAAAAGGTTGGTTTAGCGTTTAACCCTAAAGCTTTATTAGTGAAATTGTGATAAATATAAGGAGTGAACATTGGCGAAGACAAGGTCTGTAAGCTTGTGAAGTTAACATTTTTGACCTTTTTGGATTAATTTTGAAGTTTTGAGCCTAATATACGGACTGGACATTAACAAAACCGAGGTGTGTGAGCTTTTTATTTTTTAGTTTTTAATGAATGAGTTAAGTTTTTAAAATATACACTTTAAGTAATATTTTAAATACTTAAAATATCATATATATATAATTATTTAGGATTTTATGTAATTAAGGCGGTCCGAGGCGGTCCGAGGCGGTCGATATATGTTTTAAAATTATTTATATTTAATCTTGACTTTTTACAGGAAAGCATAATGTTTTGGAACTTTTTAGAAAGAGCATTTTGTAAACCTCTTGAGAGCCCAAAGGTTCATATTATTTGTAAATTTCTCTTGAAATAAAAAAATGTATACATATTCACCAAAAACGTCTTTATTTAAAAGAAAACCTCTTTTGTGATTGATTTCTTGGTAATTTGTATAAGATATTTTTTCTACTCCTATTAGGGAATTTGACCGTTCTAATACCACTTTTATCTATGGAATGACATATATTCCGTAAAGTGTTACAGAATGAAATATTCTATCATCGGATGACAGAATAAACACTCATGGCGACATCTCTGTTTTTAATATCTAACAAATTTTAGACCGATCCAACCTCACTTTCTTCCAATTAAATTATTTTTCTATGGTATTTTTTGGAAACGTAGAAAAAGTATAGTCTGAAACACGTTTGGAATTGCATATTCCGCTCTCGTGAAACCGTCAAACTCGCCTTCGGCTCGTGTGACAAACTCTTCACTCGAGCGGAATATGCTGTATTCCAAACTCGTTACAGAATATACTATTTTCCTATTTCTATTTTGCTAAAACAAAATGTACCCACGTATCCAGTAAAACTTTATTTTAAATAAAAAGGTAAGTAAATTTGGCATATAATTTTAATTGGATAAGTCTTGGATTTTATGTAAATTTAAGTAAATCATAAAGTATAGTTATAATGCCTTTTTGTTCGTAGTATTAATTACCAGGGAATATAGATGTATGCATATATGCCATGGTATACCATATGCCATGGTATACCATATGCCATGGTATACCATGGTAATTGTTTCAATGAAAAATAATTACAAACTAAGGTCTATCGTTTATAATAATAACATGCCTTCATATATCTATGTTCGCTGTTTATTGATTTAACGTAGTAATCATAAACTTATGTCCAACGGTTAATAACCGCTGTTTATAGATCCATGCTCATAGTTTATTAATTTAACGTACAGGATTCATAGGCTAATGTAAATCTGTTTATCGTTTTAATTACTGCATTACATTACATGTCAAACATAGATCGATGCTAATTGTTCATCAATTTAACGTACAGCAATCGTAACTTCATGAATAAGAAAATTTACGAAATACGTTTATTGTATTAACAACACCCGTCATCGGCTGAAAATTAATGTTGTCGTTTATTGATTTGATCTACTTTTTTATTAAAATTGCCTACGTAACTTTTTTGTTCAGTGTCCCAGCAAAGGGAGTAAACTATTTACCTACTAATATATCAGGCTCTAATTTGTGGTTTTATATCACATGATTGAAGATGTGGTGGATGGCAGTTTCTGTTGCAGTGGTAAGTTTTTTTAATTAAATATTTTGTTTTTTTTATGAATCTTGTTCATGACATTATTTTCTCAATGATTGAAACGGCTTTTTAAGAAGAATGGTAACTAAAAAAATACATATATTGGGCAGTCGTCCAATGCCAAAAATTTTATCAATATTTAACGATACACAGTAAAAAATTTATATGTATATTTAACATATTTCTTGTGTCCCAGAAAGTCCACTCAATTTTTTTAGTTTTATTACTTATGTTAATTTTTAACACAACAGAATGTGTAAAAGAAAATTAATATATGTTATTTTTTTACATAACTGCAAAGTTAATTTAACAAATCTTGTTGTGTCATTTTTAGTTTTTTAATGGTTATTTTAACCTAAAAATATTGTTAAATTAATATGATTTAAAAACTGTATAACTCTAACATAATTAAATATGTTAAATTTATTTATATTTTATTTATTTTACATAAAAAAGTGTAACTTTAACCAATAACTTTTTATTGATTTTACAAAAATAGTATTTCTTCATTTAATTATTTTAATTTGTTATTTTAACAATATTTTTTAATTAACTTTTACATTTTTAATTGTTTATTTTTATTTATTTTAATAAAATATTTAAATTAATATAAGAATATTGGTTTTTGGGCAAAAAATAAAACATGCAAGTATTTAATAATAATGATTTATTATACTATAACATAATTTTTAAAAAAGGCCAGCAATGAAGCATTGGAATTCACTAAAATTGCACAGTCCAGTCCTTTTTTTGTATTCCAAAATAAAATACAAAACATTTCTGGGAATACAAACGTTATGTAAGTTAAAAAAACATTATAATAGCAAACTTACCTCACGCTATATAAAAGCATACTTAACCTTACAATTAGGAACCTCTAATCTAATTAACTATCATCAACCGACTAATCGCGATTAGAAGACAAAGGGTACCGATTTTAATCGAAAGAAGGCGAAAATTAGCGAATTAGGAGAATAACTTTATATTTAAGTTAAATTGAATAAAAAAATACTAAAATGTTTTTATTTGTGTAGGACCTTTTGTTATAAACACTAAAAATAAATTTTTACATTTTTTATTTAACACGCATTATTTTAAACACAAATTTTATAAAGTTCTTTAAATCATGTTTAAATGTTTCCAATATCTTATGCCCTATAGTTAAGAAGAGCAATTTAAAGTTGCATGTAAGGACACTTATGTCGCATGCATGTCTCGTAACTGACCTAGAGGTGTCAATCAGTTGAAAATCATCGGAATTCGCAGATCAGTTTTACTTCGAGGTACAAGGCCGAATTAAAACAACTATAACAGTACACCTCATTATTTATTATTTAAATTAGTTGTATTGCAATTTAAATATTCGCTGTAAAAAACATAAGGAAGTAATAGCGAAGTGTGATTTATTTTAAATTAAACAGTAAATGCCTCTGCGATTCTGTAATACTGCCATTGGTTTTTCTTTATTTTGTAATAAAATAAATTGTAATAATCATAATGCAATTTTGTGTTTTCATGCCTATTGACTTAATGTATACATTATATAGGTAATTGGCTAAAAGTTCATGCTTCAAGATTTTGTTTAATTTTCTTCAAATATTAATGATTTTTTATTGGCATCCGTGATTTCCCATAAAATCAATTGATTTTTTTTACATTTTAGACTTTTTTGGCAAATATCATCGTAAGCAAACTACACAGTTAAAAATTTATAAAATTTGTGTTAATCTAACTCAAAAATATTTGTTAAATATTTGAGTCCAGAAATTTTTAATCAAATAAAAACAATTGAGTATTTTTTTAGTCGGTTGATGATAGTTAATTCGATTAGAGGTTCCTAATTGTAAGGTTAAGTGTTCTTTTATATAGCTTGTGTTTAACAAAATTTAAAAGTAAGTTTGCTATGATAACGTTTTTTTTTGGTTACATAACGTTTGGAGACCGTTTAGCCTATAGCATGGATTTGTATTTTATTTTGGAATACAAAAAAAGGACTGGACTGTGCAATTTTAGTGAATTCCAATGCTTCATTTCTGACCTTTTTTTAAATTATGTTGTAGTATAATAAATTATTATTACATATATGTATACTTACATGTTTTATTTTTTGCCCAAAAACCGATATTCTTATATTAATTTAAATATTTTATTAAAATAAATAAAAATAAACAATTAATAATGTAAAAATTAATTCAAAAATATTGTTAAAATAAAAAATTAAAATAATTAAATGAAGACATACTATTTGTGCACGGTTGAAAATTTTTATGTATTTTTAACATATTTCTTATGTCCCAGAAAGTCCACTCAAAATTTTTTAGTTGCATTGACTTATTTCACTTATGTTAATTGATTACACAACATAATATGTAAAAAAAGTGAATATAAATTTTCTTTTTAACACATAACTGCAAAGTTAATTTAACAAACAGGTTTATGCTATTTTTATTAAAATAAAATTGTTGTTTTAACATAAACCAATAGTTAATTTGATTTTAAATCTTTATAATTTTGACATAATTAAAAATGTTAAATTTATTTACACCAAAAAGTGTTACTTTAACATTTAAATTTTTGTTGATTGTACACTAATAATTTGTCCTTATAACATATATTAATTTGTTGTTTTAACAATAATTTTAATTAACTTTTACAAAAATAATTGTGTTTTTTTATTTTACGGCCATTCCGGAAAAAAACGTGACGTCTGTTACTGTTTAAGCCAATATCTTCAGAAAAGCTTTTTTCATAAAAACAAGGTGCATTTATGAAAAAAGCTTTTCTCAAGATATTGGCTTAAACAGTAACGGACGTTACGTTTTTTCCGGAATGACCTTAAAATGAAAAAACAATTATTTTTGTAAAATTTAATTAAAATAATTGTTAAAACCAATTAATATATGTAGTATACTGTACGTACAATTTTAACAAATAATCGCCGTTTGGTAAAACACTTATAAATTAATAAAAAAAATTGGACAAAAAGTAAAACAATTATATAAAATAGGAACATTTTTATTTATTAAAAACGTAACATTAATATAATATAAATATACCTTTAAATTTAGTTTAACAAATTAACACACCACAGATCACACCCTACGTACTCATCAAGCGACTGCTTTGACTGTCGAAGTTCGACAGGCTTCGAGAACAAAAGGCCTTGAGAGGGGGTACCGGTCTTAATCGAAAGCAGGCGGTAATTAACGAATAAAGAAAACAACATAAATATTTTATTTACTTTAACGAAAAAATAATAATCAGAATAAAAAAAATTGTATCTCCAAATTTAACATATATTTTTAAGTTAGATTAACACTTGTTAAAGAGTCATTATAACTTTTTATTATATTATATATTTTATTATGAAATATTAACATATTTTTTTTGTAATATTAACTATATTATTATATTAAAATTTACAGAAAATAATTATTTAACATTATTTTTTGTGTAACACCTTTTAACAAATTTATTTTTGTTAAATTTAAGAATTTTGATTATTTAACACACATTTTATAAATTTTCAACAGTGTGTAAAATCAATACAAGCATATGTTAAAGTAAACCTTTTTTGTGTTAAATAAATAAAATATAAATAAATTTAACATATTTAATTATGTTAAAGTTATAGAGATTTTAAATCATATTAATTATTAGTTTAGGTTAAAATAGCCATTTAAAAAATGTAAAATTGAAACAACACCATTTGTTACCTAAATTAACTTTGCAGTTATGTAAAAAAAATAACATATGTTATATTAATTTACTTAAAATTTTTTAATATTTTTTGGGATGTGAGGGTGGTAAAAAGGAAAATAAAACTAAATTATTAATTTAGATACCTATGTATTCAGCGACTTATACAAAAAATATGGAAAATAGAATAGTTTATAAACTTAATATATTATATATAAACTGACACTGACAACATAAAATAAACATAGCAAAACATAAACTACAAACTGAAAAATAAAATTCGCTTAGGTAATTCTAATAATATTGAGATATAATTCAACATGAAGTGCGTCTCCACTTATAATAGTACAAATGTCGATAGATTAAATATGTATTCAGCGACCAACAAAAAAATGTTATAAGGATAGCATTAAGTTAATATAAACTGGAAACATAAAATAAACATAAATTACAAACTAAAATAAATAGTAAGCTGATCAATAATGCAGCACAGTAGGAACATAGAAACACTTTTTATCCTCATTTGATCATCAGGTCATAATTATTGATTAATCCCAGTCCCTGAACAATTTTGCAAATACCTACCTACCTATTCGGAAAAAAAATATTCAATAATTACTCACCAGCAATGTGGTACTAACCTCACAATGATACACTTCCTAACACCAACTAAAACTGCAAACTGATGATGCAGATTGCAGTTGAGCGACCGGCCGGCGTCTTATTTCAAGCGGGAAATCATTTCATTGGTTATCTTAGGTGGTGTGATGCTTCACACCCGAACAAATTGTCCAATATTGTAAAATTTATATTTTAACTCAAAGTTATTCTATATTTATAATTATGTAAAATCAATAAAATTTAATAATGATTTGCGTCTGCAAAAATAAAAACGTTTACCTATAGGTAAACGTTTCCCCAAAAGCTTGGTGCGAGAAAACGAATACATTAAGCTCGCTCAGTTAATTAGCTAATGCGACCATCCTTCTAAGAATTCGGTTGGCAGGACTGGCGATAGCGTACACGGGGCGAATAAATGAATTTTAATTTCATTAAGTTGCCGTTCGGTTTGCCCTGTGCTCTCAGATTGTTGGATTGCGTGTGGCGTTGGCCATCGGCTACCGCTGACACCAACTCATCTTTGTTCAAATTAAAAAAAATGTTTTAGCAAGCAAGGTACCTTTTTATTAAATTTTCAGTGTCTATAATAGGTCAATTCTGGGTTCTCTCGTAAAATTTCTGTAAATTCGTAAATCTATAGCTTACGATGATCTGTAACTATAATGCTTATAGAATCGTAAAAGTGGCAATTCTGGGATGTTATCTGTAAATGTCTAATTTAAAGTAGTATAAACGAACTACTGCAACTTCACGCCTATTTACTTACGATCAAACATAACCTATATTTTTATATGTATTATCAAATTTTGGTTTATCCACAGTTTATCGATTTTCATTTATGTATCAGCATATAATATAATACAAAAAGTAAGAAATTTAAACTGGTTGAGGAATAAAATGAGGTAAGATAATTTAAATAAATAAAATTGTTAGTGCGCTGAGTGCACTCATGAAGAAGTCAATCAATGGTTAGTGGTAATGAAAAAGCAACAAAGAGAAAAAGATAAAAAAAAACACCACTCCTCAACGGTTGAACTATATTTGGATGCAATGGATGGAGATTATCCATTGGGCCAACCATGGCAGGATAAATTTGAACAAGGAGCAGAAAATCAAAAAAAAACATTTTGAGCTTATTAAAAACTATTTAGAAAATTATATAAAGCTGAAAGAAGAACAATTAGGATTTGAAATGAAAAAAATTAAATTTTTAAATCCAAATTTTGATATTTGACCTATTTATTTTTGACTAATTAGAATATTTATTTATTTTGTTGTTTATTTCTTTTTTGACAAAGTAGGCTGTGGTTTATTTTTTTAAAGAATATTATTTTATTTTATTTTCATATGTAAAATAAAAATATAAAGTTTTTGTATTAATACAATTATTGTTTTATTTAGTCAAAATTGAAATTATTTCTAATGTAGTTGGCCCAGGGTGCTTGTCCCAATTGATAAATATTACCATTATCATATCCACATTGACATTATTAAAAATATTCATGTTTTTAATCTCTAAAATAGCTTTACATAACCTAACAAAAACAAACTGTAACTAACAACGATTGGGAAACACCCGATCGTAAATATTTACGATTCTATAAGATTTTCTGTAAGCTACAGGAAGCGCAGAATTGCAAATTGTCTATAAGCTTATAGAAAGTTACAGATTTGCTTATAGATGCTTACAGATGTGCGCAGAATTGACCTATTATTGGGACAAAAACCTACGATTTGTCAAAGTAATGAGATTATTTTTATTTACAGAATAAACTTTTTTTACTGTTAATAAAATTCTCATTTACTATAATGAAGCAGCAATGTGGAGCTTTTATAAAAAAAATGTTCATCCGACAAAGTATGGCAATAAGAAATACTTTATTTTTATATTAAATCTTTGTCGAATTTAAAATGTTTTTCTTAAATCTATAGTTTTGTGTGAATTGCGCTCACATAAAGTAATGCGCAGTTGTTATAGTAAAATTTGTTCATTTTACTATGGCATATTTGTCTTTTTTAAATTACTACCTATCATTGTAATTCAAATTAATTTTATTTCAGTTAGAAAATCTTAGTTAATAGCTTATGTTAAGAACAATAACAAAAATATTGTATTGCTATAAAAAGACTCTTTTAATATTTACTAATATTGTTTCGCAATGGTAACAAAATTTTTGTTATTTCCCTTAAAAAGAGGGGGAAAGGGCCAGTGCTCTCCTTGGTGAACATAACTTTATAATCCACAGTCTGTGTTATAATCTTATTGATTTCACTTGTGCGAGTGAAGTGTGGTAAAATCAAGCATGATAAAAAGATCACTAAGAAAATTAAAATTTCGACGTTTTCTAAAAGAAATATTTAAGGTCTATTCTATAAACAAAGCAGACTTGTTCAAAAAGTGAGCTCATATTTTTTTTTATTTTCTACATCATATAATAGGAGTTACTTTTTTTGTTATAATAAATAATTTGTTTAAACGCCTTGCAATTATTTTAAAAAACTACCGAACACCCAACAGTAGGTTGAAAATGTGACCATTGTTACAATGAAAATAGTTTATTGAATTAACAATTAATTTGTTGTTACATTTACATAAATTGTATTAATATTATGAAAAAAGTTTTAATTTAAACGAAAAGGGATTTGTAAAATTTACAAAATGTCTTTGAATAATATTATTCCATTAGGGTTTCATTAATACTACAAAACGTTTTTGTAAACGGTATAGAACTGTTTTTTTGGACAAATAATAATAACTATATTTATCAATGCGTTTCTGCATCTGTAAGAGTGTTATTTTTATAAACATAACGTAAATTTACTTTATAATTAATGCAAATGCTATTACTGAAAGCAGCGTTTGTAGATCAATAATTTTTATAAAAATGCATGGTATATTTTACAACTTACAACATTTTTTATAAAAAAAACATTAATAAAATAATGATTTGCAAGAAAAATAACGAAACCTTGACATTCAAAACTACAACATAGATGCACATGCACAGAACAGATCTCATTTTTTTACTTCAACACTTAATAAATAATAAATAAATTCTAATTAATTTTATTATTTTATCCCGTTAATAAAGAATGTAAAATAATAATAGTTTGTTTAAATTATCCATGTTATAGTAAATTTTAATTTCAGTGGATTGTTTGTGAAAAAATGATTCAGAAAATAATTAAATTTGGTATTTTACTTTAGTACATATACCTACAGGTGTGACGAATACCTAATAGTTAAAAATTAAACAAATGATCTCATTTTAATTTATGACAACATTTTAAAAATATATTATAGGTATCCAATAAACATGTAAAGCGATTACCTACAAGCATTTTATATGGTCATACATTACCACTACATATTTTATTATTAATTTTTATTCAAGGATTAGTAAATTGTATTTTGCAAATTTTCATTAAATATTTTTCTTCTTATACGATTCTGCAATAATTTTTGTATAAAAATATCACTTTTTTGGTAATAATTATTTTATTAAATTAAATAAGATTTTTTTAAGTACCCACGATTTTTTAACTAATATTTAAGTTTCCTTTGGTTAAGTTTTATACATTATTTCTTTTGGTGATAATTATCAATTGCGCACCATGGTCACTTTTTACCCGCCAGCTTTAAATTCTTTAATTTAAAGGATTATTGTACTATTTTGAATAAAAATACTTAATTTAAGGTAAAAAAATAATATTTTGTCAATTAATTAATTTAATCCTAATTGGGGTATAAAAAAATGGTATTTAGTTATAAACAATAATTATTATTGAGGTATAAAGAAACTATTTATACATAGTTTAGCATTATTTAATCAATTTAGATCGAAGATTAATTTGCAAACAAAAAGACCTCCTTTCGTTAAGCAGTTATTCATAATGGATTTTTTAACAGTGAAAGAAAAAATAGAAATGATTTTGATTTATGGAGAAGCTGGCAGGAATCTTGTTGATGCTGTTAATATCTACGCTCAGCGTTTTCCGGATAAAATTCGATCACGTACTTCATTTCACCGTAAAGTCAAGCAGTTTACTACAAACGGGAGTGTTCAACCGAAAAAATGAGTTCGTCGAGCAACAGTCACAGGTGGAAATAATGAAATTGGTGTATTAGCAGCAACGGCCGCTAATCCTCATGCAAGCACACGAGAATTATCTAGAGATTTGGGAATATCCCAGAGCAGTGTTTGTCAAAAGTTCTTCAGTTTGTTAAATTTAGGTAATTCCCTAAAACATATTAAAAAAATTTGACGATATTTTTTAAAAAACTTTTTCGTTATATTTTTTTATTTAAATAATGTTTTATAAAAATACAAACAGTACTGTTTTTTTATTCTTAGCTGTTGTTGAAACCCTGTAATATATTTAAAAGATATACAAATATTAAGTAGGTGGTTCTTATACATTCTGCATAAATATATTTTTTTTTGTAAAACAGTAATAATAATAAATATGTTTGTTTATTTGTCGCCATAAAAATGATAATTTTATATGTTTTTATTGCCCGTAGGTAAAATGAATTGCATTAATTATACAAAATAATGTGAACTTTAATATCAACACACCAGTTTCATTAAATTTACTTTCATTTTTTACGATTGAATCTACTGAATACTTTTATGGTACAATGATATATAAGCGAATAATTTATTCATGTTAATTATATAATAATAAACTTTCAAGGGGGCATTTTTTTATTTTATTTTTGTTTGTTTAGTTTTGGGAAATTATGTTGTAAACAAGGTATATAATTTTTTTATATCATTATGGAAATTTAAAACATTTGTTATTAAAACATATTTGTAAATTTAAAACAATATTTTGCCTAGTTTATAAAAAATTAAATGAGGATTTTCCAGTAGAAAATTTGGATTTTTACTTTAAAATTTTGGAATAAAGAAAAAAGTTCGACACTTTATCCTATTTTTGTTGTTTCTCTATTTGGGTACATACCTTTTTAACACTAGGTATTAGGATACTAAGTGATGACCAAATGTATGGCAATATAATTTTGTCCAAAATGTACACTAGATTAATCTGTATAAAATTTCTGAAAAAATGACAAATTGATAATTTTTTGCATGAAACCTCCTGGGACAAACTATTTTTTGCGGTGTTTTAAAAAAATTAAAATTAAAAAACATTAAAAACCATTTTATTAATTAGGAGGCCCAAAAAAATAATTTACTGTTACATCATCTGTAAGTATTACTATAAATTACGAAACAATGTCTTTTTATGCGCCGTAAAATTAGATATTTTTTCCCAATTCGTTCCAATCATTAACAATACAATGCATTGTACAAAATCTATAGAGCTAATACTGGTCAATTTATTATTCGGCCGCATAATAAAAAAGGATCAGTCATTCCCATCTCATTTAAATATGGCTACGAATTAATTTTACGGAATGATAAAAATAAATTGAAATCAGACGCATTGTGAAAAAATTCGTCGTCGAGTAATTTGTATCTGTCCAAGGCAGCTTTACATGTGTCATTTAATATAAACGATAGGTTTCGATTCAATCTAAATAATAATTTTATCATAATTAGAAAGTCCCCGTCTCTAGACTTCTTAAGTTCATCGTATTCCATTTTCTACCTACCATCGAAAGCAAGAATTCATTTGAAAAAATGAAAAATATGTTATGATTAATTTAAGGTTATATAAAAGCTTAATCAAAGTTGGCTTTGACTTCAAAAGTTTCGAATAATTATTACCTACAATCGTAAAATTAAGGTAAATCTTTTTACCTTTAAATAACTTTAATTCCATGCCGTTTAATCTCACAAAACTATAAATTTTTCCTAAGTAACAAACTTTTAAAAACACTTTATTTATAACCTAAATAACTTAACCGTGACTATCACTTTAGAATCGCAAAACTGTCAAAATAATGAAGCATTTGTTTTCTTGGCATAAAGCATGCGCGTTGGGTTTGGTTTTGCAGGTCGCGATTGCCTTGGTTGTTTAAAGTTTAAAAAAAGTAGGGTTATAAAACGGTCATCGCTGTTTTTTGTGGATGTAATTTATCCATATATGTATACAAATGTGTTTTAATTGGGAAGTTTGTGGTGCGGTGTTGGTTATTTTGATTGTTATTGTTATTTTCGTATGTTAGTGATCATTTGGACATGTGGGCGATAACAAAATGGATTAAAAGGTAAATGCATTCATTGTTTTTATTTGTATTGCATGCAATATCAAAGTTGAGTATTTTATTAAAAATACAACAAAATTGTTAATTATAATGTTCACTCAGACAAATTCTTTATACCTAACTGTAATTTTAAATACCAAACATAAATGTAGATATTTGATAACAGATATTTAAAATGAAATAAATCAAATGTGTCTATAATATTATTATGTTACAATATGATTTAGAGGTGTTAAACGAATAGTTAATGTTATTAATTACAGTTAAATGTTAATGAGCATAAAATGAAGACAACAACATTATTTCTTTAGGTTTTCTTTTCATGCATTTGTTATAAGTTATTTATGCCGCTTACAAAAAAAATGTTTAATTGGTACCTAGTTTCTTTTTGTTTTTTTACCGATAAATATAAAGAATTTGCGGTTTAAAACGGAAATAGGCAATTTTGATATGATTTATTAGAAAATACAATTTTTATTAGTTGCAAAAAGTATTCGTTTTTTAATATGAAAATATCCGATATAATAAAAATAAAGAAATAAAATTATAGAAAATACGAAAGGTTGTATGTGCTATATGGGCGTTTAGCAATAAACCATGGTTTATGACTTCCTTTATGATTAAATTAAGTTTATAAGAGAACTAATCCTAGATAAAATCTCTATTTAATACGCTAAAACCAGGAAAACGTTTTAAAATAGTCATTTTTTTGTTAAATTGTTTCTTCTAGCTAAAGTCCCTATAAATTGTTCGCTGAAATTTTATTTAAATGACGCACTAACGGTAAACGTACGAATCTGTTATAAAAATAGGGTGTTCTTTTGGAAATTTTAAATAGTGATTTGGTGTCGAATAAAAAATATGAAAGTATGTAGGTAATAATTAAAAAATATATTTTATTGCAAAAAGTAAGAAACCTAGAATGTCGAAAAGCAGTTAATACAATTAAAAAAGGAATTCCTATTTTTTATATAATTGGCAGTAAAAATAACTTAATTCATTTATGTACTCATTACTTTTTCAGACGGTTTCTAAATTACCACTACGCTTTATTAGATTAACTACTTGAAAAAAGCATCATCAATAACCAAGTTATCCGTAAAAAATTAGGCAAATACGTTCGGTTATTAATTATAGGTAATAATGTTGGACGAAAGTACAATGTAACGTTTAAAAACAAATCATATTTTTAAAAGCAATTAAATTTCACTTATGTGAACTCCTGGTCCCGTTAGAACTAGATTGAAGCCCCTTAGGGTCTATAGAGATCGGTTGCCACTAAGTCTGGTAGGTATTTAAGTACACCGCACGCTACGACCACGTAAAAATGCACAGCCAGCTTTGCCTTAATATTAATGCTGTTAAATTAACCTTAAAAATTTACTTTGAAGTAAGTTTTATTTATGTTATTTTTACCTATTTTAATAACCCCTAAGTTTCAACAATTTAAAGTATTATGAGGGACGTAATTTTTACGAAAGAAAATTACTTATAAGTGTATTTCACCTAAAGGAAAATTTAACGGTAATTTTAACGTCAGAATTTTTACTTAATGGTAAATGTTACTCATAAGTCATAATTTTACGATATTAAGACCACTTTATAACCGTAAATAATTCATATTCGCCTGGTATTTTTAGGGTTATTACTGGTAATAAAAACTATTAATATTGACTAAACAAGGAAAAATAAGCTTAAAGTGAAAAATAAAATTTTTTTCAGGTCGCCATAATGAGTTTTTAAAGATGTCATCCATTACTTATCTAAACATTTATACGTATAATATTTTTTCATAAATATTTTTTTTAAATATAATAGTTTTAGTTATTAAAAAATGATTAAAACTAAATGATTTTTAGTAGATTTTATAAAATTTTGTAGGTTTTAAGTTGTGTTGAATTTTTACCCAAGCAATAATTTTTCTTAAAACCGTAAAATATTTAGAGGGCATATAATTTTTAAGTTGTATCGTGCCTATTTTTATCAATAAAATAATGTGCGTTTGAGTTTTAATGCAAAATATTATTAGTTTTGACAATTTAAGTTATATTTTTTAATATTACTCTACTGTGGCCTTTGTTACTTTGTAAGGACCATTTTGTAAAATATAAATTAAAATAACAAAGAAATTACAAATGTCAATGTTTTAGAAAGAGAGAGCAAACAGTTAGTAATTATACCGTTATTTATACGTAAATTTGTGGTATTTATATTGTTTTTATTACGTTATTCTCTTAGTAGATCAAAAAGGTTATTAAGTAGGTAAAATATCGAAATAAACAATTCCCCAAATTTGGTAATTTTTCGTATCTATATAGTTATAAAACCGTTTTGGTTAACCGTAAAAAATACTTTAAAGTTAACTTAGTAGTAAATTTGTAGTCATTTAAACTTAAAATGCTGCTTGGTGCCATTTTTTCACCGTTCTGAAGCAATGTGCGGCCTAAAGAATGAACTTAATTTTTGAAGAGTTAGCGTGACCATAGCACGTGTTACAAATTATACGCCTAAGTCTAACACTTATTAAAGCGTAAGCCTGCTTGATGGTTTTTCTTGTTTAGTGAATTTGATGTCGACCAGAAAACTTAATTATCCTGCAGTGACTGACGTACGGTAATTTTATGAATCCACACACATAGTGATTTGAATAATGATTCCAAACCTGCAGAAATTTTAGTTTAAGTATAGTAGTCAAGCTGTTTCATTAAGAATGTAATCAATTTCAGCGCTGAATGATTATTTGACAGCAAAAAATTAAAATGTAGTGGTAAAAACGTTTATGTATTAAACATCAAAAATCTTGACTTGATCTGTACACTTAAAGGAAAAAATTGGTTAAATTAACCAATAAATGGTTAAATCAACAGTTTTTGCACATTCAATACAAACCATGTTTACTTGGAATGTTAAAATATAAATGTTGTTTTAACAAATTAATAGTTATTTATGGCACTAGTGTGATATGTTGAAAATAAGTCACGCGAGAAAGATTTATACCACGAGGCCGTCAGGCCGTCATGACACTAAGTGACCTTTTAAATACACATTGACAAGTTGTGGTTTTACGGCGTTTTAGTTACGGGCTGAAGTTAGCAACATGTTTTTACTCACGGGCTGAAGTTAGTTTTAAGATAGTTGACAGTTGTAAAATGTCATACATAAAATAAAGTGCAAGTGTAAAATAATACTAAATGTGAAAATTATTTTATTATCTCAATACAAAAATACGTATTAAATAGTTTCTCAACGCCAATATTTGAAAAGTTTATATGAACATTGTACTGACCTTTTAATTTCGCCGGCAGTAAACTATAACTTAAATTTGGGCGCGGACTCCACTGTAAAGTGCTCATAAAACATTTTCTTTACTTTCACTGTGAAAAACTGTCAATTTTCAAGAAATAAATTTCGATTTATAACCTTTATAATTGTGTAAAAATTTGACATTTGACGGTGAAACACAGATTCCCCTATTCTTTCATAGATGGCGCTCTTTACAAATTTTTGATTTAAATCATTTAAATCATGTATACAATGGCGTTTATCAAACTTGATACATAATATACTATAAATGTCACTGCATGTAACTGCAATTATTTATTTATTAGGTAGGTTTTACCTACGCAATTCATATTTGAACAAATTTTATTTTATTTTATTTTATTTGTGATTTCATGTCCCTTATAAAAATGTCGAATAAATAACAATGCCTCTGGAATTTATGTTAAAAAATTATGCCTTCAATCTGACGTATTCCTTTTACATTTTAAATGTAAAAAGTCGAATTTTAATAAAATTCGCCCCACATAATCGTGGTATAAAAATTTAAGACCGGCTTTTTAAAATTTTAAAATTAATTAACTGCTTTTTCCGATGAGTGCCATGATAATTATTGTTGAACGCCACTGGCCTTTGACCATTATATAAAAGCTTGCGAAAGATTCTCTCGGTAATGTAAACGTCATTCCGTGAAAAAATCAAATTAATGGTTCCCTTTGGGCAATATGTGATCTCGAACAGAGATAAACGTATGCACATGCCAAATCATTAATTAAAAATATTAACAGATTATTAACTATTTTATTTCTATTGTTGCCATCAAGATAACAAAGACACAGAAATCGTCGTTAATATGATCTAAATATAGAATAAGAATACGCATTCTTAATTCTTAACCTATTTCTTAAATGTGTATAGTATACCTATGGACATTTTAATATTAGGGTGTCCGTTATTTACCAACTTGGTTTTTTTGTTCA
This sequence comes from Brassicogethes aeneus, assembly GCA_921294245.1. Classification (NCBI taxonomy): domain Eukaryota; kingdom Metazoa; phylum Arthropoda; class Insecta; order Coleoptera; family Nitidulidae; genus Brassicogethes; species Brassicogethes aeneus. The sequence continues at coordinate 2,920,194 of OV121132.1, read as the reverse complement.
CAGCGCCCCCTAAATTTTTAGTTTAAGACCTAAAAAAATAATACAAAAAATTATAGAAAATAATATTCATATTTAATAAATCAAAAGGGAAGAAAAACTTAATGCGAGTGTTTATTACCCCTTAATGTGTTAAATAGTGACAAAATGTACAATACAGTGCATGCCAATTTCTTTGTCTGTTTTGATGTTACTAAGAGCTCTTTTTTCTTTACACTACTAGTGCACATTGCATCACAATTAAAGTTAAATTACACCGATAGTGGCAAAATAGACTGAAAAAACTGGTAATAACCGAAATGCGTTTTAAAATGTTTGGTTGGTACCTATCTACCTACGCAGTGCATATCCGGAGATACCGCGTTGTGGAAGTGTGGCATTTTTGTTCAGGTAGATTTTAATTACAGTGAATCCATAAGAGGAGATTCTTATTTTTTGGTAAGTATTATATTTCCTTTTTCTTTAAGCCTTAATACTCGATAAATACCAATATGTTAAAAGGATGTCCATATATGGGTATACCCGACCTATATTATATACCAATAATTTACGGCAGTAGGTCGGGTACTTGTAAAATTAATAATATAAATAAATACACACTTACCTACATTTTTATTAATATTATGGAAAATTTGTACACATATGGTAAATCCCCGACATACAGCCGCCTGACGCCTCTCTACCAATGGGATCACCCATTTTTTATAACAGAAAAATGAATTACTGATGAATTCTCAAGATAATTTGTTGCTTACAAGTTGACAGCCAGTAAAACATTGCATTGATCTAAAACTTTTACGTTTTAAGGAACCATTTTGCTTAAGCCAGCCATTCGACTCAAATATAAAATTAGATTTTATAAGGCACCGATTTTGATAATTGTCATAGTTTGTGTTCCAAATAAATGTTTCTCTTTATTTACTTACCTTTTCGTTTTATTCACTACCACCAATGGGTTTTACTCAAATAATAGTGTTAATTTACCCTAGAAGTTTGCACTAAAAGAGTAAAAGTACCTTTCTAAAATTAGAACTTTTCTAAAGTAGTGTTAATTTACACTGAACAAAAGTGGTATTTTACCCAGGAAGTGTAGAAGTACACGATTTTGGGTAAATTAACACTTTTTAATACAGTGTAAAATTACTTTATCCTCAGTGCTATAGTGTTAAATCATACTTGCTTACTTGGGGAAAATTACACTACAAATTAACTCTAATTGTAGTGTTATAAAACAACACTATTTAGTGTGGACCTGTGTGAACTCTAATTAGTGTTGCTTAGAGTTGATTTTTTTTACTGTGTATACAGCAATAAGTGATACATATTTTATTGGAAATTGAACGCTGTACACAAAAGCTCTCTTGTGATTTTTCAAAAAATTCACTGGTTTAAAAGTTTTTTAAGGTTAAAATTTAACTTATAGTAATTTTTTCGATTTTTTTACTTTGAAAAGTTTTTTAAAAACTGGCATGGTGCTCTTAAAAAAATAGTCAAAAAAATTATTTTGCAAAGATTTTCAACTTTCTTAAAATCAAAAATTGTATGCGATAATAATTGTCGGATTTTTTTAAACATACAAAAAATAATATATAACTATAATTTTCACATGATTCTACTGATAATTTTTTTAACCACATATTTTAGAAGTATTAATTTTGATAATAAAATAACAAAACCCCAAAAAATTGTCTTCTTCGACTTGAACATAATGTTATTGTGCAAGATTGTTCCCTTAAAAGCAATGTAAAACATACTCGTACAATCTTGACTTTTTGCAATACGTCTGTAAGATTTGATCTTGATATTTAATAAACTTGTTTAGTAACGAAAACTGGGTATTGTAGGTAACGTATTTGGCGCCTTTTAAAGCAACATAAATCCAATGTTTCTAGATAAAAGTCGAAGATAAGCCCGTTATAAACGTTAACAAATACTATTGGAAACGAAAAAAAAAACAGACAATTAAACCTTGTAGTGCGATTTGTCCGCGCTAATGAACACAAATAGTTGAGATTAATTCATGTTCGTTCGTAACACTTTTACTTTACTTGTCTCACTGTCTCTCCGATTGTATCTTCTCTGAAATCCTAACGGATTTATCCGGTTTTTCACGCCGCATGGGAAAATTTTTTTGCGAGGTTAGATTCAGGACTGCATCATGCAAAAAGAACTAATAGTCGACAAATTACTAGAAAAAGTTTGATAGAAAAAATTATTAGTTATATATAGCTTGAAATCTACCCTGATAGCAAAATTTGATTCTAAGAATCTTCTAAGAAGAAATGACCCGGAATAATGGAATATTCTTAGAACCTTCCCTTATTGCTAAGAATGTTCTTAGGGACTTTTAAAACATTTTAATGATGCAATTAGATTCTTAGAAGCTTCTTAAAACCTTCCTAAAAAGCATTCTAACAACATTTTTAGAATACGTTTTTGGAATGTTCTTAGAAGGTTTCTTATGGAGCTTCTAGGAAGCTTTTGAGAATATTTCCAAATATGTCAGATACCCACGTCTAATATGTTGGATTCTACATTCGTAAAATTCTTCAGGAGGCGACAAATACGCCTCACTGTCATAATATGAAAGTGAAATGTATTTGTCGTCCCCTTAAAAAATTTTGCGACATATTATTATATATTTATTTAAAAATATTAAATGAACAATTTGACCTCTAAACCATAAATTGTATGACATTATTTCATAAAAAGTAAAATTGGAAAATTTTGTGGGAAAGTCAGATTAGATTGAAGTTGAAAATAGTTAGGATTATTATACATAAAAATGTTAATTTAGAAATCAAAAATCGGTATGCAAATTAATAAATATTTATTTTTAACATAAAATAAAATAAAAAAAACAAAATATTTGCTTATAAAATAATTCTTCATAAAAGAAAAAACCAAATAGTTCTTCATAAAAAAAACATTTTTCATTGTATTTAAGTTGGATAGAAGATTTTATGTAAAAACAGGATAATTTAGATACCTATAGTAAAAGTATTTTTGTTATCGAATATTGTTTTAATTTGACAAATAACTATAAAAAACTATTTTGGGTTGTGTTTTTTACTTAGTATTTAATACCAAGTATAGGTACCTTTATACGTAGATTATGGTATATTTTACTATTATATAGGTACCTAACTGAACTGAATATGCTTAACAGAATGTTCCAGGAATATTCCTAAATGAACTTTCTATAGCAATTACTTTCTCAACATTCTAAGCATATGTTTACTAACATTGTTTAGAGTGGATTAATTTCTACCACTAAACTTTGCACCTTCTAAGAACCTGCCTATAGGCCAGTGAGAATATTCTTAGGATTATGCTATATTTCTTTTAAGCATGTTCTTTAGAAGAAATATAGCATGACCCTAAGAATATTCTCACTGGAAGGTTTAAAAAACATTTTTAGAACATGACTAGAAGAAATACGTATAGCATGATCCTAAGAATATTCCCACTGGAAGGTTTAAAAAACATTCTTAGAATAAACTGTGCTATCAGGGTAATAGATTGATTTGGTCAAATACGCCCTTAAATTGCAGGTATAATACCTTTGATATCGGATAAGTATTTTGACGCTAGCGATTTTAATAACTTAAAAAATTCGTTTTTACGGCAAAAATTGAGGTCGAAAATTTACAGTTTGAATTATTTTCGTGAAGCTGACATTTTTTACAAAAAAAAAAAGAAGCTTATGTTGTTAAAAATACATGAAAATATGGCGAAGTTGTGAATTTTTTAGTGGAAGACCAAAATTCAGCTTTTTGACGATTTTTATTTTATTTTTTTTCTTTTATTTTGCAATATGTTTATTATTTAATGAAAACCTAAGTAAAGTGCATGATTGGAATTTTTTGAGTTTTTAACGTACTTTTTTCACCGAAAACATTATTCAAAATTTAAATTCGACATGACTCCGCAAACGTGAATTCTTTTGTTTCTCGTGTTGGCATAGTGACATTTTATTAATATTTTTTGATATTTCAAAAAGGTATTTTTATCATGGTTGTATTTAGTTAATAAAAAGTGTAAAATGAGTAAAAGAAGTAGAGAGTTCGAGTGCGTAAATAACCCGGACAATCTGGGCGACGTAAGTGATGAGCACGGAGAACGTTTTTACCAGCAAATGAAGGCTATGGAGCGGCGGTATCACGGCTTCTGGGATGCAGCCATGATGGGTTGGGTTGGTCCCTCTTACGAGAAACGGAATACGAAAGCAACAAAAAACAAAAAAGGAGCCAGAATTTTTTTAAACCTATGCTTATAACAACAAAATAAAACTTTCAATATCTTCAATGTTCAATATTTATTGAAAAACTCTTGAAAAACTGAATTTTGGTCTTCCATTGATAAATTCATAACTTCGCCATTTATCAATGGATTTTTATCAACAGCAGCTTATTTTTTTCCTTTAAGTATAATCTATACGTAGAATAAATCAAACTGGATTTATCTTTTCGATTTCTATCTTTCCCAGAAAGATATGTAAATTTTCGACCTTGTTTTTTGTAAAAAAGGACTTTTTCAACTAAAATCTCCAGTATCGAACTACACAAGAGAAAGTTGTAGAGGGCTCAATTACCTTTGATTTAAGTGCTTGTTTTCTATTATACCTATATTTTAGAGGTCTTATATTACACACAAAGATGAAAATGTTTTGTCAAAAACAACTTTAATGTAAAATTAATGGTTTGCAATGGTCGAATGCGTTTGTCGCGTAGACGTGTTAATTAATTGCTTAATTAAGTATCGATTGAGCAAACTTTACACATTGTTTCCGGCAATTACCAAGGCAAACAATTTTTGCTCCCTACTTTGGTAAAACCAACGAAAGCTGTCTAGCGCATAGCGTAAGCATAGTACCTATAGGTACACCTCGTTATGGAATCGACTTCTTAGTTTCGGTTATTGAATTTGAGTAAACAGAAGTTTAAATTTCAAACAAACAAGTATTACTTAAAACCTATATAAATTTACTGTTATTTGGTGTTAATGGTCATCAGGATATACATATATGTATACAAAAAAATTCAAATTTATAATAGATGGCGATGTAACAAAAAAAAAATAATTTTATTATATTTTTCTTCTCTATACGATTCTTCAATAATTTTTCTATAAAAATATCTCTTTTTTGGTAATAATTATCTTACTAAATTAAATCTGATTTCTTAAGTACCCACGATTTTTTAACTAATATTTAAGTTTCCTTTGGTTAAGTTTTATACATTATTTCATTCGGTGATAATTATCAATTGCGCACCATGGTCACTTTTTACCTGCCAACATTAAATCCTTTAATTTAAAGGATTATTGTACTATTTTTAATAAAAATACCTCCTTTAAGGTAAAAAAAACATTATTTTGTCAATTAATTAATTTAATCCTAATTGAGGTATAAAAAATGGTATTTAATTAAAAATAATAATTATTATTGAGGTTTAAAGAAACTATTTATAGTTTAGCATTATTTAATCAATTTAGTTCGAAGATTAATTTGCAAACAAAAAGACCTCCTTTCGTTAAGCAGTTATTCATAATGGATTTTTTAACAGTGGAAGAAAAAATAGAAAAAATTTTGATTTAAGGAGAAGCAGGCAGAAATCTTGATGATGCTGTTAATATCTACGCTCAGCGTTTTCCGGATAAAATTCGATCGCGTACTTCATTTCACCGTACAGTCAAGCAGTTTACTACAAACGGGAGTGTTCAAACGAAAAAAAGTGTTCGTCGAGCAACAGTCACAGGTGGAAATAATGAAATTAATGTATTAGCAGCAACGGCCGCTAATCCTTATGCAAGCACACGAGAATTATCGAGAGATTTGGGAATATCCCAGAGCAGTGTTAGCAGAATATTAAAACTAAATGCGAATTAATAAATGCATTGAAGTTAAAGGCCACCATTTTGAGCACCTAAATTTTTAAGATTTATGAACCTTAAAAATATGGAATTGTTTTTTACTTTGGCTTATGCTTAATATAAAAACATTATTATTGATTGGCAAGAACAAGTTTAAGTACTATAACCTTAACTTTTAAGTGTTAAAATTAATTTTATTAATTATAAATAACACAATTTTTGATTATATGGTCTTATCTCAATAAAAATCAACTAATAGCTTAATTTGATTAAATCAACAGGTTTGACAAAACATATTTTAATTAGGTACCTAACTTATTTATTTATGGTTCAATGCCAAAATTTTACTGTTGTCGTATATGACCTCTTACGTACGTTAATAATGTCTGAAAGTTAATTAAATTGTTATTTTATTGTTAATAATTTTTTAAGTAGATGCATTAAATTGATTAATCTTGTACTTTGTTTATGTGCTTATAAATAATCTCTTGTTTTTGTTGGTGGCCTATTCGGTTACCTTGAGATGGGATTTCATTAAATTAGGTCAAAATAAATGTGACTAAAAGGTAACAGGGCAAAGTTTATCCAAATGCCAAGAACAGTTTATAAAGATAATGTAATAAATGTCCAATTATAGTACCAGTTATGTACCTATTTATTAATTTTGTTATTGGATCTTCTTATTGTAAGAAAAAATCTGGTTTATACAATACAATTTATACAAGTTTTAAATAAAAAAAGCAGACTGTTTAACATACAAAATTGCTTGGGTCATTACTAAAAGAAATATAAAAAAGGCAGAGAGGAAAACAAAAAAATCATTTTGTGTTAAAATATTTCACATCTTAAATAATGAATACGAGGTGTGTTCAGAAAATATCGGGAATTTTCGTTTTTTGAAACAAATATTTATTTATTCGTCTACATTAATGTTGTCGCCTTCAAAATAGTCCCCATTGGATATTATGCACATGTGCCAGCTCTTTTTCCAATACTCGAAACACTTCTAAAACTCGATCTTTGGGATAGCCTTTAGTTCTTTCAGCGATGCGCTTTTAATGTCATCTATGCTTGCAAAACGACGGCCCTTTAAGGTTCTCTTTATTTTTGGGAATAGGAAAAAGTCAGACAGAGGCATCTCTGGCGAATATGGAGGCTGGGGCATCATTACAGTATTGTTTTTGGCCAAAAATTGTGTTCAAAATTTAACAATTTTAGAACAAATTTTGCTGCCAAGCGTTTCATACCCAAAACATTCGAAAAAATTTCATGGGATGAACAAATCGATATACCAACATTATCAGCGAGTTCTCTGATGGTTTATAACCATTTCTTCCACTTTTCACATGTTTTTATCGGTTGTTAATGCGCTTGTAAGTTCGGGGCGTTCGTCATCTTCAACGTCTTCACGGCCATCTTGGAAACTCTTGTTTTACTTATAGCACTCACTATAGGCCTTTGTTAACATTTCACAGAATTTATTTCATTTTTAGCAAAATTGGATACAAATTTGATCCATTTCTTTTAACGAACGAAAAATTGCCGAACTCATAAAACACGTCTAACCTTAGCGGCTGCCACAGACAAAGTAAACAATAAAAACAACTAAAGTTTTTATCATACTTCGGGGGCATGTATACCAACATAATAAAGAAAACAAACCTCGTACCTATTTAATCATTTTACTATTGGATCTTGTTATTGTAAGAAAAAATCTGTTTTATACAGTTACAATACAATTTATACAGGTTTCAAATAAAAAAAACACTTTTTAACAAAATGTTAAAAAAAAAATTGCATGGGTCACTACTAAAATAAATATAAAAAGGCAGAGAGGAAAATCATTTTGTGTTAAAATATTTCACATCTTAAATAATGAATTGGGGTACCACAAATAACTTTTAAGACCATTCGAAAGAATGTTTTAAAACATCTAAACACTCATATTCAAACAATTAACATCAACAACGGCCAAGAATAGCAATTCCCACGGCAGGTGTTAATTTTTCCTTCCACCGACCGTGGACTGTGTCTTATCCAGAGGTGATAATTGACCCAAAGGGTTTAAATTACTATGGTAAAGAGCTGTGTGAAAATTACGCCATTAATCTTGCCATAAAGACATCAAATGTGAACTGTAAACAACCCACACAGAATTGATGAATTGCTTCAAGGAATTTATTTTTGTGTTACGGAGTCAATAAGAACAATTAATAATAGTGTATAGTTTAATGACATCAAAAAATTAACTAAAACAAAAATTATCAAAATTAAAAATTGCCTAGAAAATATAAACGTTCATAAAAATTACTAAATTAAATTTAATTATAAATTAAAATCTACCAATTTATTTTTTGGTGTATTGGATAAGTTTCCATATATATTTACATCATTCTGGTGTGATCTATATTTTTAAGCCTCAGTTTTTATTGTATGAATATTTTTTTTCTATTTAAAAAAGGTGCTTATATGTAATTAATAATATTTCATTTATTAATTTAAAATAAAGTTAAAGTAGAATATTTATTTTGGAATAAAAATTAGACAAGATTTAAATCTGTAAGTGCAAGGCGAATTTTCTCGTAAGTAATATCATAAGGGCATTTAATTTTTCCGAAAAGAATCGAAAAAACACGTTGCTAAGTAATATTTTAACAAAAAGCATGAGTGCTGGTGGCAACAAAAATCCGAGTCGAAGAGGAGGATTTTTGCACCTGCACGAATGCTTTTTGTTAAAAAATATTACTTAGCATTGTGTTTTTTCGATTTTTTTCACAGGAAAAATTAGATGCCCGAATGGTATTTGACAAGACTATTTCATGAGTAACAGTTAACAATTAAAATATAAATTGCAATTTTTGGTGACAACAGCTGTCAAGTTTTGCCGCGGGTAAACTCGAATAAACTGCTGACAGGTGCTGTCACACAGTTTTTTCAACTAGAAACCATTTCTAATTCAAAATTGCGCGTTTGTGATTGGTGGAAATTAAGACGAGGGAAATAGTCGATGAAAAATTCGATGAATTAAAATGTTGTTTTACACTCGTAAACAGAATTTTAATTTGGCGCTAGTGCATAGTGCGGTTGTGTTACGTACTACTGCCACGAAGCGAAACCACATAACTTCGAAGGTATACCTTATAAGGTCGAAAATAAATTAGGCAACAGTGCAGTCCAAAATTTTCAGTGCTATCAATAATGTAATACATTAAATGTATATCGACATGATAATGATTATTAAATTATGTAAGGGGTGCATTTCAACAATACTGCCCTGCTGGCTAACCTCACTTTATACGAAATAATTTAGATATGGACTCTCCTAATAGACAATTTAATTGTGGTTCATTATTTGCTTAGTTGTCTATGCAATAGGATTTCTCGCAGAAGAAGATATTTATATAATTACCAGAATTGTCCTACTCGTTACGTGTCCGAGCCGACTACCTGAACACTGTTTAGTGAACAGTAATAAGCATAGAAAAAGAATATAAGACGTAATTGAAAATAATCCACAAACTTAACATGAATGTAATTAATTTATTTTCGAGCTCGACGTTATGTGATTTTGCTTGGTGGCAGTAGTACGTAACACAACCGCACTATGCACTAGCGCCGAATTAAAATTCTGTTTACGAGTGATAACCAACATTTTAATTCATCGAATTTTTCAGTCAGAAAATTCGAGGTACATAATATTTATTCCAAAAATAAAAATAAGGAATTATTATTTTGTCACATACAAATAGCATTAAATTTATTACCAAAAAAAATAATCTGATTAAAAGAAGTATGGCAGAAAGGTGCTTAAATGAAAATTCGTATTGCTAGATTTAAATAACATAATAATTCATAACAACTATACCACAACTTTATTCCCGTATAAAAATTGTTTCAAAGTTTTTTAAAAACAAAATAATTCGTATTAAAATTTTTAAAAATAATAATAAAAATAAAATTGTATTCAATTCTTATTAGTCAAATAAAATTTTAACTAATATTAAAAACATTTAAATATTATAACAAATATTTCGTGCAAAATATTTTTGTGTGGAATAATAAACTTTATCACTTTAATTTTTAACAGGTAAATTGATTTTTATGTCGACGAGTAATAATAGAAATTAATTGCGACATAATGATAATTTCAGTATTACTTTTTCTTAAATAAATGTTGCGCACCTTGAATTAACTGGCTAAGAAATTCGATGAATTAAAATTTTGGTTTACATAATTTCAATTTGACTGCGTGTTTCTCCAAGTAGCGCCTTATTAAAATTATCTCAACCAAAATTTTAATTCATCGAATTTTTTGGTCAGAAAATACGCCATTCAGTTCCAGAATTAAAATTACTTTCATTCTTATTCTGTGCTTAAATTGTGTACCAAGACATCATAAAAATTTTACTTTAAAATGTTCAGTCAATTTTTAAAAAAGCAACTTGAATTAATATTTATAAAAGCTATAGCTTTAATAAACATGACATTAAAAAGTAAAACGGCGTGCCATAATAGTGTGTGTAATAATACACTAAAAAATAAATTGTTTATTTTTCACCTTATCCTATCTAAAATTTGAAATCCTCTTACATCAAACCAGCAATAAATCAGTTTTAACCTAATCTGAACATGGCATGTATCCATCACCTTATCGAACGGTAAAATCAAATTCAGAAGCTTATTGTACAAATAATGGGTCTACGTCTGGAATATGACAAACAATAATACCAACATAATAAGAAATCTGCAGGTGGTGGTTCAAGCAATCCCACACAAAACCACAAACTCGTTAAATGTGCCATCATGAAAAAGAGGTAATTAACCTTAAGTTTTTTTGCTGTTTTCGCCGACTTGATAAAATTATTATTTTAATAAATATGTATGGAACACAAGCACGCAAGATCGATGGCCCAGTTGGCCACCTTGACGGGACAGAAATCGCTTTACCCAAGGGCGCATCAATCACCCACCAAATGTCGACGAGAACAAACTGCTAATTTTACTCAATTAATTGCACACTTTTATTACCTACTCTCTAAAAATGTAATAGTCAAAATTCTACTACACTCACAGGCAAAATAATCGATCCACACAAATTTTCGATGAATTTCAATCACAAATAACTTTTTTATTTGATTTCGGATTTAAACAAATATTAAAGAATATTGTAGATAAATTAATGGACAATCGCTCACATTTTAAAAAATTACTACAAAATAGACGTACGTTTATAATATACAGGTTTAAACTAAAAGATATTTTTACCATAAGTTTAAGACACTCTGTAGAGTGGCAAAACCGTATATTGTTCTAAATTAAGTTTTATTTATCAAGTCACATCTATTCTTAACAGTTTTGTTTTTGGTTCACCTCGATATATTTATTTTTGTGGAAAATATGGATTTTTTAAAAAAACATTGCAATTTCCAATATTTTTCTGTATGAAGAACTAAGGTTGCTATGGTCCATCCATAGGCTATGGAGAATGACAGTGACAGTTTTGTTAAATCATCCCATACTTGGACATGTCATACACGGCTTCAAAAGCTATCAAATTAGATAAAGAAACTATTTATAGTTTAGCATTATTTAATCAATTTAGTTCGAAGATTAATTTGCAAACAAAAAGACCTCCTTTCGTTAAGCAGTTATTCATAATGGATTTTTTAACAGTGGAAGAAAAAATTAATATCTATAGATATTATATTAAATTAAATTATAAATTATAAATTAATATCTATAGATATTATATTAAGTATACTTCATTTCACCGTACAGTCAAGCAGTTTACTACAAACGGGAGTGTTCACCCGAAAAAAAGAGTTCTTCGAGCAATAGTCAGGTGGAAATAATGAAATTAATGTATTATTATCTATTTTTAATAAATTGGTATAAAATTTCCAACTTCCATTTTTTGTTATCAGTAGTTGCAATGAATGTTCTCTTCAAAGAAACAATCTAAGTATTATGTTCTCATTAGACCATTACCCCATTTATGTTATGTACTGCAGTAACAATAAAATATGTAAAAGGTGTCGAACAAATGAAGAAACATTAGAATAATTGAATAATTCAGATACATGTGTTGATTAGCGGTAATAAAATGGCAAACAAATAAAACAGGATTTTTTTCGAACCTTGACTAGCGGTATTAATTTCCGAACGCCCGATGAGACCGAGATTACTGGTTGGTATTAAGCGAACAAAAGTTAAGTTATTCCCGATTGACCTAAATTCGCGAACTAAAGTTAATTTACTGCGGAATTCAGACAGCAAGGATTACGAAAGCTCTCATGCAAATAGAAAAGGTTGTAACCTATGGAGTGCCATTTTAGGAAGTTACTTGTTGTTAGGTTATTAATATGTATTTGCATTGGGTAATTAAATTTAAATTATAATAGTTTTTTTCTACTTTTATAGGGTAAAGTAGACAGTTATCGGACACTTTATAGTTATTGGACAATTAACATTATACAGTAATCTATAAGTATTTACCTTAAAGTCAAATCATTAGATGACGCTGTAATATGTACAATTATATATAAATTTAAAAATATCTCAGTCGGTAATAATTTAGAACTACTTTATTTTGGGTCCAATATAGGACAAAAAAGTTCTCAAGTTACTTTGGTGGTAAGATTTTTTTTTTTTTTGTTAAGAGCAGAGCTGTGTTTAAATTACAATAAAAAATATTTCTAAAAAGTGTACAGATCAGTGTGTGGTATAAATGTGTTCCTCATGGTTTAAACATTGTCACTTTAGTGCTCTCTAAAAATGAAACAGTGGATTTTCACTGATTGACAGTGCATATTAACTATTTGCCGCAGTGATAAGTATACCACTAGCAATTAGTGAATACTCACTTTTTCATGTAGCGATTTCTTTGCACCAATTTATTTAGTGGAAATTACACTGTACAAATTAGTGAAATAGGTTCAGTTCAAAAAAGTTAAAATTTCACTATTTTATGTCGAGAGTTCCGGAAAAGTAGTGATAATAAAAAACACTAATTTGGAGGTTAAAATCTCACTAATTTATATTGAAAAACACTAATTTTACAGTGAATAATAACTCACTGACGGAAATAGTGAAAATTTCACTGTTTCACTTTTAGAGAGTGCGTTTTAATTTTAATTCAGAAAACAAACAGTAAAATTACTGGTTGGTAAAAAATGTAAATTTCTATTATTGGACCAATATCATATTCTATTTGGGTCGTTTTCAAAAAACCGCTGTCCATAAGTTTGAATTCCAATAACTGTTAAAAATTATCGGATCTTATTGATTTAAAAACCAAGTAAAAGCCTAACAAGCCCTTAGTAAACTCTTTCAGAAAATTTTTGTTTAGTTATTTCAGAATAATTTTTATATATTGAATAACCAGAACTTTGTGTTGCTTTATAGCAATCCATAACATCCTTAGTTAATACAGTAAACAATTTATATATAAAAATAATTAATTTTAATCTACTTTTTTTAAATTTGACTCATGTCCCAGACATTTTTTCCGTTGCGTTACGTCCGTCGCGTTACCGATTGAATATTAAAAAAACATATATATGGCAACTTTTTTGGTACTTACGTGATCAACAAATGATGTTCGGACGTACACATTACTCAGCTGAATTTATTTATTCAATCAGGAAGAAGATATCGGTTGAAACAGGTGCGGGGTAACGCGAATGTAAAAATTGTTTGTTCGCTAAGTTACTCAAAAAAAATAATAAAAATTAGGTAAGAAAAAATACTATTTTTCATGTTTATGTTTATTTTGGGGCACTAAAGCTCATTGAGAGTAATTAATGACTATAATGTCTTATTATTATTTTTTAAATATGGTTTTACAAAACTTTGTCCACTGCGTTACCGAGTCCACTATGTTACCTTATGGTAACGCAATGGAATTTAGGGTAACGCAATAGAATTTTTCGACAACAAAGTGGATATTTACCGTCGCTTTTATTAAAGGTAGTTTATGATTAACCAATTTAAAATTATTTGTAATTACAACTCATGATATAGATTACATCCAAGGAAAAAGTCCACGCAATATAAAAGTACTAAAAGGGACCTTTACCAGCTTAGTCAAAGAAAAAGGGTGTATACAATTTAGAAATCTAAGTTGTTATTCTGCAAGTGAGCACCACTACAAGGGATTTTGTTTATGCATTACTCTAAAATCGTACCACCCTATATAGTTTCATTTTTACGTTATCTGATTAAGTCCTTTGTGTACCCCTGTCCGTTGTGATACCAATGTCTATTTCGTTACTTTTTTTAGTTTATGTTAAAAAAATACTTAAAATGATTTTTATACACTATCACTTGGTAATACGTGTTTATAAATTAGAGTTTAATTCACTAATACAGTGACTAAAAGGAAATATTAATGGTATTGTTTTTTAACAAAGAATCGGAATGGTTTCTTTTAAAAAGTAACTTAACGAACATAAATATTTAAAAAAAAAGCATACAATTTTTAATAAAAAATAAAATAAAAAATTGGAGTCAAAAGTTTGTGAACTAAGTAAATTTTATTGAACAACTTTTTTTATTGAATTAAATTTTGGATTTTAAATTGGTAACACAGTGGAGATATATAAAGCTAGGTAAACACATTTTTCTGAAAAAAACGTAAAAAAATTTTCCTGTCTTGAATGTAAAAAACTCTAAACATTTATAAAAATCCTATCAAAATCAATTTAAGCAAAAAAAATATTTTGATCTTCATTTTTCTGAAATTCATAAGAAAAAAAACTAAAATCTTTAAAACAAAGGCATATATAAATTTTAAATAAATACTTCAATTTGTTTATTACAAATTTTCTACCTCTACTATATTGAGATCCATTATGATACAAATTTTTATTACGATAAATGGCAACGCTTATTTTGAAGATTCATGGTCTGGCAAAACCAATAAAGGGATTATAAATACCATCACAAACAATACCAATTAAATCGTGTATAAGCATTTGTAATAGTTTTTAAATCGATCATTACTCCATTACATTGGCACTTAGCATATCTATTTCTCACGTTGAACTGTTAATTTTTCAATCAAGCGTGAGTTATTACTTATATCTCGTATACACGTTATGAGATACGGCATATTTTATGTTCGGTAGTTCTTTGATTCTCGGCGTCTTATACTGTCTTATAAATTATTAAAATTGCCGCTTTTACCTTAAAGAGATAGATATCTTAGGCTCGAGGTGTGCAATATTGTTTGTTGTTGCCTTTTTCAAGGGCAAATTGTGCGCAATAAAATGTCAAATTAGTTTATGCAATAGAATGTTTAATTCCTTATATAAATGGATCCTTATGCTATTTGGTACATGGGTTTTCTGTTTCGAACAAGGTTAACCTTTCTTCAAAAGAACACTGGAATTCCAGAGCAATTAATAATATTTTTAAAACCATGTTACATATTTTTTGCCTACATTTTTTCACTTTAGATTATAGTAGAGTAGAGTAGAGTCTACTTAAAAAAACATTTACAAAGTTTTAGAAAGATTAGCCATCTGGTTTTCGAGTAAAACATTATTAAAGTTATCGTTTATTACACTGTTTAAAATATCTACGGTGTAAAAAGTAATCCTAAAATGGTGTCAAAATCCAACACCAAATGGTGTTAATATAACACCATGAATTAGGGTTTATCTAAAAATATTTGAGAAGTGCACCTACCCAGAAAAAAAGGAATAGTTCATTTAACCCAGTTGACCCATAAGTATTTATATTTTTGTGGATCACGTGATGTTCTTAAATCTCGCCTCTGTTGACTTACATGAAGAATATATAAACGTAGGTAATCCTTTGCTTTGGTGTGACTACAAGTTGTTTGATACTAAAGAGACCTTAAATAGGTGGAAACAGCTGTCAATACTTGAAGTATTTTAGGTTAGTGGAACGCACTAAAAACATTATCTCTAGCGAGTTGAAGGTTCCATTTTCTGGAATAATACCACTGGTAATATACTAGTAATGCGTCAAGGAACTTCCTGTTTCCTTTTTTTTCCTTTTTTCTGTGTAGTATGATAATTTGACCACAAATACATAATATTTAACACTGAAAAGGAGTTCAATTTAGTTTAATACTGTGTGAAAGTTAAATTAACACCATTTTAGTATTTGAATTTACACCGCCAACGAACCTTATTTAACACCATTTTAGTATTTGAATTGACACCGGACCAACGAACCTTATTTAACACCATTTTGGTTTGTATCGATATAGACCACGTATGGTGTTAATTTGGTGTTAATTATGTTAAATTGGTCATGAAATTTTGAACAGTGTATTGCTATCAATCAATCTGTCATTCTTGTCTAGAAGATCCGGCAACACTGGATTACAAACACGTGATTATCTAGGGATATTTGGTTTGATTTATTTAGTGACTACCCTAATTTAGTTGTTAAGTAAATTAATAAAAATAAACACAATTGTATTAAGTTATTTTTTTTTAAATAGTTATACGAGGCGTGTTCAGAAAATATCGTGAATTTTCGTTTTTTGAAACAAATATTTATTTATTCGTCTACATTATAGTCCAGTCATCTTAGCATTTCACCTCGGAATCTAACGGAATAAGCTGAATTTTTGTACAAACCTTTATTTTATCATTGCAAATGTTGTCTCAAAAGTCACATATGAAAACGTGTGAGCGGCCTTAGATATTCAAGGTCAAAGGTCGCAAAAATCAATTTTTTGAGAATATCTCCTTTTCTCTGCCTCCTATCGTATTTGCATTTATTATACAAGTTGTAGAGAATAAAATTCTCTACAAATTTTGTTTAAATATTTTTTTTATACGTCTAATCGTTTTTGAGATAGAGGGCGCAGAGTGTGGAGCGCTCAGCCATACGTACCTTTAGCTCAAGGTAAATCATGAATCCCAATCTATTATACCGTTTTTTTAATTAATTATTTAATAAATATTACTTAAATAACAATTTAAAACCTTATATTTATTTTTATATATTTTTTTAAAACAGATAGTCATTAAATATTACTTACTTTTGACATACAAATAATTAAATAATGAAGTGAATCATTCTAAATATATTCTAATGTTATTCTAATTAATAATAAATGCATTTTAAGAAGAAAAGACATTAAATGAATTTGCCTTGAATATGTCTCTGGTCATCTCTTGGATCCAGATATTAAAATAACAGACCTGGAAATACTATAGCGGGCTTGCTATAAATAAAAAGGTTAGGTATACCTATATTTAAAGCAAGTTGTGACCCTAGGTCTAGGGTTGTGACAGATAATATTCGTAATATTTTAAAGGTTAACATGGCTGATTTGTGTTTTATTTCTAATAAGTTACTTTCTGAAGGTGATTCTGTGACTTTTGTGCGCGGTATAAAGACTTTAAAAGAAGCAATTATTGAGAGAAATAAACATAAACTACCTAAATACTTTGACTTCTGTGAATTTTCATATTGAGTGTCGAAAATTGTACGCTATAGCGTACTATAGTAAAATTGCAGCAGCAAAACGTCGCCTTGAAGAGACTGAACCTTCAACGTCATCAACTGTACCTCGCGAGGCCTCGTAAAAAAGGGAATGATGGAAATATTTTGCTTATTTTGTGGTGAAGTCACAGATGAGGCAACAAAGGCAAAAAAATCTGCAAAGTACAAACGCGTTATAAGTAAGTTTTTGAATATATGACAATTAATGTCAATGATAACGAGGAGAGTGATGATGAGAATGAGTCTGAAATTGCTGGCCAATCTGAAAAAGATGAGGATAAAGAAGATAAAGATTAATAATAATAATAATAATTATAATATTAATATAAATAAAAACATTTTTTCCTACTACGATCCAATTATCCTTCATTAAAATTAAATTAAAATATAAGATATATCTATATGAAGATAAAATATATTTGATTTAAAATAAAAATAAATATAAGTATAAGGTATTAAATTTTTATTTTAGTAATATTTATTATATTATTAATTAAAAAAAACGGTATAATAGATTGGGATTCACGATTTACCTTGCGCTAAAGGTACGTATGGCTGAGCGCTCCACACTCTGCGCCCTCTAAGGTATTAAATTTTTATTTTAGTAATATTTATTATATTATTAATTAAAAAAAAAACGGTATAATAGATTGGGATTCACGATTTACCTTGCGCTAAAGGTACGTATGGCTGAGCGCTCCACACTCTGCGCCCTCTATTTCAAAAACGGTTCAATGTATAAAAAAAATTTGTAAACAAAATTTGTAGAGAATTTTATTCTCTACAACTTTTATAATAAATGCAAATACGATAGGAGGCAAAGAAAACGAGATATTCTTAAAAACTGATTTTTGCGACCTTTGACCTTGAATATCTAAGGCCGCTCACAAGTTGGCATATGTGACTTTTGAGACAACATTTGTAATGTTAAAATAAAGGTTTTCACAAAAATTCAGCTTATTCCGTTAGATTCCGAGGTTGATCCCTTTTTTTGACCAAGATGACTGTACTATTAATGTTGTCGCCTTTAAAATAGTCCCCATTGGATATTATGCACATGTGCCATCTCTTCTTCCAATACTCGAAACACTTCTAATACTCGATCTTTGGGATAGCCTTTAGTTCTTTCAGCGATGCGCTTTTAATGTCATCTATGCTTGCAAAACGACGGCCCTTTAAGGTTCTCTTTATTTTTGGGAATAGGAAAAAGTCAGACGGAGGCATGTCTGGCGAATATGGAGGCTGGGGCATCATTACAGTATTGTTTTTGGCCAAAAATGTTGTTCAAAATTTAACAATTTTAGAACAAATTTTGCTGCCACGTTTTTCATACCCAAAACATTCGAAAAAATTTCATGGGATGAGCCAATCGATATACCAACATCATCAGCGACTTCTCTGATGGTTCATAACCATTTCTTCCACTTTTTCCATGTTTTTATCGGTTGTTAATGTGCTTGTGTGTTCGGGGCGTTCGTCATCTTCAACGTCTTCACGGCCATCTTGGAAACTCTTATACCACTTGTAAACTCTTGTTTTACTTATAGCAGACTCACTATAGGCCTTTGTTAACATTTCACAGAATTTATTTAATTTTTTAAGCAAAATTGGATACAAATTCTTTGATCCATTTCTTTTAACGAATGAAAAATCGCCGAGCTCATAAAACACGTCTAACCTTAGCGGCTGCCACAGACAAAGTAAACAATGAAAACAGCTAAAGTTTTTATCATACTTCGGGGGCATGTATACCAACATAATAAAGAAAATTTTATGACAACCGGACCCTCCGAACCCGCGAAATTTAACAATTCCCGTTATTTTCTGAACACACCTCGTACAATCCTTCTACATTCTATGGTTTTCTTCTCTTTGTTTTCTGCTCTTCTCTTTAGACTTTCGCTGCATTTTTTGTAGTGGACTCGTTTTCACAACTCATTTTTAGATTTTAAATAACTCTGCATATAGAACTGTCACTGCCACCGTTAAAAGCAATAAGCGTTTTGCATTAAAATAAAAAATAATTTCAAATCATTTAAAAAATTGGTTATTTTTTAAATCAAATGTAAAGTATACCACTAGCAATTAGTGAATACTCACTTTTTCATGTAGCGATTTCTTTGCACTAATTTATTTAGTGGAAATTACACTGTACAAATTAGAGAAATAGGTTTAGTTCAAAAAAGTTAAAATTTCACTATTTTATGTCGAGAGTTCCGGAAAAGTAGTGATAATAAAAAACAATAATTTGGAGAAGTTAAAATTTCACTAATTTATATTAAAAAACACTAATTTTACAGTGAATAATAACTAGGGATGGGATTTTAGTTATTTTACCTTTTTTCAACCAATGTAACTATTTGAAAACCAATAATGCCAATATGTGTTTTAAAAGATTTTGTTTTATATGAACCTAACTTGTTTTCACCTTTTTTACCTTTTTTGGAGGTTTTTGCTTTAAACTACCTTTTTTATACTTTTGTTACCTATTTTTTAGATTGTTTTCACCTTTTTTACCTTTTTTGGAGGTTTTTACTTTAAACTACCTTTTTATACTTTTGTTACATATTTTTTAATTTGTCAGCTTATTTTCACCTATTTGTTACCTATTATTACGTATTTTTACTTATTTTATTTTTTTGTGTTCTTTTTAAATTTTGCGCCAATATTTTATACAGGGCGTGCAACTCAACGGTATGGAATTTTTTTTATGGTCACAGACTGTAACAGTAACTTTCTTTACATGTAACTGCAGTTACCTTCTTTGTAGAGAGCTTATGTTCTGTCATAGAACTTCTGTGTAGTGAGTGTCACTCAGTGAAACACAGTTTATTGCATAGAAATAGTTTATTGTGGGTATGTTCTGTGTTTGGGTATGCGGCTATACAAAATTATAAACGAAACGTGAACTTTTAATGTTTTTTTTTACCTAAAATGCTGTTTTTTAACCTAAAATGTTTTTTTTTTAGTACCTTTTTAGTTACCTATTTTTCAGTTTTTAGTACCTAAATGTCCCATCTCTAATAATAACTCACTGACGGAAATAGTGAAAATTTCACTGTTTCACTTTTAGAGAGTAATATAAGGTCTTTCTTATAGGCTTACGAGTGTTATAATATGAAAACGCTTGAAAAAAAAAAGCTTTTTACAAAACTAAAATGTTTCTCGCCAACTATAATTTAGTTTTTGTCAGGTGACCAGAACGTATTGTGTTGCTGGCGGTGGATCAATTATCGTAATGAGATCGTAATTCTTACCCCCTAAAAAACGTCGGTCGGGATGGGGAGAGAGCCGGCGCTCGGCCAGACGCCTCCCCCTTTCTCTGACCGTTTACAACCCCATTACCAAATTACCGGTGCACGAGGCACGGGCATTAGCCGGCTGTCAATTCATTTCACAGTCGGTTAGCTACACTCTAAGAGATGCGGGTTTGCAAGGTTTTTATTTTACCGTTTATAAAGTTTTAGTCGGCTTGCCCATATACTAATACACAACCAATCTTATATGGAATCACCCAGTAATTATAAGAAACAGTATTTTACTTAAAAAAATTGATTTGAAAATAAAAAGCACCATATTTAAACAAATTTTATATTGAACAAATAACAGTAGTTAATATAAAATTATTGGCGGCAAGAAACAATATTGTAGCATAAAAGAGTATTTATTGCTTGAAATTTTTTAGTGTAGGGGTAAAAATATTAGAGTTTATTTGTAACTGTAAAAGTTACACTACAAAATACACTAGGTAGCATTTAGTGCTTATTAACTTTATTAAACACATTTAAAGAATATGAACATTATTCATTGGTACATTCACACTATTTATTATTAAAATAAATCAAAAGGGTAGAAAAACTTAATGCGAGTGTTTATTACCCCTTAATGTGTTAAATAGTGACAAAATGTACACTACAGTGCATGCCAATTTCTTTGTTTCTTTTGATGTTACTAAAAGCTCTTTTTTCTTTACACTACTATAGTGCACATTGTATCACAATTAAAGTTAAATTACACCAATATTGGCAAAATAGACTGAAAAAACTGGTAATAACTGAAATGCGTTTTAAAATGTTTGGTTGGTACCTATCTACCTACGCAGTGCATATCCGGAGATACCGCGTTGTGGAAGTGTGGCATTTTTGTTCAGTTACATTTTAATTTCGGTGAATCCATAAGGGGACATTCTTATTTTTTGGTAAGTATTATACTTCCTTTTTCTTTAAGCCTTAATACTCAATAAATACCAATATGTTAAAAGGATGTCCATACCCGACCTATATTATATATCAATAATTTACGGCAGTAGGTCGGGTACTTGTAAAATTAATAATATAAATACATACACTCTTTATTTACTTTTTATTTTCAAGCGTAATGGTTGTTATATTAACCTATACCTAATTTTTATTAATATTATGGAAAATTTGTACACGTGTGGTAAATCCCCGACTTACAGCCGCCTGACGCCTCTCTACCAATGGGATCACCCATTTTTTATAACAGAAAAATGGATTACTGATGAATTCTCAAGATAATTCATTGCTTACAAGTTGACAGCCAGTAAAACATTGCATTGATCTAAAACTTTTACGTTTTAAGGAACCATTTTGCTTAAGCCAGCCATACGACTCAAATATAAAATTATTAGATTTTTGTTCCAAATAAATGTTTATTTACCTTTTCGTTTTATTCACTACCACCAATAGATTTTACTTAAATAATAGTGTTAATTTACACTAGAAGTTTGCACTAAAAGAGTAAAAGTACCTTTCTAAAATTAGAACATTTCCGAAGTAGTGTTAATTTACACTAAACAAAAGTGGGATTTTACCCAAGAAGTGTAGAAGTACACGATTTTAGGTAAATTAACACTTTTTAATACAGTGTAAAATTACTTTATCCTCAGTGTTAAATCATACTTGCTTACTTGGGGAAAATTACACTACAAATTAACTCTAATTGTAGTGTTATAAAACAACACTATTTAGTGTGGACCTGTACACATGTGTGAACTCTAATTAGTGTTGCTTAGAGTTGATTTTTTTTTACTGTGTACACTGAAGATCAGAAGCTTTTGAATAAAGTAATACATACTATTGGACCAAGAGATATATATCTCTTGGTCCAATAGTTTTCTTCAATATTTTATAATTAATTATTTTTTATATAAATACTTATTATAATTTTTATCTTTTTTTGCTATTTACAAGTTTACATCATTTTTATAATTTGTTCCATTTGATATTATTTTATGCAAAACATATTTCTTTTTGATCTCATGTGTTCACATAATTTAGAAAGCACCAGTCAACCAGTTTGCTGTTGTTACCTATACGTAAAATTGCGATAGCCTATAGTTCAAATGAGTTCGAGCCTGGGCAATACCAAGACACGCGTGTCTCCCATTAGCCTTGTCGGGCAGTTTAAACAACACCTAACGTGACTCTTCTGCTTTTTGACCCTTCGCACATATTGATATATAATTTCGTAATAGCCCTAGAGGGGTGAAACGAACTCCTAAAAAGGTAAAGACCCATCAGCATTTCATGTTGGTGTACGCTGATGATAGATAAATCACACATTATTATAACGCTTTTATGTCAGCTAGGGGAGAAATAATACAATACAAGAGTTGGTTACGTTAATTTGTACCATTCTACCCTTTTATTATATATTAACTCGCTTACACGCGTTTTCATCATATATTTTAATTTGTGTGTAGATGATGAGGTCAGATTAGGGGTGAAATAATTTTATATAATTAGTTAATACAGGCTATCCAAAGGCCTATTTTTGGATTTTTTAAACCAATGGAAAAAATGTTTTACACAGTAAAAAAATATTTGTTAATTTTAGCCAAATACACAGTAAAAAAAAATTAACTCTAAGCAACACTAATTAGAGTTCACACAGGTCCACACTAAATAGTGTTGTTTTATAACACTACAATTAGAGTTAATTTGTAGTGTACTTCTACACTTCCTGGGTAAAATCCCACTTTTGTTCAGTGTAAATTAACACTACTTTGGAAAATTTCTAATTTTAGAAAGGTACTTTTACTCTTTTAGTGCAAACTTCTAGTGTAAATTAACACTATTATTTGAGTTAAACCTATTGGTGGTAGTGAATAAAACGAAAAGGTTAATAAAAAGAAACATTTATTTGGAACAAAAATCTATGACAATTATCAAAATCGGTGCCTTTTAAAATATAATTTTATATTTGAGTCGTATGGCTGGCTTAAGCAAAATGGTTCCTTAAAACGCAAAAGTTTTAGATCAATGCAATGTTTTACTGGCTGTCAACTTGTAAGCAATGAATTATCTTGAGAATTCATCAGTAATCCATTTTTCTGTTATAAAAAATGGGTGATCCCATTGGTAGAGAGGCGTCAGGCGGCTGTATGTCGGGGATTTACCACACGTGTACAAATTTTCCATAATATTAATAAAAATTAGGTATAGGTTAATATAACAACCATTACGCTTGAAAATAAAACGTAAATCAAGTGTGTATGTATTTATATTATTAATGTTACAAGTACCCGACCTACTGCCGTAAATTATTGATATAGGTCGGGTATGGACATCCTTTTAACATATTGGTATTTATTGAGTATAAAGGCTTAAAGAAAAAAATAAGAATGTCCCCTTATGGATTCACCATAATTAAAATCTAACTGAACAAAAATGCCACCGGATATGCACTGCCTAGGTAGATAGGTACCAACCAAACATTTTAAAACGCATTTCGGTTATTACCAGTTTTTTTCAGTCTATTTTGCCACTATTGGTGTAATTTAACTTTAATTGTGATACAATGTGCACTATAGTAGTGTAAATAAAAAAGAGCTCTTAGTAACATCAAAACAGACAAAGAAATTGGCATGCACTGTAGTGTACATTTTGTCACTATTTAACACATTAAGGGGTAATAAACACTCGCATTAAGTTTTTCTACCATTTTGATTTATTTTAATAATAAATAGTGTGAATGTACCAATGAATAATGTTCATATTCTTTAAATGTGTTTAATAAAGTTAATAAGCACTAAATGCTACCTAGTGTGGGCAAAATTTTATACTGTGTATTTACAAACAAAAATACTGTCTATTTTTATCCATATTTTAAATCAGTCGTTAACGACTGATTTATATTATATCAACCGATTTACATAGTAGATGATTTGGCCAAAAAACAAATCTAGTAAACCAAGACTTATATTAGCGAAATTTTCTATGGTTAATAACAGTGTACATTATTTTGTTGCTTAGTTTATTTCCAATTAAAACAACCATGCAAGTATAACCTACATAAAATTGTATCATAAAGTACGTAAGCAAAGTAAGTAAAACTACGTTGAACAATGGTTTACGAACGCCCATGGGCGAACGTGTATACTAGCATTAATTCTTCTGCAAGAGAAGAATGAGAAGAGAAGATGTGACCACCGTAGTAGCTGTCGTCCGCACGAGAGTGAATCCAGGTAAACAGTCGCTGCACCAAGTTATTAATTACCAGGGTGCTCTCATCATCATCAGTATCATCCACTCACTGCAGTGCTTCTTCTTCTTCTCCACGGAACGTTTACCTCGTCCGTCGCTGGCATCGCACAGCTTTAAATGGTCGCCGCGATTAAATGCAAATTAGAAGGAACGACTATTAAGCTGGGTAATTTATTATGTTTGTTTAAGTTTTAAGAGAAATGCTGTAAATACAGAGTTTCTCATAACTTTATTTTTGTTTACAGAATAAACTTTTTTTTTACTATAATGAAGCAGCAATGTTGAGCTTTTATAAAAAAATGTTCATCCAACAAAGTAATAGTTATTATCATATTGTCATGGCAATAAGAAATACTTACTTTATGTTTATATTAAATCTTTGTCGAACTTTAAACGTTTTTGTTAAATCTATAGTTGTGTGTGAATTGCGCTCACATAAAGTAATGCGCAGTTGTTATAGTAAAATTTGTTCATTTTACTATGGCATATTTGTCTTTTTTTAATTACTATCGTTGTAATTCAAATTAATTTTATCTCAGTTAGAAAATCTTTGTTAATAGCTTACGTTAAGAACAATAACAAAAATATTTTATTGCTATAAAAAGACTTTTTAATATTTACTATTGTTTTGCAATGGTAACAAAATTTGTGTTATTTCCCTTAAAAAGAGGGGGAAAGGGCCAGCGCTCTTCTTGGCGAACATAACTTTATAATCCACAGTCTGTGTTAAAATCTTATTGATTTCACTTGTGCGAGTAAATCATCATATATCATATAATATTTTAGTTAATTTTTTTGTTATAATAAATAATTTGTTTTAATGCCTTGCAATTATTTAAAAATACCCAACAGTAGGTTGAAAATGTGACCATTGTTACAATGAAAATAGTTTATTGAATTAACCATTAATTTAAACGAAAAGAGATTTGTAAAATTTACAAAATTTCTATGAATAATACCATTAGGGTTTCATTAATACTACAAAACGTTTTTGTAAACGAATTGTTTTTTTGGACAAATAATAATAACTATATTTATCAATGCGTTTCTGCATCTGGAAGAGTGTTATTTTTATAAACATAACGTAAATTTACTTTATAATTCATTCAAATGCTATTAATGAATGCAGCGTTTGTAGATAAATTTTTTTTATAAAAATGATCTTTTTGCCGTAACAAAAGCAATTGTTGGACGAATAGGGATCTTTACTTTATTAAGACAAACTATATTTTTTGTTATATTTATTAAAAAAAAATTCTGAGTGTAGGAAGGGTTCAGCGGGTTATGAAGGACGTAGGTATAACTCCAAAACAGTAAAAAAAGATAAAAAGTTTGTAAGAATTTAACATAACAACTTTCTCATTACAGTTCTCCATACAAAAAATAAGGGTCAAAAAGATATAAAACGCATTTTTGGGTACTAGGTACTTTTCTATTTTTTGCCCTAGGGCATCGACCAAATGACACATTGTAAACAAAGGGTATATAAAAAAGTGATCTTTGCGGGTTGGGGGTAGTAACGGACCGCGGGCTGTAAGTCCCCTCCGGACTAATACACAAACAATGGGACAAATACAATAAGCAACCAGATCCAATGTGGGACCCACGAAATCTCGTTTTTTTAACAATTTTTTTTCTAAAACTGTTTTTGATAAAAAAAATCTCTATGGTCATTTTTAATAAATAAATAATAAAATTAATACAGATTGACTGTACGACACCATCTAACAAACACAAGTCATTTATTATAAACGCAAGCAGACCATCATTTATAAAATCTTATCTTATTTTAACGTAATATCAATAATTTGCTTAACCTTACATAGTCGAGCTTGATAGAACACAGTTATAACAGTACGATCATTTATTTATATCTAAATCCGTATATAATATATATAAGCTGTGCTTACTGGTCGAATGACTGCAAGGTATTTTATTAAATACATTTTTTTAATTATTGCAGCAAACACAACATTGAACTCCTACAAACAAATATGCGAATTTATTGAAATACGACAAGGGTAAATGCTTTACAACAACTAAGACATGTTCTAGATATTTTCGTAATACTTTAACGTATTAATACATAAATTTATTGAATGCTAAAATTTTACACAGGTGTCATATTTCACAAAATAGTATATTAAAGAACTAATGTCATAAGACGTCATTTTGTCGCACGCGGACAATTTATAAAACGAGCGACGAAGGAGCGAGTTTTGTAATGGACGAGTGCGACAAAAGGTCTTATGACATGAGTTCTTTATGCTATTTTATATATTTTGCAAGTTTGTTTTTGGTTCACCTTGATATATTATTTTTGTGGAAATATGTGTTAATTTTGAGGTGTCTTCTTACTTTTAAAAATGTCCGACTGATGTTGCCCTTTGTACTTTACTTCTTGTGACTTTTAAAACACTTGCCACGTAATACTGTGACCGTCCATCTTGGATTAAATTAATGACTCTGGCAACATCAGTCGGGGACATATCCATTTTTTAAAGTAAGAAGACACCTCAAAATTTAAACATTAATTTGCAAAAAAACAATTTGATAGCTTTTGAAAGCCGTGTATGGGATGATTCAACAAAACTGTCACTGTCATTCTCCATAGCATATGGATGGACCATAGCAACCTTAGTTCTTCATATAGAAAAATATTGAAAATTGCAATGTTTTTTTTTTTAAATCCATATTTTCCACAAAACTAAATATATCGAGGTGAACCAAAAACAAAACTGTTAAGAATAGATGTGACTCGATAAATAAAACCTAATTTAGAACAATATACGGTTTTGCCACTCTACAGAGTGTCTTAAACTTATGGTAAAAAACATATTTTTGTTTAAACCTGTATATTATAAAAGTATGTCTATTTTTTAGTATTTTTTTAAAATGTGAGCAATTGTCCATTAATTTATCTACAATATTCTTTAATATTCGTTTAAATCCGACATCAAATAAAAAAGTTATTTGCGATTGAAATTCATCGAAAATTTGATAAATAAAATTGTTTAATTGCTGTATTGAACCATTTTGCTTTAATTAAAATTTTACGGGCTTGATTGAGTCGGTAAAGTAACTATCTTAAGGACCAAATACAAAAAACAAAATTTTAGGACATTGACCAAATGTTTTAGCCTTAAAAAATGCATAATGCTATTTCCAACAATCTTATCAAACTAAACGACTATACATCTATATTATTTTAAAACGTATATACCTAAAAGGGCCATAAATAAGAATTGACCCCTTAGTGGTTGGCATATGGCCGACCAGTTTTCGCCATGTGCACAATAGGAACGTCTAATAATAAATGATGTCTAATTTTAATATAAATTTTCGACTTGCTTGTTTATTTTCTACTATGTAGGCAAATGTTAGCGGAAGTCTTGAAGCGTACAAATCGATCGCTCAATCAATCAATGCAAATGATCGAGAACAATCCAAGTAAAGCAGATAATAATGAATAAAAGTCTAGACTAGGGGATACATAAGTTACTTAATATAAATGTTTCTTCTTTCAATCAAATGCAAAGTGTTTTCTTCAAAAGCTATTAATTATATTTAAATTATTTATATTTATAAACTGCGTATGCGCAGTTCAAAACTCAAAATATTTTACACCACCGCACAGTGTTTCAATTTTCGAAATTTTTGGCAAAATATCAAGGAGTAGTCGGATTCTCCTAAAAATCCATATGTAGAGGTTTTTGGGGTCGCTGATAACGAATCTGGAATCAGAATTCCAAAATTCAAAATGGTAGATCCAAAATGGCGGACATATTTCTCAACAAATTGACGTAATAAATTGAAAATCACCATACAGGGTTTTTGGGATCGCTGATAACGAATCTGGAATCAGAATCGGACATTTTTATCAAATATTGTCAAAATTAATTAAAAAACCGTAAGAGGTTCTATTTAAAATGTAATAAAACATCTTTTTATAAAATAGCTTAGTTTAGTTTATTATAAGGGCCACAAAATAATATTGTTCTATTATATTACCACTGTCAAATTTTTATAAATAGTTCTAAACTAAAGCTGTTTAACAAGGTTTTTATTTGGCAAAATTAGGTATCGTGGTTGACTGTTTAATTCCTTAAAAACTAATAATTTAAAGCGTAACGGACGGGACTTTGTAATAGTAGTAATTTTTATATATATATATATATATATATATATATATATATATATATATATATATATATATATATATATATATTATCTCCGTCACTGGATTCGTTCGTTGTATCATTAGCAGAGCATGGGAAACCATCACAAGATAGCAACAGTTTTATTGCTTCGCGGGATTTGCTCTTTTTCGGAGCAATTTTTCTGAAGCTAGAAATATACGGATCGGAAGATGCCATAAGCCAATGGAAAACATCTTCCATCGTTTTCTCCCGAGAAACTTTCAAAATTTATTTATAAAATTTAAATATAACAGATTTTAAATTTGTATTATTTCTTTTACTTAATATTTTAGCAACGATTTCTTAATTGGCTAAAAAAATTTTCAACACAAATAACCACAATTCAAATTTGACATTAAAACACTACAATGCGCATGCGGAGTTGTTTTAACGCACCTACAAGAGGTGGGTTAAATACGTAAAATCGGTGTTAAATATCTTAGTAGTTACGAACGATTTACGCAAGTGAAAGTCTAGACACCGCTGTTGTAATAAACGTTTTGAGTTAAATTCGAGTGAATCAAGTAAACGTTATGAACGCAACCCAGAAATAAAAAAAAATCTTATATTTTCTAAAGCAAATCGCGAGGTTTTTTTACCACAACCGTGCCTGAGCGCCCAAGAACATGTAGTTTTAAAGGGCCGGGGGCAAGTTGGGGCAGCTAATTTATTGATGGCTTGATAGACAAAACTTTAAGCTATTCAACGGATCTTGAACTGATGCCTTATAATTCATTACAATTTTTGTAGCTCAATTGTTCTAAAATCTCGATTCAAAGTTTGCGATTTTAACAGACCGATCTTGTCGGTTACAATAACCCGTTGTACAAGCAAAATCTACGAAAAACAAATACATATCTGAATTTTAGATACCTTGAAGATCACCCTTCATCAAACCGCATAACAATCGGACACACCAAACACAAGTTATTCACTTATAAACCATAAACAATTTTTCGCAGCGATCGCGTGTAAAGTACCTTCAACTGAAAGCGTCAAGTTTAAACTAATGTACAAGACAAAATATACGTATTTTATATAATTTTTTTTCAATACAGAATGGAGACAGGTATTAACTACCCATCTAACTCAAAATTAACCTGAAAAAAAATGTCAGTTTTTGAGGTTTTGCCGATATTTTCCAGAATTGAAACACTGTGCACCGTACAGTAATGAAAATGCATTGAAATTATATATAAAAGCCATGATTTCCATTTTCAAATTTGCAAAACATTCATCATCAATGAGTTTTCCTGTTGGATACTACGTTGGTAGTCCAAAAACCAAATGTCAAATGCTATTAGCATGATAGTAGAGCATATAAGAGGCTCATCGAGAAAATAACCACGATCCAAAGTTTATTACAGCCGTCTTTAAATTGAAAATTAAATTGCCAATTCTGAACGCATCGAGATTATTCCACAGTTTGTTTTATATTGAATTAAAACTGCTTATCAGCCATTAAGAAATCTCATCAGGCTTAATTGTATATTTATTTAATGGCCACGATATCGATTATTTAGTGTTATTGCTGATGTTATTTAAATTAATACCTACTTTTCAAAAAATTCCATTTCAATGTTGGTAAAATGTCAATGGTTTCTAAAGTAGGTAAATGATCTTATACCTATAGTAAAAATAAACAGCAGAAGATTTTGTTTCACAGATTTTAAAATAGATTTCTTCTAGGTTCGTTTTAAACAAGTTTTATGAAAAATTCTGATCGTCTTACCCAAAACTCTGTTCGGCTATGAAGAAGCAAGGATTACACTATTAGGCATTGCTTCATTTAAAAGTTTATTTACATTAATGTGATGACGCGACCCTCGTTACTGTATCTAACCCAAAAGGTTCAAAAATAGAACAAAAGTTGTTAGTTAACAGGGCAGCTAATTGTTAGTGTGTCAATTTTAATTGACACTAAAGTAAATAGTTCGCTGATCAATAATGTGGACAGTAGGAACATAGAAACACTTTTTATCCTCATTTGATCACCAACTTCTCTATTATAAAATAAGAATATCTGTATCAAAGGTAAGTTAATGTATTAGAACAAAAAATATCATCTAATTTTGTATTTTAAGGTTAGAAAAATCTATTTTGAGCAAAATAAATAAGTGGATTATTTGAAAGAGTGTTTTAATATGGTCATAAATAAATATAGGTATACTAAATAATTGTTGAATATAGTTCAAATTAAATTGAAGCTTTTATACTTCTAACGACAAAACTTGTGCATACCTCTCGGCATACTTACTTTAAGTTAGATTATAAGAAAACAAACAATTTTTAGAGAAACTTGCAATGTTAAAATATTTAATACTCCCATGACATGTGATTTATTAAAATTTTTAAAGTTATAATGATTTTTTGATGTAGATCAAATTCAGTCGAAGCTTTTTAACTATTTGTATTGACAAAACTTTATGTAGGTACACTTTAAGCTGGATAAGAAAAACTACCACATTTTTAAATACCATATTATACAGTCTTTTAAATAATCCAAAATACTTATTTATTTTGGTCAAAATAAATTTTTCTAACCTTAAAATTACAAAATTAGATGATATTTTACCTTTAATACAGATATTCTTATTCCATAATAGAGAAGCTAGATTTTTTTTAATAAATGCTGTTTAGTTAAAATTATTTTATGGAGAAAACCAGAAATTTGGACCAAATGCACAAAAATATTACTTATTTGGCACCATACACTTTAGAATTTCATTAAATGCAGTATTTATATTCTTAAATTCTTAAACCATCCATTGTTATTGTAATGTTATAAAGATTTATACATTTTTAACGCCTAAACATAATATTATTTCTCTCGTTGACTATACTTTGACAGATAACCTGAAAAGCCTTAAATGCCAAATTTTCAAAAGACTGTGTTTCGTACGTGGTCACGTGGTGGGACTTTGAGGTGTGGAGCATAGTACCTTTTACTTCTTTTGCAAAGCTTTTTGTCTTTAACACCACAAAAATAAATTTGTAAAATATATAAAAATATATTTGTAACCCGTATCAAAGTAGGGAACAATTACAATACTTAAAGTGTAATATCAAAAATAATTATTATGCATGATATATATATTATGCTTTCCACAGTTTTTCTTAACTTCGCAGCATGGTTCAGCAAGACGTATGCATATTCACCTTTTGGCATGAACTCGATGTGGAACAAGAGAGCGAGGTTATTACTTCAAATTCAATTATCGGTATGAAACAATTAAACAACATCATGGCACGTAGTGATGCGAAGACAGCGAGCGGTAACTCGCGTGACCGCCAGCATCCAGCACCGGGCCCGCTGGTGCGTGGCGACTCCTCTGGCCTCTGACACTGGCCCGCGGAGCGCCTCCATCTCGAGCCCCATCCTCCCCTCACCTCGAACGAAAACATTTAATTATACACCGGCCCAACTCTACATGTGAATTACTTCATACATAGCCGCGTGTTTTTCGCCAAACTGACTGTACATAAGCAAGCCATGCTTCCTCGATATTACTAAGTGTCTGTACACGTTCTACGTGAAATAGATGAAGTGGCATTGTGTTCCCAAAACCCGTTATCGAAGTTGGAAGCTATGAATACAGTAAAATCTTGATTATTAAATAATTTCAAATAGGAAACATTGAATTGAGAATTTAATGAATTTATCCAACAGATGACAGTTTGAATTTGAAGTCATTGTAAAATTCGTTGGTTCATTGGAACCAGACTGACGCATTAGAACCTTGCATTTTTTCTGCAATTTGTATTTTGTTACGCACCGATTCTTCTAGGTATCCTTTTGCTACCGTCGAGGACTTCCATCCTCCGCGACGCTTCAAAGTAGTCATGTTAGCCCCTGCATTGGCCAAAAGAGTCGCCGAAGACCTTCTCAGGCAGTGACCGGTGTAGAGCGCTGGTTCCTCCAATTTCAAAAACATTGCAATTCTTGAACGTATCTTCGACAACGTATTTATTCCCACACACTGGCTGGTACACCTCCCATTTTTGTAAAAAACAAAAAAGCGGCTAGAACTAGTGTTCTTTGGTCTCAAAGACATGTATTTTTTACACAAATTGATCGGGTTGACTGGAAATCCTTCTTCAAGTATGGTGAAACTTCTCAATTTCTTGGTTTTAGTGTCTGGCAAAACTACGTGAAAATATTTCCCTTTGTCTTGAATATTTTTTATTTTCAATCAAAGCCACTTTCATCAACAGGTACTCGTCGTCGGGAACTTCGTTCAAAACCTCTATTTCAGGTCGTTCTAATGTCATGGACTTCTTTGGTTTGTATCCCTGTCATTTTGAACTCCTTGTCGTAAGCATTTCGGGACTTTTCTGGCAAAATCTGCATCGCTGCTTCTTCCGCTTCCGTAAGGATATCCTCAGGAACGTAATTTTCATCGGTTTCCTCCATTTTCTATACGTTTTTTTCTTCAAAAATGCTTCCCTTTTCTGCAGGGAAAACTGACAAGTGTCAAAATTTATTTAAACATTTGCTAACAATGTATCATGCCCGTGGCAACCAAACAAATAACCTACTTTGCCCAAAATGTAAAAAAGTCACTATCAAGTCATTCTGACATTTATAGGGTACTGAGACGCAAGAAGCTTTGATTTGATCACAAAGCTTATTAATTATTATCTCATAAAAAACTATGTCTTCAACTATTAAATCGCCTTACAGCTTTTGGCATAGTCATTGAACATTAAAAAGTGACCTATCGAAGTTCTGAAGAAATACTCTAAAAATGAATTAGTCAAAAATTACTAGTTTTCAAAGTGGAAAAGCAGTCACTAATAACTGTAGTCCAAAGCAATTTTATCCCGCACATTTTACAGACCCAAACCCTTCATTTGATACATATGTATCAACCCAACCCAACCCAACATTCCAAAAATGAGAGTTTTGCGGAACTATGACTGAACAAAATGGTAACGATAACAATTTGCTTTACAACATCCGTTTTTCAGACGAGTGTACGAGTGGAGAGGAGGTCTGGATCAGCTGGCGAGATTTCCAGATTTGACTTCCATTGACTTTTTCACAACGTATTGTGGATGAATGCTGTTAAATAAATCCCCAAATACTTCATAATGTTAGAAGGTATTTTTAACAAAACTTGTATTTTTTTATGGTTGGTGGACATTATTAAAGTATTACATTAATTACGTGAGGTATTTTTCTGATAATTTGTACCACCCTCACCCTTGCTGAGATGTGGTGAGACGTGAGATTCTAGCCATGAAATTCCCAAATTAAAAACGTCGTTTTCGTGTTAAAGGCTATCAAGCCTCGTGTCGTAAGAGAGGTGTAATTTATTTTATTTTTAATTATATCGTTTTAATTTGGTTTCGAAATTAACCGAAACTGCTATCCGCGTGCTCGTCAGACTTTCACTGGCAAAAATTGAGTCATGCCTTTGCGCTCTCTCAGTGGGACAACCGGAATAATGAAAGAAAATTAATTAAAAACGATACACAAAAGGAAATTAATAATGCCTTTTGAATGATGTGTATTAATCACGGCCCAAGTTACTACATGGTTCTCTAACTGGCATAAGGAAACGTAAATATGTTTTCTTCTGAGAACGCCACTAGTTCCTTTTTCATTTTAATTGTTATGCTCTGATATACTGCTGACTCTGAAATAAACATAAAATGTAATGCTACAAATTAAAGTAAATAGGCTTTTATTCTTTTGCACATGTATGCCTTAGCTTTATCAGTTGATGTTAAACGTGAAAACAAAATGCTTACCAAATAGTTTATTATGTATCAAGTTTGATAAACGCCATTTTATACACGAATTTAATTAATTAAGGCACGAGCGAGCTTGCGAGCGAGTGCTTAAATTAATGAGTGTATAAAAAAGTTTATAAACGAGGTGCATACTATACTTTTTCTACGAGAAATACTTATTATTATCTTAAAATGATTTAAATCAAAAATTTGTACAGAGCGCCATCTATGAAACAATTTGTGTGTCACCGTCAAATGTCACATTTTTATTATTTTATAAACACAGATTATAAAGTTAATAAATCGAAATGTACCTATTTCTTGAAAATTGACAGTTTTTTACAGTGAAAGTAAAGAAAATGTTTTATGAGGACTTTACAGTGGAGTCCGTGCCCGAATTTAAGTTATAGTTTACTGCCGGCGAAATTAAAAGGTCAGTACAATGTTCATATAAACTTTTCAAATATTGGCGTTGAGAAACCATTTAATACTTTTGTATTTTTGTATTGAGGTAATAAAATAATTTTCACATTTAGTATTATTTTAGAAGAAAGGCACTTTATTTTAACGATTGTACGACATTTGACAACTGTCAACTAACTTAAAGCTAACTTCAGGCTGTCACTAAAAACCTGTTGCTTACTTAAAAAATCCTTTCATCAAAACGATTTTTAACTCACATGTTGCGATTTTCTTGTGCAACTCGTTAATTGTAGTATTGATTTTCTTCTAAATTTACTGCTCTGTAACGCTGAGCATTAACGCAGACAGAAACATTTATTTTCTTATTAATTGCAGATGTTCCTATCTCTCGAATTCAATTAACAAGATTCCCAATATAAAAATATTGTAATCATCCATGTAATGTTGTTAATGTAATATCAATAAACTTGAGTTGTCAGTACTAATTAATAACGGTAAGGTTCTATTAAGAGCGAATGCATTTTGAAGTTCAACTGAGTCAGTTTTAACTGATGTTAAAGACCCCCTGACCCGTCTTGGGTGGCTCATGGATTTTTCTTTGCAAATAAGTACAATTATATATGTAAATTTAATGTAATTAAACATGATGCGAATTATAATTCTTTTCATTGCTTTAGACATATATTTTGAACTTGTATTGTTTCAGCTCATGAAGACATTATGTTACCCAAAATGTTGTTCAGTTTAGTTTTTACAAAAATTTGTGGTGAAATAAATAAAAGAAATGGTTTTGGGACACCTGGTCTATTTTAAAACTCTTATTGCATAACTAACATCCAAGAATATATTAAACCGTTAGTAGCTAGTACAGAAGTAACAAATAGCATTTAAATCAACTGGATTTAGTATGTTACACAGCATTCTCTGGGACATGGAAGTAATAATAATTGATTTAAAATAAAATAAAAATTTTGCTTGCTACGACATTTATTTATATCTTTTTCCAACAACACCAATTCAATGTATGATTATCTTCCATGCGCTTAAGATTTTTGTTGGTTTTCTCAATTAGGTCATCGCAGCAACTTTTGGAAGCGTCTATTAAATATTGGCAAGGAAAGCAAATCAACCATAAAATTTGCGAGCAAGTCTCCAAGTTGCATCCATTTTTAATGTTGGAGGTATTTTCTGGAAACTATATTTTTAATAAATATGTAATCATAATAACATTAAATATTTTACATGACAAACGATACTAAGGGTAAACATTTTTTTTCATTACATTTTGTGGTTGTTTCTATCTTAAAATTCTAAGGTTTTTACATACACTGTTTAAAATATCTGTGGTGTAAAGAGTAATCTTAAAATGGTGTCAAAATCCAACACAAAGTGGTGTTAATATAAACACCATGAATTATGGTTGAAAATGTTATATACAGCAAACACCAAAACGGTGTTTATCTAAAAATATTTGAGAAGTGCACCTACAGAGAAAAAAAAGGAATAGTTCATTTAACTATATATTAATTTAGTTGACCCATAAGTATTTATTTAAAAAAACTGTGTGAAGGTTAATATAAACAAAGATTAGTTTGACGGTATACTAGTATACTAAACCAGACAGTTATTTTATTTTTTTTAAATTGGTTAAATTAACCCAGAAAACTTTAGTGAAACCAACCCGCTGTATGGTTCAGTTTACTAAATATGTTGTTTAAAATAAGAGTTACTTCAACCTAAAGCACTCTGTTAAAACGATTAAAACAATTTGCCGTGCATTCCTGGTTGCATAGTGTGTACCGATCGCGGCAAAGGCGGTGTGGATCACGTGATGTTCTTAAATCTCGCCTCTGTTGACTTACATGAAGACTATATAAGCTCAGGTAATCCTTTGCTTTGGTGTGACACTACAAGTTGTTCGATAATAAAGAGACCTTAAATAGGTGGAAACTAGAGATGCGACTTGAAAAAAAACGGCCCGTTTTTTTTGTTTTTTTTCAGGTTTTTTTTCATTGTTTTTTTTCAAATGGTTTTTTTTCACATTTTAGGTTTTTTTTCAAGATTAGTCCCATTTGCCTAATTTTTTAGGTTTCATGGAATAAAATTAGCCACTAAATGACAATTAGTAAATGTAAATACAGTCTCGCGCTATGCACGCGCCACCACCACCGAAGGGCCGCGCTTGTTTTGATTTGGTCCTAAAAAAAGTAACTACATATATATTTATATATATTATATATATAATATTTTTGATTCAGCGCTTGATTTTTCAAAAATCTACCAAAAGCACTTTTACATGATTTTTCAAATTCATGGTATGGATTTTTTTTTCAAAAAAACAATAGCTAATTCTTGTAGAATTAGAATTAGAATTCATTGGTGGTTAAGTCAGAACATTCCGTGGACCAGAAAGCCAAAAAAAATCAATTTTTTTATTACGGTATTTGTTAGGATTGAGCGTTCAAATTGCTTTTTTTACGACTCCAATACGACCATTTTTAACAAAGATACAGCTATCCGAAGAATCGCAAAACATTTTTTTTTATCCTTTAATTTTTTGTATTAGTGTAGAAGTTTTACATTGCTAATGGTTTCTAATGTGGAAACCACGAAATAATAAGAAATCAGATTTTTTAGTCTCGGTCAAAAATTTTCAAAAATGAAATATTTAATATATTCCACATTTCACTTTATTATTATTATTATATTTTACTCAAAATTTCATTTTGAAAAAAAACAAAAAAAACCGTTTTTTTTCTAGGTTTTTTTTCATGTTTTTTTTCACATCTGAAAAAAAACCGTTTTTTTACATCTCTAGTGGAAACAGCTGTCAATATTTGAAGTATTTTAAGTTGGTGGAACGCACTAAAAACATTATCTCTAGCGAGTTGAAGGTTCAATTTTCTGGAATAATACCACTGGTAATATACTTGTAATGCGTCAAGGAACTTCCTGTTTCCTTTTTTTCCTTTTTTCTGTGTAGTATGATTTAATTTGACCAAAAACACATTATATTTAACACTGAAAAGGAGTTCAATTTACACCAGGTAAAATTTATTTGAAAGTTAAATTTACACAATTTTAGTATTTGAATTTACACTGGACCAACGAACCATATTTAACACCATTTTGGTTTGTATCGATATAGACCATGCATGGTGTTAATTTGGTGTTAAAATGGTCATGAAATTTGAACAGTGTATACATAGGTATCAAAAATTGAATAGTTTTGATAAAAAATTAAGGTTGTACTGGTATAATTTCAGTCATAATGTAATTTCTAAATACCTAAAGCTCTGGGTCCATTATGTCTATGAATATTATCAACCACCTCCTCTGTAATAACATAAATACTGTCTTCTTGCGGTTCATTTGCGCAAGTCTCCTTAACTTCAATGCATTTCGTCCCGAAAATGTACCTCGACTCAGTCATATACTGTAAGGTATCCGAAATGGTATCATGGAAAACATTCGAAGAATCTATACTTGCAGAATCCCCATTTGTGTTCATCATCTTTTACAATGTCAAAACAGGTGTCAGGATGATAATTGAGGTTAGGTTCACGTAAATTAATTGCCACTTAATTTCTTGAGCACTAGATATTTTCTATGCAGTTTTTCAATGAGATAAATTATGAATTCTTTGTAAATGATGTTAACCTGCACTGCTAAGCCATTACTTTCAGGATTTACATGATTTTAGACTTACCAGAAGCGACTTTTGCGCGTTTTTACTCATAAATATTAATCTTAATACTTGTGTAGATATAACGGTTTCCTACGAGAGGATGTTTCAATGAAATAAGTATACACATTTATATAAACATTATACATCCCACAATTTGTTTTCGACTTGGTTTTACTAAATTATACAATTTTGTTATCATTAAATTTTCTGGTTGTTTCTATCTTAAAATTCTACACTGTTTAAAATATCTGTAGTGTAAAGAGTAATCTTAAAATGGTGTCAAAATCCGACATCAAAACGGTGTTTATCTAAAAATATTTGAGAAGTGCACCTACACAGAAAAAAAGAAATAGTTCATTTAACTATATTAATTTAGTTGACCCATAAGTATTTATTAATCAACTGTGGGAAGGTTAATATAAACAAAGATTAGTTTGACGGTACTAAACAAGATAGTTCTTTTATTTTTTTAAATTGGTTAAATTAACCCAGAAAACTTTAGTGAAACCAACCCGCTGTATGGTTCAGTTTACTAAATATGTTGTTTGTAAAATAAGAGTTACTTCAACCTAAAGCACTCTGTTAAAACGATTAAAACAATTTGCCGTGCATTCCTGGTTGCATAGTGTGTACCGATCGCGGTATGGATCACGTGATGTTCTTAAATCTCGCCTCTGTTGACTTACCTGAAGAGTATATAAGCTCAGGTAGTCCTTTGCTTTGGTGTGACACTACAAGTTGTTCGATACTAAAGAGACCTTAAATAGGTGGAAACAGCTGCCAATACTTGAAGTATTTCAAGTTGGTGGAACGCACTAAAAACATTGCGTCAAGGAACTTCCTGTTTCTTTTTTTTCTGTGTAGTATGATTTAATTTGACCAAAAACACATAATATTTAACTGAAATAAAATTAATTTGAATTACAACGCCATAGTAAAATGAACAAATTTTACTATAACAACTGCGCATTATAGATTTAACAAAAACATTTTTACAAAGATTTTAGTGCAAAATATTTTAACTATTGTTTCATAAACAAAAAACATTTTATTATTTTTCAAGGAATTAACAGTATTTTTACGATTTCTTTATTACATTTAATAAAATAAAACTTTTTGCAATTTTATCTGATAGCTCAGTAGAGATCAGAGCAAAAATGCACTTACATGTATGGTGAACAATCAAGAAGAGTAAGTTGGAGGTAAAGTTTTTATATGCTCGTAAAAGTTATGTTTACTAAAAAGGCCGCCTAAATTTGATATTTTCAAGCTCGAAACTTTTTATTATGACACTTAAATTGTGTTTTGTGAGTCGTAAACCCGCTAAGACGTGACTACATTAAATTATTTCTATACATACATATCCGGAATCTCAATAAAGTTAAGTTATATTTTTTTATTAAATATATTTATATATATATACGAGCTGTGTTCAGAAAATATCGGGAATTTTTGTTTTTTGAAACAAATGTTTATTTATTTGTCTACATTAATGTTGTCGCCTTCAAAATAGTCCCCATTGGATATTATGCACATGTGCCAGCTCTTCTTCCAATCTTCCAATACTCGAAACACTTCTAAAACTCGATCTTTGGGATAGCCTTTAGTTTTTTCAGCGATGCGCTTTTAATGTCATCTATGCTTGCAAAACGACGGCCCTTTAAGGTTCTCTTTATTTTTTGGAATAGGAAAAAGTCCGACAGAGGCATGTCTGGAGAATATGGAGGCTGGGGCATCATTACAGTATTGTTTTTGGCCAAAAATATTGTTCAAAATTTAACAATTTTAGAACAAATTTTGCTGCCACGCGTTTCATACCCAAAAAATTTCATGGGATGAGCCAATCGATATACCAACATCATCAGCGACTTCTCTGATGGTTTATAACCATTTCTTCCACTTTTTCCATGTTTTTATCGGTTGTTAATGTGCTTGTGCATTCGGGGCGTTCGTCATCTTCAACTTTTTCACGGCCATCTTGGAAACTCTTATACCACTTGTAAACTCTTGTTTTACTTTTAGCAGACTCACTATAGGCCTTTGTTAACATTTCACAGAATTTATTTCATTTTTTAAGTAAACTTTGAATACAAATTCTTTGATCCATTTCTTTTAACGAACGAAAAATCGCCGAGCTCATAAAACACGTCTTACCTTAGCGGCTGTCACAGACAAAGTAAACAATAAAAACAGCTAAAGTTTTTATCATACTTCGGGGGCATGTATACCAACATAATAAGGAAAATTTTATGACAACCGGACCTTCCAAACCCGCGAAATTTAACAATTCCCGTTATTTTCTGAACACACCTCGTACATATACGGCATGTTTTTAACCATGTTTCTACAAAATTTACAACACCAACAAACATAAATAAGGATGTATTAAATAAATTCATAAATGTAAATGATTTTACAATATTTTTTGGTGTAAATGCATATTGTATGTTAAAAAAATTCCCAAGCTTTTTTAATGGATTAATTTATAAAGAAGCAGCCGTGGGTATGATACATCCAATTTACGTTATCGTAATATTTTTAACACCTTGTGTTATTAAATATTTTTTAAAGGCGTACAGGTTTTATTGCCGGTAAATAAATGGCTCTTAATAAAAAACCGTTTAAAGGATTAATAAATTAATTGACGTGTCA
This sequence comes from Brassicogethes aeneus, assembly GCA_921294245.1. Taxonomy (NCBI): domain Eukaryota; kingdom Metazoa; phylum Arthropoda; class Insecta; order Coleoptera; family Nitidulidae; genus Brassicogethes; species Brassicogethes aeneus. The sequence continues at coordinate 2,878,624 of OV121132.1, read as the reverse complement.
CTTTAACGATTTTTTTAAATGCATTTTTAATAGGCGATATTTTAGGATTCGGTTTATTTACCTTTTATGTCATTTATGGTTTTAAATTATGGCAAGCTTGAGGCCATGTCCCTTTTTTGTCAGTTTTTGGTGTAAGGAATGTCGTTACAATATACATGGTGGCCCATCGAAAAAAGTCCACCAAGGTTTATTGCTTTGTAAGTAAAAATTTAAAAAAATCTTAGCAACCCTGAATGTATACTATACACAGTAAATGTATACTATACACAGTAAAAAACATTACAGAATATTACGTTGGCCACATAGTAACCAACGTAATATTCTGTAAAATATTTACCTTTTACAGAATATATTCGGTAAAATCACTCAATAACCGTAATAATTTATGCGTTTGCACAGTAAGAAAAAATTACAGAATATTACGTTGGCCACAGAATAGCCAAAGTTTTATTCTGTAAAATATTTACCTTTACAGAATGTATTTAGTAAAATCACTCAATAACCGTAATAATATATGCGTTTATTTGAAACACCATATTTTTTATGTAAATATTACATATTTTTATCCGTAATTTTACCAAATATATTTGAAACACCATAATATATTATATTTTATGTAAATATATTACATATTTTTATCCGTAATTTTACCATTATTTTTTACTGTGTACCATAAGAAAATAATTTACTATACTAATTCAGACATTTAGACACACAATTTGAGCATCATAACCCCAACTATTTGACTGCATTCCTTATTTAAATGTCAGTTGTTTTTTTGATGTTGAAAATAGTACATATTTTAATGTTTTGAGAAATTGTTATGATTTTAAAATACAAAAGTTTAGTTATTAACAAACAGACCAAGTTTTATTAAAAATGTTAGAAACATTAAATGGGAAATGAACGGAAAAATTAACACTTTTTATACACAGTAAAAAAAAATTAACTCTAAGCAACACTAATTAGAGTTCACAAAGGTCCACACTATGTAGTGTTGTTTTATAACACTACAATTAGAGTTAATTTGTAGTATAATTTTCCCCAAGTAAGCCAGTATGATTTAACACTATAGCACTGAGGATAAAGTAATTTTACACTGTATTAAAAGTGTTAATTTACCTAAAATCGTGTACTTCTACACTTCCTGGGTAAAATCACACTTTTGTTCAGTGTAAATTAACACTACTTTGGAAAAGTTCTAATTTTAGAAATGTACTTTTACTCTTTTAGTGCAAACTTCTAGTGTAAATTAACAATATTATTTGAGTAAAACCTATTGATGTGAATAAAACGAATTAGTAAATAAAGAGAAACATTTATTTGGAACAAAAATCTATGACAATTATCAAAATCGGTGCCTTTTAAAATATAATTTTATATTTGAGTCGTATGGCTGGCTTAAGCAAAATGGTTCCTTAAAACGTAAAAGTTTTAGATCAATGCAATGTTTTACTGGCTGTCAACTTGTAAGCAACGAATTATCTTGAGAATTCATCAGTAATCCACTTTTCTGTTATAAAAAATGGGTGATCCCATTGGTAGAGAGGCGTCAGGCGGCTGTATGTCGGGGATTTACCACACGTGTACAAATTTTCCATAATATTAATAAAACTGTAGGTATAGGTTAATATAACAACCATTACGCTTGAAAATAAAAAGTAAATCAAGTGTGTATGTATTTATATTATTAATTTTACAAGTACCCGACCTACTGCCGTAAATTATTGATATAAAATATAGGTCGGGTACGGACATCCTTTTAACATATTGGTATTTATTGAGTATTAAGGCGTAAAGAAAAAGGAAGTATAATACTAACCAAAAAATAAGAATGTCCTCTTATGGATTCACCGTAATTAAAATCTAACTGAACAAAAATGCCACACTTCCACAACGCGGTATCTCTGCAGTGGATGCGTAGGTAGATAGGTACCAACCAAACATTTTAAAACGAATTTCGGTTATTACCAGTTTTTTCAGTCTATTTTGCCACTATTGGTGTAATTTAACTTTAATTGTGATACAATGTGCACTATAGTAGTGTAAAGAAAAAAGAGCTCTTAGTAACATCAAAACAGACAAAGAAATTGGCATGCTCTGTAGTGTACATTTTGTCACTATTTAACACATTAAGTGGTAATAAACACTCGCATTAAGTTTTTCTACCCTTTTGATTATTTTTAATAATAAATAGTGTAAATGTACCAATGAATAATGTTCATATTCTTTAAATGTGTTTAATAAAGTAAATAAGCACTAAATGCTACCTAGTGTATTTTGTAGTGTAACTTTTACACTTACAATTTTTTACTGTGTAGGAGTAGAAAAATAATAAAATAAAAATATAAATAATTTTGCCACAAGCGTTCGGAAAAGAGATTTAGTCTGCTCCATTTTATATCATTTCCCCTTTTGTATCTGGATTTTCCAGCCACTGAGATTTCACGTCAAGAATAGTTGATGTGTAAGGTCGACCCCTACGAGCATGCGGGCAAGTCATAATGCGCATTCCCTGTTGGATAGCGGAAAAATTGAAGCAGTTTCACGCATTGCACCTAACAACTATTTGCATCTACATTTTATTGATCTTTGCTTTTGCTACCTCCACTTCCTATTTCGTTGATATCTAACAGTTTCAAGAAACTAGCGAAATGTCCACATGAAACGACACCGACAATGAAACTTAAAAATCAAAACACTACCTTACACTGAGAGAAATGAATTTGTTATATCAAAAGTTTTAGATGTTTTTAATTAGTTTCCGAAATATCTGTGTTTTCTAAATTTGAATGCAAGGGAAGTGACGAATATACCAGGGTACTAATTAAATACATAATTTATTGGAAAATATAAGATTTATTGCAACTTTGAGCATATTATACATTAAATATCTTAAAATCAAATAATACCACACATCAGTGGCGGCTGGTGGATTTTGGGTATACCGATATCTCAAATATTAGATATGGGACCCACACCACATTTATATGAGTTTATAATGACATTAAATAAACAAGTTCTATGCAAGCAGAATTTAAATTAAAGTTTGCGAAAAAAAGATAACCGAAACATCGAACATGGAACTGACGACACGGTACTGATGAATGAGATTATAATTCGGAATTAAGTATTTTACTGATATTTTTTATTAGTGGATGCTACTTTTCAACAAATCACATATAGCCATATATAAATTACAATGAAATATATATACGTAAGAAAATAACTACTCACCACAGTACTGAAATTTTGACTGGAACTATACGTGCATTCACCACAACTTCGCCGCTTGCATTGTTTTCAAGATGACTGTCGTGCTAAGGGCGGGCTCTGTAGGTAATTTTTTTACCAACACTTGAGTTAAAACGAGGACTTGGCGTATAAACTTCAATATTTCGCAGGAATTTTGAATTTAAACATTGGACATAGAACTGACGGATAAAAGTGAGTACAAAGTTTATAATTTTTTTTTAAATTGCTATTATTCGAATCTATGATAAAATATGAAAAATACATTATTTAATGTTTTATAGTTTGTAGTGAAATTGAAAAATTTAAGATAAATTGAATATATTTTAAAATAAAATCACTCAAATATTTGATTCAGGAGTTGTAACACGCCAAGGTACTGATGTTTTGAATATTTATTATGTTTTTCTACAACCGTGCTTTTGAAAAAATACATTAAAATTGGGTGGAAGAGTTAAAAAAAACTGGTAATATACTAAAATATTTTCAAAAAATATTAAAATACCTACTCTATTTACTGATGACATCAAGTTGTCCAACTTTTTTAGAATCACCCTTAAATTAGTATATCAACATTTATAGAAGTTTATACTAATATTTTCTCGCGTTACCATGCTTGTGAAATGTAGGTACATGTTTAAAAACAGTATTCATAATAATAAACCAAGTGTTTCATAATTAACTTTTATAATTAATGCAAATGCTATTACTGAAAGCAGCGTTAGTAGATAAATATTTTTTATAAAAATGATCTTTTTGCCGTAACAAAAGCAATTGTTGGACGAATAGGGATGTTTACTTTATTAAGACAAACTTCTTTTTTTGTTATATTTATTTAAAAAAATTAATATTAACAAATATTTTTTGAGCAAAATATGTATTGTACATCAAAAATATTTTCAAGGAAAATCGAAAAAAATAGGAGAAAACATTGGACGAAGTTGATGCAGCAACAGTAAAAATCTAACAACAATAAATAAAATTTCTCGAGACAATTCTTTCAGCCGTAAATTTCTCAAAAAAGCTGTGCCTCACATCGCCGCGCATCAAATAAATAAGGCTTACAAACAGCGCCATTAGTTAGAAAGGCAGCGTTTCCCTACGAACAAGTCACTCACATGTACGACATTAGTCATGACGGCCGTAAAACGTATAACATAATATATTTATTGTTATTATTGCCTGAAATGGGACGTGCAAGAATTTTAAAAAATAATGCCAGATAAATTGCGCCACCGGAGGAATAACAAATTCGCGATCGACGAACTGAGGTCCCAAGTCAGAGCTACGAAGAAGTTTTTACAGTACCGGCTTTCGAAAGAAAGTCGCAGTTTAAATCCAGAAATTATTTTTTTCAATTAATTATTTTTTACAATGTTTTAAAAGTCTAAAACCTATCCTCCGTGACTGTTACTCTTTCTAGGTTTCTATATGTTTTCAAATATCTGAGGTGGTAAAAGCATACTAAAAATATAAGTTCACTAAGTAAATTAAACACATCCAAAGCAATCGAATCAAATATAAAATATTATTAAAAATTAAAAGAAATAATTTTTATAACCATTTATGTAGGTGTTATAAAAATTGATTCTATCCTCCGTGAATCTGTTTTTGCTTTAAATTTTATGCAACGGATGGCGCTTTAATCATTTTAAATAAGAAAAAACTTATAGATGCATGTGATTCCTGAAGGTCAGTTCGAATTTATATGCTGTTTTATAATTCAAAAGTTTAAGTTCATTAATTTGTTATTTAAAAAACCTATCCACCGTGAAGTATAATATCTCAGTGAGTAGAAAATTTTTCAATTAAATATAAAAATATTTTTAATGCCTTAATTAAGGTTAAAAGTTAGCATCACACTTGATAACCCCATGTCCCCATCATATTGCAATAGTGAAACTTGGATATATTTAATAGGTTTTGTATGAAACTGAATTCTAAAACTCAAATGAAATAACAAAGTAGCTCCTCATATTTAAAATATAATCGGCTCATATAATATGTGTAAGTAAATGAGTATTTTACAGACTTTTTAATATAATATTTTGTGGTGAAATTGCACAAATTGTGACTCATTATAACACAACATTGTTATAATAATTTCTCCAATTTATTTTAAATTTTTAATAATTTTTGGGATGAGAGGGTGATAAAAAGGAAAATGAAACTAAATTATTAATTTACATACTTATGTATTAAGCGACTTATATAAAAGGTATGGAAAATAGAATACCTAAACTTAATATAAACTGACACTGACAACATAAAATAAACATAACAAAATATAAACTACGAACTGAAAAATAAAATTCCTATAGCTAATTCTAATAATAATATAATTTAACAAGAAGTGCGTCTCCACTTATAATAGTACAAATGTCGATAGATTAAATATGTATTCAGCGACCAACACAAAAATTTTGTAAGGATAGAATTAAGTTAATATAAACTGAAAACACAAATTACAAACCAAAGTAAATAGTAAGCTGATCAATAATGTAGCACAGTAGGGACATAAAAACACTTTTTATCCTCATTTGATCACCAGGTCTTAATTATTGATTTATCCCAGTCCGTAAACAATTTTGCAAATACCTACCTACCTATTGGGAAAAATAATATTCAATAATTACTCACCAGAAATGTGGTACTAACCTCACAATGATACACTTCCTAAAACTAACTAAAACTGCAAACTCACTTCCCAACAAAATGTCCAATATTGTAAAATTTATACGATTACTTTTTTCACAGTTTTGCTAAAGAGTTTGGTCTAAAATTTTGACAGTATTCATTTAAAGGATGGTACTTGTTCACGAGCTTCAACTCAATAGAAAATTGTAGGAGTTATTTCGTTTTTATAGCCACCAATGAGAGCGCAGTGTTTATGCTCTATCGGACAAGTTTTGTTATATTTTTGGTGCGAGTTGTCGCAAACGCCGAGCACTGCGCTTTCATTGGCGGCCTTAAAAATTAATTAACTCCTTCAATTTTGCGAATTCGAAGATGTGGTAAAGGAAATTTCATCTTGCATTTTGGCAAGGTTTGGTGATGGTGATCTTGAGACACCCTGTATAAAGTTTTTTTATTTTGTTCGTACTTATTACACAGTAAAAAAAATCAACTCCAAGCAACACTAATTAGAGTTCACACAGGTCCACACTAAATAGTGTTGTTTTATAACACTACAATTAGAGTTAATTTGTAGTGTAATTTTCCCCAAGTAAGCATGATTTAACACTATAGCACTGAGGAAAAAGTAATTTTACACTGTATTAAAAAGTGTTAATTTACCTAAAATCGTGTACTTCTACACTTCCTGGGTAAAATCACACTTTTGTTCAGGGTCAGTCCATGTCAACTCAACACACCCATTTTACCACACCACCTCAGATTTTCTTAAAATTTGGTATACTTATACTATGTACTAAGACTAAGAAAAATACCAATTTTTAAATTTTTATCTCACACCGTTTCCGATATATGGCTATGTAAAGTTTTTAAAAACTCGCGAAAAAAGTGTGAACGTGTATTTTTTAAATTGCTCTGGAAGCTGTCCTAATTCAGCTAGAAAGCTGGGAGAGGTGTCATTTTGCAGCATTTTAAATGCTCTTTCAAATGACATACGACTGCCAAGGGTATTAATGAAAAGATTTTGTTCAAAATCCATATATATATTTTGATTCAATTTTTTTTCAAAAAGTACATAATTTAAAATTCTCAAAATATTTGTATAAATACTTAGTACTGTTTTAAACCATATAGTAAAATATAAATGTGGGGTCTTAATGGGTTCATGTTAAAAAAAATGATTTGTTTTTTTCATTGGATTATAACACTGCACTCTTACAATAGTAGGCTCCCTGTTGACACCAAAATCACTTTAAACACACCTCATTTATAGTTTTATTTTTAAATAAACTACGAATATATACAGGGTCCGATAAAAGTTCCCTGAATTTTTTTTTAAGCGAGTTTAAAATTTATCAATAAGGTTTTCGCGGAAATTGTTTGCTCGAGCAGGTTCCTAGAACCCTTTCACTTCTGAAAATATTCATTTTATGTTGTTCTGTTTAAAATTTAGTTCAATATGAATCGCCAAAAAAAGCGTATCACAGTAATTGAATTAAAAAAGTCGGGAATGTAGGCAGCCGATATTATTAGGGTTCTTAGAACCCTTATGGGCCATTCCACGCTTAACGGATAGGACTGTTGCCGAGTTTTTATTTACAAAATAATATTGTTCTATTATATTACCAATGTCAAATTTTTATAAATAGTTCTAAACAAAAGCTGTTTAACAAGGTTTTTATTTGGCAAAATTAGGTATCGTGATTGACTGTTTAATTCCTTAAAAATTAATAATTTAGAGCGTAACGGGCGGGACTATTACAAAGTCCCGTCCGTTACGCTTTAAATTATTAGTTTTTACACGGCAACTGTCCTATCCGTTACGCGTGGAATGGCCCTTATATTTTTGAAAATATTCATTTTATGTTGTTTTGTTTAAAATTTAGTTCAATATGAATCGCCAAAACAAGGGTATCACAGTAATTAAATTACACAAGTCGGGAATGATGACAGCCGATATTATAAAAAAAATACAATTGTCAGGCTTAAGCCTGATAAACGTTGAATAATGTCAAAATTAGTTAAAAGTGAAAAACCAGCATAAGAAATATTTTTTTTAACAATGAACCCATTAAGACCCCACATTAATATTTTATTATATGATTCAGAACACTACCAAGTATTTATACAAATATTTTGAGAATTTTAAATTATGTACTTTTAAAAAAAAATTTTAATCAAAATATATATATGGATTTTGAACAAAATCTTTTTATTAATACCCTTGGCAGTCGTATGTCATTTGAAAGAGCATTTAAAATGCTGCAAAATGACACCTCTCCCAGCTTTCTAACTAAATTAGGACAGCTTCCAGCTTAATTTAAAAAATAAACGTTCACACTTTTTTCGCGAGTTTTTAAAAACTTTACATAGCCATATATCGGAAACGGTGTGAGATAAAAATTTAAAAATTGGTATTTTTATTAGTCATAGTACATAGTATAAGTATACCAAATTTTAGGAAAATCTGAAATGGTGAGGAAAAATTTCTTTTTAAAGTGTGTTGATTTGGCATGGAATGGCTCTTCAGTGTAAATTAACACTACTTTGGAAAAGTTCTAATTTTAGAAAGGTACTTTTACTCTTTTAGTGCAAACTTCTATAAGTAAATTAACACTATTATTTAAGTAAAACCTATTGGTGGTAGTGAATAAAACAAAAAGGTAAATAAAGAGAAACATTTATTTGGAACAAAAATCTATGACAATTATCAAAATCGGTGCCTTTTAAGATATAATTTTATATTTGAGTCGTATGGTTGGCTTAAGCAAAATGGTTCCTTAAAACGTAAAAGTTTTAGATCAATGCAATGTTTTACTGGCTGTCAACTTGTAAGCAATGAATTATCTTGAGAATTCATCAGTAATCCAATTTTCTGTTATAAAAAATTGGTGATCCCATTGGTAGAAAGGCGTCAAGCGGCTGTATGTCGGGGATTTACCACACGTGTAACATTTTCCATAATATTAATAAAAATGTAGGTATAGGTTTATATTTCAACCATTACGGTTGAAAATAAAAAGTAAATCAAGTGTGTATGTATATATATTATTAATGTTACAAGTACCCGACCTACTGCCGTAAATTATTGATATATAATATAGGTCGGGTATGGACATCCTTTTAACATATTGGTATTTATTGAGTATTAAGGCTCAAAGAAAAAGGTAAGTATAATACTTACCAAAAAATACGAATGTCCCCTTATGGATTCACCGTAATTAAAATTTAACTGAACAAAAATGCCACACTTCCACAACGCGGTATGCACTGCGTATACGATCCAAACATTTTAAAACGCATTTCGGTTATTACCAGTTTTTTCAGTCTATTTTGCCACTATTGGTGTAGTTTAACGTTAATTGTGATACAATGTGCACTAGTAGTGTAAAGAAAAAAGAGCTCTTAGTAACATCAAAACAAACAAAGAAATTGGCATGCACTGTAGTGTACATTTTGTCACTATTTAATACATTAAGGGGTAATAAACACTCGCATTAAGTTTTTCTACCCTTTTGATTTATTTTAATAATAAATAGTGTGAATGTAGCAATGAATAATGTTTATATTCTTTAAATGTGTTTAATAAAGTTAATAAGCACTAAATGCTACCTAGTGTATTTTGTAGTGTAACTTTTACACTTACAAATCAACTCTAATATTTTTACGCCTACACTAAAAAATTTACACGGGCTAAATAATTTACTGCCGGTACTGGGTTCACGTTTAATAATGTTTTATTCAGAGCGTGCCGTCACTTGCACAGCCGATATTATGATCGATGTTTTATCAGTTTACGTGTTTGTCATTTTATCGGATTTTTTCTTCGGTTCGGTTGCCATTTTCTGTCGTAAGCCGATTTACACACGAATTTGTCTCACAAACAACATTAACTTACAAGGTTAAGGAATCCTGCTAATATCAACTAGCTTTCAAAGGAAAAATTCCACAAAAATAATTAACTTATTTTTTTGTTTTTTAAATGTAACGGTCATAATAGGGTCGTTTTCAAAAAACACCCGCCTTCCGCTGTCCGTAGTTTGAATTCCAATAACTTTGATAAAAATTATCGAATCTTATTGATTTAAAAACCAAGTGAAAGCCTAACAAGCCCTTAGTAAACTCTTTCAGAAAATTTTTGTTTAGTTATTTCAGAATATTTTTTGAAACTTGTGAAACACTCATTTTCGCATGTCCCATTAGCGTTTTATAAAACTTACATGTTTTTTTCATAACATCCTTAGTTAATACAGTAAACAATTTATATATAAAATAATTAATTTTAATCTACTTTTTTTAAATTTGACTCATGTCCCAGACATTTTTTCCGTTGCGTTACGTCCGTCGCGTTACCGATAGAATATTAAAAAAACATATATGGCAACTTTTTTGATACTCACGTGATCAACAAATGATGTTCGGACGTACACATTACCCAGCTGAATTTATTTATTCAATCAGGAAGAAGATATCGGTTGAAACAGGTTCGGGTAACGCGAATGTAATAATTCTTTGTCCGCTAAGTTACTCAAAAAAATAATAAAAATAAGGTAAGAATACTATTTTTCATGTTTATGTTTATTTTAGGGCAGTAAAGCTCATTGAAAGTAATTAATGACTGTAATGTTTTATTATTATTTTTTAAATATGCTTTCACAAAACTTTGTCCACTGCGTTACTGAGTCCATTACGTTACCTTATGGTAACGCAATGGAATTTAGGGTAACGCAATAGAATTTTTCGACAACAAAGTGGATATTTACCGTCGCTTTTATTAAAAGTAGTTTATGATAAATCAATTTAAAATTATTTGTGATTACAACTCATGATATAGATTACATCCAAGCAAAAATTCCACGCAATATAAAAGTACTAAAAGGGACCTTCACCAGCTTATAGTCAAAGAAAAAGGGTGTCTACAATTTAGAAATCTAAGTTGTTATTCTGCAAGTGAGAACCACTACAAGGGATTTTGTTTATGCATTACTCGTAAATCGTACCACCCTATATAGTTTCTTTTTTACGTTATCTGATTAGGTCCTTTGTGTACCCCAGTCCGTTGTGATACCAATGTCTATTTCGTTACTTTTTTTAGTTTTTGTTAAAAAAAATACTTAAAATGATTTTTATACACTATCACTTGGTAATACGTGTTTATATATTAGAGTTTAATTCACTAATACAGTGACTAAAGGAAAATATTAATGGTATTGTTTTTTTAACAAATAATCTGAATGGTTTCCTTTAAAAAGTAACTTAACGAACATACATATTTAAAAAAAGCATACAATTTTTAATAAAAAAAAAAAAAAATGGAGTCAAAAGTTTGTGAACTAAGTACATTTTATTTCAAATTATTTTTTTAACAACTTTTTTTATTGAATTAAATTTTGGATTTAAAATTGGTAACACAGTGGAGATATATAAAGCTAGCTAAACAACGTAAAAAAAATTAAAAAGTGCACTGCCTGTCTTAAATGTAAGTAAACAAAACTCTAAACATTTATAAAAATCCAACCAAAAGTCAATTTAAGCAAAAAAAATTTTGATCTTCATTTTCCTGAAAGCGGGTGTTTCTTGAAAATGACACATTTATACGAATTTCACAACAAACCTTACTTTTTAAAAGGTGTGATTAACTCCGTTTTAAAGATTAGAAAACTACCCATTAAGAATCCTTCTGATTCAAATCACCGGTGTCCGGTTACTTATGGTTACCTTAACCAAGATGGATATCGGATAAAGTTTCCTCGGTCAAGCTGCTACTTTCGGTAAAAAGTGCGATCGATTTGTTATGTCAACCTCACACGAAGGCTCTGTAATTGATAAAACGCAGGTAGTTTTTGCCTATTTATAAAAGTCTCACCCACACAAAACGCTCAGTTTGAGTGAACCGTAGAGATAATTTATTTGAACTTTATAGGGAATGACCCATACAGGTTTCATTTTTATGAAAATAAATTAGGATATTCTAATAGACACAATTAAAAATTTATAGAGTTTGTATTAAAAATAATGCGTGTTAAATAAAAAAGGTAAAAATTTAACAAACATTAATGTCTTAAAAGGTCCTACACAAATAAGAATGTTAAATAATAATTTTTTTGTACATTGTAGTATACTAATATATTAGTAGTATTAGTAGTATATTATATTATATTAGTAGTATATAGTTAATGTTACGAGATGTTAATTTCAATACATGTATTGCAATACATTCGTTTAAATAACTCCTAAACAAGTGTTAATCTAACTCAAAAATATTTGTTAAATATTTGAGTACGGAAAATTTTTAATCAAATTAAAACAACTGAGTATTTTATTTAATTTAACTTAAATATAAGGGTGATTCTACAAAAGTTGGACAACATCAATAGAGTAGGTATTTTAATATTTTTTGTAAATATTTTAGTATATTACAAAAGATCCAGGTTTTTATAACTTGTTCACCCAATTTTAATGTATTTTTTCAAAAGCACGTTTGTAGAAAAACATAATAAATATTCAAAACATCAGTACCTTGGCGTGTTACAACTCCTGAATCAAATATTTGGGTGATTTTATTTTAAAATATATTCAATTTATTTTATTTTTTTAAATTTCACTACAAACTATAAAACATTAAATAATGTATTTTTCATATTTTATCATAGATGATAATGATTTTTAAGAAATTGATAATCTTTGTACTCACTTTTACCCGTCAGTTCTGTGTCCAATGTTAAAATTCAAAATTCCTGCGAAATATTGAAGTTTAAACGTCAAGTCCTCGTTTTAACTCAAGTGTTGGTAAAAAATTACCTACAGAGCCCGCCCTTTGCACGACAGTCATCTTGAAAACAATGCAAGCGGCGAAGTTGTGGTGAATGCACGTATAGTTCCAGTCAAAATTTCAGGTGTGGTAAGTAGTTATTTTCTTACGTATATATATTTCATTGTAATTTGTATAAGGCTATATGTGATTTGTTGATAAGTAGCATCCACTAATAAAAAATGTCAGTAGAATATACTTAATTCCGAATTATAGTCTCAAATTTGTATCCCATTCATAAGTACCGTGTCGTCAGTTCCAGGTTCGATGTTTCGGTTATCTTTTTATCGCAAACTTTAATTTAAATTCTGATTGCGCAGAACTTGTTTATTTAATGTCATAATAATCTCATATAAATTTGGTGTGGGTCCCATATATAATAATTGAGATATCGGTATACCCAAAATCCACCAGCCGCCACTGATGTGTGGTATTATTTGATTTTAAGATATTTAATGTATAATATGTTCAAAGTTGCAATAAATCTTATATTTTTCAATAAATTATGTATTTAATTAGTACCCTGGTATACGCGTCACTTCCCTTGCATTCAAATTTAGAAACCTCAGATATTTCAGAAACTGTTTGAAAAAGTGACTGGCCAGGTCTGAAACAGTATAATATTATTTATTATATTATCTATGTTCTCATAGCAGAATACTGTTTAATTTTTTCCGAAAACTATATAAACAAAATGAGGTCAAAAGTTGCCCAACTTTTGTAGAATTTTATTTTACACATTCTGTTGTGTTAAAAATTAACAAAAGTAATAAAACAAAATTTGAGTGGACTTTCTGGGACACAAGAAATATGTTAAATATACATATAAATTTTTTACTGTGTACCCACACCAAATTTAATCAAAATCTGTTTAAAGGTATAAAATCGAATTATCCCAATTTTTTTTGGAAATTACTACTTAATTTTATGATTTGCCACCCACCTAAACACCTAATAATTACATTTTTAAAGTATAAAGAGAAGCATAGCAAATGCCATAATTATAATCATTAAAAACTTTTCATTGCATTAATATTGTCGATACATTGTGAAATAAAAATTGGTACCTCTAATATTTTCTCATACTTGTCAATAACAACGTTTCGCCTATTTATTTTCAATTATATGTTTGTTTAAATTTAATAAATAATAAATTTAATAACTACTTTTTCCTTATCGGATAAATGTGTTAAGTGTATAAGCAGGTACCTACTTAAACACTTTGCTGTCTAGTAATTTCAAGTTAGTTGTTTAATTAACGGAATTTTTGAAAATATTTTTTTTAGTGCTAGCCTTATAAGCTATCATTATTGTATCTGATACTCTGATGTGTTGAGTTAATTTTCACGACCTAAGGCTATAAAACCACCTTGTTATATTATATTATTTAGTTTTAAGAACAGTACACTGTTCAAAATTTTAGCTTATTTTTACCTAAAATATTAGACTATATAGGACCATTGATTTTTTAAGGCAAACTGCTTAAAATGAATTCAGAGGAATATTCCCCTTTTAAATTAGTGAATTCTTTAACTGATATTTTTAAAGAAAATGATACAATTAATTAAGCAAAATTACTTAGGTTTTAAAGATAATACACCTTAGATCGTAAGGGATTTTGCCTGAGAATAAAAGAATAAATTTCCTGTTTCTAAGGCAATTTGCTTAAATTTTTAACTAGATTTTAGCTAAGTTTTCAGGCAAATTATATATATTTTTAGTGAAAATCCTAGCAAAGGAATTTTCTTCCAAGTTAGGACTCCTTTATCTTTGTGTCCTAGGCGGATTAAAAACTGCGGTTCCGGTACTACATGTAGTACCGGAACCCTTTAAATAATCCCAACCCTGCAGGGTTGGGATTATTTAAAAATAAATTGAGGTCAATGGGAAATTCCATTTAGTTTGGATTACTTAACTATAGCACTACAAAATGTTCACTTATATCACAACTATGTTGTTATATCAATAGCACACAACGCGGTCTTTAAGCTTTCGTTGATTTTGGCATTATGGTGGACATTATAGGCGTAAATATTTATCTTAAAACGTCGGTATTAGCGATCGTAGCCGATTGCAAGTAAGTCACTAATATTTAAAGGAATTTACCTAAATTAGTTCAATAATTTGCCATAATAATTTAGAAGAATTACCTAAATTAAAAGCAAAATTGTCGCACCTAAAAGTAATTGAGATTTTGACTAAATATTTAGGTAATCTGCCTATCTGTTTAAATTTGACAAGTTTATTAAGTAAAGTATGAATATTTATCTAGAAGTTAGTGAATACACCATAGAAATAAGGCATTCGTTTCTGCCTAATAAACGAGAAGGTAAATTGCTTTACTCGTTTAAGCATATTACCTTATTTTTCCTTAACTAATTCTGATTAGGTATTTCAAAAGGCTTGATTTTGAACAGTGTAAGGATCAACGATGCTTATAATATTTTGAGTATAGACCATTTTGGTAACACTAACATGTATTTATCAAAATCCCAGCTGATCCTATTTTACAGTTTTGCAAACTTTTTTGTTTTTCTATTTCTATATATTATTTTGCAATTATTCTAATAAAACTACCTGTACAATTTTAATAAAATTAAGCAAAATAATAAATTTAGTATTATTTAAATTACTTTACTCCCCAGTATTAATTTATTGAGTCACCTATTATTTTTTACCACTCAAAACAAAACAAATTTATATCTTAAATATTTTTTATAACAAAAAATACTGGAAGTTTGTCAATGAAATAATTACAACTTGCAAAATTTGGAAAACAATAATTAAGTTGGTTATGAAAAAAATTGCTATACGTTATAACGCAAGTGACATTTTGCTTTAGTTGTTTATTTAATGTATACTTTTTAAAGTTAAAAATAGTATTTTAAAATGAAAATTAAACCGAAATTCAAGTTAAGCCATGAAGAAAATCGAAAGAAGGTATGTGCTGGCTGTGGAGACAAAATTGTTTTTGGTTATCGAAAAATTCAGAGTTTAGGGTTTCTGAGAAAATATAAAAATTACTGCAGACTTTTTTTGATTCAAAATTACCTACTTCAATATGGTAAAAACGGTATTTTTGCATAGCCACAATTGCCAAATTTTCAAAATTTAGAAATTGCTAGGGAATTTCGCGGCAGCCAAGAATGTATGTGCTTTATCTGCAAAATGGCAAGATATAAAGGGCATAAAAAATTATTAAGGGAAGAGGACGGACGAACGAACTAAAGTTTTGATATGCTCTTCCTTTCTAGGGGATATCGCTAGATGTAAGAAGCATGTTTGTACAGAGACTGAAGAATTTAAAAATACTGTTTCCATGTTAAAAACAATTCCATGTAAAACCCAAGAAAAAGTTTTACTGAAAATTTAAGGCAAGCAGTAATCGATTTTGCTTCAAAGAATCTTTAATTGTTTGTTGTTTGTATTAGGTACCTTAAAACAATAAATAAGATTGCAAACTGTATTTTACATTATTTTGTATTTATAATGTAATTTATCCATATTTCGGTCATGTATCTGCCAAATTTTTAAAAACATTTGATAATGGTACTAGAGTATTTTATCGAAATGGCATAAACAATTTTATAATACTAAGAAATATGCAAAACTTTAATAAAGGATCAGCTGGGATTTTGATAAATACATTTTTGTGTTACCAAAAGAGTCTATAATCAGATTATGCTATCAGTTTTGGTTGGCATTTTTGCTCGTCCTATACTTTAGTTTTGACCACCGTTTATAACGTCAAAACAACGCTATGAAAAAACTTATACAACTTTCAAAAAATTGTTTTTAAGAAAGCAACTTGGACGAAAAAGTCCTGTTGGCATATTTCAAGTTTACTTACCTATAAAATATAAAGTTAATTATTATCTTTCACACATTTTCCACGATGTCATACAATAATAATAATAATTTATGGCATTCCACGCTTGTCTTTAACAAAACAAGCTAATTGCTTATTTTAAGCATGTTTTAATCGTAAAGCATAAAATGTGAAATGAAAAAATATTACTTGTATTTTGGGTCACCCAATTAATTATATTTAACAGCCAATTATCTGATTGAGCGTAAAATCCTAAGAAAGTTGCGACATTTTCTAACGCAATACGGCAGCAACTAAGCTATACGATAATGTTCAACTTAAGCAACACATTTGATCTTGTGTATAAGTACACACACGTTAAGTCTGTTTTTTAATTAAATTTTAGAAATTTTATAACGTATAGCATTTTTTTTCATAAGCACCTTAATTATTGTTTTACAAAATTTGCAAGTCGTAATTATTTCATAGACAAACTTCCAGTATTTTTTGTTATAAAAAATATTTAAGATATAAATCTTCGTTTTTTTGTTATGTTTTGTTTTGAGTGGTAAAAAATAATAGGTGACTCAATAAATTAATACTGGGAAGTAAAGTAATTTAAATGATACAAAATTTATTATTTTGCTTAATTTTATTAAAATTGTACAGGTAGTTTTAGTACAATAATTGCAAAATAATATATGGAAATAGAAAAACAAAAAAGTTTGCAAAACTTTAAAATAGGATCAGCTGGGATTTTGATAAATACATGTTTTATACTTAAGTTTTCCCAAAAACCCCATTCCAGACTAACAGTGAAACAACCAAAAATAAAACATATTCGTGTCTTTTCGTGGATATTTTATTAATGTGTACTCGTATACGAGTAGAAGAAATCTTACTGGCTAAACGTACAATTTATAAGCTTTATTAAGTATATAAAACATCCAGTCGATCATCCATATATCTATATATAAGGGCAAACTCGCTGCTTTCTAATCTAGTTCATCCAATTAGAGTGCGAGCGACTCGATAATAAATTCAATAATTACGACTTTCACAAAAATTTCAGGTTTTCAGGAAAAAAGCGACGAACATGTCATCGTGAATTAGGATTACGAGCAACGGGTGAAACGGTAAACAGCACACGTGCGGTCGCTTCTCTTCTCGTCGAGAGTATTTATAAATACGCGTGTAAATTATGTATAATGTATCTGGATTAAAACCATTCAATAATTGCCTATCATATTCCTGTAACTACCAATTGCAAGTTTGTCTGTCTTATTACTTAGCTTAGCATATTTTGTTTTGTAATAATTGTGCTTCTTTTTGCAACAATATTGGTATTGTTTTTTTGTTTTTGGTAAGAGTGGTAAATAGTATTATTATAGTATATATAAATACTATACTGTAAAAAATTTATTTGTATATTTAACATATTTCTTGTGTCCCAGAAAGTCCACTCAAATTTTTTTAGTTTTTTTTATTTTTATAACTTATGTTAATTTTTAACACAACAGAATGTGTAAAATAAAATTAATATATGTTATTTTTTTACATAAACAACATTAAATATGTTAAATTTAATTATATTTTATTTATTTTACACAAATAGTATGTCTCCATTTATTTATTTTAATTTGTTATTTTAACAATGTTTTTAAATTAATTTTTTTGCTTAAATTAATAAGTGTATAGAAAAGTTTATAAACGGGGTGCATATTTTACTTTTTCTACTACAAATACTTATTATTATCTTAAAATGATTTCATTCAAAAATTTGTATAGAGCGCCATCTATGAAACAATAGGGGAATCTGTGTGTCACCGTCAAATGTCAAATTTTTATATTTTATGAACACAGATTATAAAGGTTATAAATCGAAATGTATTTCTTGAAAATTGACAGTTTTTCACAGTGAAAGTAAAAAAAATGTTTTATGAGCACTTTACAGTGGAGTCCGTGCCCGAATTTAAGTTATAGTTTACTGCCGGCGAAATTAAATGGTCAGTACAATGTTCATATAAACTTTTCAAATATTGGCGTTGAGAAACTATTTAATACTTTTGTATTTTTGTATTGAGATAATAAAATAATTTTCACATTTAGTATTATTTTACAAGAAAGACACTTTATTTTAACGATTGTATGACATTTGACAACGCTCAACTAACTTAAAACTAACTTCAGCCCGTGACTAAAATCCTGTTGCTAACTTCAGCCCGTGACTAAAGCGCCATAAAGCCACAACTTGTCAATGTGTATTTAAAAGGTCACTTAGTGTCATGGAAACATGTACGATAAAGGGCGTTTTAAAGGTGGGAGTAGAAAAAAAATATTATTTAACATTCTTATTTGTGTAGGGCCTTTTAACACATTAATTTTGTTAAATCTTTTGAAATTTTAAGATTTTAATTATTATAAATTTTGACATATTTTATTAAAGACGCATTATTTTTAACAGAAATTTTATAAATTTTTAACTGTGTACGACTACTCTCCCCAAAAACAAAAAAACAAAAATTACATACAATTGTCAAAATAAATCGACTGTAAAGTGAGTTTAAAACAGTCTGACAGATGTCAGATTTTATTAATTTTCAAAAAGTACTAATATAAAAACTAACGCCCTATTATTTATTTTTTACTTTTTAATCTTAAAATTTTGATTTTAAGTTTGTTAGTTACATCCGTCATATTGAAATTAAAATAATTGTCACGATTCTACTTGACAAACCCTTTTATTTTACTCCCATGTTAAGGAGGTTGTAAAGAAATAGAATTTCCAAAATTTTGAAAATTTGGTTAATTTTAAAACACATTAAAAAAAATAATTTTGATTATTTTTTTTGACAGTTCTCTGTATTGTTGGGACATTGTTGAGGCATTGTTGTTGAGGGAACCTACAGCGAATTACAGCGATAATTTTTTGAAAATTTTCTCTGGTAGTTGCTATATATAAAAAAGTCAAATTAACCACACGTCAAACTGACAGGTTGAATTCAATTGTGAAAATTGGAGATTTTGCATGAAAATGAGTCGATTTGGAGTTTGTTCTCTGTCCACCATCGATAAAAAAGTCAAAGGAAATGTTCCCATTAATACGGAGAAGTCAAAAAAAACAGTTTGGAACCAATTTACTACTTTTTGTACTGAGAGGGAATACACATTGAGTGCTGAAACGAGTGAAGCGCAATTGGCAAACATTATGAAAGATTACGCTTACAATATGAAGAAAATGGATGGAGAAGACTATAAGGAAGGTACAATAAAAACAATGTGGAATCAGACTGCCAAATTACTTCAAGAAAAGTATTTGAACGATTTCGACATCAAAATCAACCCATTTTCGGATGCTGCATTCAAGACCGCTCGAGGAGCTCGTGATGCCAAGCGTAAGGCTTTACAATCTATTCCGGAAAAACGGAGGGCAAGTGCAGCAGCGTTGGAGGAAAAAGATTGGGATGCAATGACCACTGTTTGGGACGAGGAAACTCCTGATGGCCTCCAGAAAAAATTATTCATGATAATATCAGTGGAATTGGCTTGGAGAGGTGGTGAGGGCAGCATACAGATACAGAGAACTGTCAAAAAAAATAATCCCCCGAATACCACACGAGCTTCAAAATTATCTGGTATTTCCCTCAAGGTTCCCTGCAAACAAATAAAGTCGTCAAGTTTTTCAGGAAAAATCACTCGCGCTTCGCGCTCGTGATTTTTTAACCTGAAAAACTTGACTCCTTCATTTGTTTGCAACGAACCTATCGGGAAAAATACCCGATAATTTTGAAGCTCTTGTGGTATTATAAGTGAGAATTCCACAACTGTAATTTTTAACCAATCAAAACGTGTATTTTTGATAGATCACCATGGCAACGGTTGAATTTTAGCGGAAATTTTTTCCTCGTGGGTACCCAACAGCGAATTATACTGGAAATTTTTTGACGTTTATAATGACAGAATATTTTTTTGACAATCTGGTTTTTATTTGTTTACATCATAATTTTGATACATTTCCATTACAAAGTTTAGATGTTTTCTATATTCGTTGGACACCTCCTTTCTTCTTAATGGCGAAAATGCAGGACTTGAAATAAATTAAATGTCTATGTCTAATGAAATATATATAATATTTAGACACTATTCTATTCACCTTTTTTCCATTTAGCACTTTGAGTTTTGAATAGTTAAGATGCAAATATTCGTGAACAATTCAAAACAAATTTTCTTTCTTCAAGTAGGAGCCACAATCCTCTAATAATGCGGGTAAATAAGTCATTGCACGATGATTGATCATTACAGCAGACAATTTCACATTTTTTTACGGCGTGCCGCTTGACAACTTCAAAACTGAAATAACTTTTAGGTTGGGGTTGACTTAGTTGCCATGGTAACTAAATAATCAAGTCGAGGTCAAGTTAAATCAAAAAATAAATTTTAATTATTTAAACACAATTTGGTGTGGAATTTTCTTACCGAATACCACACGAGGTCAAATTAAATCCGGAAATTTTTTCTCCCTCATGAATATTTTTAGAAAATTATCCCTCGTCTTCGACTCGGGATAATTTTCAAAATATTCATGAGCTCGAAAAAATTTCCGGAAATAATTTGACCTCTAGCGGTATTACTAGTGAAAATTTCGAAAATTTTCAGAATTTTTTAAAAATTATTGAAATTATGTTTTTTAATAAAACCCTTAAATTATTAATTGTACCTACCCCATTTAATCACCCCTGTAAAATCTTTATTTATTATGCTATTTTAACCGTATTTGTCAAACTGTATTTTTTTTTACAAAAACACCATATTTTAACAAAATACAAAGCCTACTATGTCAGCTTTTGATAGTAAATTTTTAAGAATTCATGTTGGCATTTTTTTTAATCTATTCACCACTCTTTAAAACGACCCTAAACTAACTAAACATTGTTTAATAATAATATCTCCAATTTATTTAAAAAATTTATTATTTTTGGGATGCGAGGGTGGTAAAAAGGAAAATGAAACTAAATTATTAATTTAGAAACCCATGTATTCAGCGACCAACACAAAAATTTTGTAAGAATTATAGAATTATAGAATTATGAATTATAAACTGAAAACATAAAATAAACATAAATTACAATCTAAAGTAAATAGTAAGCTGTTCAATAATGTAGCACAGTAGGAACATAGAAACACTTTTATCCTCATTTGATCACCAGGTATATATATATAATTATAATTATTGATTTATCCCAGTACCTGAAAAATTTTGCACATACCTACCTACCTATTAGAAAAAATAATATTCAATAATTACTCACCAGAAATGTGGTACTAACCTCACAAGCACCAAACATGTATTTAAAATTTGTACATATTGTTTGTTACTTTATACTATTAGCTTCTTTCATTTTAGATAATATATTAATTTGTATGCATTTTTATTAAAAACCCTAAATAACGATTAAAAACTATATTTAATAAAATAATCATTATATTACTTTAAACATCTAAACAAGAAAATGTTACCTATTTGGAATGATATTTTGTGGTTTGTGTTCAGTTCTCAAGTTAATTTAAAACGTGTTAGATAATGGAGACGTTACATAAGGCGATGTACTCGATTCCCTATAATAAATAAAGGTGTTTAGGAATGCAGAGCAGGTCAAAATGTAAAATACACACGTTAGAATAATTTAAGTTTAAATGTTAAAATCCAACTGTTATTTATATGTTTATTCACTAAGTAAAGTGCTAAAAACTAGTAGATATTTTAATAGATTTATAGCAATATTACTGTTTTTCTATGTCCGTATTATCGTCAAACGGAGATTCTATGATGTCCAATTGGATTTCTTCGATTTTTCCAGTTTCCAAATCCACATTGTTTATGATTATTGGACGATTTGGTAGCTTAACGTTCACTGCTTCTATATGTTTTGTTCTTTTGCATATTAATCTCATCAAAAGAGCAAGCAAAAATGACATTGCCATTTTGAGTTTAATTTTGTGTCTGACTGCCAATAATTATTGAAAACTGTCAAATTTTGTCAACATTAAGTGCAGGGTAACCTTACTTTTTCTTGTTTAACGTGCGAACAAATATTTTTTCCATAAAACAGCTTAAATGTATCACCCATATTTAATTTAATTTAAACTCCACCATATCTTTCAAAATCCACTTAATAAACATTTTTGTATTATAAAGCGCATAATTTGATTACAAAAATATTTATATCACTGTTATAAACCCCTTAAAGTAATATAAAAACTTTTTATTCAAAAGTTTTATAACTAAAGGTAATAAAAAATTTATATTAAAAATATTTTGGAAACCACTATATAACTTCTTTAAAACTAAGTTCGGACACCTTAAGTTATAATGTGGTTTTATTGGTTTTCGTTGCCTCTATAAATATTGCCCAAAATGGTGTTGGAAATATTTGTTACCAGTTTTTTTTCTCTAAACATTTCTGTCTTCCTCAGGCACATTTAAAATATATATTTCTTTGTACTCTATCATTCTTATTGTCATCTTATAAATTAGGACTTTTTCAAACCACGCAAATATTTATTTTTGTAATAAAATTTAATTAAGGTAAGTACACTTATTTTATAT
Source organism: Brassicogethes aeneus (assembly GCA_921294245.1). Classification (NCBI taxonomy): domain Eukaryota; kingdom Metazoa; phylum Arthropoda; class Insecta; order Coleoptera; family Nitidulidae; genus Brassicogethes; species Brassicogethes aeneus. The sequence continues at coordinate 2,855,512 of OV121132.1, read as the reverse complement.
AAAAAAAAATCACGGCGGAAGACATTTATTAACCTTGAGTCCTCTTATATTGCTTTTGGTAATTTTATATAACCTAAGGTATAAGTTAAGTTTTATAGTAGTATCTAGGTTACTTAGGTATCTGTGTTATTATATAATTCGCTACTACAAGACTTGATCCACTTTTATAGTTTACTATGTATCAAGTTTAAAAACGCCATTTTAATTAGACACGAGCGAAGCTTGCGGTGTAGTGTTTAATAAAAATTAGTGTCTCGAAAACTTTATAAACAAGTTGAAACTATATTTTTTCTACGACTAACATTATTATAAAAAAAATAATTAATTACTGATTAATTTAAATATTTGTATGGAGATATATACAAAAATAGAGTAACCAAAATCGGTGTTAGGAATTCCGGCTTTCAAAATATCAGTTTGTCAGAATTTTCTGTAAAAATTGTAATTTCTTCCTTGAAAATGGACAAACAACCTATTAAATCCGATATAAAAGTAGTTTTTTTACAGTGAAAGACTGTTATAGGTTTATAAAACGTTTTAATTTTGTAGAAAAAATATATAACCTAATTAAATGCCTATAGAAGTTTTATAACCATTATAAAACACATTGAAATGTCTTCCTTGAAATGGACAAATGGACAACTGTTTAAATACGATATAAAAGAAGTTTTTTTACAGTGAAAGACACAATAGTTTTATAAAACGTATAAATTTTGTGAAAAAATATATATAACCTAATTAAATGCCTATAGAAGTTACAGTAGCCCTATATGACCATTATAAAACAAATGCGCTGAGCTCATTCTTTTATATGTTTAAAAAATTAATTTATTTTTAATTCGAATTTATATGAATATTTGATAATACAAATTTTTTTCTTAAAAAAGGTATAATTTAAAAAAAATGCATGAACTCACTCTTAACTGTTATTACTATGTTAAGTACCAGTAGTTAACATAAATAAAAACAGTACAAATTACTTAACTTAATGTTTATTACACCTTGATATTTCAAACGGTGCACTAAATCATATTTATATTTATTTATTAAATAAAATATTATCTACAACTTTGACATTATTTTTTTCCATTACAAACGTCCATAAAGTGATATTTATCTGTTGAATATAAATAGTAACGCACATATCGAACATTCCATCCCGATTTTGCTATTATAAATTATGACCTAATGTTTTTAAAGCACTTGGTATTTACCGTTGTCAAATGCCATGCTCTATCATTTACCAAGATATTTAACATAATTATTATTTGTGATTTTTTTAAGTTAAATGGCTGGTTATTTCGTTTTTGTTATCTGAATTGAGTGGGAATATCAGTGACATTTTTATAATACCACGATTTTTAATTTTTTTTTGTCAGCAACAAAATGTAGGTAGTATATGTATATGTACTAGTTGTTACCATATTGTCATGGCAATAAGAAACACTTTATGTTTATATTAAATCTTTGACGAACTTAAAATGTTTTTGTTAAATCTATAGTTGTGTGTGAATTGCGCTTACATAAAGTAATGCGCAGTTGTTATAGTAAAATTTGTTTATTTTACTATGACGTATTTGTCTTTTTTAAATTACTATCGTTGTAATTCAAATTAATTTTATTTCAGTTAGAAAATCTTTGTTTATAGCTTACGTTAAGAACAATAACAAAAATATTTTATTGCTATAAAAAGACTTTTTTAATATTTACTATTGTTTTGCAATGGTAACAACATTTTTGTTATTTCCCTTAAAAAGAGGGGGAAAGGGCCAGCGCTCTTCTTGGTCAAAATAACTTTATAAACCACAGTCTGTGTTATAATCTTATTGATTTCACTTGTTCGAGTGAAGTGTGGTAAAATTTAGCATGATGGACAAATAATAATAACGTTTTTATAAATATAACGTAAATTTACTTTATAATTAATGCAAATGCTTTTACTGAAAGCAGCGTTTGTAGATAAATAATTTTTATATAAATGATCTTTTTGCCGTAACAATCTTTACAAATTTTGAAAATGATTTGAAATCTGAAATATCCCAACACCCGGTACACTGAAAGAAATTTATGTTTCATATATGGACTACCACATACATTGCTAAAACAAACATATAATATATTTACCTTAACCATTTTTATATTTAGTTTTAACATATTATGTTAAAACTAAATATAATATATGTTTGTTTTAGCAATGTATGTGGTAGTCCATATATGAACCACAAACATTGCTAAAACAAACATATATTTCTTTCAGTGTACATTTTCTATCCCCGAAACAAAAATTATTAAAAATACTCCATTTTAGTGGAATATTTTTGGCATGTGCCAAAAATAAAATGTATTATTCATTTAAATAATAAATTATCGAAAATTTCCATACAATGTGGTCAATGTAACTGCGATTTTAATTGTAGGTCTTAGCAAGTATTTTCTTTGTTTACAAGCATACATATCTATATGCGACAATCGGCAAGAATTTCTGTGTGCATGGAATATTAATTTGTTAAAAAATAAAAACAATTCGTTTATTTATGGCTTCCAGTGAAATAACCGTTTTTTCGAATTTTATTTTACCTGAGAAAAGCATTTGTGAGTGAAGGTTCCTAAAAAGGACTTTAAACTTGAGTGTTTAATGTAAAATTTTTATAAGACCATGTAAAATTTTAAAACACTGCGTAATAAAAAAGAGACATCAACGATACAATGGCAACGAACCTTTTAACTCGAGTTGGGATTTTTAGGTGATGAAAGTTTTATTAATTGAAAATACTTAAATTATTCATTTTTGAGGTAAATATTCTTTTGTTATAGGTACATGGTGTTATAAAACAAGATTAAAAAGTGTTTAAACTTTATTTACGTTTACTTAAAAATAAGAATATTTGAATTTTTAATAATAGTTTTATAAAAACATGCAAAAAAGTATAGTAATTGTACATTTTATATAGTATTGGACACATGGAACATAGTTATTGGACATACAATTTTTATATAATCATAACAACTTTACATCAAATAACATAAATTGTTAAATATTTTGTAAAGATAAATTGCTGTTTTAGGTAATTTTTTTTATTTCGTTTTTGTAAATATCATATAATTCATATATTTCTTTCTCGGATTCCTCATCCCTTTTCTGGATTCTGAAGGTAACTACTAATTCCTTGGTCTGACTTCTGAAATAGTTTGTTGCAAATATCATTATCTCTAGTTTGTGAAGCATTTATAATGTTTAGGCCGGAACAGGATGATTTATATATATATCTAATATTTTTTCGGGTGGTATGTTAAAAGTATTTTCCGAATTTATTAGTTTTGTTGCCATTAGTTTTTTATGTTCTCTATCATGCACTGTATTTAAATCACTGTTATTCTGCAAGATGTCCTGTGACGAAGAAATCACTATATTAATTACTCTCTAAAAATGAATTCGTCAAAAATGTCATAGCGAAAAAGCAGCCACTAATAACTCTCGTAAACAGCAATTTGTATCCAGGACATTCTTATGACACATTATTCGCTTAATCCGAAAATGTCGTCAAAAGTTATAAAAGTGGAACAGTTTTTGAAATATAATCAATTTTACATGTAATATGGAATTGATGATATCTCAAAAACTGTTTAACTTTTGACGGTCTTTTTGGATTTCGGGGTACAATTTTACATAAGAATTGGCTGGTAAATGTCCGGGATACAAATAGAGTATGATATTGGACATATGTCCAATAATAGAAATTTACATTTTTTTACCAACCAGTAATTGTACACTGGCCATTTTACTGTTTGTTTTCAGAATTAAAATTAAAACGCACTAAAGTGACAATGTTTAAACCATGAGGAAAAACTACGTAGGTATATTTGATAAGAATAGAAGAAAAACCATTAAAATACTAATTTTATTAAAGAAACTACCACTACATAAAAAACCTTCTAAAAGGTTTGTATCTAACCACTAGACACTCTGTATATACTATAAATTTTTATCAGGAAAACGCAAATTTAGTTCATAAAAATAAAAAAACTTAATGCTTTTTTATTAAATGTTATATGAACATGATCAATATTTAAAAGAAAGGTTAGTTTTTTTCTTGTCAATCAAACTCTTACCACAAGCATTGACCTTAAACATTTTAGTATCGTAACTCGATATACACAGCTGGTATCGATGTTGACCGACATTGGAGCTAAAGGTTTAAATTGGTTTCTTTAATTAAATCTATTGTCGCATTGTCTATTTCTAATTAAGACCATTTTTGGCCATCGGCTGATACTAATTAATTTCGATCTTTATTACACTAAGTGATCTTTTAAATACACTTTAACAAGCCGTGACTTTATGAAGTTTTAGTCACCGGCTGAAGTTAGCAACAGTGGCTTATATATTTACCAATAGAAATGCGATATCAACTATTGCCTTGGACATCTAGCAAATTAAGAAAATACTTAAGTGTTTTTTAAGTTTATTTTCTACTGATAGTCGTAGAAAAAATAGTGTATGCAATTCACATTAGTGGGCTATTAAGACACTCATTGACCATTAGGTAAACGTAAAAGTTATACTAGGGAATTTTTGCTTGTTTGGTTTATTACTAACGCTATGGTGACAAAATTTTAATAAATGTCAGATCAGAACTTTCAATGTAAAATTTGTCACGTAACACTATTGTTATGTAAACTTCCATTACATTAAAATAAATAGGTACATTATATTATGCTTGAACTTAAAATACCGTTGTTTGTTTAAGATAAAACTGATCTATTTTTATGACAGGTTTAACCTGCAAAATATTTACATTTTTAAGTAAATACAATTTTATTTACATAAACACTGCTTGACAATAAATTAAAAAAAAATACTCTATTATTACAACAAATTTTATAAATTTTATAAAATAGGTATTCTATTATGGCTTAAGAATTTGAATACTACACACAAAATTTGTGCTCTACGCTAAAGAAGTATCGGGTTTTCGCAACGCGCGCGCCATCTGGTGGACTTCGATAGCATTGCGTGAATTTAAGAATTGTCAACAATACATTTAAAGCATGCGAACTGTACATCATTTTTAAATAATTAGGTAGTTTTTTCACAAAAGAGAGGAAGGCAGAAGTCTTACTCGACAAATTTTGTTCAATTGCACAGCTAAATCGCGCACGTTATTTGTGTTTTACGTTGCAAGAAAAAAATTAAAAAAAAAATGTTTAGTACTCAATTTTGATTGATTATTCCTTATTGATTAAGAAACTCAACGCTTAAATGCTTATATAGTTACGTTAGTGTGTGTATTTTATCTAAGGGATCATGGTGAATTATTGTGTTTTTAATTGTAAATAAAATTCAAGAGCTAAATCGTTGCATTTTCATGTTTTGCCAAAGGATCCAATTCGGTAAGTACATTTGTTGGTGCAGAATTAACTAATGATAACTTTTCCTAATATAATTTATATTTAAGTTTGTACATTTTTAAGAAATTAGTAAAAATAATTAACATAACCTTAAAATCAACCATTTTTATATTTGAGTTCTATAAAAAACGCCGACAACTGCATTTTAAACCACAAAATATACCTACGAATTCATGGCAACATAATATTATATATAATACATAATATAATGGTATTTTACCGTTGAGTGGAGACTTTAAAGAAACGCTTTTAATAATGCTAAATGCTGTTTAAATTTAGACGACTTATTTGTTTGACGATTATTACTGGATTGAAATGTTTACACTTTTCACGTTAATCATTACTAAAATGTGTATTTATTTTATCTAATAGATACAATTTATATTTACAGGGACTGTAGGAAATTTATTTTTTTATTCGTTCTACTTTTGTTACGAGTGGTGGCGCTACTAGCGATACTTCTTTAGCGTATAGCAAAAATATATATATTTTTAAAGTGTGTCATATTGCTTACTATGACTATTGACATAAATTTGGAACAAAAATTACCTCACGATTAATTGGTGCAAGAACCACAGAAAAACAAAGTATCTAATTACTTTAGCATTGATTAAATGCTAATAATCATTTTTGTTTATACCTTTATTGGTAATTATACATTTAATAATTGGACACAGCCTATTATTTTAAAACCAAATGACTAAGATACGTGTATAGTGGTGATCTAAAATAATTGCACTAATTGAAAGAAATTATGTTTTCTCAATGTCTCGCGTTGTTCTTTATTTATGTCTAAATAATGCAAAAGTGCTCGGGGGAACTTTTCTCCTTGAGGTGTCGGAGCGAGTTTGGAAAATAATCGAAACTATTTTTGTCAATTAAAAAATAAATTAAAAGTAATTTTGTGCTGAAGTGTAATTAAAACTATTTAATTGTAGTTTTCGAGTTAGTTTCTTGTTTGATAAATTACAGTTAGTTAGGTTATGTCAACTCTTTGAGTAGGTATGTAATTATGTAATTTGGTTTATATTTTTATAATTGATCTTTTTTAAGGTAGTAATAATGTAGTATCAAATTTTTGAACGCCATTTTAGTTACGAGTTTTATTAGGCACGGGCGAATTTAAAGCCAATTTTATTTGTTAAACATTTGACATATGTCAACTGTCAACGGATTTAACCTCACTTTTTCCCAATTTATAATAAAGCTACCTTTAGCCTGTGATTAAAATGCTCAAAAGCCACTGTTGCTAACTTCAGCCTAAAGTCACAGCTTATCAATGGGTCACGGTGGTCAAAACTAGGACGAACAAAAATGCCAACCAAAACTGATAGCATATTTTGATTATAGACCCATTTGGTAACACTAACATGTATTTATCAAAATCCCAGCTGATCCTATTTTAAAGTTTTGCAAACTTTTTTGTTTTTCTATTTCTATATATTATTTTGCAATTATTGTACTAAAACTACCTGTACAATTTTAATAAAATTAAGCAAAATAATAAACTTTGTATCATTTAAATTACTTTACTCCCCAGTATTAATTTATTGAGTCACCTATTATCTTTTACTACTCAAAACAAAACATAACAAAAAAAATGAAGATTTATATCTTAAATATTTTTTATAACAAAAAATACTGGAAGTTTGTCTATGAAATAATTACAACTTGCAAATTTTATAAAACAATAATTAAGGTGGTTATGAAAAAAATTGCTATACGTTATAACGCAAGTGACATTTTGCTTTAGTTGTTTATTTAATGTATACTTTAAATAAATTAAAAATAGTATTTTAAAATGAAAATTAAACCGAAATTCAAGTTAAGCCATGAAGAAAATCAAAAGAGACAAAATTGTTTTTGGTAATCGAAAAATTCAGAGTTTAGGGTTTCTGAGAAAATATAAAAATTATTAAGTGATTCAAAATTACCTACTTCAATATAGTAAAAACGGTATTTTTGCATACTCTCTAAAAATGAATTAGTCAAAAATGACTAATTTAATATATTACTAATATATACTAATAACTATAGTTATTAGTGGCTGCTTTTTCACTTGTACCATGGTTAACCCTGGGATACCATGGTATCCCAAAATTTAACAGTCAATTCTTTTGTAAAATTGTCCCCTGAATCCGAAAATATCGTCAAAAATTAAAAAGTAGAACAGTTTTTGAGAAAGTCAATTTTCCATTTAATATGGAATTGACTATATTTCAAAAACTGCATCACTTTCATAATTTTTGACGGTATTTTCAGATTCAGGGGACAATTTTACATAAAAATTGGCTGTTAAATTTTTGTGATACCATGATATTCCATGGTTAACCATGGTACAAGTGAAAAAGCAGCCACTAATTACTATTAAATTAGTCATTTTTGACTAATTCATTTTTAGAGAGTAGCCTCAATTGCCAAATTTTCAAAATTTAGAAATTTCTAGAGAATTTCGCGGCAGCCAAGAATGTATGTGCTTTATCTGTAAAATGGTAAGATATAAAGGGCATAACAAATTATTAAGGGAAGAGCACGGACGAACGAACTAAAGTTTTGATAAGCTCTTCCTTTCTAGGGGATATCGCTAGATATAAGAAGCATGTTTGTACAGAGACTGAAGAATTTAAAAATACTGTTTCCATGTTAAAAACAATTCCATGTAAAACCCAAGAAAAAGTTTTACTGAAAATTTAAGGCAAGCAGTAATCGATTTTGCTTCAAAGAATATTTAGTTGTTTATTAGTTTTGTATTAGGTACCTTAAAACAATACATAAGATATTGCAAACTGTATTTTACATTATTTTGTATTTATAATGTAATTTATCCATATTTCAGTCATGTATTTGCTTAATTTTTAAAAATATTTGATAATGGTACTAGAGTATTTTATCGAAATGGCATAAACAATTTTAAAATACTAAGAAATATGCAAAATTTAATAAAGGATCAGCTGGGATTTTGATAAATACATTTTTGTGTTACCAAAAGAGTCTATAATCAGATTATGCTATCAGTTTTAGTTGGCATTTTTGTTCGTCCTTTACTTTAGTTTTGACCACCGTGTTTTCCTTGTTTAGTCAATATTAATAGTATTTATTACCACTAATAACCCCAAAAAATACCACGAGAATAGGAAATATTTACGGTTATAAAGTGGTCTTAATATCGTAAAATTATGACTTATGAGTAACATTTACCATTAAGTAAAAATTCTGACGTTAAAATTACCGTTAAATTTTCCTTTAGGTGAAATCCACTTATAAGTAATTTAATTTCGTAAAAATGACGTCCCTCATAATACTTTAAAGTGTTGAAACTTAAGGGTTATTAAAATAGGTAAAAATAACGTTAATAAAACTTATTAAATAACTTTAAAAAAAGTTTTACTTCAAAGTAAATTTTTAAGGTTAATTTAACAAAATATTTACTTAAATTACAAAATTTTATAAAATCTTTTAAAAATCATTTTTTAATAACTAACATTTTCCTTATTATATTTTAGAAAAATATGTATGAAAAAATATTATATAAATGTTTAGATAAATAATGGATGCCATCTTAAAAACTCATATGGCGACCTAAAAAAAGTTTTATTTTTCACTTTAAGCTTATTTTTCCTTGTTTAGTCAATATTAATAGTATTTATTACCACTAATAACCCCAAAAAATACCAGGCGAATAGGAAATATTTACGGTTATAAAGTGGTCTTAATATCGTAAAATTATGACATGAGTAACATTTACCATTAAGTAAAAATTCTGAAGTTAAAATTACCGGGTAAGGGGTATTAAAATAGGTAAAAATAACGTAAATAAAACTTCAAAGTAAATTTTTAAGGTTAATTTCACAAAACACAAAAAAAAAACTTTTTTCAAAAATCCTTATGAATGAAACCTTACTTCAGCCGTTTCAGAGAGCGATTCAACTAAACGTACAAGCTCGGCGGAGTATTCCGGGCCCCACCACCGCGATGGTATTATTTGGTAAGGTTGACCAGTAGATCGAAGAACGACAATTTCGATTCAGTACCGACACGAGTGCCGAGCGAGCGAGAGGTCAACCGCACAGAGGCGCGTGTTTCAAAAAAGCAACACCACAAAACTACAACAGACGCAGTTCAGTTCAGTTAGTTGGTAGTTCGAATCGCGCCGCGCGAACAAGGATTTTTCAGTGGAGATTTAGGGTTTTTTTATTTTGTGAATCACCCCTGTTGTGATGTGATCCTATAGGATACAGACGTGCAACAGTGTTAAAATATAATGATGGTGAATTTAGTTCGAAATTCAGCGATTTTTCGGATTTATCACTAGGACTAAAGATCTACAAGCTGGCTAGCATGTTTTTAGTGAGTTTTTTTTATTTTACTTTTGTTTATAAGGATTACACGACAAATAAAGCGTCAATATTTAAACTATAACTAAAATTTTAAGAGCAAAATAAAAAAAATTTGACGGTTAATTTTGTTTTAATTGGATGTTTATTAAAAATATGTATGCACACTTTCAATTCTCCAACTAAAACTTGCGATTTTATTTAAATATTATCATAACTTTTTAAATCAGATTAAAGATTAGTTTATTTCCTAAAAAAGGTCTATACATTTTTTATATCTTTTACTGTTTTGTTGTAATACACGTTTAAAGTTTTAATTTTAGGTTAAATATATAGTATACATTTATTAAACATTAATTCTAAGGGTGCCACATTTTATTTAGGACCGATTTATTCATTTTTGATTTATTTGACGAATAATTTCTTTGGATACTAGATATTGCCAAGACATGAAAGTTATCGGCCCGATAAACTTTAAACCGGTCCTTAGTTAAATTTCATGAATTTCTTCGTAACTTTTACCACAATTTTTCATTTTTGTTAATAAAAAACACTTTAAAAAAATAAAAAAAATATATAGAATACGTATACTGAAAATGACAATTCAAACATCAAATAAATTTTTAATAGATCTAAGTTTCATGGCAACCTTTAAGGATATATTAATTAAGGGAACATAAATGTATACGTCAAAGGTTAGATTAAAAGTTTGAACGTTTATTGCAACAAAACAGTAAAATATATAAAAAAATTGTAAAAACCTTTTTTTAGTTATGCAAATATTAAATATTTAAATTAAATCGCTAGTTTTAATTGGATAATTGAAAGAGTGCATAATACAGCCAATTAAAACAATTTAAACCGTCAATTTTTTTTTATTTTGCTCTTAAAATTTTAGTTATGACCTAATTAACAAGTATATAAAAAAATAGGTTTCACAGAAAGTCCAAAAATCACCTCTCAGAACAGCACCGTGTTTAATGAATAACTGAAAGAAAAAGCCATAAAAATGTATAAAAATACATGATTTCTTCATGTCAAATTACGAAAGGATTATAACACAACTATGTCCGAGATAAAATTATAGTTTTTTTTTCTAGATAAACAGCATCGATAAAAATAATAAAACTTTAAATAATTTTCACATAATTCCAAATTTATTCCGCTTTACTATACTAGGTTTACAAGCGTTTTGAAATAGATAAGATAATTCTATTTTTTAATAATTTGTCGTTTCAATTCCGAGAATTTTAATATCTCTATGTATATATTAGTATTGACACTAAATAAAAAAAATATTTATTTTTTTATTAGAATTTTAATTGTTTAATGTGCATAATACAAATTTACTACTGAGAAAATATTACTTTTTTTATTTTGATTATTATTAAAAATTTTGATTTTAAATTAAAAATTCATAGATTACTAAAAAAAAATAAAAACAATTAGGTATTTTGAGATTGACAGCAAATTTAAATTAAAATTTTATGAAAAATGCCATAAATAAAAAGCATCTTTCCAAATCGCATTATTACCACTATTACCAGGGTTTTAAAATTTCCAGAAATATTGAGCCGGCGAAAAAAAACGGAAAAATTGGGAAATTTTTAGGAAATTTTTTTATTTTATTTAAAGGGTATTACAAAAAATACGAATACCAATATAATCATAATATTATGATTATAATAATTACCTATAGGGTAAACCACATACCTAGTTATTGGACACTTAAAGAATAATTTTAATTGAAATTTATATATGCCGTTTTATAGATTTTAGTTTTTTCTTATAAATGTATAAAAAGGATAGTTTGTTTGTTTAAACTTTATTTACGTTTACTTAAAAATAAGAATATTTGAATTTTTAATAATAGTTTTATAAAAACATGTTAACAAGTATAGTAAATGGACATTTTATATAGTAATTGGACATACAATTTTTATATAAACATAACAGCTTTACATCAAATAACATAAATTGTTAAATATTTTTTAAAAATAAATTGCTGTTTTAGGTAATTTTTTTATTTCGTTTTTGTAAATATCATATAATTCATATATTGCTTTCTCGGATTCTGAATTCTGAATGTAACTACTAATTCCTTGGTCTGACTTCTGAAATAGTTTGTTGCAAATATCATTAAGTGTGGTATCTCTAGTTTGTGAAGTATTTATAATGTTTAGGCCGGAACGGGATGCTTTATATTTATCTAATATTTTTTTGGGTGGTATGTTAAAAGTATTTTCCGAATTTATAAATTTTGTTGCCATTAGTTTTTTATGTTCTCTATCATGCACTGTATTTAATCACTGTTATTCTGCAAGATGTCCTGTGACGAAGAAATCACCATATTATTACTCTCTAAAAATGAATTAGTCAAAAATGTCATAGCACTAGTAATTCTCGACAACAGCATTTGTATCCGGGACATTTAGCAGGGAATTCCTATGAAATATTATTCGCTGAATCCGAAAATGTCGTCAAAAATTATTAAAGTAAAACAGTTTTTGAAATATAATCAATTTTACATATAATATCTGAAAAACTTCTTAACTTTTATAGTTTTTGACGGTCTTTTCGGATTCAGGGGACAATTTTACATAAGAATTGGCTGGTAAATGAGTATGATATTGGACACATGTCCAATAATAGAAATTTATATTTTTTACCAACCAGTAATTGGACACTGGCAATTTTACTGTTTGTTTTCAGAATTAAAATTAAAACGCATTAAAGTGACAATGTTTAAACCATGAGGAACACATTTATACCACATCTGTACACTTTTTAGAAATATTTTTTATTGTAATCTAAACGAGGCTTAAAAATTTTTTAATACTTACTTAATACTGAAAAGCAGTAATTACCAGTAATTTAAAACGCACATTAGCAAACATAAATCTTTATAAAATTACTAAATTAACAAATTATCCATCAAGTTTTTACATATCTTCGAGTGGACTAGGTAATATAATAATTTACCTCCATATAAAGCATCATCTTTTTATAGTAATTTTCCCAGCGAAACATTCAACCTTTCGATAGCACTACCAAATTTGCTGCTAAGAATGCAGTTAATCTCCGATCATTTTTGGTAGTACAAGGAAATTAATTTCAGCCAAAGCTGTTCAAAAATATTAAAATATTAAACGTAATCAGTAATAAAAAACTGGACTATTGGGTATAAGAGACCTTGAAATAATTCCAATGAAAGTTTGTTGAATGTTTTAAGCCAAACTAGTATTGGTATTAATTAATTATTAAAGATAAAATTAATTACTGTAAAATCGGTATTTTTTTCGTTCGAAAGCAAATGTTAATTAAGTGACACAGGCGTGATAATTAGATTAAAGCCGAAATTATGTAAAAATCCTGTTTAATCCGTAAAATTATCAAAAAAGAATCACTTAAAAACAACACTCTTAAAGATAATGAAGAAATAACACAATGAGCGCCATCTAGATTGAACAATGTTAACCGTGCACCGAAGAATGCGTAGTATTTTTAATTTGAATTTTTATGAAAATGTTTAGTTTTAAGATGCAAATCTTTATGGGTTCGTACAAAAAAATTGTTCTATTATCATTCTTTTATTGGTAACATTAGGTTAAGTATGTACTAACACGATTTAAAATAGTATATCATGTAATGAGTTTATAAACTAGGTGCATACTTTACTTTTTCTACGACAAATACTTATTATTATCTTAAAATGATTTAAATCAAAAATTTGTATAGAGCGCCATCTATGAAACAATAGGGGAATCTGTGTGTCACCGTCAAATGTCAAATTTTTATATTTTTTAAACACAGAGTATAAAGGTTATAAATCGAAATGTATTTCTTGAAAATTGACAGTTTTTCACAGTGAAAGTAAAGAAAATGTTTTATGAGGACTTTACAGTGGAGTCCGTGCCCGAATTTAAGTTATAGTTTACTGCCGGCGAAATTAAAAGGTCAGTACAATGTTCATATAAACTTTTCAAATATTGGCGTTGAGAAACTATTTAATACTTTTGTATTTTTGTATTGAGATAATAAAATAATTTTCACATTAAGTATTATTTTACAAGAAAGGAACTTTATTTTAACGATTGTATGACATTTGACAACTGTCAACTAACTTAAAACTAACTTCAGCCCGTGACTAAAGCGCCATAAAGCCACAACTTGTCAATGTGTATTTAAAAGGTCACTTAGTGTCATGGAAACATGTTAAAGGTGGGAAAAAATATATAAACTATAAGGTTACATTGTAATTGTATTGGTTAAAATGCTGTTTAAATATCCGTTATAATATTATAGACAAACCATAGCAATCATAGCATTAAAACTAAATCACGTCAAGAAATTGTAATTGCTCTATTATTTCATAATCATAATTATAATAGTTATAATAGGTTCATCCATTTCAGTTTACCATTCTTGATAAGGTTTCCATGAACTAAATAAATGAGATGAGTAAAAGAGAACTAATAGTTAAAACAAATACAAAAAGTTTCGGTTAAACACTCACAAGATAACCTAGGAAATTGTAAAAGCAAAACCAAATATCCGTTTCCTATTTTTCTGTTTGAATCTAGAGTACCGACAGGTTTAAACACTTTGTAAATATATGTATCATTGTTTTAAGAATGTAGACATACATATAAGGTACATTACTAAACATTTTCTTAAATTAACCTTAAAAATTTACTTTGAAGTAAAACTTTTTAAAAGTTATTTAAGTTTTATTTATGTTATTTTTACATATTTTAATAACCCTTAAGTTTCAACACTTTAAGGTATTATGAGGGACGTAATTTTTACGAAAGAAAATTACTTATAAGTTTATTTCACCTAAAGGAAAATTTAATGGTAATTGTAACGTCAGAATTTTTACTTAATGGTAAATGTTACTTATAAGTCATAATTTTACGATATTAAGACCACTTTATAACCGTAAATAATCCCTATTCGCCTGGTATTTTTTAGGGTTATTAGTGGTAATAAATACCATTAATATTGACTAAACAAGAAAAAATAAGTTTAAAGTGAAAAATAAAACTTTTTTCAGGTCGCCATAATGAGTTTTTTAAGATGGCATCCATTACTTATATAAACATTTATATGATATTTTTTCATAAATATTTTTCTAAAATATAATAAGGAAAGTTTTAGTTATTAAAAAATGAATAAAACTAAATGATTTTAAAAAGATTCTATAAAATTTTGTAGGTTTTAAGTTTTGTTGAATTTTTACCCAAGCAATATTTTTTCTTAAAACCAATTTAAGTTATATTTTTTAATTTTACTGTCAATGTTTTACAAAGAGAGAGCAAACAGTAATTATAGCGTTATTTTTACGTAAATTTGTGGTATTTATATTGTTTTTATTACTTTATTTTCTTAGTATATCAAAAAGGTTATTATTTAGGTAAAATAACGAAATAAACCATTCCCCAAATTTGGTAATTTTTCGTATCTATACCGTTATAAAACCGTTTTGGTTAACCGTAAAAAATGCTTCTAAGTTGACTTAGTAGTAAATTTGTAGTTATTTAAACACAATAAATAGAACCATAACAACAAATTACAAACAAACCGAAAATACTGTTTATTTTTAATAATAATTATAATGATATTAAAATAATCTTATGGATTATATCAATCTGAGGTTTTGTGGCTTAACATTTTATACATAAAAATAGACAACACGCAACGCTACATTATTTTAAATTGCACAAAGAATTGCAGATATTATATAAATAATTTATATTAAGTTTTAATAATAAACTGTGACTTAATACAATTATTTTGTAAGATGTAATATTTATTTATTTTATTATATTAAAAACAGGTCATATTTTAATTACACGTTTTAATTTATTTTTAATAAAAAATTAATTTGACAATAATTATCTTACTTCAAAAAAATAACCAGAACTCAAGGTGATCTATATACTTAAAATACGACTTTCAAAAATTTGATTTAAGGTAAATTATATGCCCAATTAATTTTTATAACATGTGAAGTATTTCCCACATTTGACACGATTTAAAAATCTACCTACCTTTAAGTATCAACCATTTATCAAACTTAACGCAAAGAAATCTGTGTGCTCTTTTCTTCTTGTTAATACTTTATTGTGTTAAATGTTTTGATAGGCCCCTACAAGTGTCATTCTTTGGGAATCCCTTTCAAGTCAAGTGTTGCTGGCCATATATTATCAAGGAAACCCATTGAGAGAGAAAAAAGCTGAAAATTGACCTGAGGTTTTGTAGTTTGTTTGAGACCACCTAACCACAAAAAACGAATAATTATTACCTACATACGTACCTATTTCGGGTTATTGAAATATTTACGTATAGAAATTAAATTACAGTTTTTGGCCCGTGGCATAAACTTGGATAAAATTAGTGGGTGTATAATAACATAGTATTTTTTATATTTTGGGTTTAATAATATAATATGTATCAAGTTTTATAAACGCCATTTTTGATAAGAGTTTTATTACGCACGAGAGAGTGTTTAATTAAAACGAGTGTCTGGAGTTTACAAAACGAGTTGCATACTATACTACACACATAACGTTTATTAAAACATCTTAGAGTAAAATAACATTCTCTTTTTTTATATAGTTGAAAATATGTTCCAAATATTACAGAGAAAGACCATTTGTGGGAATATTTATATGAGTGTATAGAAAAGTTTATAAACGAGGTGCATACTATACTTTTCCACGACAAATACTTATTATTATCTTAAAATGATTTAAATCAAAAATTTGTATAGAGCGCCATCTATGAAACAATAGGGGAATCTGTGTGCCACCGTCAAATGTTACATTTTAAATTTTATAAACACAGATTATAAAGGTTATAAATCGAAATGTATTTCTTGAAAATTGATAGTTTTTCCCAGTGAAAATAAAGAAAATGTTTTATGAGGACTAAGTTATAGTTTACTGCCGGCGAAATTAAAAGGTCAGTACAATGTTCATATAAACTTTTCAAATATTGGCCTTGAGAAACTATTTAATACTTTTGTATTTTTGTATTGAGATAATAAAATAATTTTCACATTTAGTATTATTTTACAAGAAAGGCACCTTATTTTAACGATTGTATGACATTTGACAACTGTCAACTAACTTATAAGGTGGGAGTAGAAAAAAATACTTATGTATGTAAGTAAGTTGAGAAATAGAACATTGTTTTTCCTTTTACTTAGTTTTGTACTCAACATTTTTTTATAAATAATAAATTTATGTTCTTTTTTTAAACAAATCCCAGTGTAAATAAAACCTTAAAAGGATTATCTATTATATAATGGTTATTTTTTAAATATATTGACATATTAGAATTTAAAGGAAAAAAAAATATAAGAAAGCGATTTTTAACTAGTTAATAGTAAAATGTTGATAGGATCTATGCTTTCAGACTCCAAATTTGTGAATAAACAGTCTTTAAAACGTAAAGTCATTTGAAACAGAACAGTTGGTGACTGGACGTCCTATATCAGCGACGTCTGGCAAAGACTTTGAAAAGTGCAGCATACGTCGTGGTACGTTTAAACGTTTTACGTCTGCTTTCGATGAATGGCATCGGGATGAATGAATGAAACGCATTCTCTCCCGCGAAGATTCGATGAGATAACGAACGGTTTTCGAGATGCGCTGTGGCTGTTGTTGCTCGAGAATCGAAGCGACACAGAGTTTAGTTTGTCTATGGGCTGTGTACTTAGTTAAAGATGCCTTGACGATGACACATCCTAGATAACTGTTTTGTAAAAACAAAATATAAAATTTTGCTAATTTTACTAAACAATGTTTTAGGGTGATTCATTTCCGCAAAGTTTTTGTTTTCTTCGGTGCTCAAGCAAAATATTAATCTGCATATAGAAAAAAAAATTCTCAACAAGTTTGAGCTCTTAATATAAATTTTAAGTACTTACTATTTAAATTTAAAGTTTTACCGTTTAAAATGCATGTAAAAAATATATTTTTTTTTTCAAATTTTTAATGCTTACCCACCTTTGAAAATATTGCAAATCGGTTTAATACACCTTATGGGGAATTTCACGCTCTTTAAAATTGCTTTTGAGTTTTTTTTTGTAACTCGCATTGGTTCACCAGTAGGAGTCGTCAAAAGGACAGTTTTTGAAAAAAATCGTTTTTTTTTTTAATTTTTTCTAACAAACCGCAAAAAGTAGGGAGAAAAAAAGGGCTGAATCATAAAAAAAAGTTATCCAACCAATATTTAATGAATTTACAGCCATTTTTATAACTGAAAACGTAAGAAATTGATAATTACCAACTCATAATGTTATTTAGATTGATTTTTTCTATGTATTATCATTATATTTCCCTACACTAAGAAGTTTTTTAAAATTATTGATTTCTCACTTATAATGAATATGAAAACAACAGATAAATTCATAAAATAAACAATAAGAAAATTGTAACGTGGATTTTGCAATTTTTCAACATTTCTGTCATATAGCAAAAAAATATAAATGAAGATTATTTAATTTTTTGAAGCGAAATTTGAAATATGTTACATAACCTTCTGTATATTCCGATTAAAGTTTTGTTTTTTTTTATGAATTTATGTGTTGTTTTCATATTCATTATGAGTGAGAAATCATAATAATTTTAAAAAAGTTCTTAGTGTAGAGAAATATAATGATAATAAATAGAAAAAAACAATCTAAATAACATTATGGGTTGGTATTTATCAATATCTTACGTTTTCAGTTATAAAAATGGCAGTAAATTCATTAAATATTGGTTGGATAACTTTTTTTTATGAATCAGCCCTTTTTTCTCACTACTATTGGCGATTTGCTCAAAAAAATAAAAAAAACGATTTTTTTCAAAAACTGTCCTTTGACGACTCCTATAGGAGTATACTGGTGAACCAATGCGAGTTACAAAAAAAAACTCAAAAGCAATTTTAAAGAGCGTGAAATTCCCCATAAGGTGTTTTAAACCGATTTGCAATATTGTCAAAGGTGGGTAAGCATTAGAAATTTGAAAAAATATATAAATATATTTTTTACAAGCATTTTAAACGGTAAAACTTTAAATTTAAATAGTAAGTGCTTAAAATTAATATTATAATATATAAGAGCTCAAACTTGGTGAGAATGTTTTTTCCTATATGCAGATTAATATTTTGCTTGAGCACCGAAAAAAAAAACAAAAACTTTGCGGAAATGAATCACCCTACTAAACATGTTTAGGAAGTTTTTACGCACCACAATATAGTAATAATAAAACTCAGTTTTGTAAATTCACTACACGATTCATTACAACACAATTTGGGAAAATTACAAAACGTTTGTTGAAATTCACTAAGCATTTGAGTAAAAACACGTCAAGTGGACCCCCCATTTTCCACTTGATCATCGAATTTGAATGTGAGTATTTTTTCATAAAGTAGTCACCATGAACAAATAATCCCCCGCTCAGTTTTTTAAAATTTTAATTTTAACAACAATTTTTTTTTAATTGAAAATTTTTACTACTTTTAGTTAAAAAATTAATAATGAAAAAACTATTGGTGATTTTTTAATGAAATTTTCAGGAGTTATAGTTCAATACTTGTACTTTAAGAAAATATGTATGAATTTGAATTATTTTTTTTTGCATATTGTTAATTCACTTTTAAGTTAACAAATGAAAATTTTAATGACTTCTCCCTCAAAGAATGAAAAATTTTTTGTTCAGTATTTTGCAATAAACATTCAAGTAACGAAATCCGCAAAAAAATTTGACCGATCGCGATTAGATTAAGCAAAAAAAATTTTTTTATGACGGGCGGTCAGCGCTGCCGGTATTGCGCGCTGCCACGCGTCATTGACTTACCTTTAGATTTACTCTGTAATTATAAATAAGGAATAATACTTAATGTTTTAATTAAAAATATCGTTATTTTATGATTAATTTTATTTAAACAAATGACAGAGATAATAAATTATATATTTTTTTATAAATAAAAAACAAAGAAGTTAAATAATTTTTAAATTAATTCTTATAACTCATACTTATTGCTTTATTTCTTTTTTTTTAAACGTTATTGGTAACGATTTTAAGGGCTTTGGAGAAAACTTTGCACTCGAGTGATGTATTATTAACAGCTCTGTAATGATGATATTGGCGTGTATTTTTTATGGTTACACATTGGTCATAACGTAATTTAAACTTCTTCTCATGGGAGTCGTGATCTTCTTGGGAGCAAAAACCAAAGTTAATTTTTTTTAAATGCATTCTTACCCCATTCAAATAATGAAGTTGGATTGGTTATATGCTTATCGCTTTCCCGTTGAAGACTTGCACGAAAAGCTTGCCTTTTAAAACTTCCTTCCAAACCATCACACGCCCCTTTCCCGTTAGAAGTAGCAAAAAAATTCCATTCAGCGTCCACGTTAAAATCCTTTTTATGATTTATTAAATTCACAAAATTATACTTATTTTTGTACTGAGAAGCAGCTCCGTCCGAAAAATAGGAAATTTTTTTTATCTTATCTTCTCCAAACCTATTTTTTAGAAATTCAATCAGTTTAAAATTAAAAAGGTGAACAGAGCTCGCGTCGTGACTAACTTTTTCCGAAATGACAACGTAGTTTATATGTTTCATTTCTTCATTTTCTCTATAATACACAACGTAAGGGTGAATTCTAGCCTGACTGTTATTCCAATGATGAGATTGGATGGCATTTTGAACAGAAAAAGTATAGTTTTCAGAAAAATCAAGGCAAACGATAAATTCTCCATCCTCAACAGATTCCTTCTTGTCAGTAAAATATGACGCTTGAGATCGTGCAAGAAAATTATGTCTCAATAATTCAGGCCATTTTTGTCTTAAATCATTAAAAAAATCTTCTTTCGTTTTCGTTTCTTCAATGATTTCAGTTCTAAAAAATTCAAAATAAATTAACTGATTTGAGTAATAATAAAAAAAAGGATAATCAAAAAAATTAACAATTTAAACATACAAAATCTAATAATTTGATTATTATTTAAAAAGAATATTAATTAATAAAAAAAATATTAATTACTCAGTCAAGTAAATATAAAATTATTTGATAAGAATAATTACAAAAATTTAAAAAAATAACATTTGACTGAAAATGTCTTTACCTATCAGTACTTTTCCATTGGCTGTATGTAATTTCATTTATTTCATGGTTGTTGAGAAATAGTTCCAATTTATTTATAATATTATCAGTTCCTGGACACTTAGTACACTCAGAAAAGTAACACAATGATGCAGACTCTTGGCAAGCAGAGCTTTTAATTAAGTCATTTGAGCTTTCTGAAAAAATTATTCTCTTTTTTTTAAATTCATTTTTAAATCCAGTTAATTGCAATTTAAAATTTTGATGTATTTTACACACACACACATTATGGGTCCCACTTTTGCCGGCAGATATACATTCCCGAGGTCGGAGTTTTTGAAATTTTGATAGTCCAATGTTTTCGTCAGGATAAGCGTCAGTAAATTTTTTGTGTATTTCGTGAACATTATATAATAATAATCGTTTTTGTTTCTGGATTTTTTTCCCATTCTCAATTACCGAAACATAATCTTTCATACCAGGCATTACGCGGCTGACATCATCGGATAAATAGAAAGCTTCAATACGATCGAGGGTTTCATTGTTTAAAGATTTTCCTTTCTTCATTTTAGGCTGCGATGCAAATCCTCGTTCTTGTCTCATTTTTTTTGCAGTTATCACCATACGTTTGGAAACTTTAAACTCTCTCCTTATCATTTTTATCGACCAATCTGTAGGAAGCGTAGTCAAAACCTGAATTTTATCAGCTCTACTAGTTTTATTATTAAAAGCAGATTTAAAGTTATTAAGTAAAAGCTCTTTTGGATCAATTTCATTATTTATATTGTTAATATTATCTGTAAATTTCCTCACAACATTTGTTAAAACTTTTTGACATTCTATATCACTTGAGACTCTCTTGATTTTGATTGGAGGTTCACCAATTTCCGTTAATAATTTATTAACCTTATCAATTTTTAATTTGATATCTACCGGTTTGCATTGAAAAGTAGGATCTTTTTCTTCGTCATCTTCGATCACATCATTTGACTTTTCAGGCTTGTTGACTTCAGGACATTTATTCACCGATAATTCACCAAGAATTTCAGGTTTTCGACCTGAATAAATAGTCCGTTCACATGAATTGCACATATAATCGCCAATAAAATCTTTAAAATTATGAGCGCGGTTTTTTGTTATTAAAACTAAGTTTATAATGACTTTTTTATGATTTTTTTTGTTAAATGGATTGCAGCATTTATTTACGCGGCTCATGACTAATTAAATATTAAGTATTAACGAAATTACGAACACCAATAAACTTCAATACAGTAATAAAATTTTAAACAAATTCGGAAGAAACTAATTAAATTTAGAACAATAAAAACGATTTAATACAAAGTTATTAAATAGAACGTCAAGACGTTTGACGTTTGACAAGATTGTCACAAATATTTATTTACTGATATTGGTTATAACCAGTTTAACCAACGTTGGGTAACTGATAAAAATTTTTGTTTTTTTTATTAAATTAACAATATATTTAAAAAAAACTAAAATAATTATGATTCGTTAATTTTTTTAAAAACAATAAATGAAAATAAATAGCAGAATACTGCTAGAATTTATTATCTCTATTTTTTATGTATAAAAAAATATATAATTTATTATCTCTGTCATTTGTTTAAATAAAATTAATCATAAAATAACGATATTTTTAATTAAAACATTAAGTATTATTTCTTATTTATAATTACAGAGTAAATCTAAAGGTAAGTCAATGACGCGCGGCAGCTCGCTATACCGGCAGCGCTGACCGCCCGTCATAAAAAATCTAATCGCGATCAGTCAAATTTTTTTGCGGATTTCGTTACTTGAATGTTTATTGCAAAATACTGAACAAAAAATTTTTCATTTTTTGAGGGAGAAGTCATTAAAATTTTCATTTGTTAACTTAAAAGTGAATTAACAATATGCAAAAAAAAAATAATTCAAATTCATACATATTTTCTTAAAGTACAAGTATTGAACTATAACTCCTGAAAATTTCATTAAAAAATCACCAATAGTTTTTTCATTATTAATTTTTTAACTAAAAGTAGTAAAAATTTTCAATTAAAAAAAAATTGTTGTTAAAATTAAAATTTTAAAAAACTGAGCGGGGGATTATTTGTTCATGGTGACTACTTTATGAAAAAATACTCACATTCAAATTCGATGATCAAGTGGAAAATGGGGGGTCCACTTGACGTGTTTTTACTCATTTATTAAAAATTTGTTCACTAAGATTTACTATACAGGTATTGTAATTTTGCTAAAAAAGATACTAAATATGTTTAGTAATTTTAAAATGGTGTATTGTAATTATACTATACAATTCCTATCAACTCAGTTTAAGAAAATTACAAAATATATTTAGTAATTTACGAATGATGGTATTGTAATTATACTACGAAAAAAAAAACCTGCAATTTTCTTAGTTTCTTCAAAAAACTTTCTAGACCCATTACTGTAAAGAATAAGAAAAGTTGAACCTTCACCTCGTCAATTTTGTATTGGTATACACTGATTTGTCATTTTACTCATCATGTTTTGCAAAAGAAATTGTTTTAAACAATTGTAATTTTACAAAAAAAATTAACAGTAACAGATTAAAATGATATATGGGTGATTCTACAAAAGTTGGGCAACTTTTGACCTCATTTTCTTTATATAGTTTTCGGAGAAAATTAAACAGTATTTTGTTATGAGAACATAGATAATAAAATAAATATACTGTTCCAGACCGGGCCAGTCACTTTTCCAAACAGTTTCTGAAATATCTATGTTTTCTAAATTTGAATGCAAGGGAAGTGACGAGTATACCAGGGTACTAATTAAATTCATGATTTATTGGAAAATATAAGATTTATTGCAACTTTGAGCATATTATACATTAAATATCTTAAAATCAAATAATACCACACATCAGTGGCGGCTGGTGGATTTTGGGTTTACCGATATATCAATTATTAGATATGGGACGCACACGAAATTTACATGAGTTTATAATGACATTAAATAAACAAGTTCTGCGCAAGCAGAATTTAAATTGAAGTTTGCGAAAAAAAGATAACCGAAACATGGAACTGACGATACGGTACTGATGAATGGGATACAAATTTGAAATTATAATTCGGAATTAAGTATTTTACTGATATTTTTTATTAGTGGATGCTACTTATCAACAAATCACGTATAGCCTTATATAAATTACGATTAAATATATATATATATATATGTAAGAAAATAACTACTCACCACAGTACTGAAACTATACGTGCATTCACCACAACTTCGCCGCTTGCATTGTTTTCAAGATGACTGTCGTGCAAAGGGCGGGCTCTGTAGGTAATTTTTTGCCAACACTTGAGTTAAAACGAGGACTTTACGCTTAAACTTCAATATTTCGGAATTTTGAATTTTAACATTGGACACAGAACTGACGGGTAAAAGTGAGTGCAAAGATTATCAATTTTTTAAAAATTGCTATTTTGCTAGTTATGTTGATTCTGAACTATAACAGTTTGAATTCTAGAATGGAAGTAACTTTATAACTATAAATAAAAAAATCCTGTAACACCTAATGCCTTAATTTTGCTAAAAGAATTTCATGGTTTACAGTGTCATTTTTTGATACCAACATGTTTTTTTCATTCCCCTGGCCAATGTATTAGAATCACTTACATTTTTCTTTGTAAATTTGTAAAATTGTCCTTATTGCAAAAATATGTTACCAATAATAACGTTAGTTAAAATGAAAGTATACACATGGCATCTAGTAATTTAAATGTGTATCAGAGACTGCTCAGGATTTTCTAGGCCTCAGGTGCCAATTCTAGCTTGATGTATTAGTAAACCGCGGCTGACTAGAAATTGATGAAATGCTTTTAAACATCGCCCCAGGCCACGATAAATACTTAACTAATATCAATATTAATTTGGTTTGGTCGAGTTTTTACAGTTCAAGGCATTTGAAAAATTCGTGTAAGGAAGCGATTCTTTTATATTTTGACATAGTGTGCTACGTAAACAGTTGGTTTTTAAAGATCTAGATTTTTATTTTGAAACATCTGTTGTATAGGCACCCCCACAAACATAATTTATAGCTGTAATTAATTAATTAAAAACCTTCTAGTAAATTATCAAAAAACGTATTAACGAATTAAATACTAGGTACTAAAATAATTGGTAATTGCGGAGATAAGTGTGTTTTATGTTACTAATATCCGTATCTAAAACAAATAACTGTTTTACGTTGTTTGTATTCTCTTAAATTTCACAAAACTTATCAATTGTCAATAAGTGTAAAATATTTAAAAGGCAAACATGTTCGTTTATGGATTTGCAAACACTATTATCTTTAATTTTTATGCTTTATGATGATGATTTACAAAAAAAACCGTTATTTGTTTTAAATATATTATTATCTTTATAAGTACCTATTAGTATTCACACAATTTTAATAGGATGTTAACAGTAAAAGCAAATTGGTATTTCTTGCAAAAAAGTGTATTTTTTTAAGCCTAAAACACTGCTCTGGGATAATCCCAAATCTCTAGATAATTCTCGTGTGCTTGCATGAGGATTAGCGGCCGTTGCTGCTAATACATTAATTTCATTATTTCCACCTGTGACTGTTGCTCGGCGAACTCTTTTTTTCGGTTGAACACTCCCGTTTGTAGTAAACTGCTTGACTGTACGGTGAAATGAAGTACGTTATCGAATTTTATCCGGAAAACGCTGAGCGTAGATATTAACAGCATCATCAAGATTCCTGCCTGTTTCTCCATAAATCAAAATCATTTCTATTTTTTATTCCACTGTTAAAAAATCCATTATGAATAACTGCTTAACGAAAGGAGGTCTTTTTGTTTGCAAATTAATCTTCGAACTTAATTGATTAATTAATGCTGAACTATAAATACTTTCTTATACTTCAATAATAATTATTATTTATAACTTTATACCTCAATTAGTAAAATAGTACAATAATCCTTTAAATTAAAGAATTTAATGCTGGCAGGTAAAAAGTGACCATGGTGCGCAATTGATAATTATCACCGAATGAAATAATGTATACAACTTAAACCAAAGGAAACTTAATATTAGTTTAAAAATCGTGGGTACTTAAGGAAATCAGATTTAATTTAATAAGATAATTGTTATTAAAAAAAGTGATATTTTTATAGAAAAATTATTGGAGAATCGTATACAGAAGAAAAATCGAACAAAATTGATTTTTTTTATTACAGCCGAATCTGAAATAAAAATAGGGTGTTCCATTGGAAATTTTAAAGTTACCCCCTGTTCCCCCTATAAGGAGGAGAGTATGAGGACCAATTTTAGTACTGATTGATTTCCCCTCTCGAAACATTTAATTTTTATTTTAAACATTTTTTCGTTAAATGCATACTAACTGAGTTATTTCAAGGTTTCAAGTTTTAGATTCCTTACATAAAAATTTTAAATGGTTCAAGTACATACCTTTTTGCACAATATACCTACGTATGTAAAAAACTGACCTGATACGAAATTCCCATGTTTTATTTCGTTAATTAAAAATTCTTAGGCGCTCCAAAAATAAACAATTTTTGACAATAAAAACAAATTATAATGACCCAGAAGACCATAACAATTAAAATTTGTCAGATATGAGTCAGTCCAATTTAAAATAATATTATAATGTTTAAGAAAAAAGTATATTATTTTTAAACGTTATCTGCATATTTAAGCGCATACGGAAAAGGCCAAACGAGAATTATGCTAAAATATTTTCGCGAAGGTCACTTTTTCAATTTATATAAAACGCATATGCATGCTCAAGAGACGTGACAGCAGCAAATGGTTTTCATAATCCCGCATTTCATTAATTAGCATACGCTGCACTCGATTTTAAAGAGAAATTCGAATTGTTTTCGTCGACCAATTTTGCGTATAAATAAATAAATTCTCGTAATACTTGAACTTTAAAAACAGGTTTTCTATACGTTATATTTCAACGTTGCCGGGATAACAACAACTTTAGCTTTATTGCCTTATTTTATGTTTCTATAACTTAAGTATTTCTCAATTTTTACGGTAAAAAGTACATATTCGTATCTAGCAATCAGGAAAAAACAACATCGTAAAGTACGAAAAGTTAAAATTGCCAATAAAGAAAGTCACTATATGTCAGATTTTAGTGTTGCTATAGCAATTATAATATATATATATATATATATATATATATATATATATTAAACAGTATTTTGTTATGAGAACATAGATAATATAATAAATATACTGTTCCAGACCGGGCCAGTCACTTTTTCAAACATTTTCCGAAATATCTGTGTTTTCTAAATTTGAATGCAAGGGAAGTGACGAGTATACCAGGGTACTAATTAAATACATAATTTATTGGAAAATATAAGATTTATTGCAACTTTGAGCATATTATACATTACATATCTTAAAATCAAATAATACCACACATCAGTGGCGGCTGGTGGATTTTGGGTACACCGATATCTCAATTATTAGATATGGGACCCACACCAAATTTATATGAGTTTATAATGACATTAAATAAACAAGTTCTGCGCAAGTAGAATTTAAATTGAAGTTTGCAAAAAAAAATAACCGAAACATCGAACATGGAACTGACGACACGGTACTGATGAATGGGATACAAATTTGATATTATAATTCGGAATTAAGTATTTTACTGATAGTTTTTATTAGTGGATGCCACTTATCAACAAATCACATATAGCCTTATATAAATTACAATAAAATATATATACGTAAGAAAATAACTACTCACCACAGTACTGAAATTTTGACTGGAACTATACGCGCATTCACCACAACTTCGCCGCTTGCATTGTTTTCAAGATGACTGTCGTGCAAAGGGCGGGCTCTGTAGGTAATTTTTTACCAAAACTTGAGTTAAAACGTGGACTTGACGTTTAACTTTAATATTTCGCAGGAATTTTGAATTTTAACATTGGACACGGAACTGACTGGTAAAAGTGAGTACAAAGATAATCAATTTTTTAAAAATTGCTATTATTCGAATGTATAATAAAATATGAAAAATACATTTTTTAATGTTTTATAGTTTGTAGTGAAATTGGAAAATTTAAGATAAATTAAATATATTTTAAAATAAAATCACTCAAATATTTGATTCAGGAGTTGTGACACGCCAAGGTACTGATGTTTTGAATATTTATTATGTTTTTCTACAAACGTGCTTTTGAAAAAAATACATTAAAATTGGGTGGACAAGTTAAAAAACCTGGATCTTTTGTAATATACTAAAATATTTACAAAAAATATTAAAATACCTATTCTATTGACCATATGCAAGGAATGCGGTCGATGTTGCCAATGGTAAAAAAATAAAATTCCCTATTGGGAACATTCAATTATATTACGTTGGCTACACTGAAATTTTGAATTTCCCGCAGAAACTGACATACATTCTAGTAGTTCCCAGAGATAAAGAAGGTAGTTCCAATGTTGTATAATAAATTAAGGTGCGAATTTCAAATGTGGGAATTATTATTATTTATTATTATTAAAAAAACATGGAAATTAATTTAGTTTGTGCGGGAAATTCAAATTTTCAATGTAGCCAACGTAATATAATTGAATGTTCCCAATAGGGAATTTTATTTTTTTACCATTGGCAACACCGACCGCATTCCTTGCATATGGTCAATTGACTGATGACATCAAGTTGTCCAACTTTTGTAGAATCACCTATATATTGACAGTTCTATATGCAGTGTTATTTAAAATCTATAAATGAGTTGTGAAACGAAACAAAGAAAAATATGCATCGAAAGAAAAAAAAACTTACTGAACATTTTAAAAGTAAATAAGATTATTTAAGTCAAATAAGATCAAAATCCATTTAAAATTCCTATAAATTATCCCATTAATGTATCCCACGTAAACTATTAGAGTTGTATCTAAGCAAATGTATTATTTATAATCCATATACCTAATCCATAAATATCAATAATAAACACTTATGACCTAACGCCATAAAAGCGTGTACCACTTTTTTTTCATTATCTATCTCTCTGTAAATAATTTAAACTCTTTGTAGATTACCTATTTATGTTAAAAAGGAAAAAAGCACAAACAAATTACAAATTGTTTGATGTGTATTGCAACCGGATGATGTGATTCATTTAAAATCAATTAGCTCAGGTTTAAAAGGTAAATTGGACAATTTAACAGTCTAATACATTTTTCGTAATGCCATAATCTACATATATGATTTAAAACAATAAAAAAATAATAGTATATTATGTATCAAGTTCTATATATATTTTGGTTACGAGTTTTATTAGGCACGAGCGAGGGTTTAATACAAACGAGTACTTTTGTTATCAAATAAGTATTTTGACGCTAGCGATTTTAATAACTTAAAAAAATCGTTTTTATGGCAAAAATTGAGGTCGAAAATTTACATATCGTCCTGAGAAAGGTTTAAATCAAACAGATAACTCCAGTTTGAATTTTTTTCGTGAAGCTGATATTTTACAAAAAAACAAGCTAATGTTGAGAAAAATATGTGGAGAAACAGAATACGAAAGCAACAAAAAACAAAGGAGCCAGAATTTTTTTAAACCTATAAACCTATGCTTATTAAAACAAAATAAAACTTTTAATATGTTCAATATTTATTGTTCAATATTCAATATATAATTTAATTTCAATATTTAATGTTTAAAATAAAAATCAATGTTCAATATTAAATTTTATATACCTAATTCAATAAAATAAAGAAAAAACGTAAAAATTCTCGAAAAACTGAATTTTGCTCTTCCAATTCATAACTTCGCTATTTATTGATGGATTTTTATCAACAGCAGCTTATTTTTTTCCTTTAAAATAATCTATATATATATATATATATATACGAGGTGTGTTCAGAAATTAACGGGAATTGTTAAATTTCGCGGGTTCGGAGGGTCCGGTTGTCATATTTTTTCTTTATTATGTTGTTATACATGCCCCCGAAGTATGATAAAAACTTTAGCTGTTTTCATTGTTTACTTTGTCTGTGGCAGCCGCTAAGGTTAGACGTATTTTATGAGCTCGGCGATTTTTCGTTCGTTAAAAGAAATGGATCAAAGAATTTGTTTCCAATTTTGCTTAAAAAATGAAACAAATTCTGTGAAATGTTAACAAAGGCCTATAGTGAGTCTGCTATAAGTAAAACAAGTGGTATAAGAGTTTCCAAGATGGTCGTAAAGACGTTGAAGATGACGAACGCCCTGAACGCACAAGCACATTAACAACCGATAAAAACATGGAAAAAGTGGAAGAAATGGTTATAAACCGGTTGTCATAAAAATTTTTTTATTATGTTGGTATACATGCCCCCGAAGTATGATAAAAACTTTAGCTGTTTTCATCGTTTACTTTGTCTGTGGCAGCCGCTAAGGTTAGACGTGTTTTATGAGCTCGGCGATTTTCGTTCGTTAAAAGATATGGATCAAAGAATTTGTATCCAATTTTGCTTGGAAAATGAAATAAATTCTGTGAAATGTTAACAAAGGCCTATAGTGAGTCTGCTATAAGTAAAACGAGTTTACAAGTGGCATAAGAGTTTCCAAGATGGCCGTGAAGACGTTGAAGATGACGAACGCCCCGAACGCCTAAGCACATTAACAACCGATAAAAACATGGAAAAAGTGGAAGAAATGGTTATAAACCATCAGAGAAGTCGCTGATGATGTTGGTATATCGATTGGCTCATCCCATGAAATTTTTTCGAATGTTTTGGGTATGAAACGCGTGGCAGCAAAATTTGTTCTAAAATTGTTTAATTTTGAACAAAATTTTTGGCCAAAAACAATACTGTAATGATGCCCCAGCCTCCATATTCGCCAGACATGCCTCTGTCTGACTTTTTCCAAATCCCAAAAATAAAGAGAACCTTAAAGGGCCGTCGTTTTGCAAGCATAGATGACATTAAAAGCGCATCGCTGAAAGAACTAAAGGCTATCCCAAAGATCGAGTTTTTCGAGTATTGGAAGAAGAGCTGGCACATGTGCATAATATCCAATGGGGACTATTTTGAAGGCGAAAACATTAATGTAGACGAATAAATAAATATTGGTTTCAAAAAACGAACATTCCCGATATTTTCTGAACACACCTCGTATGTTGCAATTTGCAACTTGCAAACATCAAGTCAGTCGAGAGTCGACATCGTAGCCTAAGCACAACAGCCTGGTGCACAAGTGGACTAATGAGTGTGAAATATTCATAATTTATCTATTTTTAATAGAAACGTGGGAGGATTGACTCCAGTTAGTGGGAGTGAGAGACATAGTTAGGACCTCCTACCTGCGCGTGGAAACTCTACACTTTTAGTGGAAAGATCGCAATATACCGCTGCATGTGTATGCGGCTGTTGCTGCTACTTTTAATGCTGCGCTCACTAGCTGATTTATTTATTTATTTGCCGTTGGTAATTTGTCGCTCTCTCCAATCGAAGCAAATCTAACATAAAACCATAGTAAATTATTTCATTTTGTTGGAGAGGGACACCAATGAGAAGTTTCTAGTATACTATAGAATATTAATACTAATTATTATATAATAGAGAGAAATTCGTTGGCATAAAAATATTTATGGTTTAATAATAAAATAGAAATATTTCGTTAAAAAAATTTTAATGTAGACAGTATAAACCTAATGTAAAATTAGGTTTTTCCAAGTGTCCTGAATTTTATAGAATTACCAAATAACATCTGTTTATTATATAAAAATGTTTAGCCAAATTAGGGAAATTGGAATTTAGTTAATAAAAAATTAAAAAAAGAACAAAGAAATTTAAAAATTAAACCCAATGAAATAAAATTATGCATGCAGTAACATTTTTAGTTTTATTATGGTCTTCAAAATTTTATTATGGTCTTCAAGAACAAAATTTTGTTTTAAAGCGTTCTTAAAGATCATAATAAAACTAAAAATGTTACTTGGGTTATACACTTTGTTTTTTAAATAATTTATATTGAAAAATATAGGTACCTACACAAAATTTAAGAACTGTTATTTTAATAAAGCAAATTTTAAAATTTAACTGTTCCAGTTCTATTCCAGATTTTTTTCCCTGTGTATTTTATTTTAAAAATAAAAATATTGTTTTAGAGCATATTTTTAATTATTTGTCAAATAAATATTACAAACAATTCGAACCAAAAATATACAAAAATGGTTTCTACACTGTACCTGTTTTTGCAAAAACAATTGTTTTTACCTACAGGGTGTATTTTTTATTTTTTTTATAAAATGCCTTTTAAACTAAGTTAAGTTAAGTCTTATATTACTGGCAAAAACTGTAATAATATTATTTCATTTTCTTTTATGTTTAATAGTACGTACATATATTTAATATACCTACATATATTTCTGAGACGAAAAACAAATAGTTTAAATTTCTTCAGAAAAAAAGTCCCTTCCACTACTGTTTCTATTTGAAGAGCAAGCACATAATTTAAAAATTTAAAAGAAAAAATAATTTGAACATGGTCTAAAATTTAAAATTCTTCAAAAGTATTTAAAAAATATGACAAATTTTGGTTTTATTTTATAATAGTCCGGGAGGCAGTGAAGATTTTCGGTACTTATTTTCCCAGTCGGCAAACACCGATACAATTATTGGGTTTGTTATTCTGAGCAAAATTTATATATATTTAGGGGGGGGGGTTTCCGATGGGTTAAGGCGGAAAATGCGTTATAAAGTACAAATATATTGCTCTTTTTTTTTCCAGTGATAAAAAAATTCCATTAGTGAGAGATATAGTGAACTTAAGAAAAAAAATAGTCTGGCTAATCTGTGAGTATGGGTAATATGTCTGGCAGGTGGAAAAATTATCAAAACCATTGCCCTTATTTTCGCAGTCCTAAAAATTTTGTGAGATGATAGTTTATATTATAATTACAGCTGCAAATATAGTCTGGCTAATGTGGAACACTCCGAAAGCCTTGCCAGACTCGTCCAACCCTCCACAGGCGCGCTAAATTCGGCATGTTCAATTATACAGGCGATTGTTGTCATCTCTACATGTTTTTACTTTTCATAATGTATGATAAGAAAATAATTTGTGTAAAGCAAAATTTAAATATGGCAAAAAAAAATGTCAGTCCGTCCGCCACCAAAAAACTTTATTCGCGAATAACTTTGTAACTATCAGAGATACGAGAAAATTTGTGCAGTTCGCGAAAATGCCCATTCAAACGCGAGTTTCTGCTATCTGACTTGTGAGTCAGTAAATAACAGCCAGACGTGTATTTTCTACGAAATTCTAGTATTATTTATCATGTGACAAATTTTCAAATCCGGGAAAATAAGAGCAAAATTTTTGTAATTCTTACGATTTCCAAGATGCCGCCAGAACAATTTGCCAATTTCATAAATCAGCCAGACTTAATTTTGACTATACGGCCATTCCAAGCCCATGGACAGGACACATCAGAAACATGTCTAAATATATTCTTGTTACTTCCTTAAGTTTACTTATTTTTTCTACGAGTATACTAAATATATTTATGAGAAGTATTAGCCAAATTTGACTTTATAAAACAATTGTTAACAGTTGTTAAGGAAAATTACTACGTTGCCATGTCGTGCAAAAACCTATATCTACTGATATGCTAAATCAGTTGATATAAATAAATCAACGTTTCTTTTAAATACACAAGTTTTGATTCACTTTTCACACATGTTTCATCACTGATTCTCATGTTTGAGAACATTGCCCGCGATTATTGCGCTATT
Organism: Brassicogethes aeneus; assembly: GCA_921294245.1. Lineage (NCBI taxonomy): Eukaryota > Metazoa > Arthropoda > Insecta > Coleoptera > Nitidulidae > Brassicogethes > Brassicogethes aeneus. Next base: position 2,821,890 of record OV121132.1, on the reverse strand, counting down.
AATTTGAATGTTTGAAATTATTGATATTTAATTAAGTGCGCCGTATACGGCGAGCGGAAATAATAAACTCGATTCCATCTCGATTCCATAACGATCAAGGCGGCTATTGCCCAACAATCGGATGCCTACACCCCGAGAGCATCTAGGAGGCGGCCTTAATACGATTTTCTGTACGTTTTTGGGTTTTATGGTTAATTAATTAGCGATTTTATTGTATTTTATGTTATTTTACCGTTTAAGGTTGAATGCTGCAGATAATTGCATCAACAAATTGGGTTTTATGAACTACTGTCGGCAAATTTAGTCTTTGGTTATTTTATTTTTAGGTCATTTTTATGTGTTCATAAAAAGTTTTTTTGATGACAAAATTTCAAATAATAGTTATTTATGTCATTAGGTTAAGAAGTAAGGCTTTTTGAGCGAAGCACAAAAAGGCACTTCTTTGCCGAATGACATACAACATTTTATCTTCAAAGCACTTTATATAGGTCAATTTAATTCAACATCAAAGCGACCTAACCTCACTTTTTTAGAATCTCATTTATTTATTAGCTAAAGATTACATTAATTATTATTGCTTTTAGAAGCAGTAATAGTTTGACAATACCTAGCAACATGATTTAAGTAGAGATGGATTTTTGCTATTACATTTAATTCAATTAATTGTTTGATAAATAGGTATCTAATTTCTATTTGTTTGGATTTTTATTTAAAAAATAGGTAGTTTGGAATGTTTAAGCTGTGTTTAACATTTAATTTCACTGAAAACTTAAAGCAAATTAAAACTTAAAGATAATTTAAATCGTAGAAAAAGAATCGTGCGTTTTCTTGGATGCCTAACCTTACTTTTTGTTTTATTATTCATATTTAATTTTAAATAATTTAATAAAAAATATTAAACATTAACAATAAAACAAACAAATTAGTGCTTATTATAAATAAATTAAACCAGTTTAGTACGTTAATTTCTTAGAAAAGGATTAATTTGTCAAAACAATACCCCTAGCGAGAAAAAATCGAACTAATTACTTGCCTCATAAAATTTTTTTTCGGCCTAGGCCATAACAATATAGTTTAAATTATAGACCGCGTGAAGATAAATAATTTTTAAACTAAACTTTCATTACTATTTTATCTTCACAATGTTACATAACGTTCCTAAAATAGTTTTCCTAATTTTTAAACCCAATCAAACACCGAATAATTTAACACTTAAACTTGAGCCGACACAGTTAAACCCCTCTTATGATAATTTATTGGACACTACCGGTTGTAAAAGTGATTATTAATATTAACATAGATAAATAGAAACCGTGAATAATTCGGGTCTTAAACAAATTGTATTGGAATAACAATCGAAATTTCTCTCTCTAGATGGAACCTAATCTTAAAAAGTATCCGCATAATATTGTTATTAGCATGTTATGAATACCTACTTAGATAATTGTTGGTTTTATGGCTTTTGGGATGTGATTTAAATAAATATGTTAGTTATGAAAGTTTTTTAGGCAAGTGTGCAGGTAATTTACATAAAAATAATTGTTAATATACTTAATATAAAATAATACAATATTACAGTCTACAAGAAATATATAATAAAAGAAAAAAATCACGCATCGTCGTTAATTAAAAAAATTAATAGTCGCATACGAGGTGTGTTCAGAAAATAACGGAAATTGTTAAATTTCGCAGGTTCGGAGGGTCCGGTTGTCATAAAATTTTCTTTATTATGTTGGTATACATGCCCCCGAAGTATGATAAAAACTTTAGCTGTTTTCATTGTTTACTTTGTATGTGGCAGCCGCTAAGGTTAGACGTGTTTTATGAGCTCGGCGATTTTTCGTTCGTTAAAAGAAATGGATCAAAGAAATTTATATCCAATTTTGCTTAAAAAATGAAATAAATTCTGTGAAATGCTAACAAAGGCCTATAGTGAGTCTGCTATAAGTAAAACAAGAGTTTACAAGTGGTATAAGAGTTTACAAGATGGCCGTGAAGACGTTGAAGATGACGAACGCCCCGAACGCCCAAGCACATTAACAACCGATAAAAACATGAAAAAAGTGGAAGAAATGGTTATAAACCATCAGAGAAGTCGCTGATGATGTTGGTATATCGATTGCCTCATCCCATGAAATTTTTTTGAATGTTTTGGTTGGTATACATGCCCCCGAAGTATGATAAAAACTTTAGCTGTTTTCATTGTTTACTTTGTATGTGGCAGCCGCTAAGGTTAGACGTGTTTTATGAGCTCGGCGATTTTTCGTTCGTTAAAAGAAATGGATCAAAGAAATTTGTATCCAATTTTGCTTAAAAAATGAAATAAATTCTGTGAAATGCTAACAAAGGCCTATAGTGAGTCTGCTATAAGTAAAACAAGAGTTTACAAGTGGTATAAGAGTTTACAAGATGGCCGTGAAGACGTTGAAGATGACGAACGCCCCGAACGCCCAAGCACATTAACAACCGATAAAAACATGAAAAAAGTGGAAGAAATGGTTATAAACCATCAGAGAAGTCGCTGATGATGTTGGTATATCGATTGCCTCATCCCATGAAATTTTTTTGAATGTTTTGGGTATGAAACGCGTGGCAGAAATTTGTTCTAAAATTGTTAAAGTTGGAACAAAATTTTTGTCCAAAAACAATACTGTAATAATGCCCCAGCCTCCATATTCGCCAGACATGCCTCTGTCTGACTTTTTCCTATTCCCAAAAATAAAGAGAACCTTAAAGGGCCGTCGTTTTGCAAGCATAGATGACATTAAAAGCGCATCGCTGAAAGAACTAAAGGCTATCCCAAAGATCGAGTTTTAGAAGTGTTTCGAGTATTGGAAGAGCTGGCACATGTGCATAATATCCAATGGGGACTATTTTGAAGGCGACAACAGTAATGTACACAAATAAATAAATATTTGTTTCAAAAAACGAAAATTTCCGATATTTTCTTAACACACCTCTTATATATAATACGTTTACAATAATATTCGAACAAAGTTGGTATACCATAATAAAAACCAAATAATTAAACCACCATAGGTAGTTAAAATTGGAAATACAAAACCTTCATTTAATATCAATAAGCCGTTAATCTATATTAAAGATCGCGGGCAGTTTTATAACCTCACATGGAAATGGAACTAATTCTAATTATTTATTAACCATTAACGTCAGGTATAATTTATTGCACGTTAACTCGCCAGCTCTACATCGGTTACGGCATGGCATTACTTCTCTTCCTTAAATAATCCACATCATCTATTTTCATTACTTAACAGTTAACTGCCAGTTTTTTTATTCATTTCGGCCTGCCGAACGCATAAATATGCCTCGTCCACTTAGTTTTGTTTTTATGTTTGAATGGATGGACATTTGACGTTTTATTAATATTGGTGGACATCGTTAATTAATTTTGAAAGCTTAACGTTTTGCCTTGGAAACTTTTGAGGATCATTTTTGATTTAAATAAAGCAAAATGGTCCAATAGAACATTTAAAAAACTTTATTTAATAGATCTACATAATGGGTAGGACATTTCAAGTTATGTCAAACAGTGCAATGGGGTAGTTAAATTTTTTCCGACCTATACTTTTTATGGTCTTATTCAAGGCGTTTTGTAATATTAAACATTTCTGTGAAATCAGAATTTCAATTGAGTTTACCGTTTTCGAGATATTTACAAAAAATATAATTTTTTATGACGTCACAAACCTCGTCATGTGAACAACATTCTAAGATTTCTATTGGTTGAAAATTACCCTGTTGTCAAGTTGTCTTGTTAATGATTTCATTCGGTTATGTCAGAAAATACCCGAAGAGGTTATGTACAAATACTGTCACTGTCAGTTGAGTGAAAGATGGTCACCAAATTTATTAAGTACCTATCTTCCTTATTACGAGGTATCATATTACTGTTTGATATTTTAAAGTCCAAGATATATCTAAAAGAATATAAAGAACTAGGCATTATACTAATGAAATGCATTTACGACAAAATATGATTATAATTATAGGTACTTACTTTATTTGTTTAAAAGCTCCAATGTTCAATGTAACCAACCATTCCACAAGATTCCGCTTTGGAGTCCGTTATTAATAAATCACTTATCTAATATCAATTACAAATAACATAACAATAACATTGATTTTCAATAATCTAAATTTAAAAAAAAACATAACCCGAAAAAAAGAAACGTCTTCTTCTTCTTAACTAAAATTATAGATGAAGTGGTTTTAAAACTAAAATATTATAACGTGGCGCCATCTATCGTAAGAATCTTAAACTAAACACACTGGCAACCATAGAAAAAGCTGGCAACGTTGTCAATAGCCTAGTGACGTAATTAGGAGATTTTTTTTGTAAATATCTCGAAAACGGTAAACTCAATTGAAATTCCGATTTCACAGAAATTTTTAAAATTACAAAACGCCTTGAATAAAACCATAAAAAGTATAGGTCAGAAAAAATTGAACTACCCCATTGTATATGCAGATGACATATAGGATAGGATAAGATATAGCTAAAATAAATAACTTCTTATCTGTAAGGGTTCTTTGTTTCTTAATTTTTTATTTGGCTTTGGTGGTGTGTAGATGGGTAAAATCATATAAAAAAGTAGTTAAATATAGGTGACTAAGGCCCAGGAGAGACAGTATTCCTAGCGGATAATAATCTTCGCTTTGAAAAAAATTTATATAAAAGAAATTTAAATTTTATGTGAACACATGTGAATGTAGTCCAATCATTGGACTACAATGGTGAATAGGTATTTTGTTAAAGCCACTGGTTAATACTTGTAGTGGCTTAATAATAATTACAATGTATATATTGTCCAGGACTATTAATGATCAGTAACTTGCAAATTGAAAGAAGAAAAAGTTTCGTGATTATTGCTTATCTTTTTCAAACCAAATGGATGCTATTTTCAAAGACAGGAAAATTAACTACTGGATTTTTCACAAAAAGCACATAATTTTTATTTTTTTTTATTTAACCCTTATTTTTTAAAATGTCAAAAATTTGTAATGTGTGATTTAATATAAAAACGAATAAAAAAATTTAAGAATATCTAATTCTTAATATAAAAGAATATCGTATTCTTGATATAAAAAAAATATTAACAATTGCACCAAGAAACTAAAATTTCCTTCAAGAATATTGAATATTTGGATTGAAACATGCAACTTTTTAAAACAAGAAATGTTTCTTAATATCAAAATATTTCCAAAACTACAAAATTCTTTTTTAAAGAAGTTAAATATTTTTAGTTGAAATATAAATTCTTATTTTAAAGCAACTTGACTTAAATTAAAAAAATATTTTCAAGATGATAGGTATTCTAAATATAAGAAATCTTTTTTTTCAGTGTAGTGAAAATAAAAATAATTGTTGGTATTCATTATACCTAATGAAACTCAACAGCCACCATTTAGGTACAATTACCAAGTAACATCTGTTTTATAGCCCACAACATTTATCCGGTGAAACATTATAAAAATATGGGTAGTTCAAAAACTGGCAATAAAACTCGACTCCGCTATCATTACCGACCCATACACGTGTGCAATGCAATTTATTTAATTTCTTTCGCTTATTTATTTATTAACTAACAGTATATTGATTGAGAATCGGGGAAAAAATTGCGCGCTGGACTGCTATTAATTTTTATGGGCCCTATTAGTTCTTGACCCAAATAAGCTCAAACCACAGATCAGCCTGAACACTATAACCGTTCTCAACACGTTAAGGAGAAATCGATTGGATTAAATGTTGACAGGTGAAAAATAATTTTATTTTATTGAGAAGATTTATTGGGTACACTCAGAATTTTTTTTTATAAATATAACAAAAAAGTAGTTTGTCTTAATAAAGTAAAGATCCCTATTCGTCCAACAATTGCTTTTGTTACGGCAAAAAGATCATTTTTATAAAAATTATTTATCTACAAACGCTGCTTTTGTTATAGCATTTGCATTAATTATAAAGTAAATTTACGTTATGTTTATAAAAATAACACTCTTCCAGATGCAGAAACGCATTGATAAATATAGTTATTATTATTTGTCCAAAAAAACAGTTCTGTACTGTTTACAAAAACGTTTTGTAGTATTAATGAATTTTCTTAGTGATCTTTTTGATATTTTGATCATGCTAAATTTAAACACACTTTACTCGCACAAGTGAAATCAATAATATTATAACACAGACTGTGGTATGTAAAGTAATGTTCACCAAGGAGAGCGCTGGCCCTTTCCCCCTCTTTTTAAGGGAAATAACAAAAATTTTGTTACCATTGCAAAACAATAGTAAATATTAAAAAAAAATTTTTATAGCAATACAATATTTCTGTTATTGTTCTTAACGTAAGCTATTGACAAAGATTTTCTAACTGAAATAAAATTAATTTGAATTACAACGATAGTAATTTAAAAAAGACAAATATGCCATAGTAAAATAAACAATTCACACACAACTATAGATTTAACAAAAACATTTTAAGTTCGACAAAGATTTAATATAAACATAAGTATTTCTTATTGCCATGACAATATGATAACAACTATTACTTTGTTGGATGAACATATTTTTTATAAAAGCTCAACATTGCTGCTTCATTATAGTAAATGAGAATTTTATTAACAGTAAAAAAAGTTTATTCTGTAAATAAAAATAATCTCATTACTTTGACAAATCGTAGGTTTTTGTATTATTTTATTAATAGCTTACAAAATTAGTTTAATTATCAGTGCATAATAACTAAATTATTATTTCAAGCTTAACCAAATAAAAAAATATTACATTTAAAATGTAGGATATAAAGCTTGCCCGCGATCTTTAGTACAGATAACCACCGCTTATTGATTTAAATGAAGGTTGAAGATTTTCTTTTTCAAGTATAAACCGAACGATAATGTTCGATTATTTCAGCAATAAACAACGACCCGCTGCTTTTTTGTACTTTATTTAATCTGATTAAGTGCTGTAAATGGATTTTGCCACTAAATACCTCACAGAAAACCTTGATACTAGACAATATTGTTTTTTAGTTTTATTTGTATTGCCACTATACTTGATTACCTACATTGTGTCACTCAAGTTTTTTTTATAACTTTATAAGATGGTGTTTTAAAAAATAACGAGGTGTAATTCTGAAAAATTGAAGCGAAACTATAAGGCGCTTTTAAACGGAGCAACTACTGCAATATTAAAAAAGTATCAGAAGAGAATGAAATCGTAAAGGTTACTATTATAGCGTCATTTCTGACAGCTGTCATCTATCATCTGACATTTTTAACATCTGTCATTTTTGGACATAAACTAAAAAAATAATCGTAGTAGGTACCTATTTAAAAAATGGTACTTCTGCAGTGTTTCTTTCTCTTTATGAGGGAGAATTATAATCAAATTTATTATTTAAAAAATATATTGGGTTATAGAAAACATCTTGATTTAAGAAAATAGGCAATAGCCTTATTTCAATATCACATGTTTTTGTTTTAAGAAAATTTATTCTTGAATTAAGTATCTTTTTTATTTAAGAATACCACTAATTTATTTTTAAAAGAACATATTCTTGTTTTAAAACAACCAATTATTTGGTTAAAGAAAATACATTTTCTTGAACATTAACAGGGTTTTTTATGCTCTCAGATAACTTTGGACACCCTGTATATTATATTTCAAACACTAATAACTAAAAAAATAACAAAAAAATCACGATACATATATTTATTGCCTGCTATAAATTAGCAGTAAACCAAAATAAATAGTAAAATAATTAACTTTGTAGCTTGGATAACCATAGCTTGCTGTTAAATCGGTCTCAAAAACATCTGAGAAATTTTTTTGGTAATATTTTAGAGACTGATCCCTGCAGAAAAACGCGTTGATTAGATATTTAGATTTTCCATAGTAAAACTCTTCCACGCAGTAACTAAAACCAAACTTTTAATAAGGATATGAAATATACAGACTTTGATACCTTTGATTCGCTGTTAAACGATACAAAGCATCGTCCTTATCAAGGACTACGTCTCCTTTCTCATTTATCTGCGCTTTTCCGTTCGCCTGGAAAAGTCCTTTGAGCTCTATATTCAAAGGAGTCTTGCATTGAGGTAGAACATTCTCTTCCACGCTCACAATGTGATAAGCAGGTCGCACTGTTCTATTTTCTGGTAGATAAAAAGTTGGTTGAAATAATTTTATAATGCCATTTAATATGTTCGAGTGAATGCAGCGTCTTTTCTTCACGTCATATGACTGCCCAGGGGGGCAACATTTCTTTAAACAAACTGCTTCTTTGCATGGACAAATAAGGGCCATAAAATAACTGAAAATGTAAAGATTTGTTAATTTTTGATGTGAGAGTTTTTTCGTGACATTTGGGCAATATTATTTCGTTGTGTTCCTTACAGGCGAAGTTAGACCACGTTGCATCCAGCATTATGTTTATAATACTGTAAAAACAAGAATTCTATAAATAGTTTCCTCAAAGGTAAATCATTAGATGGCTCTGTATACAATTATAACTATCTCAGTCGGTAATAATATATAACTACTTTATTTTGAGTCCAATATAGGACAAAAAAGTTCGCACGTTACTTTGGTGGTAAGATTGTTGTTTTTTTGTTAAGAGCAGGGCTGTGTTTAAATTACAATAAAAATATTTTTAAACAGTGTACAGATCAGTGTGTGGTATAAATGTGTTCCTGATGGTTTAAACATTGTCACATTAATGCCTTTTAATTTTAATTCTGAAAACACAGTAAAATGGCCAGTGTCCAATTACTGGTTGGTAAAAAATGTAAATTTCTATTATGGACATATGTCCAATATCATACTCTATTTGTATCCCGGACATTTACCAGCCAATTCTTATGTAAAATTCTCCCCTGAATCCGAAAAGACCGTCAAAAACTATAAAAGTTAAGCAGTTTTTCAGATATAGTCAATTCCATATTATATGTAAAATTGATTATATTTCAAAAACTGTTCTACTTTTATAACTTTTGACGACATTTTTGTATTCAGCGAATAATATTTCATAGGAATTGACTGCTAAATGTCCTGGATACAAATTGCTGTTGACGAGAATTATTAGTGGCCGCTTTTTCGCTTTGACATTTTTGACTCTTTCATTTTTAGAGAGCAAGTAATATAGTGATTTCTTCGTCACAGGACATCTTGCAGAATAACAGTGATTTAAATACAGTGCATGATGGAGAACATAAAAAACTAATGGCAACAAAATTAATAAATTCGGAAAACACTTTTAACATACCACCCGAAAAAATATTAGATATATATAAATCATCCTGTTCTGGCCTAAACATTATAAATGCTTCACAAACTAGAGATACCACACTTAATGATATTTGCAACAAACTATTTCAGAAGTCGGACCAAGGAATTAGTAGTTACCTTCAGAATTCTGAAAAGGGATGAGGAATCCGAGAAAGAAATATATGAATTATATGATATTTAGAATAACGAAATAAAAAAAATTACCCAAAACAGCAATTTATCTTTAAAAAATATTTCACTAATTATGTTATTTGATGAAGTTGTTATGTTTATATAAAAATTGTATGTCCAATAACTATGGTTCATATGCCAAGGACGTATTAAAGATGCTTTATGAAGAGTACTTAGCAAAATTATAATTATACAGGGTGTGATGTAATTAATGCAATATATTAAATTACTGAATACCTTTTGACTCTACCGTCATTTTGTCTTAACAGGTGTCCTCTGCTCCCTAAAGAGTTATAGAAAGAAAAAGAAGAAGTTTGTTGGATGGCTAATAAAAATTATCACAAATTTAACCCTTCCCTGATATAACTACACATTCATGTTTTTTTATTAAGAAATATTAAAGACAAGTCACCTTTCTTTATCACTGACTGCGTCCAAACAAAATGACGTTTTATTGTAGCTGGCTAAAACATGTTCCCCATCAAATTCAATCAAATTTCCATCTTTATATCTGATGTAATATTTGTTACCATAATCATTCCGGGCCCTCCATGCAACTTCTTGAATAAAAATTTGAATTTTTATTTTGGAAAACTTACTCTTTTTAACTCACGGATCGTTTCTCCTCTTTGGCATTTCGGTTTTTCGTTACTATCAATGTAAACCGAGGACAAATCGTACAAAGCTTGCTGAATATTTTGATCCCTTACGTATTGTTTGGGAAACCAGCCGTATTCGTATTTTTTCTCTTCAATTTCCACGCACGTTAAATTCCAATTGAAAACCTCGCTGTTCTTGCAACACTTTTGAAATCCCAAGTTGAATAGAGGTTCCACGCCAGGAATGTCAATGAAATCTATGATGCTTTCAGGGGATGGCTGAAGTATTTAAAATTGCGAATTTTTCTATTTTTTTGATTTGCATTACCTACTTGCGCATAAACTTCCGTTATTACATCTCTAGTTGTTTCAAAATTTACCAGACCTCTGACTTTTCTTTTTGCACTAATTTCTTTTTCAGTGTAGGGAGGCAAGATATCTGTATTTTGCAAAGCATTTACTTGTAAAACAACCACAAAACTAACCGTTATATACCAAACAATACCAGAACATGTCATTTATGACACTTTGGTATGACAGATGGCAGTTTGCTGGAGCTAAGGTCCCTTCCTCACATAACATTATGCCAACAGAAATTTAAATTTCATCCAAAGATTTGAATGAAAACTTTTTTTACTGTTAATAAAATTCTCATTTACTATAATGAAGCAGCATGTTGAGCTTTTATAAAAAAAAGTTCATCCAAACAAACTAATAGTTGTTATCATATTGTCATGGCAATAAGAAATACTTTATTTTTATATTAAATCTTTGTCGATCTTAAAATGTTTTTGTTAAATCTATAAATTGAGCTTACATAAAGTAATGCGCAGTTGTTATAGTAAAATTTGTTCATTTTGCTATGGCATATTTGTATTTTTTTAAATTACTATCGTTATAATTCAAATTAATTTTATTTCAGTTGGAAATTCTTTGTTAATAACTTCCGTTAAGAACAATAACAAAAATATTTGATTGCTACAAAAAGACTTTTTTAATATTTACTATTGTTTTGCAACGGTAACAAAATGTTATTTTCCTTAAAAAGAGGGGGAAAGGGCCAGCGCTCTCCTTGGTGAACATAACTTTATAATCCACAGTCTGTGTTATTATAATCTTATTGATTTCACTTGTATGAGTGAAGTGTGGTAAAAATTAAAATTTTGACGTTTTCTAAAAGAAATATTTAAGGGCTATTCTATAAACGAAACAGACTTGTTGTTTAAAAAGTGAATTCATATTTTTTTTTATTTTGTACATCATAATATAATATGAGTTAGTTTTTTGTTATAATAAATAATTTGTTTTAATATCTTGCAATTATTAAAAAAAATAAGTACCCAATACCCAACAGTAGGTTAAAAATGTGACCATTGTTACAATGAAAATAGTTTATTGAATAATAATTATTAACAATTAATTTGTTGTTAAAATTACCTAAATTTTATTAGTATTATAAAAAAAGTTTTATTTTAAACGAAAAGGGATTTGTAAAGTTTACAAAATTTCTATGAATAATACCATTAGGGATTCATTAATACTACAAAACGTTTTTGTAAACGGTATAGAACTGTTTTTTGTACAAATAATAATAACTATATTTATCAATGCGTTTCTGCATCTATATTTTATTTTATAACTTCTTTAGTTGTTTAGGAATCCTTTTAGACAACTTTTTTTAACATTTTTAAGTAGATAATGATAATATCATACTGCAGGTTAATTTTATAGTGTGTTTAGTGTATTTAGGAATTTGTAATCTAATTGATCCAAAACCCTATTAAAAACATAAAGAACGACTATAATATCGACTAAAAAAATAAATAGAATTTATTACCATTATTAAGAAATGCCAAACAAAATTACAAATATTGCATACAAAATAAGTGGCTTTATATTATATTAAACAGTCTAAAATATAGAGTAAGTTTGAATTTTCATAGAAACATATAATTTATCGTAAATAATGTATTTATTTACACCTTTATTTACCTATTTAATATGGCTCGAGTAAAATTTATGACCGGAATATAGTTGTTTCATAACATTATTATTGCATAAATTCTATGGGATTATAAGTACCTACATAAACAAAGTGTATACAAGTTAAATAATGTAATTTTATCTACTCCTATTGCATAATACTTTTTGTTTTTCGTGAATAATTATAAACATTATGAATTCCCTGCCTAACAACGGGAATAATGAACCCATTATTCACGTTGTTAGGCCGATTTCAATATACAATATTTCATTTGGTGATAAATATCACCATGGTCTATTTTACCTGCCGGCATTAAATCTTTTAATTTAAAGGATTATTGTTCTATTTTTAATAAAAATACCTCATTTAAGGTAAAAAAAACATTACTACATTAATCAATTTAATTCGAAGATTAATTTGCAAACAAAAAGACCTCCTTTCGTTAAGCAGTTATTCGTATTGGATTTTTTAACAGGAATCTTGATGATGCTGTTAATATCTACGCTCAGCGTTTTCCTAATAAAATTCGATCACGTACTATGCTCCAAACCTCAAAGTCCCACCACGTGACCACGTACGGAACGCAGTCTTTTGAAAATTGGCATTTAAGGCTTTTCAGGTTATGTATCTGTCAAAGTATAGTCAACGAAAGAAATAATATTATGTTTAGGCGTTAAAAATGTATAAATCTTTATAACATTACAATAACAATGGATGGTTTAAGAATTTAAGAATATAAATACTGCATTTAATGAAATTCTCAAGTGTATGGTGCCAAATAAGTAATATTTTTGTGCATTTTGTCCAAATATCTGGTTTTCTCCATAAAATAATTTTAACTAAACAGCATTTATTAAAAAAAAAATCTAGCTTCTCTATTATGGAATAAGAATATCTGTATTAAAGGTAGGTTAATATATTATAACAAAAATATCATCTAATTTTGTAATTTTAAGGTTAGAAAAATGTATTTTGACCAAAATAAATAAGTATTTTGGATTATTTAAAAGACTGTATAATATGGTATTTAAAAATGTGGTAGTTCTTCTTATACAGCTTAAAGGGTACCTACATAAAGTTTTGTCAATACAAATAGTTAAAAAGCTTCGACTGAATTTGATCTACATGGAAAAATCATTATAACTTTAAAATTTTTAATAAATCACATGTCATGGGAGTATTAAATATTTTCACATTGCAAGTTTCTTTAAAAATTGTTTCCTTATAATCTAACTTAAAGTAGGTATGCCGAGAGGTATGCACAAGTTTTGTCGTTAGAAGAATAAAAGCTTTAATTTAATTTAAACCATATTCAACAATTATTTAGTATACCAGGTATACTATACCTATATTTATTTATGACCATATTAACACACTCTTCCAAATAATCCACTTATTTATTTTGGTCAAAATAGATTTTTCTAACCTTAAAATACAAAATTAGATGATATTTTTTGTTCTAATACATTAACCTACCTTTGATACAGATATTCTTATTTCATAATAGAGAAGTTAGATTTTTTTTAATAAATGCTGTTTAGTTAAAAATATTTTATGGAAAAATGTGGACCCAATGCACAAAAATATCACTTATGCACCTTACTCTTTAGAATTTCATTAAATGCAGTATTTATATTCCTAAATTCTTAAACCAACCATTGTTATTGTGATACTATAAAGATTTATTAACTTTTAACGCTTAAACATAAGCGGTAACCCTATAAATATTATTTCTTTCATTGACTATACTTTGACAGATACATAACCTGAAAAGCCTTAAATGCCAAATTTTTAAAAGACTGCGTTCCGTACGTGGTCACGTGGTGGGACTTTGAGGTGTGGAGCATGGTACAAAGTAAAATACTGTTTTTCTCAACGGAATCAATAAATTAAAGATATTAAAATATTAGTTATGTTAATGTTGACTTTATTGTCATGTAGCGTTGGGTGAAAAAAAATTTGAAAACTGAAACATCCGACATGGTTTTTCGTGTTGATGTCGCGCCGCGTGTAATCATTTCGTCACCGCTTGCTGCGTTTTGTCAGTCGGTGCTTCGTCACCTCTGATTGTTCACAACACGGACAAATTATTGTTCTTTGCCCTCTGTTTCGATAAAACCATTAATTTTCTTTTCCTTTCTGTGGCAGGTTACACCACGAGGCGGGAATTTTTATTGTTATAAATGGGTTGGATGCAAATTTGAGTTTAAGAATTTTGTACATTTGTTGGTGACATATTGATGTGTTTTGGTGATTAATTATTGTTATTTTTAATATGTTAGTCATGTGCTTTTAATGTTAATGAATTTAAGTATATTTTTATATGTATACACAGTAAAAAATATTTGTTAATTTTAACCAGATTTTATGTAAAGTTTACAACCATGTCAATAATTCAACAATAATTCAACCATTGTTGTAACTTTCAAAAAAGGAAAATGTGGAATTCCGAAAAAGTCCAAAATTTTTGAGAAAGATGACATTTCAAGATTCATCAAAGAAGCACCAGATGAAATTTACCTTTTACCCGTTAAATGAATTAAGCTGTTCTGCAATTAATTTCGAAAATATTAATAATTGTTCCTTTAATAAAAATTAATTGTTATCTAACTGTGCAAGACAGTTGAAAAATATTATTTCTAACACATGCACTGAAAAAGAAATATTCTTGTATCAAATAAATTTATTTGATTCAAAACAATCTTTGTCTTATAGGTATATAACGAAGAGAAAATATTCTTTAAAATAGTAAAGTATTTTCTTAATTTACGTTGATTTACTTCAAGAATTTTTCTTAATGTAAGAAAATTAAATTTCCTTAAATAAAACTTTAATTGATTAAAAGCAAGAATATATAATTTTTAAAATAAGGCAGCAAAATTTACTTAATTCAAGAAAATGTATTTTTTTTAACCAAATAATTGGTACTTTTAAAGCAAGAATGTTCTTTTAAAAATAACTTAGTGGTATTCTTGAATAAAAAAGATACTTACTTAATTCAAGAATAAATTTTCTTAAAACAAAAACATCTGATAAGTATAGAAATAAGGCAATAATTTTCTTAAATCAAGAAGTTTTATATAACCCAATATTTTTTTAATTAAAAGATACAAGATTTAAAAGTTTACTTCATTGATTACAACATAATATTTATTTTAAAACAATGCAAGAAGTATCGTTAAAAATAAAATGTATCTATCTTAATTTTAAGCTACTTTTAGCAATGTTTCAAAAAATCTATCATTTTGTATTTAAACTCAACATCTTTATTTTTAGGAATATTACTGCAAAAGAAATAAAATTTAAAATAAAAATACGTCTAAACACTTGAGGGGACTGGAGTAATTTTAAATTTCCAGTAATTTTTTAAGGATTGTTGTCTAATCTTAAACAAAACTTTATATTTAAACAGGTACTTACGGATTATTCAAAATTGAGCCAAACCTACTGAAGGGCCAAAGTATACGTTGTATCTTTTCTAGGTGGTGCAGTAAGCAAAAAAAATTAGGTTAGAAAATAAAAGAACAAACGTTGAACAAACACATTTAATTTGGTTAGGGTTAAGGGTTAAAGGTTAATACAAGAAAAATCTAAAATGTATACATTATTATAAAGTAACGTAGGGAACTTAATCATTATTATCGACATATATATTTTTCATTTTAAATAGTTTGTAATATTTTAGGCATAGTAGAAAAGCAATTACCAATTTTATAAAATAAATTAGGGCTATTGCCAATGAACTCCACACTATATGAATCAAAATTAATGCTATACCCCAAAGTGTGTAACAAAATTACTTCTAAACCAAAATCTTTTTAAATGTCATAAAATAAATTAAGTTTATTAACTTAAAATTATAGAGCCATACAAATCATAGTGTTAAACACATAAGAAATTTTGGTTATCACTGCAAAGCCTATTTATTTATGAATAAAATAATTTTAAGGCATCCTTAATGCATATTAGTAAATATTTAAACAATTAACCCACCTACCTACACGTAAATGCGACGCTAAATTTAAAAAAGGGGGGTATATCAATAACAACTTACTTACCTTCAATTTTTTTTTATAATTTCCTTCGATGCTGACCACTCTTCTAATAATTTTTTTAATGAAATACGCCCTCTCCCTGACAAAGAGAAAAAAACACTGCATGATTAGGCATAATCAAAGGAACGTGTCGGCATCTCCACTCCTACATGATTTCAAAAATATGTTTTCTTGGCAAAAGAAAATACTGTTATTAAAATAAATAAAAAAATTTAAGAATATCTAATTCTTAATATAAAAAAATTAAACAAATAAAAAAAATAAGAATATATTTTTTTTGATATAAAAAAATATTAACAATTGTACCAAGAAATTATAATAAAAGAAATAAAAAAATTTAAGAATATCTAATTCTTAATATAAAAAAATTAAACAAATAAAAAAAATAAGAATATATTTTTTTTGATATAAAAAAATATTAACAATTGTACCAAGAAATTTCTTAACCAACTAAAATTTCTTAACCAACTAAGATTTCCTTCAAGAATATTTAATATTTGGATTGAAACTTGCAACTTTTTAAAACAAGAAATGTTGGTTAATATTAGAATATTTCCAAAAGTACAAAATTCTTTTTTAAACAAGTTAAATATTTTTAGTTGAAATATATATTCTTATTTTAAAGCAAGTTGACTCGAATTAAAAAAATATTTTCAAGATAATAGGTGTTCTAAACATAAGAAAATTTTTTTCAGTGTGCGCAAAGTAATTTTTGCGCCCTTTTTAGGAAAATAACTATTGTGGTTGTATACAAATATGTATACATATTTGTAATGAATTTTTAAAAGCGATAGATTGTGGAAACTTTGTGTTGGCAGTATTTTTAGACTTCAAAAGAGCTTTTGAGACAATAGATAAAAATTTGCTATTACTAAAATTGAAAAAAATGCAGTCCCATGGGACTAAATGGAAAGGTACTGGAATGGTTGAAATCCTACTTCTTAATAAAAAACAAAAAGTTAAATATGGAAGTATGTATTCAAGTTGTAAACCTGTAAAATATGGAGTACCGCAAGGAACTGTCCTTGGGCCAATTTTATTTATATTGTATATAAACGACATGGCAAAAATAGTTAAATCCAGCAAAATAAAAATGTTCGCAGATGATACTATGCTATACATAGAAGGTAACAATTTAAATGTAATGAGTGAACTAATAAACAATGATTTAAAATTGCTATGTGAGTGGCTAAATAGCAATAGTTTATGTTTAAATGTGT
This sequence comes from Brassicogethes aeneus, assembly GCA_921294245.1. Classification (NCBI taxonomy): domain Eukaryota; kingdom Metazoa; phylum Arthropoda; class Insecta; order Coleoptera; family Nitidulidae; genus Brassicogethes; species Brassicogethes aeneus. Next base: position 2,804,557 of record OV121132.1, on the reverse strand, counting down.
CAAAAACTAAATTCTGTGTATTTGGGAGTAGATATAAGACTGTAAATGTTGATTTTAATTTTTTAAATATATGTGTTAATAATGTCAAATTAGAATGTGTAAAAGAAATTAAATATCTCGGAGTGATCCTTGATGAACAATTAAATTTTCACAAACATGCAAGCTATGTAATGAACAAGTTAAGCAAAAAAGTATTTTTTATAACTAGAATAGGTAAAAATCTGTCCTTATACACTAAACTATTACTTTATAAAAGTATAGCACTACCACATATTTCATTTTGTTCATCCCTTTTATATAATTTACCCAGGTATATAGTTAATGAAATACAAATAGAATAGAGCTATGAGAGTAATTTTAAATGTGAATCGATATACGCCTATACAAACCATGATAAATGTCTTGAATATTTTGTCTGTGAAACAAAAAATATATGTTGATGTTATGTTATTTATTTTTAAGGTTAAGAACAATTTAGTACCTGATTACTTGTCCGATAATATTAAATATGTGCGTAATGTCCACAATTATAATACTCGTAATATAAACCATTTCCAACTTGATAGATGTAAAACAGTACAAATGTCAAACTTTACTATGTACAAGGGTATGATTGAATTTAATAAGCTATCCCCGGATATACAACAATGTAGTGATATCACAGCTTTTAAAAATTGTATTAGATCTCATATATTATCACTATAGACTATAGTGATAATATATGAGATCTATAGTGATAATATATTTTAAAGTTAATATGATTTTATTTATTTTCTGTGTTATTTTATGTTTTTCATTTATTTATACTATTATATGTTTTCTGTATAGCATTCTGGCTAATAAAGATATTATTATTATTATTATTATTATTATTAATTTGTTAAAATAATTACAAACCACAAACTCATTTTAACAGTTCTTTCTTCGCGATTTTTCCAGACCAGCGACCTGGACACGTTCTTGAGCAAGCAGGAGTGGGAACGGCGTCCAGACGAGTACGACAAGCAGTCGTCGCGCCGCGATGGCGGCTTCCAGCTGGACGACTTCTTCGAGTCGGCGCACGCGCCCCACTCGGCCGCCTCCCTCGGCGGCGGGCAGCACGCCGCCGCCGCCGCCGGCATGTCGTACGTGTCGATGCGCAACCTGGCCAACGGGGGGCAGGACGACGACGTGTTCCTGCGGCCGCCCCTCTGGGAGGACATCGCCAGCAGCATTCAGAACATCGACCCCGAGAACGCGAACATGCTGGCGGTGGGCTCGCAGGTCAAGCTCGAGGTGGTCGACGATCTGGTCAGCGTGGGCTGCGCCTCGACGCCCTCCCCCCTGCTCAGTCCCTTGGAAATCAAGACCGAAAAGGTACATCGATAATAGTACATTCTGTAACAAGTTTGGAATACAGCATATTCCGCTCGAGGAAAAATTTGACACACGAGCCGAAGGCGAGTGTGACGGTTTTACGAGAGTGGAATATGCTGTATTCCAAACGTGTTTCAGACCTTATTTTCTCTACGACTACGTAAGAATAGTAACGCTTATATAATTTTAAACAGAGAAAAGAAACCAAGCAGTTTTTGACATTTAAGTTTTTTGTATTGTCAAACCATTTTGTGCCGTCACAATTTTATAATGTAAATTATAATAAATTTAAACAAATGGTATGCCTAAATCTTTATTATAATTAAAAATAGTTATTTACCCTAACTAATAAAAAAAATAACATTGTAACAAATACTAAACTAATTTTACAAGTAATCTATGTCAACATTTATTCTTTTTCTACATTTTAAAGGTCTTTTTTTAAACTTTTTGAATCTGTCAAAACTTCAAAGCCGGTATAGTAGGTAACTGGTTTATCATTTTAATATCAAATTTATTATATTTTGATTTGTATATTTGAAAAACAATAAATATAACTAATTTTTTGTGCCTAAACCTTAATAAATATACAACTGCTATTATTTTTTAATTAATAAATAATACAGTAATATTTAAATATTTTTAAATTTTTTACGTTTAGTAAACAGCCAGGAGATGTCGTTATAACGACATCTCCTGGCTGTTTGGTGACGTCATAATCACGGCATTTTTTGGTCACAAGTTACGTCATATTCACCCTTAACATCACGTCAAAATCACGTCTTTGAAACGGGCAAATGTCACAGACCGTTGACGTCATATTAGGACGTACAAATAACGTCATTTGAAGACGTCTATATGACGTAAGTACTGACGTCTTAAAGACGTACAAGATTTGTCATTTATTGTAATAAATAAAACAAGGAAATATATTATAAATGTTATATATTATAAAATATAAATAAATAAATAAATAAACTTAATAGAGTAGACCTATCCCATAAATCGAACATTATGTATAGCTCGAGCTATCATGCGTGATAAAGCGCCTTGTCGTATTTGCACTGTTGTTTATAAGGTGGCCAGTAAACTTCTTTTTTGCGAGGAGTTAGCCACTTTGTATTGATAGCGGAAATTCCCCCGTCACCGTCGTGTGCAAACTCAACTAGGTACGGCGTACATCTTTTAAACACCTAGTATAGGTATAGGTAAATAAATTAAGAATGATTTAATAATTATGTAAAACCTACCTATTGATCCGCAGTTACTGCACTTAATTGTAGATTTGCACAACAGTTATTAAGTAACTTAATTTAACCGAATAACAGAATGAACGCCACCGCGGTATACCGGTAGTGCACTGTTGCAAAACATTAACGGTTACAAATGATCAAGCAATCGCAGCCTGCCACTAAAGTCAGCTGATCTCACAGTAGTCAGCTGACTGAATCACAGTCTGTGATTGGTGGTATCGAGCACGGCGTTCTTTACTTCCCGCCATGTATCGACACTTCACAAGTTCCACGAATTTTTGTCTGTTTTTTTATTCGGAATAATATAAATACCTATATAGGTATTGACAGCAATGAAATTGTAAAACTAAATTTAGAATTAAAAAATATTTTGTTTAAAATAGTATTTCGTTATTGTCCTGTAGGATAATTATTTGTTCATAGACGGATTTGCGTGTCATCGATGATAGGGATTTTTTTTTATTTTTTCTGATAAAAAAATAAGTTTTGATCTACAAAAAAATTGGGATTTTATCTACAGGGTGTTCAAAAATTGTGTAGTACGATCTATACCTACTATAGTATACGTATTATTATATATTTATTACGTGATATAAAATCACCTATTGAAAACGTCAGAAAGACGCAACATAAAAACGTCTAAATGACGTCGGAAATGTGACGTCATAAACCCGTCTTTTATTGGTCATGTGACGTCGCCGACGAAAGGTGACCTTAAAATGTCGTCCTAATGACGTAACCTTGCTAGCTGGGTACTTGTGACCATTCTTAAACAAGAGTAGGAATATTCCCGCACAGTACCTAATGCAGAAAAACCTCCTTTCTATGAACAAAAATTACACTAGAATGTTACTATTCTTAAGTAGTCGTAGAGAAAAACATTTTTTCTGTTTATCTAAACTGCGCACCACTCAATGTGTCGCGACCACGGTCTTATATACAGGTCTTGCAACTTCGCCCAATTTCAATAGGAAAAGTGACCTCTCTAATGAGACACCCACCAGATGGCGCATCGAGTTATGGATAAACCATAGATGTTTAAAGTTCGTTTTTACCTTCTTTATCTTTGGGTTTTACAATCGTTAGATAAGCTCTCTGGTGGATAATTTTCTTAGATAGAAGGTTTCTATGAAAGTTATCCTCCAAATAAGCTAACTTAATCTAACGATTGTAAAACCGGCTCTAAGTCCTTAAAGTCTATGGGATAAAAGGTCAAATGAACTACATACATATATTATGTTCTGTGCACGGTCTTCAAGTAAATTAGCCAAGACCCTTGGTTGGTTTACAAACTAGCCGCTAATTTAGTTAAAAATACGTTTTCAATTAAAATAGCTGACAGTTTGGCTAGTTTATAAACTACTCAGCTACTTTATAAACTATCCATGTTTACACATTAGCCGTAACATATATATGATATACGTATGTATGTATTTTATACATTAACATGTTTTACTTACATGTTTGGTCTGGGCATGTGACGGCCGAGGACTTTGTGCCTTGTCCTATTTTGTTAACGTAAATTATCCGAAACAAACTCACAAATATTAAATTTTTGAAAATGTAAACAAAACATAGAAAAAGAATTTAAAAAGTTAGGTTATGGTTATGCAGTAGTTCCACATTTAACTAAGTAGTTCATTTAATTGACTTAACCCTTCGATCTTAGTGCCACCTAGCGGCTTGGCAAATTAAGGAAGCCACCTCGAAGCTTAAAGTTGCATGACCTGTATATAAGACCGTGGTCGCGACCAAAAAGTTCGTTCTTTTTCAAAACGACATAACTTTTTTGTTTCTTGAACGATTTTATTTTGGTCTGTGTTGTCTGCTAGCTTCACTATGAGGCGCCGTTTGCGTCAAAATAGAAGTGTAGAAAATAAATATAATATCTCTCACAAAATATAGAATTTAACGGATAAATATAACAAAACATATAAAATATAACAAAACATATAAAATATATCAAAACAAATAAAATCCAACAAAACATATAAAACAACATTTTAGTGAAACTACACTATTTGCCATATAAAATTTTAATTTTAATTCACCAATCGTATTGAAGGTGATACAACAGAACGGTCCCACGCTGCACTTAATGGCGACACCTAGCAGCCAGCAACAGTACCAGCAGCAGCATCCTGCCCAGCCCACCTCCCCTCATTCGGGGCACTCGGTGGTGGCGGCGCAGCAGCCGCACTACCACCCCCAAGCGCAGCAACCCGCCATGCATCACAACTCACCCCACCACCCGCAGTACAAATACAACAACAACGTGGCGGCGCCCACGCAGCCCGGCAACGCACTTTACCCCATGACCAGGTAAGATTGTTTATCTCCACACTGAGAGAAAGAAATATTTGTTAATAACGAGGCACGTTAACTACACTCACGTGCAAAATAATCGATCCACACAAATTTTCGATGAATTTCAATCGCAAATAACTTTTTTATTTGATGTCGGATTTAAACGAATATTGTAGATACATTAATGGACAATCGCTCACATTTTAAAAAATACTAAAAATATACGTACCTACGTTTATAATATACAGGTTTAAACAAAAATATGTTTTTTACCATAAGTTTAAGACACTCTGTGGCAAAACCGTATATTGTTCTAAATTAAGTTTTATTTATCAAGTCACATCTATTCTTAACAGTTTTGTTTTTGGTTCACCTCGATATATTTATTTTTGTGGAAAATATGGATTTTTTTAAAAAACATTGCAATTTCCAATATTTTTCTGTATGAAGAACTAAGGTTGCTATGGTCCATCCATAGGCTATGGAGAATGACAGTGACAGTTTTGTTGAATCATCCCATACTTGGACATGTCATACACGGCTTTCAAAAGCTATCAAATTGTTTTTTACAAATTAATGTTTAAATTTTGAGGTGTCTTTTTACTTAAAAAAATGGATATGTCTCCGACTGATGTTGCCAGAGCCATTAATTTACGGTCACAGTATTACGTGCCAAGTGTTTTAAACGTCACAAGAAGTAAAGTACAAAAAACTACCTATATATTTAAAAATGATGTACAGTTCGTATGCTTTAAATGTATTGTTGACAAGTCCACCAGATGGCGCGCGCGTTGCGAAAACCCGATACTTCTTTATATAATACAAAAATTATACTACAAATCTTGGTCTTTTAGTTTGACATTGAAAGTTTCTGGGGAAAGAAAAAAGATATCGATTTGAAATTTTAAAAGCGTTTATAATGCATTTAAGCTGGGTTCCAACAGAGAAATAACGTAATATAATTTAATTGAACTTTAAAAGTAATTTAATTTAATTTTCTTGTGTTCATACAAAAAGTAACGTAATTTATAAATTATAATAATTATTAATTATTATAATTTATTATTATAATAGTGTTTGAAATAGAGTATTTGCATCAAAAATGAAAATCCCTAAAAACCTTTTTAATGTAATCTAGAGGTAAAAACACATTGCGAAAATATTTTTTTATATTCCAAAAGTTCAACCCGGCCCCAAAATATCAAATTGAAAAAAAGGTACTTTTCAAACGTTCCGAACTCCCGCCATATTGCATGACGTCATAAGCTTCACCAGCTGTCAGAAATCAAGATGTCAACAAATAATAAACACCGATAAAGTTTATGTTTAACATGGAAAACGCGAAACTAAAAATTGGTTGTAAATATTGTTTTGTGCCTTGTTGTACAAATACAACCTGGAAAACTCCTGGGAAAGTTGAACCTTCAATTATCAAAAGCTTATGACCCTACACTGAGAGTAGTTACGGCTCAGCCGTATTTTCTTGAATTTATTAATATTTAACATACCTATTCAAACCATATACCTAGTAAACGACATTTTATTTTACTTACATTAAAATGATCCTTAAAATGAGCAATAAAATGGTGACGATGTTTTGATATCGCGCCGAGCTATTTTAATCCACTTTATCCTTATTTTCCCTTTTGGCACGGTGATAAACCTTTTCCCAGGAGTTTTCCAGGTTGTATTTGTACAACAAGGCACAAAACAATATTTACAACCAATTTTTGGTTTCGCGTTTTCCATGTTAAACATAAACTTTATCGGTGTTTATTATTTGTTGACATCTTGATTTCTGACAGCTGGTGAAGCTTATGACGTTATGCAATATGGCGGGAGTTCGGAACGTTTGAAAAGTACCTTTTTTTCAATTTGATATTTTGGGGCCGGGTTGAACTTTTGGAATATAAAAAAATATTTTCGCAATGTGTTTTTACCTCTAGATTACAATAAAAAGGTTTTTAGGGATTTTCATTTTTGATGCAATTACTCTATTAAAAAACATATTTTAAAGAAAGTGCTTACTGCTTAGTGTATACATGTATATAAACTTTAAATATTAGATATATGGCTTACTTTGATAATTACAATCGAAATATTTTTCTTATTATTAAAACACAGTGACTAGAGGCACGCTAACGTACCGCGATTGGAAATATTAAAGGCACGTTAGTTACGTCATAATTATAATCCGTTTTTGTTCCCTGTCCATTTAATATTTGACATCAAGCTAAATAGCTTATATGGTAGGGCGTTCGCTTGGCATGCGAGAGGTCCGGGGTTCGAAACCAAGTAGCTGTCGAATTTTTTTTATTTTTTTATTTCATAAATTTGTTGTTTCTTTGTTAAACAGTGTTCGGTTGGGTTGGGTTGGTTGGTTTGTTTTAGTTTTATCGTAACATAAAATCTACTAGAAGTTGTCGAACTTTTCTTATTTCATAAATATGTTGTTCCTTTGTTAAAAAGTGTTTTATTTTTATCGTAACATAAATTTGCCCATTTTAGTTGGGTTTTTTGTTCAATGGGGCGGGGGGGGGGCCAATGGGGCGGGGTCGGTTGGGTTGTGTTGTTGAGTTTGGGATGGTTTGAGTTTATGACGTAACTAACGTGCCTTTAACATTTCAAATCGCGGCACGTTAACGTGCCTGTAGTCACAGCGTTATTAAAACCGTTTACACAAAATAGGTTAGATTCTCCGAAAATAGGTTAGGTTAGTACGAAATAACCTTGGAATAACGTAATTTAATTTAAAAGATAAAAGTTGGCAACTATTAAATTAAGTCTTAAATTACATCACTGTATGAACGTTACAAAGGATTCTTGGGGTTTTAACTTTTAAGTTAAATTAAATTACATCTTAAATTAAATTACTTTTCTGTTAGAACCAGGCTTAAGTCTAGGTACTTAAGTATTTTTATGAAATATTTTGAACAAAATGCCATTTAGGTATTCAGTGAATATTTTTTTGCTGTTATATTATGTGCTGAATACCGTGGATAACATTTTATTGATTAGCACTTAAAAAAAATAAATGACGCGATCTGAAAATCATTTTCTGGGAGGGAAAAAAGAAAAATTTTGTTCATATACATTATTTACAGTCACGAAAAACATAAAATCAATACAAAACTTTCTTGCTTCTCTCAGGCTAATCTACCCCCTAACTCCGCCCAGTTCGGAGCCCGGCTCCCCTGGCGGCGCATTGCCGCGGCGGACGCCGCCCCCTCCGTATCCCGCTCCCGGCTGCCCCCAGCAGACCCCGCCCACGGGGAGGATCACCGCCTCCGGCATGAAGTACAATAGGCGAAACAACCCCGAGCTGGAAAAGAGGCGGATACACCATTGTGATTTTATAGGTAAGCAGAAAAATGCAAAGAAATATATTTATTAGACTGGGCCAAAAAAATTGACTATTTTTTTTTGAAAAAAATATTAGAATGTCATTCAGAATGACAAAAAAAAATCTTAATATTAATTTTAAGAGGTCTATCATCGCTATTTTTGATTTTTAGTCATAATTTGATGTTTTACGTTAGAACTGTCAAAATATTAAAGTGAAAAAAATTCCTTTTCACCTATTTTTATTTCAAATTAAATTCTCTACAAAAAAGGTCTGATTGAAAATTTTCGTCAGACGAGCCGTTTCCGAGTAATTGAGCTTAATAAATCGATGTGTTTTTTCGATTTGCCCTTTTTACTTTGAAATTTTGTAACTAATGAATCAATGAATATTTAAAAAAGCTCACGTCGGAAATTTAATGTTCTACAAAAAAGGTCTCTTAACATTTTTGCCTAAATTTAATTCTTCAAAAGTTATTCACGAAGAAAAAATTGATATTTTCTTAGATTTTAATTAGAGATGGGAATCGGAAAGTTTCCATTTTAAGGAAACTTTCCGTTTTGGAAAGTTTCCAATTGGGAATTTATTTTTATTTTGAAAGTTTCTTTTAAGCTATCGTAAACATTCCTTGGAAACATTCCTTGGAAACTTTCCTTGTTTTTTTCATTTAAATGTCAATTGTTTAACCGCTGATTTTCGTTAAGGCCATGATACAAGGCCAAGAAACTTTGAATAAGAATTTAATGTGTGTTAATTTAAAGCAGAAGAAGAAGTATAAATAATGTAAGTTACATAACCTCAATGAAGCCGGATTATTCAGCATCACAAAAAACTTTTTTAAAAAAGGTAAACAAAATAAAAACAATAAACAAAGTTAAAATCATTCTTACATTTTTGTTGTTTATTTATAGGCATAGCACAATGCCAAGAAAAAAATCTAGTGTTTGGAATTATTTTTTACTTAACTTTTTACTTTTCAATATTCATATATATTAGTTACTTTGTCCCTTTTAATTTTTTTTACATAATATCTAGGATTAACTAGCAGTGAATTTCTATTAGTAAACATTTTATTTTTATTTTGTAGGTTTCAGTATACAATAGGAATATTCCAAAGTAAAAGATACTAAAAATAGTATTGCAGTTACATTCTTATAAACATTTTTTTTTCTTAATAAAATTTGACAAAAAGTTAATTTGTTATATATTTTTGCAAATCCCTGGCATAAAAAAAATATTTTCCCAATAAAATTTTTTTTTTTTGAAACTTTCGGAAACTTTCGGGAATTTTCGATGGAAAGTTTCCGGGAATTTTCGTCAAATGGGAATTTTCCCATCTCTAATTTTAATCGTGAATAACTTTTGAAGAATTAAATTTAGGCAAAAATGTTAAAAGGCCTTTTTTGTAGAACATTAAATTTTCTTTAAGAATCCGACGTGAGCTTTTTTAAATATTCATTGATTCATTTGTTACAAAATTTCAAAGTAAAAAGGGCAAATCGAAAAAACACATCGATTTATTAAGCTCAATTACTCGGAAACGGCTCGTCTGACGAAAATTTTCAATCAGACCTTTTTTGTAGAGAATTTAATTTGATATAAATATAAGTGAAAAGGAATTTTTTTCACTTTAATATTTTGACAGTTCTAACGTATAGATAGACCTCCTAAAATTAATATTAAGGGCCCAAATTTTCACGAATTTTTTTTGTCATTCTGAATCAAATTCTCGATATATTTAAAAAAAAAAATAGTCAAATTTTTTGGCCCAGTCTAATATTTATGTTTTTTTTATAAACTGTTTCACTTTTTTATTATTTATTTCTATTTAATTAATCTCTTACTGCAATTTTTGCTATTAGAAAATTCTAGGTACCTAGTCTAAAAGGCATTCACAAAATTTTAAGTCAGTTTCATTTATTTTCGAAATGCGAAAAATGCTCGTATTTCGCAATTCGCATTTCGCATCTATATGAAACCGACTTTAGAAAGTTTGACAGTCTGATTTCCAGGTAAAAATTTTTTAAAGGTGGTGCTAAGACTACCTTTATTATTGCTAAACTGCAACAGGTTTTTAGTCACGGCCCGTGACTCACGGGCTGAAGTTAGCTTTAAGTTAGTTGACAGTTGTCAAATGTCATACAATCGTTCAAATAATACTAAATGTAAAAATAATTTTATTATTTCAACACAAAAATACAAAAGTATTAAATAATTTCTTGGCGCCAATATTTGAAAAAAATATATGAACGTTTAACTGATAAAGCGTTAAAAAATTTTGCGTACAGTGCTCATAAAACATTCTCTTCTCTTTTATTGTGAAAAACTGCTTCTATATCAATTGTTTGTCTATTTTCAACGGGATAAATTTCGATTTAGGTACACAGAAAAAGTTAGAAATTTTAACTCGTTAATAAAATTTTCTAGGTAAAGTTCTTTTTTTTATCTGGACTGCGGCCACGTTGCAAATTTAGGGTTTTGTTTGGGAAATACAGTTGTCAAGTTGGTCGCATTGATTAAAACAAACTAAGCTAGTTATAAATCTAATTGTGGTTATGTATAAATTATTGTAGGTTACATTGTGCAGTTGTCAAGTTGAGTTGTCGATATTCTTAGTTAAAAATGCAATTAATTTGGCTTTGGTGGTGCTTGGATGAGTAAAATCATATAAAAAAGTAGTTAAATATAGGTTGCTTTACGGCCCAGAAGAGAAAGTATTCCTAGAGGATAATAATTTTCGCTTTGAAAAGAATTTATATAAAAGAAATTAAAATTTTTTGTGAACGTAAATGTTGTACAATAATGTGAAAATAATGTGTGATGTAATATTTATAAAACCAAATTAATTACTTTTTTACTCCAAAAATGTCCATAGGGCGATGTACTTTTTCTTCCATTGTGGCATTTGGCATAATTTCATCAAAATGAAGTTTTGCCCTCAAAAAGGCTTATACATTCGAATTCGTTGCTATTATTTTTGGCATAATTATCTTTTTGTTTATAATTGACAAGTAAATTATCAATAATAAATATTATTGTTAATTTGACAGTGTCAAAGTATTTAATTAAATTCTTTAGCAGAAGTACCATTTTTAAATACTAAAAATACTAAGGGGCCATTCCACGCGTAACGGATAGGACAGTTGCCGTGTTTTTATTTACAAAATAATATTGTTCTATTATATTACCAATGTCAAATTTTTATAAATAGTTCTGAACTAAAGCTGTTTAACAAGGTTTTTATTTGGCAAAATTAGGTATCGTGGTTGACTGTTTAATTCCTTAAAAACTAATAATTTAAAGCGTAACGGACGGGACTTTGTAATAGTCCCGTCCGTTACGCTTTAAGGAATTAAAAAGTCAATCACGATACCTAATTTTGCCAAATAAAAACCTTGTTAAACAGCTTTTGTTTAGAACTATTCATAAAAATTTGACATTGGTAATATAGTAGAACAATATTATTTTGTAAATAAAAACACGGCAACTGTCCTATCCGTTAAGCGTGGAATGGCCCTAAGTCAAACTGGCATAAGCCACCAACCTAACAAAAAAACACGAGTCCAGATAAAAAAAAATTAACTGTACTCATTTAATTAAGCACTCGCTCGCAAGCTCGTACAACTTTGGATTAATTTGAATAGATGGCGTTCGTAGCTGCGCTTCAGATTAAATGAAAAACATAACCACAAATTCATTCATTCAATTGTTTTAGCGAGAAATTAGTTTAAATAGTAAAGTTCTCAAGGTAAGTTTGACAGATTTGAGCAACTTTGAAAATTCCGTGACGTTTTACAGTGTTTCACAATCCACCCAACAAGGTCTGTTCTATCTCGTACTAAAAATACAAAAAATCACTGCAACACTGCACAGTTTAACGGCGGCCATTTTTGTTGTTTACCATTTTTGTGCTTTGGGTTTGTGCTCTGTTTATACAGATTAATAATCGTTTTAAACGTTGTGTTTCTCATAGTAAGCCTTAAAAGAGTCCTTAAAGTGCCAAGAACAACCATTTTACTCCTCTATTGTAAGAAATAAACTTTATTCTATCAGGACTGTCATAAAACTGTCAAATGTCAATTTTAAGGTTAAATTATAATCCACAAATTAACCTTCAAATTGTCATTTGACAGCCCTAAAAGAATAAGGTATATTTTTTATTATAAAAGAGGAGGAAAATGGTTGCCCTTAGCACTTAAAGGCCTTATTTGAGGCTTACAAGTGCCTCTGTAAGAAACACAACGTTTAAAACAATTATTAAACAGCAAAAACCCAAATAAAAGCACAAGAATTGTAAACAACAAAAATGGCCGCCGTTAAACTCTGTGCATTGTTGCAGTGATTTTTAGTATTTTTAGCATATATTTTTTTGTATTTTGCCTCCCTGTGCATAGGGTCTTGCAACTACGTTAATTTATTTTGGAATACTAATGACAAAATTAATGAAGGAACTTTTTCTTCGCGCCCACAACACATGAGCGAGCGTAATTATGAAATTTCTCTGAAGAGACTTGAGTCTTGAAGGGAGAATGACAGAGAGAGAGAGATAAATATGGGCTCAGTGCTTTGAATTCTTGCGCATACAAATCGTCTTTATTTGCATTTCATTTGCGGGTAAGAAAATTGCACGTTTGATTGTTCGACGGAAAATGTAGGCAGTGCCTTTTTCAACAGGCGAAATCACTGCAAATGAATGAATATGGAACGTTGCGTTGCCCTGCATACCATTTGTGCCCAATATACATAATTTTACTCCATTGTATTCGACAAAAGATAGTAATGTGGGCATTGTTGAATTTAATTGATAATAAGGAAATCTAAGCATTTCTTTTACAAAAGGTGTGTCAAAATTAACACATGTGGGATATTTATGCCAGTTTGATTTAGTATTTTGAAAATAGTTCTTCTGCTGAACACCTTAATTAAATACTCTGTCACTGTCAAATTGGCAGTAATATTTATTATTGATAATTTCCTTGTTAATTATTATATAAAATCGATATAAAAAGATAGTAGAAAAATCTAGTAGTTAATTTTCCTGTCTTTGAAAATATACTTACAGGCAAAATAATCGATCCACACAAATTTTCGATGAATTTCAATCGCAAATAACTTTTTTATTTGATGTCGGATTTAAACGAATATTAAAGAATATTGTAGATAAATTAATGGACAATCGCTCCCATTTTAAAAAAAATACTAAAAAATAGACGTACGTTTATAATACAGGGTGTCCCAGAACTCGCGCCACAGAGAAAAAGGGGGCGTGCCGATAGCAATGGAGATGCCAAATTTAAAAATAAAAAATTTCTAGGTAATATTGTAATCGAATGAGAGCAAAAAAGCGGCAGCCAATACCGAGAGCTCTCGCCTAGGTTAAGCGCAGGGACCCGGACCGAAATGAAATATCGGTTCCGGTACGGTTTTGGTTCACCCTATTTTCGTTTTAATGGTTCCGATTCCGGTTTCGGTTTCGTGGAGTTATAACGGTTCGGTTCTTTTCGGTTTTAAGCGGTTCCAGTGAGGTTATTTGTTTTACGTAATTTTAATCTATAACCTCACATATATATATGTTATTAGAATGAAAGCAAATAAAGGTTTCGGTTCCGGTCCAACAGATTTTATCAAAAGCGAAAACGGTTCCGGTTCGGGTTTTGGTTCGAAAAAAAACCGGTTCCGTTCCGGTTTTCGGTTTTTTTCGGTTTCGGTCCGGGTCCCTGGTTAAGCGTAAGAGCTTTAAAAATTGCTAGGAGACGATAGAACATTGTTGTATTAAAAACATTTAAAAATTTTTTGGCCAACTGTATTTACTAAGTTGTCAAAAGCTTTCAAAAATGAGGTTATTAATCTATGACTTATACTTCAGAACGGGTGACATTCACAATATCGAAATTCATTATAATGAATACATATATAAATAATATAAATATCGAATTCAAAATATCGAACACTTTTTATCGAAAATCAAAATATCGAAAATACAAAATGTCGAAGATCAAAATATCGAAAATTCAAAATATCATTTCAGTATAATCATCTAAGGAAAACATTATTTATAATAACTTATTTTATAACCTAATATAATATTAATGACATTCCGGTTTTCTATGTGGCGCGAGTTCTGGGACACCCTGTATACAGGTTTAAACAAAAATATGTTTTTTACCATAATTTTAAGACACTCTGTAGAGTGGCAAAACCGTATATTGTTCTAAATTAAGTTTTATTTATCAAGTCACATCTGTTCTTAACAGTTTTGTTTTTGGTTCACCTCGATATATTTATTTTTGTGGAAAATATGGATTTAAAAAAAAAACATTGCAATTTCCAATATTTTTCTGTATGAAGAACTAAGGTTGCTATGGTCCATCCATAGCCTATGGAGAATGACAGTGACAGTTTTGTTGAATCATCCCATACTTGGACATGTCATACACGGCTTTCAAAAGTTATCAAATTGTTTTTTTGCAAATTAATGTTTAAATTTTGAGGTGTCTTCTTACTTTAAAAAATGGATATGTCTCCAACTGATGTTGCCAGACCCATTAATTTAATCCAGGATGGACGGTCACAGTATTACGTGTCAAGTGTTTTAAACGTCACAAGAAGTAAAGTACAAAGGGCAACATCAGTCGGAGACATTTTTAAAAGTAAGAAGACACCTCAAAATTAACACATTAATTTACAAAAAACAATTTGATACCTTTTGAAAGCTGTATATGACATGTCCAAGTATGGGATGATTCAACAAAACTGTCACTGTCATTCTCCACAGCCTATGGATGGACCATAGCAACCTTAGATCTTCATACAGAAAAAATATTGGAAATTACAATGTTTTTTAAAAAAAATTCATATTTTCCACAAAAATAAATATATCAAGGTGAACCAAAAACAAAACTGTTAAACATAGATGTGACTTGATAATTAAAACTTAATTTAGAACAATATACGGTTTTGCCACTCTACAGAGTGTCTTAAACTTATGGTAAAAAACATCTTTTTGTTTAAACCTGTATATTATAAACGTACGTCTATTTTTTAGTAATTTTTTAAAATGTGAGCGATTGTCCATTAATGTATCTACAATATTCTTTAATATTTGTTTAAATCCGAAATCAAATAAAAAAGTTATTTGCGATTGAAATTCATCGAAAATTTGTGTGGATCGATTATTTTGCCTGTGGTATAGCCAACCTATAAAATCAAAATTTTGGAAGGGATAAAGTATCTCATTACAGCACCGAAAGCGGTGTTATAATGAAGTCATTATGAACGCAAAATAGATAAAAAGTTGTATGCAATTAATTTATTCACCACAAAAATATTTGAAACATGCCCACACTAACATGTTATAATAAAAATACGTGGGCCGCAAAATAAATGTCAACGCATATTACGGCATTCAACGTATTAGGATTTAATTAAACCTGACTATTAATTACTCAACTAATGCATCTGATTAAAAAGTTATAAATAACGTTAAAGAATTGTTTACAAAATAAAAAAAATACATTTATTTAATTGTTTGTTTTTTCTTTATTTACAGGTTGTACAAAAGTTTATACAAAAAGCTCACATCTGAAGGCGCATCAAAGAATTCATACAGGTAAGGAATTTAAGATAATTATTCACTTTTCATCCAAAAAAGTTTAAAAAATGAATGTTCTACTCCATAATATTAATATTATTTGTGTTTTGACAGTTAATGTCAAAATCTATTCGCCATGCCGTCCTTAATTTACTTATTTGCAATAAGCGGCTGTTAATGTTAAAGGAGAAAAAAAGGATTTTCTTTGGTGTTAAACAAAATTTATTGCCAGAAAAGTCTCGTAAGTACTAGAAAAATCATAAAAATATTTTAACCAATATGCAAAATATTATGCTGTTTAAAGTATAGCCAACCTATAAAATTTTGGGTGTTATAATGAAGTCATTATGAACGCAAAATAGATAAAGGTATTTTTTGACATTTGTGTCAAAAAATTCAAAACATTAACTAATAATTTAAAACATTAATTTGAAACGTATTTAGAACATTATTATTTTATCCTTATATAATATAAAAAAATAATTTACAATTAGTAGGTGCGTCAGCTTGCATTATTCTTACTTTTCATTAAAATGATTTAAAAATAATTTTCTTTTAGAGTTTTAAATTTTTTTTTATTATTTTCAAAACAAATCTTACACCAAACTACCTAATGTGGATTTTTTTTCCTGATAATGCAAATTTCTAAAACCATAAATTTTGCAAATACTTTTTGCAATAATAAAAACATATTATAACAATGAAAATTTCACTTCCAGTTTAGGTTGAAATGGGAAAATTTAATTATTTATGATTAATTGCTTAAGAAAGTCGACAATTTTTATTACGGTAGTATCTCCATTTGAAGAGTTTGGTGTGACAGCAAATTCAGCGGTGCCAATGTGGTAAAAATAAAACGTTGTATTTTAATTAACAAATTACTGCTTTATCTAGTATCATAAAAACTAAAACCAAAAGTAAATGAAAGAAAATAAAGAATTGACATGGAATATTATAAACATTGTTTTATCTTGGGTTTCATGATGAGTAAAATTTACAGTTTTGAAAATCTTCAATATTTTTTATATTATTGATAGCTATTTTAAATGTTTTGAAAATTTTGGAAATAAGCAAAATTTACATCTTCAAAGTTTTTATTATTTAAATATTGAGTTTTTTTTGTAAAAATTTTCAAAAAATCGTTTTTAAAATTCTCTAATTATGAGAATTTTAAATATTTTTTAATTTTTGAAAATGTTCGATATATCGATACTGTTATTATTTTATAAATTTTAAGTTTTAAATATTTTGTAATTGACCAAAATTTTGCAAATTTCAAATCGTCCCAAAACTTACAATTTAATTTTCCAATTTTGAAAATTTTGTGAATTTTAAAAACTTTCCAATTTTGAAAATATTGTGAATTTTGAAAATTTTCGATACATTTAGAAATTTTGAAAATTTTACATAATCAGTTCAAAAAAAATCCAAATTTTTTAAAATAATTGTGAATTTTCAAAATTTCTATAATTTTCGAATTTTCAAAATTGAGTAAACTTCCAATTTAATTTTTTTTCAATTTACAGTTTTCAAAATTTTCTTCCAATTTTGAAAAATTTTGTGATATACAAAATTTGTAATCAATATTTTTCAAAATGTTTGTGAATTTCCAAAATTTCTATAATTTTCGAATTTTCAAAATTGGCGAAACCAATTTAATTTTTTTACTTATGAAGTTTTTAAAATTTTCTTTTTTTGAAAATTAATTAATAACTCGAAAACTATTCACTTTAGGATAGGACATTTTATTATAATTATATATTATATAATTTTATACAGAATTTAAAAATGTAAAAATATATGGGGTGTTCTATTTAAAATAACAAAGTTGATGTTACTGGTATTTTGTTTTAAATATTTTAGAAAAATAGACCTAAATAAACACTTTTAAAATTTCAAACCGATATCTTTTTCCGTTCCCCAGAAACTTCCAATGGAGTACGAATGTGAAACACCCTGTATAGTATAGTATAGTACAGGTACTAAGTAGTAAATGTCCAATAAATTAATCAATCGAAGTATAGAAGTAACAAATATATTAATGATAACATTATCAAAACGAGATTGAAGATTGAAACTCGATCATGTTTTTTTGATCAAATATGATCAAGTTTAAAAAATGATAAAATTGAATAAATATTTCATTAAAACATGATTTGAACCTCAACGAAATACGATTGAACTTCGATCATGTTTTCATGATCCACTTGGATATCTGATCGAGTTTCTGTTAGCAGGGTTGGGCATCTTTTCCCAACACGGTGGTCAAAACTAAAGTATAGGACGAACAAAAATGCCAACCAAAACTGATAGCATAATCTGATTATAGACTCTTTTGGTAACACAAAAATGTATTTATCAAAATCCCAGCTTATTCTTTATTCAATATTATTGTTTTAAGGTACCTAATACAAAACTAATAAATTACTAAAGATTCTTTGAAGCAAAATCGATTACTGCTTGCCTTAAATTTTCAGTAAAACTTTTTCTTGGGTTTTACATTGAATTGTTTTTAACATGGAAACAGTATTTTTAAATTCTTCAGTCTCTGTACAAACATGCTTCTTACATCTAGCGATATCCCCTAGAAAGGAAGAGCATATCAAAACTTTAGTTCGTTCGTCCGTCCTCTTTCCTTAATAATTTTAATGCCCTTTATATCTTGCCATTTTGCAGATAAAGCACATACATTCTTGGCTGCCGCGAAATTTTCTAGCAATTTCTAAATTTTGAAAATTTGGCTATGCAAAAATACCGTTTTTACCATATTGAAGTAGGTAATTTTGAATTACTTAAGTTAAAGCGTTCGTTTGAAAAAGTCTGCAGTAATTTTTATATTTCCTCAGAAACCTTAAACTCTGAATTTTTCGATTACCAAAAACAATTTTGTCTCCACAGCCAGCACATACCTTCTTTCGATTTTCTTTATGGCTTAACTTAAATTTTCATTTTAAAATACTATTTTTAACTTTATAAAGTATACATTAAATAAACTATAGTAAATATAACATTTTGCTTTATAAAGCAAAATGTCACTTGCGTTATAACGTATAGCAATTTTTTTCATAACCACCTTAATTATTGTTTTACAAAATTTGCAAGTTGTAATTATTTCATAGACAAACTTCCAGTATTTTTTGTTATAAAAAATATTTAAGATATAAATGTTATGGTTTGTTTTGAGTGGTAAAAAATAATACTGGGGAGTAAAGTAATTTAAATGATACAAAGTTTATTATTTTGCTTAATTTTATTAAAATTGTACAGGTAGTTTTAGTACGATAATTGCAAAATAATATATAGAAATAGAAAAAAGTTTGCAAAACTTTAAAATAGGATCAGCTGGGATTTTGATAAATACATGTTAGTGTTACCAAAAGGGTCTATAATCAAAATATGCTATCAGTTTTGGTTGGCATTTTTGTTCGTCCTATACTTAAGTTTTGAACACTGCAGTGTGCACGGTGCACCGTGCCAAGGCATTTGAAAAACTGTAAGGCACATTTTGTTTCAGGTGAGAAGCCTTATCAGTGCCAGTGGCCGGAGTGCGAGTGGCGGTTCGCGCGTTCGGACGAGCTGACCCGCCATTACCGGAAGCACACCGGAGCCAAGCCGTTCAAGTGCGGCGTGTGCGAGCGCTCGTTCGCGCGCAGCGATCACTTGGCGCTGCACATGAAGCGCCATCTGCCCAAAACGTCCAAATGAAGTCCATTTTTTCGAATAAGCGTTCGTCGAGCACATTCCTCTTCGCGGAAGGCAGAAGCGATCTCAGATAAATCGTTGTCGACTTGTAAATTTTATCGTACCTCAGTGAGAAATCGACTAGGGTCTAAAATGCCATTTTAACGTTTTTTTTTGCGAGAATATTACCAGGAAACAGTCAGTTTAAATCCTCATTTGTATGTAGTATGTTTAAACCCCAGAATTGCCTATTCCTCCACAACCTTAACTTAGGTTTTATGGTGAGTAAAAATTTTCAAAATTTACAGTTTTAAAAGATTTAGTAAATTTTGTATATTTTTTAAAGGTATTTTTAATGTTTTGGAAATTTTGGAAATAACCAAAATTTACATCTTTAAAGTTTTTATTATTTTAAAATTGAGGTTTTTTTGGGTACATTTTTCAAAATTTACCGGTTTGAAAATCTTCAAGATTTTGTAAATTTTGGAAATAACCAAAATTTTCAAAATTTACATATTTTTATTATTTTAAAATTGAGGTTTTTTTTGGGTACAAATTTTCAAAAATCATTTTTAAAATTCTCCAACTTTGAGAATCTTAAATATTTTCTAAATTTTAAAAATGTTCGTTTTTCGATACTTTCTAATATTTGACAAACTTTAGGTTTTAAATATTTTGTAATTGACCAAAATTTTCCAAATCTCAAATCGTCCCAAAACTTACAATTTAATTTTTTTTAAATTAGGTAGTTTTCAAAATTTTCCAATTTTGAAAATTTTCGATACCTTTGACAAATTAAGTTTGTTTTAAATATTTTGTAATTGACCAAGTTTTCAAAATTTTCCATTTTTGAAAATCTTACATAATCAATGTTTTTAAAATTTTGGATATTTTGAAAATTTTAAATATTTGTGAATTTCTAAAATGTCTATAATTTTCAAAATTTAGGTTTTTGAAAAATGTTCAGTTTTAAGAATCTTGAAAATTTTCTCAATTTTTTGATATTTCCATACCTTTGGCAAATTTAGTTTTCCAACTCCAATCATCCCAAAATGTACAAGTTTTCATAATTTTCCATTTTTGAAAATCTTACATAATCAATATTTTTAAAATATCTAAAAGTATCCAATATTTTCAAAATGTCTATAATTTTCGAATTTTCTAAATTGAGGTTTTTGAAAATTTTCAGTTTTGTGAATCTTGAAAATTTTCTCAATTTTGATATTTCGATACTTTTGACAAATTTAGTTTGTTTCAAATATTTTGTAATTGTACAAGTTTTCAAAATTTTCCAATTATGAAAATTTTACATAATCAATATTTTTAAAATATCTGAAATTTTCAAAATATCCAAAATTTTCAAAATTTTTGTGAATTTCCATAATGTCTATAATTTTGGAACTTTCAAAATTTTCTCAATTTTTTGATATTTCGATACTTTTGACAAATTTAGTTTGTTTTAAATATTTTGTAATTGATCTAAATGTACAAGTTTTCAAATTTTTCCAATTTTGTAAGTTTTACATAATCAATATTTTTAAAATATCAAAAATTTTCAAAATATCCAAAATTTTAAAAAAATTTGTGAATTTCCGAAATGTTTATATTTAAAATTTAGGTTTTTGAAAAAAATTCAGTTTTGAGAATCTTTAAAATTTTCTCAATTTAATTTTTTTTTTGATATTTCGATACTTTTGACAAATTTAGTTTGTTTTAAATATTTTGTTGATCAAAATTTTCCAATTTTGAGAATCTTACATTATCAATATTTTTAAAATATCTAAAATCTTCAAAATATCCAAAATTTTCAAAATGTCTATAATTTTAGAATTTTCTAAATTGAGGTTTTTGAAAATTTTCAGTTTTGAGAATCTTGAAAATTTTCTCAATTTTGATTTTTTTTGATATTTGATACTTTTAACAAATTTTGTTTGTTTTAAATATTTTGTAATTGACCAAAATTTTCCAAACCTCCAATCGTCCCAAAATGTCTAAGTTTTCAAAATTTCCCAATTTTGAAAGTTTTACATAATCAACATTTTTAAAATAACTAAAATTTTCGAAATATCCAAAATTTTCAAAATTTTTGTGAATTTCCAAAATATCTATAATTTTCGAACTTTCAAAATTTTTCTGTTTTAAGTTTTTAGAATCTTTAAAATTTTGAAATTTTTTTGATATTTCGATATTTTTGTTTTAAATATTTTGTAATTGACCAAAATTTTCCAAATTTTCCAATTTTGAAAATTTTACATAATCAACATTTTTAAAATATCTAAATTTTGAAAATCTTGAGAATTTTGAAAATTTAACAAAATCAAATTTTTTAAAATATACAATATTTCTAAAATTTTCCAATTTTTAAAAACCTCAGTTGTAAAATCAAAATTTTTAGAAATTTTGAAAATTTAAAAATTTTCAAAATCTTCAAAGTCCTAAAATTTACAACATTTTTAAAATTCCTAGTTTTCAAAATTTTCCAAAATCTTAGAAATATTATTATATCCAAAATTGCCTTGGTATCAAGGCGGGTAAAAATTTTCAACTTCAGTTTTGTAAATTTTAAAAATTTGCCATAGGTATTTCAAAATTTTTAATATTTCCAATTGTCCCAAAATTTAGAATTTTTTAATCTCCAAAGTTCCAAAAAACCTTGTAAATTTCATGTTATAATAATATTTTTTTTAAATTCAAAATTGAGGTTACTGACAATTTTTTTTTATTATAATGATAATGAAATTGTTAAAATGGCATTTAGATGCTCTAAAAATTGAACCATAATGTAATTGAGGCCTTTCCCCAGTGTACTTAAAATTTAAATGTAGTAGATTAGATGTATGCCTTGATATATGTGATTATAATAAATATTTATCTTATCCAGTGGTTATTAGAGGCACTTTGAAAATTATATTTGAAATATAGGCAAATAACTCTTAAGTTAAGATGAAAACCGAGGTTCCAAGGCTCATTTTGGAGACGGAAAACCTGGTATTACCGTATTATCCCGCACGATAATTTATTACAGCAATAGTTATTATTAATCTGATAGTATTATATTTGCCTTTTTCAAATAAAACAGTTGTTTTGTTATTTTTGAATAACGAGTTACTTATAAAGTTTATTTTGTTTGTTTGTTTTGTAAAAAACTAATTTTTTGGTTGTGAAATATTTTTATCAATAGCTGTACAATTTTGTAAATTTTCATTCAGTTTTATTAATATTAATGACATTGCCATCTAATTTTACCCATTATTTGTGATTTTATATATAAATATATTTTTATTGAATTAATGAGCAGTGGTGGGAATTTGTCTGGAGCTGAATGTTCAAATTCACTTTTAATTTTAAGACAAATCTCGATTACTGTCAAATCGTATACAATGTTCAGTATATGAAGTTACCAAATATGTACACTGAATATATAGAAAATGTACATAAATTTTAAATAACTGACTAGAAACTAGTCAAGTAATTCAAATATTTGTAAGTAAATAAGAGTTAAGTTAAAAACTGCTATGCGTATCTAGAATATTTATATCTTTAAATCTAAGTACTTTAAAAAACACAAATCTCTTTATTAACATTAATTTGTACTTTATGTAATGTTATTTATATAAATAGAGCAAGGTAGAGTACACAAAATGTAGCTAGACATTGTTTTTTCTTTTTTTAATTTTGTATAATTTTACTTTAAATAAAGTTTTATTTTTACCAAGAGCATAATTTCAATTCTCCCCAACCTATAAAAATACCAAATATTTCCTTATTTCTGTTAATAAAGTGTTATTAATTGTTTATTATGTCGATTTTGTAATGAAGTTAAATTTAAACAAAATCTTGCAACTTTTTTTGACAGAATCTGAAAACGCTGGTTGTTACCAACCTTAACATAATAGATTAAATTAGGCTGCTTCTTTATGGACCCTGTATATTTTGTAAAAAAGATTATTATTAATATAATTATTGCATTAAAACTACAATTATTATAAAATTGTTTTTAATTCTTAATAAATAGGTAAGTTCAAGTAAAAGACGAATTTCTTGGTAATGGTTGAGTTTTATTGTACATTAACAATATAAACATAAATTAATATACACTGATAATACAAATATTAAATACATAAATGGCAGTAGTACAAACAGAGCAGTTTTGTAAAATTCATAAAAGTATAACTAAATCCACACTACAATAACTTAGTTATGAAACGTTCTATCCTTAATTTATCCATAAAAAACTGTGGAACTATAAAAATAAAGACATGTTTTTCATAACCATGCAAACTGTAAAACACAAATCATTCACAATAACTTATAACAAGTAAATTAATAACAATTATTTTGTCTTCATTATCCAGCGTAATATTGTATTTAAATTCAATAAAAGTAAATTTAATGGAGTGTTAATAAAGTGATAAGGTCGCCAAAATGTGTAGGTAATTTAATAAAACTAAAATAATAAATACATACCTTTAACACCCTTTAAATTGTTAATTACTTTATTTTAGTTCTTACTCACTATAAATTGTTTTTCTTCCTTATTTTATCAGTTATTGTTATTGTTTATTGCCAAGATGACTGTATGCTGCCCGCCGGCACTTACGCGGAAAACTTTACGTTCCTGTAGCTGCTTACTCTTTATTAGCTTCGGTTCGAAGCAATCCTCCTCTTCGCCAGTGCCCAATTGGCCCCCGTCCCCCATACCCCAGGCATAGAGGTCACCTAAAATGCAAAATGTACCGCTTTAAAAACGCCTTTACCAATCTTTATAAAATTTAGTTTTTTAGAGAAAATATTTTTAAAGACTTTTTATTTATTAAATAATAAAAAAACGTTCAAAAAATAACTTTTAGGGATTTTTTTGTAGTAAATAAAAATGATGCTGTTAAAGACCGTATTTTTGTTAGTATACCCTAAAAATTTTGTACAAATCAAACGAACAGTAACGAAGATACAGCGCTTCAAAGTCGGTAAAAATGACCCCTTTTTGATTATTTTGCCGAAAAGTGGTCATTTTTGACAACTTTGAAGCGCTGAATTTTCGTTACTGTTTTATTTGTACAACATTTTCAGGGTATACTATCAAAAATACGGTATTTCACTGTGAAAAAGAAACTTTTTTTGAAGTAAATAAAAAATATGCTGTGAAATTTTAAATATTATTAAAGATATTTTCTCAAAAAACCCTCAAACTGAGATATAAGTTAAAGTATTTTTTTTCCAAAATTTTATAAATATTGGTAAAGGCGTTTTAGAGTTGGATTTTTTTTTAATTGTTATGCGTTAATTTTGATGCGCAGTGTAGAATGTGTTTTTCTTTCTTCCTTTCTTTTACATTCTCAATATTGTTTGACCCTGATAAATCTAAGATTCCTCAGTAATTTTAAATTCTTAAATTTTGGTTTATTGATCTATCTCCATCTATTTTAAAATCTGACCCCTTTTAACAGAAATGAACCGAATTTTCAAATTTAACCATATAAAAAAATTATGTCAATTTCTTTTAAAAATAAGAATTTACGTAAAATAGGTATAACAAAATCATTTTTGCTTAACAGCAGCACTTAAAACTTTGTCATTCCAAGGTACCGAAATATTAAAAAACGAAAAAATAAAAAGCTAATTCAAAAAACCTACACTTTTTTTTGTTCAAAGTCAGTTACACTTTGCTTCTGAAGATGTCAACATGTAAACATAAAAAGTACTTTAAGCCCTCTGTTTTGTTTTGGTGTTGGGGAATATTTCTAATATTTCTAATATCACCAAAGTTGTTCTTTTTCAAGTACAAGAATAAAAAAGTAAGAAAAGCTGAGAGTAACAATAAACTTTAAAAAGTAAAAAAAAACCAAAAGTTTAAAAAAGTGAAAAGGTTTAGAAATATAAAAAAAAGATGAAATTAGAAAGCCGGCAATACATATTCCCATTATTACAGTTACTATATTTTTGAATAGATGTCGCTTTATACAAATATTTAATTTAAATCATTTTTAGATAATAATCAGTATTAGTCGTAGAAAAAGTATAGTATGCAACTCGTTTATTATAAACTTTTCTAGACACATTTAAAAAAAAAAAGTTAAATTAGTGGCCAAAATGGCGTTTATCAAACTTGATACACTTGTACATAATATACTACTCCTAATCCTAATTCTTTTCATAAAATCATTTTTGTAAGATATTGACTATTTTACATACCAACAAATCAAACAAAAAACTAATTTTCCCAAAAAATGATTACTTTTCCCGAATAAACGCTTTTTCCTGAACGTAATTATTTTTGATGATTTTTGGATATAAAAATACAACAAAATTGTCTATAAATAAGTCTAGGGTTTTAAAGTGTCGGAAAACCACCGGAAAAATTGGGGAAAACATATTTTCCCTTTTTTTGCAGGCCTTGAAAAAAATAGTAATTTTTGGGAAAATTTGTATTATAATTATAATAATTTTTATTCTAATTTATTTCTGACCCTAATAGTATAACCAAACTGATATCGGGGCCTAATTTTTTTTTACAATATACTATAATATAATGTTAAGACTTTTACAGCATTTACAGGTACATATGTATAAGGAAATGTATAAATATATACAGGGTGAGTCATTTAACTTGAAACTTTATAATATCTCAGTTAGTATGCATTTTACGAAAAAATGTTTAAAATAAAAATTAAATGATTTGAGGGGGGAAATCAATCAGTACTAAAATTGGTCCTCATACTCTCCTCCTAATGGGGGGAACAGGGGGTAACTTTAAAGTTTCCAATGGAACACGACTAAAATAGGTAGATTTTGTCTAAAACACTTTTTCATATTTGTAATAGATGGTGCTGTAATGAAAAAAAAACAATATTGTTCGATTTTTCTTCTGAATACGATTCTGCAATAATTTATCTATAAAAATATCACTTGTTTTGGTAATAATTATCTTATTAAATTAAATCTGATTTTTTAAGTAGGTATCATTTAAGGTAAAAAAACATTATTTTGTCAATTAATAATCTGCAATAAAAAATAGGGTGTTCCATTGGAAATTTTGTAAATGTTGTAAATCCTTAACATTATATTATATTATATCAGTATGGTTATACTGCTTTGCGGTCAGAAATAAATTATAATAAATAATAGTACATTCTGTAACAAGTTTGGAATCCAGCATATTCCGCTCGAGGAAAAATTTGACACACGAGCCGAAGGCGAGTGTGACGGTTTTACGAGAGTGGAATATGCTATTCCAAACGTGTTTCAGACATTATTTTCTCTACGACTACGTAAGAATAGTAACGCTTATATAATTTTAAACAGAGAAAAGAAATCAAGCAGTTTTTGACATTTAAGTTTTTTGTATTGTCAAACCATTTTGTGCTGTCACAATTTTATAATGTAAATTATAATAAATTTAAACAAATGGTATTCCTAAATCTTTATTATAATTAAAAATAGTTATTTACACTAACTAATAAAAAAAATAACATTGTAACAAATACAAAACTAATTTTACAAGTAATCTATATCAACATCTATTCTTTTTCTACATTTTAAAGGTCTTTTTTTAAACTTTTTGAATCTGTCAAAACTTCAAAGCCGGTATAGTAGGTAACTGGTTTATCATTTTAATATCAAATTTATTATAATTTTGATTTGTATATTTGAAAAACAATAAATATAACTAATTTTTTGTGCCTAAACCTTAATTATACAACTGCTATTATGTTTAAATTATAAATAATACAGTAATATTTAAATATTTTTAAATTTTTTACGTTTAGTAAACAGCCAGGAGATGTCGTTACTTGTGACCATTCTTATACAAGAGTAGGAATATTCTCGCACAGTATTGCAGAAAAACATCCCTTCTATGATCAAAAATTACACTAGAATGTTACTATTCTTAAGTAGTCGTAGAGAAAATTGTTTTTTTGCGACCCGGTAGAAGATTCTTACTGAATTATAATAATAGGAATAATTATTTTATTTATATTAAAAATTCACTTTTTTCTTGTTATCAGTATACAGATATCTGTACGGTGTGCCTGAACGAGGTTTAA
Organism: Brassicogethes aeneus; assembly: GCA_921294245.1. Taxonomy (NCBI): domain Eukaryota; kingdom Metazoa; phylum Arthropoda; class Insecta; order Coleoptera; family Nitidulidae; genus Brassicogethes; species Brassicogethes aeneus. The sequence goes on along the minus strand of OV121132.1, from coordinate 2,776,981 downwards.
GTCGCATAAAAATGCCGCCATGTTGTTTATCTACCTTTGACAGAGTACGCATTTGTACACCGAATTTTTATAATATTGGAGTATATTGTTAACGAGACTTGGAGAATACTGTTTTCATACTGTGCATATCATTTGATATATACAGGGTTAGCCAAAAATCGCTTCTTTTAATAAAGCAAAAGCGTAAATTTATGATTTTGGCATAACACGCAAAAAAAGATATATAACCATTTTTTTTAGATATTTTTATGTTTATCAGGCTACAAAATGGGATTCTTATTAACCCTTTAGAGGGAAAATTAATTTTGAATAAAATTAAATAAAATAACATTTTTTGGAGATGAATCTTTTTTGTGTATTATGCTTTTTACTATACAAGGTGTCCCTAAACTTAGTGGCATAAATTGAGGAGCAGATTAAGCAAGTCAAAACAAGACGAAAATCTAAATAAATATTTTTCCTAATTACGTATGTTTAAAAGATACAGGGTGATAAAGTGTTACTTATCATATCAGTTTTTTTAATATAACTTCTACTATGGTAGTCTTGGAAAGGTGATACTTTACGAACAGTCACTTACTACCAAAGCACATATTCACACATAATTACAATTGTTTAAGTGAACACAGTGTCGTAGAAACGGGGGTTGCTTTAAGCTTATTGTCCCATACAATCTTTGAGGTTAGGTTTTTATACCATTTGTTGCAATTTTTCGATTACTTAGTTCGGCTACTATTAGTGTACCTCTCAAACTTCTATAAAATAAACCGTTTCCGAGATATTCGCGATTACAATAATTGTTATACCGCATTAATTAAAAGAATTAAAAGATATGATAACAAATTTTATTTTTTAATTGAAAAAACTAAAAAGGGCATTCCATGAGCCTCATAATTTTTTGCCCTGACGGCTACATAAAAAAAATTGTAGTTTTTTCAATTAAAAAATTTGTTATCATATACCTTTTAGTCTTTTAATGCGATATAACAATTATTGTATTCTCGAATATCTCGGAAACGGTTTATTTTATCGAAGTTTGAGAGGTACACCTTTTTAATAGTAGCAAAACTGAGTAATCGAAAAATTGCATCAAATGGTATAAAACCCTAACCTCAAAGTTTGTATGGGACAATAAGCTTAAGCAACCCCTGTTTCTACGACACTGCGTTCACTCGAACAATTGTAATTATTTGTGAATATGTGTTTTGATAGTAAGTGACTGTTCGCAAAGTATCACCTTTCCAAGTCTACCATAGTAGAAGTTATATTAAAAATACTGATATGATAAGTAACACTTTATCACCCTGTATCTTTTAAACATACGTAATTAGAAAAAATATTTATTTAGATTTTCGTCTTATGTTGACTTGCTTTATCTGCTCCTAAATTTATGCCACTAAGTTTAGGGACACCTTGTATAAAAAAGTGATTTTTGGCTAACCCTGTATAAATCTAATGATGTGCTCAGTATGAAAACAGTATTCTCCAAGTCTCGTTAACAATTTATAATAACAATAAAAATCGGTGTACAAATGTGTACTCTGGCAAAGGTAGACTTTGCGATAAACAAATATTACAAATTTAAAAAAAAAACAGTTAGAATTTTGGTAAATATCGTTTTTAAATCTCCAAAGAGTGCCGATCATAAAACTTTAACCGGTTTTTTGTTTAAAATTGAAAACTACTAAAAAGCCTGAATTAAACAACATTTTAAATATTCTCTAAGCGTTATTTTATTTAATTTTATTAAAAATCTATTTTTTATATAAAAGGTTAATAAGAATGCCATTTTGTAACCTGATAAACGTAGAAATATCTAAAAAGAACAATTCTTTTTTGCGTGTCATGCCAAAACAATGAATTTACTTTATTAAAAATAAGCGATTTTTGGCTAACCCTGTGTATATTAAATGATGTGAACAGTATTAAAAAGTATTCTTTAAGTCTCCTCAATAATATACTCCAATTTTATAAAAATCGGTGTACAAATGTGCCCCAGTAGCACCAAATATTCTTTAAATATATATTTAATATTTAATGAATATTCAATGTTTTTTAAATATTTAAATATTTATTTAGAATTAATTATTTTAAATATTATCTGGAATAGATATTAAAAAAATATCTTAAAAAATATAAATACCTGTTTTATAATTATAATTACTAAATTAAAAAAATATTTTAAAAAATTAATATTTTATATACCTAAGTATTAAATGAGATTTGCAGATTTTCCTAGAAGGCAATTTTAAACGACGACCATAAAGCCTGGTTTATATATTGCCTTTGAAATAAACAAAAATTTAAAAAAAAAACATGAACTTTCGAAAAATTTCGAAAAGAGGAGCAGCTAGGATTTTGGTAAATATCATTTTTAAGTCACCAAAGGGTCCCGAACAAGAAACTGCAATCTGTTTTTGGCGGCATTTTTATGTGACTTAAACTTCGTTCAAGATTTTGGGAAATTTTCAGAAAAATTGACTTTTGCATTTTTTTCGTATTTCCCATTGAATAAAATTAAAAAATGCAAAAGTGAATTTTTCTAAAAATTTACCAATTTTTCCGTCTTTTTTTCGAACACTTTAAAACCTACTGCGCATCGCAAACGCTCACCTTTCTTCGTCACGGCGAAAGACACGGACGAGCCGCAGGCAACGTCGACCAGATCCTCGCCGCTCAGCGCCTCGATCTCCTTCAGCTCGCGCGCCTCGTCGCACTGCTCGCCCAGCCCGAGCCGCCCGTACTCCTTGCGCCCGATCGCGTACGCCTTGCCGCCCGTCGTCAGGCAGATCGTGTGGTGCTGCGCGCACGTGATCAGGTTCCACTCGTGCCGCGAGAACTCCTTCGACAGCACGGGCACGTACTGCGGGCCCACGATGTCCAGTCCTGAGGGGAAAAAACCGACGATTATGACGTGCGGTTTAAGCTTAATTTTCATGTATCCGTTTGTCCGTCAGTCCGTTCATATTGGTCCAATTATAATTCGAAAATTATGACATTTTATCGGTCCGTCAAGTTTCAACTTCGTACGTCTGACAGAGAAAGGTTAAATAATTTTAACTCATCCGTCACTACACATCTGTTTTTGACGCCTAACCTTATTTTAAGATAATTTATTTTCAAATATTTTTATATTTTTTCAATAAGATTGTAAAACGGAAATATTACGTTCGTTATGTAAATAATGTTTTACTGTTAAGTTCTTATTTAATAAGAATAACGGAAAAAAAGAAAGGACAAACAAAAAAAAATTAAAACTAGAAATAAAAGGACCTGCTTTTTTAAAACTATACATTTTAATGTACATTAAGGCTAGTATATTCTTTTTATAAGGTATATTTACCTACCTTTAAATTTATTAGACAGCTAACTGTTAAAGTTACAATTGTTGACATAATTGTAACTATGACAATTAAGCATTAGGTAAATTTAGTAAAGTAAATATACTGCCACTTAATTTCTATTTGTCGCCAAATCAATCCGTTAAACGTCATTAAAAAACGTATGCATGAAAATTAGAACATTTCTTATCGGACGATTTATTGAAAAACTGACATACGGATATCGGACAAACGGATACATGAAAATTAAGCTTTAGACGTGCGGTTTTGTCGGGGACACAATCCACACAACAAGGTCTGTTCTATCTCATGCTAAAAATACTAAAAATCACTGCAACACTGCACACTGTGCCACAGACTTTAACGGCGGCCATTTTTGTTGTTTACAATTATTGTGCTTTGGGTTTGTGCTGTTTAATAATTGTTTTAAACGTTATGTTTCTTACAGAGGCACTTGTAAGCCTCAAATAAGGCCTTTAAGTACTAAGGACAACCATTTTACTCCTCTTTTATAATAAATATACCTTATTCTATCAGGACTGTCAAATGACAATTTGAAGGTTAATTTGTGGGTTATAATTTAACCTTAAAATTGACATATTTAACAATTTTATGACAGCCCTGATAGAATAAAGTTTATTTTTTACAATAGAGGAGTAAAATGGTTGTTCTTAGCACTTTAAGGACTCTTTCAAGGCTTACTATGAGAAACCCAACGTTTAAAACAATTATTAAACAGAGCATAAACCCAAAGCACAAAAATTGTAAACAACAAAAATGGCCGCCGTTAAACTGTGCAGTGTTGCAGTGATTTTTTGTATTTTTAGTACGAGGTAGAACAGACCTTGTTGTGTGGATTGTGGTCGGGTATTAATCGGGGATTTTTCTTACCCAGTTGGTAGTAATTGTTCAGTCCGAATACGTAAACGTCGTCTTTGTTCGCCACTTTGCAGAATGTGCCGTAGGTGCCGGTCCAAATGTTGTCGAAGTGCAGTTTTAAGCTCGGTTTTAAGCTTATCGGCGCAGGTTTAAGGAGTTTTTCTGAAATTTTATGTCCATTGTTCTTAGTTGTTATTGTTACCAATCAGAATATTACTCCAAGCAAAAAATCACATCACAATAAAAAAGTCAAAAGAAATTTAAAAAAAAAGTGATGAATGTCCGGAGACGTAAAAAAGAGGCAAACAATAAAAAAAATAAAAGAAAAGCCGAAAAAAGTTTAAAATGGCAAAAAAATTAAAAAACTACTAAAAACAAACAAAAAATGTACCCTTTTACATAATATAATAAATCAAAAAGTTTAAAAAAAGTCAATAATAATAAAAGAAGTCAAAAAAGACAAAAATGTTAAAAATAAAAGAAAAAAGTTACAAATCGAAAAACAAGACAAAAAAATGACTTATCTGCAGTAGTTAATGTTGTAGATAAGTCATTTTCGCTTCACAGTGCATCTGCACTTAGAACCTTGTCGTTCCAAGACACCAAAATATTTAATAGGAAAAAACGCCAATAAAAAAAATTTTAAAAACCAGACACAAAAATTTTAAAAAAATTACCTTTTTTTATAAAAAATATAAGAAAAGCCAAAAGAGTAATAAAAAAAGTCAAGAATTAAAAAAAAGTCAAAGAAAGCAACAAAAAGGTCATAAAAAGTAAAAATCAAAAAGCCACAACAAAGTAAAAAATGTACCCTTTTTTTAATAAATAAAAAGTAGAGAAAATCACAAAAATCTTTAAAAATTAAATAAGCAAAAAAGATTAACAAATGTCGAAAAAAAAAGTCTGTTTACTTCTTTCATTTTCACAAAATGTCACAAAAAGAAAAAGTAAAAAATATAAATAAATTTACCTTTTTTGAACAGAAAATGCCTTATCTGTATTTAGTTAAAAATATTAAATTAAATTAAATTTAATATACCTAGTAGTCATTTTCGCGTATCCTTGTTATTTTTTCTTAAAATGTCACAAAAAGAAAAAAAATATGAAAAATGTATCTTTTTTTAACAGAAAATGCCTTAACTGGATATATTTTATTAGATATTAAATTAAATTAAATATTGTAGATACATAAGTCATTTTCGCTTAACCTTGTAATTTTTTCTTATTTTCGTTTATTTTGATTTTTCTAAACCCTTTTTACTTTTTTTAATACAAAATTGTTTTTAGTTTTTTTTGTTATAAAATAAAATGGAAAACATCTGCAATATTTAATATTGTAGATAAGACATTTTCGCTTCACAGTGCATCTGCACTTAGAACCTTGTCGTTCCAATATACCGAAATTTTAAATAGGAAAAATAAAAAAGCCAATGAAAAAATTTAAAAAAAACTTTTTTAAATATCATAAAAAGTCAAACAGTCACAAAATGTCAAAAAAACACCTTTTTATAAAAGTAAGAAAAGTCAAAAGAGTAACAAAAAACTTTAAAAAGTCAAGAATTAAAAAAAAGTCAAAGAAAGAAACAAAAACTTTTTCAAAGGTCATAAAAACTAGAAATCAAAAAGCCACAACAAATTTAAAAAAATGGACCCTTTTTCAATAAAGAAAAAGTATAGAAAATCACGAAAATCTTTAAAAATTAAATAAGCAAAAAAGATTAACAAATGTAAAAAAAAATAAAACAAAAAGAAAAAAGTCTGTTTACTTCTTTCATTTTCACAAAATGTCACAAAAAGAAAAAGTCAAAAAGCCACAAAAAATATATCTTTTTTTTAACAGAAAATGCCTTATCTGGATAATATAGTAATAAGTAGATTATTATAAGTCATTTTCGCTTAACCTTGTTATTTTTTCTTATTTTCGTTTATTTTGATATTTCTAAACCCTTTTTACTTTTTTAATAATAATAATAATAATAATAAATATCTTTATTGTATATAAATAACATTACATTACATACAAAAGGTGAGAGTTCAGTTAAACTGTTCTACCACTCCAACCAGAAATACAATACATGCTATGTTAACAAACTTTGCTCCAGTAACAATTGAGTCCTAAGTTTATGTTTTAATGCTAAGGGAGTATTACATTCGTTAAACAGGTTTATACAATCATTAAAAATTTTTGCAGCCAAATACTCAAAACTACTTTCAAATTTGCTAGTTTTGTGACTGGGAATTGTTAAAAAACTATTATTACGCACATTAACATTATGACACTGATTTCGACGTACTAACAAATTCAATAAATATGATGGTAGATTAGCTTTAATTATAACAAACACTAAGACAGCATATTGACAAAAAAATTGTTTATCACATTTCAGTATGTTTTTATCTACATAATGACTAGTTACAGGATCCCTAAATGTAATATTATAGGTATAACGAAGACAACAATTTTGCAGCTTTTGAATGGATTTTTGTGTTGCTTTTGTTGCATGAAAAAAATAAATACTGCTACAATAATTAAAATTACTAAGTATGATGCTATTACATAGTTTCCACTTAACATTACTACACAAGAATGACTTAAAGCTGTAAATAGATTTTAATTTTATGTAAGCATTTTTAAGTAAATTTTTAACATGTTTTTCAAAGTTCATATCACAGTCGATTATTACACCAAGGTTTTTAACATAGTCTTGAAATTGTATCACAGATTGAGAAATTTTAATATCACAGATTTTAGTAGTTATAGCTTTTGCTCTATTTGATTTAGTGCCTATGCAGATGCTGACAGTTTTACTTGGATTAAGTAGAAGACCATTTTTTGTCGACCACTCTTCGACGTTGTGGAGATCCTCATTTATTAATTGAATGGCTGTATTTATGGATGTTGGTTTAACGGATTTATATATTTGTGTGTCGTCCGCATATTGGTGGATCTTACAATGTTTTATTGTTTCGCACATGTCTGCTGTAAAAATACAGAACAATAGGGGACCAAGAATGCTTCCCTGAGGAACACCCCTGGACACTTTTTTCAAGGAAGAAATTCTTCCATTAATTTCCACAAATTGACTCCGATTGTTGAGATATTCACTAAACCATTTAATAACTGCTGTTTCAAATTGGTAGAATTTTAGCTTGGACAACAGTAAATTGTGATCTATAACATCAAAAGCCTTACTAAAATCGAGCAGTGTTAGTAAGGTCACTTCTGAGTTATCTATTGCTTTGACAATATCATTTGTGATCTTGAGTAAAGCAGTATTTGTACTGTGATGCTTTCTAAAACCTGATTGAATGGTGGGTAAAATATACATACTGGCATGTTCAATTATTTGCTCATGGACTAGTTTTTCCAGGATCTTGGATGCTATTGGCAGAATGCTGATTGGTCTTAAGTCTTTATAGTTTTCCGGTTTTGGTATCTTGGGCAATGGCTTTATTTTAGCAATCTTCCATATATGTGGTATTACACCATTTTGCAAAGACATATTTATAATATGCGTTAACGGTCCTATGCAGTGAGATATAACTAGTTTCCATGCTTTAAGATTTATCCCATCCACACCCTCAGCATTGGTGGAAATGTTTTTAAAAGCTTTTAAAACCGATGTTTCATTAACTTCTAGGAGTTTGTGAAATTTGGGACAATTAGCCTTTGCATTTGAATAAAAATAATTTATTAGGTCATCATCTATAGTAGAATCTGGCACTGATTCTACAAAGTATTTATTGAGATCTTCCGCGTTTATTGTTTCTGGTATTGCAAGATTAGTATTACGACGATGGATATTAAGTTGGTCCAGAGATTTCCATAATTTTTTAGAGTTGTTTTTATTATTATTTATTTGATAATGTATATAAGCTTTTTTTTCCTGTTTGATAGCTCCAGATAGGTAGTTACGTATTTGTTTATAATAGTTAAATTTTGATAATGTATTAGTTTTTTTAAACTGTTTATATGCTTGATTTTTAAGCTTTATTAACTGGATAATATTGTACGTCATATACGGGTGCCTGGGCTTGCGCACTGTAAAAGTTTTATATGGTGCGTAAACATCTAGAAGCGACACCAATGCATTATTTAGGTATTCCACTTTAATATTTATATCCTCTTCCTGATAAATCCTGTCCCAATTTATAAGAGAGGCATCACGTGTAAATTCAACTATGTTTATATTTTGATAATCTCTAGCACTTATAGTTTTAGGTTGGTTTATGGGTACTGCAATATTTAGCATACAGCTTAAAAGTTTATGATCTGTTAAGTTCAACAGATCTATCAATTCAATATTTTCGCATATTATGTCCATATTACATATAAAGAGGTCTATTAAAGTTTGTGAAGAATCCGTTATTCTGGTTGGCTCTTTGACAATTTGATTTAAATCATAAATTTCAAGAATATTTAGTAGTTGGTTTCTTATAGTAGAATTTTGTAGCATGTTTATGTTAAAATCCCCCACTATTATTACCTTATCAGCCTCTAGGTTCATTATTTTAACAACTTTATCAAAATCATCCAAATTGATTGAGTTATCAGGCGGCCTATATAATACCGTAAACGCATATTTAATTTTATTTATGCAAATATTGATCCATAGTAATTCTAACCTATTGTCCACCATGAAATCAATTTGATGTTGCTTAGCACTAAGACTATCGTGGACGTACCAGCAAACTCCACCCCCCTTGTGCTTCTATCATTTCTAAAGATGTTATATCCAGGGATATTAATGTATTTATCTGCAATATCTTTATTTAACCAAGTCTCAGTAACTCCCATTAATTGAAATTCATTTAAAATTACAAAATTTGCAAAATCATGAAAACATGGCATTAGGGATCGTATATTTACATGACATATTTTAAGCAAAGGTTTGTCATGCCTCTTCTTTATAAAAAAGAAGCTTTTGCTTCTTCGGTTTTGTTGGGTTTATCAGTTGTACCAATTTTTGGCCTCGGATGGTAGAATTTATCTATGTATGTGCCTTGAGGCCAAAGGTCTGGATTCATAACTTTCTCAAAGTTATCAAGGTCCACAGTCAACTTAAAAGAAGAGTAAAAAGTGGGAAACTTTGATGTTAAAGATTCACATTTGATTTCGGGAAAGGTGGCTTTAAGGTAATCGACTATATTGTCGCATTTCGTAGTAGGGTCCAATCTTGTGACGTAGACAAATGATTTTTTCGGCACAACTTTAATGGTGCACTTGCTTAAATTAGTCATATTGCCCACAACACTTGTTTTGGATTTCTTCTTATTTTTGTTGACAACAGTTGCCCAATCTCCATTATTTGCCTTTAATTGTGGTTTGTTAATATCATCCTTAGTTAAATTTATTATTTGTTCGCAAACGGCTTCGCTTTTTGCTTCCAGTATAGCAAGAGAAGCCGCTCCCAACTCAATTGGTTTCTTTACTGCTTTTGTTACTTGAATTTCGGTAGTAGCGATTTTATTGTCAACACTTTTATTTTTAGATGAATTTTTCTGAATATTTTTATTTGTATTTTGGCCTTCAGTAGCTTTTGTATTATTTATGTTTGGATTATTTATATTTTTATTATTATTAGTAATATTAATTTGCTGTTTTAGCGAATCTATTGTTAATTTTTGACAACTAATTATCTCATCTTTATGTTTCAATAGCTCCTTCAAGTAGTATATTTCAACTACCATAGGGTCTTCAGATAATAAGGTTGGTTCATTGCTTTGTGAACATTCCTTAGTAGCCTCACAGCAATTCATATCTTTCTCGTTAATTATTTTTACTTTTTTGCTAAGTTTAGCACAACTCAAGTGCATGAATGCTTCGCAAATAATACATTTGAGATAATCCTTAGGAACCGTCTTGCACCTTCCGCATTTTTTAGTTATTACCTCGGACTCAGACATAGCAGCAATAGCTCAGTGGGCAAGTCGGCAACCGGGGCAAGCACAGTCCGCAGCGAACCGAGTTCAAACCCCTGACGGGGATAATTTTATTTTTATTTTAATATAAAGTTTTTTGTTTGCTTGGAGTTTTTTCTTTTACACTTTTTGTCCTTTGAAATGTGTGCAAATGCAATATTAGAGTTTGTTTTATTTAAATAAAATCCATTTTTACATAACACAAACACACATATACACTAATAGTCATTGTCTATTCACTTTTTACAAACTGGTAAAGGTTTTAAAATTAAATCACAATTTAAAAACATTATTTTCCGCATTTATAAATATATATATCGGAGCACACAAAACACGGTCGGCGATAAAATCTACGTATCATTTTAACTTTACTTTTTTTTTAATACAAAATTGTTCAATATAAAATTGTTTTAATTGTTTTTTTCTTTTCGAGTTTTTAGTTTTGGCTTGTCTTACTTTTTTTATGGAAAAAATGGTAAATTTTTTTGATTTTTTTACTTTTTATGACATTTTTATGTCGTTTTTGGTTTTTATTATTTTGGTACCTTGGAATGACAATTGCGGCTGCACTGTAAAGCAAAAATGACTTATCTACTATTTTAAATATTACAGATAAGGCTTTTTCTCTTTTTTCTGTTAAATTAAGGGGTACATTTGTTTGATATTATTAATGTGGCTTCTTAAATGTTTTCTTTTTGTATTTTTGTTGACTTTTTTCTTTTTCTACTATTATTTTTTTCTGAAATTTAAAATTAAGTCAAGAGCCAAAAAAGTAAAAAAGGTATAGAAAAATAAAAAAAGGAAAGAAGGATAAATGAAAAAGACAAGACTAAAAAATAAAAAAAAATAAAGGTCATAAAAAAGTAAAAAAAGCCACAAAAGTCAAAAAGTTTATCCTTTTTTCAATAAAAAAAGTTAAAATTTAAAAAAAAAGTCACAAAAGCAATGAAAAAAATAAGAGAGATTAAAAAATTAAAAAAAAAAGAATAATATAAGAAAAAGAAAATGTAACAAAAAGAAAAGTCAAAAGGCCTCAACAAAAATATAAAAATTGTAACCCTTTTTTCAATAGAAAAAAGTGAATTTTTTTAAATAAAAAAAGTTACAGTTTAGAAACATCAAAAAAAAAGGTAAGTATTTAAAACAAACACTTTGACAAATACATATTAGTTGGAATTTATGATGTAACATGCTTTTGTTATTGCGTATAATATTTACATTTATACAGCCAATGAACAAACAAAACAAATTTATGAAAATTATTAGATAACCAGACAAAAAAATATACCTACACCATTCGAATTTTCGAAAAAATACCAACAAAAAAACAAGACATATATGTATTAATGAAATTCGTTTAAAAACAATTAAAAATATTAATTAATCATTTGGCCCAGACAATATTTTATTTTTTACATTATTTCAGACTATTATAATAATAGTTGGATTCAATAGAATTTTCTTTTGCGTTTACCAATATTGTCTGAAATAATGTAAAAAATAAAATAAAAGTAGTAGGATTTTTTGCCCAAGTTGCATTCTACAAGCACCAGAACCACGAATAAAAACATAAAACATGTGCGTACCTAGAGCCCCCTTACCGATGGAACCGCGCGAATGCCTGCTGCTCCCCCTCTCGGACGTTCTGCCTAGCTGACCCTGCTCCGCGCAGCCGCAGGTGTACACCTCCCCGGAGTTCGTCAGAAAAACTATGTGATCGGCGCCGGACGCTATCTTCACCACGTGCACGTTCGACAGGATCTCGTACGGCATTTTTTCGTTGCCGTTCAACGTCAAGCCCATACTGCCGTGGGAGTCCTGCAAACGCATGGTATCTTACAGGTACAGGGTGAAGTAGACACTTTATACACTCACAGGCAAAATAATCGATCCACACAAATTTTCGGTGAATTTCAATCGCAAATAACTTTTTTATTTGATGTCGGATTTAAACGAATATTAAAGAATATTGTAGATAAATTAATGGACAACCGCTCACATTTTAAAAAATTACTAAAAAATAGACGTACGTTTATAATATACAGGTTTAAACAAAAATATGGTTTTTACCATAAGTTTAAGACACTCTGTAGAGTGGCAAAACCGTATATTGTTCTAAATTAAGTTTTATTTATCAAGTCACATCTATTCTTAACAGTTTTGTTTTTAATTCACCTCGATATATTTATTTTTGTGGAAAATATGGATTTTTAAAAAAATATTGCAATTTCCAATATTTTTCCTGCATGAAGAACTAAGGTTGCTATGGTCCATCCATATGCTATGGAGAATGACAGTGACAGTTTTGTTGAATCATCCCATACTTGGAGATTAGGGTGGGCCGAAAAACGTAAAAAAAAAAAATATTTGACATATTTATGTTTGGGTAGCAATAAAAAGTTACCTTATGTTAAAAGTAATTCATTAGAAAAAAATGTAGCGTACTAGCCCATTATTTAAGGGTCCCCCGAGGGCCCAAAATATTTTTTTTGTATGTTTTGACTGGGGTGGAAACAAAAAGTTACCTTATGTCAACAGTAATTCTAGAAAAAAAATGAGCGTACTAGCCCAATATTTAAGGGTGCCCCGGAGACCCAAAATCTTTTTTTTTTCATATTTTAATTGGGGTAACCACCTTATATCAACAGTAAATCTAGAAAAAAAATGAGCGTACTAGCCCAAAATTTAAGGGTGCCCCGGAGGCCCAAAATATATTTTTTGTTCATATTTTAATTGGGGTAAACACAAAAAGTAACCTTATGTTAACAGTATGTTTAGAAAAAATAGCCATTCTAGCCCAATATTTAAGGGTGCCCTGGGGGCCCAAATTTTTTTATATATATTTTAATTGAGATGGCAACAAAAAGTTACCCCTTTTTGATGAAAAAAATTAGCAACTCTTAGCTTGATTTTATTAAGCTTAAAAAAGATTTTGCGTTACTTTAAATTAATTAACACAGCCACTAACGAAATAAATAAAGTCTTAAAAGAAGTAAATGCTTGGTCAGTTAATCATAGACTACACCCTATTATAGACTATTGCATGCCAGTCTACTACTCATAACTTACTGAAACATTTAAAAATAAACTAATAAACTAAATAAATGTATTTGATTCATATATTTAGTCGGAAAATTTTAAAATCCTTACAAGCATAATTTTGGAAAATTAGTTCAGAAAGTAAATACCAAATAATTGCCTGAATACCTATTCAACAACTTTATTCAAAGATCCAATATACACAATCTTGATTTAAGACACAATCTTAAAACTACAAAATCTAAGGATTCGTTTATAGACCTGTCTTTTGAACGATAAAACATTCTTTAACACAATATTTAAATATCCAAACACATTTAATTTAGAGTACAAAAATTTGTTATTAACTGGTGATAATATGTGATATGTAAAACTCCAAACATGTTTAATTTAGAATACAAAAACTTGTTAGTAACTTTGATAATGTGTGATATTGAAAACTTAAGTAAATAGTATGAAATTATAGGATTTGGTTTAATTAATATGTGATATGCAGAATAAAATAGATTTAATTTCTTAGTAGGTGGTATGGAAGAACGTCCTTACGAACGCAGCCTTTTGTGTAAATAATTGTGTGTTTTGCGCAATAAAGCATTTTTATTATTATTATTATTATTAATTAATTGGATAGTTGCTCCTCGAGTTCCACCCGCTTCCTCCCACCCAGTTTTTTTATTATTTAAATAATATTGAAACTTGTTGTCATATAGACTGGTATGCAGCTTCTGTTACAAGCTTCACACACTTTTCCACCGCTTGCGTTTGAAAGGGTAACTTGCCGAACCTTATATAGAAGTCGTCTGCTTGACTTATAAATATTTTTAGTTTTTTTATTTTAAAAAACATTTTCAAATTTATAAACATTTTTAACCTTAGAATTTGCTAAACCGCCAAATTCTAATATCGGACATTTTTTTTGTAAACATATTGTTAACATAAGGTAACTTTTTGTGGCTACCCCAATTAAAATATAAAAAAAAATGTTGGGCCCCCGGGGCACCCTTAAATATTGGGCTAGTACGCTAATTTTTTTTCTACAATTATTGTCAACATAATGTAACTTTTTGTTGCCACCCCAAACAAAATATAAAAAAATAATATTTTGGGCCCCCAGGGGGACCCTTAAATATTGGGCTAGTACGCTAAATTTTTTTTTACAAACTACTTTTGGCATAAGGAAACTTTTTTTTGGTAGTACCCCTAAATTGAATTCGAAAAATATTTTTTTTGGCCCACCCTATTGGACATGTCATACACGGCTTTCAAAAGCTACCAAATTTTTTTTTGCAAATTAATGTTTAAATTTTGAGGTGTCTTCTTACTTTAAAAAATGGATATGTCCCGACTGATGTTGCCAGAGCCATTAATTTAATCCAGGATGGACGGTCACAGTATTACGTGGCAAGCGTTTTAAACATCACAAGAAGTAAAGTACAAAGGGAAACATCAGTCAGAGACATTTTTAATAGTTAGAAGACACCTCAAAATTAACACATTAATTTACAAAAAACAATTTGATAGCTTTTGAAAGCTGTAAATGACATGTCTAAGTATGGAATGATTCAACAAAACTGTCACTGTCATCCTCCATTATTATTTTGCCTGTGAGTGTAGTTATTGGACAATTAACATTAACACTCTAAAAACAAGAGTTCTATAAATAGTTACCTTAAAGTCAAATCATTAGATGACGCTGTGTACAATTATAACTATCTCAGTCGGTAATAATATAGAACTACTTTATTTTTGGTCATATAGGACAAAAAAGTTCGCACGTTACTTTGGTGCTAAGATTTTTGTTTTTTTTTTTGTTAAGAGCAGGGCTGTGTTTAAATTACAATAAAAAATATTTCTAAAAAGTGTACACATCAGTGTGTGGTATAAATGTGTTCCTCATGGTTTAAACATTGTTACTTTAATTCGTTTTAATTTTAATTCTGAAAACAAACAGTAAAATGGCCAGTATCCAATTACTGGTTGGTAAAAAATGTATATTTCTACTATTGGACATATGTATGTCCAATATCATACTCTATTTGTATCCCGGACATTTATTACATAATTTACAATTATTATGTAAAATTGTCCCCTGAATCCGAAAAACTATAAAAGTTAAGCAGTTTTTGAGATATAGTCAATTCCATATTATATGTAAAATTAATTATATTTCAAAAACTTTTCTACTTTTATAACTTTTGACGACATTTTCGGATTCAGCGAATAATATTTCATAGAAATTGACCGCTAAATGTCCTGGATACAAATTGCTGTTGACGAGAATTATTAGTGGCTGCTTTTTTGCTATGACATTTTTGACTAATTTATTTTTAGAGAGTAAGTAATATAGTGATTTCTTCGTCACAGGACATAACAGTGATTTAAATACAGTGCATGATAGAGAACATAAAAAACTAATGGAAACAAAATTAATAAAATCGGAAAATACTTTTAACATACCACCCGAAAAAATATTAAATATATATAAATCATCCTGTTCCGGACTAAACAAATTTTTAATAAATGCTTAGTGAATTTCAACAAACGTTTTGTAATTTTCCTAAATTGAGTTGTAATGAATCATGTAGTGAATTTATAAAACTTTATTTTATTACTATATTATGGGAAGTAAAAACTTCATAAACATGTTTAGTAAAATTACAATAGAAATTTTTAACAGTGTAAAGTAAAAGGATGATTATTATTGATTACAATAGAAATTTTTAACAGTGTAAAGTAAAAGGATGAAAACTCGAGGTTTTTCTATAAAACGTTAATACGAAAAAATTTGATTTTTTACACCTTGTATATCAAGTGGTGTTTCTTAGGTTGTGATACCACTATAGATTCTAAAATGTACTAAAATGTACAATCTTCAAACCAAAAGACCAAGATTTTTTTCTAACATATATTCTGTTTTAACGGAAATTATTTTTTTTTATTTAAAAAAAAATTAAAATTATTATTTTCTTTAAGTATAATTTTTGTATTATGTTAAAACATAAAAAATGATTTATAATGTGATTTTTCATGGAAGAAAAATAAAATTTCAAAAACAAATTTAGGTACTTACACGAAAAGTTCCCCATGCGAAAACTCTACCATCTTCCATCAAAGCCGCCGTATGGGAATCACCGGCCGACACTTGCATAACTCTACCGGGTAATTTTACCTCCCCAGCCGTAAATTCGGCATCATCTTTACCTTCTGTAACTCTACCGAGAGCTCCTTCATCGTTGCAACCAAAAGTAAGAACCTAAAATTACAATTTTATACAAAAAAATCATCCTAAAACTTTCAACAAAACATTACTTTTCCATCTTTAGTCAAACACACTGTGTGCATACCGCCAGCACAAATATCAACAATTTCTTGTTCCAAATTTACCAGAGCAGGTCTGGTTTTTTCCATAACGTCAGGCCCCAAGCCCAACTGTCCTGTGTCCCCAGATCCGGTAACCAATACCACTCCTTCCACATCGGTTTCGGGTATTCTAGCATTGTCAAGTGTAACTAAATCAAGTAGGTATAAGTAAAAATGTTAAAATCATCAAACTATTATCTTATTATCTCTACAAGGTGTTATGTAACTAATGTAATATATTAAAATGGGTAAATAAAGACTAAAAATAATTTATAATAACCTTTATCCTACCAAAAAGTACGCCACTGATCGACTAGGAACTTTAGGCTAATCTGGTTGCCTAATTTAATTTATTATGTTATGGTTGGTAACAACCAGCGTTTCCAGATTCTGTCAAAAAAGTTGCCAAATTTTGTTTAAATTTGGCTTAATTACAAAAATGACAAATCAACAATGCAAATTGTTAATTTGGAGTTTTTATTAATTTTTGAATACCTATGTCATTTTTGTAATGAAGGTAAATTTAAACAAAATCTGGCAACTTTAAGATTGAATCTAGTGCATTTCTTTAAAATTTTAGGTTATGTGCTCAAATTGTAAATATCTTAACTAAGGGAAGTGCTTTTGGATTTATTTACACAAATTGAACGTTTAAAGTTTAACCTGTGAACTTGTCCTAATTTCATCTGAGTAAACAGAAAGGAAAAAACCGATGAAAAAATTAATTTTGTGGTTATGCAGTTTTTAAAATAGGTACCTACTAAATTTTCCAATCATTGCATAATCTAGAAGCTGGATAAGTAAATAAATACAGAAGGGCATAACACTTTTGTATTTATTGAGTTTTTATTTATTTTTTGCAAGAAAAATTGTTAGTAACAATTTTTTACAACTGGCAACGCGCAGCTATTTTGTTGGTTGGTATTTATGAATTTATGTAACAGAACACAAGTGTGTAACCAGTGGCGTATCACAAAAAATATAAAAAAAGTATTCAATATTTTAATATATTACATTAATTACGTAACACCTTGTATTTAGTTGTTATTTTGTAAAAATTACTATTTTGATGTCAAAAAATTACATTACATTTATTTAAATGTTGCATTTTAAATTTATTTTGTTTTTAGTTTGTTTTAAAAATCTCAAACCAATCAAATTAAAACACAATTTTAAATTTGAATAATAAAAAAAAATTGTCATTACTTGTCAAAGGATTTTGTATTTTTTTTGCTTTTCACCTTTTTTGAGCACCTTGTGTAACAAGCACTGTCACACATAGAAAGAATCACAATCCATTGTGGAAAGAATATTAAATGTTTTGTCAAAATTAATCTTTACAAATTTTGCATTTTTAATTTATTTTGACCCAACAAATTTCTGGTCTTTTTAGAATTAAAAACACATCTTTCTAAACCAATAAAATTGTCAAATTAACATTTTTAAGATAAGGCAATAACAATTTTAAATTAAAATGTTTATTGAAAATGGTGTTATGCAAGAGAAAACCATCTAATTGATTGATGGTTATAATGGTTACCATTATATACGAAAAAAACAAATAATGTTAATATGGAATAGAAGTAGAAAATAGTTATTTTTGCAACAAGCAACACTTTTTTGCATGAGGAGTTTTTATAACAAGCTGAGTTATAAAACCTTTTTGTGCAAAAAAGTGGCTTTATATTTAAGGTGTATACATTATTTTTTTGAATACCATAATAATTCCATTAATAATTACAACAAATGTAAAGAAAAAATTTTGACAAATATTTTATTTTGACATGTATCTCAAAACTCTTTTTAAATTTATTTATGACCTCGGGGAATAAATTAAAATGTTAGTATCAAAATAAACATTAAAAATTAAATTAATTATTTTCTTGAATACAATAATACAAATACTTTTTAAACTGCTAAAAAATGACATACTTTTGACACTTAAATGTTAAATATCAGTATCTATGATCAGTATACTGTGACAGCAAATTCAGGCAAGCCTGAGGGCATGCCAATGTAGTAAAAATAAATATATTTTAATTAACAAATTAATACTTTATTACAAATTAAACCGTCATTAAAAACTAAAAACTACATAAAAAGTACCTAAATAAGTAACAATATAAATTGTTAATGTTAATGTTGTAAAATTAAGGTTTAAAACTGTCATATTTTTGTGTTTCTTAAGTTGGCAGCAAGAAATTTGAAATTACAATTTTAAAAATTGCTAAAAAAATTGTTTTTAAGATCTCCATAAAAAATATACTGTAATAATCAATTTTCAAAGCCAATAACAATGTTGATAGCTTAAAAAATAATTATTATAGTTTATTTTTTATGGAAATTCTTTGAGCCGTGGAATACAAAATACACAGTGGCACATGAAAACAAATGTAATAATTATTTTCTTGGAATCAATATAAAATTTTGAAGACATTCTATCAAAACTCTTCAAATGGAGATTAACAAAAAAGCTGACTTTTTGACAAGGGTATTAGAAAAAGTTTTTTTTTTTGAAATTATTTTATAGGCTCCCAAACAAAATATGATGTTATTCAAAAACTGTATTTTCTTATGGCTTAACTGATATTATTATACCGTATCTTTCACAATAAACTGCTTGAAAGTTTAAACTATTTAAAAATAAGGTAGGTAATTAATTGTAACTTGGCTTGGGTCATGTTTAAAAGTAAACATTTTACAAATCAATATAACAAATTTATTCACTTACATTTAACTCTTTTCGCCCTTACAGAAACATCTGTTTGACTTTGTCTTCTACGTTTTGGAGGCATAATAAACTTGATTTAACAGCTAAAAATATAAATGACAACAGTTCAGCATGGAAAAAGTAAGGTTACCACTATTTACCAACTTACCGATCAAAAACGAAACAGGTTTATAAAATTTTCCTATATTAACGTACACAAACACAAACACAATTTTTGTTAATTAATAAAGTTATCTTTCACTTATTTTGTAAATTTGTAAGCGGGAAAGAGACCAACGGCTTTCCCGGTTAATCAAAATTTAGTGACAGAAATGCTACCAACCCTAAGTTTCTAGGAAAACAAACTAAAATTGCGTGTAGGGACATTTTAGTTCTGTTTGTTGGTATTTGTTTAATGTAAAAAAAAGTAAGGATATTATTGCTTTTCTTTATATTTTTCCACAAAATAGACTTGTTAAACGGTGTTCTATGTCGTCTATGACATTTGGCCAGAAAACATTCACCCCAACGCCCCCAGATAAAGGTAGTTTCCCATTGGATCACGAAGGTTTATGCAAAAAGTCCATGATAAAATATATGAAATGTTTGTATAGTAATAACAACGATAATTCTCAGTGCAGAGAAGAGACGCGGGAATATTTGGGCTGCCGCATGGATAATAATTTAATGGCAAAAGAAGACTGGTCGAAATTAGGTTTTAACGAGGAAAAGTAAAATGGTTAATATTTTAATAGGTGTAACGGGTAGCGTCGCTACTATAAAGCTGCCTACATTAGTCGAGTCATTTTTACAAGTAAAGGAACCAAAAATTAACGTTAGAGTAGTTGTTACGGAGCATTCAAGGCATTTTTTCAAAGATAGCGATATTGATGTTGGTGTCACTATTTACAATGATAAGGATGAATGGGCAGCTTGGGGGGGAAGGGGGGATCCTGTTTTACATATTGAGTTGGCAAAATGGGCGGATTTGTTTTTAATTGCGCCCCTAGATGCTAATACATTGGGAAAAATATCAAGCGTAAGATTGAATAAAATTTGATTTACAACTCAGTAAATAATTCTTATCTTGTAGGGTTTGTGTGATAATTTGTTGACTTGTACTGCAAGGGCATGGGATGTTAGTAAGCCATTGATATTCTGCCCTGCAATGAACACCAAAATGTATTTACACCCCTTGACGTCAATACAAATAAATAATTTAAAGTCGTGGGGTTATTTGGAGATTCCTGTTATTGAAAAAACTTTGATGTGTGGCGATACAGGGGCTGGAGCTATGGCTGAAGTTCCTACAATTGTTGAGTTTGTAAAAAATGTTTTGAATAAATAAAATTGTTTTATTAATGCACTATTTATTTATTTACAAGGGGGCACAAACTTTTATTAAATTATAAGGGTTGTTTGCACTTAAAGCTGACACTTCCTCATCTTGACCTGGATATGGGGTTATCCATCTTCTATCTCTGTAATAATCCATCACACTTTTAAACTCTTTTTGGTTGTAATTTTCCATTGGGATTGGTACAAAAGGGTCCAAGTGTTCAAACCCCTCTTTTCCAAGTAAATACCTAAAAAATCAAAATATTGTAATTTAGTAAACAGTATAATTTTTAGATATAAAAAAAATCTCCTTTATAAGAGTTCGAAAAATAAATAACAGTAGGCCGTGATAGCAAATTCAGCGGTGCCAATGTAGTAAAAATAAAACGTATTTTAATTAACAAATTAATGCTTTATTACAAATTAAAGTTTTATTAAAAACTAAAAACAATATAAAAAGTAAAGAGGTAACAATATAAATTGTTAATTTGTTGTTACAATGGCTAAATTAAGGTTTAAAACTGCCATATTTTTATGTTTCTTAAGTTGGCAGCACGAAATTTTAAATGACAATTTTAAAAGTTGCTAAAAAATTGTTTTTTGATATTTCCATAAAAATTATACTGTAATAATGAATTTTTAACAAATCATTGTTGCTTTGGAGTTTAAAAACGAGTTTTTGATAGAATCCATGGAAAATAACACTTGTGTAGAAGTCTTATTTTCCATAGAATATTATAAAAATTCTTTTCCAAATTCAAATTGATTATTTAGTTTTTCTTTTTATGGAAATTTCATGAGCAAGCTGGTGAGATACAAAATACACTGTGGCCTATTAAAACAAATGTAACTTTAAAAACTATTTTCTTGGAATCTGTGCTGTAAAGAAATCTAAAAGTATTTGTGAATGTGTCTTCAAAATGTAATATATATGATTTTGTAAATCATATAGGTATTTTGTATGTACATTATATTTTGAAGACATTCTCTGGAAACTCTTTAAATGGAGATACTACATTAAAACAATTTATTTATTTGGACTTCTAAAATTTACCTTGGCATATGGGAAATTTGGTCTTCCTCTGCTACAGCAATTTCATCTACTGTTACAATAACTGCAGAATTTTTCCAGTCGTTTTTGGTTAAGTTCAAGAATGCTTCAGTAATAACAACTTTGTGAGGATGTACTTTTTCCTTTTTCTCTGTAAAAACTCTCGTATTAGGGTAGAAAAACGCGTTAAACCCGTCAATAGCGACCAACGTTTTGCAAACCCCACTATTTGAAAGTTTTTTGATTTCATCTGCTATAATAACAACACAATCTGAGGCAAACTTAATCCTGTTAATACCATGATTAACGATGTCCAACAACGGAGATCCTTTTTCGGTTTTCTCTCTTTTACTCCACACATAATCCTGCGCAATTTTCAAATCTTCCTTCTCCAGTAAGTGAGAATTCTGTGTCTTAAAATGCAACAACCAGGCCGCAGCATCGACATTTAAATTAATAAAACCTTCTTTAGTATCAGAATTACTCACTTCCCGACATCTACGCATCCAGTTGCCCACCCAAGGAACATGCACAACCAAGAAATTACTCCTGTTAGCATAATGCAAAATATGTGCCATCGATAACGATTTTCCGCTACCTTTTTTCCCATAAATAACAAATCTTACTGCTGGCTTTGCGTAATCGATATTTTTTAAGCATTCTATCACGTCTATTGTGGGTTGTCTAATCATAACGCACGTTTCGTTGAACGTTTTTGCTTGTGTTAGGTAAGTTTTTGGTAAACCCCCATAGTTAAATAGGTGATTTCTATCCTCTTTGGAAATATTGTAGAATTGACCCACATGGTTGTATGTGTGTTTTAAGGGATCATGTTCGACGCTCCTGAAACTCTGTATTTTTTCCTGGGGCTGCGGATTTGCTGTGGGTGATAAGTATTTCACTTTTGAGAATGATAACTTTCTTTTACTCACAAAAACCAAGGCAGTTTTTAACATGTTGTTGCTAAAATATAATATATAAAACATAATTTATAGTAATTTATTAAATTATTGCTTATAATTACATGTTTTCCTATTAGTAAATCAAAAAATCCTGCAAATATAGTTTTAGGTTATGACAACATTGAGGTTAGATTTCTGTCTTTGACATTAGAGCGCTCTGTTTTACCATATACTTCTTCTTCTTCTTCTTTGGTCTGAAAAAACGTCTCCGTTTCTTCAGGGGGGTTGGCCTTTAGCTTATTTAAAAGCTATTTGGCCAGCTCATTATATCTTGAAAATACATTTTAATCAAGGGACCCAATGTGTCTGAGATTTCTCATCCCTTGATTTTTGGACTTTTATAGATTTGTTTGTCGCTTGTTCTTCTAAATGTCTTAAGCCGGGTCTACAATTGTCGCAGGTCGCAGATCGCAGAACATAAGCTTGCGCAAAGCACCCAGCTGACAAAAGAAACTTCTTCCATCGCCACGTCGCGGGGTGCTTTGCGCAAGCTTATGTTCTGCGATCGGACCCCTGCGACAATTGTAGACTCGGCTTTATGTGTGGTAAACTTATTGTTTGAGTAGAGTATTTTTGTTTGTTTTAAATTAAAGTTAGTATAGGACAAAACACAACAAAGGTTAAAAACTTTTCACGCTTGGGGGCAGCGGCCAAGCGACTTGGACAACCCCAAAGATGCTACCTCGGAAGGGGATCCCAGGATATGAGTTATGTGTGGATCTAAAAAAAATATATGATTAAATTTTGATTTTGTTTGTGTCAAAGTAGTTAAGTATAATTTTTAAGTTCTTTTTGTTTGCATTTTTCAATATTGTAGGTATGCTGGCAGGGAGGATAATGTCATTTTTTGCCAGTTCAAAGTAGATGTCTGTTCCAGGTACTTTGTTTATGGGACATTCCAGTAGTATGTGGTGTAAATTTTCTTCCTCTCCGCATTCACAGATAGGGTTATCCTCTATTCCTATTCTATGAAGATGAGTTTTAAATAATGTCCAGACCTTAAACGTATGATTGTTGTTAGATGTCTTCTGTTTTTGACCTTATTTGTATGGAACCATGGTTTTATTGGAAAGTTTTCTTCAATTTGATTGTACCATTTTCCTTTGTATGTTGATATTTTTTTCCATTTTTCATTCCATTCCTTTATTATTTGTTTCTTTAAGTTGGGCATCATTTCATACATGTCAGGTTGGCATTCCAGAGGGACATTAAGGTTGATTCCAATTTTAGCCAGCTGGTCTGCTTTTTCATTTCCCTTGATATCATTGTGGCCTGGTATCCATCCCAGTTTGAATTCAAATCCATTTTCATTTGGCAAACAATGTTTGGGTTAGAATTGGCCAAAGATTTACTAAACAGATTGAATTTGATTGGCCAAATATTGCAAATACGTGCGTCCGCAACTACCATCAAACTTTGCCCAATTTCGTTGAGTAACAGTGTTGCCAGATGAGAAAAGTTACAAAATTATTGGATTTTTCAGAAAATTATTACAACTGTACCGTAATACGTTATTCTGGGAGAATAAATTATGTTACTATATGTGATCGATTATGGTACAGATAACTATTTTATTTTTTCTTTTAAGAAAAAAAATATTACAATTTGATAATCATGTCATATCTGGCAACACTGTTGAGCAACCAAAACCACCAATAAATGTGCAATTTTAAGGCAATTAGATATTTAATTTTTAAATATTCGAATGTGGAACATTTAGCTAATTATTTGACAATTCAATTACCTAAATGACTCAATTTAAAAAAAAAATCAAAATTGTGTAAAACGAGGGAATTAATTTTTTTATGGTTTAAGGAATTTTAAGAACAATGATTGGTTGAGTATTTGAAATAATAACACTATTGTAATAACATTCTTTATTAAACATAATTAAAAACACATAAAAAACTGAATTAGGTACTTACCGTACTTACTTGATGCACTTCTCTTGTCCAGCTTTAAAGTTTAAACACAACCCATATAACCAAATCGAAGAATATGGAGGCTTTGCCCGGAAGCCCGCGAATGGCGACAGACGCGCGAAATTTGAATTCTATACAATTTATAATCTTTATAAAGTGTTTCTGTTGTTTCATTATACCTACGTAAGTACGTAAGAAATTAATTGAATTAATTAAACAACTTTTTTTAAAAGAATATACATAAATAAATTATAAATAAAACACGTAAATAACATCCTAACCAAACTTAAGTTTGAAACAAACTGTTTGGTCTATTATTGAGTGGTATTGGCTCATTCGCATCGTCAATTATATTATGCAATAAACAGCCGTACGTGCGTCCGCAACAATCGCCAATGTTTGAGCAACTCAAATTGGACAAAGTTTGGCCAAATATAACGCAATCAAATAATTCATTCGCAATGATTGTGCAAAAATTACTCAATCTTTTTTGAATTAAATTGACCCAATAAAATTGACCTAGGATTGAGCCCAATCAAATGTTTGCCGGGAACATAATGCCGGTTTTACACCAAACCGACAAAACAGCAATTCGAGTTGAAAAAAACAAAACCGCAACTTTTTGCAGATTTTTTGAAGATTTTTCGGCAACTCAACAGTTGCTGTTGTGTTTTTCGTTTCCCGATCGATGTCGGTAACTTCAAAGAGTTGCTACGTTTTTTGCAACTCAGTCGGCTTGGTGTAAACGTATGTTATCAACTTGAGTTGATAAGAAGAACGTAATTCGCCACTTAACCCTATGTCGTCCTTTTGTAAATTTATTAACATCTTTGCACCACCATCATATTTCCTTCTATTTAATAAGGATCTCACCCAATATATTGCACGCAGGTATACCTGCGTGTAAGACGTTTTCTTTTTTTTTTTCTAAATCACCTACCAACAGCCAACCGCACACGAGAAAAAAAAGCGTTCCTCGTCACTATCCATGTTAATTTTTTTAAATAAATAATATAAAATAATGAACAACCATCTACTTTCTGAATAGAACTAAACAAAACTGCAACTGTTTCTCTGATGTAAAACGACAAAAAACAAAAACTCGACAGTAACTAATTTTTGTCTGTTTAGTGTGAACAGTTTTATCGTTAAAAACAGTTGAGTTTTTGTTTTTTAAAACAGCAACAAAACAGCAACTCAACTAGTCGGTTTGGTGTAAAACCGGCATAACAAAGATAACAAAGCAATTAATGGCGGGCTTTGTTTAAAAATATAATATTAATAATAATATTTATTATTATTAAAATTAAATTTTTAATAAATATTATATTATTTAAAAATTGAATCCTTGTTGGTTCAATTATTATATTTTTAATAATTATTATTATTAAAATTATATTTTAAACCATTGCAAAAGCCTGCCATTATTTAAATAATGGATTTACAATACTAACAGAAGTATACCCATAAGGTTTTTTTTATCCATCCTATACATATAGGTATGTATATAAATTTATAAATTATGACTACAAACCTTGGACCGACTTTTTGAGGTTAACTCAAAACTTGAGCTCACATTGATTTCAACTCTTGAGGTAAAATCAATGTAAGCTCAAGCATTGATTTAACCTCAAAAATTAAAATCAATGTGAGCTCAACCATTGATTTAACCTCAAAAATTTAAATCAATGTGAGCTCAAGACAACATCAAAACTTGATAAATCAAGGTTTGAGTTTTGTTTGAACTCAAGCAATGTTAGCTGGGTGTATAATTTTGATATATTCACATGGTCATATGCTGCTTTAATGTCTATAAATATTGCTAGGACTGACTCCTTTCTGCTGAAGGCAAGTTGCACACTAGAAGTTAAAAATAAAATGTTCTCGTTGACTCCCATACCTTTACGAAACCCTGTTTGTAGTTTGTGTAGGAGTTTTGCGTTTTCAATGTGCCATTCTACTCGATTTTTTATGATAAATTCTAGAGACTTTAAGAAGACTGACGATAATACAATGGGTCTGTAATGGTTTATAATATTGGGAGCTTTGTTAGGTTTCAGTAGTGCAATTATCAGGTACTCCCGCCATTGGTCAGGGATGGACTGCTCAGTTAAACACCTGTTAAAAATATTGCAGAGGATCTCGAATGCCTTTTTAGGGAAGTTTTTTATAATTAAATACGAAATCTCGTCGATACCGGTGGCTGAGTTCTTCTTGTTTTTTATATTTATTTTGATTTCTGATGGGGTTATTGGCTGAAACTCTCCATCAGCTGGCATCAGATTTATATAGGGATCTATGTTGGTGATGCTTAGTTTATCTAGAATTAAAGGAGCTGCAGTTTTGTCTGGTAGTAAGGATTTAAAGGGTCTTAAGTTATTATTGGAGAATTTTTTTATTTTATTCCAGATGAGTGTCATACTGGATTCTCTGTTTAGAGATTCACAGAAAATTTTGAAGCTATCTTTTTTTTTCTTTTTTAATATTTTTCTAGTTAAAGCTATTTGTTTTTTGGATTTTATAAAATTTTCGAGAGAAGGGTCATCCCTAAACTTCACCAAGATTTTTTTCCTACTTTCTAATGCCAGCTGACAGGTTTGATCCCACCAAGGAGCTCTAAGTTTGTTAGTTGGTTTTGGTTTTGTGAACCTAGGGATTGTTTTTTCTGATACTTTGTTAATTTTATTATAGAATGCATTAAAATCATTACCTGCCTCCGGTATCGACGCGAGCTCTATTTCCAAAGTTTTGGTAAAATTTATCCAGTTAACTTTTTTAAAATTTCTTTTATTTGACATGGGGTTGGATATAATGGTTGTGGTGTTATCAAGTATACTAACTAGGGTTGGAAAGTGGTCGCTGAATCCAACATCAGTTATGATTTCCCATTTGGATTTATGTGCTATGGGTATATCTCAGATAACTTGTGCATGTCGAATATCGAATATCAAAAAATCCTATATTCATTAAATAAGTTAAATTTGTGGTCATATCAAAGTATGGGTCCTATTAGATCTAAGGCTACGACCAGCAGTACATAATTTTGATTTTTTAAAGTATTTTCTAATTAAAGATTAACGGTAACTTATGTGACTTGTCACATAAGTTACAAGAGAATATAATTTCTTTAGGCGAGGAATATATGTAGTTTTTTTATTAAAACCGCTATTATCTAATATCTACAATACGAATTCCCAAAATATGCCTAGTTGATTAGTTATAACGCAAAAAAACAACTGAATTTGAGAAAAACGAATTTAGTAACGCAAAGTGATATAAAGGTAACTTATGTGACTTAAGTAAACTAATTAGTAATATTAAATGTAACTCAAGCATAAAAAGAAAATAACAGTATTTATGCCCATTGCAACATAATCTTTGTAATTCGTCGATTCTGCGCTCTTTCTCTCATTTTCCTCAAATATTCCTCTCTTTTTTTAGGATCTGCGTTAATTCGCTCTCTATATCTTCTTTGTTTCTCAGCTGAAGTTAGACCCATGTTTTACCTGTTTAAAATTATAACACAAAACGTCAGATGAGCTAAACAATTACTTTTTGTCACATAAGTTACCAAATGGTCACTTAAGTTACCAGCAGAAGCAGTAACGTATGTGACGGTAACTTATGTGACATTCGGCCTTTAAATTTAAAAATGCTGCCCTAGACAGAAACGCAAACAAGCTAACTTGGCCTAAGTTTAAGACTAATATTGTTAGATTATGTCTCTAAAGTAAAAGCCGTTGAGATTACAACAGTAAACTAATAAATTCAACAACTTAAGTGACCTATATTAAACATACTTACTTGTTTGTAGCACTTGGATTTTTATTATTATTTTATTTGATGACATATAAATATTATAATGACACTGACACTGACAATAAAACTTGCGCGTTGACAAAACCCAAACAATTTGTCACTTCAGTGCTGCCAAGTTGGAACAATATTCCCTAAATTACAGGGTAACATATGTGACCAATACATGAGGGTGAAATAAAAACCCAAAATAAAATCGACTTTTAGTACTCTAAAGGCAATAAAATATTTTTTTGTTAATCTTAAGCCTATTTTTTAGTTAATTAAGCACTAACATTAATTGTTTTAACAGCCATTTTATTGAAATATTCATCGATGTTAGGATATTGCAGTAGGTGACCGGTAACTTACGTGACATTTGCCACATAAAGCCTGCATTTAAAAAAAAAGTATTAGGTTAAGGTTGTCATAATTTAAGTTCCCATTACCTTAAAATGCTACAAGCTCATTACACTGAAAAAAAACTTGAGCGAGAATTAGTTTTCACAAAAATAGGTGGGTACAGCATCGGAACAAGTTATATGAGAAATGACCCTATATCAGCCGAACTGAGAGAGATATCCACTGGGTTAGCCTGTGTACTTGGGTTCCGAAATCTAGTGTCACTCCCATCATTCAAAACACACCAGTTATGTTCCTCTGTTAGTTCTGCAATTATTTTGCCGTTATAATTTGTCCCAGAGCCGCCCCAAAGGTTATGATGAGCGTTAAAATCTCCCATAATTAGTAAGGATCCTGTTAAATTGTTAATTGTATTATTTAGGTCATTTTTCTTTACCTTTGTATTTGGAGGACAATAAGATCCCATAATATTTAAATTGTTGATTTTGATTGTGATGCTTTGGAAGTTGTGATTTGTATTATTAGTTTGGTTGATTACCTGATATTTTATGTTATTTTTGATCATGACAGCAACTCCACCATAACCATCCATTCTATCTACCCTTATTATTTCATAGCCTAAAAAATTAAAATTATAGTTGACTTTGAGCCAAGTCTCATTTAAGATAACTACATCCAGATTAAGTTCCCTCACAAGACTTATTATACTATATACTTGAACCGTCAACATTACCAGGGGTGTCCAAACTGTAGGAATTAAAAATATGTCTTTCATTTAAAAATATCAAATAATTCTTAGTTTCCCTTTAATATTTTAATTCTACATCATTTTTTAGTTGAAAATAAGTTGAATTAAAAATTCAAGTTGATATTTATAATTCATGCGAATTATGAATATCAGTTTGAATTAAAAATTAACTTGAATTTTCTGGTCACTTTGATATCGATAATTCCTGTGAATTACAAATATCACTTTGAATTAAAAATTGACTTTAATTTTAGTGTCACTTTGATATTTTTAATTCCACATTATTTTTGAGTATAAAATTAGTTGAGTTATAAATATTGTTTAAAATAATTGATACAATTAAAAATATGACTGGCAGTTGGAGTTGCAACAAAAATTCCTGATTAAAAAATACAACGGCGTTCCATAGAATTCAGTGCCGTGCTTAGATTTTGTTTAAAAAAATCGCCAATATGAATTCTTAAAAATTTACTCTAAAAAACTGACATAGTAGGCCTTGTATTTTATACAAATATGGCGTTTTTGCTCCAAAAATAGCAGTTTATCAAGATCTACACTTTAAAACAAATCCGGTTAAAATCGCACAATAAATAAAGATTTTACAGGGGTGAGTCGCAAAAAAAATGGGTAACACTATAATTTTTGTGTTAAAAATGTTCAACAAAAATATCAACCAATAAGTACCTACCTATGAAAAGGTTTCTTAAATAAATTTAAGTTTTTGTTTTCAAAGCGTCTTTAAAAAATAACAAAAATTAAATTCAATTTAAAAACTTAAAATGGTGTGTAATTTTTGGAAACTATAATCGAAATTACATTATTTGATTTTTAATAAAATAATAAATAACAAGTATATAATTAAGAAATTCGTCACCCTCAACGTAATATGTTCATCGCGCAGGTCTGACTCACCCTCTTTTTTGGTTGTTTTTGTTAATAAGAAATATTTATAATCCCTGCAACGTAATCAAGCGTTAAGTCAGTTGTAATTTGGCTTCGATGGGAAGAACATGCTCATTTATTACATCTACATCAACAAATTGCTAGGTATTATTAGAATTCTAACGCATCTATTAGGTCAAATAATACTACGAATATTTTGGATATTTAAAAAAAATAAAAAGCATAAAAGTTGCTGTCCTTAAATGGTCTAATTTTATTTTTTTTCCAGGACCAACATGTTAAAGCCATGGCTATTAAGCCAAAGGATATTAAGAAATAAGACAACCATATATATAAGGATAATGGGATTTAACCAGAACTCATCAATAAATTTGGCAAGTACCAATTTATTATTTTTAAATTTTTTGACTAAAATAAAAGTAGGACCTAGGGTATTTATTCGCTAATATTTAAGTTTTTATAACTAAATTTCTTCAAACTTGCTTATTCTACTTTTATTTATAA
The DNA here is from genome assembly GCA_921294245.1 of Brassicogethes aeneus. Classification (NCBI taxonomy): domain Eukaryota; kingdom Metazoa; phylum Arthropoda; class Insecta; order Coleoptera; family Nitidulidae; genus Brassicogethes; species Brassicogethes aeneus. The sequence goes on along the minus strand of OV121132.1, from coordinate 2,746,144 downwards.
AATTGCTTTTGATTTTAACCTTTAGAAAATTTAAATAGTTTTTTTGTTTAAAATGTTTAAATAGTTTTTTTTGTTTAAAATCAATATACATATATACAGTGTGATCCATTTGTTTGCGACTCACCCCTGTAAAATCTTTATTTATTGTGCGATTTTAACCGGATTTGTCTTAAAGTGTAGATCTTGATAAACTGTATTTTTGGAGCAAAATACGCCTTATTAGTACAAAATGCAAGGCCTACTATGTCAGTTTTTTGGAGTAAATTTTTAAGAATTCATATTAGAGATTTTTAAAAAAAAATCTAAGCAAGTTATAGTACCATGTTACTATTAGTTTAATTTTATTTTAATGTTTTTTCATGGATAACTTGAAAGAATAAAATTTTGTAGTTAAGTATTATTGTACATTTTTCTACTTAAAATTTTTCAATAAAATTTAATATAGGGTCGTTTTGAGGGGTGGCGAATCCAGTGCCGTGCTTAGAGTTTGTTAAAAAAAACTCGCTAATATGAATTCTTAAAAATTTACTCCAAAAAACTGACATAGTAGGCCTTGTATTTTTTACAAATATGGGGTTTTTGCTCCAAAAATAGCAGTTTATCAAGATCTACACTTTAAAACAAATCCGGTTTAAATCGCACAATAAATAAAGATTTTACAGGGGTGTCGCAAACAAATGGGTCACACTGTATATATCTATAATTTTTGTGTTAAATATTTTCAACAAAAATATCAACCAATAAGTACCTACCTATAAAAAGGTTTCTTATTTAAGTTTTTATTTTCAAAACGTCTTTAGAAAATAACACAAATAAAATTAAATATTTAAACCCTAATAACTCAAAATGGTAATTTTTGGGAAACTGTATAATCGAAATTAGATTATTTGAGTATTAATAAAATAATAAATAAAAATATATCTAAAATTAAAATTTGTCACCCTTGACGTAATATGTGTATCGCGCAAGTCTGACTCACCCTTTTTTTGTTTTTGCTGTTAAAAATAATTATAATCCCTACAACGTAATCAACCATTTAGTTGTAATTTGGCTTTGATACGACATACATGCTCATTTATTAATTTGATCTACATCTACAAATTGCTACGTACCTACATTATTAGAATTCTAACGCATCTATTATCTCAAATATTAATACGATTTTTTTTAATATTTAAAAAAATAAAAACATAAAAGTTGCAGCCCTTAAATCGTCTAATTGTATTTTTTTCTAGGTTCAACATGTCATAGCATTAACCCATGGATAATAAGAAATAAGACAACCATATAAGGATAATACAATTCAACCAGAACTCATCAAGGAATTTGGGAAGTATACCTTATTAATTATTTTTAATTTTTTTGACTAAAAGTTTTTATTATCGAAATTTCTTTAAATATCTTTTCGTCGGATCAAATATTGTTTAAGTTGGAGATGGAACTAATTCTTTATTTAAAGATCAGTTCTTTTAGTTCGTTTTTGTTAGGGGTCGTAGGTCAAAATTTTGTGATTCTTTTTGTCAGGTCAAATCTTGTTTAAGTTGGTTAAGTTGGAAATGAAACTTATTCTTTACTTAAGATTAGTTCTTTTTTGTTAAGGGGTCTTGCTTCAAAATTTATTTTAAATTTTTTTATCAGGTCAAATTGTGTTTATTGGGATATGGATATGAAACTTATTCTTTTTTAAAGATCAGTTCTTTTTTTTTGTTAGGGGTCGTAAATCAAAACTTTTTATTATTATTTTTGTTAGGGCAAATCTTGTTTAAGTTTGAGATTCTTTATTTAAAGATAAGTTCTTTTAGTTTGTTTTTGTTAGGCGTCGTAAGTCAAATTGTCATTGGTTTCTTTAAGTTGGATATGGATCTTATTCTTTTTTAAAGATTAGTTTTTTTTATAGGGTTCGTAGATTCTTTTTGTTAGGGCAAATCTTGTCAAAGTTGGAGATGGAAATAATTCTTCATTCTTTAAGTTGGATATGAAACTTATTCTTTTTTTAAAGATCACTTCTTTTTCTTTTTTTTTTGTTAGGGGTCGTAAGTCAAAACTTTTTTAGATTCTTTTTGTTAGGGCAATCTTGTTCGTTTTTTGTTAAGGGTCGTAAGTCAAATTGTCATTAGTTTCTTTAAGTTGGATATGAAACTTATTCTTTTTTTAAAGATCAGTTCTGTTTCTTTTTTTTGTTAGGGGTCGTAAATCAAAACTTTTTAGATTCTTTTTTTTAGAGCAAATCTTGTTTAAGTTGGAGATGGAACTAATTCTTTATTTAAAGATCAGTTCTTTTAGTTCTTTTTGTTAGGGGTTGTAGGTCAAATTGTCATTAGTTTCTTTAAGTTGGATATAAAACTTATTCTTTTTTTAAAGATCACTTATTTTTCTTTTTTTTTTTGTTAGGGGTCCTAAGTCAAAACTTTTTTAGATTCTTTTTGTTAGGGCAAACTTGTTCGTTTTTTGTCAAGGGTCGTAAGTCAAATTGTCATTAGTTTCTTTAAGTTGGATATGAAACTTATTCTTTTTTTAAAGATCAGTTCTGTTTCTTTTTTTTTTGTCAGGGGTCGTAATTCAAAACTTTTTAGATTCCTTTTTTTAGGGAAAATCTTGTTTAAGTTGGAGGTTCTTTATTTAAAGATCAGTTCTTTTAGTTCGTTTTTGTTAGGGGTTGTAAGTCAAATTGTCATTAGTTTTTTTTAAAGTTAAATATGGAACTTATTCTTTTTTAAAGATCAGTTCTTTTTTTTGTTAGGGGTCGTAAATCAAAACTTTCTTAGATTCTTTTTGTTATGGCAAACCTTGTTTAAGTTGGATATGGAACTAATTCTTTATTTAAAGATATATTCTTTCAGTTCGTTTTTGTTAGGGGTCGTAAGTAAAATTTTTATTAGATTCTTTAAGTTTTAGATGGAACTAGATTTTTTTTGTCAGTTCAAATCTTGTTCCTTGGTGATATGTTACCGAAACACTTAAAGTACTTTTCACCAACAATGTTGGCATCTTCAGAAGCGAAGTGTAACTAAATCTAAATGCTAAATCTACCAAATTTATACTAATTATTATAGTTTACTAAACCCTGGACCGTAATCGCTTCAGTGAACACGTAAAGAGAAACTAACAAACTCTAGTTGGGTACCGGTCCGTTATCGATATTTAAACATTTATTTATATTCTTATAGATGTATAAACTTTTATAACTATCTAGTAGGCGTAAGTTTAAGGTTGCCAAATCCTATTCTATGATCATCATCAAGTATGTGTTGGGCAACACTCGATTTCTCTGTCCTATCAAATCTAGCCCTTGGCCCATGCTAGATTTGGTAGTACAGAGAAACCGAATGTTGCTCAACATCCGCTCGTTTTCTCTGTGCTACAAAATCTAGTACTTGGCCAATGCTAGATTTAGTAGAACAGAGAAAACGAGTATTGCCCAACATATACTTGATGATGGTCATAGAATAAAATTTGACAACCTTAAACTTATAAGGAAGTTAAGGAACCAAGTCTGCTAGATAGTTATGAAGGTTTATACGTCTATAAGAATAGAAATCAATCTTTGAATAGCGATAACGGACCGGTACCCTAGTCTAGATTAAATTAGTTTGTTAGTTTCTCTTTACATATTCACTGAAGTGATTACGGTCCAGTGTAAGTTTACGGTTCAGTCAACCTTAGCTTATAATTAGTATAAATATGGCAGATTTAGCATTTAGATTTAGTTACACTTCGCTTCTGAAGATGTCAATATCGTTGGCGGAAAGTACTTTAAGCAATTTGTGTTTTGTTTTGGTGTTGGGGAATATTTCTAATATTTGTGTAGGTCAAATTTTGTTGAAGTTGGAGAAGAAACTTATTCTTTATTTAAAAATTAGTTCCTTTACATCGTTTTTGTAGGGAACGTAGGTCAAAACTTTTTTAGATTCTTTTTGTCAGGTCAAATCTTGTTTAAAGTTGGAGATGGAACTTATTCTTTATTTAAAGATTAGTTATTTTACTTCGTTTATGAGTGTTCGTAAGTCAAATTGTTATTAGATTCCTCAAGTTGGAGATGGAACTGATTCTTTTTTTAAAGATCAGTTATTTTGGTTCGTTTTGATAGACTATGCAATAAAAAATTTATGGGGGTATATAAATCCGAAAACTATCCTTAAAATTTTAGGTTTTATAAAAAAAAGTATACTTTCTATAGAAAATGATCTCTATAGAAAGTATTAAACCAATCATAGCACGGCGTTCTCCACAGCACTAGTGTGGAAACAGAAACGAACGTTAGGAAACAGGAAACGGCCATGTGAAACAGTACCGGAAAACAGAAACGGAAACGGAAACGAGAGGCGATTCCAGGATTACTATCGGGACAAACAAAAACAAGACAAAATGTTTTATGAAAATTTTTTGGTTTTTTTTTTGCTTGCCCGTTAGTAATCATGGAATCGCCCGAGAGATCAAGAGATTGAGGCGGATATAGATACAATGATACAGAAATAGAAACACACAAGCACAGAAACAAAAACAGAAACGGAGACAACTAAGTGCTATGGAGAACGCCGTGCTATGATTGGTTTAATACTTTCTATAGAGATAATTTTCTATAGAAAGTAAAGTCTAAAATTTTAAGGATAGTTTTTGGACCTATATACCCATAAACTTTTTATTGCATAGTCTATCAAAACGAACCAAAATAACTGATCTTTAAAAAAAGAATCAGTTCCATCTCCAACTTATAGAATCTAATAACAATTTGACTTACGACCCCTATCATAAACGAAGTAAAAGAACTAATCTTTAAATAAAGAATAAGTTCCATCTCCAACTTTAAACAAGATTTGACCTGACAAAAAGAATCTAAAAAAGTTTTGACCTACGTTTCCTACAAAAACAATGTAAAGGAACTAATATTTAAATAAAAAATAAGTTCCATCTCCAGCTTTAGTAAGCGTAAGTCAAATTGTCATTAGTTTTTTTAAAGTTGGATATGGAACTTATTCTTTTTTAAAGATCAGTTCTTTTTCTTATGGGTCGTAAGTCAAAACTTTTTTTAGATTCTTTTTGTTAGGGCAAATCTTGTTTAAGTTGGAGATGGAACTAATTCTTTATTTAAAGATAAGTTCTTTTAGTTCGATTTTGTTAGGGGTCGTAAGTCAAATTGTCATTAGTTTTTTTAAGTTGGATATGGAACTTATTCTTTTTTAAAGATCATTTCTTTTTTTGTTAGGGGTCGTAAATCAAAACTTTTTTAGATTCTTTTTGTTAGGGCAAATCTTGTTTAAGTTGGATATGGAACCAATTCTTTATTTAAAGTTAAGTTCTTTTAGTTCGTTTTTGTTAGGGGTCGTAAGTCAAATTGTCATTAGTCTTTTTAAGTTGGATATTTAACTTATTCTTTTTTGTTTAGATTCTTTTTGTTAGGGTAAATATAAACTAATTCTTTATTTAAAGATCAGTTCTTTTAGTTTGTTTTTGTTAGGGGTCGTAAGTCAAATTGTCATTAGTTTTTTTAAGTTGGATATGCTTATCCATGAAACTTATTCTTTTTTAAAGATCAGTTCTTTTTTTTAGGGGTCGTAAATCAAAACTTTTTTAGATTCTTTTGTTAGGGCAAATCTTGTTTAAGTTCGATATGGAACTAATTCTTTATTTAAAGTTAAGTTTTTTTAGTTCGTTTTTGTTAGGGGTCGTAAGTCAAATTGTCATTGGTTTTTTTTTAAGTTAAATATTGAACTTATTCTTTTTTAAAGATCAGTTCTTTTTTTTCTCTTAGGGTCGTAAATCAAAATTTTTTTAGATTCTTTTTGTCAGCGCCAATCTTGTTTAAGTTAGAGATGGAACTAATTCTTTATTTTAAGTTAAGTTCTTTTTAGTTTGTTTTTGTTAGGGGTCGTAAGTCAAATTGTCATTAGTTTTTTTAAGTTGGATATGCATATCCATGGAACTTATTATTTTTTAAAGATCAGTTCTTTTTTTTTACGGGTCATAAATCAAAACTTCTTTTAGTTCGTTTTTGTCAGGGGTCGTAAGTCAAAACTTTTTTAGATTCTTTTTGTTAGGGCAAATCTTGTTTAAGTTGGAGATGGAACTAATTCTTTATTTAAAGATAAGTTTTTTAGTTCGTTTTTGTTAGGGGTCGTAAGTCAAATTGTCATTAGTCTTTTTAAGTTGGATATGAAACTTATTCTTTTTTGTTTAGATTCTTTTTGTTAGGGCAAATATGGAACTAATTCTTTATTTAAAGATCAGTTCTTTTAGTTTGTTTTTGTTAGGAGTCAAATTGTCATTGGTTTTTTTAAGTTGGATATGCATATCCATGGAACTTATTCTTTTTTAAAGATCAGTTCTTTTTTTTCTTATGGGTCGTAAATCAAAACTTTTTTAGATTCTTTTTGTTAGGGCAAATCTTGTTTAAGTTCGATATGGAACTAATTCTTTATTTAAAGTTAAGTTCTTTTAATTCGTTTTTGTTAGGGGTCGTAAGTCAAATTGTCATTAGTTTTTTTAAGTTGGATATGGAACGTATTCTTTTTTAAAGATCAGTTCTTTTTTTTGTTGGGGGTCGTAAGTCAAAATTTTTTAGATTCTTTTTGTCAGCGCAAATCTTGTTAGAGATGGAACTAATTCTTTATTTAAAGTTAAGTTCTTTTAGTTCGTTTTTCGTTTTCGTTGTTAGGGGTCGTAAATCAAAACTTTTTTATATTCTTTTTGTTAGGGCAAATCTTGTTTAAGTTGGATATGGAACTAATTCTTTATTTAAAGATAAGTTCTTTTAGTTCGTTTTTGTTAGGGGTCGTAAGTCAAATTGTCATTAGTTTTTTTTAAGTTGGATATGGAACATATTCTTTTTTAAAGATTAGTTCTTTTTTTGTTAGGGGTCGTAAGTCAAAACTTTTTTAGATTCTTTTTGCTAGGGCAAATCTTGTTTAAGTTGGAGATGGAACTAATTCTTTATTTAAAGATAAGTTCTTCTAGTTTGTTTTTGTTATGGGTTGTAAGTCAAATTGTCATTAGTTTTTTAAGTTGGATATGAAATTTATTCTTTTTAAAGATAAGTTCTTTTTTTTTGTTAGGGGTCGTAAATCAAAACTTTTTTAGATTAGTTTTGTTAGGGCAAATCTTGTTTAAGTTGGATATGAAACTAATTCTTTATTTAAAGTTAAGTTCTTTTAGTTCGTTTTTGTTAGGGGTCGTAAGTCAAATTGTCATTGGTTTTTTTTAAGTTAAATATGGAATAGGGTGATTCATTTCCGCAAAGTTTTTGTTTTCTTCAGTGCTCAAGCAAAATATTAATCTGCATATAGAAAAAAAAATTCTCAACAAGTTTGAGCTCTTAATATCAATTTTAAGTACTTGCAGTTTAAATTTAAAGTTTTCCCATTTAAAATGCATGTAATAAAAATGTTTTTTTTTTCAAATTTCTAATGCTTACCCACCTTTGACAATATTGCAAATCGGTTTAATACACCTTATGGGGAATTTCACGCTCTTTAAAATTGCTTTTGAGTTTTTTTTTGTAACTCGCATTGGTTCACCAGTAGGAGTCGTCAAAGGACAGTTTTTGAAAAAAATCGTGTTTTTTTTTAAATTTTTTCTAACAAACCGCAAAAAGTAGGGAGAAAAGTTTTTGTTTTCTTCGGTGCTCAAGCAAAATATTAATCTGCATATAGAAAAAAAAATTCTCAACAAGTTTGAGCTCTTAATATAAATTTTAAGTACTTACTATTTAAATTTAAAGTTTTACCGTTTAAAATGCATGTAAAAAATATATATTTTTTTTCAAATTTCTAATGCTTACCCACCTTTGACAATATTGCAAATCGGTTTAATACACCTTATGGGGAATTTCACGCTCTTTAAAATTGCTTTTGAGTTTTTTTTTTGTAACTCGCATTGGTTCACCAGTAGGAGTCGTCAAAGGACAGTTTTTCAAAAAAATCGTTTTTTTTTTAATTTTTTCTAACAAACCGCAAAAAGTAGGGAGAAAAAAGGGCTGAATCATACAAAAAAGTTATCCAACCAATATTTAATGAATTTACAGCCATTTTTATAACTGAAAACGTAAGAAATTGATAATTACCAACTCATAATGTTATTTAGATTGATTTTTTTTATTTATTATCATTATATTTCCCTACACTAAGAAGTTTTTTAAAATTATTAATTTCTCACTTATAATGAATATGAAAACAACAGATAAATTCATAAAAAAATAGCAAATAAGTATAAATGAAGATTATTTAATTTTTTGAAGCGAAATTTGAAATATGTTACATAACCTTCTGTATATTCCGATTAAAGTTTTGTTGTTTTTTTTATAAATTTATGTGTTGTTTTCATATTCATTATGAGTGAGAAATCATAATAATTTTAAAAAAGTTCTTAGTGTAGGGAAATATAATGATAATAAATAGAAAAATTCAATCTAAATAACATTATGGGTTGGTATTTATCAATTTCTTACGTTTTCAGTTATAAAAATGGCAGTAAATTCATTAAATATTGGTTGGATAACTTTTTTTTTATGAATCAGCCCTTTTTTCTCACTACTTTTGGCAATTTGCACGAAAAAAAAACCGATTTTTTTCAAAAACTGTCCTTTGACGACTCCTACTGGTGAACCAATGCGAGTTACAAAAAAAAACTCAAAAGCAATTTTAAAGAGCGTGAAATTCCCCATAAGGTGTATTAAACCGATTCGCAATATTGTCAAAGGTGGGTAAGCATTAGAAATTTGAAAAAAAAACCATTTTTTTTACATGCATTTTAAATGGGAAAACTTTAAATTTAAACTGCAAGTACTTAAAATTGATATTAAGAGCTCTACCTTGGTGAAAATTTTTTTTTCTATAGGTAGATTAATATTTTGCTTGAGCACCGAAAAAAAACAAAAACTTTGCGGAAATGAATCACCCTAATATGGAACCTATTCTTTTTTAAAGATCAGTTCTTTTTTTTTTCTTAGGGTCGTAAATCAAAATTTTTTTAGATTCTTTTTGTCAGCGCAAATCTTGTTTAAGTTGGAGATGGAACTAATTCTTTCTTTAAAGTTAAGTTCTTTTAGTTCGTTTTTGTTAGGGGTCGTCAGTCAAAACTTTTTTAGATTCTTTTTGTTAGGGAAAATCTTGTTTAAGTTGGAGATGGAACTAATTCTTTATTTAAAGATAAGTTCTTTTAGTTCGTTTTTGTTAGGGGTCGTAAGTCAAATTGTTATTAGTTTTTTTAAGTTGGATATGGAACGTATTCTTTTTTAAAGATCAGTTCTGTTTTTTTGTTAGGGGTCGTAAGTCAAAACTTTTTTAGATTCTTTTTGTCAGCGCAAATCTTGTTGGAGATGGAACTACTTAATTCTTTATTTAAAGTTAAGTTCTTTTCGTTCGTTTTTCGTTTTCGTTGTTAGGGGTCGTAAGTCAAATTGTCATTAGTTTTTTTAAGTTGGATATGAAACTTATTCTTTTTTGTTTAAATTCTTTTTGTTAGGGCAAATATGGAAATAATTCTTTATTTAAAGATCAGTTTTTTTAGTTTGTTTTTGTTAGGGGTCGTAAGTCAAATTGTCATTGGTTTTTTTTAAGTTGAATATGGAACTTATTCTTTTTTAAAGATCAGTTCTTTTTTTTTCTCGTAAATCAAAACTTTTTTAGATTCTTTTTGTCAGCGCAAATCTTGTTTAAGTTCGATATGGAACTAATTCTTTATTTAAAGTTAAGTTCTTTTAGTTCGTTTTTGTTAGGGGTCGTAAGTCAAATTGTCATTAGTTTTTTTAAGTTGGATATGGAACGTATTCTTTTTTAAAGATCAGTTCTTTTTTTTTGTTGGGGGTGGTAAGTCAAAATTTTTTAGATTCTTTTTGTCAGCGCAAATCTTGTTGGAGATGGAACTAATTCTTTATTTAAAGTTAAGTTCTTTTCGTTCGTTTTTCGTTTTCGTTGTTAGGGGTCGTAAGTCAAATTGTTATTAGATTCTTTAAGTTGGATATGGAACTTATTCTTTTTTTAAAGATCAGTTCTTTTACTTCGTTTTTGTAGGGATCATGTTTAAATTATTTTCGTCAGGTCAAATTTCAAGTTGGAGATGAAACCAATTCTTTGTTCGCTTTTGGGTAGGTGAACATATTTTTTAAATACTTTTCGTCGTTTTAGTCTGTTTTAGATAGTGATTATCCTATGGAACCAGGCGCCCAGGAGTTTCCTATAAAACCCTTCCAGCAAACACACTATTCCGGCCATGCAAGGGCACATTACTGGGCCATTACATAATGCAATGGCCCATTAATGTGCCATTGCATGGCCGGACTAGTGTGTTTGCTCCTTTTTATTCCTTTCATTTAGACCCATTTTAGTTCAATTTCACAATCTTCAGATTGTGGAATTAAATTAAAATGGTAGATGGATCTTGAAAGTACTTTCTGGATTTTGTCTCGGAACATCGGTAATCCGTGCCAACCCGTTTTTAACGTGGAGCATGTTGTTGCGCACCGGCGCTAATCTATTTGTAACTTAATTATCTGTCGTTTTCCTTTTCTACCCTTCCTATTACCCTAATTCCTTCGATTGGACCAGACGTGGACATCTTGGACTTCTTGGAACTTCAGGGTGCGAGTGAATCTTATATGCGAGTATGTATGTATACAACCAGTATATTTGTTTTTTTCGTGTTTTTGTTTAATTAAATACTTTATCTGTTTTAGGAGATTTTAGGTATATAATATGATAAGGAGGGTGGAGGGTAACTCCGCCAGGTGTTTTTAACCTGCCGGTCCCAAGCCCGAATAAAGGAGGAGGGCCCTCACTCTTTTCATATTTTAAAGATCAGTTCTTTTGGTATGAACTTTATACTATAAAGTCAAAGTCAAATCTCTTTTAAATTCTTTTTTGGGAGACTGTAAGGACTGAAAACCATGAATGTAATTTTAAGCTTTACTTTCTACAGAAATTATCTCTATGGAAATCAATAAACCAACCAGAGTGCGGCATTCTCACACTAATGTAGAAACGGAAACCGTAATGATGCGCTTGACTTGCTTTTATTGTTGCCACTGTACGTTTTATTTTAATAGTTTCTTTTTATATACGCAAATATTCATCTAACCATTGTTCCAAACAATTGTTTTAAAACAACAACACGTGTGTTCTAGACTCAATATCGCTTTTCTCAGCTGACCAATTAGAGCACAGCTGACCGTCATGTGATCTGTCACTACTAATGTTGCCGTTTGCGGGTGTTTTACACGAAAATCGGGCATTTTTAGAGAGGTAGAATTTGAAGCGGATAAAATAGGATATTTTGCAAATTTCGATCAAAATACTAACTAAATAAATTTTCAGTAAAAATATTGTATATTTACTAAATATACCTAATTATTTTATTCTATCCTGTTACATTTTTATTTACTTAAATAAAAATCTTAAATTAATTTAATTCATTATTCAAAACAGGGGAATGCGTTAGTAAATATAAAATATAATTAGTTTGTTTAGTATTTTGTAATTTTTGTTCGGGAACCTTTGAGAACGCTACAGCGCGTTGAAAAACGCAAGATTAAAAAAACGCGACGAAGTCACGATGTTATAACAGATGTGTCAAGAATTACGAATGAATTCAACATCTGTTCCTAGCACGTTTCTATGTTCAATATTCTTCAAAGTATTTGAATCGTTTGAAATTCGAGATAAAAATATGTTTATTAACTTTATACTAAAATATGCTCTTAATGGTTTTATAACAAGTAAAAAGATTAAAACTGTCAAAGAATTTGGTCATGTTTGGAATTTTTATTTTTGCAAATACTTCATTTGGAAATTTTGTCATGCCCATTATACCTACCAAATTGGTAGTACCAATACATATATACATAAATATTTTCTATTTACCATGTTTAACCTGTTGTGCAAAAGTCCAGTAAAAATGCTTAAATTATAAAACTCACCTTTTTCTGGAAGGGCTGGTATTCTCTATGTTTTCTTTTTTATAAATTCATTGGCATCCCTACAAGAAAAATAATTTAACATTTCCAGGGCATGAAGATTGCCCTGTATAAAAAATTACACACCCTGATTCATCTTTATTACCACATTCAACCCCATGATATTCCACTTCTATTTTCGTCTCAAACATGACTTCATCTTCATTATGTGAGGAATTTGTATAATCTTCTTCAGAGAAGTCACTATCCCTTGTTTCTTTCTTAATATTGCATGAAGTTTTTTCACTTTCATCTCCAGGATCAGAATCGTCATTTTCTTCATCACTATCGTTGATTTTAGATCTTAAATTATGTTTAACACTAAAACACCAGTTTTATGAATGGAACAAAAAAATGCACCACTATGCACGAGTTTTACGAATGGAAAACGCTTAAGTGAATTGGGACTTACTCCTGTTTACCTACAGTGTGGCTTTAGGGTATATAAATACTTACTTAACAAGACAATCTTTTCTACACTCTCCATTATTATTTCCTTCAATGATTTCTTGTTTAACGAAACTTTGTACTTTTTCAAAAGTGTCTAAAAGTGATTGGTTTTCCTTTTCCACATCAAATAAATGTACCTCATTCTCTGCTATAGGATTATTTACTTAAAAACATATAACAAAATTTAATATGCTTTATTTAAAGAGATAAACATCAACATCACTTGCACAGAACACAGTGTTGTTTAGGCCCTAATAATATCCCGTCAAATTTTGACAGTCAAATTAGTAAAAAATAAAAGGCCTGATATTTTATTTAAATTGTTTATTTGAAAAGCAAATATAAATGTATTACATTTTAAATTATCTCAAAGTATTTACTAAACTAAACCAATTAACAATATAATACATGTAATTGAAGTGATCAGAAATCGCTAAAAACTGACATAGTAGTCCTTGTATACAATACGTATTTTGTACAAATATGACATTTTTTGCTCCAAAAATACAGTTTATAAAGATCTATAGATCTCTCACTTCGGGTTAAAACCACACAAATGGTTACACTGCATACAGGTATAGGTAGGTACTTTGACTATTTTTTGATATTAAAAAAAACTTAAATGTCGCCTAATTTTTATTTCATTTTTATTATTTAGTGTAAATGGTGATCATGTAGTTCAATCCTTTGCCCAATTGTGAAGTCAATCTAATTTCCACCTCTTTCTCATAAAGGCCTCCAGAAACAATGGAAGCATAACCTCCATGCCCGTTGGTGTCTTGATCAATTGCCTAAATATATTTATTTAAAATAATAAAAATATGTAGGTATACAAAAAAACTATTTACCATAACGCAAGTTATGTCCTCTTTGTTAATTGACACTGAAGGCCAAGCCACATGTTTTTCAACATGGGCGAGGAACTTGCCCTCAACAACCACTGAGGTTTGATAAACCAAAGTATTACTAAAACAATAAACATTAAAAACAAAATAAAAAAACTTAAAGAATACTTACGCATTAGTAGAGTCACAAACTTTTATACTATGCGCTCCATCGTCAGCCAAATTTGTCAATGATTTGGCCGAAATTATGGCCACAACAGCGCTAAGAACCAACAAAACTTTAAACGACATCATTGTTGCAAGTAAAAATTATTAATTTAGGACCTTTTTATACTAAACTTGTTATCGCATTTATGATAGCTTCCATAGTTTCAAGTAGCAATTTTTAGGTTTTTTTTATTGTTTTACTGGAATTACTTAAGTAATAACTATCATTTAATCAAAATAAAACACTTAACTTTTTTCTTTTTTTTTATCAAAAATTTCCTTATAATTATACACGGTGCTGTTCTGAGAGGTGATTTTTGGACTTTCTGTGAAACCTATTTTTTTATATTCTTGTTAATTAGGTCATAACTAAAATTTTAAGAGCAAAATAAAAAAAATTTGACGGTTAATTTTGTTTTAATTGGATGTTTATCAAAAATATGTATGCACACTTTCAATTCTCCAATTAAAACTTGCGATTTTATTTAAATATTATCATAACTTTTTAAATTAGATTAAAGATTAGTTAATTTCCTAAAAAAAGGTCTAAATTTTTTATATCTTTTACTGTTTTGTTGTAATACACGTTTAAAGTTTTAATTTAAGGTTAAATGTATAGTATACATTTATTAAACAATAATTCTAAGGGTGCCACATTTTATTTAGGGCCGATTTATTCATTTTTGATTTATTTGACGAATAATTTCTTTGGATACCTACTAGATATTGCCAAGACATGAAAGTTATCGGCCCGATAAACTTTACTAAAGATGAATAAACCGGTCCTTAGTTAAATTTCATGAATTTCTTCGTAACTTTTACTACAATTTTTCATTTTTGTTTATAAAAAACACTTTAAAAAACTAAACAAAAATTATAGAATACTTATACTGAAAATGACAATTCAAACGTCAAATAAATTTTTAATAGATCTAAGTTTCATGGCAACCTTTAAGGATATATTAATTAAGGGAACATAAATGTATACTTACGTCAAAGGTTAGATTAAAAGTTTGAACGTTTATTGCAACAAAACAGTAAAATATATAAAAAAAATTTTAAAAACCTTTTTTTTAGTTATGCAAATATTAAATATTTAAATTAAATCACTAGTTTTAATTGGATAATTGAAAAAGTGCATAATATTTTTAATAAACAGCCAATTAAAACAATTCAAACCGTCAATTTTGTTTATTTTGCTCTTAAAATTTTAGTTATGACCTTATTAACAAGAATATAAAAAAAAATTAGGTTTCACAGAAAGTCCAAAAATCACCTCTCAGAACAGCACCGTGTATATTGCCATAGTTATATTGCGAGCAATTTTTAACCGAATTTTACTGATTTTTCCTTTTATAGTCCAGCTTTGCTATTTTTTATTACCTATTAGTAATAGGTAATAAAAAATAGCAAAGCTGGACTAGAAAAGAAAAAATCAGTAAAATTCGGATAAAAATAGGTTAGGTAATATGATTTAAATTAAATATTGTTATAGAGTGACATCTATAAAACAATAGAGGAATATGTGTTACCATCAAATGTCAAATTTTTATGTGTTATAAATCGAAATGTATTCCTTGAAAATGGATTAACATTAAGAAATTTTTCACAGTGAAAATGAAGAAAATGTTTTATGGGCACTTTACGGTGGAATCCGAGCCCGATATTAAAAGGTCAGAACAATGTTCATATAAACTTTTTAAATTTTGGCGTGGAGAAACTATTTCCCTGATAGCAAAATTTGATTCTAAGAATCTTCTAAGAAGATATGACCCGGAATAATGGAATATTCTTAGAACCTTCCCTTATTGCTAAGAATGTTCTTAGGGACTTTTAAAACATTCAATAGATACCCTTTTAATGATGCAATTAGATTCTTAGAAGCTTCTTAAAACTTTCCTAAAAAGCATTCTAAGAACATTTTAAGAATACGTTTTTGGAATGTTCTAAGAAGGTTTCTTATGGAGCTTCTAGGAAGCTTTTCGGAATATTTCCAAATATGTCAGATACCTTCGTTCTAATATGTTGGTTTCTACATTCGTAAAATTCTTCAGGAGGCGACAAATACGCCTCACTGTCATAATATGACAGTGAAATGTATTTGTCGTCCCCTTAAAAAAATTTGCGACATATTAATATATATTTATTTAAAAATATTAAATAAACAATTTGACCTCTAAACCATAAGTTGTATGACATTATTTCATAAAAAGTAAAATTGGAAAATTTGTGGAATAAGTCAGATAAGATTGAAGTTGAAGATAGTTAGGATTATTATACATAAAAATGTTCATTCAGAAATAAAAAATTGGTTTAGAAATTAATTAATTTTTAACATAAAATAAAATTTAAAAAAACAAAATATTTCCTTATAAAATAATTCTTCATAAAAGAAAAAACCAAGTACTTAGGCACTTTGAAAAATAAAAATAAATAAAATAAAACAACTTTTATTGCTGCATTTTCTTTATTTCATTTTTATTAATTGGTGTAAATGCTGACCATGTAGTTCAATCCTTTGCCCAACTGTGAAGTCAATCTAATTTCAACCTCTTTCTCATAAAGGCCTCCAGAAACAATGGAAGCATAACCTCCATGCCCGTTGGTGTCTTGATCAATAGCCTAAATATATTTATTTAAAATAATAAAAATATGTAAGTATACAAAAAAACTAATTTACCATAACGCAAGTTATGTCCTCGGTGTTGATTGATACTGTAGGCCAAGCCACATGTTGTTCAACATGGGCGAGGAACTTGCCCTCAACAACCACTGAGGTTTGATAAACCAATTTAGTACTAAAATAATAAACATTAAAAAAAATAAAAAAAACTTAAAGAATAGGTATACTTACGCACGAACAGAGTCACAAACTTTTATACTATGCGCTCCATCGTCAGCCAAATTTGTCAATGATTTGGCCGAAATTATGGCTACAAAAGCGCTAAGAACCAACAAAACTTTAAACGACATCATTGTTGCAAGTAAAAATTATTAATTTAGGACCTTTTTATACTAAACTTGTTATCGCATTTATGATACTTAGCTTCCATAGTTTCAAGTAGCATTTTTTAGTTTTTTTTATTGTTTTACTATCATTTAATCAAAATAAAACACTTAACTTTTTTCTTTTTTTTTATCAAAAATTTCCTTATAATTATACACGGTGCTGTTCTGAGAGGTGATTTTTGGACTTTCTGTGAAACCTATTTTTTTTATATTCTTGTTAATTAGGTCATAACTAAAATTTTAAGAGCAAAATAAAAAAAATTTGACGGTTTGAATTGTTTTAATTGGCTGTTTATTAAAAATATTATGCACTCTTTCAATTCTCCAATTAAAACTTGCGATTTTATTTAAATATTATCATAACTTTTTAAATCAGATTAAAGATTAGTTAATTTCCTAAAAAAAGGTCTATACAATTTTTATATCTTTTACTGTTTTGTTGTAATACACGTTTAAAGTTTTAATTTAAGGTTAAATGTATAGTATACATTTATTAAACAATAATTCTAAGGGTGCCACATTTTATTTAGGGCCGATTTATTCATTTTTGATTTATTTGACGAATAATTTCTTTGGATACTAGATATTGCCAAGACATGAAAGTTATCGACCCGATAAACTTTACTAAAGATGAATAAACCGGTCCTTGGTTAAATTTCATGAATTTCTTCGTAACTTTTACTACAATTTTTCATTTTTGTTTATAAAAAACACTTTAAAAAACTAAACAAAAATTATAGAATACTTATACTGAAAATGACAATTCAAACGTCAAATAAATTTTTAATAGATCTAAGATTCATGGCAACCTTTAAAACTTTTTAAATTTTGGCGTGGAGAAACTATTTCCCTGATAGCAAAATTTGATTCTAAGAATCTTCTAAGAAGATACGAGTATGACCCGGAATAATGGAATATTCTTAGAACCTTCCCTTATTGCTAAGAATGTTCTTAGGGACTTTTAAAACATTCAATAGATACCCTTTTAATGATGCAATTAGATTCTTAGAAGCTTCTTAAAACCTTCCTAAAAAGCATTCTAAGAACATTTTAAGAATACGTTTTTGGAATGTTCATAGAAGGTTTCTTATGGAGCTTCTAGGAAGCTTTTCGGAATATTTCCAAATATGTCAGATACCTTCGTTCTAATATGTTGGTTTCTACATTCGTAAAATTCTTCAGGAGGCGACAAATACGCCTCACTGTCATAATATGACAGTGAAATGTATTTGTCGTCCCCTTAAAAAAATTTGCGACATATTAATATATATTTATTTAAAAATATTAAATAAACAATTTGACCTCTAAACCATAAGTTGTATGACATTATTTCATAAAAAGTAAAATTGGAAAATTTGTGGAATAAGTCAGATAAGATTGAAGTTGAAGATAGTTAGGATTATTATACATAAAAATGTTCATTCAGAAATAAAAAATTGGTTTAGAAATTAATTAATTTTTAACATAAAATAAAATTTAAAAAAACAAAATATTTCCTTATAAAATAATTCTTCATAAAAGAAAAAACCAAATACTTAGGCACTTTGAAAAATAAAAATAAATAAAATAAAACAACTTTTATTGCTGCATTTTCTTTATTTCATTTTTATTAATTGGTGTAAATGCTGACCATGTAGTTCAATCCTTTGCCCAACTGTGAAGTCAATCTAATTTCAACCTCTTTCTCATAAAGGCCTCCAGAAACAATGGAAGCATAACCTCCATGCCCGTTGGTGTCTTGATCAATTGCCTAAATATATTTATTTAAAATAATAAAAATATGTAAGTATACAAAAAAACTAATTTACCATAACGCAAGTTATGTCCTCGGTGTTGATTGATACTGTAGGCCAAGCCACATGTTGTTCAACATGGGCGAGGAACTTGCCCTCGACAACCACTGAGGTTTGATAAACCAAAGTATGACTAAAATAATAAACATTAAAAAAAATAAAAAATACTTAAAGAATAGGTATACTTACGCACGAACAGAGTCACAAACTTTTATACTATGCGCTCCATCGTCAGCCAAATTTGTCAATGATTATGGCCACAACAGCGCTAAGAACCAACAAAACTTTAAACGACATCATTGTTGCGAATGAAAATTATTAATTTGGGACCTTTTTATACTAAACTTGTTATCGCATTTATGATAGCTTCCATAGTTTCAAGTAGCATTTTTTAGTTTTTTTTATTGTTTTACTGGAATTACTTAAGTAATAACTATCATTTAATCAAAATAAAACACTTAACTTTTTTCTTTTTTTTTTATCAAAAATTTCCTTATAATTATATTGCCATATATATTGGACAAAAGTAAAGCAACAACTGTATAAAAAATCCAACTCCAAAACGCCTTTATTATTCTTTAAGAAATTTTGGATAAAAATACTTGAACTTAAATCTCAGTTTACGTGTTTAAGGGTTTTTTGAGAAAATATTTTTAAAGCCCATTTTTTTAATATTAAAAAAACGTTCGAAAAATAAATTTTACGGAAATTTTTTTTCAAGTAAATAAAAAATATTCTGTTAATGACCGTATTTTTGTTAGTATACTCTAAAAATTTTGTACAAATCAAATGAACAGTAACGAAGATACAGCGCTTTAAAGTCGGTAAAAATGACCCTTTTTTGATTATTTTGCTGAAAAGTGGTCATTTTTGACGACTTTGAATCGCTGTATCTTCGTTACTGTTCATTTGATTTGTACAAAATTTTCAGGGTATACTAACAAAAATACGGTATTTAACAGTATATTTTTTATTTACTTGAAAAAAAAAATCCGTAAAAATTATTTTTCGAAGGTTTTTTTAATATTAAAAAAATGGGCTTTAAAAATATTTTTTTAAAAACCCTCAAACACGTAAACTGAGATTTAAGTTCAAGTATTTTTATCCAGAATTTCTTAAAGATTAATAAAGGCGTTTTGGGGTTAGATTTTTTATACAGTTGTTGCTTTACTTTTGTCCAATAGTGTATATAAAAGGAAAAATCAGTAAAATTCGGTTAAAAATTGGTCGCAATAGTTATAATAATATAGAACTATAACTTTATATTGCGACCAATTTTTAACCAAATTTTACTGATTTTTCCTTTTATAGTCCAGCTATTTTTTATTACCTATTATTTTCTAAAAATGATTTAAATTAAATATTGGTAAAAAGTGACATCTATATAGATAGATAGATAAAACAATAGGGGAATCTGTGTTACCGTCAAATGTCAAATTTTTATGTGTTATAAATCGAAATGTATTTCACAGTGCGGAGCCCGATATTAAAAGGTCAGTACAATGTTCATATAAATTTTGGCGTTGAGAAAATATTTAATACTTAATGCTTTATTATTTTTGTATTGAGATAATAAAATAATTTTTACATTTGGTAATATTTTACAAGAAGGGCACTTTATTTTAACGATTGTATGACATTTGACAACTGTCAACTAACTTAAAAATAACTTCAGCCCATGACTAAAACACCATAAAGCCACAACTTATCAATGTGTATTGAAAAGGTCACTTAGTTTGATGGCTATTATTCGACTCGTCAGACGAGAGACTCAAATCATCCGAGTGAATGATGCGCATAATCTCGAGTGTATTACTATACTTTATCTACTCCAATAAGTAGATAATTAAAGGATTGTATGCCATACTGGCGAATTTATGAAGTTGAAAAAGTCCTTTTGTTTTGCAAAAATCGAGGTCGAAAATTTACATATCTTTCTGGGAAAGATAGAAATCGAAAAGATAAGTAGAGTTTGCATTTTAAAATAAGCTGCTGTTGATAAATATCCATGGATAAATGGCGAAGTTATGAATTTTTCAGTGGAAGACCAAAATTCAGTTTTTAGAAAATTTTTACGTTTTTTTTTCATTTTATTGAATAGCATATAATTTAAAATTGAACATTGATTTTTATTTTAAACATTAAATATTAAAATTAAATTACATATTGAATATTGAACAATAAATATTGAACATTGAAGATATTGAAAGTTTTATTTTGTTGTAATAAGCATAACAAAATGCTGGCTCCTTCTTAGATTTTTGTTGCTTTCGTCAATCAATTGGTATTTTTAATCCAAATTTAAAAAAAATTGGTTTGAATTGGTTTGAAATGTGTTTTGGACCAATTCATTCCAGGTGCATTTCTAATAGAAATTTTCTATTGGATTTAGCCAATAGAGACAAGCATAAGCATGGTATGGTAAATTCCAATTTAAGCCGCTGACTTCATTGCAATTCCATGGAACTTACCAATATATAGGAATGCAACTGGAATGAATTGGTGATTCATAGCGCCAAAACACATTTAAAACCAATTATTTATTTTTTATTGGATTCTATCGGTCATTTAGAATAGGAATATTTAAAAATTTTATAATTTAAAACACGAATAAATATTAATAATATTATATTATTATTATTATAATAATCAAATTTCAGAATCCAAGAGTAACAACTAAGTATTTATAACAATTGTGTTTTTCATGTTAATACAATGCTTAGAAGATACAATGAATATGTGAATTTGTTTCTTATTTATGTCAGTATACTGACTTATAAATTTATATCTACCTACTTCAATAAATTTTAAATTTTATAATTTAAAACACGAATAAATATTATTATTATTATAATAATCAAATTTCAGAATCCAAGAGTAACAATTAACTATTAATTACAGTTAACTATTTATAACAATTGTGTTTTTCATGTTAATACAATGAATATGTGAATTTGTTTCTTATTTATGTCAGTATACTGACTTATAAATTTATACCTATAGGTATAAATTTATAAGTCCTACTTCAATAAATTTTGTTTGTAAAAATATGTTTTTTTCTTAATTTTATTTTTGTTTATATTTGTTTTTTTTTGAAAAGTTGTTCCGACTCTTTGTAAAAAGGTTTTTCATCTCAAAATAATTTTTAATAATAATATTTAATGAAAAAAAAATTCGTTTTTGAGGTCAATGTTTTTGTAAAATTTATTCCTCATTTAAAATTTTTTTTTTCATTCAAGACCATAAAAAAAATAATTTATAGCCCTAGAAAATGAATTAAATTTTTGTAAAAAAACATTTGGTGAAAAATTTTTTGTTTAAAATGTTTGTGTTTAATGTTTGATATGTTGCTTTTTTATAATTTTAAGCCTCTTTGCCTCATTAAACATCAATATTTTTTTTATTAACTTAATTAAGGTATTTTTATTAGGTACTGTAAAGATTTCTCTTTACCCCAGGTTCGATTAAAACAAGTTTTATGAAAAATTGATAAATTAAATATTTTGTGGCTTTGGCTCGTGATCGTCTTACCCAAATTTGGACCTCTACGCTGTGTTTACTTACTTGTTTTATTAGATGCATTGCTTTAAGAATGATACGTGGGAGAAATAGGTTTATAAGAAATAAAATACAGTGGCTTAATTTACCCCAATTTAATTTACGTTAACTTTTACAAACAAGCAAGGGGTGGCTCTTAGGAGGGTTCGGCCAGGGAAAAAGAGCCTGAGAAAAAACCCTGGTCGGCTATGAAGTAGCAAAGGAATACGCGGTCAGGCATTGTACTTTAAAAATTACGCAAATTAATGTATTGGCGATATGGCTCGATACTGCATTTAAACAAAGATTTAAAACTGAAGAATATTGGGGTTAGTTAGCCGGGCTAGGCCCAGAATGTAACGAGGTCCCAATATGGGAGGCAACCCGCCTAGTTTAGTTGAAGGGTCGGGGAAAAGCGAAGCAACCCTAGAGAACCTAGGGCAACCTTGTCCCCTCACGGGAGAAAAATATTAGTCCATACAACAAAGGCCCACGCACACAAACAAGGAGTACTCAAAGTTGGAACAATAACGGTCAGCACTCCTGGTTAAGCACCGAGTAATTTCGCAATACATTAATAACTTTGGACTGATCATAAAACAATGCTTAACCACGTTATAGAAAAAGGGTACAAAATGGTGGGTTAAGCACAAACAAAATACAAGGTTACATTGAAGCGGCACAAGCATTGAACATAGCAAAGCATTAAAATTACAGTGATAATAATAAAAGCGAGAATAGGGGTGGTAATAGCTAAAAGAAAAGGATTAAAATAACGTAAAATACAGCTAAACGTAATAGACAAGGGTAAATATACTCATAATAGCAATAATTATATAATAATAAGCTTAACAATTTGAAAATGCACAATATTACGTTTAGTTAATTTTACTACACATTTAAATAGACTAAATAATTAGAACTAACCTTGTAGAATACACTAATAACACTTTTAACAATGATTTTAGAACAATAATTTACTTTTACAATTTTACCAAAGAAAACGAACTGTACTGCATCGAATTCAAACTGCTTCTGCCGCATCTCCCTTTTTCGAAAAACTTTTTCGTTTACCTCTAAGGAAATTCCTCTCCCAATCTGCATGCCAGATGTACTCTTCCTTCAGCTTAGCGCGTACCTTTCTTGTTTGTTTGGCAAATTTTCTACCTAAATCTGTAAAATTTCTTTGCCTTCAAATAAAGTTTTATAGCTTAATCCTATTTTAAAATTCGAAAAATAAAATTATAATAACATGTTTTCTAATAAATCTATACAGGGTGTTTCTTTTCGGAACCATTACAGTACCTATGTTTTTTAAATTCTCCCAGTTAAAGTATATAAATAATTTTATTTTAATTTGTGGCCTTAATATAATAATAAATAAATAAAATTAACTTTTTGACTGAATTCTGTTTGATACTGATATATCATATAGCACTTTGAAAAGTATACCTATGTACCTATATGACAAAAAATAATTTTAGATTTTGGACAATTGATATTTAAAAATAAAACAACCTTTAATGCTGCATTTTCTTTATTTCATTTTTATTATTTAGTGTAAATGCTGACCATGTAGTTCAATCCTTTGCCCAACTGTGAAGTCAATCTAATTTCCACCTCTTTCTCATAAAGGCCCCCAGAAACAATGTAAGCATAACCTCCATGCCCGTTGGTGTCTTGATCAATTGCCTAAATATATTTATTTAAAATAATAAAAATACGTAGGTATACAAAAAAACTAATTTACCATAACGCAAGTTATGTCCTCTTTGTTAATTGACACTGAAGGCCAAGCCACATGTTTTTCAACATGGGCGAGGAACTTGCCCTCAACAACCACTGAGGTTTGATAAACCAAAGTATTACTAAAACAATAAACATTAAAAACAAAATAAAAAAACTTAAAGAATACTTACGCATTAGTAGAGTCACAAACTTTTATACTATGCGCTCCATCGTCAGCCAAATTTGTCAATGATTTGGCCGAAATTATGGCTACAAAAGCGCTAAGAACAAACAAGACTTTAAAAGACATCATTTTTGCGAATGAAAATTATTAATTTAGGACCTTTTTATACTAAACTTGTTATCGCATTTATGATAGCTTTCATAGTTTCAAGTAGCATTTTTTAGTTTTTTTTCATTGTTTTAATGGAATTACTTAAGTAACTATCATTTAATCAAAATAAAACACTTAACTTTTTTCTTTTTTTTTAATCAAAAATGCCTTATAATTATATTGCTATTGTTATATTGCGACCAATTTTAAACCGGATTTTACTGATTTTTCCTTTTAGTCCAACTTTGCTGTTTTTTATTACCTATTATAATAGGTATATATAGGTACCTGCTAGAATAGTATATTCTGACGGTTTCACGAGAGCGGAATATGCAATTTCAAACGTGTTTCAGACTATACTTTTTCTACGTTTCCAAAAAATACCACAGAAAAATAATTTAATTGAGAGAAAGTTAGGTTGGATTTGTCTAATATTTGTTAGATATTAAACACAGAGATGTCGCCACCAGTGTTTATTTCGCCGATGAGGAAATAATTCATTCTGTCATACATATGCTAATACATTGGGAAAAATATCAAGCGTAAGATCGAATAAAAGTGGATTTATAACTCATTAAATAATGCTTATTTTTTAGGGTTTGTGTGATAATTTGTTGACTTGTACTGCAAGGGCATGGGATGTTAGTAAGCCCTGCAATGAACACCAAAATGTATTTACACCCCTTAATGTCAATAAAAATAAATAATTTAAAGTCATGGGGTTATTTGGAGATTCCTGTTATTGAAAAAACTTTGATTTGCGGTGATACAGGGGCTGGAGCTATGGCTGAAGTTCCTACAATTGTTGAGTTTGTAAAAAATGTTTTGAATAAATAAAATTGTTTTATTAATGCACTATTTATTTATTTACAAGGGGGCACAAACTTTTATTAAATTATAAGGGTTGTTTGCACTTAAAGCTGAGACTTCCTCATCTTGTCCTGGATATGGAGTTATCCATCTTCTATCTCTGTAATAATCCATCACACTTTTAAACTCTTTTTGGTTGTAATTTTCCATTGGGATTGGTACAAAAGGGTCCAAGTGTTCAAACCCCTCTTTTCCAAGTAAATACCTAAAAAATCAAAATATTGTAATTTAGTAAACAGTATAATTTTAAGATATAAAAAAATAATCTCCTTTTTAAGAGTTCGAAAAATAATAACAGTAGGCCGTGATAGCAAATTCAGCGGTGCCAATGTAGTAAAAATAAAACGTTGTATTTTAATTAACAAATTAATGCTTTATTACAAATTAAAGTTTTATTAAAAGTAAAAACAATATAAAAAGTAAATAGGTAACAATATGAATTGTTAATTTGTTGTTATAATGGCTAAATTAAGGTTTAAAACTGTCATATTTTTATGTTTCTTAAGTTGGCAGCACGAAATTTGAAATGACAATTTTAAAAGTTGCTAAAAAATTGTTTTTTGATATTTCCATAAAAATTATACTGTAATAATGAATTTTTAACCAATCATTGTTGCTTTGGAGTTTAAAAACGAGTTTTTGATAGAATCTATGGAAAATAACACTTGTGTAGAAGTGTTATTTCCCATAGAATATTA
Source organism: Brassicogethes aeneus (assembly GCA_921294245.1). Taxonomy (NCBI): domain Eukaryota; kingdom Metazoa; phylum Arthropoda; class Insecta; order Coleoptera; family Nitidulidae; genus Brassicogethes; species Brassicogethes aeneus. The sequence continues at coordinate 2,720,732 of OV121132.1, read as the reverse complement.
TAAAAATTCTTTTCCAAATTCAAATTGATTATTTAGTTTTTCTTTTTATGGAAATTTAATGAGCAAGCTGGTGAGATACAAAATACACTGTGGCCTATTAAAACAAATGTAACTTTAAAAACTATTTTCTTGGAATCTGTGCTGTAAAGAAATCTAAAAGTATTTGTGAATGTGTCTTCAAAATGTAATATATATAATTTTGTAAATCATATAGGTATGTACATTACATTTTGAAGACATTCTCTGGAAACTCTTTAAATGGAGATACTACATTAAAACAATTTATTTATTTGGACTTCTAAAATTTACCTTGGCATATGGGAAATTTGGTCTTCCTCTGCTACAGCAATTTCATCTACTGTTACAATAACTGCAGAATTTTTCCAGTCGTTTTTGGTTAAGTTCAAGAACGCTTCGGTAATTACAACTTTGTGAGGATGTACTTTTTCCTTTTTCTCTGTAAAAACTCTTGTATTAGGGTAGAAAAACGCGTTAAACCCGTCAATAGCGACCAACGTTTTGCAAACCCCACTATTTGAAAGTTTTTTTATTTCATCTGCTATAATAACAACACAATCTGAGGCAAACTTAATTCTGTTAATACCATGATTAACGATGTCTAACAATGGAGATCCTTTTTCGGTTTTCTCTCTTTTACTCCACACATAATCCTGCGCAATTTTCAAATCTTCCTTCTCCAGTAAGTGAGAATTCTGCGTCTTAAAATGCAACAACCAGGCGGCAGCATCGACATTTAAATTAATAAAACCTTCTTTAGTATCAGAATTACTCACTTCCTGGCATCTACGCATCCAGTTGCCAACCCAAGGAACATGCACAACCAAGAAATTACTCCTGTTAGCATAATGCAAAATATGTGCCATCGATAACGATTTTCCGCTACCTTTTTTCCCATAAATAACAAATCTTACTGCTGGCTTTGCATAATCGATATTTTTTAAGCATTCTATCACGTCTATTGTGGGTTGTCTAATCATAACGCACGTTTCGTTGAACGTTTTTGCTTGTGTTAGGTAAGTTTTTGGTAAACCCCCGTAGTTAAATAGGTGATTTCTATCCTCTTTGGATATATTGTAGAATTGACCTACATGGTTGTATGTGTGTTTTAAGGGATCATGTTCGACGCTCCTGAAACTCTGTATTTTTTCCTGGGGCTGCGGATTTGCTGTGGGTGATAAGTATTTCACTTTTGAGAATGATAACTTTCTTTTACTCACAAAAACCAAGGCAGTTTTTAACATGTTGTTGCTAAAATATAATATATAAAACATAATTTATAGTAATTTATTAAATTATTGCTTATAATTACATGTTTTCCTATTAGTAAATCAAAAAATCCTGCAAATATAGTTTTAGGTTATGACAACATTGAGGTTAGATTTCTGTAAGTCTTTGACATTAGAGCGCTCTGTTTTACCATATACTTGAACCGTCAACATTACCAGGGGTGTCCAAACTGTAGGAATTAAAAATATGTCTTTCATTTAAAAATATCAAATAATTCTTAGTTTCCCTTTAATATTTTAATTCTACATCATTTTTTAGTTGAAAATAAGTTGAATTAAAAATTCAAGTTGATATTTATAATTCATGCGAATTATGAATATCAGTTTGAATTAAAAATTAACTTGAATTTTCTGGTCACTTTGATATCGATAATTCCTGTGAATTACAAATATCACTTTGAATTAAAAATTGACTTTAATTTTAGTGTCACTTTTATATTTTTTTAATTCCACATTATTTTTGAGTATAAAATTAGTTGAGTTATAAATATTGTTTAAAATAATTGATACAATTAAAAATATGACTGGCAGTTGGAGTTGCAACAAAAATTCCTGATTAAAAAATACAACGGCGTTCCATAGAATTCAGTGCCGTGCTTAGATTTTGTTTAAAAAAATCGCCAATATGAATTCTTAAAAATTTACTCTAAAAAACTGACATAGTAGGCCTTGTATTTTATACAAATATGGCGTTTTTGCTCCAAAAATAGCAGTTTATCAAGATCTACACTTTAAAACAAATCCGGTTAAAATCGCACAATAAATAAAGATTTTACAGGGGTGTCGCAAACAAATGGGTCACACTGTATATATCTATAATTTTTGTGTTAAAAATGTTCAACAAAAATATCAACCAATAAGTACCTACCTATGAAAAGGTTTCTTAAATATATTTAAGTTTTTGTTTTCAAAACGTCTTTAAAAAAATAACACAAATTAAATTCAATTTAAAAACTTAAAATGGTGTGTAATTTTTGGAAACTATAATCAAAATTACATTATTTGATTTTTAATAAAATAATAAATAACAAGTACTTATATAATTAAGAAATAAAATATGTTCATCGCGCAGGTCTGACTCACCCTCTTTTTTGGTTGTTTTTGTTAATAAGAAATATTTATAATCCCTGCAACGTAATCAACCCTTCAGTCAGTTGTAATTTGGCTTCGATGGGAAGAACATGCTCATTTATTACTTTTATCTACATCAACAAATTGCTAGGTATTATTAGAATTCTAACGCATCTATTAGGTCAAATAATACTACGAATATTTTTGATATTTAAAAAAAATAAAAAGCATAAAAGTTGCAGTCCTTAAATGGTCTAATTTTATTTTTTTTTCCAGGACCAACATGTTAAAGCCATGGCTATTAAGCCAATGAATATTAAGAAATAAGACAACCATATATAAGGATAATGGGATTTAACCAGGACTCATCAATAAATTTGGCAAGTACCAATTTATTATTTTTAAATTTTTTGACTAAAATAAAAGTACCTAGGGTATTTATTCGCTAATTTTTAAGTTTTTATAACTAAATTTCTTCAAACTTGCTTATTCTACTTTTATTTATAAAATTGCTTTTGATTTTAACCTTTAGAAAATTTAAATAGTTTTTTTGTTTAAAATGTTTAAATAGTTTTTTTTGTTTAAAATCAATATATATACAGTGTGACCCATTTGTTTGCGACTCACCCCTGTAAAATCTTTATTTCTTGTGCGATTTTAACCGGATTTGTCTTAAAGTGTAGATCTTGATAAACTGTATTTTTGGAGCAAAATACGCCTTATTAGTACAAAATGCAAGGCCTACTATGTCAGTTTTTTGGAGTAAATTTTTAAGAATTCTTAAAAATTTACTCCAAAAAATTCATATTAGAGATTTTAAAAAAAAAATCTAAGCAAGTTATAGTACCATGTTACTATTAGTTTAATTTTATTTTAATGTTTTTTCATGGATAACTTGAAAGAATAAAATTTTGTAGTTAAGTATTATTGTACATTTTTCTACTTAAAATTTTGTAATAAAATTTAATATAGGGTCGTTTTGAGGGGTGGTGAATCCAGTGCCGTGCTTAGATTTTTTTTTTTTAAATCGCTAATATGAATATTTAAAAATTTACTCTAAAAAACTGACATAGTAGGCCTTGTATTTTATACAAATATGGGGTTTTTGCTCCAAAAATAGCAGTTTATCAAGATCTACACTTTAAAACAAATCCGGTTTAAATCGCACAATAAATAAAGATTTTACAGGGGTGTCGCAAACAAATGGGTCACACTGTATATATCTATAATTTTTGTGTTAAATATTTTCAACCAATAAGTACCTATAAAAAGGTTTCTTATTTAAGTTTTTATTTTCAAAACGTCTTTAGAAAATAACACAAATAAAATTAAATATTTAAACCCTAATAACTCAAAATGGTGCGTAATTTTTGGGAAACTGTATAATCGAAATTAGATTATTTGAGTATTAATAAAATAATAAATAAAAATATATCTAAAATTAAAATTTGTCACCCTTGACGTAATATGTGTATCGCGCAAGTCTGACTCACCCTTTTTTTGTTTTTGCTGTTAAAAATAATTATAATCCCTACAACGTAATCAACCATTTAGTTGTAATTTGGCTTTGATACGACATACATGCTCATTTATTAATTTGATCTACATCTACAAATTGCTACGTACCTACATTATTAGAATTCTAACGCATCTATTATCTCAAATATTAATACGATTTTTTTAATATTTAAAAAAATAAAAACATAAAAGTTGCAGCCCTTAAATCGTCTAATTGTATTTTTTTCTAGGTTCAACATGTCATAGCATTAACCCATGGATAATAAGAAATAAGACAACCATATAAGGATAATACGATTCAACCAGAACTCATCAAGGAATTTGGGAAGTATACCTTATTAATTATTTTTAATTTTTTTGACTAAAAGTTTTTATTATCGAAATTTCTTTAAATATCTTTTCGTCGGATCAAATATTGTTTAAGTTGGAGATGGAACTAATTCTTTATTTAAAGATCAGTTCTCTTAGTTCGTTTTTGTTAGGGGTCGTAGGTCAAAATTTTGTGATTCTTTTCGTCAGGTCAAATCTTGTTTAAGTTGGTTAAGTTGGAAATGAAACTTATTCTTTACTTAAGATTAGTTCTTTTTTGTTAAGGGGTCTTGCTTCAAAATTTATTTTAAATTTTTTTTATCAGGTCAAATTGTGTTTATTGGGATATGGTTATGAAACTTATTCTTTTTTAAAGATCAGTTCTTTTTTTTTTTTGTTAGGGGTCGTAAATCAAAACTTTTTATTATTATTTTTGTTAGGGCAAATCTTGTTTAAGTTTGAGATTCTTTATTTAAAGATAAGTTCTTTTAGTTTGTTTTTGTTAGGCGTCGTAAGTCAAATTGTCATTGGTTTCTTTAAGTTGGATATGGATCTTATTCTTTTTTAAAGATTAGTTTTTTTTTTATAGGGTTCGTAGATTCTTTTTGTTAGGGCAAATCTTGTCAAAGTTGGAGATGGAAATAATTCTTCATTCTTTAAGTTGGATATGAAACTTATTCTTTTTTTAAAGATCACTTCTTTTTCTTTTTTTTTTTGTTAGGGGTCGTAAGTCAAAACTTTTTTAGATTCTTTTTGTTAGGGCAATCTTGTTCGTTTTTTGTTAAGGGTCGTAAGTCAAATTGTCATTAGTTTCTTTAAGTTGGATATGAAACTTATTCTTTTTTTAAAGATATCAGTTCTGTTTCTTTTTTTTGTTAGGGGTCGTAAATCAAAACTTTTTAGATTCTTTTTTTTTAGGGCAAATCTTGTTTAAGTTGGATATGAAACTTATTCTTTTTTTAAAGATCAGTTCTGTTTCTTTTTTTTTGTTAGGGGTCGTAATTCAAAACTTTTTAGATTCCTTTTTTTTAGGGAAAATCTTGTTTAAGTTGGAGGTTCTTTATTTAAAGATCAGTTCTTTTAGTTCGTTTTTGTTAGGGGTTGTAAGTCAAATTGTCATTAGTTTTTTTTAAAGTTAAATATGGAACTTATTCTTTTTTAAAGATCAGTTCTTTTTTTTGTTAGGGGTCGTAAATCAAAACTTTCTTAGATTCTTTTTGTTATGGCAAACCTTGTTTAAGTTGGATATGGAACTAATTCTTTATTTAAAGATATATTCTTTCAGTTCGTTTTTGTTAGGGGTCGTAAGTAAAATTTTTATTAGATTCTTTAAGTTGGAGATGGAACTAGATTTTTTTTGTCAGTTCAAATCTTGTTCCTTGGTGATATGTTACCGAAACACTTAAAGTACTTTTCACCAACAATGTTGGCATCTTCAGAAGCGAAGTGTAACTAAATCTAAATGCTAAATCTACCAAATTTATACTAATTATTATAGTTTACTAAACCCTGGACCGTAATCGCTTCAGTGAACACGTAAAGAGAAACTAACAAACTCTAGTTGGGTACCGGTCCGTTATCGATATTTAAACATTTATTTCTATTCTTATAGATGTATAAACTTTTATAACTATCTAGTAGGCGTAAGTTTAAGGTTGCCAAATCCTATTCTATGACCATCATCAAGTATGTGTTGGGCAACACTCGATTTCTCTGTCCTATCAAATCTAGCACTTGGCCCATGCTAGATTTGGTAGTACAGAGAAACCGAATGTTGCTCAACATCCGCTCGTTTTCTCTGTGCTACAAAATCTAGCACTTGGCCAATGCTAGATTTAGTAGCAGAGAAAACGAGTATTGCCCAACATATACTTGATGATGGTCATAGAATAGAATTTGACAACCTTAAACTTATTAAGGAAGTTAAGGAACCAAGTCTGCTAGATAGTTATGAAGGTTTATACGTCTATAAGAATAGAAATAAATCTTTGAATAGCGATAACGGACCGGTACCCTAGTCTAGTTTAAATTAGTTTGTTACTTTCTCTTTACGTGTTCACTGAAGCGATTACGGTCCAGTGTAAGTTTACGGTTCAGTCAACCTTAGCTTATAATTAGTATAAATATGGCAGATTTAGCATTTAGATTTAGTTACACTTCGCTTCTAAAGATGTCAATATCGTTGGCGGAAAGTACTTTAAGCAATTTGTGTTTTGTTTTGGTGTTGGGGAATATTTCTAATATTTGTGTAGGTCAAATTTTGTTGAAGTTGGAGAAGAAACTTATTCTTTATTGAAAAATTAATTCCTTTACATCGTTTTTGTAGGGAACGTAGGGCAAATCTTGTTTAAGTTGGAGATGGAACTAATTCTTTATTTAAAGTTCTTTTAGTTCCTTTTTGTTAGGGGTCGTAAGTCAAATTGTCATTAGTTTTTTTAAGTTTGATATGGAACTTATTCTTTTTTAAGGATCAGTTCTTTTTTTGTAAATCAAAACTTTTTTTGATTCTTTTTGTCAGGTCAAATCTTGTTTAAAGTTGGAGATGGAACTTATTCTTTATTTAAAGATTAGTTATTTTACTTCGTTTATGATAGAGATCGTAAGTCAAATTGTTATTAGATTCCTTAAGTTGGAGATGGAACTAATTCTTTTTTTAAAGATCAGTTATTTTGGTTCGTTTTGATAGACTATGCAATAAAAAATTTATGGGGATATAGGTCCGAAAACTATCCTTAAAATTTTAGGCTTTACTTCTCTATAGAAAGTATTAAACCAATCATAGCACGGCGTTCTCCACAGCACTTTAGTGTGGAAACAGAAACAGCACGGGAACAGGGACGGAAAACAGAAACGGAAACGGAAACGAGAGGCGATTCCAGGATTACTAACGGGACAAACAAAAACAAGACAAAATGTTTTTTAAAATTTTTATAGGAACAACACATCTTCAAAAATTTTCATAAAACATTTTGGTTTTTTTTGCTTGTCCTGTTGGTAATCATGGAATCGCCCGAGAGATCAAGAGATTGAGGCCGAGATAGATACAATGATACAGACACAGCCAACAGTCACAGAAAACAGAAACAACTGAGTGCTATGGAGAACGCCGTGATATGATTGGTTTAATACTTTCTATAGAGATAATTTTGTATAGAAAGTAAAGTCTAAAATTTTAAGGATAGTTTTCGGACCTATATCCCCATAAACTTTTTATTGCATAGTTTATCAAAACGAACCAAAATAACTGATCTTTAAAAAAAGAATCAGTTCAATCTCCAACTTATAGAATCTAATAACAATTTGACTTACGACCCCTATCATAAACGAAGTAAAATAACTAATCTTTAAATAAAGAATAAGTTCCATTTCCAACTTTAAACAAGATTTGACCTGACAAAAAGAATCTAAAAAGTTTTGACCTACGTTTCCTACAAAAACGATGTAAAGGAACTAATATTTAAATAAAAAATAAGTTTCATCTCCAGCTTTAGTAAGCGTAAGTCAATTTGTCATTAGTTTTTTTAAAGTTGGATATGGAACTTATTCTTTTTTAAAGATCAGTTCTTTTTCTTATGGGTCGTAAGTCAAAACTTTTTTAGATTCTTTTTGTTAGGGCAAATCTTGTTTAAGTTGGAGATGGAACTAATTGTTTATTTAAAGATAAGTTATTTTAGTTCGATTTTGTTAGGGGTCGTAAGTCAAATTGTCATTAGTTTTTTTAAGTTGGATATGGAACTTATTCTTTTTTAAAGATCATTTCTTTTTTTGTTAGGGGTCGTAAATCAAAACTTTTTTAGATTCTTTTTGTTAGGGCAAATCTTGTTTAAGTTCGATATGGAACTAATTCTTTATTTAAAGATAAGTTCTTTTAGTTTGTTTTTGTTAGGAGTCGTAAATCAAAACTTTTTTAGATTCTTTTTGTTAGGGCAAATCTTGTTTAAGTTGGAGATGAAACTAATTCTTTATTTAAAGATAAATTCTTCTAGTTTGTTTTTGTCAGGGGTCGTTAGTCAAATTGTCATTAATTTTTTTAAGTTTAATATGAAACTTATTCTTTTTTAAAGATCAGTTCTTTTTTTGTTAGGGGTCGTAAATCAAAACTTTTTTAGATTCTTTTTGTTAGGGCAAATCTTGTTTAAGTTGGAGATGGAACTAATTCTTTATTTAAAGATAAGTTCTTTTAGTTCGTTTTTGTTAGGGGTCGTAAGTCAAATTGTTATTAGTTTTTTTAAGTTTGATATGGAACTTATTCTTTTTTAAAGATCAGTTATTTTTTTGTTAGGGGTCGTAAGTTAAAACTTTTTTAGATTCTTTTTGTTAGGGCAAATCTCGTTTAAGTTGGAGATGGAACTAATTCTTTATTTAAAGATAAGTTCTTCTAGTTTGTTTTTGTTATGGGTTTAAGTCAAATTGTCATTAGTTTTTTAAGTTGGATATGGAACTTATTCTTTTTAAAGATCAGTTCTTTTTTTGTTAGGGGTCGTAAATCAAAACTTTATTAGATTCTTTTTGTTAGGGCAAATCTTGTTTAAGTTGGATATGGAACCAATTCTTTATTTCAAGTTAAGTTCTTTTAGTTCGTTTTTGTTAGGGGTCGTAAGTCAAATTGTCATTGGTTTTTTTTTTAAGTTAAATATGGAACTTATTCTTTTTTAAAGATCAGTTCTTTTTTTTTCTTAGGGTCGTAAATCAAAATTTTTTTAGATTCTTTTTGTCAGCGCAAATCTTGTTTAAGTTGGAGATGGAACTAATTCTTTATTTAAAGTTAAGTTCTTTTAGTTCGTTTTTGTTAGGGGTCGTAAGTCAAAACTTTTTTAGATTCTTTTTGTTAGGGCAAATCTTGTTTAAGTTGAAGATGAAACTAATTCTTTATTTAAAGTTAAGTTCTTTTAGTTCGTTTTTGTTAGGGGTCGTAAGTCAAAACTTTTTTAGATTCTTTTTGTCAGCGCAAATTTTTTGGAGATGGAACTAATTCTTTATTTAAAGTTAAGTTCTTTTTGTTCGTTTTTCGTTTTCGTTGTTAGGGGTCGTTAGTCAAATTGTCATTAGTTTTTTTAAGTTGGATATGAAACTTATTCTTTTTTGTTTAGATTCATTTTGTTAGGGCAAATAGGGAACTAATTCTTTATTTAAAGATCAGTTCTTTTTTTAGGGGTCGTAAATCAAAACTTTTTTAGATTCTTTTTGTCAGCGCAAATCTTGTTTAAGTTGTAGATGGGACTAATTCTTTATTTAAAGTTAAGTTCTTTTAGTTAGTTTTTGTTAGGGGTCGTAAGTCAAATTGTCATTAGTTTTTTTAAGTTGGATATGGAACGTATTCTTTTTTAAAGATCAGTTGTTTCTTTTTGTTGGGGGTCGTAAGTCAAAACTTTTTTAGATTCTTTTAGTAAGCGCAAATCTTGTTGGAGATGGAACTAATTCTTTATTTAAAGTTAAGTTCTTTTCGTTCGTTTTTCGTTTTCGTTGTTAGGGGTCGTAAGTCAAATTGTCATTACCTAGTCTTTTTAAGTTGGATATGAAACTTATTCTTTTTTGTTTAGATTCTTTTTGTTAGGGCAAATATGGAACTAATTCTTTATTTAAAGATCAGTTATTTTAGTTTGTTTTTGTTAGGGGTCGTAAGTCAAATTGTCATTAGTTTTTTTAAGTTGGATATGCATATCCATGGAACTTATTCTTTTTTAAAGATCAGTTCTTTTTTTTAGGGGTCGTAAATCAAAACTTTTTTAGATTCTTTTTGTTAGGGCAAATCTTGTTTAAGTTCGATATGGAACTAATTCTTTATTTAAAGTTAAGTTCTTTTAATTCGTTTTTGTTAGGGGTCGTAAGTCAAATTGTCATTAGTTTTTTTAAGTTGGATGTGGAACGTATTCTTTTTTAAAGATCAGTTCTTTTTTTTTGTTGGGGGTCGTAAGTCAACATTTTTTAGATTCTTTTTGTCAGCGCAAATCTTGTTGGAGATGGAACTAATTCTTTATTTAAAGTTAAGTTCTTTTCGTTCGTTTTTCGTTTTCGTTGTTAGGGGTCGTAAATCAAAACTTTTTTATATTCTTTTTGTTAGGGCAAATCTTGTTTAAGTTGGATATGGAACTAATTCTTTATTTAAAGATAAGTTCTTTTAGTTCGTTTTTGTTAGGGGTCGTAAGTCAAATTGTCATTAGTTTTTTTTAAGTTGGATATGGAACATATTCTTTTTTTAAAGATCAGTTCTTTTTTTTTGTTGGGGGTCGTAAGTCAACATTTTTTAGATTCTTTTTGTCAGCGCAAATCTTGTTGGAGATGGAACTAATTCTTTATTTAAAGTTAAGTTCTTTTCGTTCGTTTTTCGTTTTCGTTGTTAGGGGTCGTAAATCAAAACTTTTTTATATTCTTTTTGTTAGGGCAAATCTTGTTTAATTCTTTATTTAAAGTTAAGTTCTTTTCGTTCGTTTTTCGTTTTCGTTGTTAGGGGTCGTAAATCAAAACTTTTTTATATTCTTTTTGTTAGGGCAAATCTTGTTTAAGTTGGATATGGAACTAATTCTTTATTTAAAAATAAGTTCTTTTAGTTCTTTTTTTGTTAGGGGTCGTAAGTCAAAACTTTTTTAGATTCTTTTTGCTAGGGCAAATCTTGTTTAAGTTGGAGATGGAACTAATTCTTTATTTAAAGATAAGTTCTTCTAGTTTGTTTTTGTTATGGGTTGTAAGTCAAATTGTCATTAGTTTTTTAAGTTGGATATAAAATTTATTCTTTTTAAAGATAAGTTCTTTTTTTGTTAGGGGTCGTAAATCAAAACTTTTTTAGATTAGTTTTGGTAGGGCAAATCTTGTTTAAGTTGGATATGGAACTAATTCTTTATTTAAAGTTAAGTTCTTTTAGTTCGTTTTTGTTAGGGGTCGTAAGTCAAATTGTCATTGGTTTTTTTTAAGTTAAATATGGAACCTATTCTTTTTTAAAGATCAGTTCTTTTTTTTTTCTTAGGGTCGTAAATCAAAATTTTTTTAGATTATTTTTGTCAGCGCAAATCTTGTTTAAGTTGGAGATGGAACTAATTCTTTCTTTAAAGTTAAGTTCTTTTAGTTCGTTTTTGTTAGGGGTCGTCAGTCAAAACTTTTTTAGATTCTTTTTGTTAGGGCAAAACAACAACAAACAAAACAAGATGTTTAAGTTGGAGATGGAACTAATTCTTTATTTAAAGATAAGTTCTTTTAGTTCGTTTTTGTTAGGGGTCGTAAGTCAAATTGTTATTAGTTTTTTTAAGTTGGATATGGAACGTATTCTTTTTTAAAGATCAGTTCTGTTTTTTTGTTAGGGGTCGTAAGTCAAAACTTTTTTAGATTCTTTTTGTCAGCGCAAATCTTGTTGGAGATGGAACTACTTAATTCTTTATTTAAAGTTAAGTTCTTTTCGTTCGTTTTTCGTTTTCGTTGTTAGGGGTCGTAAGTCAAATTGTCATTAGTTTTTTTAAGTTGGATATGAAACTTATTCTTTTTTGTTTAGATTCTTTTTGTTAGGGCAAATATGGAACTAATTCTTTATTTAAAGATCAGTTTTTTTTAGTTTGTTTTTGTTAGGGGTCGTAAGTCAAATTGTCTTTGGTTTTTTTTTAAGTTGAATATGGAACTTATTCTTTTTTAAAGATTAGTTCTTTTTTTTTTTTAGGGTCGTAAATCAAAACTTTTTTAGATTCTTTTTGTCAGCGCAAATCTTGTTTAAGTTGGAGATGGAACTAATTCTATTTAAAGTTAAGTTCTTTTAGTTCGTTTTTGTTAGGGGTCGTAAGTCAAAGGGTCAGAATTTCTCAAACGGGCCACCTGAATTAGGTCAAAATTAGTTTTTGTTTGTAGATACATTTTTTTGATAGTATTTTACATCACTAACACAAATCCTAAAGGATTTTGTAAAAAAAAATTTTCAATTGACATATTCATGATATTAAAAGTCAAAGTTTTTAATAATTAAAAAATAAAAAAATTCATTATGGCTGAACTAATTATCCGATTCCAACGATATAACTAGCGTTGGAATCTTGTTTTGACATAGATTCTTTGTTATTTTTTTCAATTGTCCTATTTTCATTTAGGTCGATTTTTTTTTGTTTTTTTTATACCAAATTCGGAAATAATTGCCTTCTGCGCCAGCTATCGACTCGAGAAAAAAAACAAATATACTCCAATCATTTCTCGAAATTATGCTGCTGAGAAAAAAAATGGCCCGCAGGTTGACAAAAAGTTATTCGTCCTTTTGTGGCCGCGCGCGGTGTCAGCTCACGCTCCGAACCGTGTACGCTGTACGCGCTTGTGACGCGACGTCTTACGGTGGTCTGGAACCTGCGGGCCATTTTTTTTCTCAGCAGCATAATTTCGAAAAATGATTGGAGTATATGTGTTTTTTTTTTCGAGTCGATAGCTGGCGCAGAAGCCAATTATTTCCGAATTTGTTATAAAAAAAACAAAAAAAAATCGACCTAAATGAAAATTGTACAATTGAAAAAAATAACAAAGAATCTATGTCAAAACAAGATTCCAACGCTAGTTAAATCGTTGGAATCGGATAATTAGTTTAGCCATAATGATTTTTTTTTATTTTTTAATTACTAAAAACTTTTACTTTTAATATCATAAATATGTCAATTGAAAATTTTTTTTTTACAAAATCCTTTAGGATTTGTGTTAGTGATGTTAAATACTATCGAAAAAATGTATCTACAATCAAAAACTAATTTTGACCAAATTCAGGTGGCCCGTTTGAGAAATTCTGACCCCAAATTGTCATTAGTTTTTTTAAGTTGGATATGGAACGTATTCTTTTTTAAAGATCAGTTCTTTTTTTTGTTGGGGGTCGTAAGTCAACATTTTTTAGATTCTTTTTGTCAGCGCAAATCTTGTTGGAGATGGAACTAATTCTTTATTTAAAGTTAAGTTCTTTTCGTTCGTTTTCGTTGTCAGGGGTCGTGAGTCAAATTTTCATTAGTTTTTTTTTGAGTTGGATATGACACTTATTCTTTTTTTAAAGATTTGTTCTTTTAGTTCGTTTTTGTTAGGGGTCGTAAGTCAAATTGTTATTAGATTCTTTAAGTTGGATATGGAACTTATTCTTTTTTTAAAAATCAGTTCTTTTGTAGGGATCATAGGTCAAAATTTTGTTTAAATTCTTTTCGTCAGGTCAAATTTCAAGTTGGAGATGAAACTAATTCTTTATTTTTTCGCTTTTGGGTAGGTTAACATATTTTTTAAATTCTTTTCGTCGTTTTAGTCTGTTTTAGGTAGTGATTATCCTATGGAACCAGGCGCCCAGGAGTTTCCTATAAAACCCTCCTTTTTATTCCTTCCATTTAGACCCATTTTAGTTCAATTTCACAATCTTCAGATTGTTGAATTAAATTAAAATGGTAGATGGATCTTAAAAAAACTTTTTGGATTTTGTCTCGGAACATCGGTAATCCGTGCCAACCCGTTTTTAACGTGGAGCATGTTGTTGCGCACCGGCGCTAATCTATTTGTAATTTTATTATCTGTCGTTTTCCTTTTCTACCCTTCCTATTACCCTTTCCTTCATTTGGACCTGACATGGACATCTTGGACTTCTTGGAACTTCAGGGTGCGAGTGAATCTTATATGCGAGTATGTATACAACCAGAATATTTGTTTTTTTCGTGTTTTTGTTTAATTAAATACTTTATCTGTTTTAGGAGATTTTAGGTATATAATATGATAAGGAGGGTGGAGGGTAACTCCGCCAGGTATTTTTAACCTGCCGGTCCCAAGCCCGGATAAAGGAGGAGGGCCCTCACTCTTTTCATATTTTAAAGATCAGTTCTTTTGGTATGAACTTTATACTATAAAGTACATAAGTCAAATCTCTTTTAGGTTCTTTTTTGGGAGACTGTAAGGACTGAAAACCATGAATGTAATTTTAAGCTTTACTTTCTACAGAAATTATCTCTATGGAAATCAATAAACCAACCAGAGTGCGGCATTCTCACACTAATGTAGAAACGGAAACCGTAATGATGCGCTTGACTTGCTTTTATTGTTGCCACTGTACGTTTTATTTTAATAGTTTCTTTTTATATACGCAAATATTCATCTAACCATTGTTCCAAACAATTGTTTTAAAACAACAACACGTGTGTTCTAGACTCAATATCGCTTTTCTCAGCTGACCAATTAGAGCACAGCTGACCGTCATGTGATCTGTCACTACTAATGTTGCCGTTTGCGGGTGTTTTACACGAAAATCGGGCATTTTTAGAGAGGTAGAATTTGAAGCGGATAAAATAGGATATTTTGCAAATTTCGATCAAAATACTAACTAAATAAATTTTCAGTAAAAATATTGTATATTTACTAAATATACCTAATTATTTTATTCTATCCTGTTACATTTTTATTTACTTAAATAAAAATCTTAAATTAATTTAATTCATTATTCAAAACAGGGGAATGCGTTAGTAAATATAAAATATAATTAGTTTGTTTAGTATTTTGTAATTTTTGTTCGGGAACCTTTGAGAACGCTACAGCGCGTTGAAAAACGCAAGATTAAAAAAACGCGACGAAGTCACGATGTTATAACAGATGTGTCAAGAATTACGAATGAATTCAACATCTGTTCCTAGCACGTTTCTATGTTCAATATTCTTCAAAGTATTTGAATCGTTTGAAATTCGAGATAAAAATATGTTTATTAACTTTATACTAAAATATGCTCTTAATGGTTTTATAACAAGTAAAAAGATTAAAACTGTCAAAGAATTTGGTCATGTTTGGAATTTTTATTTTTGCAAATACTTCATTTGGAAATTTTGTCATGCCCATTATACCTACCAAATTGGTAGTACCAATACATATATACATAAATATTTTCTATTTACCATGTTTAACCTGTTGTGCAAAAGTCCAGTAAAAATGCTTAAATTATAAAACTCACCTTTTTCTGGAAGGGCTGGTATTCTCTATGTTTTCTTTTTTATAAATTCATTGGCATCCCTACAAGAAAAATAATTTAACATTTCCAGGGCATGAAGATTGCCCTGTATAAAAAATTACACACCCTGATTCATCTTTATTACCACATTCAACCCCATGATATTCCACTTCTATTTTCGTCTCAAACATGACTTCATCTTCATTATGTGAGAAATTTGTATAATCTTCTTCAGAATATAGTTTCTTTCTTAATATTCTTAATATTCTGCCCGAGTTTTACGAATGGAAAACGCTTAAGTGAATCGGGACTTAAGTAATTACTCCTGTTTACCTACAGTGTGGCTTTAGGGTATATAAATACTTACTTAACAAGACAATCTTTTCTACACTCTCCATTATTATTTCCTTCAATGATTTCTTGTTTAACGAAACTTTGTACTTTTTCAAAAGTGTCTAAAAGTGATTGGTTTTCCTTTTCCACATCAAATAAATGTACCTCATTCTCTAGCAGCTGCCATAGGATTATTTACTTAAAAACATATAACAAAATTTAATATGATTTATTTAAAGAGATAAACATCAACATCACTTGCACAGAACCTAATAATATCCCGTCAAACACGACAGTCAAATTAGTAAAAAATAAAAGGCCTGATATTTTATTTAAATTGTTTATTTGAAAAGCAAAAATAAATGTATTGCATTTTAAAAAATCTCAAGGTATTTACGAAACTAAACCAATTAACAATATAATCTACATGTATTTGAAGTGATCAGAAATCGCTAATGGGAATTCTTAAAAATATGACGTTTTTTGCTCCAAAAATACAGTTTATAAAGATCTATAGATCTTGTGTGTATACACTTCCGGTTAAAACCACACAAATGGGCCACACTGTATACAGGTATAGGTAGGTACTTTGACTATTGTTTGATATTAAAAAAAAACTTAAATGTCGCCTAATTTTTATTTAATTTTTGTTATTTAGTGTAAATGGTGATCATGTAGTTCAATCCTTTGCCCAACTGTGAAGTCAATCTAATTTCAACCTCTTTCTCATAAAGGCCTCCAGAAACAATGGAAGCATAACCTCCATGCCCGTTGGTGTCTTGATCAATTGCCTAAATATATTTCATTAAAATAATAAAAATATGTAGGTATACAAAAAAACTATTTACCATAACGCAAGTTATGTCCTTGATACTGAAGGCCAAGACACATGTTTTTCAACATGGGCGAGGAACTTGCCCTCAACAACCACTGAGGTTTGATAAACCAATTTATTACTAAAATAATAAACATTAAAAACAAAATAAAAAAAACTTAAAGAATACTTACGCATGAGCAGAGTCACAAACTTTTATACTATGCGCTCCATCGTCAGCCAAATTTGTCAATGATTTGGCCGAAATTATGGCCACAACAGCGCTAAGAACCAACAAAACTTTAAACGACATCATTGTTGCGAATGAAAATTATTAATTTGGGACCTTTTTATACTAAACTTGTTATCGTATTTATGATAGCTTCCATAGTTTCAAGTAGCAATTTTTAGGTTTTTTTTATTGTTTTACTGGAATTACTTAAGTAATAACTATCATTTAATCAAAATAAAACACTTAACTTTTTTCTTTTTTTTTATCAAAAATTTCCTTATAATTATATTGCCATAGTTATATTGCGAGCAATTTTTAACCGAATTTTACTGATTTTTCCTTTTATAGTCTAGCTTTGACTATAAAAGGAAAAATCAGTAAAATTCAGTTAAAAATAGGCTAGGTTATAGGCTATTACCTATTATTTTCTAAAAATGATTTAAATTAAATATTGGTATAGAGTGGCATCTATAAAACAATAGGGGAATCTCTGTTACCATCAAATGTCAAATTTTTATGTGTTATAAATCGAAATGTATTCCTTAAAAATGGATTAACATTAAAAAAAATTTCAGTGAAAGGGAAGAAAATGTTTTATTGGCAATTCACGGTGGAGTCCGAGCCCGATATTAAAAGGTCAGTACAATGTTCATATAAACTTTTGAAATTTTGGCGTTGAGAAAATATTTAAGTAATACTTTATTATTTTTGTATTGAGATAATAAAATAATTTTTACATTTGGTAATATTTAAAATTTACAAGAAGGGCACTTTATTTTAACGATTTTATGACATTTGACAACTAAAGCTAACTTCAGCCCGTGACTAAAGCGCCATAAAGCCACAACTTGTCAATATGTATTGAAAAGGTCACTTAGTCTTATGGAAACATGTACGATAATGGGCGTTTTAAAGATGGGAATAGAAAATACTATATTATTATACGAGAGATAATATAGGCTATTATTCGACTCGTCAGGCGAGAGACTCAAATTATCCGAGTGAATGATGCGCATAATCTCGAGTGTATTACTATACTTTATCTACTCCAATAAGTAGATAATTAAAGGATTTTATGCCATACTGGCGAATTTATGAAGTTGAAAAAGTCCTTTTGTTTTACAAAAATCGAGGTCGAAAATTTACATATCTTTCTGGGAAAGATAGAAATCGAAAAGATAAGTACGGTTTGATTTATTTTACGTATAGATTATACTTTAAGGAAAAAAATAAGCTGCTGTTGATAAAAATCCGTGGATAAATGGCGAAGTTATGAATTTTTCAGTGGAAGACCAAAATTCAGTTTTTCAAGAATTTTAACGTTTTTTCTTCATTTTATTGAATTACATAAAATTTCAAATTGAACTTTGATTTTTATTTTAAACATTAAATATTGAATGTTGGAATAACCATAGGTTTAAAAAAATTCTTGCTGCTTTGTTTTTTTTTTGCTTTCGTATTCCGTTTCTCGTATGAGGGACCGAATGTAATCACTAGAGATGGGATATTTAGGTACTAAAAACTAAAAAGGTACTAAAAAAAGCATTTTAGGTTAAAAACAACATTTTAGGTAAAAAAAAACATTAAAAGTTCAAGTTTCGTTTATAATTTTGTTTAGCCGCATACCCAAACACAGAACATACCCACAATAAACTATTTATATGCAATAAACTGTGTTTCACTGAGTGACACTCACTACACAGAAGTTCTATGACAGAACATAAGCTCACTGCAAAGAAGGTAACTGTAAAGAAAGTTACTGTTACAGTCTGTGACCATAAGAAAAAATTCTATACCGTTGAGTTGCACGCCCTGGATAAAATATTGGCGCAAAATTTAAAAAAAGCACAAAAAAATAAAATAAGTAAAAATACGTAAAAATAGGTAACAAATAGGTAAAAATAAACTGACAAATTAAAAAATATGTAACAAAAGTATAAAAAGGTACTTAAAAGCAAAAACCTCCAAAAAGGTAAAAAAGGTGAAAACAAGTTAAAAAATAGGTAACAAAAGTATAAAAAATGTAGTTTAAAGCAAAAACCTCCAAAAAAGGTAAAAAAGGTGAAAACAAGTTAGGTTCATATAAAAGAAAATCTTTTAAAACACATTTTGGCATTATTGGTTTTCAAATAGTTACATCGGCTGAAAAAAGGTAAAATAACTAAAATCCCATCCCTAGTAATCACCCATCATGGCTGCATCCCAGAAGCCGTGATACCGCCGCTCCATAGCCTTCATTTGCTGGTGAAAACGTTCTCCGTGCTCATCACTTAAGTCGCCCAGATTGTGCGGGTTATTTACGCACTCGAACTCTTCTTTTACTCATTTTGCACTTTTTATTAACTAAATAAAACCATGATAAAAATACCTTGTTGAAATATCAAAACCGAGCAGTAAAATGTCAATATGCTAATACGAGAAACAAAAGAATTCACGTTTGCGGAGTCATGCATGACATGTCAAATTTAAATTTTGAATAATGATTTCGGTGAAAAAAGTAGGTAAAAAACTCAAAAAATTCCAATCATGCACTTTAATTAGGTTTTCATTAAAGAAAAACATATAAAATAAAATAAAAAAAATAAATTAAAAATCGTCAAAAAGCAGAATTTTGGTCTTCCACTAAAAAATTCATAACTTCGCCATTTTTTCATGTAATTTTATCAATATTAGCTTATTTTTTTGTAAAAATTTCAGCTTCAAGAAAAAAAATTCAAACTGGAGTTCTGTTTTATTTAAACCTTTCCCAGGGCGATATGTAAATTTTCGACCTCAATTTTTGCCATAAAAACGAATTTTTTAAGTTATTAAAATCGCTAGCGTCAAAATTCTTATCCCATATCAAAAGTTTGTAAAAGAAAGTTTTAGAGGGCTCAAATACCTTTAATTTAAGGGCTTGTTTGACCAAATCGATCAATTCGATTTCAAGCTATACTCAAAAACGTCAAAACACCTCCGAAAATTGAAAAAAAAAAAATTGAAAATTCATATTTCAAAAACGCTTCTATAAAAAAAATTGAGTGTGATTTTCGTGTTTAGTGGGTCAAAAAACTGAATTGAATATCTACACGTGGATTAAATGACAAAATTTTATTACTTTTAGTACCATATATGGTTTGGGTATACCTTCAATTTTATTTAGGATGATAGGTAGGTAGTACTGTGACCATTTTTTAATATTAAAAAAAATAACTAAAATGCCAATTTATTTTTATTTTATTATTAAATTTCGGTAGAAATCATGATTATGTAACTCAAATCTCCTCCTACTTTTGAAGTCAATCTAATTGTAACCTCTTTTTCATATAGGCCTCCAGAAAGAATGGAAGGATAGCCTCCAGGCCCTTGGTTATAAGCCTAAATATATTTGAAAAACAACAATTTTAGTGATGTTAAATAAACAAATATTGGAAATATTCTCCAGCACCAAAACAAAACACAACATCGTTGGCACTTTGTGTTTTGTTTTGGTCACTGCTGGAGAATATTTCTAATATTTGTCTAAAAATATTTAATTAAAATTACGTAAGTATATAAATTTATATGCACAAAAACTAATTTACCCAAATGCAAGTTATGTTCTTGGTATTAATTGTGTCTGTGGGCCAAGTCACATCTCTGTAAATTTCCTTATTTGCTCTGCCTGGTGCATCCAATCTCACTTCATACGCTATATGCCTAAAATAATACGAATTAAAATCAAAATAAAATAACTCAAAGAATACTTACGCATTGAGATGGTCACAATTGTGTTTAAGCAGGGCCAGATTAAGAGTTTTGAGGCCCTGGGGCCGACTTTTGGTGGGGGCCCTCAATATTTCTAAAAATGTTGACACTTGGGAAATTAAAACTCATGGTTAATTTTTAAGCTAGAAGAACTTTACGTGATTTTTTATTATCTTTGAATTATTTATTATTTAATAAACCATATAAATTTTAATAAAATCGGCCAAACCATTTTTAATCTATAAATAAAAAACGAAACACCCTGTATCTTGATAATGAAGTATTTTCGGACACGTGTTTATAGGAACTTTTTATCATATTTTAATGAGAGTCTGAATTACCCTGTATATTTTGAGTAATACGAACATAACCTTATATACATTTTACCCAAGTCTGAGAAATTATAAATTCGTATGCAAAACTATAAAAACGTAGATAGTAGAATAGAATTGTGAATGAAAGTGTTTTTATATACTTTATATTTTATATATTTTGAATAATACGAACATACCCTTATATACATTTTACTCAAGTAAAATATAAATTGATCTATCTTTTGTTTGTATTTTTAATTCTTACCGCAAACTGAAAAAAAGTGCATCAAAAGTCGTATTATTTGTCTGTTTTTCATACAAAATCAAACAATAAAACAATCTTTTGTCCAAAGAAAAGCACGAAACAGTATTTCGGAAACACACCGGAAAGTATTCCTCAACACTCCAATGTACCAATAAAAATCTGGGACAAAAACTAACTTTAATATTAGATTATAAGTAATTGACTGTTTGCCTAAAGTGACCATTCGTCCCGGATTTTGCGGGACAGTCTCGGATTTTATCAACATGTCCCGCAAGAGTAAACGTCCCGGAAATGTCCCGAATTTTGCGGTTAATCACTATAGTGACATATATGTCTTTTTACGAGAATAATTTCTTACACAAAATAACAAATTTGTAAAACTTATAATTATCACAAAATAAAAAAGTTTCGGCTGCTCACAAGTAAAAAAATACTGAAGAAAAATTCCCTCAATTGACTAAAAAAGTTTTCATTGACAAAAGATGGGATGAGATTTTTCAATATTTTCTCGTCCAAAATGTCCAAAATGGTTCCTAGGAACTAATGCTCCCACCGAACGGGTATTTTCTGGAATAAATATAATGTGGACTTCATAGAAAACACTTCTGACCGTGGAACAGTGGCGGCTCGTCGGGGTAGGCAAGGTAGGCGCCGCCTACCCTGGAAATATGGATGTAAAATAATAAATATAAGTAATTTAACATTAATAAAATTACCAAATTTAATTAAATTATTTTTATTGCATTCATAAATCTTATTTATCGCAAATAAAACCTTTTATTGAATTGTTACGTGATGCGTCATGACGAAAGTAGCTAGTTCACACATTTTTCTATGCTCTAAATCAGCATCTAAAGCATGCAAAGGCTATCTCAAGCGCCTATTTATTTAATTCTTGCACGTCAACCAAGTGAAGAACGCTATACCGCTGACCAATAGAAACGCCGTTGACGTATGGTAAAATTGCGATGTGTAGGCGACACGCATAGAAATAACACTCTAGAAATAACACACTAGTGTTATTTCTATGGCGACACGATTGTTCGCCTTCGGCTAATCCGAAAGCCGATTCGGCTTCCGACTTGTAAGTTATTTTTTTAAGCCGGTAATCGATAAATTGATCGATCTCAATGCAAGAGGTTCAAAATATAATATGAATTTAATATTAAAAGTCCTGTAAATAACATTATTTGCAAGAATATATTAATATAATAAATAATTAATTTAAAATAGTGACATCTGTTGAGATAAATTCGAACGATAAAGGGTTTTTAAGCAGATTTCTTTTACATTTTAGTTCCGTCAATTAAATGTTTTTGAGTTAAACAATAATAATTATTGTTTTAAGCCTAATTCACTTTATTTTTGTGACTGTGTCAGGAAATTAATTACCCGCTAAGTATTACTGTATCATTATTTATTATTATTTGTTAGTATTAGAATTAGGTAGTATTAGAATTAGCTAGTATTAGTTTGTATTAGAATTAGGTAGTATTAGCGTTGATTATTAGCCTTGTTTAATAAACAAGGGTATTATTTTGCAATAATGGAGGGCCCATTTTATGACATTATTTGCTCATTACTTGAAAATCCATTTTCTCGCCTTAATGAAAACGATCGAAAAGATGTTATGATTAATGATCGCCCTATTCCACATCTAAATCTTTTAAAACCTGATAAAAAACATGGTTCAACTTTTTCTCGATCGTTTAAAAAGCAATGGTATGAGAATCATCGATGGTTATGTGGTAGTTTTTTTAAACAGAGTTTGTTTTGTTGGCGGTCGCCTACCCCAGGGCGGAAGGCACGAGCCGCCACTGCCGTGGAATCATTGAAATGTATGGATTTTGTAAAATATAATTTAGAGTATTCTTCTTGTGAAGAATATTATAATTTTGTAAAAAATTATGACGGAAAATTTGTTTGAAAAGGAGTAATTTTCAAATATATATTATTATATATAAAATTATAAAATTCTGCATGATGGAATGATATGAATATTATATTATTTAAATGATGATTGATGTAAACGATCTTTTGTTTTCTCGACTTTCCCCTCCCATCGCCTTCGTATCGACAAAATGCGCCTGCCGCGGACTTTTACGCTTTTGGCAGATTTTTTTTGGCTTTGTCCCGGATTTTGACATTTTTGATGTGGTCACTTTATGTTTACCTGTATTTACAAAAACGTTACGACAAGCACTAAAGGAGCAACTGCTTAAAATTGTCATGAGTCATAACTTACGACTATAGACTATATAAAAACGTCTTCGCGCGCCAAAACTTTGAGTGTGATAATTTACATTCTGATTTGCAAGCGGATAAGCGATAAAAAATCCACGAAAAATTAGAGTTAGATCTACGAAAAATTAATTGAAAATTACAGGATTCGCGAGGTATAACCGACCCAATTTTTTGTTTTTTTCGTCAATTTTTTTCATAGTTGTTTCATTAAAAAGATACATATTGCATTGGTGGGGGCCCCTACATGGTGGGGGCCCTGGGGCCGTGGCCCCGCTGGCCCCGTGCTAAATCCGGCTCTGTGTTTAAGTCTTTAAAGACTTAAATCACCCGGATGAAAATCCGACAAAGCTATCGACTTAGCCGAAATTATGGCTAAAACACCGCTAAGAACTAACAAAACTTTAAAGGACATCATTGTTGCAATGGAAAAAAAATGTTCAGCACCCTTTTATACTAACTTTGTTATCGCATTTATGACAAACAAGGCAATCATAATCTCAAGTAGCATTTTTTAGGTTTTTAACTGGAATATAACTTGAGTACTAAGTATTTAATCGAAATAAAACACTCAAAAAATTGCTATATATATATATATATATATATATATATATATCCGTAATACAATATTGCGTCATTACATTTCGCGACCTTATTGCGTCTCCTAGAAATACGGTATTTAGCGAGTCAACTTTAATAAGATATAAATGAATTTTTAACATGTGATTTTTCTTCTATGTAATTTTTAATATTGATATTTTGCATGTTTATAAAATAATGTCTATATTAGGAATGTGAGGTTTAAAAAGTTTTAATTAATTTTATATTAAACTTTAAATATCCCTATTTTTTAACCAAGGTTTTAGTTTATATTTTTTTCTTGCTATACATTTTAACATGAATAATTACCATTAATATTACATTAATTACTATAGTAATTCTTTTTGAAGGGTATATTTTTTAAGGCTATATTTGTTTGTATTCGGCCATTCCAAGCGAAAAATAATGTTAAAGTAAAATATCATTTAATTGATTAGTATCTTTTTATTATTAATTTTTGTTTAGAATTTATTGTTGAATAATAAAACATAAAAATTATAATAAAAAATTGCCTTTAAAAAAATATATCATAATTATAACAAATATGCGAAAATAGTGCATTAATTCGTTAAGTATGTGGTATTTTGAAGAGTTGGCCCTGACAAAACAAAACAACTCCTGACCGCATCGTTATTTTTTGACATTTACAAATTACTTTAGGCGACAAGTGGTAATGATTCTTTTAAGAAAAGGTAAGTGTTTATATATTTTTTTAATAATTTTATAAGTACTAATATTTTGTCCCGTCCATGGGTCAAAAAATACAAATATTTGTAGTTTGGAGATGGAAAAAGGCGCTTTATATTTAAAAACTATTTTAGTTCCGTCAATTTATCTAAAAAATGGCTCCTAAGTCATTATAGATACACAATTTTTCTTTTTTGCATAGGATAAATACAATTAAAATGTGTCCCGTCCATGGGTTTTACATATACTAGGGCAAAACATAACAAGAAATAATAAAATTGTACCCTATACTTTATGTTTTTTTTTGAGAATTTAGAATAAAAATAAGTGAAAATTTTTCAAAAGTATGAAATTTATGACTGACTTGACCTTACTTCTAATTAAAAATATTTTTTGACTCTTTCTTGGTGGACAGAAATGTGTTTGTGGTTTTTTGCACCAAATGCACAGTTTTCTCAACAGGAAAAAAATGTTTATAGTTAATTTTCCTACAATTTTTTTATTTGGTTTTTTAGATGGCACGCGTAAGAAATAAAGAAAAGCATAATCATTATGAAAAAATACGAAGAAAAAAGATTAAGTTAAATAGACAAAATTTAATGTAAAGCTTTTAAAGAAAAAGATGCGGAAAAAAAGAGACAGTTTCGGAAAATGCAAAAGGAACTTGCTGAACAGGGATTTATAAGCGCTGCACAAATAGAGATAAAGAAAAGTTATGAGCGAAATTACAAAAAAAATGTACCGGGAGAAAGTCAAATCCAAAACACAATTAAACGAGAAAGAAAACAATGAAAAATTAGGTCCATACCAAATACCATAATCACTGGGAAAGTTACTAAGAGCAGTTAATAGAGTTCTCCCAAAAACTGAAGATAGACGTAAGCGTACTGTAAGAAAATTAGCCGCAAAAGAATTTCCCTACTTAAAACTTTTTGATGATAAATCTGCAAAAACAGAACCCTGGAATAAACTTATTGAATATGAAACTGAAAACTGAAAAAATCATCCATTTTTAAAATCGTGATGACATCAGCTGGTAAGCGCCAGGAAAACGAGATGTAGTATCCATAAGAGAAACATCGGCAGGGAAAAAGAAGATGCAAAAAAGATATATGATGGTACCTTGTAAAGAAGCTTATTCTTTTTTTCTTAAAAGTTTATCCAAATTTTACGAACAAGACAGTTCTTTAATTATTTTAAGTTCTTTGCAACATCCCAAGGCAAAGGTGCCGTAGACGGTGTGGGTGGTAAAGAGAATCGCTTGGGAAATGGTTAGATCCAGAAGAGCAAGTATCACGTTGTAAGAGAATTCTACGAAAGTGTATCAAAAAAAGTTGAAGCTACAAATTTACTGTATATATCTTCAGACGAAGTTAAATCATACAATAATACGATTAAAAAACATTGGGAAAAAGTTTTACCAATCAAAGACATAAAATCTAAGCATTATTTAAGGCCAAGCGAGAGACAATAGTTTGTATGCCAAACTGAAAAAAATTACCACTATGAAGTTTTAGCTTTTAGAAATTAGAATTGTTGATATTGTTACACAAAAGTTAATAAATCCGTTTCATTTATTTTTTAAATTTGTTTAATTTATTTTGTCCCGTCCATGGTGTCCCGTCCATGGGTAAAATATATACGATTTACAAAATTATTAAAGAATTTTTCATAATTTTAAATTCAAATTGTATTAGATTTGTTATTACTATTTAAGATTTTTTAACCTCGATGATTAAGTTATACACAAGTTTAGAGAAATATGACTATGACATAAAATCAAAAAAGACTTCAATTTCTAGATGTCCCGTCCATGGTCAGTTTTATCTGGCCTTATATCTAGTATGTTACTAATGTTTGATAATTCGATTTAATCAAAATATTTCTTCTGATTTGGCTAATACTTCTCATAAATACTTGTAGAAAAAATATGTAAACTTAAGGAAGTAACAAGCATATATTTAGACATGTTTCTGATGTGTCCGGTCCATGGGCTTGGAATGGACGTATTCTTAATGAAAAATAGCATACTTACTTTACTAAGAGAAATAGTAAAGAAAAGTATACGTTTTCTGGTTAGCAGAACTTTTTACCCAACATTTTTATTAAGCACATTTTAAAAATCGTAAAGAAAAGTATTATATTAATCAATGCTTTTTTATGACACTAGCAGAATAAATTCGACTTTCGCTTAGCATAAGTTCTTTAATAATTAATATTATTAATTAAGCCAATTATTGTCTTTAGTTTGATATATTTTTGTTTATAAATTAACTTAAATATTAACAATTTTTCTCTCTTAAAGGGCAGCGAAAGTCGAATTTTCATTTTGTCATAAAAAATAGTGTACATATTTCGTGGTGAAAGGCGGCGATTTCTAAATAGTGTGTTCTACATTCGCCTCGCTCGTGCAGCCAAGCTCACACTCTTCAGAAATCGCCGCCTTTCCCCATATGCAATGCTATATGCAATGCACTATCCCATTAAGAATATGACAAAACAGCGTGGTTAATGGGTGCACTCTAATTTTTTTATCTCGTGGAAATTTGATATTTCCATTAAATAGAAATATATCCCTTTTTCTCTTTACTTATAGAATAATTAACTATTGTTGATTTGCATGAATTATTTATTAATCGATATTAAAATGTATTTTTAAATAAAATTAATTAAAATTATTCCAAAAATCTGGTCAGATAATACAGAAATTTCAAATAAAATTAATTATAATTAATTTTATTTGAAATTTCTGAATTATTTTTATAACCTTAAATGTTTTAATTTCTATTTTTTACTTCGTAAATATTTCTTCCTTACAAATTGTTTGTGACTCCAGTAGTTTCTGAGATAAGTATATGGGTCACTTTACGTGTACCACCCTGTACACTGTACAGGCTGGACAGAAAAAGGCAAAACATTTTTTTGGAAATCTCACTTGACTTAGTTAAAAAAAGTTGTAAGAAGGGTACACAAATAAGCTGTTTTTTTCAAATTTTTAAAAACAAATTTAGCCGCGCCCCCGGGGGGTTGAAATTCCTTAAAATTCAATAAAAAATATTTTTTAAGTTAAATTTTGAATTTGGCATATTAAAAAACTATTAGGTATTAACTAACACACAAAAAAAATATTTATAAATATTATATATATTTTAATTTTACGCCGTGCACCACGGCTTTTTTTTAAACGAAGAGTTGCATATTAAAACTTTAAAAGCTTTGGGGAGGGGCTTAAAATTAAAATAAATTAACAAGATTTTGTTTGTGTTATAAGTGAGTTAATACCTTATAGTTTTTCAATATGCCAAATTCAAAACGAACAGTTAAAAAAATTGTCTTAATTTTAAAAACATTTAATTCCCCGGGGGCGCGGAAAAAATTAGAAATTCGGTAGGCTGGGCTGAAATAATTATTTTTGTAAATCTCACTTAGTTAAAAAAAAGTTGTGAGATGATGGACGGGGTGACATTCCATAGACCGTTCAACATTCGAGTTTCGAAACTACTTATTTAACTTGCTACTGCATTGTTTAATGATATAATTATGTTTAATTTTGTTTAGTAATGTTATTATTATAATATGATATAATATTATTATTATTACAATAATTAAAATTATAATAATTATTATTATAAGACATTCAAATTTGTATTGTATTTTTGTTATTTTGTGTAAAAACTGTAATAAATCTACTAAAGATACTAAAGAAAAAATGTCAAAATTTACTAAAAACTAATTTTTTTTTAATCCGCCCATAAATAACTTACATAAAAAGTTTTACTTCAAAACAAAGTTTAATAATTAAATAACAAAAGCTGAATTGAAAAATATTTATTAGGAAGCCTAATTTAGATTGTCAATTTTTAGTAGAAACACCCTGTATTTATAACATTGATGTTTTACTTTTTTTAAATTTTTTTGAATTACCTGTTAATAACATAAAACACATCGTAGTTATTTACATTGATATTAACCTTTTTTTAAGTATCTAAAAACATGAAAAACTTTTATTATTTTTAAAATAGTAAAATTAACAGAAAAACGATGATCATTTTTTTACGATTATAAGCGTAAAACAATGATAATCGTTTTTCTGCCTTTAAATCTGCATCTGCAAATATAATTTAAAAAATACATTGTCACAATTATTTATGGACAAAACAATTTTATCTTACAATCAGTTTTAATAAATCGACCGCCATTATTGTAAATTTCATAAAACTCGACGCGCGCCCCAAGATTATAATATGATTACATTTAAACGAAAGAACAACTGTCTCTAGCGTGACGTCACACGGTGCGAGAGAGACAGCGCTACCATTCGCAACAGCATAGAAATAATACTATTATTTCTATGCGCAACAGTATCGTGAGTTTAATTCAAATATTAAAATCATAGGCGAGACGTTGCCAAATTGTGCGACGCAGGGTCGGACATAAAAAATTTTTGGACACAAAAATTGGGCATTAAATTCTACACAGATCTGTATTAGCAAGAATCTTAGAAAGTGCTGGGATGAAGTAAATTTTAAGAAATAAGCGCTTGACATTAGTGCGTCAGATATACTGACGCAGTAAGGTCGTTCCCTGATAGCACAGTTTATTCTAAGAATGTTTTTTAAACCTTCCAGTGAGAATATTCTTAGGATCATGCTATATTACTTCTAGTCATGTTCTAAGAATGTTTTTTAAACCTTCCAGTGAGAATATTCTTAGGATCATGCTATATATCTTCTAGGCATGTTCTAAGAATGTTTTTTAAACCTTCCAGTGAGAATATTCTTAGGATCATCCTATATTTCTTCTAAAGAACATGCTTAAAAGAAATATAGCATAATCCTAAGAATATTCTCACTGGCCTCTAGGCAGGTTCTTAGAAGGTGCAAAGTTTTGTGGTAAAAATTAATCCACTCTAAACATACCTATGCTTAGAATGTTGAGAAAGTAAATAGTATTAAATACTAAGTAAAAAACAACCCAAAATATTTTTTATAGTTATTTATCAAATTAAAACAATATTAGATAACAAAAATACTTTTACTATAGGTATTTTATTTTATGTTAAAAATAAATATTTATTAATTTGTATACCGATTTTTTATTTCTGAATTAACATTTTTATGTATAATAATCCTACTATCTTATGCCACAAAATTTTCCAATTTTACTTTTTATGAAATAATGTCATACAACTTATGGTTCAGAGGTCAAATTGTTTATTTAATATTTTTAAATAAATATATATTAAATGTCGCAAATTTTTTTAAGGGGACGACAAATACATTTCACTTTCTTATTATGACAGTGAGGCGTATTTGTCGCCTCCTGAAGAATTTTACGAATGTAGAATCCAACATATTAGAACGTGGGTATCTGACATATTTGGAAATATTCTTAAAAGCTTCCTAGAAGCTCCATAAGAAACCTTCTGAGAACATTCCAAAAACGTATTCTTAAAATGTTCTTAGATTGCTTTTTAGGAAGGTTTTAAGAAGCTTCTAAGAATCTACTCCCTAAGAACATTCTTAGCAATAAGGGAAGGTTCTAAGAATATTCCATTATTCCGAGTCGTATCTTCTTAGAAGATTCTTAGAATCAAATTTTGCTATCAGGGTTGACGCAATAAGAATAGGGATTTTATAAATGTATGGACGCAGCAATGATAGAATTTTGTATATATATATATATATATATATATATATATATATATATATATATATATATGTATGTATATTGTTATAACAATATACAGGTGTATTATATGTTTTGTTGAATTTTATATTTTTCGTTATATTTTATATGTTTTGTTTGATTTTATTTGTTTTGTTACATGTGTATTATATGTTTTGTTACAGCTGTAACAAAACAAATAAAATCATGTTTGCAAACAAAACATAAAATATAACGAAAAATATAAAATTCAACAAAACATATAATACACCTGTAACAAAACATATAAAATCCAACAAAACATATAATTGTTAGACGTAAGTTTAAAAAGCCGTACTAGGTTAGGTGGCCACTGGAGGGCGCCACTACTCGGATGGTAAAAACGGGAGCTGCCATCCCGACGGAGAAGAAGAAGAAGAGAGCGTTGTTTTGGAGTAGATAAGCTTGGTGTCATTTTTAATTTTAAAATAAATTAAAACAGTTTACCGGTCATATTATTTAAAATACCTGACAACAAATTCAGAAGTGAGATCTGGATCGAGAGTGCAGTGCCTGGAGAAAATAAGTGGTGATTAACTGTTGTTGTAAAAAGCCGATTTGTGGTTAGGTGTGCCACGTGCTGAAATTCAATTGGAGACAAAAGGAGGACAATTATTACGTTTAATTGGAGACTTAGTTGGAGTAGAGTCGAAACAAAGGTGAGGCGCATTCGTTATATTAATAGTTGGAGAAATTTATAAGATGAGCGACCACCTGTCGATCAATTTGGAGGATGACGAGGCTATGCTGAGTCAGTCAGAGCAGGGTTCACGCAGGGAGACGGCTGCCGGTCAAAATGAACCAGTTGCTGACAACATGGCTGTGATGCGTGGCTTATTCAAGGAGTTGCTCGAGCAGGAAGGACGGATGTTGCTTGATCAGCAGCGTCGAACAATAAGACAGGAGTCACGTCTAGCTGTGGGAGAATGTATGGAGGAAATCGCTAGTACGCCATCTAGCCATAGGTACGACAAGTCCTCAAGCAACTATCGAGGTGGGGTTATAAGCTTGGGACAGGAGCTGGTGATGCCGCTTAACCCTGAAAATAAGAGCACCAATGTGGAGAGGTGGCTCGAGAGAGTTTAGGAGTTAGCTGAAGCTAATGCGTGGACTGATAAGGAGCAGTTACTAATCGCGCAGGCCAAATTGGAGGGGGCTGCTCGTGAATGGTACAATGGTGTCCGAGCTCCGAGAACGTGGGAGGAATTTTCAGGAGGTTTGACAGCGGCATTTCCAAGAAGAGCTGATTTTGCTGACACCCTTAAGCAAATGGTGCTTAGAGTCAAACAAGATGGAGAGAGTTTGACTAATTATTATCATCGAAAGTTGGAGATGATGCGTAGAGTGGACCTGCATCAGGGGGAGCGTGCAGTTTCGCTGCTTATTCAGGGCTTGCCGGAGGATCTCAAAATTGGAGCTTTGGCGTCCAACTGCAAGACCCCTGAAGCATTGTATACGAGGTTTTTAACTTCGGTGCAAGCAGGGCAAGAATTCTGCAAGGAGCAAAGATTGGAGAAGAGAAGTGGAGCCTCTACCAGCGGCGTGTCGCGGATTCGCTGCTACAATTGTCAGGAGATGGGGAACCATCTAGGCAAGGATTGTCCTCACTCAGCCTGGCCTGACAATGGTGGTCAGACAGGGCAAAGCCATGTTGTTGGAGGAGGAGAGTCCCGACAAATGGATGAGCAGCTTTGGTATGCCTGAAGTGGAGGAGGGCAAATATGTGATTCGGCTAGCAGAAGAGCTATGTTGCAAATCATTTGCATCTCAGATGGTCAAGGTCGACGTGAGTGGTAAACAAGGTGGCGATTTTGTTATGGTGGACAAAGTTGTAACCACTGAACACGGCTACCTCATGATACATGGCCAACTTCTGAAGCTGGGAATGGAGAACCAGTTGCTGAAGGTGACCAATCTCACAAAAAAGGAGATTCATTGGAGAAAGGGGCGTGTATTGTTTCGTTTGGAGTTAGGAGGCAACAAGGAGGCCAAGGCTGGAGAGAAAAAGAAAGCAACCAAAACTACACAGGTGAATATTATTAGTTTAGGTGATAAAATTGGGCAAGTAAAAATGGGGGATGTGTCTGATTTATGTAAGAATGAACTAATGACATTATTAAAAAGTAGGGAGGCATGTTTTTCTAAAAATGATGTTGATGTAGGTTTCACGACGATAGGTAAAATGGAGATTAAAACAACAACCGATGTGCCGATATTTCACAGACCCTATCGATTGTCACACTCAGAGCGAAGTTTGGTGAGAGAAAAAATACAAACACTTAAGGAGGCTGGTGTTATCCAAGATTCAGAGTCCAATTACGCTAGTCCAGTGGTGTTAATACCAAAGAAGACAGGAGATGTGCGCATGTGCGTAGATTATCGTGCTCTTAATGCAATAACGGTAAAGGACAGGTACCCATTGCCGTTGATTGAAGACCAATTGGAGAAATTGAGTGGCAAAAGGTATTTTACTACCCTGGATATGGCTCAAGGCTACCATCAGATGGCAATGCATGAGAATTCGGTGGCAAAAACAGCATTTATAACACCTGATGGTCACTACGAGTATTTGAGGGTTCCATTTGGTCTGGCCAACTCCCCAGCTGTATTTCAACGAATGGTGGACAGAATGTTGGGTGAATTGAGACACAAGGAAGTGCTAGCATACATGGATGATATCTTAATACCTTCACATGGAGAACAAGATGGTCTTAAGTTATTAAACGCTGTGTTAAAGCTAATTGAAGAGGCTGGTCTGAAGCTGAGATTGGAGAAATGTTCATTTATGCAGAATGATATTGAGTATTTGGGACATGAAGTATGTGGTGAAGGCATAAAGCCTGGAAAACGCAAAATACAAGCTGTTCTTGATTTTCCTTGTCCGACAAATGTACGAACGGTGAGACAATTCGTTGGATTGGCATCTTACTACAGGAAATTTATCGAGGGATTTTCTGTGATTGCCAAACCGTTGACCAGTCTAACAAAAAAGGATGTCGCGTGGAAATGGGGAGAAGAGGAACAAGGTGCCTATGAAAAACTAAAGGAGTTGCTAAGTCAAAGACCAGTTCTAGCTATATATAATCCTCAAGCTGAAACCCAGGTGCATACTGATGCCAGCAAACATGGACTTGGTGGCATTTTGATGCAACGAGTTGGAGACAAAGATTGGAGACCAGTAGCATATTTTAGCAGATGTACTACCACTGCTGAACAGATGTATCATAGCTACGAGTTGGAGACTTTAGCTGTCGTGGAGTCAGTGAGGAGATTTCGAACATATTTGGTGGGCATTCACTTCAAAATCATCACTGATTGTGTTGCCATAAGATCAACTCTGTTGAAACGAGATTTGGTGCCTCGAATTGCTAGATGGTGGTTGGCAATACAAGAATATGATATGGAGGTTGAGTATCGAGCTGGAACCAAAATGCAACACGTGGACGCTTTGAGCAGAAATCCACTTGAATTGGAGCGTTGTATTGAAATAAATTTGGTTACCATGAATGAAACTGACTGGTTTTTGTCGGTGCAATTGCAGGATTACAAAGCAAAGCAATTGGTAATGACTTTAAACTCGAATATTGCTGACAGAGAGACACAGAAGTTATACAAAGTTAAACAACAACGATTATATCGCATAACAGATAATGGAGATCGATTGTATGTACCCAATATGGCCAGATTTACGCTGTTAAGAAGGTACCATGATGATATTGGTCATCCAGGAGTCGATAAATGTGCAGAATTGGTAAAAAAGGAGTATTGGTTTCCCAAAATGAATAAGTTCATTAAAAAGTATGTTCAATCGTGCATAAGATGTGCATTTTCAAAAGGTGACTATGGAAAAGGAGAAGGATATTTGCATCCAATAGACAGGAGGCCAGTGCCTTTTGACACTGTGCATATCGATCATTTGGGCCCATTCATGAAGAGCACTAGGAGAAATTCCTACTTGTTGGTGTTGGTGGATGGATTCTCGAAATTTGTCATAGCAAAGCCAACTAGAACAGTCAATTCAAATGAGACCATTGAGAAACTGATGGAGATATTTGGTGAATTTGGATATCCATGGAGAGTTATTAGTGACAGAGGTTTGGCTTTCACTAGCAAACAATTTAAAGCATTTCTGGAGGAAAAATGTGTGCGACACGTTTTAAATGCTATTGCAACTCCTCGGGCAAATGGGCAAGTGGAGAGAGTAAATAGGAGTTTAATACAGGCGATCGGAGCAAGTGCCTCTAGTGAAGCTAGGTGGGACGAAAAATTACCAGAGATTGTATGGGGATTAAACAATACAATAAACAGGAGTACGAAATTCGCACCTAGTGAATTAATGTTTGCACATGGAGAAAGTCGCGGTTTAGTTGTTGAATTGGAGACTGGAGAGCGCGCTAATGTTGGAGAAGGAGAACAGGCAAAGGAAAGTGGTAAAACTGTAGCGACCACAAGAAAATCAGGAGTTGCTGGAGGTAGCAAGGAGACTATAGGAGGCAAATCAACTAACACCCAAAAGCTTAGAGATGACGATCTCGCACAAGCTGTAGATTTGCGACAACAACTAACACGAAAACGCGCATTGGCTGCAGAAAATATACAAAATGCTGCTCATAAGATGAAAACTGCTTATGACAAACGACGAAAAGTAGCTATTAAATACAAAATTGGTGATTTGGTGTTATGGAGGCATGGAGCTACGAATAAATGTCAAAAGGGCCTAAATCGCAAGCTTGCAAATAAATATGATGGACCTTTCAGGGTGTGCAAGGTAAACAGCAATGACCGATATGTCATTGAAGCCATAAAAGGAGTAAAAGGCTACAAAAGGTTCAAAGCGCATGTCGCAGTGGATGCATTGCGTCCATACAATAGTGTTAATGATGTAATGAGTGATTATGAGAGTGAGTCTGAGTGAATGTGGGGCCCCCTTGAAAGAATGTGTGTGAGAATGTTGTATGTAATGATTCTGTATTATTAATAAACTTTCTTTCCCTTTCAGGAACAAAAAAAAAAAATGGTTTGTGTATTACTAATAAACTTTCTTTCCGTTTCAGCAACAAAACAAAAAGAGAGTATAGCTGGAGAGGTACTCGCATGAAGTAAATTGGTGATTGACAATTGAGTAGGAGAAATTGTCTTGAGACCAAAATAGGAGTGACATATGGAGCACTAACAGTAAATATTACGGAGCCCAGTAGCACCTA
This sequence comes from Brassicogethes aeneus, assembly GCA_921294245.1. Lineage (NCBI taxonomy): Eukaryota > Metazoa > Arthropoda > Insecta > Coleoptera > Nitidulidae > Brassicogethes > Brassicogethes aeneus. The sequence goes on along the minus strand of OV121132.1, from coordinate 2,685,496 downwards.
AAATCGGAGACTTCTACAATATTTAGGTAACATAGGTGGTGGTATAATGAGGACATTATTATTTTGCAGGATGGCCGAAATGTTAGACGTAAGTTTAAAAAGCCGTACTAGGTTAGGTGGCCACTGGAGGGCGCCACTACTCGGATGGTAAAAACGGGAGCTGCCATCCCGACGGAGAAGAAGAAGAAGAGAGCGTTGTTTTGGAGTAGATAAGCTTGGTGTCATTTTTAATTTTAAAATAAATTAAAACAGTTTACCGGTCATATTATTTAAAATACCTGACAACATAATATTATATTATATTTATTATCTACACTTCTATTTGACGCAAACGGCGCCTCATACAATACCATAAAAAAATAATTTGTAGCCCTAGAAAATGAATTAAATTTTTGTAAAAAAAAAAATGTTGGTGAAAAACTTTTTAGTTTAAACAAAAAAACATTAAGCTCAAACATTTTAATTTTTGAGCTTAATGTTTGATTTGTTGCTTTTTTATAATTTTAAGTGGCTTTGCCATCAATATTTTTTTTTATTAACTCAATTAAGCAATTTTTATTATATTTTTTAAGTTTTCCGAGTTAAAGTATATAAATAATTTTATTTTAATTTGTGGCCTTAATATAATAATAAATAAATAAAATTAACTTTTTGACTGAATTTTTTTCGATACTTGGCCCTTTGAAAAGTATATTAAAAAAAAATAATTTTAGATTTTGGACAATTTCTTGATATTTAAAAATAAAACAACCTTTAATGCTGCATTTTCTTTATTTTATCTTTATTTATTAGCATTGACTTCTTCACTGGTCATTAGTGTAAATGGTGACCATGTAGTTCAATCCTTTGCCCAACTGTGAAGTCAGTCTAATTTCAACCTCTTTTTCATAAAGGCCCCCAGAAACAATGGAAGCATAACCTCCATGCCCGTTGGTATCTTGATCAATTGCCTAAATATATTTATTTAAAATTATAAAAATATGTAAGTATACAAAAAAACTAATTTACCATAACGCAAGTTATGTCCTTGTCATTAATTGATACTGAAGGCCAAGACACATGTTTTTCAACATGGGCGAGGAACTTGCCCTCAACAACCACTGAGGTTTGATAAACCAAAGTTTTACTAAAATAATAAACATTAAAAACAAAATAAAAAAAACTTAAAGAATACTTACGCATTAGCAGTGTCACAAACTTTTATACTATGCGCTCCATCGTCAGCCAAATTTGTCAATGATTTGGCCGAAATTATGGCTACAAAAGCGCTAAGAACAAACAAGACTTTAAAAGACATCATTTTTGCGAATGAAAATTATTAATTTAGGACCTTTTTATACTAAACTTGTTATCGCATTTATGATAGCTTTCATAGTTTCAAGTAGCATTTTTTAGGTTTTTTTCATTGTTTTAATGGAATTACTTAAGTAACTATCATTTAATCAAAATAAAACACTTAACTTTTTTCTTTTTTTTTAATCAAAAATTGCCTTATAATTATATTGCGACCAATTTTAAACCAAATTTTACTGATTTTTCCTTTTAGTCCAACTTTGCTGTTTTTTATTACCTATTATAATTATATACCTGCTAGAATAGTATATTCTGACGGTTTCACGAGAGCGGAATATGCAATTCCAAACGTGTTTCAGACTATACTTTTTCTACGTTTCCAAAAAATACCACAGAAAAATAATTTAATTGAGAGAAAGTTAGGTTGGATTTGTCTAAGATTTGTTAGATATTAAACACAGAGATGTCGCCACCAGTGTTTATTTCGCCGATGAGGGAATAATTAATTCTATCATACATATGCTAATACATCGGAAAAATATCAAGCGTAAGATTGAATAAAAGTGGATTTATAACTCATTAAATAATGCTTATTTTTGAGGGTTTGTGTGATAATTTGTTGACTTGTACTGCAAGGGCATGGGATGTTAGTAAGCCCTGCAATGAACACCAAAATGTATTTACACCCCTTAATGTCAATAAAAATAAATAATTTAAAGTCATGGGGTTATTTGGAGATTCCTGTTATTGAAAAAACTTTGATTTGCGGTGATACAGGGGCTGGAGCTATGGCTGAAGTTCCTACAATTGTTGAGTTTGTAAAAAATGTTTTGAATAAATAAAATTGTTTTATTAATGCACTATTTATTTATTTACAAGGGGGCACAAACTTTTATTAAATTATAAGGGTTGTTTGCACTTAAAGCTGACACTTCCTCATCTTGCCCTGGATATGGGGTTATCCATATTCTATCTCTGTAATAATTTATCACACTTTTAAACTCTTTTTGGTTGTAATTTTCCATTGGGATTGGTACAAAAGGGTCCAAGTGTTCAAACCCCTCTTTTCTAAGTAAATACCTAAAAATCAAAATATTGTAATTCAGTAAACAGTATAATTTTAAGATATAAAAAAATAATCTCCTCTTTAAGAGTTCGAAAAATAAATAACAGTAGGTCATGATAGCAAATTCAGCGGTGCCAATGTAGTAAAAATAAAACGTTGTATTTTAATTAACATATTGCTTTATTACAAATTAAAGTTTTATTAAAAACTAAAAACAATATAAGAAGTAAATAGGTAACAATAAATATTGTTAATTTGTTGTTATAATGGCTAAATTAAGGTTTAAAACTGTCATATTTTTATGTTTCTTAAGTTGGCAGCACGAAATTTAAAATGACAATTTTAAAAGTTGCTAAAAAATTGTTTTTTGATATTTCCATAAAAATTATACTGTAATAATCAATTTTTAACCCATCATTGTTGCTTTGGAGTTTAAAAACGAGTTTTTGATAAAATGTATGGAAAATAACACTTGTGTAGAAGTGTTATTTCCCATAGAATATTATAAAAATTCTTTTCCAAATTTAAATTGATTATTTAGTTTTTCTTTTTATGGAAATTTCATGAGCAAGCTGAGTAGAAACAAAATACCAAGATACATACACCTACATACACTGTGGCGTATTAAAACAAATGTAAGTTTAAAAACTATTTTCTTGGAATCTGTGCTGAAATTTCAAATTATTTGTGAATGTGTCTTCAAAATGTAATATATATAATTTTGTAAATCATATAGGAATGTATATTAAATTTTGAGGACATTCTCTGGAAACTCTTTAAATGGAGATACTACATTAAAACAATTTTTTTATTTGGACTTCTAAAATTTACCTGGCATATGGGAAATTTGGTCTTCCTCTGCTACAGCAATTTCATCTACTGTAACAATAACTGCAGAATTTTTCCAGTCGTTTTTGGTTAGGTTCAAGAACGCTTCGGTAATTACAACTTTGTGAGGATGCTTTTTCCTTTTTCTCTGTAAAAACTCTCGAATTAGGGTAGAAAAACGCGTTAAACCCGTCAATAGCGACCAACGTTTTGCAAACCCCACTATTTGAAAGTTTTTTTATTTCATCTGCTATAATAACAACCCAATCTGAGGCAAACTTAATTCTGTCAATACCATGATTAACGATGTACAACAATGGAGATCCTTTTTCGGTTTTCTCTCTTTTACTCCACACATAATCCTGCGCAATTTTCAAATCTTCCTTCTCCAGTAAGTGAGAATTCTGCGTCTTAAAATACAACAACCAGGCGGCAGCATCGACATTTAAATTAATAAAACCTTCTTTAGTATCAGAATTACTCACTCCTGACATCCACTCATCCAGTTGCCCACCCAAGCAACATGCACACCAAGAAATTACCCCTGTTAGCATAATGCAAATGTGCCATCGATAACGATTTTTTGTTACCTTTTTTCCCATAAATAACAAATCTTACTGCTGGCTTTGTATAATCGATATTTTTTAAGCATTCTATCACGTCTATAGTGGGTTGTCTAATCATAACGCACGTTTCGTTGAACGTTTTTGCTTGTGTTAGGTAAGTTTTTGGTAAACCTCCGTAGTTAAATAGGTGATTTCTATTCTCTTTGGATATATTGTAGAATTGACCTACATGGTTGTATGTGTGTTTTAAGGGATCATGTTCGACGCTCCTGAAACTGTATTTTTTCCTGGGGCTGCGGATTTTCTGTGGTTGATAAGTATTTCACTTTTGAAAATGATAACTTTCTTTTACTCACAAAAACCAAGGCAGTTTTTAACATGTTGTTGCTAAAATAAAATATATATAACATAATTTATAGTATTTTAATAAATTATTGCTTATAATTACCTGTTTAGTAAATCAAAAACACAGTGACTAGAGGCACGCTAACGTACCGCGATTGGAAATATTAAAGGCACGTTAGTTACGTCATAATTATAATCCGTTTTTGTTCCCTGTCCATTTAATATTTGACATCAAGCTAAATAGCTTATATGGTAGGGCGTTCGCTTGGCATGCGAGAGGTCCGGGGTTCGAAACCAAGTAGCTGTCGAATTTTTTTTATTTTTTTATTTCATAAATTTGTTGTTTCTTTGTTAAACAGTGTTCGGTTGGGTTGGGTTGGTTGGTTTGTTTTAGTTTTATCGTAACATAAAATCTACTAGAAGTTGTCGAACTTTTCTTATTTCATAAATATGTTGTTCCTTTGTTAAAAAGTGTTTTATTTTTATCGTAACATAAATTTGCCCATTTTAGTTGGGTTTTTTGTTCAATGGGGCGGGGGGGGGGGCCAATGGGGCGGGGTCGGTTGGGTTGTGTTGTTGAGTTTGGGATGGTTTGAGTTTATGACGTAACTAACGTGCCTTTAACATTTCAAATCGCGGCACGTTAACGTGCCTGTAGTCACAGCGAATCAAAAAATCCTGCAAGTATAGTTTTAGGTTATGAAAACATCGAGGTTAGATTTGTCTACTTTTGACATTACAGCGTTCTGTATTACCATCTACTTCGACGCCACATGTGGACGTCAGACGTCGATTTGACGTTCACGTCAAAATAAATAATGTTATTTTACCAAGTTATGCATTAATTTCTTCTAAACTTATTAAAAATGAAATTTGCGGAGCACCTGTCGGCTCACATAACGCCAGAATGGCGAAAACAATACATAAATTACGAGGTACGTCTTTTAATATGCTTGTTAATTACTTTGGGGAATGTAATTATTTTTAGGAAATGAAAGCGATGCTGTACGCTGCCGTGGAGCAGGCACCGTCAGCTGAGTTGATTGAACCCGAAATTTTGACGAGATATTTCACGAAATTCGATGAAAAGTTTTTCAGTTTTTCTGACAAGGAATTAACAAAAATAAACACTTTTTATTCAGGTGGGTAGGTACTATATTATTAATGCAATGCAATGTTTTAAAAGAGAAACAATAATTTAATTAATATACGCTAGTAGCGCCACCACTCGGCTGTTATCAAAACAAAAGTACAACTTTTAATAATCAGCTGTCAAACGCTTTTTTTTCCTGAGCGAGTTTTTGTCTCAGAACTCTCAAACCACTGAGTTTAACAAAATTGACTTGAGAATATTTTTTTAAGAAAATTGAATGTTCTACAAAAAAGATTTAATTGGAATTTCCCGTCAGATGAACCGTTTTCTTACAATCATGCCTTAAAAACTGGTATAGTTTTACATTTTGATCTTTTAACTTTGTAATTTTGTAATTCATGTAAAAATCAGTACCCGAAAAAAAAACGATAGATATTCTTATGGGAAATCAAATGCTCCCAACATTTTTGGCTAAATTCACTCCATCAAACGCTATTAAGGTTAAATTTGAAGTCAAAACGAAATTCTTGTTTTTCCGCTCTAGATTTTTTTTTGGGTCAGTTAAAAACTTGAATTCTTTTATCGATGATAATCTATATGTTATTGAAAAAAATTACTGAAAATTAAAAAAATATAACACATTAGAGTTTTTTCGCTTTAAGAAGCTACCCACACGGAACAATTACATCCAATGGATATCCAATGGATTTCTTTTATGGATATCCAGGATATACATAGGATATCCGGGATATCCAATGGATAACCATTGGATATATAAATGTCCGACCCTCCTGGACATAGTGTGGATATCCAATGGATACCCAGTGGATATAGTATTGTATGCAATATGGTTGTAATCTGTATTCAATATGGAGATTGTATGGATATCCAATGGATAACCATTGGATATATAAACCCAAGTAGCACAGTATATGATATTCATATGCTCCAGACCTTCCCGATATGTCTAGTATATACCTGAGGTGATATTCATGTTCCTGTCATATTATCGAAAGCATATGAAAAACAGATTATGCTGTTCCTAAGAATAGGTACATGATATTAATATCATGTACCTATACCGAAACACAAATATTACACGACATCTCAAGAATTCTGTTAACATCCTAATTGCGTCTGTCGACAGACGCAATCGGATCCGGGCTAATTTGTCACCAGTTAACATAATTATGATGCAAAGTAACAACTTTAATTAACTTTCACCTGTAATTTGTCACCTGTCATTTACCACCTGTCATTTGTCACCTGTCATCTGTCACCTGTCCTATGATGAAAGGTGACAGATATCTGTCAGCTTAATGTCATAATATAATAGTTATAATATAATACAATGTATTATATAGGTTTTAAAAAAATGTTTTTGTCAAGTTTTGCGCCAAATATTTAAAAAAATCCAGTTCTTCATCTCTATAAAAAGATTACAATCAAAATAATTATTATTTTATGTATCAAATAATAATCATTATTATCTAATAACTATTGTAAATACTTAATTGTTGCTATAAACCATGCAGGGAACAATAATAATTAATAACAAAATTATTTATAATTTCTAAAATTTTAAATTTCGCGGTTTAATGTAATTTTCTGATTCGGATTGCTTCGTTGAGCGTCGCCCTCTCTCGCAATCTTCGAGTCTTTCGACATCTTTACATTGTAAAGTTTACAAGCTAACGCGACTTGGCCGCCATTAGTGAACCTGTTGCGCGATTTGAGCCGGCTATGCCATGTGCCTTTTCGTTTTTCTATAAATTCTATAATATCTAGTGTGTATTGTGATCTAGTGAAGATTTGGATTCCAAATTTGGAAGTAGAAGATCCCCTGTATCTATTTAAATAATAAAGGAATAATATTTTTAAAAATTGTCTGTAATTTCTGAGGGTCTGCAGAAAATACACTTTTATTTTTTCGCAATAATTGTGGGACACCATGCATTTAATATATATATATATTTATATATTAAACTGCACTGTTACCTGAAGTTGAAACAGGATTGTAATATTCCATACGCAATGAAAAATATATCTCTATCATATTCCAAAGACTGCCAAATTCACATGATATGCAGCTGAAATACCTTACCATTTTCATGTGCATAGGATATGCCCTTGACCTGAATATCATAAAAATTCATATGATATTCAGATTCCATTTGTTTCCGTCGGCATATGAAATTCATATACAAATCATATAACTGTGCTACTTGGGAATGTCCGACCCTCCTGGACATAGTGTGGATATCCAATGGATACCCAGTGGATATAGTATGGATATAGTATTGTATGCAATATGGTTGTCATCTGTATTGGATATGGTGAATCAATGGATATTTACTTTTCAATAAATAACATTGGGTTTTAAAATAAAAGTCTTATTCTTTAATTTAAATATTTATTTTTATGAAAACATAAAATAGAACAGAAAACTACATATAACTAAAGAAGTGAAGTCTCTGGCTTGACATCACTCCTCCAGCTATCATTATTTGCCTTTTTATCAGCCTAATCATTTAGGGCCTATTTCACCTGTCTCCTTATGATCCCCAAAATTTGGCCAATCCATCAGCCCATTTGTTACCCTCGAGCCTATGTATAGCTTGCAAATAAAGGTATACCGTACGTACGGTATATAAATGCATGCATGTATTCACCTTTAATGTTTTACCTTCAATGCTAACCGAAAGTTTATAAATTGCACTTAAATATACCTATTTAATTTAAAATTGTATTAGTTTTAGACCAATACAATTTAAAATGATAACTATAATTAGAAAATTAATAAAATATTCACTTACCACTAGAGACCTCAAACAAATAACCACAAAACACAATAACTTGGCAATAAACTTTATGACAAACATATAACAAATAGCAATGATGGCGAATGAACCTTTACAATCTGTGGAATGAAGCAAATAAACATGAAAACCCTTTGGATGTACCTAACAATCATGGCATCATATTTAACGGACGCTACCATAGAAAAAGGACGCTTCTTTATCTTCTGTGTTCGGCAGCAGTCCATAGAGTAAGAAAGAAAAAGAGAGACTTTGAAACCATGTAAACAGTTGACCAAGCGTTAGTGGCGACATCCAACTCAGGGAATGGAAAACTTTCACAGGGAAAGGCGGCAAATTTAAATATAATATATTGAAACGTGTTAACCTGCTAACTCCACTTATAGGTTGTAATGCGTTTTTTATACTGTATTTAATATAAAAAACGCATTATAAAAGATAAATTGAGTTAGCGAATTAATATGAGGCGCCGTTTGTGCCATAATTATAAATAAAAAATTAATAATATATAAAACAATATTTTAAAAATATATAAATGTAAATCAAAAATTATAAAATATTACTTAAAGAAATAAAATTATAAATTGAGATTTAACATTATCAAATGCGTAAATATATTTTATCAATAAAATTTATTTATATATATTTTATCACACAAAGTTATTTATATTTCCTTAACCGTTATCATTTATATTTTTAGCAGTTTATCCATATATATTTTTAGCATGTGCCATAATATATACTGGGTTGCATACGCAGCGGGCGCTTACTAATGAAGTTGGCGTCTTTTCACATTACGAGTGGCAGCACTGGAAGGACATTTCAACTGTCAAAGTTGTTCATGTTTAAACAAAAGTGATTTTTAAACACTCTTTTGCGTCATTGTGGCGAGTTTTTTTATTAGGTTTATAATATAAACTTTATACCATAAATTTTTTAATACAAAAGGTGCGGTCGTTGTCGTAATATAGTTGTTATATTACTTTAATTAATACACTGTACACGTTAAACATAGTTTATTAAACAACAATATTAGAGAACACGTTGATATCTGTCTGACAAGTATTTGTTAAATCATGGCTATTATGACACCTCCCCTTTTACAAAACTAACTAAATGTTTAATACATAACAAAATCCCTAAACCTATGGGGTATTTTTATGTCTCTTATTACTAACTCTATCTGACACATTTGAACTAGTATTAAGTCGTTGAGTTATAAATCTGATTTTGGGAATTACAAATTAAGAATATGGAGGTTCAACAATATTTTGCACAATTAGTTGATGTAGGCCAAATGGAAGACCTAATAATGCAGAATAATATTGATATTCGACTTCTCGAAGAATCACTGCTAAACTTTTGCTGTCTTTATGGGTATTTATCAAGCTATTGATGCTGGAATTCTTCATAATTTAAACAAAGCTTATGGAATAATTTGGAATTTATATTATACTGTTGACTGAACGTTTTATCCAAAGAACACCTTTGTCTTATATCTATGAATTGAACCAATGTATGTAACACGCCACAAACATACAGGTATCACGAGAACGCAAAAGTTTTGCGGAAAAACACAACACAAAACGCTTGTTGCACTTTTGTTTTAAAAATGTGACAGTTGAACTCAAAGGTGTTCTTTGGTTGAACTGTTCTTCCAGTGCTGCCACTCGTAATGTGAAAGACGCTAACTTCATTAGTAAGCGCCCGCTGCGTATGCAACCCAGTATATATTATGGCACATGCTAAAATATATATGGATAAACTGCTAAAAATATAAATGATAACGGTTAAGGAAATATAAATAACTTTGTGTGATAAAATATATATAAATAAATTTTATTGATAAAATATATTTACGCATTTGATAATGTTAAATCTCAATTTATAATTTTATTTCTTTAAGTAATATTTTATAATTTTTGATTTACATTTATATATTTTTAAAATATTGTTTTATATTTATTAATTTTTTATTTATAATTATGGCACAAACGGCGCCTCATAAATTAACACGTTTACATTAATTTATTAATAAATTAATGTAAACGTGTTAATCCGCTAACTCAATGTATCCTTTATAATGCGTTTTTATATATTAAATACAGTATAAAAAACTTTAAAAATTTTATTTCTCAACTTTAAGAGCTAACTGAAATAGCTGAAAAACAGTACAATTGTTCATTAACTAAAACTATATATATTACATTTCAGAACATTTATTATATTTCAAAACAAATAAAATAATACAAGTATTTAGGGATATTCATCACTGCATCCTTTTACTACTTACTATTTTAAGTTACGTATTTGGTACCATTCTGCATGACCAGTCTTCAAGTTTTTAGTCGTAGGTTTATTCTGCACGATCAGTCTTCAAGTTTTTAGTCATAGCCCAGTAAACACAATTACGTAAATATGACGTAAATATGACGTCATGTCAAGTCACGCTTACGTAAGATATAGGTCACACTTGAGTCATACAAGAGTCATTATTTCACACTTTCTTACGTCAGACTCTGACGTAAACATCTTGATGTAACACTGACATCATACTATTACATAATATTTACGTAATAAATGTGATAAATATGACCTCCTTATTTTTCATCATGGGGCAAAATAAGTAAATACTGAAACAGCTCACTTGGCTGAAATCAGTTCCCTCTTGACGTTAAATGAGTGAAATTGTGGGTTCGCGGCTTTGGCCTTGCAAAGCAGGCACTGTTTAAGCAGAGGGCCACGGAAATTTCATGACGATCCAGACGGAACAATCCTGGCTCCAACAAAGAATTCCACTGAAAAAGCTAAATTATCGTAAGGCCACAATTCGTGACTGTTTATTTGCCGAGGTTCGGATTCCTAAATCTCAAATTGCAATGCAGCCAGTGTCAACTTATATACTTAACGAATAGTGCCACATAAGCGAGATGTATTATGCAATAAGGGTTGCCTATGATAAGTAGATTTCTACTATATTATAGTAGATGCCTACTTATCATAGGCAACCTTACTGCATATTGCAACTGTTAACAATTAATATATCAATGTTATTTGACAACTTTACCCTTATATATTATAATATTATTATAAAATTTTTTTATCAATGAAAAATTCTTTAATAGTTTACATATATTTTTAAAAATCTCTTGGTTTCTTAATTATTAATACTAAATATTCTGTGTACTTAAATAATTTCGTTTGTCAATTTCATTTCTTTTATTTATTATTTTTTAAATTTTAAAAATATACTAATACCAACATTATTGTGCAAATATATAATTATACCATATTATATTATAATATTAAATTCTTTAAATTTGGTTGTATTATTTTTTATAGTTTTATTTTTTGAACCTCTGTATTTGGAAATTGAAATTTTAGTATGTTAAACAAGGCATTAAATATATAGGTACTACCAGAGACAAGGGTACTCTGGGTACTACTTTTTGACTTAAACCAATTTTGAAAAATTTCTAAAATGGCGTCGTACTGTCAAAAGGTCACATTTTTTTCAATGGGAAATGGAATCATTACCGAAAAGGTATTTATTGCAAGCTGATACTTTATCTAATTTATGAAGCTGATCAAAACCAACTCACAATGGATTTTGAACCAACTACTAATTTTTCAGATTCTTTGCAGGGTATGTCAGAAGTAAGAACAAAAAAAATCGCTTTTTATGAGTAGCTATAGCTATAGCTAGGGACAATATTCAACATTTAAAAATTATTTTTATTTTAGAAATTTAAAATTTTAGTATTTTAATAGGTACCTAACATTTTTTGACATGCATGGATTTAAAAAAAACAAATGACGTCGTACTGCCAAGGTCACATTTAAAAAAATTTGAAGTGAGTGAAATATCATTTCAGGTCTTTGAAAGCGTAACTACTTATTTTTTCGATTGTACAGGGTGGAACAAAAAAATTCCACTTTCACCAAAAGCGCCATTTTCAAAAAATAATAACAGTAACATACAATACAAAAATAACAAGTTAACACGTAATAACACGTAAATCTTTTGTTGATAATTTTTTACAATTTAAAAAATAAGTAGGTACTTGCAAGTACTTGCAACCATGATTAATCATACCTACACTGAGAAAAAAGTTTATTGCTCCCAAATAAAAAAAATATTTAAATATGGGACAAGGGTACAGTTTATTTATCCTAAATATATTTTTATTCCCGACACATAAAGTTTTACTAAAGTATATTTATCGTTATTATTTCGACTATTTAGAGGTAATAAACAATATATTCACTATAAATAAAAGTATTAGATACACAGTTTATTTGTCCCATTTTTTTCTCAGTGTACATGATTTTTCACATAACCATTGAATAAAATGTGTACTTTTGAAAGTACGACGCTATTTTCAAAATTTTTTACGTCATAAAGCAGTAGGAACCGGAATCATAAAAATCTATAATATATTATGATGGTTATTACATATTAAATTAAGATACATTATTTTTTGATTGGTTTTAAACCATATTTTCATTTAATCGACCAAGTACTATATTTTTTGGCTACTTATAAGTAGCCAAAAAATTCAAGGAACTTCGCGTTATTTCTTTCATCATGCTAGATGCAAAAGTAATTTTAAAATATGAAATTTGGTGTATTTTAATGTTTGAATTAAACTCATTGGTAAGGAAAAGTATACTGGATATATCCACTGATTTTATTGTTCAAAATAATCGGCGTCAATTTCAATTAATAGAATTTACTTACGTTATTTTACTAAATGTTTGAATTAACCATTTCAATCAATAAAAAATAAAAATTATGTTTGACTATTTCACTCATTGAAAATAAAAGTCCATTCATTGAAATTAGTTTAATTCAAACATTAAAATACAGTGAATTTCATACTTTGAAATTACTTTTGCATCTAGTTCGTCTAAATAATATGTATGGCAGATTTCTTATGTCAGTCTTACCTTACAAAGTGACCTTAAACTTATGTAATGGTATGACAGATTTCTTACGTCAGTCTTACGTAAGAAAGTGACCTAAAACGTATGTAATAGTATGACGTATTTCTTACGTCAGCCTTACGTAAGAAAGTGACCTTACACTTAGGTAATATTATGACAGATTTATTACGTCAGTCTTACGTAAGACAGTGACCTAAAAGTTATGTAATATTATGACAGATTTCTTATGTCAGTCTTACGTAAGAAAAGTGACTTTAATACTACGTCACGATATGACTTTAATATTACATAAGATGTACGTAATATGTAAGTCATTTAATTACATCATATAAAAGTCACGTTTTGGGTCAGTATTATGTCACTATGACGTAAAAATTGTATTACCTAGATATGATCTACGTGTTACGTAAATTTTAGGTCATAAGTCACGGTTTGGTTCACTGGGAGGTTAATTAACCTGCATGATTAGTCTTCCACTTTTTAGTGATATGTCTATCTAAAATTAGCGCATCATAAATATTTATTATTTTTTTTAAATATCAAAAAGGTATACCATGAAATAAGTCCAGCATAAGGTGAAGTTTTTATAATTTTCAGTCTTAAGTTTATACAGTATCTAAAATTAACGTATTATATATTATAATATTAAAATAAATAAATGTCAGATTATACCTTTGTTATGAGTAAAAGTTGAATTTTAAATTTGTCTTCTGACAAAAATATTTTAACCTAAAATAAATAAAGATCTATACATAATGTGCATATAACAAATTATAATTACTTACCTATAGGTATACCTTGTTTTCATCATAGAAAATGTTCCATGGTCTGTTAATTGGAAAGCATCGATTGACAAAAATAGTTTAACCTAAAATAAATAGAGATTATAATATATTATATACATATGTGTATAATATATAATAATAATATATAATATAATATGTAAATATGCATAGATAATAAAGCATGTAATACGCCTATAACAAATTATATTTACCTACCTTGTTTTAAATTTTCTTCATATAAAGAAAAAGAATATTCTTTTTCTATGGTCTTCCTGTTGTTAATTGGTTCTTTGGTAGACAACGTAGAGTAATAAAACAGAAGTAATTGTCTTCTCTCGGGTAAACATAGAAATATACACAAAACATAGTCAAAGTCTTTCATCTATGGTCAAAGTTTGACTGTCAAAACCCCACAAACCACTACAGAAATTAGTATAGGAAAAAAAGTTAGGTTAAGGCGCTTGCGTATGAAATGCAACAGCGCCCTCCAACTTAGGGAATCGTTGAAATCAAACTGCCCTATCTATAAAATAGTCTCTTTTCTTCTCTTGTCTCTGCAGCAGTCACTGCTGAGCAGTGTTGTCAGACGTTTAAATAATTTCAGAAAGCTCATCAAAATGGCGGTTATATTATTAAATCTTTAATACTTAATTAATTAGTATACCTAGTATACCTATTTGACATAAATGTGGTGAATAATTATTTTAAATTTATTTAATTTATTTATTAAAACTTAATAAAGTACGGAAATATATTTCGTTTAGTTATTTTGCTTATAACCGGCAACACTGAAGATTCTCAAATTCAGCGCGTGCGTAGTACTATGAAATACAATAATAAACAAAAGGGACTTTTTTAAGTAATTTTTTATTGTATTGCAGACTGTCATAGTCATATTATTAACAGAAATAATATTATTAATATATAAATATTATTATCTGGGTAAAGTGAACATTTCAAAATTAAAAATTTCGTAGCTCTTGGCAAAAAATCAATTTACCGTAAAGTTGTTTTTTTTACATATGCTAGTTTAAACCATCACAAAATCCCACATGTATACATACAAGTATATATACAAGATATCCATATCAGTTATCCACCGGATATCCAGTGGATATACATTAGATGTACAATGGATATACTTTGGACATACATTAGTTATCCATTGGATATATATTAGAGATACTTTGTTGAAATTGGGTTAATAACGATTTAAATCATATTTATTAATCATTACATAAATTTATCCTTTAAGGGGCTATTTTAACAAAGAAAACAATATTTTTAATGTTTTTGGTTTTTTTTTGAACATCCAGTATGGATATCCATTGGATATCCAGTGGATATCCAGTGGATATCCAGTGGATATACATTAGATGTACAGTGGATATACTTTGGAAATACATTAGTTATCCATTGGATATATATTAGAGATACTTTGTTGAAGTTGGGTTAATAACGATTTAAATCATATTTATTAATCATTACATAAATTTATCCTATAAGGGGCTATTTTAAAAAAGAAAAAAATATTTTTAATGTTTTTGTTTTTTTTTAACATCCAGTATGGATATCCATTGGATATCCAGTGGATATCCAGTGGATATACATTAGATGTACAGTGGATATACTTTGGACATACATTAGTTATCCATTGGATATATATTAGAGATACTTTGTTGAAATTGGGTTAATAACGATTTAAATCATATTTATTAATCATTACATAAATTTATCCTATAAGGGGCTATTTTAAAAAAGAAAAAAATATTTTTAATGTTTTTGTTTTTTTTTGAACATCTAGTATGGATATCCATTGGATATTTTCACTGAATAACTTTTGATTGAGTAAATTTAGCCAAAAATGTTAAGAGGCTTTTTTGTAAAGCGTTTGATTTCCCATATTCATAGGTTTTTTTCTGGGTACTGATTTTTACATGAATTACAAAATTCTAAAGTTAAAAGATCAAAATGTAAAACTATACCAATTTTTAAGGCACGATTTTAAGGAAACAGTTCATCTGACGGAAAATTTCATTTTAACCTTTTTTGTAGAGCATTTAATTTTCTTAAAAAAATATTTTTGATTCAATTTTGTTAAACTCAATAGTTTGGGAGTTCTGAGACAAAAACTTGCTGAGGAAAAAAAATTTAAAATTGCGATGACCTCTTAATATTAATGTAATGGACTCAAACTTTCACATTTTTTTTTTGTCACCCCAAACCATATTTTCGATATACTTTAAAAAAAAAATAGTTGATTTTGTGGCCCAGTCTAATATATAATATTATGTTGCCATGAATTCGTAGGTATATTTTGTTGTTTAAAATGCAGTTGTCGGCGTTTTTTAGACAACTCAAATATAAAAATGGTTGATTTTAAGGTTATGTTTTTGCAAAAATTATTTTTTACTAATTTCTTAAAAATGTCCAAACTTAAATATAAATTATATTAGGTAAAGTTATCATTAGTTAATTCTGCACCAACAAAAGTACTTACCGAATTGGATCCTTTGGCAAAACATAAAAATGCAACGATTTAGTTCTTGAATTTTATTTACAATTAAAAACACAATAATTCACCATAATCCCTTAGATAAAATACACACACCAACGTAACTATATAAGCATTTAAGCGTTGAGTTTCTTAATCAATGATATTAAGAATAATCAATCGAAATCGAGTACTAAACCAGTTTTTTAGTTTTTTCCTTGCAACGTAAAACACAAATAACGAGCGCGATTTAGCTGTGCAATTGAACAAAATTTGTCGAGTAAGACTTCTGCCTTCCTCTCTTTTGTGAAAAAACTACCTATTTATTTAAAAATGACGTACAGTTCGTATGCTTTAAATGTATTGTTGACAATTCTTAAATTCACGCAATGCTATCGAAGACCACCAGATGGCGCGCGCGTTGCGAAAACCCGATACTTTAAATTTTTGATTTTTATTTATAAATTATTTTTATTACTTATATATAAGTAATAAAAATAATGTTTGACTTTTTTTTAGAAAAATTGGCGGAAGCAACAAGAAAGTACGCAAGTTTAAAAAGCGATTTAAGCGAGGCCCAGGATGTGGATTTTTCCGGAAAAAATAATAACACGACTTCACTCAGACACAACATCCTCAGGAAAAGAAATATGCCAACGAGAAAAATGCAGGACCTTAAACTTGCCTTCAGCGAATTTTATCTTAGTCTTATTTTGCTGCAGAACTATCAAAATTTGAATTTCACTGGCTTCAGGAAGATTTTGAAGAAGCATGACAAGGTAAGATTTATACAACTTTTTTTTAATATTTTTTATTTTTATTAAGACGTTTACTAAATTGTTTTATATTTTGAGCGTGCAATAAATTATATTGTTTTAGTATATCTGGTATGAGAATACCATACCACATCTACTTTTTCCACTCCAAAACAAAAAAATTCAGTTCACAAAAAGTATTGGGTGTCACACGCCTTTATAAAATAAACATTTTATCAACATTGTTAAAGTAAATATGCAACGAACGGTACATTTTTTAAAATATTTCCAGATATTTTTGTGATGTTGAGGAAACATTAATAAAATGTACGAACATGTTTAAAAAAGTTTGTTTATACAGTGTGAGCCATTTGTTTGCGACTCACCCCTGTGCGGATTTATTGTGCGATTTTAACCGGATTTGTTTTAAAGTGTAGATCTTGATAAACTGTATTTTTTGAGCAAAAAACGCCATATTTTTACAAAATACAAGGCATACTATGTCAGTTTTTAAGAGTAAGTTTTTAAGAATTCATAATAATAATAATTTTATTTCAATGTTTTTTCATGGATAACTTGACAGAATAAATTTTTGTGGTTATTATTGTGCATTTTTCTTCTTAAAATTTTTCAATAAAATTTAGTAAAGGGTCGTTTTGAGGGGTGGTGAATCCAGTGCCGTGCTTATATTTTGTTTAAAAAAATCACTAATATGAATTTTTTTAATAACTTTTGCATAACTTTCAAACCAAATAACCATAGAATTAAAATATAACAAATAGGTAACATTATTAATTTAGCAAATATATATTAACTTTTAGAAAAGCGTTTAATAGATGGCGCTACAACCGCATTTTATTTCTCGCGCATGTTCAAAATCAACGAATTAAATAAATATTTTAAACAAAAAATACACTCACAGGCAAAATAATCGATTCACAAAAATTTTCGATGAATTTCAATGGCAAATAACTTTTTTATTTGTTTTCGGATTTAAACAAATATTAAAGAATATTGTAGATACATTAATGGACAATCGCTCACATTTTAAAAATTACTAAAAAATACACGTACGTTTATAATATACAGGTTTAAACAAAAATATGTTTTTTACCATAAGTTTAAGACACTCTGTAGAGTGGCAAAACCGTATATTGTTCTAAATTAAGTTTTAATTATTAAGTCACATCTATTTTTAACAGTTTTACTTTTGGTTCACCTTGATATATTTATTTTTGTGGAAAATATGGATTTTTTTAACAAAACAAAAAACATTGCAATTTCCAATATTTTTCCTGTATGAAGAACTAAAGTTGCTATGGTCCATCCATAGCCTATGGAGGATGACAGTGACAGTTTTGTTGAATCATCCCATACTTGGACATGTCATATACAGCTTTCAAAAGCTATCAAATTGTGTTTTGTAAATTAATGTGTTAATTTTGAGGTGTCTTCTTACTTTTAAAAATGTCTCCGACTGATGTTGCTTTGTACTTTACTTCTTGTGACGTTTAAAACACTTGCCAAGTAATACTGTGACCGTCCATCCTGGATTAAATGAATGGCTCTGGCAACATCATTCAGAGACATATCCATTTTTTAAAGTAAGAAGACACCTCAAAATTTAAACATTAATTTGCAAAAAACAATTTGATAGCTTTTGAAAGACGTGTATGACATGTCCAAGTATGGGATGATTCAACAAAACTGTCACTGTCATTCTCCATAGCCTATGGATGGACCATAGCAACCTTAGTTCTTCATACAGAAAAATATTGGAAATTGCAATGTTTTTTTAAAAAATCCATATTTTTCACAAAAATAAATATATCGAGGTGAACCAAAAACAAAACTGTTAAGAATAGTTGTGACTTGATAAATAAAACTTAATTTAGAACAATATACGGAGTGTCTTAAACTTATGGTAAAAAACATCTTTTTCTTGAAACCTGTATATTATAAACGTACGTCTATTTTTTAGTAATTTTTTAAAATGTAAGCGATTGTCCATTAATTTATCTACAATATTCTTTAATATTCGTTTAAATCCGACATCAAATAAAAAAGTTATTTGCGATTGAAATTCATCGAAAATTTGTGTGGATCGATTATTTTGCCTGTGAGTGTACTTTTAAGAATTTTTTTAAGATTAAATATTTAAAAAGTTAAATCATAAATTACTATAGCATAATAAACAAAACAAAGAGTGTATCGAATTCTAAAGTGAAATTTATACCTCACACTTTAATACAATTTAAAAACAAATATTTTAATTTAATCTCATATTTCGTAAAGCTTAAAAATTTAAACCACCAAATGTGTAAATTACAAATAGTACTTGGACTATTTTTGGATATTAAAAAAAACTTAAATGTCACATTGTTTTTATTTCATTTTTATTAAGTGGTGTAAATGCTGATCGTGTAGTTTAATCCTTTGCCCAACTGTGAAGTCAATCTAATTTCCACGTCTTTCTCATAAAGGCCTCCAGAAACAATGGAAGCATATCCTCCATCCACATTGGTGTCTTCATTAATAGCCTAAATATATTTAATTAACATAATAAAAGTATATAAATCTGCACAAAAACTAATTTACCATAATGCAAGTTATGTCCTTGGTATTAGGTGTTAATGTAGGCCAAGCCACATCTTTTTCAACTTTGGCAAGGAACTTGCCTTCTACAAGCACTGGGCTTTGATATACCAAATTCACACTAAAATAATAAAAATTAAAAACAAAATAAAAAAACTTTAAGAATACTCACGCATGAGCAGAGTCACAAACGTTTAAATTATGCGCTCCATCTTTGAGTGGTTTAGCCGAAATTATGACTACCACAGCGCTATGAACCAATATAACTTTAAAGGACATTGTTGCGAATGAAAATAATTTATCGATCAAACGAACTTACCTTAAGTGAAGTTCGATCGTAATTATACTTCAGGGTCTCGTCCTCTAGATCAATTATACACTTGTAGTAGCGCCAGCTGCTCGGTTTCAACCACAACTATTTTAAAGCATAGAAATTAAAATTCAAAATTGGCGCGCTTCCGACCAACACCCTATTGGTCACCCGATTCGCGCCCAAATGTCATTAGGTTCAAAGCAAATTTCAAAAAATCGTAGGAATAGATCAAATTTTTGGGAATCCAATCGGGTGGGGGGGATTGATCTATTCGGACGAGACCCTTCGTATAATTACGATCGAACTTCACTTAAGGTAAGTTCGTTTGATCGATAAATTATACTTCAGGGTCTCGTCCTCTAGATCAATTATACACTTGTAGTTGTTTAAAGAAATGCGATTTTTTAATCATAAAATTTATTTTAATCACAGCCAACTCAGACTGAGTGGTGCAGGTACAAAAATAAGGAACAAAGAAAACAAAACAAATTGTTTAAGAACGAAGCTTAAGGATGCTTAACGGAAAACTCGTTTCAGGGGCCAAGGGTCTGTTGTAGTGTCTGGCGAACATTTCTGACGATTTTGTCCATGTAGCTGCTTTTCTTATTTCGTCGACACTAATACCTTGTCGTGAGGCCGCCGAAGTTGACGCGTGTCGCGTGCTATACGGTTTGAAATTCTTATCAATTCCACCTTTGGTTAAGGTTTCGCCTATCCATCGGCTAATTGTTTGAGACGAACAAGCATGGTGAGGGGATTTAAATGTTATAATTATTGTCTGTGAGTCTTGGCTTCTAAGGGGAACGGTTTTATCAATATAATCCTGAAGGGTTGAAGCCACACAAATTGTCCTGTCGGCCGCAAAAAAGGGAAGGACGAAACAAGGTTGTTTTCGACCCGGGGCCGAGGTTTTTATTCTTTCTGGCACCGTTATAATTGCCCCTTGGTCGTTGAAGTGAACGTTCGACAGTTTTAAGGCTGCAATTGTCTGTTGACGGTGTCCCGTAGTAAGCGCCAGAAGGGTGACGAGCTTCAGAGATAGATCCTTAAGTGATAAATTAGAATGAGGAAACAAGGACGATAGGTAGTCGAGTACGGGTTTAGGGTCCCAGGTAAAGTTGTACTTTGGTGTTTGGGGCTTCAAAACAGAGGCACCTTTACAGAACCGTTTTATTGATGGGAGGTTTCCAAGGTCATTACCCAGAAGAAGAGAGAGTGCCGAACGATATGAATTTAGAGTCCCGTACTTCTTTATTTGAGTCATCCTTGTAGCAAGAAAATCAAGAACAAATGAGGTTTCTGGATTAAAACATGGGATCTCATTTTTCCTTGCGAAATTCCACCAAAGTCTTAAAGGGTAGTCATACTGTTTCCAGGTTGTATTGGAGATGGAGGCTAGCATGCACTCCATGGCGGTGTCCGGGATCCCCCTTAATTTGAAAGCTTGGCAGACAAGATTCCTGCCACCAGGGTAAGGTTGTTCGGGAGTTCGTGTTGGTTGCTAAAAGGAGAAGAAAGTAAATTTGGGTGTGGACCAAATGTTAATAATTGGGATTTAAGCAGCCTAGAAAATAGAGGGAACCAGGGTTGAGTCGGCCAATATGGGACTATAACAATGCCTTGAGCTCGGTCCCAAATTATTTTTTGTAAGGTCTTTAGGATCATAGAGAAAGGTGGAAAAGCATAAAACTCTAGATTCTCCCAATTAATCGTAAAAGCGTCAACCGCACACGCATCTGGGTCTGGGAACCATGAGACAAAAGATGAGCACTTTGTATTTATATTTGTGGCGAAAATATCGATTTTTGGTTTACCAAGGGTCTCGACAATTTCCTGGAAAGCTATAGAAGAGAGTTCCCACTCGGTATTTTTGGAAATCTGTCTTGACTGAAAATCCGCTTCGACATTGTCCGCGGATTTTATGTATGAAGCGAATAGCCACAAATCTCGTTTTTCGCACCAACGCCAAATTTCTTGCGCCAGAGAAGCAAGGGTTGGAAAACGAATACCACCCATCTTGTTCACATAACTTATGGCTGTTGTATTGTCAATGCGTAATAACAACTCGCAAGCTCTGAGATCCGACGCAAAACATTTTAGGGCATAAAACACGGCTCTCAGCTCTAGAACGTTTATGTGTTCTTTCTTTTGGTCCTCGGACCACCAACCTCGAGTATTTTTGTCTCCGCAACTAGCGCCCCATCCCGATCGAGAAGCGTCCGAAAAAATTTCCAGAACATAATTATGGGTCCTAATGGGATTGGATGAACTCGGATTATTGACCAATTTTACCCACCAATCTAGATCTGAATAGACCTCCTGAGGAATGTGCATTTTTGCCATATAATTATCATTATTTCTCTCTAAAGCTAAGTACTTGGCCCTTTCTAACATTTTTGTGTATAAAGGGCCGTATTTTACAGCTGGGCACGCAGAAACTACGATGCCTGTAAAACGGGCCAAGTCTTGGATAAGACAAGTTTTCTTGGAAAGAAGGTTTGAGGCAAAATCTGAAATCTTTTTTCTTTTCTCAGGAGGTAGGCTGATCGAGAAACGTTTCGAGTCAATAATGAAACCTAAAAACTTTAAGGATTTTACAGGTTTATGTTGAGATTTTTGAAAATTAACAATGAATCCAAGTGACTGCAAAAGTTTTAGGGATGTGTCAAAATTTTCTTTGCATTCTTCTGAAGATTCCGCTATGAAAAGAAAGTCATCAAGGTAGTTGACAGATATAAAACCCTTAGCTCTCAGAAAAGCTGTGATGGGTCTCATAATTTTTGTAAATACAAGAGGAGCTGTGGATATTCCAAAGGGAAGGACACCAAACTCATACAAAGTCCCTTGAAAGGAGAAACGTAAAAATTTTTTGTGTTCAGGGTGAATTGGAATTAAAGAATAAGCATCTTCGAGATCTAAAGAGGCCAGGAAGCAATTAGGGGTCAAGAGACGAATAACTGTTTTCCAGTCCTCCATTTTAAAATGTGGAGGATTTAAATGCTCATTTAATTTTTTTAAATTCAAAATAAAGCGTTTATCCCCGTTTGGCTTGTCTACCAGAAAAAAAGAAGACAAAAATTGTCCCCGACAGGGCTTGACTCTTGAAATGGCTCCTTTATCTAGTAGTTTAGAAATCTGCTGGGAAATGGCTTTTTCTTCGGCTACTGAGAGCTGTGGTTCCCAGGTTGAAGTACCAGAGGGTTTAGAGATAAATGGAATTTTATAACCATTAATTGTGTCAAGAATATGTGGGTCAGATGTGATTTTTTGCCATTTGGACAGGAAAAATTGTAAACGACCAGCTTTACAAACCTCTAATTCCGGGTTGTCCTGGTTGAGTGGTGTTTCTTGTAGTTCGAGTATGTCCGAGCTCTGTGTGCCCCAGGTCCTTGGTTTGACTTCGTCAAATGCTTTGGTAGAGCTGGGGCCTTGGAGTTTAAATCCCTGGAGAAGGGTTTACGAGCTGGGTATGAAGGTTTTGTTGCTGGTTTTCCCTGGGGTTTTTTCAACATTTCATTGGCAGCTTTTTCCGATTCCTTGGCTTTCTTCCATTTTTCAGTAAAGTCTATTCCAAGCAAAAACTCATCTGACACGGCTTCTAATATCAGATTTTTTGCAACTGGTGTGACCTGGGCCTGGGCCAGGGTACGTTTTCTCGCCGATGACATTCCATAAAATATGTCACATGATATGTGGGCAGCTTCACTGATATAATTTATTAAATTGTCTATTGGTAAAACAGTTGTTTCTGGATCATCCCGAACTGCCAGAAGCTCGGTTAGGGTTTTTCCCAGGATAGTAACCAAAGTTGTTGCTCCGGTTTGAGAGGCCCGCAGTACAGCATCCTTGGTTTTGTTGTTTGTTGCCAACAGAGGCTCAACCTCGGTGTTGAGCTTTGGAGCAACCAATACATTAAAATTCTCCGGACGAGGGTGCCTCTTCCGGAGTTCCTCCCTCTTTTCCTTTGACAAGCCATTTTGCAGGATCCTCCTCCATCTCTCCACCAAAAAAGGATGTAAAGGTTTTCCTATTTGGATCTCCTCGGTGGACTCTCCCAAGAGGGCCAATAAGTCAGGGGTGATATCTGCTGTTGCAGATGCACCAGTGTCTTTTTCTGCTGTTGCAGATGCACTGGTCTCCCTTTCAGACACTTCCTCGCTCCTTCGTGTGACTGAGCAAGATTTGGTAGAGGTTGTGTTGGATCGGGAACGTCTATGTCGTCTGTGATGCCTGGAAGCGCTCCGCCGATGTGTAGACTGACTGGTACGGCTTCTGGAGCGACTACGTCGATGGTATCTGCTATGGCGGTCTCTGGAACGGCTATAACGTCTTCTGGAGCTACTGTGATGGTCTCTCGAAGAGCTTCGATGTTTCTTGGGGCTGCTGTCTCTGGAACGGCTTCGTAGATGTCTTGACGTCCGAGAAGAATCTGAGCGACGAGAGGAGCGGCTCCGTAGTGAAGGAGATTGTACGTTCTCCTTGTCTTCAGTTGTAGAAGCATGCTTAACCCTCAAAAGTTGATTGAGGTTAACTTGTTGTTTATTAAATTGCTCCTGCAATCTTTTAAATTGCTCCGCCAGGTCCAGCTCTTGTGGCGATGTATTCCCCGATGTCGGGGGGTCGCTTTTTTGCATGTTTTTTTTTGATATTGAAAAAGGATTTATTCTAAAAACGAACAAAATTATTTACTATTGTGGTCAAAACCGCACAACAAAGCGTAATGACATTTGGGCGCGAATCGGGTGACCAATAGGGTGTTGGTCGGAAGCGCGCCAATTTTGAATTTTAATTTCTATGCTTTAAAATAGTTGTGGTTGAAACCGAGCAGCTGGCGCTACTACAAGTGTATAATTGATCTAGAGGACGAGACCCTGAAGTATAATTAATTTTGAACTTTTTTATATCATATTTGTTATCGCATTTCGAACAATGCTCCTAGCATTTTTTTGGTTTTTATGTTACTTATCATTTAATCAAAATAAAGTACTTTAAATCATAATTTTTTTTTCAAAAAAGTGCCATATAAATATTTGATCTATTTTGCGTTCATAATGACTTCATTATAACACCGCTTTCGGTGCTGTAATAAGATACTTTATCCCACCCAAAATTTTGATTTTATAGGTTGGCTATACTTTAAACAACATAATATTTTGCCTATTGGTTATAATATTTTTATGATTTTTCTAGTACTTACGAGACTTTTCTGGCAATAAATTTTGTTTAACACCAAAGAAAATACTTTTTTTCTTCTTTAACATTAACAGCCGCTTATTGTAAATAAGTAAATTAAGGACGGCATGGCGAATCGATTTTGACATTAACTGTCAAACCAATGACTGTGATACCAACTATCTAAAGTAAATTTCGACCAAATTAAATTTAAGGTATATAAAATTAATTTTTTTATAGAATTTTTGCAAAATAGATAAAATAGCATTAAGAACTCATGTCATAAGACCTTTTGTCTCACTCTTCCATTACAAAACTCCTTCGTCTATTTTCAAAATCTATAGAAATTTTTCATGGGAAAGCATGCGCAGAATGTGCGCTACAGGATATTAAGATTATACACTCACAGGCAAAATAATCGATCCACACAAATTTTCGATGAATTTCAATCGCAAATATCTTTTTTATTTGATGTCGGATTTAAACGAATATTAAAAAATATTGTAGGTAAATTAATGGACAATCGCTCACATTTTAAAAAATTACTAAAAAATAGACGTAGGTACGTTTATAATATACAGGTTTAAACAAAAAGATGTTTTTACCATAAGTTTAAGACACTCTGTAGAGTGGCAAAACCGTATATTGTTCTAAATTAAGTTTTATTTATCAAGTCACATCTATTCTTAAAAGTTTTGTTTTTGGTTTACCTCGATATATTTATTTTTGTGAAAAATATGGATTTATGAAAAAAAATTTTTGTTAACGTTAATGTTAACATTGCAATTTCCAATATTTTTCTGTATGAAGAACTAAGGTTGCTATGGTCCATCCATAGGCTATGGAGAATGACAGTGACAGTTTTGTTGAATCATCCCATACTTGGCATTTCATAGCTTTCAAAAGCTATCAAATTGTTTTTTGCAAATTAATGTTTAAATTTTGAGGTGTCTTCTTACTTTAAAAAATGGATATGTCTCCGACTGATGTTGCCAGAGCCATTAATTTAATCCAGGATGGACGGTCACAGTATTACGTGGAAAGTGTTTTAAACGTCACAAGAAGTAAAGTACAAAGGGCATCATCAGTCGGAGACATTTTTAAAAGTAAGAAGACACCTCAAAATTAACACATTAATTTACAAAAAACAATTAGATAGCTTTTGAAAGCTGTATACGACAGGTCCAAGTATGGGGTGATTCAACAAAACTGTCACGGTCATCCTCCATAGGCTATGGATGGACCATAGCAACCTTAGTTCTTCATACAGGAAAAATATTGGAAATTGCAATGTTTTTTTAAAAAAATCCATATTTTCCACAAATTAAATATATCAATGTGAACCAAAAACAAAACTGTTAAAAATAGATGTGACTTAATAATTAAAACTTAATTTTGAACATTATACGGTTTTGCCACTCTACAGAGTGTCTTAAACTTATGGTAAAAAACATATTTTTGTTTAAACCTAAACGTACTTGTATTTTTTAGTAATTTTTAAAATGTGAGCGATTCTCCATTAATGTATCTAGATAGCTACAATATTCTTTAATATTTGTTTAAATCCGAAAACAAATAAAAAAGTTATTTGCGACTGAAATTCATCGAAAATTTGTGTGGATCGATTATTTTGCGTGTGAGTGTATAGGTAATAAATAAGTCACATGGAACTTTATTTCCTTGATGTTTTAAATTTTATTTAGGAATATAGGTAGGTACTTTGAACATTTTTTTAAATAAAAAAAAACTTAAATGCCACATTCTTTTTATTTCATTTTTATTCTTCGGTGGAAATCTGCATTACGTATCTCAATCCTTTTCCAGGCTGTGAAGTGATTTTAATTTTAACCTCTTTTTCATAAAGGCCTCCAGAAATAATGGCAGGATAACCTCCATCCCCCATGTTGAATTGATTAAAAGCCTAAATATATTTTAAAAAAATTATGAAAGTATATAAATATGCACAAAAACTAATTTACCTCAATGCAAGTTATGTTCTTGGTATTAATTGTGTTTATGGGCCAATAAAAGTCTATTTCAGATACACCATAGGCATGGGTTGCTGCAGTCCATGTTTCTTGATAAACTAATCTTGGACTAAAATAATAAAAATTAAAAACAATATAAAAAAAACTTTAAGAATACTTACCTACTCTTATAGTCACAAAGTCTTAAGTCAAACTCATTATTGGTCAATTTTTCGACTGACTTTGCCGAAATTATGGCTAAAACACCGCTGAGAACTAACAAAATTTTAAAAGACATCATTGTTGCAATGAAATGAAAAATGTTTAGCACCCTTTTATACTAACTTTGTTATCGCATTTATGATAAACAAGGCAATCATAGTCTCAAGTAGCATTTAAGGTTATTTATTCTTTACCTGGACTACTAAGTATTTAATCAATATAAAACACTTAAAAAATTGCTATGTAATAATAATATAGAAATTTTAAACCAAACCAAATTTGCGAGTAATTATGGCTACAAAAGCGCTAAGAACCAACAAAACTTTAAAGGACTTCATTGTTGCAATGAAAACAAAAATGTTTAGCACTTTTTTATACATAATTTGTTATTACACTAATGACAAACAAGGCAATCATACCCACTGGGAAAAATAATATTTCTACAATGTTACTGAACGTTACATTTGTTAGATGTAATGTTACAAAAATCATTGTGGCAATGTTGCAGGAACATTGCAACAAAGCCTTATGTCCGGCTCAGGAACATTACATTTACAAATAAAATGTTGCTTAAATGTATTAATTGCAATGTTACTAAATGTTATTTTTGTTAATGTAAGGTTCCTGCAACATTATATTTGTTAGGTGTAATGTTACAGAAATCATTGTGGCAATGTTGCAAGAACATTGTAACAAAGCCTTATGGTTCAGGAACATTACATTTACAAATAAAATGTTGTTTAAATGTATTAATTGCAATGTTACTAAATTTTACTGTTGTTAATGAAAGGTTCCTGCAACATTACAGGAACATTGCAATTAAATTAATATGAATTATTATAATAATAATTAATTATAATTATTTATCCGTCAGCCTATTATATACATATATATTAGGGTGAGCCAAAAAAAACTAACCTATCGGATTTATGGGTTAAAATGAACCTACATACCGAGCAAAAAATTTCCCTGCAAGGCAAATTTTTTTGCTCAATTTTAAAAGGTGTCGGTGAGCATTCTAAGTTTTCCATTGAAATAACACGTAAAAAAATCTTTTTTCATTAAAAAGACTATAACTTTTGAACCGTTTGAGATAAAAATTTTTACGTCGCGGATTCTTGTAGAGCACAAAACTGCAGTTTTAGTGATTTTTTACACTTTTCAAAGCTTTCAAAAATACGAATTTTTGAATTAAAAAAAATAATCCTGGTATAGATTCTTTGGGAAATTTTATATATGTTATAGTCTTTTTAATGAAAAAAGATTTTTTTACGTGGTGCAATGTTCCTGCAACATTGCCACAATGATTTTTGTAACATTACATCTAACAAATGTAACGTTCAGTAACATTGTAGAAATATTATTTTTCCCAGTGGGTATGATTGCCTTGTTTGTCATTAGTGTAATAACAAATTATGTATAAAAAAGTGCTAAACATTTTTGTTTTCATTGCAACAATGAAGTCCTTTAAAGTTTTGTTGGTTCTTAGCGCTTTTGTAGCCATAATTTGCGAGTAATTATAATTACTCGTAGTCCAGGTAAAGAATAAATATCCTTAAATGCTACTTGAGACTATGATTGCCTTGTTTATCATAAATGCGATAACAAAGTTAGTATAAAAGGGTGCTAAACATTTTTCATTTCATTGCAACAATGATGTCCTTTAAAATTTTGTTAATTCTCAGCGGTGTTTTAGCCATAATTTCGGCAAAGTCAGTCGAAAAATTGACCAATAATGAGTTTGACTTAATACAATGTGACTATTTGAGTAGGTAAGTATTCTTAAAGTTTTTTTTATATTGTTTTTAATTTTTATTATTTTAGTCCAAGATTAGTTTATCAAGAAACATGGACTGCAGCAACCAGAGGCTATGATGTATCTGAAATAGACTTTTATTGGCCCATAAACACAATTAATACCAAGAACATAACTTGCATTGAGGTAAATTAGTTTTTGTGCATATTTATATACTTTCATAATTTTTTTTAAATATATTTAGGTTTATAATCAATTCCAAATGGGGGATGGAGGTTATCCTGTCATTACTTCTGGAGGCCTTTATGAAAAAGAGGTTAAAATTAAAATCACTTCACAGCCTGGAAAAGGATTGAGATACGTAATCCAGATTTCCACCGAAGAATAAAAATAAAATAAAAAGAATGTGGCATTTAAGTTTTTTTTTATTTTAAAAATTAAGTACCTACCTATATTCCTAAATAAAATTTAAAACATCTAGGAAATAAAGTTCCATGTGACTTATTTATTATACACTCACAGGCAAAATAATAATAAGTTTCCCCCTGTTCCCCCTATAAGGAGGAGAGTGTAAGGACCAATTTTAGTACTGATTGATTTCCCCCCTCGAATTATTTAATTTTTATTTTAAACATTTTTTCGTTTTTGTGACGAAACAATATTCAAAAGTAAATAAATCACGTAAAATTTAAGATTTTGTTTTATCCGTGTTATCTTTTATTGTTTATAAATTTTTATAAAAACAAGTTAAAAAAAATTACCTTTTTTTATTTATTATGTCAAATATAATATAATTTTTGGTTTTACCACTAATTAATTAAGCTAGGTTAAATGATAAAACACCCATATTTATAAAGCCTAATTTATAGATTTACCTTCCTTCCTTCCTTCCTCCCGTAAAAGATGAACAATGCGAAAATGCGGGAGGAAGGAAGGTATGTAATCTATAAATCAGGCTTAACACAAAATAAACATATCTTTTAGCTCTTACTAACTGATGTGGGAGCTAGATGGCGCGTTGACCAGGTGGAAAGCTCGCACTTCTACACCAACAAAGACATAGATCGTATAATAAGAGAAACTGAGGCCACCGTGACCCAGGATTTGGAAGGTGGCGACAGGCAGAGGGCCATGAAAAGGCTCAGGGTGCCACCTTTGGGGGAGCAACAAAGTCCCTGGACCACCTTTAAAGTTGGCCTGTTTTCAGGCAGCTTGATCGTCTTGTTGATTGCCGTTTTATTGTCCGGTAAGCATGTTGTAGAGAAATATGATAAAAGTAGTTCAACAATGGCCTTAAAAAGCCGAGAAAATAATATAAAGTAACTCACGATTTTAACAATACGCTAAAGAAGTATCGGTAAGAGAGGAAGGCAGAAGTGTTACTCGACAAATTTTGTTCAATTGTTACGTTGCAAGTAAAAAACTAAAAAACTGGTTTAGTTCTCGATTTCGATTGATTATTCTTTATATCATTGATTAAGAAACTCAACGCTGAAATGCTTATATAGTGTGCTTATATATGTGTGCATTTTATCTAAGGGATCATGGTGAATTATTGTGTTTTTAATTATAAATAAAATTCAAGAACTAAATCGTTGCATTTTCATGTTTTGCCAAAGGATCCAATTCGGTAGTACATTTGTTGGTGCAGAATTAACTAATGATAACTTTACCTAATATACTTAATTTATATTTAAGTTTGGACAGTTTAAAGAAATTAGTAAAACATAATTTTTGCACAAACATAACCTTAAAATCAACCATTTTTATATTTGAGTTCTCTAAAAAACGCCGACAACTGCATTTTAAACAACAAAATATACCTACGAATTCATGGCAACATAATATTATATATAATACATAATATAATGGTATTTTACCGTTTAGTGGAGACTTTCTAAATCAATGATAAATGCTGTTTAAATTTAGACGACTTATTTGTTTGACGATTTTTACTGAATTGAAATTTCACGTTAATCATCACTACTAAAATATGTATTTATTGTATCTAATAGGTACAATTTATATTTACATAGACTGTATACAATTTATTTCTTCATTCAGATTAACACTTTTTATTGGAAAACCGGTAAAAACTCAACCCAGGTTTTCCTCTCTAAATACACCCAACAACACAACAAATTGATTCACGGTTTTTTTTTTCGATATTTTTTAACATTTTTCGGCTTTATTCTCAAAAACACTCGTTTGTAACCTAAGCGTTTGAAAGCTGATCATTAAATGTTGTACTTTTGTTACGATGATAACAGCCGAGTGGTGGCTCTACTAGCCATACTTCTTCAGCGTATTTGACAAGTCAAGAAATATCTATTTTAATTTAAAAAATAACAATATTCGTTGCTTTTGGGCCTTACAAAATAATTATTATTTATTTGTTAAAAAAAACAACTGAAACACAAAATTTTGATATGTTAAATAACACTACTTTAGAGCTATGTCTCAATATGATTTTCTTGTGTAGTTTTGCTCACTACACGCGAAAATCACGATAAATTTTTTTTCTTGGAAGCGTTTGTTACACTTTTTATTAACTAAATAAACAATAATAAAAATGCCTTGTTAAAATGTCACTATGCCAACACGAGAAACAAAAGAATTCACGTTTGCGGAGTCATGTCAAATTTAAATTTTGAATAATGTTTTGTTAACGGCCATTCCAAGCCCATGGACAGGACACATCAGAAACATGTCTAAATATATTCTTGTTACTTCCTTAAGTTTACTTATTTTTTCTACGAGTATTTATGAGAAGTATTAGCCAAATTTGGCTAATACTTCTCATAAATACTCGTAGAAAAAATAAGTAAACTTAAGGAAGTAACAAGAATATATTTAGACATGTTTCTGGTGTGTCCTGTCCATGGGCTTGGAATGGCCGTTAAAGAATAATCATATAAAATAAAAAAATCGTAAAAAGCTGAATTTTGGTCTTCCACTAAAAAATTCATAACTTCGCCATTTATTTATGGATTTTTATCAACATCATCTTGTTTTTTTTTAAATGTCAGCTTTACGAAAAAAATTTAGGACCTAAATTTAAAAAATAACGAATTTTTTAAGTTATCAAAATCGCTGGCATCAAAATACTTTCCCGATATAAAAAGTATGTAGAAGAAAGTTTTAGAGGGCTCAAATACCTTCAATTTAAGGGCTTGCTTGACCAAATCTATCAATTAGATTTCAAGCTATACTCAAAAACGTCAAAACACGTCTAAAAATTAAAAAAAAAAACAATTAAAAATCCATATCTCGAAAACGGTTCCATAAAAAAAATTGAGTGTGATTTTCGTGTTTAGTGGGTCAAAATACATGGGAAAATGGGATATGGTAAGCGATTTTGTAAACTAGTGTAATTAATAAAATTAAGTTTTGAGTTTTTTCCATTTTATCTTTTATCAAATTTCAAATTTTAATTTTTATAATCAACTTTTTTCGCGATTAGTTACACATGTGGTATTAATCTATATATTTTTATTATTTTTAAATTTAAATTAAATTAGATTTTACTTTTTATTTATGCTATATTTTTTATAATATTAATACAAAATATATGTCCTATTATGTATTTTGTAAAAATATGGCGTTTTTTGCTCCAGAAATACATACACTTTAATACCAATCCAGTTAAAATCGCACAATAAAAAATAAAGATGTTACAATGTTGAGTCACAAACACACACTGTAGATAAATGGTCTCAAAACATAATTTTAAAAACCTTAAATTATTAAATTTTTTTATATTTAAAAATAAGAATAATGGTACCTATGGCGTTGATGCGCCATTTTTCGGTACACCCTGTATTTTAATGGTTATAAGCCTAGTCACCATAAATGTTTTTTTTCTCGATAAATTTAAGTTTAGTTTTTTAAAATAGTCAATAATTGTAATAGATAAATGCAATGATAGGATTATTTTACTCTTCCCGGGGCATTCGCCATTTTTGACAATATGCAGGGTGAGTCGTTTAACTTGAAACTTTGAAATATTTCAGTTGGTATGCATTTTACGAAAAAATGTTTAGAATAAAAATTAAATGATTCGAGGGGGAAATCAATCAGCACTAAAATTGGTCCTCATACTCCCCTCCTTATAGGGGGAACAGGGGGTAACTTTAAAATTTCCAAAGGAACACTCTATTTTTTATTGCAGATTCGGATCATTCGACTAAAAATAGGTAGATTTTGTCTAAAACATTTTTTCATATTTGTAATATAGGCGCTATAATAAAAAAATCAATTTTGTTCGCATTTTCTTCTGTATACGATTCAACAATAATTTTTAAATAAAATACTTGGTTTTATTTTTTAAATTTATTTATTTATTTCGTTTTAATATTCTGCTAACACTTCTTTGGGATATTCCCAAATCTCTAGATAATTCTCGTGTGCTTGCATGAGGATTAGCGGCCGTTGCTGCTAATACATTAATTTCATTATTTCCACCTGTGACTGTTGCTCGACGAACTCTTTTCTTTTCGGTTGAACACTCCCGTTTGTAGTAAACTGCTTGACTGTGCGGTGAAATGAAGTACGTGATCGATTTTTTTCCGTAAAACGCTGAACCTAGATATTAACAGCATCATCAAGATTCCTGCCTGCTTTTCCATAAATGAAAATCATTTCTATTTTTTCTTCCACTGTTAAAAAATCCATTATAAATAACTGCTTAGCGAAAGGAGGTCTTTTTGTTTGCAAATTAATCTTCGAACTAAATTAATCAATTATATATGTCAGAGATTAACGAGGGCAACTGAGGGTTAGGCTGCCTAGACATTTTAAAAGAATGCACGACACTGGTTTTTAGTATAAAGTTATTTAATAAAATATAAATCCGCACAGAACACAAAATTAATATTAATCGTCCCAAACTAATTATTAGCTATAAAAAGGAAAACAACGATCCGCGACCCGCTAGACCAACAATAGTCAATCAAAAATCAATTCAGAGATTC
This sequence comes from Brassicogethes aeneus, assembly GCA_921294245.1. Classification (NCBI taxonomy): domain Eukaryota; kingdom Metazoa; phylum Arthropoda; class Insecta; order Coleoptera; family Nitidulidae; genus Brassicogethes; species Brassicogethes aeneus. The sequence goes on along the minus strand of OV121132.1, from coordinate 2,651,507 downwards.
GACTTGTCTCAATCGAACTCAAAATGACTCTGGGCTCGTTTCGTTCGCTCAGCTTATCGCCAAGCGGTTTCCCTTAAAAAAACAGTTCACCCCTCCTAACATATTTTCTACGTCTTAAAGAACTATAACTAATTTGTCTAGACAAATTCACATAAATCATATCAACTAAAATAAATGTATCGTAAAACTTAGTAATAAACACCTAATGACATTCTCCACATGCGTGGGACTTTTTTTAGCCTAAACATCGTTACAAAAATCTTATCAACAAAAATAAACGAAAGGGTGAGAAAGAATCATGAGCGTACACCAATAATTAATAAAGGCGCCGACACGGCCATTCTGACTAGTGCACGTCCTCGGGCACTCAATGGTCATCTGGAACGCAAAAGCCTAAAGCCTAAGCCTACATTGTCGCTACATCCGCTCGTCCATCCTGACTAACAAAGAATAATGCAATACAACGCGATATTGTTGTTATCAATATGATTAATCAATAAAAAATATATTTTTTTTTAGGAGGAAACCGAAGCCGATATACTTTGCAACTTGCAATAGTAATATCATCTGGTAACCAAGCTAAAAAATCATAAACCATCAAGAACATTGCAGTCTGGTGCTTCCACACCCCATTCAGTAGCAAACTGTTTACCATCATGTAAACCACACCGTTTACCATCATGTAAACCACAATATCACAGTAAGACTCTTCTTACTGGTCAACTAAACTAGGCCACATGCCTCTTCTAGTAACTCTTTTACTAGGACTCTAAACTAGGCCACATGCCTCTTCTAGTAACTCTTTTACTAGGACTCTAAACTAGGCCACATGCCTCTTCTAGTAACTCTTTTACTAGGACTCTAAACTAGGCCACATGCCTCTTCTAGTAACTCTTTTACTAGGACTCTACTGCAATGTTCAATCAGATAACTACTATTAATTAATAAAAAAATAAAAAATTAAAAGAAAGCATTATTACTCGGTTTGTCAGGAATGAGTGGATTCCCTTTGGCAGGATATTACCTATTTCTCTATTGTAATACTCGCCGACACAGCCATTTCATTTTCAGACTTAACCTTGCCCTTCAGTTACCTACATTAATAAGCTGATCATGCGCAAATTTAAAAACACTAACTTTACCTTATCGTTAGGTTTAATAACTTCATAACGATCATTTTCTAAAATCTTAGTGATTTTAAATCTACCTCGAAATTTACGATCTAATTTCATTCATTCTTTCATTTATTTTACTAGATACGAAATAAATAAAAAAATTTAAATGGAGCTCGAAATTTACGATCCAATTTAGAAATCATTCTTTAGTTTATTTTACTAAATACAAAATAAATATTTTTTATCTAAAGTTTTCTTCCACCCCAAATGTTTTAAATTAGTGTGAACATGATTTATTACGGGCCAAACCATTGACTTGGGTACTACAGGTAAACAAAGTGAACAATTATTTTTCTCTATTTTTTTCGGAACAGCATATTGTTTAGAATATCATATGTTTTTATTTTTGCAATATTAGGGTCGAGGTCGTTGCACTTCAGATCGGCAATAAGTTTTAAAAGGCTGTCATCGCGTTGTTGAGCTACTAGCAGCCAGTCTTTTTGTAATTCGATATTTTGAATAACGTTAAGGAGTTTAGAATTTTTATCTTTCGGTACACTCGAATTTTGAACCTTGTATTTAAATTAGGAGTACTATGATTTCGAGACAAGAAATTATCATGTTTCATTCAAAATTTGTAAAAATGCCCGCCAGCGATGTGCACGAGGCGTAAGATCATGTTTTGTACGTAAAGACTTAAGAGAAATACAGTCCGTAAAACATTAAAATAATTTTCTAATAAGTATCGAAAGTGCTTGACAGCATTAACAACGGCTAATGTTTCGAGTTCGTAAAAGTGGTATCTAAACTCGGGGCCAGATGTTCGTTTACTAAAATATGCGACAGGGTGATTTTTGTACAAATCCGTATGAATGTTATGAAAATTCGTGTTTTCTGTTTCGCAAACTTGAATATTTAATTTACGACTAAAAGAGTCCAAACGAACAGCAATATTTAATTTAATTAAATCATTTCCCATAATAATATTGGGCGACATAAAATCGTCCGGTACCACGAAAAATAAATTCTCAATTATTATTTTCTCAATCTCAATCACAATTAAAATTTGATTACTAGATACATAGTGAAGAGCGATTACTAACACCCTGTAAAGTAGTTAAATTGCTTAAACGTTTACCATTAAATTTAGATGCAATATGTTCTTTCAAAAGAGAACAGTCTGAACCTATGTCAAAATAAAAAAAAGGAAAGGTCTCACCAGATCTAATCTTCAAATGACCTACGGGCAAGGACATTGATACTTTTTTCTTCCATTCTTCATTTGCCGCCTGAAGATGGACAGTCCGGAGAAATATGACAAAGGTTGGCGCTTCGATCCAGTATGATGACTAGAGGGAAATAGGGCCTAACGTTTGCCTAGACGCCCTTGTAACATGGTGCACATACTTTTTGCATCAACTGGTTTATCAGTTACCATTACAGCAAACGATTCGTCGCTTTCTCTATTTTTTTATGTTAAAATGTTTCTCATCGAAAATAGCATTTCGTCAATTAATGCCACGTCATGTGAATTATTTTTTCTTGCCATTAATTGCCTCAGAAAAAGCTTTCACAGAATCGAATAATTTTGCAAAGACTGCTAAAAACTCTGCTTTTAATTTACTCCACTGCTGTTGGCAGACTTGAGGTCGCCAGCATTATCCGTTCAAGTCTTATACTCCTTTCGAGGGTAGGGTCATCACTCGTCACTTCACAAACTGCGTTATTTTCGTCACTTTCACTGTCCGAATATTGCACTGGCAGCCTTGATCCCACTTCTGATGTCAGAGATTAACGAGGGCAACTGAGGGTTAGGCTGCCTAGACATTTTAAAAGAATGCACGACACTGGTTTTTAGTATAAAGTTATTTAATAAAATATAAATCCGCACAGAACACAAAATTAATATTAATCGTCCCAAACTAATTATTAGCTATAAAAAGGAAAACAACGATCCGCGACCCGCTAGACCAACAATAGTCAATCAAAAATCAATTCAGAGATTCGACTTGTCTCAATCGAACTCAAAATGACTCTGGGCTCGTTTCGTTCGCTCAGCTTATCGCCAAGCGGTTTCCCTTAAAAAAACAGTTCACCCCTCCTAACATATTTTCTACGTCTTAAAGAACTATAACTAATTTGTCTAGACAAATTCACATAAATCATATCAACTAAAATAAATGTATCGTAAAACTTAGTAATAAACACCTAATGACATTCTCCACATGCGTGGGACTTTTTTTAGCCTAAACATCGTTACAAAAATCTTATCAACAAAAATAAACGAAAGGGTGAGAAAGAATCATGAGCGTACACCAATAATTAATAAAGGCGCCGACATATATATATAAATATTTTCTTCATACCTCAATAATAAGTATTATTTGTAACTAAATACCATTTTTTTATACTTGGGATTAAATTGATTAATTGACAAAGTAATGTTTTTTTACCTTAAATGAGGTATTTTTTATTAAAAATAGTACAATAATCCTTTAAATTAAAGGATTTAATGCTGGCAGGTAAAAAGTGACCATGGTGCGCAATTGATAAGAAACATTTATTCCATACCAATTTTTTATAATTTAATAAATAATATATAAATTAGGGTACTTCATTTTAGAGCAACTCAAAGTGTCAAATTCTTAAAAATTCTGACGACTGTAATAACTATACAATTAGAGTTACGTGGCTGTACAAGCTAAACTATAAGTGATACAGAAAAATACTTTTTAACAAATTGGTAGGGCACAAATTTCTCTACAAAATTGTTATTTACGTTTTTTATCTACAATCAATAGTTTAGTCTCCAAATACGATTTACTGCTATTTTAGAAGATTTTCGAGTAAAACGACAATTTGTGAAGAACATATTGAACTTACAGACTTGCTTAAATGGGCATTTTTGAAGATAATTTCATCCTGTATAAAGATTTTAGAACCGAAATTCGAAAAAATAGTACGAGCGGAAGGAGAAAAGAATAAAAATTGTTTTTTAATGGTTTTTAAAGGAAAATATTTAAAAATTGAATAAAGGTTTCTATTTTAAAATAAAGGCAAGTCATTTAAAATAATTGTACAATTAGAAATATAAATAATAATAATGGAAATTAGCACAGAACAATATGCGCATAGCGGAAAGGTGCGGGCAGAAACAATTCGTATGAGTTCACGGCCTCGTTGGAACAGGAGGGTATTCAGGAAAATTTTAATTTAATAAATAAATAATTAAATACTAATATTTATTTATTTATTTAATTTCATGACTCAATTTTTTTAACATGCACAGAGAAAAGTAATCTCTTGATTTTACTATATCTGTCTTGACTCAAATAAATTATTTATTTCGATATGATACAAGAAGATATTTATTTAGTGGAAAACTTGGGTTTATTTGACTTTTTAAACTGATGGTTTGTTTAATACAAGTAAATATTTAGTTGACTTTTTATCTTACTTAAAGAAACAAAACATTTACTTGTATCAATTCTATTATTTTGTTAAAATAAGATATTATATGCTTGTATTAACATTTGATAAAACTAAATCCCTACAACCTATATCCAAACAATTTAATTAATTGCTCTAAATAAATATTTCTTTACAATTAATCACAACAATAAGTTGTTTTCAAGAAACTCATGATTTACAACCAAATAATAGTATTTTCTTATTGTAAACAAGAAGTTACTACGAATAAGACAATTTTACTTCATACAAGAAAAACTGTTTCAAATAAATGCATTTTCTTAAATCAAGAGATTACTTTTCTCTGTGTGTGGGTAATATGTTATTTGCATACGCATGTCGAAGCCAATCGGGCCGGGGGCCCCGTATCATTGATATATCAGCCGTATACGGCTGATACCGCGGTAGCTACGCCCCTGCTTATGAGTGTTATGATATGAAAATTGTCGTACGCTTGAAAAAAAAATGTTGTTTCAGGCATTTTTCGGAAGACAGACGACGACTGGCGGATAGTGACGAGATTGTACCGAGGCCCCTTCCTGATAATAGAGTTCTTGTTCCTGTGGGGCGTCAACATCTACGGCTGGCGGTCGTCGGGCGTGAACCACGTGCTCATCTTCGAGATGGACCCGAGGAACCACCTGTCCGAGCAGCACATCATAGAAATGGCGGCCGTCTTCGGAGTCATCTGGTCCATCTCCGTGCTCTCGTTCCTCTACAGCGACGAGCTGAGCATACCGGCCTACGTCAATCCCCTGGTGCTGATGGTGATCATGGTGGTTTTCGTGGTGAACCCCACCAAGACTTTCAGGCACGAGGCCAGGTTCTGGGCCCTCAGAGTTTTGGTGTGTACCAGTTGAAGTGTGTATTATTTATTTTTATTTTACTTTATTTTTTTACTTTTATTTACGGTTTTTAAATGCAGGAACAAACGTTTTGGGAAGACAGGGTGTACAACTGGTCCCGAGAAACAGTTCCAAGTACAAGTACAAACAATCTTAGTAATTTATTGGTGTTTTAAAAGTTAAAAATGCATACAAAAATATTGTTTTTTACTTTTAATTTTACGCACTAGAATTTATTTTTGTATAATATATGGTTGCAAATTCTTTTTATTTACTTGGCCATTGGCCATGGCCTAAATAAATTACTTGTAACCTAAAAATAATTAAAAAAAAAGACGTTACTTTTTAATTTTGAAAACTATAACTATGCCTATAGGCATTCTAAGAAAAATTTAAAAGAAAAAATTATATTAATTGGACATTTTATATAGTAATTGGACACATGGACCATAGTTATTGGAAAAACAATTTTTATATGAACATAACAACTTTACATCAAATAACATAAATTGCTCTTTTAGGTAATTTTTTTTATTCGTTTTTGTAAATATCATATATTTCTTTCTCGGATTTATCTCTAGTTTGTGAAGCATTTATAATGTTTGGGCCGGAACAGGATGACTTATATATATATATGTATATCTAATATTTTTCGGGTGGTATGTTAAAAGTATTTTCCGAATTTATTAATTTTGTTGCCATTAGTTTTTTATGTTCTCTATCATGCACTGTATTTACATCAGTGTTATTCTGAAAGATGTCCTGTGACGAAGAAATCACTATATTACTTACTCTCTAAAAATGAATTAGTCAAAAATGTCATAGCGAAAAAGCAGCCACTAATAATTCTCGGCAACAGCAATTTGTATCCAGGACATTTAGCAGTCAATTCCTAAGAAATATTATTCGCTGAATCCGAAAATGTCGTCAAAAGTTATACAAGTACAACAGTTTTATAAATACGAGGTGTGTTCAGAAAATATCGCGAATTTTCGTTTTTTGAAAAAAATATTTATTTATTCGTCTACATTAATGTTGTCGCCTTCAAAATAGTCCCATATTATGCACATGTGCCAGCTCTTCTTCCAATACTCGAAACACTTCTAAAACTCGGTCTTTGGGATAGCCTTTAGTTCTTTCAGCGATGCGCTTTTAATGTCATCTATGCTTGCAAAACGACGGCCCTTTAAGGTTCTCTTTATTTTTGGGAATAGGAAAAAGTCAGACAGAGGCATGTCTGGCGAATATGGATGTTGGGGCATCATTAAAGTATTGTTTTTGGCCAAAAATTTTGTTCAAAATTTAACAATTTTAGAACAAATTTTGCTGCCACGCGTTTTATACCCAAAACATTCGAAAAAATTTCATGTGATGAGGCAATCGATATACCAACATCATCAGCGACTTCTCTGATGGTTTATAACCATTTCTTCCACTTTTTCCATGTTTTTATCGGTTGTTAATGTGCTTGTGCGTTCGGGGCGTTCGTCATCTTCAACGTCTTCACGACCATCTTGGAAACTCTTATACCACTTGTAAACTCTTGTTTTACTTATAGCAGACTCACTATAGGCCTTTTTTAACATTTCACAGAATTTATTTCATTTTTTAAGCAAAATTGGATACAAATTCTTTGATCCATTTCTTTTAACGAACGAAAAATCGCCGAGCTCATAAAACACGTCTAACCTTCGCGGCTGCCACAGACAAAGTAAACAATGAAAACAGCTAAACTTTCTATCATACTTCGAGGGAATGTATACCAACATAATAAAGAAAATTTTATGACAACCGGACCCTCCGAACCCGCGAAATTTAACAATTCCCGTTATTTTCTGAACACACCTCGTATAATCAATTTTTCATATAATATGGAATTGACTATATCTCAAAAACTGCTTAACTTTTATAGTTTTTGACGGTCTTTTCGGATTCAGGGGACAATTTTACATAAGAATTGGCTGGTAAATGTTCGGGATACAAATAGAGTATGATATTGGACATATTATGTCCAATAATAGAAATTTACATTTTTTACCAACTAGTAATTGGACACTGGCCATTTTACTGTTTGTTTTCAGAATTAAAATTAAAACGCATTAAAGTGACAAGGTTTAAACCATGAAGAACACAATTATACCACACACTGATCTGTACACTTTTTAGAAATATTTTTTATTGTAATTTAAACACAGCCCTGCTCTTAACAAAAAAACAAAAATCTTACCACCAAAGTAACGTGCGAACTATAAAGTGTCCGATAACTGTCTACTTTACCCTACATATGATAAAAAAACCTCTTCTCAAAATTCACTGTGATTTGAAACAATTGGGTTTTAAATTGGGAGAAGGCGACTATAATATTAAAAATTGGTAAAAACTAGGGTTACCTAAATATTTGACAGATGCCATTTTTATTTATTTATTTTTTAAAATTATTTAATTATCTTCTTATTGAAGTAGATAAAGCATAGTATTATAGTCGAGATTATGCGAGCATTATCCCTCGTATAACAATATACTATTATTGCTGCAAGCTTAAAACATGTTTGTATCATAAAACATGCAACTTAGGCAATTTATTTCAGGGCAAGGCAGTAATGGCTCCATTCTTCTACGTATCCTTCGCGGATTTTTGGTTAGCAGATCAACTTAACAGTTTGGTTACATTGTTTACGGACATGCAATACTTTTTATGTTTTTACGCTACAAATCCTAGCTGGTCCGAAGGAAAAGGTACCTAAACTCACAATCCACACAACAAGGTCTGTTCTATCTCGAACTAAAAATACAAAAAATCACTGCAACACTGCACAGACTTTAACGGCGGCCATTTTTGTTGTTTACAATTCTTGTGCTTTGGGTTTGTGCTGTTTAATAATCGTTTTAAACGTTGGGTTTCTTACAGAAGCACTTGTAAGCCTCAAATAAGGCTTTTAAGTGCTAAGGACAACCATTTTACTCCTCTTTTATAATAAAAATACCTTATTCTATCAGGGCTGTCAAATGACAATTTGAAGGTTAATTTGTGGGTTATAATTTAACCTTAAAATTGACATTTGACAGTTTTATGAGAGCCCTCATAGAATAAAGTTAATTTTTTACAATAGAGGAGTAACATGGTTGTTCTTAGCACTTTAAGGACTCTTTTAAGGCTTACTATGAGAAACAACGTTTAAAACGATTATTAATCTGTATAAACAGAGCACAAACCCAAAGCACAAAAATTGTAAACAACAAAAATGGCCGCCGTTAAACTGTGCAGTGTTGCAGTGATTTTTTGTATTTTTAGTACAAGATAGAACAAATCTTGTTTTGTGGATTGTGTCTAAACGATTATGCTTTCATAAAATTTATGACATTATTCGGTATTTTAGATGCCAACTATTGCGTCGAGAACTTCCTTTTTCTCAGAGCATTTATGGCGTGTCTCCCACCTTGGTTTAGATTCGCACAATGTATAAGACGGTATAGGGATACTAAAGAAGCGTTTCCTCATATAGTTAATGCGGCCAAATACGCCACTTCGTTTTTTGCCGTCATATTTTCTGCCTTGTACAAATCACATTCTGGTAAGTAAACTTTAAAATTTGTTTTTATCAAATTCTGCAAGAAGGATTATTAGTTTTGCTGATGACCCTGTAATATTATATATATAGGGGAGAAAATTGGACCAAACCTAAACCTATTTGCTTTAACAGCAGCTATACAGCTTCGATAAAGCCATCATAGCCCTTGTGGAAATTTTTCTCTGAGAAAGTCTTACTTTCTCTTAAAAAGTCTGAATAATACTTATTAAGTCGGAAAAAGTCTGAATAAGACTTATTAAGTCGGAAAAAGTCTGAATAAGTCTTATTAAGTCAGACTAATAGCAAGATTTGGGAGTCTTCTGGAAGAGTTAATAAGACTTTTTAAGACTTAATAAGACTTTTAGTAGAGAAATGGTAGGTACCTACGGAGATAAAAATAAATATCCGAAATAATTCATAGAGCTTGTATTTGGTTATCGTAAAATAAAACACATAGAAAAGTATTTATTAACATTGTTGCTGTTGTTATAAGCCAAATTATTGCATAATTACCTATATAATAACATAGGTAAGATGTAATAATTATAACAATTATAATTTTATACATACGATGCGCTTGACATGCTTTCATTGTTTCCACCATAGAAAAAGGAGTTAATATCATGTCTATAGACATGATATTTTCGATAGACTTATAAGACAAATATGGTTGATCTTCGTGTTTCATTAATCTTTGTATCATGGTTGATCTTCGTGTTTACGTACAGTGTTGCCATAAAAGTTCCTGACCATAAATTACAAAATACTAAAATAATAATAAAAATGTAACACGATAAAATAAAATAATTGTGCATATTTAGTAAATATACAATATTATTTACTGAACATTTCTTTTGTTATTATTTTGATAGAAATTCGCAAATCACCCGATTTCACCCGCAAATATTACGAAAATACCCGATTTTCGAGTAAAATACTTGCAAACGGCAACACTGTGTCCCACTGACAGGTCAGCTGTGCTCTAATTGGTCAGCTAGCTGAGCTGGTCTCTCGATATTACCAGAGATATTACGTCTAGAAGATTTGTTTGTAACAATGTTTAGATAGGTAAATATTTGCGTGTATCAAAAGAAACTATTAAAATAAAACGTACAGTAGCAACTCCTTTTTCTATGGTGGAAACAATGAAAGCATGTCAAGCGCATCGTATGTATAAAATTATAATTGTTTTTACATCTTACCTATGTTATTATATAGGTAATTATGCAATAAACTTGGCTTATAACAACAGCAAAAATGTTAATAAATACTTTTCTATGTGTTTTATTTTACGATAACCAAATACAACCTCTATATATATGAATTATTTCGGATATTTATTTTTATCGCCTACCATTTCTCTAATAAAAGTCTTATTAAGTCTTAAAAAGTCTTATTAACTCTTCCAGAAGACTCCCAAATCTTGCTATTAGTCTGACTTAATAAGACTTATTCAGACTTTTTCCGACTTAATAAGTCTTATTCTGACGTAAGTCAGTGAAGTAAGACTTTCTCAGAGAAAAAATTCCACAAGGGAGGGCTAAAAAGTAGAATCCTATCGCTGTCCTTAAGAACAATTTGTGTGTGTCAGCCACAAAGCAACTTTGCTTTATTGTATTACTCCTAAGGCACACCTTACAGCAGCCATAAAATCTACCTTACAGCTGTCATAAAACCTGCTAAGTGCAATACTGCCGTGCTTAATGAAAACGCCGTAACCAACAATTTTGCGATTTTTGTTTTACGGCATTTTCTACTAGAACAATTCATCCTGTGTCTATCCCCGGTACTCAAAAAACCGTATATATATAGATACGGTTTTTTGAGTACCGGGGATAGACGCAGGATGAATTGTTCTAGTAGAAAATGCCGTAAAACAAAAATCGCAAAATTGTTGGTTACGGCGTTTTCATTAAGCACGGCAGAATAGGTTTTAAGGAGGTAGTGTGCTTTTGTCGTAAACACATTTTAGCTGACAATTTGTACTTATTGATATACCTTTTTACTTTATTGTTGTACACACAACGAAAAACGTACGTAATATTAATAAAAAAAAACATTAAGGCAATGATTTTTTACATTAATTTTGCTCCGATGCTCAAAATCATTTCCACAATGCTTTTAAAGTATTACTCAATGTACAAGGACGTAATATTAATGCTTGGCGGACATTGATTTTAATCAGGAAGATCTCAAATAAAAGTACTGATATTAATGACCATTGACATGGATTAATGTCCTAGTACATTAATTCTATGCCCAGTAAACATGAACCAATTAATAAATTTTTATCAATTAACAATTAAAGAACATTATCCCAATCACCTAATATACATTAATTAATGATCTGTTAGCATTATCATAATGCAAAGAAGCATTAATAGTAGGCCTGAAATAAGGGATGGAAAAATATCGATATATATATATATATATATATATATATATATATATATATATATATATATATATATATACGAGGTATCTCAAAAGTCAAGGACAGCAGAAAAGGGATGGATAGAGGATGGAATTTTAAGTCGATTGAAAAACGGCAAAGACCATTCGACTTAGAATCCCATCCTCTATCCACCCCTTTTCTGCTGTCCTTAACTTTTGAGATACCCTGTATATGTATATGTATATATATATATAAATTATTACACTTACCTTAAGTTTTAACATTAAATCAATTTTTTTGTTGATCAGTTAACAGAAAGAGCTAGAAATATGTAAAAAAATTATTAATAATTATTACTATTAATATTACTTATGTGGTGATGTTCTCTTTAGCCAGTTCTCTTTAGCCAGTTCTCTTTACAGAAATTTCCAAACATTTTCTACAGGGTTTATGTCCGGGCCACCGCAAAACTGGAACTGGAACTTTACATATTTCTAGTCCTTTTTGTAAATATTATGAAACTAAAGATTAATATAAAAAAATAATAAAAACCCTTGGTAATTTAAAATCCTTATATTTATTAGAAAAAAATTATGAAACATAAATAAACCTTAACTTTTTAACATTGTCTTACTTACATTCTAATTTATATCTCATATAATAATAAACCTAAACGCACAACAATCGGGATGGGCGGGCAAGCACGTCGCAACAGGATTAACAGGAATACTAAACTGTTGTTAAATTGTTTTCTTACTTGCACTTTTAGGTGGTGGGAAACAACAGGGCCTAATATTAATGTATTTAGACATTGGCTCAACGTATTTGGCGATACAGTTATGATTTGTTGTATTATTTAATATGTTAGGGCATTATATTTTGCTAAGGGTACATAAGTTGATGTATATATAGGCATTAATGTAATAATTTTAGATTATTAAATTATACCATTTAGAGTATTACTCTATTAAGCCTTGACATTAATTTTATCACTGAGCAATGATTAACTAATGTACTCTAGGTTATTGATTTAATGTAAATAATCATCGTATTAATGTAAAATATCATTGTCTTAATGTATTTTGGCTAAAAAATAATAAAATTCTTGCACTAGGATAATGACCAGGCAGACATTGTGACAATCCAATATTACATTAACTCATATTTTTTAAGCATTATCATAATTACTTGATTGCATTAATACTATGAAAAGGACATTATCGTAATGATTTTGCACTTATTGATCGTAGGACATTAATATCAGGTACGATATTTTTTTCTGTGTACTTTGTAAATTCCATATTGCTTCAATCAAATACTTGTTTGGTATATTGTTGTCTTATGAATTACAAGCATAGGCCATTATTGATTTTAAAAACTTAATAAGAAAATTTTTTTGCCAACCAATAACTTTCGGATGCAAAAATCATAAACAAATACCACTTTACTGATAAAAGTTGATTGCCGAGACACAAAACGTATGTATGATGCCCACCGAAATGCGCTTAATTTAAACAATTTTAAAGGCTTTGGCTAAATTACTTACTTACCCGATCTACATTCCGTTTTTTAAGCCATCTCTTATCGAAAAAATATTCTCTATCATTAACATGCTCGTAAAAACCAAATTTTTTGAAATTTTCTGAAAAATATCTATTCGTATTTTATATTGAAATTATTTCATCATGGCGGAGCAATATTTTCTAATTTAAATGTCGGTTTCAGTTATAAAACAATGTACTCTTGCAAACAACTGCTAAAAAGTTTAATTGCTTTAAAAAGTGTTTGTTAAAACTAATAAGCTCTATGACTGCATTTTTCAAGGCAATCATAAAACCAATTGGAATTTTGTGCGAGCATTTTAAAACAACTTGCAGTATTTTCATCAAAAGTATCGCCATCGGGGCTATAATGCTTTGTCAGATGATAACACCTAAAAATTGTCTTAATTGCTGAGATAGATTTAGCTCTTGCAACCATGGTTGGAACAGGACGTTGAAGGAATACAATGAGTTTTATCAACGGGATGTTTTGCCAAGAACACAGAAGAACAACTTTTATGTTAATATAAACTACACTGTTTAAAAGTTTCACTATTTTATTTAAATAATACGTGTATAATAATTATAAAGTAAAGTTAAATAATAACAAACCTAAAAAATGCTACTTGTGTCTACGATTCCTTTGTTTGTGATGAATGCGGTAACAAATTTATTGTACACAGGTGCTTAGCACTTTTGTAGACATAATTTCGTCAAAATTACTCGCAAATTTGGCTTGGTTTAAAACACTCAAAAAATTGCTAATATTATATAGCAATTTTTTGAGTGTTTTATTTTGATTAAACAGTACTCAAGTAATTTCAGTTAAAAACCTAAAAAATGCTACTTGAGATTATGATTGCTTTGTTTGTCATAAATGCGATAACAAAGTTAGTATAAAAGGGTGCTTAACATTTTTTTTTTCATTTCAACAATGATGTCCTTTAAAGTTTTGTTAGTTCTTAGCGGTGTTGTAGCCATAATTTCGGCTAAGTCGGTTGGTTCGTCGTCTTTTCACCCGGGTGATTTAAGTCTTTGTGACATTACCAATGCGTAAGTATTCTTTAAGTTTTTTTATTTTATTTTTAATTTGTATTATTTTAGGAATTTAGCGTATGAAATGAGATTGGATGCACCAGGCAGAGAAAATAAGGAAATTTACAGAGATGTGACTTGGCCCATAGACACAATTAATACCAAGAACATAACTTGCATTGAGGTAAATTAGTTTTTGTGCATATAAATTTATATAAGTACTTTCGTAATTTTAATTAAATATTAGAAATATTCCCCCACCAAAACAAAACACAGCCAACGATGTTGGCATGTCAGAAGCGTGTATCGTTGTCACTTTGTGTTTTGTTTTGGTGCCGGGGAATATTTCTAATATTTGTTTATTTAACATAACTAAAGTTGTTCTTTTTCAAACATATTTAGGTTTATAATCAAGGGCCTGGAGGTTATCCTTCCATTCTTTCTGGAGGCCTATATGAAAAAGAGGTTACAATTAGATTGACTTCAAAAGTAGGAGGAGATTTGAGTTACATAATCATGATTTCTACCGAAATTTCACAATAAAATAAAAACAATTTGGCATTTTAGTTATTGTTTTTTAAAAAATGGTCACTGTACTACCTACCTATCATCCTAAATAAAATTGAAGGTGTACCCAAACCATATATGGTTTGATTCCAAACTCCCTGTCCCCACATGGCGTGGGCAATCATTTGCAATCATTTCGTGACTAAATTTGAAATTACACGTGGTTTCAAAATAAAACCTAGACAAAAGAGGAGCATCTAGGAAATAAAGGTCCATGTCACATATTTTTTATATAACCTCAATTACATTCTACGCATGCGCAATTAAACTTTTTGATTTCAGATCCCACACTCGTTTGGTCACATTAAAATTAAAGTTAATCATAAAATAGTATATTATGTATTAAGTTTGATAAACGCCATTTTATTTTAAGAAAAGTTTATTAAAAGGTGCATACTATACTTTTTCTACGACAAATACTTATTATTATCTTAAAATGATTTAAATCAAAAATTTGTATAGAGCGCCATCTATGAAACAATAGG
This sequence comes from Brassicogethes aeneus, assembly GCA_921294245.1. Taxonomy (NCBI): domain Eukaryota; kingdom Metazoa; phylum Arthropoda; class Insecta; order Coleoptera; family Nitidulidae; genus Brassicogethes; species Brassicogethes aeneus. The sequence goes on along the minus strand of OV121132.1, from coordinate 2,636,487 downwards.
GGAATCTGTGTGTAACCGTCAAATGTCAATTTTTTTTATTTTATAAACACAGATTATAAAGGTTATAAATCGAAATTTATTTCTTGAAAATTGACAGTTTTTCACAGCGAAAGTAAAGAAAATGTTTTGAGCACTTTACAGTGGAGTCCGTGTCCGAATTTAAGTTATAGTTTACTGCCGGCGAAATTAAAAGGTCAGTACAATGTTCATATAACTTTTCAAATATTGGCGTTGAGAAACTATTCAATACTTTTGTATTTTTGTTTTGAGATAATAAAATATTTTTCACATTTAGTATTATTTTACAAGAAAGGCGCTTTATTTTAACGATTGTATGACATTTGACAACTGTCAACTAACTTAAGTTTTAATTAAAACTAACTTCAGCCCGTGACTAAAACGCCATAAAGCCACAACTTTTCAATGTGTATTTAAAAGGTCAAACGTTTTTTAGCGCAAAAAATTTTATTTTAACAAGAAAACTGCATCTCTTAATTGAAAAGCTAAAGGAACTTTCTAAGAAAGACAATTTGTCTTTCTACAAAAACATATAGGTAATATTGACCTAACCACATTTTATTTTGATTCTAGAGTTTTTTATACTAACACTAATAAAGTTATAAAAATTTTATTACATATTTTAATTAATACCTTACCAAAAACATTCAACAAATTAATTAAATTTCATTTCTTTAAAAAGAGTTTTAATGATTCCAACTCCACTGTGAAAGTACATACAACACAACACAACCGGCAAAATGCATACCTATTAGAAATACCTATAATAGAATAATAGAATTATAATATTATATCACTGCCCCTAGAAAATGGCGAATTGCAAGTTGCAATAATACAAAACGTACTAAACACGTGTGCCGCAAACGGTGTGCGCGTTTTGCATCCCCTCCCATGTATCATAAGCTACCAGATTTTGTTAGAAAATTGACATGCTATTGGGATAATTGTGATGTATCTTGAATGAATTGCGTAAATATGAATAATTTTCATAGCTTTTGAACAAAAGCACTTTGCAGTTGGTTGAAAGAAGAAACATTTAAGAGATTTAGGAGAGTTGACTACTTTAGTTTAAGGGAAACTTTTTTCAGTGTATTAACTGAAGTTTGTAATTTTAAAAACTTTTGATCGTAACGAAGGATTAACTGTAAAATCCAAAATTGAAAGTTTATATTCAGCTGGATTACTAACACGTTGCCCCTAGGCGTCTTGATGAAAATTTATTGCATTCGGAATAAAAGTGTAGAATACAAATTTCCTTGCCGGGTTGTCTTCCCACAGGATGCGGGCTTGGATGTCCTTGAACCCTGGTTGCATAGACAAATCGATGTACATTAGAAAATTTACTGGAAAATTGCATTTTATTTTTAAAATATATACGAGGTGTGTTCAGAAAAAATCGGGAATTTTCGTTTTTTGAAACAAATATTTATTTATTCGTCCACATTAATGTTGTCGCCTTCAAAATAGTCCCCATTGGATATTATGCACATGTGCCAGCTCTTCTTCCAATACTCGAAACAATTCTAAAACTCGATCTTTGGGATAGCCTTTAGTTCTTTCAGCGATGCGCTTTTAATGTCATCTATGCTTGCAAAACGACGGCCCTTTAAGGTTCTCTTTATTTTTGGGAATAGGAAAAAGTCAGACAGAGGCATGTCTGGCGAATATGGAGGCTGGGGCATCATTACAGTATTGTTTTTGGCCAAAAATGTTGTTCAAAATTTAACAATTTTAGAACAAATTTTGCTGCCACGTGTTTCATACCCAAAACATTCGAAAAAATTTCATGGGATGAGCCAATCGATATACCAACATCATCAGCGACTTCTCTGATGGTTTATAACCATTTATTCCACTTTTTCCATGTTTTTATCGGTTGTTAATGTGCTTGTGCGTTCGGGCGTTCGTCATCTTCAACGTCTTCACGGCCATCTTGGAAACTCTTATACCACTTGTAAACTCTTGTTTTACTTATAGCAGACTCACTATAGGCCTTTGTTAACATCTCACAGAATTTATTTCATTTTATAAGCAAAATTGGATACAAATTCTTTGATCCATTTCTTTTAACGAACGAAAAATCGCCGAGCTCATAAAACACGTCTAACCTAACGGCTGCCACAGACAAAGTAAACAATGAAAATAGCTAAAGTTTTTATCATACTTCGGAGGCATGTATACCAACATAATAAAGAAAATTTTATGACAACCGGACCCTCCAAACCCGCGAAATTTAACAATTCCCGTTATTTTCTGAACACACCTCGTAAACACTGAGTTGACGCACCAGAATTGTTTTTAAAAATTATAATTAAAAATTACCGATTTTTAATTTGCATAAAAACTTCTAGTTCGACAAAAAATTAAATGGAATCTTGGTTCCAAAAAAGTAGTTTTACTATTAAATTAACTATGGTTTCGCGTAAAAATCAAACAAATTTTGGACATTTGTGTTAAGTGATGCCAGAATTGAATATATTTTTTTAACCTTGTTTCTACATCTAAATGGGGCTTTAAAAAAAAATTACTGTGTTAAAATTTCGATATTTTGTAATAACATTTTTATTGAAAACCGTATCGATTTGAAATTAAGATAAAATGTAGACCATATTAATGGCAATAAATCCACCTATTATTTTTTATATTTTAACATACAGGGCTGGGAACAATTTAATTTAAATATTTACCATTTTTAAGGGTTAAAAAGTTGAAGAAGCAACGTTTTTTTATAATTTTGGGTATATCACGTTAAAGTACTAATAATTAACTATTATTTGACATATAAACTCCTACATGCATTTTTAAGTTGGGCCTTCAAAGGGCATAATACTAACTTTTCTTTTATTTAGTTTTATAAGATATTGTATTATTCTTATATATTTATTTAGAAAAATCGCCATAGATGGAGCTAAAATTACTTTTATTTATAAATTTATAAAATTTTCAAGTTTACTAATTTTGATCATAGTAGGCATCATAGACTTTTCTCCATGGTAACCTACCATTGGAAGCATGAAAGATAATTTGACAATTCAGTAACTGAACTTCAGTTTATAAGTTGCAAATGACTGATTGCGTTTCAATTTATAAGTGTATTATAAACTCAAAACATTAATTTATTAAAATAAATAATAATTATAGACAGTGTCAGCAAGTTAGAAATTATAACCTACTTTAATTTTATTTTTTACTCCACAACCAAGCTTCAATTTATTTTTTACTCAATAAGCAAGCTTCAATTTTAATTCCAAACTGAGGAAAGTAATATTTACCCAATAAATACATTAGAATAAAGACTTTATTTTTTATGTTGCAATCAGCTATTTAGATATATGCATATTTTTATTCAGTTGTTTTTCGCTTTTTTGTAATTAGTTATTTTGCATTTTTTTATATTTAATATAATGCTATACAGGGTGTTTCTGGAGAAACGCAAACGATATGGATTTGAAATTTTAATAGCATATACAATTTGATTTAGACTATACCTAAAGTAAATGGTTTTCAAGATATTATTTTTTTTTCGTTAAAATTTTGCTAAATGCACATTTATCAAAAATAGCCTCTATTTTTTTTGTTATTATGTTTGCTGACATGGGGTTGGAATTTTTGAAATAATAAAACATAGTTTAAATAATTTAATTTTTTATCAAATAGCTTGAGAAAAACCACTTGAAATTAGGCAAACTTCAAACAATAGTAACGTTTTTATTATAAATGTAAAACCCTGCATGTTTTAACATAATCAAATAGAAAATTAAAGAATCTTTCGATTGGTATTATAATAACTGTTTCCTAAAGTTAAAATTTCAGACATTTAACAATTTCTAATATTTTCAATACTATTTCGTATCAACAAACCTGTGAAATTCTACATGTGGGTTAATGTCACAGTATCCATGGTTACCACTTAATCTGTCATTGTTTAAAATTAATTAAAATATTTGATTGAAAAATAAAAACTCGATAAATATTGACTCTAGGTATAGGATGTGGTATAGCCATTTTACTCAGAATTTTATGTAGAATTAAGAAATGTAAAAATATATGAGGTGTCCTGTTTAAAATAACAATGTTAAAGACATTTCCGGTAACACAGGAAGTATTATTTTGTTTAAAATAATTTATGAAAAAAGTCTAAATCGAATAATTTACGCTATTAAAATTTTAAATCGATGTCTTTCGTGATTTAGAGACCTCTAACGGACTACGTACGTGAAACACCCTGTATATTAAACGTCATTTATGTGTTATGCTATACTTAATTATTAATAAAAGATACAACAATATTTGTATAAAAATCACATAATGTACTAAACTAAACATTTATTAATACTGCTACTGCTAATTCAAAACTGATCCTGGCCACAGAAACATCATTTGCATAAAAAAGTTAATATATCAAATAATAAATATCAAATATCAATACTTAACTTTAACGTGTTATACTCAAATTTATAAAACAAAGTTGCTTCTTCGATTATTTACCCTTTAAAAATTGTTAAATTTTAAATTAAATTATCACCAGCGTCCCCTGTACGTTAAAATCTAAACAAAATTTCATGGATTAATTGTTATTAGTAAGATCTACATTTTGTCCAAATTTCAAATCGATACGTTTTGAAATAAAAAAGTTATTAAAAAAAATGAAATTTTATCATTTTTAACAGTGAAGAAAAAAATAAATATAAAAAAAAACAAAGTTGTCAAAGGACGAGATTTTTTTTTGTAAAAAGTACTGCATTAATGTGTAGAAATAAAGTAAAAAAAATTCAATCGATTTCAAGTTTTTTTTCGCCCCGTATAAATTGCAGATTTCTTTTCTTCAAAAATGTCATCCACAATGTAACGTCAGCCATTTAATTTGTAATTTCCTTAGTACGATGAAGAAATCGTGCAAGAAGAGCAAGCACAACCAAAGAAAATCCTCGAAATGCAGTATACTGTGTAGAAAATTTTTAGTGAGTGACAGGTTCAAGAATTGGATAGCTCAAACATCTCTGAGGCACATAACTCAAGAAATCCTCACGATAGCCTATTCAAGCGTGCAACACCATCTTAGACCGTCTTATTTGGTCAATTTTGACGATATCTATCAGCTTATTTTGATTCAAAAGGATTTATTAATGTCAAAATACATGTTTTAATTGATTAGGTTTTTTATTATTACAGGGTATACAGGGTGTTTCTTAATTGGACGCTGATACTGAATAGGCTCATTTTAAGAAATTATGATATGTATGGTGTTCAAAATTGAAAAAACTAATTCTTAAACATCGCTGAATATTTTATTACGTGATCATTATGCTCAAAAAAAAATTGTTTCTTTTATTAGTTTTTTAGGGCAACTTTCTCCTAAGAAACGCCTATAGTCCAAAGAGCTTTATTAACGTTACAGAACCAAACAGTAAAAAGGTTTTATGATTGTTTCTAGTAGAGCAGCAATACGTCTTTAATATAACCAATTTGCTTTCCAATTTGCAAATTTGCATGAGTGTTAACCATTTTCTTGCTATTATTTCTTTATTAAAAACGTATTTGTCTTGATAATCGCGAAGAAAATAACTCTTGTCAACATGTCGCCGCCATGCTTGAGGAGTTTTTTAGAGCAGTGGTTAAAAGTTAAAAAAAAGTGAAATTTTTTATAGAAAAACAAAGTTGGCTTCTATAAGAGCTGTTAAAAGTTGTTCTTCTGTGTTGTTGGCAAAACATCCGGTTGATAATACTCATTGTATTCCTTCAACGTCCTGTTCCAACCAAGAGCTAAATCCGCATCATTCTATCACAGCAATTAAGACAATTTTTGGGTGTTATTATCTGACAGAGCATTATAGCCCTGATGGCGATAATTTTGATGAAAATACTGCAAAGTTGTTTTAAAATGCTCGCACAAAAGTCCAATTGGTTTTATGATGCCTTGAAAAATGCAGTCATAGGGCTTATTAGTTTTAACAAATAGTTGTAAACACTTTTTAAAGCAATTAAACTTTTTAGCAGTTGTTTGCAAGAGTACATTGTTTTATAACTGAAACCGCCATTTAAATTAGAAAATATTGCTCCGCCATCATGAAATAATTTTAATATAAAATACGAATAGATAATATTTTTCAGAAAATTTCAAAAAATTTGGTTTTTACGAGCATGTTAATGCTAGAGAATATTTTTTCGATAAGAGATGGCTTAAAAAACGGAATGTAGATCGGGTAAGTAATTTAGCCAAAGCCTTAATTGTTTAAATTAAGCGCATTTCAGTGGGCATCATACGTTTTGGGTCTCGGCAATCAACTTTTATCAGTAAAGTGGTATTTGTTTATGATTTTTGCATCCGAAAGTTATTGGTTGACAAAAGATACTAATTTTCTTATTAAGTTTTTAAAATCAATAATGGCCTTATGGAATTTACAAAGTATAACAATAAAGTAAAAAGGTATATCAATAAGTACAAATTGTCAGCTAAAATGTGTTTACGACAAAAACACACTACTTCCTTAAAACCTATTGCACTTAGCAGGTTTTATGACAGCTGTAAGGTAGGTTTTATGGCTGCTGTAAGGTGTGCAATACAATAAAGCAAAGTTGCTTTGTGGTTTTATAGAAGCTGTATAGCTGCTGTGTCTAGAAATTTAATGTTATGCTTATTCTTCGATCGTATTAACATTTTAGTGTATTTTTTTTAAGGAGACTCAGTGGAAAACCCGTTTTTCTATCTCTGGATAGCCTCTTCCCTCGTCAGTTCTTGTTACGCATACACTTGGGACATAAAATTGGACTGGGGACTATTCGACGCCAAACCAGGCGATAACAAGTTCCTCAGAGAAGAAATCGTATATTCCTCGACGGTAATTCAACGCTCGTTCGCTTTCAAGCTCTAAAAATAACTTTTAAAAATCGATTTCAGTGGTTTTACTACTTTGCGATCATAGAGGATTTCGTGTTGAGGTTCGGATGGGCCTTCTTGATTTCTCTAACGGAGACCGGAATGGTGATTGAGAATTCTATGGTCACGTTTTTGGCTCCTCTAGAAGTTTTTAGGTAATTTTAGATATAAATTACACTAGTTTACAATTCTGCCCACCATATCCCATTATAATTTTCGAATGCATTTTGACCCACTAAAGTTTTTGGTGTTTTGACGTTTTTGACACGGTGGTCAAAACTAAAGTATAGGACGAACAAAAATGCCAGCCAAAACTGATAGCATAATCTGATTATAGACTCTTTTGGTAACACAAAAATGTATTTATCAAAATCCCAGCTGATTCTTTATTAAACTTTTGCATATTTCTTAGTATTTTAAAATTGTTTATGATATTTAATAAAATACTCTCGTACCATTATCAAATGTTTTGGCAGATACATGACTGAAATATGGATAAATTACATTATAAATACAAAATAATGTAAAATACAGTTTGCAATATCTTATTTATTGTTTTAAGGTATCTAATACAAAACTAATAAATAACTAAAGATTCTTTGAAGCAAAATCGATTACTGCTTGCCTTAAATTTTCAGTAAAACTTTTTCTTGGGTTTTACATGGATTTGTTTTAACATGGAAACAGTATTTTTAAATTCTTCAGTCTCTGTACAAACATGCTTCTTACATCTAGCGATATCCCCTAGAAAGGAAGAGCATATCAAAACTTTAGTTCGTTCGTCCGTCCTCTTCCTTAATAATTTTTATGCCCTTTATATCTTGCCATTTTGCAGATAAAGCACATACATTCTTGGCTGCCGCGAAATTCTCTAGCAATTTCTAAATTTTGAAAATTTGGCAATTGTGGCTATGGAAAATACCGTTTTTACCATATTGAAGTAGGTAATTTTGAATCACTTAAGTTAAAGTGTTCGTTTAAAAAAGTCTGCAGTAATTTTTATATTTTCTCAGAAACCCTAAACTCTGAATTTTTCGATTACCAAAAACAATTTTGTCTCCAGAGCCAGCACATACCTTCTTTCGATTTTCTTCACGACTTAACTTGAATTTCGGTTTAATTATCATTTTAAAATACTATTTTTAACTTTATAAAGTATACATTAAAGAAACAACTAAAGCAAAATGTCACTTGCGTTATATCGTATAGCAATTTTTTTCATAACCACCTTAATTATTGTTTTACAAAATTTTTAAGTTGTAATTATTTCATAGACAAACTTCCAGTATTTTTTGTTATAAAAAATATTTAAGATATAAATATTCGTTTTTTTTGTTATGTTTTGTTTTGAGTGGTAAAAAATAATAGGTGACTCAATAAATTAATACTGGGGAGTAAAGTAATTTAAATGATACAAAGTTTATTATATTGCTTAATTTTATTAAAATTTTACAGGTAGTTTTAGTACAATAATTGCAAAATAATAGAAATAGAAAAACAAAAAAAGTTTGCAAAACTTTAAAATAGGATCAGCTGGGATTTTGATAAATACATGTTAGCAACAAAAAATAAAGAAGGAGCCAGAATTTTTTTAAACCTATGCTTATTACAACAAAATAAAACTTCAATATCTTCAATGTTCAATATTAATAGTTTTAATGTTTAAAATAAATATCAATGTTCAATATTAAATTTTCTATAATTCAATAAAATGAAGAAAAAACGTAAAAATTTTCGTAAAACTGAATACCCTAAAACGTCAAAACACCTCTAAAAATTTAAGAAAAACAATTGAAAATTCAAATCTTGAAAACGCGTCTATGAAAAAAAATTCGCGTTTATTGAGCCAAACTACACAAGAAAATCATAGTGAGACTTGGTGGGCATCCCACTTCTGATGGAAACCACCACAAAATTATTTTTTGTATTTTAGGCGCTTCATCTGGAACTTTTTCAGACTGGAAAACGAGCATTTAAACAACTGCGGTAAATTCAGAGCCGTCAGGGACATTTCTGTAGCTCCTTTGGACACTTCCGATCAAATGTTGATTGTAAGGATGATGGACGAAGAGGACGGGGTGAAGAACAGAAGAAAGAAGAAAACGAACAACAACAAGAAAAAGGAGGAACCTCGATTTACGTTGGAGGGAGAATCCACAGACGATATGGACAATTAGATTTAAGTCAAAATGAGATTATTTTTATTTATTTATTGATGTTTTTAGATGTTTATCCTGCTGTTTCTGTTGTTCCAGAATTTTAAATACGCGCTCGTATACTTGTTTTATTTATATTTTATTTTTTATATTTGCTGAATAAATCAATTATATTTGTTATATTTTGGTTTTATTATTTTTCCTCAAATTTCTCCTTACGCTAAGAGACATAAAGCCAGAGTAAGTAAGTGATTTTTTTTGTGGAATCTTTTTGCATTTTTATATATTTTTTAATTCGGCGTTTTTAATAATTGTTGAATTTGTCATTTTTGTAATAAAGGTAAATTCAAACAAAATCTGGCAACTTATGACAGAATCTAGTGCATTTCTTTCAAATTTTAGGTTATGTGCTCAAATTGTAAATATCTTAACTAAGGGAAGTGCTTTTGGTTTTATTTACACAAATTGAATGTTTAAAGTTTAACCTGTAAAGTTGTCCTAATTTCATCTGAGTAAACAGAAAGAAAAAAACGATGAAAAAATTAATCTTGTGGTTATGAAGTTTTTAAAATAGGTACTAAATTTTCTCATCATTGCTTAAGCTAGTAGCTGGATGAGTAAATAAATACAGAAGGGTATTAGAGCTTTAAGGGCATAAAACTTTTGTATTTATTAAGTTTTTATTTATTTTTTGCAAGAAAAATGTTTGGTGACAATTTTTTACAACTGGCAACGCGCAGCTACTTTGTTGGTATCTATGTACTCACAGAACACAGGTGGGTAACCAGTGGCGTATCACAAAAAATATAAAAAACTTCTAATGCATATTTTTTCTTTATCTTTGGTAAAATATTATTTTAAATATTTTACCGTTACACCTTATGTTAAAAGGTATTCAATATTCGTTAATTTTTTATGTTTGAAATAAATATTCAAGGTGGTTTGTTTTTTTAATTTATTATTTTATATTTTTTTTCAAATATTTTTTCTTTTCGCAAACATAATTTTTTATAATTAATAACCTAAAAACATTACATCAAAGTATCAAAAATATATTATTATATCAACATTTCACAATAATTGTTGAATTATTCACCATTTTTTTAACCACCTTCTGGCTAAGTTTAAGCCAATATCGTGATGGTGGACAATAGAAAAAACTCTGTCTTGAACATATACCTATAACTTATAGAGTTATAGGTAGGTATATGCCAAGATACATACACCTTAAGATAGGATGGTGCGCATGTTGGGCGGGGCTTAATGACGTCACTTGATGAGTGTTTTTAAATATTTAACGTGCTTTTTAATTATCTGCTGCTAAAATTCTTGTTTTTGCGATGCTTTTGGATGTTAACTTGCTCTACTTTTTGTTTAACTTGTCGTTTTTGTCTTCGGTAAGGTTCGAATTACTTTTCAGCGTTCAAATTATTGTTATTGCGTTAGGTTAACCTGTTAGGTTTGTTTATTATTGTTTTTGTGTTGCGTTAACTTGTTTTGTTTGTGTTTTAGATTGTATAGTGCCATTTGCATTTATTAAAATGCGGTGTGGCATATTTGGATGCAATTCGGACAACCAGTCCAAGAAAAACCCTTTAAATAAAAACATTAAATTTAATCGATTCCCGAAAAAGTTTGATTTGTGGAAACAGTGTTTAAATGCCACAAAAATAATAGAATTACTTTTCAGCGTTCAAATTATTGTTATTGCGTTAGGTTAACCTGTTAGGTTTGTTTATTATTGTTTTTGTGTCGCGTTAACTTGTTTTGTTTGTGTTTTAGATTGTATAGTGCCATTTGCATTTATTAAAATGCGGTGTGGCATATTTGGATGCAATTCGGACAACCAGTCCAAGAAAAACCCTTTAAATAAAAACATTAAATTTAATCGATTCCCGAAAAAGTTTGATTTGTGGAAACAGTGTTTAAATGCCACAAAAATAATAGACAATATTTACGTTAAGACCGCTTCTGTTTCCTATAAACATTTTCTGGACAGTGACTATAAGTTTAATCTAAAACACCAACGCTTAAACTACAGCCCTAAATGTTATCAAGGACTGAAAGCATTTATTATCCATATTATAACACTTTCTTCAATATTAAGTTTAATAAAAACGCACTATGTCCAGAAATTTCTCTATTTTCTTTGATAATATTACTATTATTCGTGTATTCGCACGGCAACTACTCATCAAGTGACGTCATGCGCGGGACGAACCAAAACTCGTACACGGGAGCATCCAGCCCTGGGTATACATATGCTCTTGAAGCATTTTGCTGTTTTTTTTTTTAAATTTCTGGGTACATTTGATTTTTTGTTGGAAAAAAAATTACACAATCTGTAAATACTTCTTTAAATTTTAGTTTTTAGGTAACTGGTTAAAATAAAACATGTTATAATAATAATAAACGGGTTTATTTAGAATATTTTTGGGTTTTGCTTATTTTTAACAATTTAAAACTTCTTAGAACTTGTATATTTTCTATGAGAAGGAGGTACAAAACTATGATATGTTCTTGCATTTTTAATTGCAATTAAATTCATGAATCTCGAACACTCCGTCATTTATTACACTTGCAAACTTGCAAACTTTTTGAAATCACAATTTAAATACGCACAAATAATATTCATGAAATTTTTTTGACAGTTCTGACATTTCTCTACCAAACATGAATTGACTAAGTCAAAGCCATCTAAATTTTAAATTATAAATAAAACTAACAATATCGCTTCTTAACTGCATTAAAATTAGTATATTACACTACAAGGGCAGAAAATGTAAGATTCCTGCAGGGCTCTCACACTTTCTGCCCGTGTAGTGTATACCACAATCCATGTGTGGATTGTGGTGTATACTATTTTTCTTACTACCTCGACTAAAAATAATAATTGAAAACAAATTTTGAGGTTATATTAGTGTCGTAATCAGAGTTGCATATGTTGAACACACGACTAAAAAAATTTTACTCCCGCTATTATAGAGTGTGCGCGTATAGCTTGACCAATGCAAGAAACGTAAACTTTCTGCCGTGAAATCGGGGACGGAACAACGTATTTTCAGTCGAGGTAGTAAGAAAAAAATATTAAATCTTTTACATGGATAAAAATAACAAAACAAGACTAACTAGACTGAAAAGATGAAGGTGGGGACTACATTTACTGAATGTTTCAGATTTTTATTTTTTCCTCAACTTAATGATTTCTGAGGGCAAAATTGACTAATTTTAAGAATTATCAAGTTTCAATAATTTTTTTAATAAAGAAAATGATAGTCTAGAAACTTAAAATAATAGTTACGTTTTCTATTGTATAAGTACTTGATACCTGAAAAAAAGCAACTTTCTAGATTTAGCACAGGAGCCAGACAAAAATCACAAAAATTGGCAAATTATCATGAATCTTTAGTGGTTAACCACTAAAAATTCATGATAAATTTACCATTCTTTTATGATATTAACTAATTGGATAATAATAATTTATATCGAAAACACACTTACTGAACAGTAAAACAAAATTAAAATCATTTCAATATTTGTCACAGAATAGTACATTCTGTAACAAGTTTGGAATACAGCATATTCCGCTCGAGGAAAAATTTGACACACGAGCCGAAGGCGAGTGTGACGGTTTTACGAGAGTGGAATATGCTATTCCAAACGTGTTTCAGACATTATTTTCTCTACGACTACGTAAGAATAGTAACGCTTATATAATTTTAAACAGAGAAAAGAAACCAAGCAGTTTTTGACATTTAAGTTTTTTGTATTGTCAAACCATTTTGTGCCATCACAATTTTATAATGTAAATTATAGTAAATTTAAAAGTAAACTACGTACACGTCATCAATAAAACAAAAATTTTACGCATTGGTACCAACACTAAATGACTAAATCGAAGTCTGTAATTGAATATTTGAATGCATTTTAACCAAATTAAGTTGGCAACAATTGTGATGTTGTCATGTTTACATTCAAATTTTTCATATTTAAATGACACTTAAAAAAGAATTTGACGTTTTAGAATTTCGAAGCTGTCAGTTGTGTTTTTGAATATTTCGTTTAATTCGTGTATTATTTCGTTTATTTTGTTTGTTGTTTGTGTTATTTTATATCGTTTAAGTTCATTGCCGTTTTTGTGTTTGTTATATATCGTTGTTTTGTGTTTCCTATATTTAAAATGCCGAAGCATTTAAATAGTCGGAGTCAAGAGTTGGTGTCATCCTTAATACGCTATTTTGAGGCAGAACGGGATAATAATGGACCTTTGTTACCTTTAACAGCTGTTAGAGAGGTAAATAGGATTATTATTAATTATATATTAGAATATTTAACAAAATATATGTTGGATACATGAAATAATAATATATATACCAGAGACTGACTTTAGATGGCAAAATTTTTGGGTTATATATCAGAAAATGTCTTTAAAAATGGCTAAAAACATACTTTTGGCGGTGCATCATATAGGTTATAAAAACTCAGACTTTTGACATTTTGGTATTATTCATGTAAACGCCATCTATCGCCCTATAGTTGCACTACCACTTTCCCTTGATGCAAGGATTTTAGCATAACATTGACAACCGTGCCCGATCAGCTGATTGATGACGTGTACGTAGTTTACTTTTAAATTTACTATATAATAAATTTAAACAAATGGTATGCCTAAATCTTTATTATAATTAAAAATAGTTATTTACACTAACTAATAAAAAAAATAACATTGTAACAAATACAAAACTAATTTTACAAGTAATTGTATGATTAGAGGTGTCCCTCTATAAACTGTATGTTTCTTGGGATGAAAATAAAGTATTTTATTTTATTTATTTATTTATCTATGTCAACATCTATTCTTTTTTTACATTTTAAAGGTCTTTTTTAAACTTTTTGAATCTGTCAAAACTTCAAAGCCGGTATAGTAGGTAACTGGTTTATCATTTTAATATCAAATTTATTATAATTTTGATTTGTATATTTGAAAAACAATAAATATAACCAATTTTTTGTGCCTAAACCTTAATTATACAACTGCTATTATTTTTTAATTAATAAATAATACAGTAATATTTAAATATTTTTAAATTTTTTACGTTTACCAAACAGTCAGGAGATGTCGTTACTTGTGACCATTCTTAACCAAGAGTAGGAATATTCTCGCACAGTATTGCAGAAAAACATCCTTTCTATGATCAAAAATTACACTAGAATGTTACTATTCTTAAGTAGTCGTAGAGAAAAAAAGTTCTCGCCCACTATAAGAGAGTAAGAAATTGACACGATTTCAGATTTCTAAAATGTGCCTATTAAAAGTAAAGAATCCAAAAATTAAAACGGCAACGGATTTTCATATTTGATACCTAAAAGATCATCCTCAATTTTTTTTATCAAAATAAAAAATCAAGCAGCGCACCCCATTCGGTGTTTTTATTTGGAATGACTCAGTTTTAAATCTTACCCATATATGGGTAATAATCTGTCAAGAATAATAAAGAGGCATCAAAATGCATTTTTAAAACGTTACAAATTGGGTTTTTGCCGCGTAAATTTAGCAAAACATTTTACATATCGTCACCTGAGAATTATAGTGTTCTATCTGCATTTTCTTTTTTTTTATTCAGGTTAGTCTTGTTTTAAGTATTAAAGATGGATATTGTTCTATCTATATATAATTGGGGTAGAAATTGTACAGTTTAAGCCTTAAACTTTACAATTTCTACCCCAATTATATATAGATAGATCAATATCATCTTTAAGACTTAAAACAAGACTAACCTGAATAAAAAAAAGAAAATGCTAATAGAAATACATATTTATTTTTCGAAATGTGTCATTTCTGGATGCAACAAAATTTAATTTTTAAATGAAATAAATATTCTTGCTTAGGTCATTAAAATAGGAATACTTGTAGAGTGCGTTAAACAATAATTGCAAATTACAATCATAAAAATCATAAAATTATATGACCAGCACATTTATACATTAGTCTGAAACGAATCCATATGAAATGGAATTTTCCCGACTTAATATATCAGGCTTCATTGTCAATTAAGCAGGAAAGCTGTTTATGATACACACATTAAATTGCGCTCAGCAGCTGAAAACATAATGTTGCCAACATTAAAACTTTCAGAGAGCTTGGGATGATCAGCAGGAAAGTAGGCAACATCAACACACGACGCGGCGGCAAAGTTTTATCAGCGCTGGGCGCGCATGCGCGGCGTCAGGAAAACACGCCGAGCTTTTATTCAGTCAATGAAAACTGTTGCGAGCAGGGGGGTATAAGGGGAATTTGACAACAGGCAACAGTAAAATAAATCTAGCATGCGTTGAAACCCAAGTTGTTTTTGACAAACCCCAGTTATTAACCACGTGATTCTTACTTTGTTGTGATCATAGACTCTATGGTTGTGATTGGTCTTTTCCAACTTGTTCGTTGATGGTCGCGGTTTGAGAAATTAAAAATGGCCGACAGTGTTGTGTACGAAGTTTTATAATCCAAATTTTCTTTGTTTTAGGTAAGTAAACTTGTTAATTTCGGCTTTAACATTTTATTAGGTGTTTTTAGTCAAGTTTGAGTTAGTTGTAGCATCATTACCGCGTTTAAAATAAGAAAATACGTGTAATAAACCGTACCGGTTTTTTTCTCTATGTTTACCGAAAACACATGTAGTTAATAAAATTCTTTTTATGTAATAAAACCTATGGCAAAGAGTAAAGACTCTTACTCTTTGCTTATGGGTTGTTTAACTAATGCAAGTTTTGATAGAATTTAAATAGTTTTAAAGCGTTTTGATTCAAAACTTTCAATCAAAACAGTTTTTAACGTTTTTTTTCTCGACACTAGTTGCTGTTATATAAAATATTAAATATACCTATAATCTTTGTCAAAATGTATGTTTTTGTTAAAATTATTTGATGTAGCTACGCGAAAACTGGACCTGGGTCCAGGGCCCCACTACATTGGCATTTGGTGGAGCGGAGGTTATTGAACGAACAGCCCCCTCATCGGTGGATCGGACGTAAAGGGCCCAACAATTTGGAACTTCATGTATGGTCAACACGTTCAACCGATATCACAGTGTGCGACTTCTTTCTCTGGGGCTTTATAAAAGATAACATTTATGAGCCCCAAGATTTGTAAAAGCTAAATACACGAATTGGAACTCGGCAGTATCTACAAGATGTTTGCAGCTGGAAGAGGTCATTTTAAAAACTTGTAAGCATACAGTTCAAAACTTGATTATATTACAAATGTTTTGTGCTTTCTATGTTTTTTTTTACATAAATATAGCATTTTTAACTACAGGGTGATAATCTTTTACAGTATTTTTATAGTTATTTTATTTGAAGGGGTCAATGCAAGAAGTGTCTGAGTCACATTTTCAATTAAATTGTTATTGTGGCTTCATCCAAGAGTTTTCACATAAGTTAAAAACCAGACAAACTCCCATTGAAGTAAATGCAAACTAAGGCACTTGGGCACATATTTCTGCCACTTTGAAAATACCACCTGAAACCTTACATGAAACACTCTTAGATGAAGCCAAAATGTAAATTTAATTGAAAATGCGACTTAGGCACTTAAGTGCAAGAATTCTTGCATTGACCCCTTCATTTGTTCTATCTGAAAGTCTGACATTTTTAATGTACATAAATAACTAGACAATTCATAACTTATGAATCATAAGCAAACCTTTTAAAGAATTATTTTTAAAGTTTTTAATTCAATTATTTTTTGCTACAATATAAATTGATTTTAATTTAATATAATTAATTTTAGCTTCTGCAATAATGGAACAATTAGACAAGATTTATCCTGCATGAAGAAAAAGAATGAAAGCTTTACTCGTCAATCCCAAACAGAAATATTTGACCAAATTTTTTTAATAATAGGTAGATATATTTTTTTTATTTAGAATACATTTTTAGTTACAATTGGTGGTGTGTGAATATTTTTACCAAATAAATTAAGTAGTAATATTTAATTCAAACTTAAAATTAAATATTTAAACTAGTAAATAGTTTGAATTATTTGAATAGTTCAATAATTACAATCATAATCTATTCAAATAAGTTAATTAAGGGTTAATGACAAGTAAATAACATTCTTTTTATTTTAAAATAAATTTTAAATTACAATTTAAATGTTCCATTTCTTCAATTACTATTGAAAAATTTTAACTTTCTAATTGAACCATTTAAAAATTTGAAACATTCAAACTATTCAAATAATTCTTGAATTCAATATTCACACATCCATAGTTACAATCCAAATATAAAAAAAAGTAAAAGCCTGACCATTAAAGAAAGTACACTTTTAGAATTTACTCCAAATATAATTAAATTGTTTATTGTTAAAACAAGCAATCTGACATTTTTATATTACATACACTTCTGCTTTAAATTATTATTTTGAGGCAGAAATATTTTATTTAGGATTTTTATTAGGATATTAAAAAAGGATATTTTCATGTTAAAACAGCACAAGATTTTTAAATTAAAAAATAAACAAAATTATATTTAGTTAGTTACTTAGCTTGTTTTTACAATAAACCATTCAATTATTCTTATGCTGGTAAAACAATTACATTTAGCATAAATAAGTAGCATAAATATTGATACATTATTTTTATTTTATTTTAAAAATTATTAGGTAATATTAATTGTTTTACAATTTAAATTGATTTTAAAATTGGTATTGATTTCAGGTTTGGGTTTGTGTTAATGGAAGAAGCAGACAGGACTTGAATTTATCAAACTTCTTTGCAAAAGAACATAGAAAATATTAATTGCAGTTGAATATTCTTCATTGAATCAAGAAAAAGACGCAGGTTCAATCCATGAATCATGAACAAGAAAAAAGACAATTAATACTTAATATTGACCAGAAAGTTAAATCATACATAAAGATTTTAATTTTGCCAAATACATAATAACAATATTTTTAACATTGAGATTTAAGTGGTTCTATTGATTATTAATTTTAATTAAACCAATTTTACTAAAAATTAAATATTCCAAAGAATGTAATTTAATTTTTGGATAAGTAGGAATTCCTTTTTGCCAAAAATTCTATATTTTACAAAACTACAGTATTGTGCTTATTTTAAAAACAAATTATAATTCCTAAAAATTATAAGAGTATGGTTTGTAATAAGTCTAATTATGGCATTCAACATTTTAGGCATAAGCCTTTTGGTTTATTCCAATAAAGAAATTTGGAAATACCTATAGGTATACAATAAGTCAGTATGTATTACAAAATTATTTATTTTTATGAATTACATATTCAAAGTTAAAATAATTTTAATTATATAATATACTCGAACTGTTTTAAAAGGTTGTTTTCTAATAAGGACCAATAAGTATTGAACTATTGTTTATCAAGAATATTTTGATGGTTTGTAATATGTTTTAGAGTTAATTTGGTTATAAACCTTTGCATTTTTATTAAGAAATCTTAAAAAACCTATAAAAATTGTTATTATGTGACACAAAATTAAAATTTCTGAACATTATCGCTGTAATCAAGTGATAATTGTCTTGTAGGCATATATAAGAGGGTAATTATCAATTTAATGTCATACTTTTTGATAAATTATACCTAAATAATTATAAATTATTATACATGTTTGATAAACCTTTTTTTAAATATCACTAAAAGTTATAGAATAATTAACTTTGAATTTCTCCTCATTTAAATATTATTTGTTAGTTATACTTTAATTTAAAATTGAATTAAGTGTATATTTTGTTAAATATATTTATTAAAAAAAACAAAAATGTGTGTTTTTCCACTTAATTAGTGGAAAATAACCGAAAATTGTCGAAATTTTACATTTTTTGATTTTTAATGGACAATATTACGTATATAATCCTTTTAAAATCAAAAAAATATAAAATTTAAACAATTTTCGGTTATATTTCCTTGTTTTAAATAAAAATTCAAATAGCCAATCATTCAAATTTCCCGCCGAAAAAAACAACTCGGTTTTCCAAGGCTGCTAGATTTAAAAATCAACCAATGCTTGTTGCCACTTTTGACTACGGCGCTTTTAATTCTCTTATGTTCTGTGGTTGCGAGCGTTGCGAAGTTTCGGGGTCCGAGATCAGTGACGTAGGCAGTGCGCCCATCGCATGCTGGGTTTTCTATCGATTACTTGCGAAAATGGCAGACAAGTGGAAACATATGGAGTGAAAGGCCAGGAATTTTGCAATATGAAACTCGCCTTTCTATGCATTGTCATATTTATATCATGTAGTGTCAGTGTGCAAGCCTACCCGCAGTTTTACACTGGTGAGTGCACGAACGTTTTAACCTACGATTTAGATGGGGTTTTTGTGTTTGAAATACCGCCAAAACTGTGTATGTTCAATCATAATTATCTTATAATTAAAGTTCAAACATTCATAGGTATTTGTTTTACTTATATTTGATTAATATTTTTTGTTTTTGCCGTTTGACATTTATAAATAATAATATAATAACAACATTGACATTTAGATTTTACAACACAGTTGCAATATTATATATAAAATTAAAACTACAATTAGTATTGTTTGTAACTACATTTTTTTAAAGATAAACCTAAATGTTGATAAAATATACCACACAATATGCTAGTAAATATGTTAAATATATTGACTGAATCCCATACTTAAAAATATAAAAACAACACCAAGTACCCAATTACAATTAATAATAATTTTATACACAAAATTAAGGATTTTAATTAAAATTAAAGATATTTCCTATTTTTTGGTTTTTCAGCAACCCTAGGGTTTTTAAGATTCTTAAGATTAACCTTTTTAAATTTTTATATGTAGGTACCAAAATTTTGTGATTTTACAGTATTTTTAATTATTTAAGGCAATTCTTTAGATTTTTTTATTTTTTTTTATTTTGAATTTTAGCCATTAAACTTTCTTTGCGGACAACAAATTTGAATTATAATACATATTTTATTTACCAACTTGTGCTTAAATTAATGAGTGTACAGAAAAGTTTATAAACGAGGTGCATACTATACTTTTTTTACGACAAATACTTATTTTTATGATAAAATGATTTAAATAAAAAAATTGTATAGAGCGCAATCTATGAAACAATAGGGGAATCTGTGTGTCACCGTCAAATGTCACATTTTTATTTTTATAAACACAGATTACCTATAAAGGTTATAAATTGAAATGTATTTCTTGAAAATGGACAGTTTTCAAAGTGAAAGTAAAGAAAATGTTTTATGAGGACTTTTTTTTTGTATTGAGATAATAAAATAATTTTCACATTTAGCATTATTTTACAAGAAAGGCACTTTATTTTAACGATTGTATGACATTTGACAACTGTCAATTAACTTAAAACTAACTTTAGCCCGTGACTAAAAACCTGTTGCTAACTTTAGCCCGTGACTAAAGCGCTATAAAGCCACAACTTGTCAATGTGTATTTAAAAGGTCACTTAGTGTCATGGAAACATGTACGATAAAGGGCGTTTTAAAGGTGGGAGTAGAAAAATTCATTTTTATTTAGGACACTTTAAATAATTTTTGGTATTTTAAATTCCAATGATTATTAATGATATACGTTCGTTTTTAATCGTACAGTGTTTTCTTAAAAATAAAATCTTTATAAATATATTAAAAAATAAAAAACAAAAAAGCATCGGTAAATTTAATAGAACCATATTGACATTGTTTTTTCAATAAAATTTGAATTATAATACATACCTATTTTATTTACCAACTTGGTTTTTGTGTTCGCAGCGGCCCCTAAATTTTTAGTTTATGACCTAAAAAAAAGTTATTAAAAAAAATTCATATCAAACCTTGCCACAATGACGATACATTTTCCATTTAAATAACATGGGGTTTCGGCAATTTTTACATTTATTTTTGTTTCCCCCGAGCAAGTTAATATACAGCAATAAGTGATACATATTTTTATAGGAAATTGAACGATGTACAAAAAAGCTTTCTTATGATTTTTCGATAAATTCACTGGTTTAAAAGTTATTTAAGGTTAAATTGAACTTATAATAATATAATTATTTTGATTGTTTTACTTACTTTGACAGCAAAATTATCATTATTTTTATGAAAACGAATTGTTTATTTTTGAAAATATGTGATTTTATTGTATTATTGAAAAAATAAAAATTATTGAAAAGAGATACCTAAGTGAAAATTATTGACAAGAGATTCCTATAAATAATTTTTTTTTATTACAATAAACGAATCTGGTACTATATACTATATAGTTTTACTCAATTTTAGTACGATTACTTTTTTACATAATGTTTTTATTTCTGTGAAATTCTACAAAATTTTATACGATTTTATAAAATATTATACAATAAAAAGTTTTCCTTCAGTACAGCTAATGAAATTATTCTTTTAACAATTATTTTTAGGACAAAATAAAATTCTTAGTTACATGTTGTGTTGAGTATGAGTTGCAGACAGACTTTTGGTCATTTTAGTCACGGGCTGAAATTAGCTTTATTATATAATAAAGAAAAGTGAGGTTAATTCCGTTGACATTTGACAAATATAATTGGCTTTAAATTCTTCTTTGTGTTCGTCGTAGATAAAGTATAGGTACTTAGTATGCAACTCGTTTTATAAACTTATCTAAACACTCGTTTTTAATAAGCTTCGCTCGTGCCTAATAAAACACGTAACTAAAATGGTGTTTATAAAACTTGATATATAATACCGATACTATTATATAAAAGATGCCACAGACTATGGTCAAAGTACTAAATCATACTTCAGTGCGCATGCGTAATACAAATTTTATTTTTTCGTAAAAATAATTGTTAAAAGAATTTCTACGTCATTAGCTACAGCTGAAATTTTTCATTGTATAATATTTTATAAAATCGTAGGAAATTTTGTAAAATTTCACAGAAATAAAAATATTATGTAAAAAAAGTAATCGTTCTAAAATTGAGTAAAACTAATACCAGATTCTTTTAATGCAATACAAAAATTTTAATTTATCGGAATCTCTTGTCAATAATTTTTACTTTTTCAATATTACAATAAAATCACATATTTTCAAAAATGAACAATTCATTTTCATAAAAATAATGATAGTTTTGCAGTCAAAGTAAAAAAACCAAAAAATTAATATATGTTCAATTTTAACCTTAAATAACTTTTAAACCAGTAAATTTATGAAAAAATCATAGGAAAGCTTTTTTGTACAGCGTTCAATTTCCTATAAAAATATGTATTACTTGTTATTTAAATGAAAAATGCACTTAAAATAATCTCCACTTGGGAGTTTAGTTTACCGAAGCGTTTATAGAATCCATTAGAAAAAGGCTTTAAACAGATTTTTACTTTTATTTTACTTAATATTGAAACAATAAATTCAAATAGTAAATACCACTTATCTCTACATTTTTGTCATGCAAGCTGATGAATATTTATTAGGTTTACAAACACACTTTTAAAAATACAAATTTAATTTTTCTGGCCTTTGCTTTAAAATCGATAAAGCAAAGGTAATTTCAGGTCTACACTAATTAAAACCAATTTTACTTTGCCAAAAATATTTGGTTGTTTTTGGATTTTATAAATTTTATTGATTCAAATAAATTCTCTCTTTGATTGAAATATCGTTTAACATTTTATAAACCCCATAGAAGTTAATTAAGCACGTAATTTTGTTCAGTAAAACTCAATTAAAAAATTAATATACATTTAACGTTATTGGCAAATTTAAAAGGCTTTTTTTATTTAATATTAATAACGCAGGTCTACAAATATAATATTTTCCCTGGGTCTTAAATTGGGACTAAAAAGAATGTCGACTATACGCTAAAGAAGCATCGCTAGTAGAGCCACCATCGTAACCAGAATTCAGCATTTAATAAGCCGCTGTCATAAATAATATTTAATAAGAGAGATTCTGCTTTGTTTAAATATTTCTTTGCCTCTAGCGCAATTTTCCTGTTGTGTATACTTGCAAATATTGCTCTAATTAATCTAAAATCCAATAGTTTATGGATTTAGTAGTTAAGATTTAACATGACCGTAGTTATTACATAGATATTAAAACTTTATGAAATATGACAAAAAATATAAAATATGTTGCTATTTTTAATTAAGCACGAGAGAGCTTGCGAGCGAGTATTTAATTAATTAATATTATTATGCTTAAACCATTAGCAAATTTCCATTTAACCGACTAAAATCCTTAAAGGAATAAAATTCCTCGAAAAGGATTTTACTTTTACTTCTCGGAAAACTTTCTTTTGAATTTGAAAAGCTTTTGTCGAGTGCAATGTGTTGCTAACGCAAGTACTTACTATTAACAGGGCTGTCCGCCTACACACAGCTTTAACGTTTTATATCTTTTAGCATTTCAGAAAATGTTTCGTTACTTTACAAACGTTGGAATAAGGATTTAAAAGTAAATAAAAATACCGCAAGTAAAATAAATTCTTTTCTAATGTATTTTTGCCTGCTAACTCAAAAGTCACATAAACAATTTTTTCTACTCCCACCTTTAAAACGCCCTTTATCGTACATGTTTCCATGACCCTAAGTGACCTTTTAAATACACATTGACAAGTTGCGGCTTTATGGCGCTTTAGTCACGGGCTGAAGTTAGCAACAGGTTTTTAGTCACGGGCTGAAGTTAGTTTTAAGTTAGTTGACAGTTGTCAAATGTCATACAATCGTTAAAATAAATTGCCTTTCTTGTAAAATAATAAGTACTAAATGGGAACATTATTTTATTATCTCAATACAAAAATACAAAAGTATTAAATAGTTTCTCAACGCCAATATTTGAAAAGTTTATATGAACATTTTACTGACCTTTTAATTTCGCCGGCAGTAAACTATAACTTAAATTCGGGCACGGACTTCACTGTAAAGTGCTCATAAAACATTTTCTTTACTTTCACTGTGAAAAACTGTCAATTTTCAAGAAATACATTTCGATTGATAACCTTTATAATCTGTGTTTATAAAATACAAAAATTTGACATTTGACGCTGACACACAGATTCCCCTAATGTTTCATAGATGGCGCTCTATACAAATTTTTGATTTAAATCATTTTAAGATAATAATAAGTATTTGTCGTAGAAAAAGTATAGTATGCACCTCGTTTTTTTTTTCTATAAACTCATTAATTTTAATTAAATTAAATTCTTGTATAAAATGGCGTTTATCAAACTTGATACATAATAATATATTATTAAATTCCAATGATTATTAATGATATACGTTCGATTTTTTTTAATCGTACAGTGTTTTCTTAAAAATAAAATCTTTTATCTACTCCTACATTGAAGAGCTGTGACTTTATGGCGTTTTAGTTACGGGCTGAAGTTAACAACAGTGGCTTTTGGGCATTTTAGTCACGGGCTGAATTTAGCTTTATTATAAATTGCGAAAAAGTGAGGTTAAATTTTTCAAATGTCAAATATTTTTAAATTAAAATTGGCTTTAAATTCTTATTTCTGTTCGTCGTAGATAAAGTATAGTATGCAACTCGTTTTATAAACTTCTCTAGACACTGGTTTTTATTAAACACTCGCTCGCAAGCTTCGCTCGTGCCTAATAAAACTCGTAACTAAAATGGCGTTTATAAAACTTGATACATAATATAAAAGATACCTATATTAAAAAAATAAAAAACAAAAAAGCATCGGTAAATTTAATAAAATAACATTGACATCGTTTTTTCAATAAAATAGCCGCCTGTAACTTTTTGAATATTTATATAGAATTTTTCTTCTGGTTTTAAAAATATATAGTTAATTATCCTAAATTTAACGCAATAATCATGGTTACCATGGATAAAGAACTTTTAATTATTAATTAATAATTTAATTAATTAATAGTAATTATTAGCGTTATATTTAAAATTAGTAATACAAACATGGTTATTTTACTACTTGAGTTCTTTTTTATTTATACGTTAAAATAGGTAAGTCAGGTTTTTATATATTTTTGAAATTAAAATAAAAAAACTCTATCTAAATATTCAAAAATATACAGGGTGTTGCATAAAAAAAACAATGTTATATTTATTTTATCAATGTTACCGATGCTTTTTTGATTTTTAATTGTGTTAAAAAAATTACTTTTTTAAACCAGGCAAGCTGATTTTTTAAATTTTTTAAATCATCTTCAAATAACACAACACATGTGTTGCAATTAGCAGTTTAGCAATAATAAACGATAACATCCGGTGTCTTAGCAACTTTAATCTTCAATAATTTTGTACTCGGAAACCAGATCATCATTTTTCTAAAACTTTGTAAATCAACATTTTCTTATAGGGACCAATATCGTGTTCAAACCTCCTTAATAGAATATTAAACAAAACATCATGACAACACAAGCAAATAATTTTTTTAACTTTATTAAAGCACGAATAATTTGAAAAATCCATCAATTTTTAAACAATTTATAGACCTCGAAATTCCAATGGGGTATACCCCTATAGTTAAATTTTTTCTGACCTATACTTTTCATGGTTTTATTCAAGGCGTTTTGTAATATTAACTACGGTTTCGCGAAAGGATCGAACGGTCGATTTGCAAGGGTTCAAGAAATCGATTCAAACTTTTTTACCATATTTCTACATGTAAATGCAGTACTTTTTTCAAAAAAAAAATCTCCTCCATTGACAACTTTGTTTTTATATTTATTTTTTTCTTCATTGTGTTAAAAATGAAGAAATTTTATTTTTTTTAAATATTTTTTTATTTCAAAACTTATCGATTTGAAATTTGGACAAAATGTAGATATTACTAATGACAATTCTTCCATTTAAAATTTTTGTTTAGATTGTAACGTACAGGGGGCGCTGGTAATAATTTAATTTAAAATTTTACAATTTTTAAAGGGTAAATAATCGAAGAAGCAACATTGTTTTATAAATTTGAGTATAACACGTTAAAATATTGATATTTGACTATTATTTGATATATTAACTTTTTTATGCAAATGATGTTTCTGTGGCCAGGATCAGTTTTTAATTAGCAGTAGCAGTATTCATAAATGTTTAGTTTGGTACATTTTGTCATTTTTATACTAATATTGTTGTATATTTTATTAATAATTAAGTATAGCATAACACATAAATTAGTTTAATATACAGGGTGTTTCACGTAAGTAATCCGTTAGAAGTTTCTGGGGAATCGCGAAAGTCATCGGTTTAAAAATTTAATAGCGTAAATTATTCGATTTAGACTTTAGTGTGCCACTAATATACGTAATTATTTTATATACAGGGTGTTCCACATTCGTGGTCCATTATAAGTTTCTAGGGAACGGGAAAAAAATCTATTTGAAATTTTAAAAGAGTTTATAATCCATTTAAGTCTATTTTTCTAAATTATTTTGAACAAAATAGTACTTCCTGTTTTACCGGAAATGTCTTTAACTTTGTTATTGTAAACAGTAAACCTCATCCATTTTTACATTTTTTATTTCTACATAAAATTCTGAATAAAATGGCTATACGATATCCTATACCTACCCAAAGTCAATATTTCTCGAGTTACTAATTTTTCAATCAAATATTTTAATTAATTTTTAACAATGGATTTAGTGGTAACCATGAATACTATCACATTAACCCACATGTATAATTTCACAGGTTTGTTGATACAAAATAGTATTAAAAATATTAGAAATTTTTAAATGTCTCTGAAATTTTAACTTTGAGAAACAGTTATTATAATACGAATCGAAAGATTTTTTAATTTTTTTTTTAACATACAGGGTTTTACATTTATAATAAAAACGTTATTATTGTTTGAACTTTGCCTAATTTCAAGTGTTTTTTCTTAAGCTATTTGTTAAAAAACTTTAAAAAAATTATTTAAACAATGTTTTAATATTCCATAAATTCTAACCCCATGTCAGCAAACCTAATAACAAAAAAATTACATGCTATTTTTGATTAACGTGCATTTAGCAAAATTTTAACAAAAAAAAATAATAATATCTTGAAAACTATTAATAATTGTATAGTCTATATCAAATTGTATATGCTATTAAAATATCAAATCTATATCGTTTGCGTTTCTTCAGAAACACCCTGTATGGCATTATAATAAATATAAAAAAAACACAAAATAACCAATTTCAAAAAAGCAAAAACCAACTTAATAAAAAATATACAATAAATAGCCAATTGCAACATAAAAAATAAAGTCTTTATTCTAATTTATTTATTGGGTAAATATTACTTTCCTCAGTTTGGAATGAAAATTAAAGCTTGCTTATCGAGTAAAAAATAAATTGAAGCTTGGTTGTGCAGCAAAAAATAAAATTAAAGTAGCTATAAGTAGGTTATTATGTCTAACTTGCTGACACTGTCTATAATTATTATTTAGTTTATTAATTTAAAAAAAAAATAAATTGAAAGTCATTTGCAACTTATAAACCGAACTGTCAAATTATATTTCATACTACAATTGTAGGTTACCATAGAGAAAAGTCTACGATGCATACTATGATCAAAATTAGTAAAGTTGAAAAAATTTAAAATTTATAAATAAAAGTAATTTTAGCTCCATCTATGGCGACTTTTTAAAATAAATATGTAAGAATTGTATGTTATATATAATATATTATATGTAATATATAATGTATAATATGTAATATACAATACATAATCTTATAAAACTAGATAAAAGAATATATACTTTGTAAAACACGTTAGTATTATGCCCTTTGAAGGCCTAACTTAAAAATGGCGTATGTCGTAGAAACATAATTTGCATATAAAAGTTTATATATCAAATAATAGTTAATTATCAGTACTTTAACGTGATATACTCAAAATTATAAAACAACGTTGCTTCTTCGACTTTTTAACCCTTAAATAATGGTAAAATTTTAAATTAAATTGTCCCCAGCGCCCCCTGTATGGTAAAATCTAAAAAAAATTATACGTGGATTTATTGCCACTAATAAGGTCTACATTTTATCTTAATTTCAAATCGATACGTTTTTAAATAGAAATGTTATTACAAAATATCGAAATTTATCTATTTTTAACACAGTAGAGTGACTTAAGGCCTAAAACCCACGGTGGTCAATGGATAAAAAAATTTTTTTTGAAAAAAATGCACCATTTAGATGTAGAAACAAGGTTAAAAAAATATATTCAATTCTGGCATCACTTGCAAACAAATGTCCAAAATTTGTTCGATTTTTACGCGAAACCATAGTTAAACATTTCTGTGAAATCAGAATTTCAATTGAGTTTACCGTTTTCAAGATATTTACAAAAAATATAAATTTTTATGACGTCACAAACCTCGCCATGTGACCAACATTCTAAGATTTCTATTGGTTGAAAATTACCCTGTTGTCAAGTTGTCTTGTTAATGATTTCATTCGGTTATGTCAAAAAATACCCGAAGAGGTTATGTACAAATACTGTCACTGTCAGTTGAGTGAAAGATGGTCACCTATCTTCCTTATTACGAGGTATCATATTACTGTTTGATATTTTAGAGTCCAAGAAATATCTAAAAGAATATAAAGAACTAGGCATTATACTAATGAAATGCATTTACGACAAAATATGATTATAATTATAGGTACTTACTTTATTTGTTTAAAAGCTCCAATGTTCAATGTAACCAAGCATTCCACAAGATTCCTCTGCTTTGGAGTCCGTTATTAATAAATCGCTTATCTAATATCAATTACAAATAACATAACAATAACATTGATTTTCAATAATCTAAATTTAAAATAACATAACCCGAAATAAAGAAACGTCAAAAAATCAATTCTTCTTCTTCTTCTCAACTAAAATTATAGATCAAGTGGTTTTAAAACTAAAATATTATAACGTGGCGCCATCTATCGTAAGAATCTTAAACTAAACACACTGGCAACCATAGAAAAAGCTGGCAACGTTGTCAATAGCCTAGTGACGTAATTAGGAGATTTTTTTTTGTAAATATCTCGAAAACGGTAAACTCAATTAAAATACCGATTTCTCAGAAATGTTTAAAATTACAAAACGCCTTGAATAAAACCATAAAAAGTATAGGTCAGAAAAAATTTAACTACTTCATTCCAGCAAAATTGCGGATGAAACTCTTTTGATAGGTAAATTTGGCATGGAATGTATAAATACACGTGCACGAAGTTTGTTAAGTGCATTTTAGCTGTTTTCTTTGATGAGATTTATTTATACATTTTAACATCTTGAGGTACATGTTCATCAAACAAAAATAAATCGTTATCATAAAGTTACATCCTGCTCGCATATCAAAGTATTTCAAGTATCTACGATACACAACATGCTTTATATTCACTAAGTAGAGACAGAACTCTATGCAAAATGTAAAATTAATATTTTAACTTTCGAGCGAGTGCTTTATAAACGAATAGAGAATAGTATATGTATCATAATAACAAAAATTTAGTTGCCATAGTTTAGAAGAAAACTTTGTTTCTGGGTTAAAACGTTTTTTTGTTTGTCCGACCCTGTATTTTTCATGTTATATAAAGTTTGTTTTGCTGAATATAAATTTTTCCGTTCAATATCCATGTAGCTATATTTACTCTGATTCAACATTGTATTGGAATAAGGATTAAAATTTGCTAAGGACGCAATTTCTGCATATTTACTGAAACCTATTACTTTATTTACTAGACACCAAAATCACTCAAATTTGTATCAAATTTGTATCTCATTCATCAGTACCGTGTCGTCAGTTCCATGTTCGATGTTTCGGTTATCTTTTTTTCGCAAACTTCAATTTAAATTTTGCTTGCGCAGAACTTGTTTATTTAATGTCATTATAAACTCATATAAATTTGGTGTGGGTCCCATATCTAATAATTGAGATATCGGTATACCCAAAATCCACCAGTCGCCACTGATGTGTGGTATTATTTGATTTTAGATATTTAATGTATAATATGCTCAAAGTTGCAATAAATCTTATATTTTTCCAATAAATTATTTATTTAATTAGTACCCTGGTATGCTCGTGACTCCCCTTGCATTCAAATTTAGAAAACACAGATATTTTAGAAACTGTTTGAAAAAGTGACTGGCCCGGTCTGGAACAGTATATTTATTACATTATCTATGTTCTCACAACAAAATACTGTTTAATTTTCTCCGAAAACTATATAAACAAAATGAGGTCAAAAGTTGCCCAACTTTTGTAGAATCACCCTTATATTAATAAAAAATTTGATGTTGATCCCCACAGGAATTGTTTTTTTTGCACACATTATATTAATTTATTGTTTACTTACTTAAGAAAATCTTATTTAAGTAATTTAAACTTTAAAATTAAAATGTAATCAATGGAATAGGCGATAAATTTTCTCGAAGTTTGTTAATAAGTTTCGAACTAGAATTGAAGCTCTAAAATCTAATTAATCGGTTTATGTATTCCATCCATTTTATATTCTCCCATGCATACTCTGTTTTATTACATACAATTTAAATAAATTAAAATACAGACAAACAGCACTTTTTTATTATCAATACACTTTTTAAACTATTTTTTTATGTCAACCAAAATATTTGTAGCCATTATTCTTGTTTTACCAACTGCTTATTTGTATTCTTGTTCAAAATCCAGTTTTTATGTAAGCTTTCATAACAAAGTCTAGCCACAATCATTAAGAAAAAACTCGTATTTGTTCATTGAATGGAAATTTACAGACTGCCAAATAGCTTGTCACCCTTCTTTCAATTAAGTTAATTGGAATTCTAATAATGCAATTAATTGACTAAAAGCTAAAAAATGACAAAAAAATGTAAATAGACTCTATTTACTTTACCAAGGTGTTTTGGGTAAGAAATAAGCCCAATTAAAGAATTGTTTTTTAATATTAAATGTGCCTTATCTAGACAATTTTTTTCATGAGTTCTATATGTCAATATTACGTATCATGGTGCAAGATTTTTATCCTGTGTAGGAAATATTGTTTTTCCTTTTATTCGCAAATGAAATTGACTAATAAAAACATAAGTATCTTTGTTATGGTCTATTTTCGTAAAATAAGTTTCTATAAACCTGGACTTGAAATTGACTGTATTAAATTTGCATTATAATATGATACTCCAGGGTGAGTTTCGGTTAGAATACATAAATAAATTTTGCTGGCAAAATGAGGAAGATTGTGCTCTGTGCAAATGGCTGTGATCACCACAATCGGCAGTATTTTAACAATCTTATGAATATTTATTAATAAACACTATCCAACAATGAATATTAATATGGATAACACTTGGGATAACATTTGTAATATACGAGGTGTGTTCATAAAATAACGGGAATTGTTAAATTTCGCGGCTTAGGAGGGTCCGGTTGTCATAAAATTTTCTTTATTATGTTGGAATACATGCCCCCGAATTATGATAAAAACTTTAGCTGTTTTCATTGTTTACTTTGTCTGTGGCAGCCGCTAAGGCGATTTTCGTTCGTTCGAAAGAAATGGATCAAAGAATTTGTATCCAATTTTGATTACAAAATGAAATAAATTCTGTGAAATGTTAACAAAGGCCTATAGTGAGTCTGCTATAAGTAAAACAAGAGTTTACAAGTGGTATAAGAGTTTCCAAGATGGCCGTGAAGACGTTGAAGATGACGAACGCCCCGAACGCACAAGCACATTAACAACCGATAAAAACATGAAAAAAGTGGAAGAAATGGTTATAAACCATCAGAGAAGTCGCTGATGATGTTGGTATATCGATTGGCTCATCCCATGAAATTTTTTCGAATGTTTTGGGTATGAAACGTGTGGCAGCAAAATTTGTTCCAAAATTGTTAAATTTTGAACAAATATTTTGGCCAAAATCAATACTGTAATGATGCCCCAGCCTCCATATTCGCCAGACATGCCTCTGTATGACTTTTTCCTATTCCCAAAAATAAAGAGAACGTTAAAGGGCCGTCGTTTTGCAAGCATAGATGACATTAAAAGCGCATCGCTGAAAGAACTAAAGGCTATCCCAAAGATCGAGTTTTAGAAGTGTTTCGAGTATTGGAAGAGCTGGCACATGTGCATAATATCCAATGGGGACTATTTTGAAGGCGACAACATTAATGTAGACGAATAAATAAATATTTGTTTCAAAAAATGAAAATTCCCTATATTTTCTGAACACACTTCGTATATGGGATATTATACAGATTAAGTGGTAAAAGTTTTATCTAATGTAGGTATTTACTACTAGGTAACTAACGCATGAAGTTTTAACTACTATCCAATTCCAGTTTTAATGTGAGTTAAATTCAGCGTGAAGCCTGATATTTGTTTGTTGAAAACTAATTTAAAGTTTAAAATTGTGTTTGGATGATTTAAGCCTCTGCGTAAACTTAATTTCGCAAAAAATCACAATAAAATTTTTGTCACGGCAACATTTTCGAGATTCGAATTTTTGTTTTCATTTGTTTTTCGAATGCAGTCAATTTGGGATACACCTCGAATTAGAAACGGCCGACCTGGTTGCAAAAGTTGTCAAACTAAACATAATCGAATCGCCGACCACTATCACTCTCTTAAGTAGTTTAAGGGCTTGCAGAAACGTTGATTTATTTATATCAACTGATTTAGCTTATCAGTGGATAAAGGTTTTTGCACGACAAGGCAACGTAGTATTTTTCTTTAAAAACTGTTGTTTTATAAAATAAATTGGGTAATTATCTTTCAACGTTTATATTTTCCATAAAAAAGTCGATTTCTATACATTGACATGTTAAATTAGACATAAAACAATTCAAATTTTATCAAGATTTATACGACATTTGTGACATTGGCTTTTAACCATAGAAAATAATTTCGCTAATATAAGTCATGGGTTACTAGATTTGTTTTTTGGCCAATAAAATCATCTAAAATGTAAATCGGTTGATATAATTTATATCAGTCGTTAATGACTGATTTAAAATTTGAATAAAAATAGACAGTATTTTTGCTTGTAAATATATATGGAAAAATAAATTCAGAAGGTAAACATACCTATAAAAAAGATATAATTAAAAAATAACATTTTTTTAAAGATAAAATTACTACGATGTTAATTATATCAAACATCTTTGCTGTTTTTTTGTCTGATTGGAAAGCAGAATACTTGAAATCAATTGATTTATAACTTTCTTTAGTTTCATTGAAAAATAATTACCCCTAACATTGAACTTGGGTGAAAATATTTATTGATTTATTTTTTTTTAATAAAAAAAATAAATGTTTAATTTTTAATATAATACCTACATATATTATTAGGGATGGGATTTTAGTTATTTTACCTTTTTTCAACCGATGTAACTATTTGAAAACCAATAATGCCAAAATGTGTTTTAAAAGATTTTCTTAAATATGAACCTAACTTGTTTTTACCTTTTTTACCTTTTTTGGAGGTTTTTGCTTTAAACTACTTTTTTTATACTTTTGTTACCTATTTTTTTAACTTGTTTTCACCTTTTTTACCTTTTTTGGAAGTTTTTGCTTTAAACTACCTTTTTTACCTTTTTTGGAAGTTTTTGCTTTAAACTACCTTTTTATACTTTTGTTACATATTTTTTAATTTGTCAGTTTATTTTCACCTATTTGTTATCTATTATTACGTATTTTTACTTATTTTATTTTTTTGTGTTCTTTTTAAATTTTGCCCCAATATTTTATCCAGGACGTGCAACTCAACGGTATAAAATTTTTTCTTATGGTCACAGACTGTAACAGTAACTTTCTTTACAGTTACCTTCTTTGTAGTGAGCTTATGTTCTGTCATAGAACTTCTGTGTAGTGAGTGTCACTCAGTGAAACACAGTTTATTGCATAGAAATAGTTTATTGTGGGTATGTTCTGTATTTGGGTATGCGGCTAAGCAAAATTGAGGAGCGTTTATTCAAAAAGGGACATGTCCATTTAAGCGATTTTCAGAAATAAGTCAAAAGCAAAAGAATTCTGTTATTTTTGACTTGTTTCTGCAAATCGCTAAAATGGACATGTCCCTTTTTGAATAAACGCTCCTCAATTATAAACAAAACGTAAACTTTTAATGTTTTTTTTACCTAAAATGCTGTTTTTTTAACCTAAAATGCTTTTTTAGTACCTTTTTAGTTACCTATTTTTCAGTTTTTAGTACCTGAATATCCCATCCCTATATATTATAGATAATTAAAAAAATACTATTTAATAAATGATAAAGTTTATAAAATAAAACCAAAATTGTGTTTAAAAAATATTTGTCTTATTTTTTAAATACTTTTGAAGAATTTTAAATGTTAGACCATGTTCAACTTAAGTTATAATTATTTTCTACTTTTAAATTTTTAAATTATGTGCTTGCTCTTAGAAATAGAAACAGTAGGTTTTGGGAGAGTAGAGGGGACTTTTTTTCTGAGAGAAAAATTACACTCTATTTATTTTTGGGCCCAGAAGTATATTATTAAACATAAAAGAAAATGAAATGGAGGGACAAAAGGGCAATAATACAAGTTTAAAAGGCATTTTATAGGAAAATAAAAAAATACACCCTGTAAGTGTTTGGCTTA
Organism: Brassicogethes aeneus; assembly: GCA_921294245.1. NCBI lineage: Eukaryota > Metazoa > Arthropoda > Insecta > Coleoptera > Nitidulidae > Brassicogethes > Brassicogethes aeneus. The sequence continues at coordinate 2,601,899 of OV121132.1, read as the reverse complement.
AACCACCAAAAATATGTTTTTGCACAAGTAGATGATTTGGCCTTACGAGAAATTATTTGGTAAAATATTAGACCCTAAATAAGCTCAAACACCCATGACGTAAACTATAGTAGATATCGAAAATTTAATAAATGATAGCAAGGATAATCCCATAGTAAATAACAACGATTTATTACAATATCCAACCAACAATCAATTTGTAATTCTGTATCCTATGAATTCTAAAAATAGTATATTAAAGAACTAATGTCATAAGACGTCATGTTATCGCACGCGGACAATTTATATAATGGACGAGTGCGACAAAAGGTCTTATTCTATGAGTTCTTTATGCTATTTTATCTATTTTGCAAAAATTATATAAAAAAAATTAATTTGATACCTTAAATTTAATTTGGTCAAATTTTACTTTAGATAGTTGGTATCACAGTCATTGGTTTGACAGTTAATGTCAAAATCGATTCGCCATGACGTCCTTAATTTACTTATTTACAATAGGCGGCTGTTAATGTTAAAGAAGAAAAAAGGATTTTCTTTGGCGTTAAACAAAATTTATTGCCAGAAAAGTCTCGTAAGTACTAGAAAAATCATAAAAATATTATAACCAATATGCAAAATATTATGCTGTTTAAAGTATAGCCAACCTATAAAATCAAAATTTTGGGTGGGATAAAGTATCTCATTACAGCACCGAAAGCGGTGTTATAATGAAGTCATTATGAACGCAAAATAGATAAAAAAATGTCTGATTGTGCCTTGCAACCCTAATTTCTATGTTTTATTCTACACGTGTCTCTTAAAATTTACGAAACTCTATAGTCTGGAACATTAAAATCGCTGTGAGTTTTAATTGCGAACCACTTCAATTAAATTTAAACTAATTAATCAATTATTTTCTAGCGAGCTTTGTAGTGAGTGCGCAATAAAATGAAAAAATGTTCAGTTTCAGAAAACAAAAAAGTTAAATACAAATTATTTATGGAATAGTAAAAAAGCAATTTATTTTTATTTGCACTGAAATGATAATAAAGCTTTAGCAAGTTTGTTTTGTTCGCTTACTTGGACAGCAGACTTTTAATTAAAACAGTGTTTTATAACAGGACTGTTCATCCATAAAAAAGTTAATTACAAAAGAAAAAAACAGAAAATGTAAATACTAAGATTTTCTAGTCATTACATGGTGTAATGCAACTTAAATGCCAGTCCATACTTAATTTTTTTAATTAAAAAAAAATCAAGCGAAATTAAAAATAGTCGTTAAAATATATTTTAACCTACACTTGAACAATTTTAATCAAAATATTTGATGATTCATGATGTTTTTAAAAGTAAAAGTAATTATCTACACTAGTCCATATCTGTTTACCTAGACCTCATTAAAAAAATATCCCGTTAAGGGTGATTCTACAAAAGTTGGGCAACTTTTGACCTCATTTTGTTTACATAGTTTTCGGAGAAAATTAAACAGTATTTTGTTGTGAGAACATAGATAATATAATAAATATACTGTTCCAGACCGGGCCAGTCAATTTTTCAAACAGTTTAAGAAATATCTGTGTTTTCTAAATTTGAATCCAAGGGAGTATACCAGAGTACTAATTAAATACATAATTTATTGAAAAATATTAGATTTATTGCAACTTTGAGCATATTATACATTAAATATCTTAAAATCAAATAATACCACACATCAGTGGCGGCTGGTGGATTTTGGGTATACCGATATCTCAATTATTAGATATGGGACCCACACCAAATTTATATGAGTTTATAATGACATTAAATAAACAGAATTTAAATTGAAGTTGAAGTTAGCGAAAAAAAGATAACCGAAACATCGAACATGGAACTGACGACACGGTACTGATGAATGGGATACAAATTTGAGATTATAATTTGGAATTAAGTATTTTACTGATATTTTTTATTAGTGGATGCTACTTATCAACAAATCACATATAGCCTTATATAAATTACAATGAAATATATTTACGTAAGAAAATAACTACTCACCACAGTACTGAAATTTTGACTGGAACTATACGTGCATTCACCACAACTTCGCCTCTTGCATTGTTTTCAAGATGACTGTCGTACAAAGGGCGGGCTCTGTAGGTATTTTTTTACCAACACTTGAGTTAAAACGAGGACTTGACGTTTAAAGTTCAATATTTCGCAGGAATTTTGAATTTTAACATTGGACACAGAACTGACGGGTAAAGTGAGTACAAAGATTAACAATGTTTTAAAAATTGCTATTATTCGAATCTATGATAAAATATGAAAATAAATTATTTAATGTTTTATAGTTTGTAGTGAAATTGAAAAATTTAAGATAAATTGAATATATTTTTTTAAATAAAACCACTCAAATATTTGATTCAGGAGTTGTGACACGCCAAGGTACTGATGTTTTGAATATTTATTATGTTTTTCTACTAACGTGCTTTTGAAAAAATACATTAAAATTGGGTGGACAAGTTAAAAAAACCTGGATCTTTTGTAATATACTAAAATATTTACAAAAAATATTAAAATACCTACTCTATTGACTGATGACATCAAGTTGTCCAACTTTTGTAGAATCACCCTTATAAGGATAAATATTCATGAAAAATAAATTTGGTATTTGACGTAAATTTAATTTGCCTGAAAATAAATTTCCCCATTACAAGTTAATATTTTTTAATTAAAAGATAAATAAAGAAGCATTTAAAACTTTAGACCAAGAATATCAAAGTAAAACGTTTTCAGTGTTTCAGTTTAAGTTGAAAAATTAAGTATTCTTGTAACGTGGAGGATACTTTATCTTAATAAAGCAATTTTCTATTTATGAATGTAGGAGAAGTACTTAATAGAAAAGTTTTCAACTGGCGACGTGATATTAAAAAAGTATTGGGTAATTTTAGTAATCGTAAAAGATAGGTTTTATCTTTGTTGTTATAGAAAAACAAAACATAAAACTTCGCGATTAGTGAAATTTGCATTGTAAAATATTTATCTACTACAGCAAATATTTTTGTGTTATAAATGCTTATAGTTATAGTTAAAATATTTCCTTAATCTTTATTTAATTGCACTATACAACAGTATATATAAAAGTAAATTTTTCTGAAATATACCAGGGTTCCATAAAACTACTCTTATGGGTAATTTGCATTTGTTAGTTAAAACTTATTTGCTTTAACAGCAGCTCCTTTATGGCTTATTACTGAATGTATACGTCTCGGCATGGTGTCAACCAATTTTTGACAATCATCCGGCGTAAAATTATTCCAAATTTCTTGCAGGTGAGCACGCAACTCTAAGACGGTTCTTGCGAGCTGTTCTCTGAGCTTCTTTTTCATAATATGCCACAAAGTTTCTATAGGCGAAAGATCTGGACTACTAGATGTCCATTTTAAAAGTGAAATATTATTTCCAAGCTTTCACTTTTTTAGCCGTATGACACGCTGCACCATCTTGTTGGAAGATGCATTCAATATCATTTAAACGCATTTCTTCAATTTGCGGTTTTAAGTTATTTTTTAGGACGAAAATATATTTATCAGCATTCATAATGTCCTCTACAAAGTGTAATTTACCGATCCCTTTAGCTGACATAGATCCCTAAATAATCACAGAGGCCGGAAACTTTACTTTTTTTTTAAGACAGTCATTGTGAAAGACTTCTGCTTTAGTTCTAATGACTCGGCCTCGATTATCACCAATGCAAACTTCAAATCTAGCTTCGTCACTCCATATAATTGAATCCCATTGATTTTGACACCAAGTCCTGTGCTCTTTTGCCCAGAGAAATCTATTTTTCTTCTGTTTTTTTGTCAACAAAGGTTTTCCCTTTGTCTACAGATAGTAAAATTAAAAATAAATAAAAATCGTATACATTATAAGCAAACCTTGTAAGTTTTAAACCCAAGTTTTTGAGCAGCTCTATGACAGGTTGCTCTTGAAAAACATTACTTGTTGCCTGATTCCACAAAACTTTTAATTCACCGTAATTAGCCCTATGATTTTGAACGATAATTCTTATTAAAGCCCTTAAATTTTTATCAGAATAGTGAGGACGACTTCCATTTTTTGGTTTCTGCGCCACGGATCCTGTAGTTTTGTGCAGTTTAATAATATTTCGCACTGTATATCGTGACAAATTAACAGTTTCAGCGATTTGTGCAGCGGAGTTTCTTTTTAAATGCAAGTGAATTATCACTTTTATTATTTCTTCAGAAACAGCTTTTCCTCGGGACATTATTATTTGTCAACCACACCGAAAGCATAAATATATACTGGAATGTCACTACCGACTTGCTTACAATTATTTAAATGTCAAATATTATCTTTACTTTTAGCACAGCCGACTTGCATTAAAAAATCTGGCCATCCAAGTTAATGCATTTTTGTCGATTTTTTTGTATTGTATCCAAACATCCAACTTAAAACTAAATAATATACATACACATATTTTATAAAAAAATTTACAACATGAAGATTGACCAAGAATTACATATGATAAAAAATTGTTGGCTTTTCATCGCATAAAATAACAAATTTTATATTTTGAGTGGTTGGGCCAACTTCACTGAGACAGGGCTCGTATATATATATTTATACATCATGCTATACTTTTAGGGTTGAAATATGGCCCGCCACCGGTCAGAAGAGCAGTTCTTGCTGATACCGAAGATGATTCGCCGGTCTATTCGGACCCATATCGCGGCTGGCTCTGGCAAAAAGGTGATGACTACGGTGACGGTGACCACGCAGACGACGTACGGAAGCTTCCAGATTTTGACTTCGATCTAAGGGAGATACTCAGAGGCGGCAAGCAGGCTCTGGCGCGCAAGGAAGACAGAGATCAAAGAATGAGGTGAGATGAGTAAGAAGATCAAAACAGGTTTTCAGATCGTTCCAGGACATTTTTGGTTTTGTTAATGGTTTTAAAACTTTTTATATAGTTATAAAACTACTCTTAAGGGTAATTTGCATTGCTTGGTTAAAACCTATTTGCTTTAACAGCAGCTATACAGCTTCCATAAATCCATCACCTTACAGCAGCCATAAAACCTACCTTACAGCTGTCATAAAACCTGCTAAGTGCAATAGGTTTTAAGGAGGTAGTGTGCTTTTGTCGTAAACACATTTTAGCTGACAATTTGTACTTTAATAATATACCTTTTTACTGTATTGTTGTACTTTGTAAATTCCATATTGCTTTAATCGCTTGTTTGGTATATTGTTGCCTTATGAATCACAAGCATAGGCCATTATTGATTTTAAAAACTTAATAAGAAAATTATTATCTTTTGTCAACCAATAACTTTCGGATGCAAAAATCATAAACAAATACCACTTTACTGATAAAAGTTGATTGCCGAGACACAAAACGTATGATGCCCACTGAAATGCGCTTAATTTAAACAATTTTAAAGGCTTTGGCTAAATTTCTTACCCGATTTACATTTCGTTTTTTAAGCCATCTCTTATCGAAAAAATATTCTCTAGCATTAACATGCGTAAAAACCAAATTTTTTGAAATTTCATGAAAAATATTATCTATTCGTATTTTATATAAAAATTATTTCATCATGGCGGAGCAATATTTTCTAATTTAAATGTCGGTTTCAGTTATAAAACAATGTACTCTTGCAAACAACTGCTAAAAAGTTGAATTGCTTTAAAAAGTGTTTACAACTATTTGTTAAAACTAATAAGCCCTATGACTGCATTTTTCAAGGCAATCATAAAACCAATTGGAATTTTGTGCGAGCATTTTAAAACAACTTTGCAGTATTTTCATCAAAAGTATCGCCATCAGGGCTATGATACTTTGTCAGATGATAACACCCAAAAATTGTCTTAATTGCTGTGATGCGGATTTAGCTCTTGGTTGGAACAGGACGTTGAAGGAATACAATGAGTATTATCAACCGGATGTTTTGCCAACAACACAGAAGAACAACTTTTAACAGCTCTTACAGGAGCCAACTTTGTCTTTCTATAAAAAAATTTTTTTAACTTTTAACCACTGCTCTAAAAAACTCCTCATGCATGCCGGCGACATGTTGACAAGAGTTATTTTCTTCGCGATTATCAAGACAAAAACGTTTTAATAAAGAAATAATAGCGACAAAATGGTTTACACTCATGCAAATTTGCAAATTGGAAAGTAAATTGGTTATATTAAAGACGTATTGCGCTCTACTGGGAACCATCATAAAACCTTTTTGCTGTTTGGTTCTGCAACATTCTTACATAGTGGAAAAGTAGTCCTAAGACCAAATGCTTCTATGAGTCGGCTTTACGTCTCAAAAAGTGAACTCCATATTTAGTTCGTTGAGCTCAAAGATGTTAATATTTGATGGTGGGCGGTCTATCGATTCGCCTCGCCTTCCACAACGGTTTTCATGTTTCTGTGGTCAGTGACTGACGTCCCAAAGTTTTTGCATTAAGTTTTCTCGTTGAGGATAACGTGCTATAAAGTAAAATTGCTTTGTAAAGGGACCTTATGGCGATATTGATTTTCTTTTTATGTTTACGTTGTTTGCAATTTCGTCTATATTTAGCTACCTTTATAATTGAATCACTTTCTTGTGCACACATGTACGAGAAATGTTCAGAAAATAACGGGAATTGTTAAATTTCGCGGGTTCGGAGGGTCCGGTTGTCATAAAATTTTCTTTATTAAGTTGGTATACATGCCCCCGAAGTATGATAAAAACTTGCATTGTTTACTTTGTCTGTGGCAGCCGCTAAGGTTAGACGTGTTTCATGAGCTCGGCGATTTTTCGTTCGTTAAAAGAAATGGATCAAAGAATTTGTATCCAATTTTGCTTAAAAAATGAAATAAATTCTGTGAAATAATAACAAAGGCCTATAGTGAGTCTGCTATAAGTAAAACAAGAGTTTACAAGTGGTATAAGAGTTTCCAAGATGGCCGTGAAGACGTTGAAGATGACGACCGCACAAGCACATTAACAACCGATAAAAACATGGAAAAAGTGGAAAAAATGGTTATAAACCATCAGAGAAGTCGCTGATGATGTTGGTATATCGATTGGCTCATCCCATGAAATTTTTTCGAATGTTTTGGGTATGAAACGCGTGGCAAGAAAATTTGTTCTAAAATTGTTAAATTTTGAACAAAATTTTTGGCCAAAAACAATACTGTAATGATGCCCCAGCCTCCATATTCGCCAGACATGCCTCTGTCTGACTTTTTCATATTCCCAAAAATTAAGGGCTGTCGTTTTGCAAGCATAGATGACGTTAAAAGCGCATCGCTGAAAGAACTAAAGGCTATCCCAAAGATCGAGTTTTAGAAGTGTTTCGAGTATTGGAAGAAGAGCTGGCACATGTGCATAATATCCAATGGGGACTATTTTGAAGGCGACAACATTAATGTAGACGAATAAATAAATATTTGTTTCAAAAAACGAAAATTCCCGATATTTTATGAACACACCTCGTATATGCCCACAAGAAACAACATTAATTTTTTTTAGCTTCAATGGATCAGAAATTGAATTTCCTTTAAAATGGATAGGGTGTATTTTTTTAGTAAGGGTAGCTAAAGGTGCAACATAAAATTTGTTTAACACTGGAGTTGTACTTGATATACTGACGAGCTGTCTTTGCTTATGATATATGTACACTAAAAAAAATATTCTTGTATCAAATAAATTTATTTGATTCAAAACAATCTTTGTCTCATATATAACGAAGAGAATATATTCTTTAAAATAGTAAAATATTTTTTTAATTTACGTTGATTTACTTCAAGAATCTTTTCTTAATGTAAGAATATTAAATTTCTTTAAATAAAACTTTGATTGTTTTATAGCAAGAATATATAATTTTTGAAATAAGGCAGCAATATTTCCTTAATTCAAGAAAATGTATTTTCTTTAAACAAATAATTGGTTGTTTTAAAGCAAGAGTATGTTCTTTTAAAAATAAATTAGTGGTATTCTTAAATAAAAAAGATACTTAATTCAAGAATACATTTTCTTAAAACAAAAACATGTGATACTGAAATAAGGCAATAATTTTCTTAAATCAAGATGTTTCCTATAACCCAATATTTTTTTTAATTAATAGATACAAGATTTAAAATTTTATTTCATTGATTACAAAATAATATTTATTTTAAAACAATGCAAGAAGTATCGATAAAAAATAAAATGGATCTATCTTAATTTTAAGCTACTTTTAGCAATGTTTCAAAAAATCTATCATTTTGTATTTAAAATCTATAAAATTTTAAATAATGATAGGTCTATTAACTAAAAATTATTTATTTTAATAATACACACATCTTTATATTTAGGAATATTACTGCAAAATAAATAAAATTTAAAATAAAAATACGTCTAAACACTTAAAGGGGGGGACTGGAGTAATTTTAAATATCCTGTAATTTTTTAAGGATTGTTGTCTAATTTTTAACTAAACTTTATATTCAAATACTTACGGATTATTCAAAATTGAGCCAAACTTACTGAAGGGCTAAATTATACGTTGTATCGTTTCTAGGTGGTGCAGTAAGCAAAAAAATTTAGGTTAGAAAATAAAAAAACAAACGTTGAACAAACACATTTATTTTGTTATTAATACAAGAAAAATCTAAATGTATACATTATTATAAATTAACGTAGGGAACTTAATCATTATTATCGACATATTTTTCATTTAAAAAAAATTGTAATATTTTAGGCATAGAAAAGCAATTACCAATTTTATAAAATAATTTAGGGCCATTGCCAATGAACTCCACCCTATATGAATCAAAATTAATGTTATACCCCAAAGTGTGTAACAAAATTACTTAGTAAAACAAAATCATTTAAATGCCATAAAATAAATTAAGTTTATTAACTTAAAATTATAGAGCCATACAAATTAGAGTGTTAAACACATAAGATATTTTGGTTATCACTGCAAAGCCTATTTATTTATGAATAAAATAATTTTAAGGCATCCCTAATGCATATTAGTAAATATTTAAACAATAAACCTACCTACCTACACGTAAATGCGACGCTAAATTTAAAAAAGGGTGGTATATCAATAAAAACTTACTTACCTTTAATTTTTTTATAATTTCTTTCGACGCTTACCACTCTTCTAATAATTTTTTAATGAAATACGCCCTCTCCCTCACAAAGAGAAAGAAACACTGCATGATTAGGCATAAAATTTCAGAGGAACGTGTCGGCATCTCCACTCCTACACGATTTCAAAAATATGTATTCTTGGCAAAAGAAAATACTGTTTATTAAAACGAATAAAAAAATTTAAGAATATCTAATTCTTAATATAAAAAAATTAAACAAATAAAAAATAAGATTATCTTATTCTGGATATAAAAAAATATTAACAATTGTACCAAGAAACCAACTAAGATTTCCTTCAAGAATATTTAATATTTGGATTGAAGCATGCAACTTTTTAAAACAAGAAATGTTTCTTAATATTAGAATATTTCCAAAACTACAAAATTCTTTTTTAAAGAAGTTAAATATTTTAGTTGAAATATATATTCTAATTTTAAAGCAAGTGTATACACATAAATCTTGATACTAATCCATATGAAAACAGAGCTTAATGTGCAATTATTTCGTAGGTATTACCCCAAACAAAGGATCAGAGAGGCTTACAATCAATATTTAGCAAAATTAAATTCGAGATTTGACGTCCCACACCCCTACAGACACAGAACCCCCAACAACCAGATGCTCGACGATGTTCGTCCTTATCCTCCTGAAAACGAAGACATAACTTTTAAGGACGACGACGAGGACACCACTGAAGAGGACCAAGGAAGAACACCGAAAAAGTACATCTTCGACGATGAAACGTTGGAGGAAAAAATCGCCGAGGCCAATACTAGGAGGTACTTGGAGAAGATGGAGAAGATGTTGAATAAGGTTGAGGTCGGTGTGAACCATGAGGATGTGGGTCATGATGGAATGAATATGGAGGAAGAGGGGAGTACGGAGAAAGATGACTTTAGTACTGGGTCTTTGCAGGATGTTAAGTTTGCTGAAGATAAAACTGATTTCGCTTATGCACCGCCTGACCCGAGGTTTTATGTCAAACAAGATAGGATAGGTCCTCAAGGTAATGATACTTTTGTAATACACTAAAAATGTTCCATTATCAGGGCATCAAATCAAAAGATAAAAGTTTAATTTTTGTGAATATTTAGTAGTTTTTTCTGAGAGGTAAATTTTTGCGGCAAAACCCCAATTTTTAATTCTTAGGGTCCATAAAGAAGCACCTTAAACTTTTTTTTCTAAATTCTAAAGACTAAATAATTTATAATAATCTAATAACATTTTTGTAATGAAGGTAAATTCAAACAAAATCTGGCAACTTATGACAGAATCTACTGCATTTCTTCCAAATTTTAGGTTATGTGCTCAAATTGTAAATATCTTAAGTAAGGGAAGTGCTTTTGGATTTATTTACACAAATTGAATGTTTAAAGTTTAACCTGTGAACTTATTTTTAAGAATGGTAATAATTTTTTTATTCCTATTACATAATATTGTTTTTTTAATATACTTTGTATATTATACAGTGTGTCCACGAATCGGGTTGACAATAGATTATAACTTTTTATTATGTTAGGAAAAAAACATTTTTCATAAAAATCCCTGCTTGTTTCAAAAATAATATTCCTATACAAACATTTTGTACTATAGTTATGTGTTATAACTCAGAAACTAAAAAAATCTAAAAACCTAAAACTGCGTTTTATGGAAAAATAAATTCTTCATGAAAATATCTGAAGGTTTAAAAAATTAATTGTAAAAAAATATTTATCTAAAAATATGAGAAAAGTAGGGTAAAGTAGGCAGTTATCGGACACTTTATAGTTATTGGACAATTAACATTAATACTGTAAAAACAAGAGTCAAATCATTAAATGACGCTGTATACAATTATAACTATCTCAGTCGGTAATAATATAAAACTACTTTATTTTGAGTCCAATATAGGACAAAAAAGTTCGCACATTACTTTGGTGGTAATATTTTTATTTTTTTGTTAAGAGCAGGGCTGTGTTTAAATTACAATAAAAAATATTTATAAAAAGTGTACAGATCAGTGTGTGGTATAAATGTATTCCTCTTGGTTTAAAAATTGTCACTTAAATGCTCTATTTATATCCCGGAAATTTACCAGTTAATTCTTGTGTAAAATTGTCCCCTGAATCCGAAAAGACCGTCAAAAACTATAAAAGTTAAGAAGTTTTTGAGATATAGTTAATTCCATATTATATGTAAAATTGATTATATTTCAAAAACTGTTCTACTTTTATAACTTTTGACTACATTTTGGGATTCAGCGAATAATATTTCATAGGAATTGACTGTCTTGGATACAAATTGCTATTGACGAGAATTATTAGTGGCTGCTTTTTTGCTATGACATTTTTGACTAATTCATTTTTAGAGAGTAAGTAATATTTAGATAATATTAGATATATATAATTCATCCTGTTTCGGCCCAAAGATTAATGATATTTGCAACAAACTATTTCAGAATTCTTAAGTCAGACCAAAGAATTAGTAGTTACCTCAGAATCCAGAAAAGGGATGAGGAATCCGAGAAAGAAATATATGAATTATATAAAATTACCTAAAACAGCAATTTATCTTTAAAAAATATTTTACAATTTATGTTATTTGGTGTAAAGTTGTTTTGTTTATATAAAAATTGTATGTCCAATTACTATACTTTTTTGCATTTTTTTTATAAAACTATTATTAAAAATTCAAATATTCTTATTTTTAAGTAAACGTAAATAAAGTTTAAACAAACAAACTACCTATCCTTTTTATGTATTTATATATAAATAAGAAAAAAAAACTAAAATCTTTAAAACAACGGCATATATAAATTTTAAGTGGTTTACCCTAGTGTAGTTTTTAATGAAATGTACAGGGTGCTTAGAAACTAAGAAAACCTAATTATAAAAATGCTTTTTACGAAAAAATTATTTTTTTATAAAAACTTCTGATGGTTTAAAATTAAGATTTCCATAAAAAAATAAAACAAATGTACAGGTTGCCCAGAAATTAAAATAAAAGCAAAATGCTTCGAGTAGTACAATTTTTGTATGGGAAACTCATTTTTGAAACAAGTAAGAGTATTTAACTTATTAGTTTTTTCTATTGTCGACCATCAAGATATTGCCTAAAATTTAGTTGGTGAAATGTGAAATGTTGATAATAAAATATTTTTTATACTTTGAAGGTTTTTAGGTTATTTATGATACAAAAAGTACAGTTTATTTTTTTTATTTGGAGGTGTTTTTTATTAAGTTGGTTGCTAATGCCAGTTTCATTTAGTATTTTTAGTATTTAAAAAATACTGACAAATTGACGGTAATATTTATTATTGATAATTTACTTGTTAATTATTATATAATATCGATATAAAAAGATAAATATGCCAAAAATAATATAGATTCTAAAGTAAAAGACTTTTAAGGGCAAAACTTCATATCGATGAAGTTATGCCAAATGCCTCAATAGCAGAAAAAGTACATCGCCTTATGGACATTTTTGTAGTAAAAAAGTAACGTTTTTGGTTTTACAAATATTAAATCACAAATTATTTGCAGCTAAGCAGATAAAAAAATTTTGAAATTTTAAAAAATAAGGGGGAAATAAAAAACAAAAAATAAAAATTATTTGCTGTTAGGTTCAACCTTTTGTGAAAAATCTAGTAGTTAATTTTAGCATCCATTTGGTTTGAAAAAGATAAGCAATAATCACGAAACTTTTTCTTCCTAAAATTTTAATTTCTTTTTTATTAATTATTTTCAAAGCGAAGATTATTATCCGCTAGGAATACTTTGCCGCGTAAATTTACCTGTTAGACCACTGTGACGCGTCACTAAACATAAAGACAATTTTTGAACATTTTTTAGTTCACCAAGAGCAAAAAACCTCATCTTCGAAAGAGGAAACGATTGGAAAAGTGAAAGTGGTAACTTCTGGAGACTCTCTGAAAATCAAATCAAGAAGCGACAAACATGGGGAAGCCTTCACGGACAATATCGAGAGCACCAACATTTTGCAGTACCCTGGCATCATACGACAACCGGGCGTGGTCATTAGACCTCCTGAGGAGTCTACAAGGGTTTACGTAATCGCCATTGTGGCTGGTATCAGTGCCGCCGCCACTGTAGGGTTGATAGCTGTCGGAATCGGATGGTACAAGTAAGTGAAAGATTTTTAATTAATTAAACAGTTCCCGTTTGTCATAAAATTTTTAAATATCATAAAATAGGTTAAATTGTCCTAAAATGTCATAAAAACTACATTTTGTAATAGAAATCATAAAATTTCATTATTTTTGAACAATTTTCTCACCTTTGATCTTTTTTATAGAATGGAAATTTTGTTAAATAAACTTTAAGTCCTGTAAAATAAAACGCAAATGTTTTAAAAACGGCCTTGGTTGTTGACGTATAAACTTCATACTATGAAGGAAAACTTTGTTTAATCTATGGGAATTTCAAAATTTGAAATAAATAATGAGAATGGTAAAGTTATTTACTATATTACTTTATAAAAGGAAGGCAGAAAGCGCAAACGCAAAGAAAGACTTCAAGAAATTGATATTAGTTTGGCAAGTTAGGAAGCAGAGTTAAAAATAGCAAGTAATTTTATTTCTGAAGGAAATAAGAAATTATCAAAGTACCTTAACAATAAGATTACTCTTAAAAAATCTAAAATATTGGAGGCTCAAACAATGATTAACATGGGTCTCAAAAAAGCAAAAAAAAATAGTATGCGGTTTTATTTATTTTGAGATTATAATACCTATTATAGTAAGATACTAAAGTATATTAAAAATATAATAGAAGAATTATTTATTTTGATGCGAGAAAAAATATTTATTTTTATATAATAAACCGTTAAAAAATTACATATTTTTTATTAAAATAACTTAAGAAATAATAAATTCTTGTCATAAAAAGTGTCATAAAATTTGAAAAATTTGTCATAAAATCATTAAATAAAGTAGCAAACAATGCTGGGAACCCTAAACTAGTTTACAAAATCGAAAAAAAATCTGCCCACCATATGCCAGTATAATTTTCCCATGTATTTTGACCCACTTAACACGGAAATCACACAAAGGTTTAAATCAAACAGATAACTCCAGTTTGAATTTTTTTTCGTGGAGCTGACATTTTTACAAAAAAAAACCAAGCTAATGTTGATAGAAATACAAGAAAAAATGGCGAAGTTATTATATATTATAATAACCCGCACAATCTGGGCGACGTAAGTGATGAGCACGGAGAACGTTTTCCCTCATACGAGAAACGGAATACGAAAGCAACAAAAAACAAAGGAGACAGAATTTTTTTAAAACTATGCTTATTACAACAAAATAAAACTTTCAATTTCTTCAATGTTTAATATTTATTGTTTAATATTCAATATATAATTTAATTTCAATATTTAATGTTTAAAATTAAAATCAATGTTCAATATTAAATTTTATATAATTCAATAAAATTCTCGAAAAACTGAATTTTGGTCTTCCACTGAAAAATTCATAACTTCGCCATTTATACACGGATTTTTATCAACAGCAGCTTATTTTATTCCTTAAAGTATAATCTATACGTAAAATAAATCAAACCGTACTTATCTTTTCGATTTCTATCTTTCCCAAAAAGATATGTAAATTTTCGACCTCGATTTTTGTAAAAAAAACTTCATAAAATCGACAGTATCGAACTATTATAATCAATAAAGTCCTTTATTATTATTATTATTATTATACCAAAACCATACAAGAGAAAGTTGTAGAGCGCTTAATTACCTTTGATTTAAGTGCTTGTTTGGTCAAATCGATAAATTAGAACTCAAAGTATACCTACTTTAAAACGTCAAAACACCTCAGAAAATTAAAAAAAAAAACAATTGAAAATTCATATCTCGAAAACTCTTCCATGAAAAAAAATTTAAGTTTGATTTTCGCGTTTAGTGAGCCAAATTACACAAGAAAATCATAGTAAGACATGGTGTGCAAAATGGCTGTAAACTAGTGTTATTAAACACATTTAGGTACCTATATTATTGTTAAACTAATTTAAATTTCTGGGCAAAATTATATACATAGGGAGTTAGAAAGAGGTCAATTATCAAGTAATTGGATGTTAAAAAAATGAAAAATATTAAAAATAGAGTTTATTGGCAAAACTATATTTTAAAAAAGCTACATTTTTTAATATTATTTTCAGCTTAATTTTTTTAATGTGAAGGTTAAAAAACAAACATGGATCAACGATAAAATAGTTATATCTAACTGAAAATATGTAGTTTACAAAAACAAAATATAATACGCAAAATAACATACAGGGTCTGTTTAAAAATGATTTGGAAAGTTCGTCAAAATTGCTTTTTAACAGTACTAAACTAAACACTTTTTTTAGTTTAATTTTTGAAAAATATGCAAAATAATTTTTATAATTATTTATTTGATTTTCTCGTTAAATAAATAAATAAATAAATATCTTTATTGACGGATTAACCATTAGATATAAACAAAAATAATCATTACAATTTTACATTAAAGACCTTTTGAAGGACTGGAGAGTATTGCCAAAGAAATCTACATTTAAAGTATTTGCATTTCTGCACATCCTATGTAATGGTGCATAATAACCATAGTTTGTATTGTGGTGACATATATAAAAAAGATTTTTATTTCTTAGTCTTAACTGAGGCACTTGAAAATTAATTCTGCCAAGCAATTCAGGGCTATCCATAATCCCATTTAAAAGTTTAAATAGGAAATGCATATCAAATTTATCCCTTCTTTTGCTTAGGGTATCAACATTAATCAAGTGTCTCAATTGTACATAATCATAGTCATCAATAATTAAATTTAATTTAAATGCACAAAATCTTAAAAATTTATTTTGTACTCTTTCGATTTGCATACAATAAGTTAAGTAGTGAGGAGACCATACTACACAACCATATTCCAAAATACTTCGAACAAATGAAAAATACACATTTTTTATACACATCACATCGTTATACCTACATATCAAATTATAAGTTATAAAAACAAGTGTCTCGAGAACTTTAGCCCAAATGCCAATGTTGTTAACTTCAGTCCGTGACTAAAACGCCATAAAGTCACAGCTTATCAATGGTGGAGTAAATAAGATACTGAAAAAAGTAAAAAAGTAAAAGTTGAATTTATAGAAATTTTTTTTAAATAAAAATGCCGTTTTCTTTGAGCATTCTTTTAAAAGAATATTTTCTTAAAAAAGGCTCCTACTAAATTTTACCATAAATTTAGTTTTGCTGAAAAGTAGGAAACAATTTTGGGCAGTTATTTCATAAAACAAATAATGAAAACTAAAAGGTTGATAAATGTATTCTTATTTTTATAAGCACAAAATATATTTTAGTTTAAAATTTTAATGGCTTTAATTTACATCGTGAGAATAAATATTTTAATTCAAATTGCCCAGGTAACAAAAAATCACATAAAAAGATAAATATTTTAAATGTTTATTTCATTTAAATATATTATTTTATTAATACCAACTAATCAAATAACATGTAATTTATTAAATAAATTATTATACTTAAATTATTTCAAAATCA
The DNA here is from genome assembly GCA_921294245.1 of Brassicogethes aeneus. Classification (NCBI taxonomy): domain Eukaryota; kingdom Metazoa; phylum Arthropoda; class Insecta; order Coleoptera; family Nitidulidae; genus Brassicogethes; species Brassicogethes aeneus. Next base: position 2,585,244 of record OV121132.1, on the reverse strand, counting down.
ATTTTATACCTAAAATATTTATGGTTTAGATTATTGCATAAAAGCTTAAAAGTCAAATGAAATGTGCATAGAAAGAATGATAAATAGCAGGTAGGTAGAATTATTCAGTTAGGTTAAATTGAAAGGTATATATAGATGAAAAAATATAGAATTTCTCAAATGTATTCCATACCTAATAAAAATATATAATATTTACAAGCAACCGCATTTTAAAATGAGCGCCACAACAAATTACGCAAATATTAGATAAGAAAACATCTGATTACACCAACGTAGTTGATTTCTAAAATAGTAAACACTCAACGCCGAGTGCATCAAGTTGCGTGTGACCTCGTTATCTCACTATGGCATTTAATTCAAATGGTAAGTATATTATTTAAAAAAATTAAACAATTTAAGTTAAAACGTTTAATTTTAGAACACCAGCATTTACGTTACAACCCACTAAAAGCCGAATGGATTTTGGTGTCCCCACACAGAGCGTTACGGCCCTGGAGCGGCCAAATTGAAAAAGTAGCCCCCAATGTGGTCCCCAAATTTGACCCAACTAACCCTTTGTGCCCAGGCGTTAAGAGATCCTCTGGGATCGTAACCCCGGATTATAAGTCCACGTACGTGTTTACAAATGATTTTCCGGCATTGTTGGAGGAAGGCCCTGAGCCTGAGGAATCGGACGACCCCTTGTTTCAAGTCAAAACCGCCAAAGGTACTTGTAGAGTTATTTGTTATCACCCGCATTCCGACGTTTACATCGATAGTCTATCAAACGCGCAGGTTGTTGATATTATCAACGAATGGATAAGGCAAATTGATCAGTTGGGTGAAAAGTACGCCTGGGTGCAAATTTTTGAAAACCGTGGGGCCTCGATGGGCTGCTCGAACCCGCACCCGCACTGCCAAATATGGGCTTCTTCGTTTCTACCGCAAGAAGTGAAATTGAAGGAGGAAAATCAGCTGGAATACTACAAGAGGCACAACAGACCTTTGCTCTTCGATTACGCTCGGAAAGAGATCGCGAAGAAGGAGAGAATCGTGGTGGAAAACGACGATTGGTTGGTGGTGGTGCCGTACTGGGCTACGTGGCCTTTCGAAACCATGGTGCTGCCGAAAAAACTCCTGCAAAGGTTCTCGCAAACCAGCGAAACGCAGCGCAAATCCCTAGCGGAAATACTGAAAAAGCTGGTTGTAAAATACGATAACCTCTTTGACTGTCAATTCCCGTACTCCATGGGTTGGCATGGGGCCCTAACGGGGGACAAAAACGACGTCGATCAGCCCCATTGGACCTTTCATGGTACGTATTTGCCCCCTTTGCTGAGGTCCGCCACTGTCAAAAAGTTCATGGTCGGTTACGAGCTCTTGGCGCAATCGCAAAGGGATTTGACGGCTGAGACTGCAGCGGCGATGTTAAGAGAGCAATGTGACATAAAATGAAATTATGATTTTGTATTGGTTTTGTTTACTGTTGGTTATAATTGAAGGGGAAAGTGGATGAAGGGGTAACATAACATTTGTAATAATAAAGGTTAAAAATATTGTAATTGCAATACCAAATTTATTTTTAATTACAATTACAATATTTGTTGTCCCATATTATATAAATTGTTACTTAACTTCTTCTTCCACTTGCCACTTTAATTGAAAAATACTTATGTAGATAAACTTATGTAAGTGTTATTTTTGATAAAATTTTGTATTTTATATTATTGAATATATTATGTTAAGGAATTATTTCAAGTTTTATTATCGTTTATAATCTATGGTATTATGTAAATTAAGTATACAGGGTAACCCGAAATTGACCCACTGACCCCAAACAACGATAAAAAATGATATTTTTTTAAAAGGTTTTTAACAAAAATGCAGACTTGCAGATGCTTTAGCACCTAGGTAAACCAGTTTTCAATATTAATTTGTATTTACAGGCTATTTTCTTAATTTTTTTAAATATGAAAAATTATTTTAATTTTGCAATTCCATATTGTGCGTAATTTTATTACACAAGCACCTCACTCTTAAAATGCACTCCAGAAAGTATCTAAAAAGTTATTAATAATGATTTAGTAGGATTAGAGGTTTTTTTAAATATCTAAAAGATAAATATTTCTAGTGTATTTTCTTCCAACTCTTATATCTAAGATTCTGTCTCCAATCTTTAGTGTATACCTTATCTCTTTAAAAAAATTGATTTTGCACTTTTTTATAAAAAAATTGTTAATTTTTTATGATTATAAGGAATTTCTATAATTTTCCATGATTTTCCAATTTTGTATAATAATTAAATAATTATTAACGAATGGATAAGGCGAATTGAACCTAAAATGAAGTTATGATTTTGTATTGGTTTTGTTTACTGTTGGTAATAATTGAAGGGGCAAGTGGATGAAGGGGTAACATAACATTTTTAATAATAAAGGTTAAAAAATATTGTAATTGCTATACCAAATTTATTTTTAATTACAATTACAATATTTGTTGTCCCATATTATAAAAAATGTTACTTAACTTCTTCCACTTGCCACTTTAATTGAAAAATACTTATGTAGATACACTTATGTAAGTGTTATTTTTGATAAAATGTTTGTATTTTGTATTATTGAATATATTATATTAAGGAATTATTTCAAGTTTTATTATTGTTTATAATCTATGGTTTTATGTAAATTAAGTATACAAGGTAACCCGAAAATGAAGCAATGACCCCAAACAACGATAAAAAAATGATATTTTTTTTAAAAGATTTTTAACAAAAATGCAGACTTGCATATGCTTTAGCGCCTAGGTAAGCCAGTTTTTAATATTAATTTGTATTTACAGGCTATTGTCTTAATTTTTTTAAATATGCAAAATATTATTTTAATTTTGCAGTTCCATATTGTGCGTATTTTTTCACTCTTAGAATGCACTCCAGAAAGTATCTAAAAAGTTATTAAAAATGTTTTAGTACGATTAGAGGTTTTCTAAAATATCTAAAAGATAAATATTTCTAGTCTATTTTCTTCCCACTCTTATATCTAAGATTCTGTCTCCTATCTTTAGTCTATCTCTTTAAAAAATTTAATTTTGCTTTTTTTATAAAAAAATTGTTGATTTTTAGAATTTTCTATAATAACTATTGTCCATGATTTTCCAATTGTACCTATATACAGGGTGATTCAACTTATTCATTGGAAATTTATTGAGAACGGAAAAATTTATCGATTTGAAATTTGTATAGCAAATAAAACATATTTTTTTAAATTATTTTCAATGCATCAATTTTGGTTTTTAAAATAAATATTTTCTGAAAATTTACAAAAAATGTGAAAAAAACGCTTGTATTGTCTTTTATTTCGTATTTATATAGTAAGGTCAATGTCTCCGACAATTGTGTTACAATGGGTGATAATAATTACACCAATCAATATATTCTAAACATGTTTTATTCATATGGCGAATTTTAGAAAAAACAATTGGAACTTTTAAACAGTTAAACAACTGGCCGAATCTACTTGGTCCGTTGCCAGATCTAGACGTATAGTGGCTAAACTGAGTTTAGATTTAGTTTCGGCGTTTGAAAGTACATGGGAATTATTGTCGCACACCACTTATTTTTTGTGGACCTGTGTAATTGAACCAAAACAAATATTTATTCTTAAACAAATTAATCTCGCATACCTATAAAACTGTAAAGGCACATATTATAACTACTAAAACAAGGTTGTAGTAAAAAAAATATTAATTCCGCTAATATTTGTTTGTTTTTTATTTTAACCTAAACAAAATAATTCGTACAAAGGATCTTGTTTTCTGTAACTGACATTAAAATAGGGTAGACAACATTGTTGCTGAATACAAAGACTAGGTTCCTACATAATTACCTGTTATAACAAGCCAAATTCCCAGTAATAAACTTGCAAGTGATTATTTAATAAACTAGGTCAATTATTGGGAACCCAATTAAAACTTAAATTTGGCTAGAAATTCGCGAACAAAACGAAATTTGTAAAGAAACACCTTCCACGTTTCTGGAACTAATTAATCAATGTTTTAAATATTGAATTATTTTAAGACATAAGATACAAAATGTAATATCTGTATTAGGGTGGTTCTATTTGACCGATGTCGAAATTTTAATCGTGCCGCCCCCACATTTGTTTTTAAAAAAATTTAAAAAATGTATGACAAATTTGAATGTCTTATTTCCTTCGATTGCCTGTACAACGAGAAGTTTTCCAGATAGAGGATTTTTGCCTTTAATGTATTACTTTTTTAAAATTACTATTAATTTATGAAAAAGTATAATTTTTTGAGAAAATGTAGAGAACTTAAGTTAGTTTTAAACAAAAAAAAAATAAATCATGTATTTTCATCCTAAGGTCTTTTTTACTTCGCTCAATTATTACTACTATTGTTATTTTACACAGTAAAAAATTTTGCCCGTGTAAATTTTTTAGTGTAAGGGTAAAAATATTAGAGTTGATTTGTAAGTGTAAAGGTACACTACAAATTACACTAGGTAGCATTTAGTGCTTATTAACTTTATTAAACACATTTAAAGAATATGAACATTATTCATTAAAACATTCACTCTATTTCCCTAGTAGAAATTTAAATGGGGAATCAGTAGGGCGCTAGCTAGTTTTCCCCAAATGAAACGAGGGCCTCGCTAGGAATCCCTACTAGTTTCCGACTAGTCATGTAATGCTTTTCCTGGTGGGGAACTACTGGGGAAAATCTGGTAGGGAAAACTAGCTTAAAACTGGTTGGGAATATTTGTGAATTTTTTAACCAATAATAAAAACCAGTAGCTAAAATTCTTTTATTAGATTTATATATTTACATAGTTCGATCACTTTTGGAATTATTATTGTCGGTTGTAAATTGGTTTGGTATAACCTCTTTTGACAAGCCAATATTGTTTGCTGCACCATGACTTGACGTTGAATCACTATCAATTTTTCTGCACCATTGGAAGAATTTAACAAGTAAATGGATAATTTAATACAACGGGTGAGTTTTAAGTAGAGATGTTATTTTTAACAGCGTGTAGAAATCAAGTAGACAAAAGAATACTTCAAGTATCTCAAAAATAAGAGAGAAACAGTAAGTAAAACTTTTCACGCCGAAAATGTCGCGCATTTGATCCATAAAGTGCACGTCACTACTGCAAATAAATGCAACCATCTGAAAAATATTGCGCATAGGTACGATCATCCGGTAACCACTGCGCATAGTTTCAACCATCTGGTACCTACTGCGCCAGTTAAAATTCTCAATTTTGTTTTTTAAAAAATAAAGTTATTTGAAATTTCAACAAATTATGTTTGACCATTGATTTCTAGACGCCTGTTAAATAAACTCCCTTAAGTTGAAGGTAACCTGTATCTTCAAAACAAACATAATTCCTTAAATGTTTGTCCAAAAGAAGCCTTGTAAATTAAATTTACATAAATAGTAAAATTAAAAAAAAAACTAAGGTTAGGTTTAAACTTTAAAATATCTTTACACATAAAGCAATAACTTACCGTACCGTATTTATTTAAACTTGCCTTAATTTCACCAACCCATCGATCTTTTAGAGTTTATAATTCATTATTTTAATCATATAACAAACACAGGAATTAAATGTCAACAAATGTAAAATCAAGAAAAACGTCAAAATCCTTAGTAACCTGTAAACAAGGGGATTTTCCCTACATTTCCTTACAAGTTTATGGTGAGGAAAACTTGAGTCAGCCTAGACTGGAATTTAATGAGGAAAACTAGATGTGAACTAGTCAGTCAGAGTCGAGTCACAACTAGGCAAGTTTTACTGGTTAGTTCCTAGTCGGGGCCTATCTAGTATTTCCCTTTCTAGTTTTTCCCTATCTAAACCCAGCCAGCGCCCTACCAATATTGAGGAAAACTGGACAAATTTCTACTAGGGTTATTATTAAAATAAATCAAAAGGGTAGAAAAACTTAATGCGAGTGTTTATTACCCCTTGATGTGTTAAATAGTGGCAAAATAGACTGAAAAAACTGGTAATAACCGAAATGCGTTTTAAAATGTTTGGTTGGTACCTATCTACCTACGCAGTGCATATCCGGAGATACCGCGTTGTGGAAGTGTGGCATTTTTGTTCAGTTAGATTTTAATTACGGTGAATCCATAAGGGGACATTCTTAATTTTTGGTAAGTATTATACTTCCTTTTTCTTTAGGCCTTAATACTCAATAAATACCAATATGTTAAAAGGATGTCCATACCCGACCTATATTATATATCAGAAATTTACGGCCGTAGGTCGGGTACTTGTAACATTATTAATATAAATACATACACACTTAATTATTATTATTATTATTATTATTATTATTATTTACTTTTTATTTTCAAGCGTAATGGTTATTATATTAACCTATACCTACATTTTTATTAATATTATGGAAAATTTGTACACGTGTACCAATGGGATCACCCATTTTTTATAACAGAAAAATGGATTACTGATGAATTCTCAAGATAATTCATTGCTTACAAGTTGACAGCCAGTAAAACATTGCATTGATCTAAAACTTTTACGTTTTAAGGAACCATTTTGCTTAAGCCAGCCAAACGACTCAAATATAAAATTATATTTTAAAAGGCACCGATTTTGATAATTGGCATAGATTTTTGTTCCAAATAAATGTTTCTCTTTATTTACCTTTTCGTTTTATTCACTACAACTAAAGGGTTTAACTCAAATAATAGTGTTAATTTACACTAAAAGAGTAAAAGTATACTGAACAAGAGTGGAATTTTACCCAGGAAGTGTAGAAATACACGATTTTAGGTAAATTAACACCTTTTAATGCAGTATAAAATTACTTTATCCTCAGTGCTATAGTGTTAAATCATACTTGCTTACTTGGGGAAAATTACACTACAAATTAACTCTAATTGTAGTGTTATAAAACAACACTATTTAGTGTGGACCTGTGTGAACTCTAATTAGTGTTGCTTAGAGTTAATTTTTTTTAACTGTGTATCTGGAAAACTTCTGGTTGTTACAGGACATTCAAATTTGGCATACATTTTTTTGTATATTTTTTTTAAATGAGGGGGCGGCACGATTAAAATTTTGACATCGGTCAAATAAAAACCACCCTAATCTGTATAGCTAAAAATAAAAAAATGTTAAGCTTTAAACTTTCATTCCAGATATTTTAGACTTAACTGCCAAAAGAAAATGAGCTCAATAGAAAGCAATCGAGATTCTCTACAGGTGCGCGATGGTTTGGTTTATTGCTTTCTATAGAGATCATTTTCAATGGTATTAAATTTCAGAAAACACAGCATGGGGCTGTGTATTTTGCTATCAAAATAATTACAAATTTTTTGTTAAAACAACATTAAAAATAATAAAATGGAGGTTCGGTTTGATTGTTCCATTAAAAAAGGAAGAAAATGTGGAGCCCATTTATCGACAGATTAATTCTCATTTATTGCGTTCTCTGCGCATAGTTCCTGAGGAATTTATTCGTTGAAAATTAGATCGACCTTATCTGCAGGCACGTGCCTTTAACCGAACTACTAAAATTCCTACTTTTATTATTTATACCGGAAAAATTTGTATTCCGGGAATTTTAGTTTGTGTTTTATGTTTTATAAAATTAATTCGACTAAAGCATGTTGCTGACAGCAAGCAAAAGCCAACAAAAAATGCATTACATGCATATGAAATACTAAGAATTGTTTCACATACTGAAAGCACAAAATTATTTTTAAAATACGTTGATTGAAATTTTTTACAAGCAATTTAATTTACGAATAGTAGGTATTAATTATCGTAAAATAAAATTAATTTCAATTTATGCTACATAAGACACTTAACAAGTTGTTCAAGGTCAAAGTTGAATTCAAAAAATCAACTTTTACACAGTAATACCAAAAAATCAACTTTAAGCAACACTAATTAGAGTTCACACAGGTCCACACTAAATAGTGTTGTTTTATAACACTACAATTAGAGTTAATTTGTAGTGTAACTTTCCCCAAGTAAGCAAGTATAATTTAACACTATAGCACTGAGGATAAAGTAATTTTACACTGTATTAAAAAGTGTTAATTACCTAAAATCGTGTACTTCTACACTTCCTGGGTAAAATCCCACTTTAGTTCGGTGTAAATTAACACTACTTTGGAAAAGTTCTAATTTTGGAAAGGTACTTTTACTCTTTTAGTGCAAACTTCTAGTGTAAATTAACACTATTATTTGAGTAAAACCTATTGGTGCTAGTGAATAAAACGAAAAGGTATATAAAGAGAAACATTTATTTGGAACATAAATCTATGACAATTATCAAAATCGGTGCCTTTAAAATATAGTTTTATATTTGAGTCGTATGGCTGGCTTAAGCAAAATGGTTCCTTAAAACGTAAAAGTTTTAGATCAATGCAATGTTTTACTGGCTGTCAACTTGTAAGCAATGAATTATCTTGAGAATTCATCAGTAATCCATTTTTCTGTTATAAAAAATGGGTCAGGCGGCTGTATGTCGGGGATTTACCACGTGTACAAATTTTCCATAATATTAATAAAAATGTAGGTATAGGTTAATTTAACAACCATTACGCTTAAAAATAAAAAGTAAATCAAGTGTGTATGTATTTATATTATTAATGTTACAAGTACCCGACCTACCTACTGCCGTAAATTATTGATATATAATATAGGTCGGGTATGAACATCCTTTTAACATATTGGTATTTATTGAGTATTAAGGCTTAAAGAAAAAGGAAGTATAATACTTACCAAAAAATAAGAATGTCGCCTTATGGATTTACCGTAATTAAAATCTAACTGAACAAAAATGCCACACTTCCATAACGCGGTATCTCCGGATATGCACTGCGTAGGTAGATAGGTACCAACCAAACATTTTAAAACGCGTTTCGGTTATTACCAGTTTTTTCAGTCTATTTTGCCACTATTGGTGTATTTTACCTTTAATTGTGATACAATGTGCACTAGTGGTGTAAAGAAAAAAGAGCTCTTAGTAACATCAAAACAGACAAAGAAATTGGCATCCACTGTAGTATATATACTAATGTATACATTTTATCACTATTTAACACATTAAGGGGTAATAAACACTCGCATTAAGTTTTTCTACCCTTTTGATTTATTTTAATAATAAAAAGTGCACTTTTTCACATGTGAATGTACCAATGAATAATATTTATATTCTTTAAATGTGTTTAATAAAGTTAATAAGCACTAAATGCTACCTAGTGTATTTTGTAGTGTAACTTTTACACTTACAAATGAATTCTAATATTTTTACCCCTACACTAAAAAATTTACACGGGCAATATTTTTTACTGTGCACATGTGCAACAATACGCCGAAACTGAATCTTAACTCAGTTTAGACCCTATACGTCTAGATGTGGAAACACTTTTTTTTAATTTAATATAAAATATTATATTTACTTGCCATATCAAAAATGTTCGAATTATTTTATATTATATCGCATATATGCGAAATTGAAATATACAACGCATAATTTTTTATATTAAAGCAAAAAATAATTCAACACGATTTTGAATTTTTATCCCAGTTTTTCATTTGAATGGGCAATAAAAAGAGCAATTTTGCATTTAAATTCATTAATTTGCAGTGTTTTAAACTTGTCTGTTATACTTTTTTTGTTTACTATTAATTTTTATGATAGTTCTGCACTTATTACGTTGGAGTAATTAGTATAAAAAATAGGCTTCAAATATTATTTTATTTTATGAGTGTATATATTCTTTAGGGGTAGGGATTTTTACCTTTAGGTTAAAGGCCTTAACTACTTTTCTAAAAAGGCTTTTATATCTCTAATTGAGGAGCGTTTATTCAAAAAGGGACATGTCCATTTTAGCGATTTGCAGAAACAAGTCAAAAATAACAGAATTATTTTGCTTTTGACTTATTTCTGAAAATCGCTAAAATGGACATGTCCCTTTTTGAATAAACGCTCCTCAATTAAATATTATGTTAAAATTAATTATTATTAATATTAAAAATGGTAAAATAAAGTATATCACCATAAAGTTTATGGCATAAACCTTGTTTTAACTTATTTATTAAGTCGTTATTTGTCCCACACAAAAAAAATGAACATTACTCCTGAAATACCTAAAATACCAAAACACTGACAGTGGCAGTGAAAAATAAAATTAAGGTCATTTCACAATATGGTAAGTTCATAGCCAAGGAATTTCTACAAAAGTTTGTGTTGTTCCACCTCTAATCATTCTGCTAGAGCACGCCTGTGATTGGCTACTTTATTTTATTAATAACTTATTAATGGTGCGTCTGTCCTTGACTTTTAAGACACCCTGTATATAGAAAATAAATTAATCATTCTTACTACAATAAAAAGTTTTATATATGCTTTATCCTGAAGAGGACAATAGCCATGGACTTGGGACACGCAGGCTAAGTATCTAAATCTGCTTAGTGACCTTTTTCTGTCCTGCCTATATAGCTTTATTGCTTCATTGGACATATCTTGCCCTCAATCTCCGGGACACAATAGTCCAAACATTTCACAGTGACAAAAATGCGAATAAAAAATAACCCGTTCACCAGAGCAATTGATTTTGAAAATAGCCCTTAAACAAAGATGTGTTTTAAAATGTAAATATAATTCAATATTTTATGCAAATTAAACGTTTACTAAAAACTTGGATATACAATTTTTATATAAACCTAACAACTTTATATCAAATAACATAAATTGTTAAATATTTTTTAAAGATAAATTGCTGTATTAGGTAATTTTTTTATTTCGTTTTTGTAAATATCATATAATTTATATATTTCTTTCTCGGATTCCTCATCCCTTTTCTGGATTCTGAAGGTAACTACTAATTCCTTGATCTGACTTCTGAAATAGTTTGTTGCAAATATCATTAAGTGTGGTATCTCTAGTTTGTGAAGCATTTATAATGTTTATGCCGGAACAGGATGATTTATATATATCTAATATTTTTTCGGGTGGTATATTAAAAGTATTTTCCGAATTTATTAATTTTGTTGCCATTAGTTTTTATGTTCTCTATCACGCACTGTATTTAAATCACTGTTATTCTGCAAGATGTCCTGTGACGAAGAAAGCACTATATTACTTACTCTCTAAAAATGAATTAGTCAAATATTTCATAGCGAAAAAGCAGCCACTAATAATTCTCGTCAACAGCAATTTGTATCCAGGACATTTAGCAGTCAATTCCTATGAAATATTATTCGCTGAATCCGAAAATGTCAAAAGTTATAAAAGTGGAACAGTTTTTGAAATATAATCTCAAAAACTGATAGTTTTTGACGGTCTTTTCGGATTCAGGTGACTATTTTACTTGACCATGTTTAACCATGAGGAACACATTTATACCACACACTGACCTGTACACTGTTTAGAAATATTTTTTATTGTAATTTAAACACAGCCCTGCTCTTAACAAAAAAACAAAAATCTTACCACCAAAGTAACGTGCGAACTTTTTTGTCCTATATTGGACCCAAAATAAAGTAGGTAGTTCTATATTATTACCGACTGAGATAGTTATAATTGTATACAGCGTCATCTAATGGTTTGACTTTAAGGTAACTATTTATAGAACTCTTGTTTTTACAGTATTAATGTCTACTTTACCCTACAAATTCCTGATTCATTTTTTATTTTAAATTTCATAATTCAGAAAAAGCAACATTTTTAATCCTTTGTAGCACTGTGAGACGAAATAGATTGGCAAAAATAGAGAGTTGCATGTTCTGCTGACTTTACAGGACAAAATTCTGCCTGATTGTATTTTTCTTTAGGAATTCTTTATACAGTCTGCACGTTAATTATCTTTTAAACTAAAGAATATATCAGACAAAAACCATCGTCAAGAATAAAAATTATCAAATCAAATTTTTGTTTTCATTTTTTAAGTTCAAAGTTTTCATTTATTAAGAACAATAAATTTCCAATAAATCATCAAATTAAATGTTCGAAATGCTGTTTCTTATTTCAGTTCTCACACTTGTGTAATTTTCGCACATTTTTTGTTTAAAAGATAAAAGGATAATGAACGTAAATGTCACAAAATATTTCCTTAAATTAATTAAACTTTACGAAAATACAATTACCTACTGAAATTAAATAAAATTTAATTAACTTTACTTTATTTAATGAAATCATTTATTTTCTGAATAATATTTGCATTTGTTTAGTCTGCAGAGGAAATATTTTATTAAGTCCAAATTAAATTTGCATTTTACAATTTATTAATAATCAATTACACTAATTTTTAAAATATGAATTTTCAATTGCTTTTTTTTCAATTTTCGTAGGTTTTGACGTTTTTGAGTATAGCTTGAAATTTAATTGATCGATTTGGTCAAACAAGCCCTTAAATTGAAGGTATTTGAGCCCTCTAAAACTTTCCTTTAGCGATTTTAATAACTTAAAAAATTCGCTTTTATGGCAAAAATTGAGATCTAAATTTTCGATATCGCCCTGGGAAAGGTTTCAATCAAACAGATAACTCCAGTTTGATTTTTTTTCGTGAAGCTGACATTAAAAAAAACAAGCTAATTTTAATAATAATAATTTATTTATTGCCCAACAGTTTTCACAATAAAGGACATTCAAATAACAAAATTTCAGTAGATACAAAAACAATTAGTAATATACATAAAATAAATAATAAAATAAATATACTTAAATATATAAAGTGGTGTTTAAAAAAAAGTAGACAACGGATAAAAAAAAACCGCAAATATATAATAAAAAAGAAAATTATTGATAAATATAATAATTAAATGGTTAAAAACATTGTAGTATATTCCTCAGACTAGAAAAATTAATATCACAAAGACTTGCTACTTTATTAAGAGTTAGGGACATTTTATATATCGGCGACCTTACTAACATGTTGGTACGTGCCCTTGGACACTTAAATACTAATGTTTGCCTATTATTAGGTCTTGGTACATAAAAATTTAACTGTCCCAGTAGGTCACTACAGTCTATAACATTATGAATTAATTTAAATAAAAAGGTTATGCAGATTTTATCCCTTCTTACACTTAAAGAATCAAAATTAAAGGTATCAAGCATTTTTGATAAAAATACATAGAAAAATGGCTAAGTTATGGATTTTTTAGTGGAAGACCAAAATTCAACGCACTCTGATATGTGATTTTATTTTGTTCTTTTATTTTGTAATATGTTTATTCTTTAATAAAAAGCTAACTAAAGTGCATGATTGCAATTTTTTAAGTTTTTACGTACTTTTTTCACCGAAAACATTATTGAAAATTAAATTTGACACGCAAACGTGAATTCTTTTGTTTCTCGCGTTGGTGTAGTGACATTTTACTGCTATTTTTTGATATTTCAACAAGGTATTTTTATCATGGTTATATGTAGTTAATGAAAAGTGTAAAATGAGTAAAAGAAGTAGAGAGTTCGAGTGCGTAAATAACCCGCACAATCTGGGCGACGTAAGTGATGAGCACGGAGAACGTTTTCACCAGCAAATGAAGGCTATGGAGCGGCGGTATCACGGCTTCTGGGATGCAGCCATGATGGGTGCATTTGGTCCCTCATACGAGAAACGGAATACGAAAGCAACAAAAACAAAGAAAGAGCCAGAATTTTTTTAAACCTATGCTTATTACAACAAAATAAAACTTTCAATATCGTCCACTGAAAAATTCATAACTTCGCCATTTATCCATGGATTTTTATCAACAGCAGCTTATTTTTTTCCTTTAAGTATAATATATATGTAAAATAAATCAAATTGGACTTATCTTTTCGATTTCTATGTTTCCCAGAAAGATATGTAAATTTTCGACCTCGATATTTGTAAAAAAGGCCTTTTTCAACTTCATAAAATCGCCAGTATCGAACTACTGAGCCAATACCAAAACTATACAAGAGAAAGTTGTAGAGGGCTCAATTACCTTTGATTTAAGTGCTTGTTTGGTCGAATCGATCAATTAGAACTCGAAGTATACTCTAAAACGTTAAAACACCTCAGAAAATTAAAAAAAAAACAATTAAAAATTCATATCTCAAAAACGCTTCTATAAAAAAAATTTTAAGTGTGATTTTCGCGTTTAGTGAGCCAAACTACACAAGAAAATCATAGTGAGGACATGGGGGGCAAAATGGCTGTAAACTAGAGTTATTAGTGACTAATCACTTTTTATGCAGTACACTTAGAATCTAGCCCGCTCTTATTGATTTAGAACTTTACCAATATCTTCGAAAACTTGCCGAAAACTTTTATAAAATTTGGTATTAATGCCCAGTTCTTTGACTCGCATGCGATTTCAGAAATTGCGAATATTGGAATAGGAGAGAATTATTCGAGTATTCCGTCAATACGGACTAAACTTTGCTAAATTCCCAAACCACCCCAGCAAATTAACTAAAATAATTTAATGATCAGTAAATTACTTTAATGTTAGACAAAACCAGTTAATTGGTCAATTCATAGATTGGAAAAAGTTTACAATAACACATCCTTTAATTGAAGACCGACAAATTTATTTTCTTACTACCTCGACTCAAAATACGTTGTTTCGTCCCCGATTTCACGGCAGAAAGTTTACGTTTCTTGCATTGGTCAAGCTATACGCGCACACTCTAATAGCGGGAGTAAAAATTTTTTAGTCGTGTGCTTAACATTCAAATTTCGTACTGCCAACATGAGAAACACAAAAATATGACAGTTTTAAACCATAATTTTGCAATTATAACAACAAATAAACAATTTATGTTTTTACTTTTTTACTTTTTATGTTGTTTTAAGTGTTTAATGGTACTTTTATTTGTTATAAAGTAGTAATTTGTTAATTAAAATACAACCTTTTATTTTTACTGTATTAGCACCGCTGAATTACCATGACAACGCTACAGTTTGATTGATTTTGAATGTAAACGTCAAAATTAAATTAAACGTCAGATTTTAATTTTGACACAAGTTTTTTTATATACATTTAATTTTTTCCCGTATTTTCTGCGGGGTAGCAAGAAAAATAGTATACACTACACGGGCAGAAAGTGTGAGAGCCCTGAAATGCGCGCCATGATGCCCTCGGCTTCGCCTCGGGCATCATGGCGCGCAGTGCAGGAATCTCACACTTTCTGCCCTTGTAGTGTAATATACTATTTTGGAAAACATTGAATAAAATATTCTTTTTGTTAAAAATGGCGAATGCACCGGGATTAAATCCAATGCAAAGGCGTAGTTACCTTAACGTCAAATCATTAGATGACGCTGTGTACAATTATAACTATCTCAGTCGGTAATAATATAGAACTACTTTATTTTGGGTCCAATATAGGACAAAAAAATTCGCACGTTACTTTGGTGGTAAGATTTTTGTTTTTTTGTTAAGAGCAGGGCTGTGTTTAAATTACAATAAAAAATATTTCTAAAAAGTGTACAGATCAGTGTGTGGTATAAATGTGTTCCTCATGGTTTAAACATTGTCACTTTAATGCGTTTTAATTTTAATTCTGAAAACAAACAGTAAAATGGCCAGTGTCCAATTACTGGTTGGTAAAAAATGTGAATTTCTATTATTGGACATTTGTCCAATATCATACTCTATTTGTATCCCGAACATTTACCAGCCAATTCTTCTCCCTAAATCCAAGAAGACCGTTAAAAACTATAAAAGTTAAGCAGTTTTTGAGATATAGTCAATTCCAAAATATATGTAAAATTGATTATACACTGTAAAAAATGAATTAATAATTACCTAGAAAATATTGGTAGATTTACCAAGATTTTTTAGGTAAATATTCTTTATCAAATAAAAAATGTAAAATTACCTAAAAAATCACGGTAGAAATTAAGATTGTTAACTAATTTTAAGTAAAATTTCAAATAATTATGTAACTTAAATACAATTACATAAAAATATGTAATTATCACATAAAAGTATGTAAAAAGTAGAAGGAGATGACCCAATTTATTACATAAAGTAAAGTAAAATTACATAAAATTATGTTATTTTAGTAATTTTCATAATAATATGTTATTGTTACAAAAAAATATGTAATAATCACAAAAAAGTATGTAAAATCCGCGTAGAAGATAATGCGAGACAGCCATTTTGTCTTACTGCACAAAACAGATGCCTTTACTGTTTGTTTTATAATTTTGAATTATTACAGTGGTTAATTATTATAGTCGTTATATAATACTAAAAAGTGTTTTAAATAGTCCTCAGGTAAGTGAGTTTGTTTATTAACTTACTGCAAACAAACCTATTTAAAGTTTACAAAGGTTTTTGACAAGCATGTTTAAATGTAATTCTTTTGGTCAAAGCTTTGTACTTTTAAAAAAGTATAATTTGCATCAGTACATAGAAATAAAAAGGGAAAACTTTATAAATGTATGTTTAGTGATTGCTGCCAAATATTTAAATCGTTTCAATCTTTTAATATGCCTATTACACCAAAAACCAAGACCAAAAATTAAGTTTACGTGTCCGAGCGTTTAGCTGTGATATTTTCACCTTCCTGTATAAATTTAAACACCCTGTATAAATTAAAAAAAAAATCAATTTGGCTGGACCCAACCAAATTAAAAAAAATAAAAATTCTTGCAAAATTTAAAGTTAATTGATCAAATTGAACACGTGTCCCTGCGTTTTTCTTGGATAATTTATGAAATTTCAAATGTTTTTGTGCTGATTTTTTTTATTGTGTATAATTGAGGATATTTTATTAAATAAAATAAAAAGCATAGAAATATATTGACACAAGGGGTAAAATATATTATTTACAGAACTTCCAATAGGAAAAACTTTTTTAGACCTGATACAGCTAAACCGAGCACGAATTTGGAATCTACGACCAAAAATTATGTTTAGCTGTGAAATTTCAAAAGTTAAAAATTTACCTACAGTGTTATTAGATTACATAATAATAATATAAAAATATGCACACAACCTTTTTCATGTACTTTTGAGTCATATTATGTTAGTCTATTTTATCAAAATCTTCTTTGCAAATTTTAACAGTCTAAACGTAAACAAGTTAAATTCACAATATTTATTTAAAAAAATTCAAAGTGAAGGCGTTAACATACAAAGTGACGTTATTGAAAACAATTTAATTATAAAGGTTTTAAATACAAAATCTGAAAATCTTAGGTCTGACTTTTTAGGAATTAAATCGTATACTAAATCGTATACTAAATTGATTTTATTAAATTTACATAATTTTGTATTTTTTCGTATACGAAAAAATACAAAATTATGTAAATTTAATAAAATCAATTTAGTTAAACAAAACGATTAAGTACCTATGTATATAAACATCCAATTTTAAGTTAGTTTTTAGATATTGTATCTGCGTAGAGAAGAAGTGAGCATATCTCTCGAAATACTTACGTATCCAGAATACCTACTGTTGTGGTTTGAAAAAACAAGGATTTTATATATAATTGTGTTCAACACAATGTGCTGTTTAGTAAATACTTATTTCTGTCTATACTGCTGTATATGCCATTTAAGTTTTTGATTTTTTAAATTATAAGATAAATATAAATATAAGCAAATTCACCAACTTTTATTATTTTTGAACCTATTACACATTTTTTATAGAAAAGATAGTATAACATTATTATAATTATTATTTTACATTTACGTAGAACGGTCGATTATAATACTACTATTATGTAGGTGCTATAAAGTAATCTACTCTCTAAAAATGAATTAATTAAAAATGACTAGTTACTACAGTTATTAATGGCTGCTTTTTTACTTATGATATACCATGGTATACCATATATCCCGGACATTTAACAGCCAATTATTATGTGGAATAATAATTATTGTCACCTAAATCCGTTAAAAATAATTAAAGTAGAGCAGTTTTTGATATATAGCCAATTCCATATTAAATAGCAAAAAATCGGCTTATTCGGACAATTTTACATGAAAATTGACTGCTGAATGTCCTGGATACAAATTGCTGTTGACGAGTTAGAGTTAGAGAGTACTTCTATTTATTAAAAGCCTACCGGCCGTTAGTATTACCAACCAGGTATAACTTTATAATTGGTAAGTAAAATGTTTTTTATATATTATAGAAAATTGTGTAATTTTTTTTACAGAAATATGTAATTTTTTAAACAAAACGTGTCTATTTTTTAAAAAATATGTAAAATATTTTTAAAATAAATATTTATTTTAAAAATATTTGAAATAAATATTTGTAGGTACATACTTTTTGAAAAATATACACATTTTTTTTAAATTACATATTTTTGTAAAAAAATTACATAATATTCTGTTAAAAATGACATGTTTTTTATGTAAAAAATTACTTAGCTTTATGTAAAAATAACATTTTTATGTAAAAAAAATTACATAATTTTATTTAAAAAATTACATAATTTTATTTAAAAAATTACATAATTTTATTTAAAAAACTACATATTACTGTGGAAATACTTTACATATTTTTATTTAAAAAACACATATTTTTATGTAAAAAAATTATTATTTGTATGTAAAAAAATACTTATTTTTATGTGTACTTTACATAGATAATCTAGGGTTATAAATGGACCCTAGATTATCTAGGTAATCGGGCCAATTAATTTTTACAGTGTATTTCAAAAACTGTTCTACTTTTATAACTTTTGACGACATTTTCGGATTCAGCGAATAATATTTCATAGAAATTGACTGCTAAATGTCCTGGATACAAATTGCTGTTGCTTTCGCTATGACATTTTTGACTAATTCATTTTTAGAGAGTAAGTAATATAGTGATTTCTTCGCTACAGGACATCTTGCAGAATAACAGTGATTTAAATACAGTGCATGATAGAGAACATAAAAAACTAATAATGGCAACAAAATTAATAAATTCGGAAAATACTTTTAACATACCACCCGAAAAAATATTAGATATATGTAAATCATCCTGTTCCGGCCTAAACATTATAAATGCTTCACAAACTAGAGATACCACACTTAATGATATTTGCAACTATTTCAGAAGTCAGACCAGGGAATTAGTAGTTACCTTCAGAATCCAGAAAAGGGATGAGGAATCCGAGAATATAATTCTGTAACAAGTTTGGAATACAGCATATTCCGCTCGAGGAAAAATTTGACACACGAGCCGAAGGCGAGTGTGACGGTTTTACGAGAGTGGAATATGCTATTCCAAAAGTGTTTCAGACATTATTTTCTCTATGACTACGTAAGAATAGTAACGCTTAAAAGAAGAAAGAAACCAAGCAGTTTTTGACATTTAAGTTTTTTGTATTGTCAAAACATTTTGTGCCGTCACAATTTTATAATGTAAATTATAATAAATTTAAACCTTAGAATAAAAAAAAAGATTTAAACAAATGGTATGCCTAAATCTTTATTATAATTAAAAATAGTTATTTACACTAACTAATAAAAAAAATAACATTGTAACAAATACAAAACTAATTTTACAAGTAATCTATGTCAACATCTATTCTTTTTCTACATTTTAAAGGTCTTTTTTTAAACTTTTTGAATCTGTCAAAACTTCAAAGCCGGTATAGTAGGTAACTGGTTTATCATTTTAATATCAAATTTATTATAATTTTGATTTGTATATTTGAAAAACAATAAATATAACTAATTTTTTGGGCCTAAACCTTAATTATACAACTGCTATTATTTTTTAATTAATAAATAATACAGTAATAATTAAATATTTTTAAATTTTTTACGTTTAGTAAACAGCCAGGAGATGTCGTTACTTGTGACCATTCTTAAACAAGAGTGGGAATATTCTCGCACAGTATTGCAGAAAAACATCCTTTCTATGATCAAAAAGTACACTAGAATGTTACTATTCTTAAGTAGTCGTAGAGAAAGAAATATATGAATTTTATGATATTTACAAAAACGAAATAAAAAAATTACCTAAAACAGCAATTTATCTTTAAAACATATTTAATAATTTATGTTATTTGATGTAAAGTTGTTAAGTGTATATAAAAATTGTATGTCCAATAACTATGGTCCATGTGTCCAATTACTATATAAAATGTCCAATTACTATAATTTTTGCATGTTTTTATAAAACTATTATTAAAAATTATATATTTATAAGAAAAAAATAACTTTGTGGTTTACCCTAACTAAATCGGAATTCGTTATGTTTACAATGTAGCAAAACCCCGGTATTACCATTATTATTCTACATTTCTTGTATAAATTTAAATATAAACCTATTTAAACAGAGTTGCACCGAAGTTTTAATACGTTTTCCACGAAACGTGTCCAAACTACAAGTCGTACATGTCGTTTTGCTCATAAGCACTGTCTTTGCATAATAGTTACTTGAATAGCGGATATGAAAGTTAATAACCAGTTTATTTAGTTTGAAATTACTAAGAATGGAAGGTAATGGAAGAAATATATTTGCATTGCACCTCCCTGAATTACAATGTGATTTCATGTCTACTTGAATCAAATATACGGTAGGACCACATCAAAAAACATTTTTTTTTATTTGGACTGTTTTTTTATTAAGTTAGCTTATGTCAGTTTGATTTAGTATGTTTGGCATTTAAAAAATGGTACTTCTGCTGAAGACTCTAATTAAATGGGTCATTTTCAAGAAACATCCGCTTTCAGTAAAATGAAGATCAAAATATTTTTTTTTGCTTAAATTGACTTTTGGTTGGATTTTTATAAATGTTTAGAGTTTTGTTTAGGTACTTACATTTAAGACAGGCAGTGCACATATTAATTTTTTTATGTTTTTTTTTAGAAAAATCTACTGTGTTACCAATTTGAAATCCAAAATTTAATTCAATAAAAAAAGTTGTTATAAAAATAATTTGAAATAAAATGTACTTAGTTTAGTTTGACTCCAATTTTTTATTTTATTTTTTATTAAAAATTGTATGCTTTTTTTTAAATATGTATGTTCGTTAAGTTACTTTTTGAAAGAAACCATTCCGATTCTTGTTAAAAAACAATACCATTAATATATTCTTTTAGTCACTGTATTAGTGAATTAAACTCTAATTTATAAACACGTATTACCAAGTGATAGTGTATAAAAATCATTTTAAGTATTTTTTTTTAACAAAAACTAAAAAAAGTAAGGAAATAAACAACGACAACGGACAGGGGTACACAAAGGACTTAATCAGATAACGTAAAAAATAAACTATATAGGGTGGTACGATTTTTGAGTAATGATTAAACAAAATCCCTTGTAGTGGTGCTCATTTGCAGAATAACAACTTAGATTTCTAAATTGTAGACACCCTTTTTCTTTGACTATAAGCCGGTGAAGGTCCCTTTTAGTACTTTTATATTGCGTGGAATTTTTCCTTGGATGTAATCTATATCAGGAGTTGTAATTACAAATAATTTTAAATTGGTTAATCATAAACTACTTTTAATAAAAGCGACGGTAAATATCCACTTTGTTGTCTAAAAATTCTATTGCGTTACCCTAAATTCCATTGCGTTACCATAAGGTAACATATTGGACTCGGTAACGCAGTGGGCAAAGTTTTGTAAAACCATATTTAAAAAATAATAATAAGAATTACAGTCATTAATTACTCTCAATGAACTTTACTGCCCTAAAATAAACATAAACATGAAAAATAGTATTCTTACCTTATTTTTATTATTTTTTTGAGTAACTTAGCGGACAAAGAATTATTACATTCGCGTTACCCGAACCTGTTTCAACCGATATCTTCTTCCTGATTGAATAAATAAATTCAGCTGGGTAATGTGTACGTCCGAACATCATTTGTTGATCACGTGAGTGCCAAAAAAGTTGCCTTACATATGTTTTTTTTAATATTCTATCGGTAACGCGACGGACGTAACGCAACGGAAAAAATGTCTGGGACATAAGTCAAATTTAAAAAAAGTATATTAAAATTAATAATTATTATTTTATATATAAATTGTTTACTGTATTAACTAAGGATGTTATGGATTGCTATAAAGCAACACAAAGTTCTGGTTATTCAATATTTAACATGTATGTAAGTTTTATAAAACGCTAATGGTACATGCGAAAATGTGTGTTTCACAAGTTTCAAAATTAAAAAAAAAATATTCTGAAATAACTAAACAAACATTTTCTGAAATAGTTTACTAAGGGCTTGTTAGGCTTTCACTAGGTTGTTAAATCAATAAGATCCGATAATTTTTAACAAAGTTATTGGAATTCAAACTTACGGACGACGGAAGGCGGGTGTTTTTTGAAAACGACCCATTTATTTGACAAAACTGTAAGGTTATGTTATGTGAAATAAAAAACATAAAGTAGACCAAGATTTACAGTATAAAAATGTAATTTAAAATCTTTTTTTTTTTAATTATATAATACTTTGTTTTCTTTTGAAGCACTTTTTAATTTTTTTTGAATTGTAAAATCCAAACTGCTTTTAATGGTTTATTGCCCCTTTCAAAGCACTTTTTACATTTAAAGCATATTTATAATTCAGGGCTTCCAAAGAGATTAAAAACAAAACACAAACAAACTTTTAAAATTTTGTAAACGTTCTCAAAACTCACTTACAAGGAAGTTTGTTACTTTTTTATCCTTGTGTAGTTAAATCTCACTTTAACTTATTAACCATGTTCCATAACTCGACCCTGTGTGTATTCTAACACGTGTTCGTTAAAACTTTCCAACTTCGTGAAAGATTTATGAAAACTTTTTATTTGCATAACTTTTATTTTAGTAGTTAAACAAGTTCGGGATATTTGGTTACCTTGGAATCAATTGCCTTAAGTGCTTCATTTAATACCAAAACTATTTAAGTTCTTGTCCAGTTTTACCAATTAAAGATACGTATTAATAATAGTATATTATGTATCAAGTTTGATAAACGCCATTTTATACACGAATTTAATTTAAGTATGCTTAAATTAATGAGTGTATAGAAAAGTTTATAAACGAGGTGCATACTATACTTTTTCTACGACAAATACTTATTATTATCTTAATATGATTTTAATCAAAAATTCATATACTTAAGTATATGCAAAAATTTGTATAGAGCGCCATCTATGAAACAATAGGGGAAACTGTGTCACCGTCAAATGTCACATTTTTTTATTTTATAAACACAATTATAAAGGTTAAGAAACTATTTAATCCTTTTGTATTTTTGTATTGAGATAATAAAATAATTTTCACATTTAGTATTATTTTACAAGAAAGGCACTTTATTTTAACGATTGTATGACATTTGACAACTGTCAACTAACTTAAAACTTCAACTCGTGACTAAAAACCTGTTTCTAACTTCAGCCCGTGACTAAAGCGCCATAAAGCCACAACTTGTCAATTTGTATTTAAAACGTCACTTAGTGTTATGGAAACATGAACGATAAACGGCGTTTTAAAGGTGGGAGTAGAAAAAATTATTTTACCATAGAAAAAGTTTTGCTATTTAAAATGTATATAAAAATACATTTAAGGTTTAAAAATATATGCCTAATGTTTTAAAAATGCTCAAATAATAGTACAATATAACATGGGTACATTATAATTATTACTTTACATTAACTCAAAAATTTATTAAAATAGTTAATTAACACATTACAATCCCAATAAAATTTGAATTGTTTAGGAAACAATGCCAAGAAACCAATTCAATTATTTTATAATTATTGGGGATTATTATTCATTAATAATCTATTCAAACCCATTATACACATTATGATATACATATAATACATTATACCTATATTATTTATAAAATATATTATGTCGGTAGTTAATTACGTAATTTTGTACTTTTAAACGATTTTTTTTTTCACTCCCACCTTCAAAACGCCCCTTGTCGTACACGTGAAGTTAGCTTTAAGTTAATTGACAGTTGTTAAATGTCATACAATCGTCAAAATAAAGTGTTCTTCTTGTAAAATAATACATAATTTAAAAATTATTTTATTCTCTCAATACAAAAATACAATATTATTAAAAGTTTCTTAAGGCCAATCTTATGGATATAGTATTTGCCAATAAAATAATTAAAAATTTTAGGTGGATCATCCATAAAAACATTCTCTTTACTTTGTGAAAAACTCCTTCTATATATAAACTTATATGTTCTTGATATCCACATTTTAAACACTCGCTCGCAAGCTTCACTCGTGCCTAATAAAACTCATAACTAAAATCGCGTTTATAAAAATTGATGCATAATATACTATATTACTATAGGTATGCATACATATGTTTATATATATATGTTTACCAAATTTTAACTATAATTTTCTCTACAGAGAAAAATTTGTTGGATTTGGTTTCATAATTGTATGATAATTTGTGTAAGTAAATGAGTATTTTAGAGACTTTTTTAATGTAATATTTTTTCTACTCCCACCTTTAAAACGCCCTTTATCGTACATGTTTCCATGACACTAAGTGACCTTTTAAATACACATTGACAAGTTGTGGCTTTATGGCGCTTTAATCACGGGCAACAGGTTTTTAGTCACGGGCTGAAGTTAGTTTTAAGTTAGTTGACAGTTGTCAAATGTCATACAATCGTTAAAATAAAGTGCCTTTCTTGTAAAATAATACTTAATGTGAAAATTATTTTATTATCTCCATACAAAAATACAAAAGTATTAAATAGTTTCTCAACGCCAATATTTGAAAAGTTGAATATTGTACTGACCTTTTAATTTGGCCGGCAGTAAACTATAACTTAAATTCGGGCACGGACTCCACTGTAAAGTGCTCATGAAACATTTTCTTTACTTTCACTGTGAAAAACTGTCATTATTAAATACATTTTGATTTATAACCTTTAAAATACAAAAATTTGACATTTGACGGTGACACACATATTCCCCAATTGTTTCATAGATGGCGCTCTATAAAAAAAATTTGATTTAAATCATTTTAAGATAATAATAAGTATTTGTCGTAGAAAAATTATAGTATGCACCTCGTTTATAAACTTTTCTATACACTCATTAATTTAAGCACTCGCTCGCAAGCTCGCTCGTGCCTGAAATTAAATTCGTGTATAAAATGGCGTTTATCAAACTTGATACATAATATACTATTATTTTATATTTTTTCAATATTTATCGCTGAAATTTTAATAAAAATATAGAAAAACGTAATAAAATAATATTAATGAAATATTTCTCAGATGGAACGTAATGTAATAAATAAAATTCATGAATAAAATTTGTATCATCCCAGGCCATTCCACATTTTTTGAATATTACCTTAGGTAAATCGATTTATTGCCCACCTGACTTTTGCAGGCCAAAGTCATGACCCATTTTATTTATTTGCCAATGGGAAAAAACGTAAATTTATTTTATTCGCGTTTCGATGGTAAATCGTGTAATCGTGTTGTAATCTTAAAACTTTTGATACCTTTTTTTATTTGAAATTATACATATTTATAGGGTAAAGTAGACAGTAGGGTGTCCGTTATTTACCAACTTGTTTTTTTTTGTTCGCAGCGCCCCCTAAATTTTTAGTTTATGACCTAAAAAAAATTATTAAAAAAATTATAAAAAAAAATATTCATATTAAACCGTGCCACAAAGACGATACATTTTCCATTTAAATAACATGGGGTTTCGGCAAGTTTTACATTTAATGTTTTTCTCCCGAGCAAGTTAATATACATCAATAAGTGATACATATTTGTATAGAAAATTGAACGCTGTACAAAAAAGCTGTCCTATGATTTTTTCATAAATTCACTGATTTAAAAGTTATTTAGGGTTAAAGTTAAACTTATAGTAATTTTTTCCATTTTTTTACTTTGACTGCAAAATTATAATTATTTTTATGAAAATGAATTGTTTATTTTTAAAAATATGAGATTTTTTAAATAAAAATTATTGAAAAGAGATAATTAAAAATTATTAACAAGAGATTTCGATAAATTAAACAAATCTGGTAGTTTTACTCAATTTTAGTACTATTACTTTTTTACAAAAAATTTTATTTCTGTGAGGTTCTACAAAATTTTATCCGATTTTATAAAATATTATACAATAAAAAGTTTTCTTTCAGTACAGCTAATGACGTAGAAATTTTGTATTTGTAGTTACGCATACGTTGTCTTGAGTATGGGATGCAGTCATTTCCGCTTCACCATTATCCTTTTCAAATAAGTTAAATGTATTTATCTACTTCTACATTGACGAGCTGTTACTTATGGCGCTTTAGTCACGGGCTGAAGTTGGCAACAAGTAGTGGCTTTTGGGAATTTTAGTCACAGGCTGAAATTAGCTTTATTATATATTAGAGAAAAGTGAGGTTAATTCCATTGACATTTGACAGATGTCAAATGTTTAACAAAATAATTGGCTTTGTGTTCGTCGTAGATAAAGTATACTTAGTATGCAACTCGCTTTATAAACTTATCTAGACACTCGTTTTTAATAAGCTTCACTCGTGCATAATAAAACTCGTAACTAAAATGGCGTTTTTGTAAAATTTCACAGAAATAAAAAGATTATGTAAAAAAGTAATCGTTCTAAATTTGAGTAAAACTAGTACCAGATTCTTTTAATGTAATAAACAATTTTTAATTTATCCGAATCTCTTGTCAATAATTTTCACTTATCTCTTTTCAATAATTTTTACTTTTTCAATAATACAATAAAATCACATATTTTCAAAAATTAACAATTTATTTTCATATACATACCTATATATAATGATAATTTTGCAGTCAAAGTAAAAAATCGAAAAAATTACTATAAGTCCAATTTTAACCTTAAATAACTTTTAAATCAGTGAATTTATCGAAAAATCATAGGAGAGCTTTTTTGTACAGCGTTCAATTTCCTATAAAAATATGTATCACTTTTTGCTGTATATTAACTTGCTTCAGAGAAAAAAAAATGTAAAACTTGCCGAAACCCTATAGGGTTATTTAAATGGATGTATGTATGTATCGTCTTTGTGGCACGGTTTAAAATAAATATTTTTTTTTATAATTTTTTTTATAATTCTTTTTAGGTCATAAACTAAAAATTTAGAGGGCGCTGCGAACAAAAAAAACAAGTTGGTAAATAACGGACACCCTAGTAGGCAGTTATCGGGCACTTTATAGTTATTGGACAATTAACATTAATACTGT
The DNA here is from genome assembly GCA_921294245.1 of Brassicogethes aeneus. Taxonomy (NCBI): domain Eukaryota; kingdom Metazoa; phylum Arthropoda; class Insecta; order Coleoptera; family Nitidulidae; genus Brassicogethes; species Brassicogethes aeneus. Next base: position 2,558,115 of record OV121132.1, on the reverse strand, counting down.
AAAGACAAGAGTTCTATAAATGGTTACCTTAAAGTCAGAGATATTTGTTTTTTTTGTTAAGAGCAGGGCTGTGTTTAAATTACAATAAAAAATATTTCTAAAAAGTGTACAGATCAGTGTGTGGTATAAATGTGTTCCTCATGGTTTAAATATTGTCACTTTAATGCGTTTTAATTTTTATTCTGAAAACAACCAGTAAAATAGCCAGTGTCCAATTACTGGTTGGTAAAAAATGTAAATTTTTATTATTGGACATCTCCAATATCAAACTCTATTTGTATCCCGGACATTTACCATCCAATTCTTATGTAAAAATTGTCCTCTGAATCCGAAAAGACCGTCAAAAACTATAAAAGTTAAGCAGTTTTTGAGATATAGTCAATTCCATATTATATATAAAATTGATTATATTTTAAAAACTGTTCTACTTTTATAACTTTTGACGACATTTTCGGATTCAGCGTATAATATTTCATAGGAATTGACTACTAAATGTCCTGAATACAAATTGATGTTGACGAGAATTATTGGTGGCTGCTTTTTCGCTATGACATTTTTGACTAATTCATTTTTAGAGAGTAAGTGATTTCTTCGTCACAGGACATCTTGCAGAATAACAGTGATTTAAATACAGTGCATGATAGAGAACACAAAAAAGTAATGGCAACAAAATTAATAAATTCGGAAAATACTTTTAACATACCAACCGAAAAAATATTAGATATATAAATCATCCTGTTCCTGTCTAAACATTAGGGTGTTTCAAAAAAACCTTTTTTTTTTTTTTTTTCTCGGAACCACGCTCAAAGTTTCGTATAGATATAAAAATGAGCCTGTGAAAAAATGAGCTCTTAATTTCAAAATTAAGATGCTCCGCATCGCACTTTTCGATTTTCCATAAGAATAACATAGGAACAATTATTTTTTCTTACTACCTCGACTCAAAATACGTTGTTTCGTCCCCGATTTCACGGCAGAAAGTTTACGTTTCTTGCATTGGTCAAGCTATACGCGCACACTCTAATAGCGGGAGTAAAAATTTTTTAGTCGTGTGCTTAACATTCAAATTTCGTACTGCCAACATGAGAAACACAAAAATATGACAGTTTTAAACCATAATTTTGCAATTATAACAACAAATAAACAATTTATGTTTTTACTTTTTTACTTTTTATGGTGTTTTAAGTGTTTAATGGTACTTTTATTTGTTATAAAGTAGTAATTTGTTAATTTAAATACAACCTTTTATTTTTACTGTATTGGCACCGCTGAATTACCATGACAACGCTACAGTTTGATTGATTTTGAATGTAAACGTCAGAATTAAATTAAACGTCAGATTTTAATTTTGACACAATTTTTTTATATACATTTAATTTTTTCCCGTATTTTCTGCAGGGTAGTAAGAAAAATAGTATACACTACACGGGCAGAAAGTGTGAGAGTCCTGAACTGCGCGCCATGATGCCCTCGGCTTCGCCTCGGGCATCATGGCTCGCAGTGCAGGAATCTCACACTTTCTGCCCTTGTAGTGTAATATACTATTTCTTACTACCTCGACTCAAAATACGTTGTTTCGTCCCCGATTTCACGGCAGAAAGTTTACGTTTCTTGCATTGGTCAAGCTATACGCGCACACTCTAATAGCGGGAGTAAAATTTTTTTAGACGCGTGCTTAACATTTAAATTTGTACTGCCAACATGAGAAACACAAAAATATGACAGTTTTAAACCATAATTTTGCAATTATAACAACAAATAAACAATTTATGTTTTTACTTTTTTACTTTTTATGTTGTTTTAAGTGTTTAATGATACTTTTATTTGTTATAAAGTAGTAATTTGTTAATTAAAATACAACCTTTTATTTTTACTGTATTGGCACCGCTGAATTACCATGACAACGCTACAGTTTGATTGATTTTGAATGTAAACGTCAGAATTAAATTAAACGTCAGATTTTAATTTTGACACAAATTTTTTTATATACATTTAATTTTTTCCCGTATTTTCTGCAGGGTAGTAAGAAAAATAGTATACACTACACGGGCAGAAAGTGTGAGAGTCCTGAACTGCGCGCCATGATGCCCTCGGCTTCGCCTCGGGCATCATGGCGCGCAGTGCAGGAATCTCACACTTTCTGCCCTTGTAGTGTAATATACTATTGTTTCTTTTTATTTTTGTAACTAACGAACAATAATAAGTCGCTTGACCAATGCAAGAAACGTAAACTTTCTGCCGTGAAATCGGGGACGAAACAACGTATTTTGAGTCGAGGTAGTAAGAAAAAATTATTTTTGTTTATTTTTATTTTTGTAACTAAAGAACAATAGGTCGTACTTTAAAGTTTTTGACATATTTTTGTAGAGAATTGAACGCTCTACAAAAAAGGTATAGAGTCATTTTTCGGTAACTAAACTTGGTTAAAAGTTATTCAAGGTTAAAGTGAAATTAACCGTCAATTTAGTCGTTTTCTCGGATTTTTTCTGGATTTTTTAGTGCTAAAAACGAATCGAAATATTGTTTTTGAGCTCTGGAAGTTCGGAAAAACAGCGTTCAATTCTCTACAAAAATATTTCAAATTTTTTTAAATGAGTCGGGCAGACTCGCCAAATAAGTTAAAAAAACCCAAAAATTTTGTATAATTTGAACTTTGACCTTAAATTTCTTTAGAAGGATCAAATTTATCAAAAAATCATAGGAAACCTTTTTTGTAGAGCGTTCAATTCTCTACAAAAATATGTCAAGAACTTTAAAGTACGACCTATTGTTCTTTAGTTACAAAAATAAAAATAAACAAAAATAATTTTTTCTTACTAAATACCTCGACTCAAAATACGTTGTTTCGTCCCCGATTTCACGGCAGAAAGTTTACGTTTCTTGCATTGGTCAAGCTATACGCGCACACTCTAATAGCGGGAGTAAAAATTTTTTAGTCGTGTGCTTAACATTCAAATTTCGTACTGCCAACATGAGAAACACAAAAATATGACAGTTTTAAACCATAATTTTGCAATTATAACAAAAAATAAACAATTTATGTTTTTACTTTTTTACTTTTTATGTTGTTTTAAGTGTTTAATGGTACTTTTATTTCTTAAAAAGTAGTAATTTGTTAATTAAAATACAACCTTTTATTTTTACTGTATTGGCACCGCTGAATTACCATGACAACGCTACAGTTTGATTGATTTTGAATGTAAACGTCAGAATTAAATTAAACGTCAGATTTTAATTTTGACACAAGTTTTTTTATATACATTTAATTTTTTCCCGTATTTTCTGCGGGGTAGCAAGAAAAATAGTATACACTACACGGGCAGAAAGTGTGAGAGCCCTGAACTGCGCGCAGTGCAGGAATCTCACACTTTCTGCCCTTGTAGTGTAATATACTATTTGTATTACAATCTTAATAAGTTTGTTAAAGTAAATTTTACTATATTTTTTTTACTATCTAAAATTTACTATACATTTCTCTCCGTGTATTATTAAAAATTCAAATATTTTTATAATTCCATATACCTAATTATAATTTTGTAGAACATGGGCGAATTAATTTTACACTTAAAGCACATCCATTTATTTACCCTTAAAAAAAAAGACAGAAATGCATTTCACCCTCCGAACGCATTGCCTTAAATCCCTGGTTGGTTTGCGCGTAGCCGAAACTTTTCAAAGTCGCGGACCCAGTGAGGCAGAGCCTCAACTCCACTTCTCGTGAGCGGCCGCCGCCGCGTACGGATGGCGGGAAACGGCAGGCGGCAGCAGTCCGCCTCTAGAGCCCATGGAGGACGGTCCACAGCCTCCGCGACGTTCCGCGATCTATGTATCAAAATGTGATAGACTTCCTGAGGTGCATGAAAAGCGGAATATACCATATGACACAAGACATGTAAGAATGATTTAAATTGAAAATGCACGGAGAGAAAAGTATAATGCTGATTACCATAATTATAATACCCTTTACTATAATTTATATTACTATTTGGGACAACTATCTCGTATATTGCCAGATACTTTGCATATTTTGTAATTTTCAAATATCCATGTATGTTAAACCTTAAGGTAAAATATTATTATTCTCAACCAATTTTGTTTTTCATTCTTATTATAATTAGATTTTTTCCATTATCAATAAGTATAGTAAATTTTAAAATATTTTGTTGCCATTTTAAATATAAAATATTTTAAAATCGAATATTTTTATATGCTAACAATTAAAAATTGTAACACATTTATTGTACTTTTTAATATACAAAAATGTTATGAGAAAGAATTGAACCTACACCTCGCCAAAGTTTTTTGTTTTGAGTGCGTTCCATCAACTTCAAATACCGACAGACAGGTGTTTTGACCTATATTGGGTATCATCAGTGTCGACACGACACTGTCGAGCAACTTGTAGTAGTGGAACACACCCCAAACAAAGAAAAAAAACCTGAGCTTATATAACATGGTTGGTAAGCCAACAGAGGCGAGATTTAAGAACATCACGTGATCCACACCGTCTAACGACGCGTCGCGACGTGGCCTTTGCCGCAATCGGTACATACTATGCAACCAAGTAAGTTCAATTCTTTCTTATAAGTATTACCAGTAATGGGTCAAGAAAGTTTATTAAAGAAACTAAGAAAATTGAATGTTTAAAATGTCATGAGTTACTATATTGTATATTATATTTAAATATATTGTTTATTTACCATAAACATAAAAGTATCTTTATTTTTACTATATTTTTTATTAATGTGTAATATATTATAATATTAGATGTACACCTTACATTTGATTAAATCATATAGTAAATATTACTATTTGTTGATAGTAAAATCAATTTACTATACGAACATATTAAAAATTAAAATATATATTATGCATTTATGATTTAGTAATATTGGTGTTGTAATCTTTACTAAAATTGTATAATAAAAAATAGTATTTTGTATTACAATCTTAATATTGTATTAATGAATATATAATATTGTTACCCTAAAAATTTGTTAAAGTAAATTTTACTATATTTTTTTTACTATCTAAAATTTACTATACATTTCTCTCCGTGTGAGCGACAACAGTTTCATAAGTCGAAAAAATTAATTTTAGGGATTTTTAGTGCAAAAAATCGGTCCCATCAAATAACATAAATTGTTAAATATACAGTATGTCTCAGTATCTTGGAATCATATGGAAAACTTTTTTATTATTAATTTTAGGAAAAAAGTTATTCTTTATAAAAAGTTCTTCATGGTGTAAAACTTAAAATGCAACCCACAAATATTAAATTTTTATAGTCATTTACGGGGTGTGTTAAAAAATATGAATTTGGCTCAAGAGTAAAGTACCTTTATATTTGACAATATCGAAAATTGTTATAAAGAAAAGATAATCAGATCTAAAAACTACGTTCAAATATGCAATTACATCCATTTACATTAAAAAAAAATATATTTTTTCTTTTTTGTCTACAATATCAATGCAAATTTAACTGTAACATGTAATCTAGGATGCACTAATAAACAAATGATTTGTTGATAGCAACAAATGTTTGACAGTAAGTTTTAAAACGCGTTAGTTTATGACACAAAATTAATAATAAAAAATTTTTCCATATAATTTCAAGATACTGAGACATACTGTATATATATACTATATAATATATTCATATATTTCTTTCTCGGATTCCTCATCCCTTTTCTGGATTCTGAAAGTAACTCCTAATTCCTTGGTCTGACTTCTGAAATAGTTTGTTGCAAATATCATTAAGTGTGGTATCTCTAGTTTGTGAAGCATTCATAATGCTTAGGCCAGAACAGGATGATTTATATATATCTAATATTTTTTTCGGAAGGTATGTTAAAAGTATTTTCCGAATTTATTAATTTTGTTGCCATTAGTTTTGTATGTTCTCTATCATGGCACTGTATTTAAATCACTGTTATTCTGCAAGATGTCACTATATTACTTACTCTCTAAAAATGAATTAGTCAAAAATGTCATAGCGAAAAAGCAGTCACTAATATCTCGTCAACAGCAATTTGTATTCAGGACATTTAGCAGTCAATTCCTATAAAATATTATTCGCTGAATCCGAAAATGACGTCAAAAGTAATAAAAGTAGGACAGTTTTTGAAATATAATTAATTTTACGTATAATATGGAATTGACTATATCTAAAAAACTGCTTAACTTTTGTAGTTTTTGACGGTCTTTTCGGATTTAGGGGACAATTTTACATAAAAATTGGCTGGTAAATGCCCGGGATATAAATAGAGTATGATATTGGACATACATCGCATAATAGAAATTTACATTTTTTACCACTGGCCATTTTACTGTTTGTTTTCAGAATTAAAATTAAAACGCATTAAAGTGACAATGTTTAAACCACGAGGAACACATTTATACCACACACTGATCTGTACACTTTTTAGAAATATTTTTTATTGAAATTTAAACACAACCCTTAACAAAAAAACAAAAATCTTACCACCAAAGTAGCTTGCGAACTTTTTTGTCCTATATTGGACACAAAATAAAGTAGTTCTATATTATTACCGACTGAGATATAATTATTGTAGACAGCGTCATCTAATGATTTGTATTAATGTTAATTGTCCAAGAACTGTCTACTATAGGTACTTTTTCATATTTTACTATACAATTACTATAAACTTTTTGACCTAACATTAATAGTCATGTTTAAAAATCTAAAAACCCTGTAAATTTAAAAAGGTAAAATATGAACGATATAAACTGCTATAACAGTTATAACAATTTTATGTTAAAATTAATATTTAAAAGCTTAAAATATAATTTAAAAGCAAAAAAATAATAATTTATTCCTAAAATATAAAAAATTACAAAATATTACCAAAACATCAAAAACAAAAAAGTAATCCCGGCGCATTCGCAATTTTTAATAAATTTTGCGTTCAAAACTCATATTTATCATAAAAATACAAAGCTAATAATTTTTGTTATTATTAATAATATTAATTCTTAAATATTTACATTCAAAAACTGACATGGCAGGCCTTGTATTTTGTAAAAATATGTTGTTTTTTGCTCCAAAAATACAGTTTAAAACAAATACGGTTAAAATCGCACAATAAATAAATATTTTACAGGGGTGAGTCGTAAACAAATGGGTCACATTGTATGTTAACATGGAAAACTTTTTTTAAATCCCAGGAAAAACAAAGCTCGATTTTCAAACAATTTTCACTTTTTATTTGTTCATAATAATTTTCTGCTCTTTTGATATTATTTGCCAATAAAACATTTATTATAATGGGAATTTAAGGACAAAATTAAATATTTTATGATTCGTTTAATTCATAGTTAACTATTACTTGCTACAGCATAAATACCAACAAAATAGTTTGTTTTGGTAAGCAAACTTTAATGATCTAGCTAGGTTGGTTAAAATTTAATATATCGAGTCAATATCGAATATTGACTCAAAAAGCAATACTTAATTAATCAAACAGGGGTCAAACATAAATAATAAGTGAAATAATATATTACCAAACTTTTAACGACTCATGTATAATTCGAAAATTATTTTCAAAAGCTTTTTGAACATAATTCGTATACATAAATAAGGGTTTCTCTTTTTATGAATTAAAAATATTGCTTTCTACATATTTCCATAGAGCTTTGAAGTTCCATTAAATAAAATAAATGCTTTACCATTACTTATACTTTTAAATAAACCTACCCTTTGAATTCACACAGTCCTATCTACAAATATCTTATCCAAAAAGAGTATTTTCTAAAGTTCAATTTTTAACTGGGTCAGAATTTTAGTGTGGTTCTTCCTTTGGTTAATTAATATAATTTTACAAGTAAGTGAGAATTTTATTATCGAAAAATCTTTGGAGCTCATTATCTCGGAATTAAGGTTTTACTACTTAGACACTGTTGTCGCCCATGTGCAATATGTTAAATAGGACTTTTTTTTCGTGTAATATTTTCCCTCATAAAATTAATTTTGGAAAAAAGAATATCTTGTTCTTATCTTTCCAAATTTTTCTAGCATAAATACTACACAAAAAGACATAAACACATAAATTTATTTACTTTGAACGATTTTGACTGTTTTTCGTCAATAACTTTTTATTGTATTGATAATGGGGCCTAAAAACTTTAGAAACCGTTTGTACATGGTAAGTTTGCCCAAAAAAATAAAAAATTGGTTTTAATTTTATGGCAAAATATACTTTATCCGAAATCGGCAGAAAAGTAAAAAATCGGCAGTATTTTATGCAACCCACTATACATTTTAAGATGTGTCTACTGCTCCTTAGCAGCAACTAAATAATATTTAAAAAACCACCGTCGCGGAGGTCAATTGGACCCTTTTATAAAATGTTGTTTAATAAAAATAATAAGTTAATTTTTCTTAATTAGATAAAAAAATCGCCGAGGCGGGCAAATATATAATAACCGTCGCAACACACAGTATACGTAGACACTTACTACATTCAAATGACATTTGATTTAATCATCAATATTATTAATTAATATTAATATTATTAAATGTGATTTCGGATAAAATTTAATATGCGCCTCGGCATTAAAGTCATTTTTATCCCTCACGTGGTTATTTGCCTCAGCTTTCGCCTCGGCAAATAATTTCCACATTCGTGATAAAAAATACGACTTTACTGCCTTGATACATAAATAACTATTATTCTCAAAAAACTATAAACAAAAATTACCCTCTTCGTAAAACAGCTCGTTCCATGGTTTCATTACTATAGTTTTTGTGTTTGCGGGTATTTGTTTATTTGTTGCATAGTAGGCCTTGTATTTTGTAAAAATATGGTGTTTTTTGCTCTAAAAATACAGTTTATTAAGATTTACACTTAAAAACAAATCCGGTTAAAATCGCACAATAAATAAAGATTTTACAGGGGTCGCAAACAAATGGGTATATTCTCCCCATGTTGCGACTAAAAACCAAAATGGATGTGTGAAAATGCAATTAATTTTAATTTGTTGACTGTGCAAAGTTACTCCCAAAAAATTATTATAAATAAAAATTTCATTGTACTCTTAAAATGAATTAGTCAAAAATACCTAATTATAAGTCATATTTGACTAATTTTCCCAGCAAAAAAGCAGTCACTAATATTTAGTCAAATTCTACTGAATGAAATAGTCAAATTACTAGATTTAAATTTTAAAAAAGTTTTGACCCAGCCAGGGATTGAACTCAGGTCTGTCACTTGTCAAGCTTGTCAACCGTATGTCAAAACCAATGAGCCATCAGTCACTTTTGTAAAAATAATTTTTACTTGTCTATAAATATTGCTCACAATATTTTAAAATTGAATATAATTTTTGGGTTGCTGTTTTGAGCTAAACTTTTTGCATCTTTATTTGTTTTATGGGCCATTTAACCATGGAGCCAATATGCATTTAACTCAAACAATAATTTGTTTTTGGCTGCAAACGATTAAAGAAATTAGTTACTTTTAACTCTCATTCTTTCATTCTCACTCTTTTAACTCTGCAGAAATGTCAAAAATGATGACTAATCTTAAATTAGTAAAACTTTAACTATTTAAGTAATAAACAATTATTTTATATAAACAAAACACACAAGGCCTAATAGTGGCATATACCTCTAGATTGAGATGGTTTTACCTACTAGAGACCTAAAAGCCCTACAGTACTATAAAAATAAAACCTTTTAAATTTTTTCATCTACATATTTCGCAATCTCCCAAAATTTTCAACTCAAAACACATCAAATCATTTTCCCTCGAAATAAAAACCCAATTCCCAAGGCGGTGATTTCAAACTACACTCTAGCGTGTAGCATTCGCGGATATAACACGTGAAACACATTTAGCAGCCTTTTCAGGTTATGTGGTGACACGACAGGTGCAGCCCTAAAAACTCCAGTAGCCGACTTGGATTGTATAAAATGTGTCCGTACGTACGTACGTATGTACATGCGACGGGATAATCTTCCCTTTTTATTTTTCCCCTGGCGAATTGTCTCGTTTCTTAACTATAACAAAGGGCGGAATGCAATTTAGATTCTCGAGGGAAAGTATCGGTTTTTAAATTTAGCTTTGGCAAAAACATATTTTTAATAAAATAAATTGTTTAAAATTTAAAGTAAATAAATATAGAATTTTAAAAAACGATTCGTTTTTTTTGTCAGTAGAATTTTTTACAATAGATGTAGTTTATTTTTATGATTTAAAACCTTATAAAATAATGTTTATTTTTAACTATATCCTAAAAATAAAATGAAATATTTTGTATAAATTCCAAACAAATTAAACCCTACATAGAAATTTAAATATGGATGTATTATTCATATTGCCTAGAGGAAATAAAATGTATAGATAAAATACTATAAAACTAAAATTTCCAATACAAACCTACTAGTACCTAGGGTAAACCATATAGTTATTGGACACTTAAGAAATATTATTTATATAAAATTTATATATGCCGTTTTAGTTTACTTAAAAATAAGAATATTTGATTTTTTTATAATAGTTTTATAAAAACATGCAAAAAAGTATAGTAATTGGACATTTTATAAAGTAATTGGACACATGGACCATAGTTATTGCACATACAATTTTTATATAAACATAACAACTTTACATCAAATAACATAACTTGTTAAATATTTTTGTAAATATCATATAATTCATATATTTCTTTCTCGGATTCTGAAGGTAACTACCAATTCCTTGGTCTGACTTCTGAAATAGTTTGTTGCAAATATCATTAAGTGTGTTATCTGTAGTTTGTGAAACATTTATATTGTTTAGGCCGGAACAGGATGATTTATATATATCTAATATTTTTTCGGGTGGTAGGTATGTTAAAAGTATTTTCCGAATTTATTAATTTTGTTGCCATTAGTTTTTTTATGTTCTCTATCTTGCACTGTATTTTAATAACTGTTATTCTTATGTTCACAGTGAACAGTTCACTATATTACTTACTCTCTAAAAATGAATTAGTCAAAAATGTCATAGCGACAAAGCAGCCACTAATAATTTGTATCCAGGACATTTAGCAGTCAATTCCTATGAAATATTCGCTGAATCCAAAAATGTCGTCAAAAGTTATAAAAGTAGAACAGTTTTTGAAATATAATCAATTTTACATATAATATAGAATTGACTATATCTCAAAAACTGCTCAACTTTGAGAGTTTTTACGGTCTTTTCGGATTCAGGGGACAATTTTACATAAGAATTGGCTGGTAAATAGATAAATAGAGTATAATATTGGACGTACGTCCAATAATAGAAATTTTTATTTTTTACCAACCAGTAATTGGAAACTGGCCATTTTACTGGTTGTTTTCAGAATTAAAATTAAAACGCATTAAAGTGACAATGTTTAAACCATTAAGAACACATTTATACCACACACTGATCTGTACACTTTTTAGAAATATTTTTTGTTGAAATTTAAACATAGCCCTGCTCTTAACAAAAAAACAAAAATCTTACCACCAAAGTAACGTGCTAACTTTTTTGTCCTACATTGGACCCAAAATAAAGTAGATCTATATTATTACCGACTGAGATAGTTTTAATTGTATTGATTTGACTTTAACGTAACTATTTATAGAAGTCTTGTTTTTATAGTATTAATGTTAATTGTTCAATAACTATAAAGTGTCCGATCTACTTTACCCTACCTATTTTGTATCATGAAATAAAGTTCCTCTACAGTGTAACAAAAATGCAGAAAAACGTGAAAACCCAGTGAGGAATTCGTATTAGAGAAATACAAAATAAAAATAAAATTTGTTGAATTGCTACGTTCTCCTAACATAAAATTCAACTTCAAAAAGTACTTAAAGAAAGTTTATAAGACACAAATTTTCTGGAAAATATTGGATAAAATAAAACCATTAAATGTATTAGCTTGTTATGAAACCAAAAAAATGTATCTTTAAATTTTTCTCCTTTTTCAACCTCATCGTTAAAAAAGTTTGTTTAAAAAATCATGTGTAAATAAAAGTAGGTATATATAGGCATATATATGCTTCGTGTAGGTAGATAGTCGTCCATTAAATTTCTATTAATTAATATTATGTTTGCTCTTAGATAATGTTATTATTACATTATACATTTTGATTCTATTCTGTATAGAGACCTACCATTCAATGAATTACCCGTAATTATATACATTCAATCCTGACCACGAGCCGTTTGATGCACTGAATTCTAGCAGTACTGCTTATTTCAATGAGAATCTAACACTCGACAATGTCAATTCGCTTTTGACAAATTCTATAGGAACGGTACAGTTTCATGCAAATAAGATAGATATCTAATATTTGATATGTTTCTTAATATTCTTATAACTATCCAAGGGCAAAATTATCGGCAAAAATTTGTCAAATGGAAAATTTACGGTTAATAATGTTGCTTTTAGATATACAGGGTGTTGCATGAGACATAGCTTAAGGGTGGGTGTAGTTTTCCAAAGTTCCTTTGCACTTTTCCCACTGATTCATTCCAACTGTTTTAACCTAAACCTTATAAAAAGTTACAATAATTTACTTCCGAATAAATCATTTTTTCTTCTTCTATATAACTCTCGTTAACCGTCAGTTAAACCTGTGATCGTAGAAAAAAGAAGAGGTATTTTTAAATCAATAGTAAATTACTAAATCTGCAGCTTTTCAAAATTGACTGTTACCAATCAGAGTATTTAAATATTTAATTTTAAAGTAAACAGGACGTACCTACTCGTATATCTATTTTTCTCGCTTCTGTTAACTCTATAGTATGCATTTTAACGAGGGCCTTAGTATAGAAATATAAAGTTTATATAAAGTAGAGTGTGTTTAAATACAGGCAAAGGCTATTTTTAGAATGATTTTATTAAGGGAAAACGTTTTCAAGGTAAATACGTATCTAAAGTAAATGTGGGGTCTTTAAAGAGTTGAAATTGTTTTAGTGTCACTAGCACATAGTTATATTTTCCCTAAAAAAGACGATTTCTATATATTGACATTTTAAATTAGATATAAAACAATTAAAATTTTATCAAGATTTATTTGACATTTGTGACATTTGCTTTTAACCATAGAAAATAATTTCGCTAATATAAGTCATGGGTTACTAGATTTGTTTTTTGGCCAATAAAAACATCTAAAATGTAAATCGGTTGATATAATTTATAACAGTCGTTAACGACTGATTTTAAATATGAATAAAAATAGACAGTATATATTTTTGCTTGCAAATATATATGAAAAACTAAATTCAGAAGGTAAACATACCTCAGTCAGTCATTCCAAATAAAAACAGCAAATGGGGTGCGCTGCTTGATTTTTTATTTTGATAAAAAAAATTGAGGATGATCTTTTAGGTATCAAATATGAAAATCCGTTGCCGTTTTAATTTTTGGATTCTTTACTTTTAATCGGCACCCTTTAGAAATCTGTCAATTTCTTACTCTCTTATAGTGGGCCAGAACTTTTTCCTGTGACAAGTATTGAAATGATTTTAATTTTGTTTTACTGTTTTCGATATAAATTATTATTATCCAATTAGTTAATCTCATAAAAGAATGGTAAACCACTAAAGATTCATGATAATTTGCCGCTTAGTACCTAGCGATATTGTTAGTTTTATTTATAATTTAAAATTTAGATGACTTTCATGTTAGGTGGAGAAGTGTCCTGAACTGTAAAAAATATTTCATAAATATTATTTGTGCGTATTTCTTTGGTAAATTTTGTATATAACATAATATGTCATATTATGTTATATACAAAACTTTTTAAAATCACCAAAGGAATACCACAAATAATAATTATGAAATATTTTTGACAGTTCTGATATATTTGGTAGTTATGTTATATTTTGAAGAATTTAAAAAATATATTCAAGATCCTTATGGTTTATATCGTAAAGTATAATAAGTGAAATTAATAAAGAGTTAATTTAAACGTATAAAAAATGCGTTAAGCAGTTTTTTGTCGGTTTCTTTCACAATTTAAACCAAGTTAGTCTTGTTCTATTATTTTGATCCCATTAGTAACGCACTGAATAGTTAAAAAGTTATATGTATGTATTTTAAATGTTAGTGTTGGAAAAAAATTTACACAATCTGTAAATATTTCTTTAAATTTTAGTTTTTAGGTAACTGGTTAAAATAAAACATGTTGTAATAAAGGGGTTTATTTAGAACATTTTTTGGGTTTTGCTTATTTTTAACAATATAAAACTTCTCAGAACTTGAATATTTTCTATGAGAAAGAGGTACAAAATTATGATATGCATTTTTTATTGCAATTAAATTCATGAATCTCGAACACTCCGTCATTTATTACACTTGCAAACTTGCAAAGTTTTTGAAATCACAATTTAAATACGCACAAATAATATTTATGAAATATTTTTGACAGTTATTTGTATTTAAATTTCAGACTTTTTTATGTGCGGCATAGTACATAAATTAATAATTATTGTAAAATTTATTACGTTGTTAGTAAATTACCATTAAAATCGATCAAATAATTTTGCCATACATTTATTTAACTGTTTATATTATGTTATATTTCCTAAATAAATATGACCCACTATAATATAATTCGATAACAAATTTATAATGCTTAAATTATGTATAAATTAATTTAGGATTTATAAACCATTTTCAATTAAAAATTGGGTTTTTTATTTGAACAATGCCCACATTTTTTTATTGAATACATTTTAATAAATTCTTTTAGATAAAATAGCGTTGATTTAAACTGTCATCTCAACAAAGAAAATATAAAACAATGAAAAATATTTTTTTTGGATTCCTTTCATTAAACGTAATTAATTTATTTTTTATTTCGATTTAGTCGAACAATGTTTCTATTATTTAAAAAATAACTTTGCAAAAAAATAAATAATGGCTTGAAAGAAAATGAAATATAATTTTACACTGAAAACTAATATATATTATGTATGTGAAAGTATTGATTTTGTGATTAAGAGAAAACGTTATTTGTTATAATGGTATACCTTATACCTTATATCAAATAAACCTAGTGGGCTTGTAATATTATTAGGTTATATACAATTTTTAGATAATTATAAATAATTACCGTGATGAAGCCAAATTACAAATGGTTGATCCGTAAATAAAGTTCTCAGTAGGTAATAATATAGAACTACTTTATTTTGGGTCCAATGTAGGACAAAAAAATTCGCACATTACTTTGGTGGTAAAATTTTTGTTAAGAGGAGGGCTGTGTTTAAATTACATTAAAAAATATTTCTAAAAAGTGTACAGATCAGTGTGTGGTATAAATGTGTTCCTCATGGTTTAAACATTGTCACTTTAATGCGTTTTAATTTTAATTCTGAAAACAAACAGTAAAATGGCCAGTGTCCAATTACTGGTTGGTAAAAAATGTAAATTTCTATTATTGGACACATGGCCAATATCATACTCTATTTGTATACCTGACATTTATCAGCCAGTTCTTATGTAAAATTGTCCCCTGAATCCGAAAAGACCATCAAAAACTTTAAAAGTTGAGGAGTTTTTGAGATATAGTCAATTTCATATTCTATGTAAAATTGATTATATTTAAAAAACTGTCCTACTTTTATAACTTTTGACGACATTTTTGGATTCAGCGAATAATATTTCCTGGATACAAATTGCTGTTGACGAGAATTATTAGTGGCTGCTTTTTCGCTTTGACATTTTTGACTAATTCATTTTTAGAGAGTATGTAATATAGTCATTTCTTCGTCACAGGACATCTTGCAGAATAACTGTGATTTAAATACAGGGCATGATAGAGAACTTAAAAAACTAATGGCAACAAAATTAATAAATTCGAAAAATACTTTTAACATACCACCCAAAAAAATATTAGATTTATATAAATCATCCTGTTCCTGCCTAAACATTATAAATGCTTCACAAACTAGAGATACCACACTTAATGATATTGGCAACAAACTATTTCAGAAGTCAGACCAAGGAATTAGTAGTTACCTTCAGAATCCAGAAAAGGGATGAGGAATCCGAGAAAGAAATTTGTGAATTATATGATATTTACGAAAACGAAACAAAAAAATTACCTAAAACAGCAATTTATCTTTAAAAATATTTAACAATTTATGTAATTAAATAATTGTTTTTTGTTTTATTTAAGAAAAAATGCGTTTGTAAACAAGAAAAAGTATTTTTTTACAGCCAATAACTTTCTGCCAGATGATGCCTATAAATGTAATGTTGAAATATATTTCTTTTGTCAAGCGCTGTTTTACACATGATTCATTTAACACACAAAACAAAATCCCGGAGCTCGATCACCGGAAAATTGCCGATCGTGCGTTTGAGTTGTTTGAGTGAGTGAATCGAAATCTTTTGATTTATATACTGACAAGAAAGATCAATATTTAATGTAACCAAAAAATCATGATTCAATTGCACAGCAAAAATACTTTTTAAAGCAAAATAAATGTTTGGTTTTTATTAAGGTTGACACTAAGAAAATACCTTCAGTTGAGATTTCGAAATTTTTTTATTGGAATTACACGATCTATTTAACCAAGAAACTGTTTTATGTTTTTTATTATTTTTATAAAGGTTTTCTAAATGCCACGTTTGGTATCAAAGACTTATGCATCCACATAGGGTAAATCACACAGTTATTGGATGGAATATTATTTATTTAAAATTTATATATGCCGTTGTTTTTCTTATAATTATATAAAATGGATAGTTTGTTTGTTTAAACTTTATTTACATTTTACTTAAAAATAAGAATATTTGAATTTTTAATTTTAGTTTTATAAAAACAAGCCAAAAAATATAGTAATTTTACATTTTATATAGTATAGAACAATTTTTATATAAACATAACAACTTTACATCAAATAACATAAATTTTTAAATAATTTTTAAAGATAAATTGCTGTTTTAAGTAATTTTTTTATTCCGTTTTTGTTAATATCATATAATTCATATATTTCTTTCTCGGATTCCTCATCCCTTTTCTGGATTTTAAATGTAACTACTTATTCCCTGGTCTGACTTCTGAAATAGTTTGTTGCAAATATCATTAAGTGTTTGTGAAGCATTTATAATGTTTAGGCCGGAACAGGATAATTTATATATATCTAATATTTTTTCGTGTGGTATGTTAAAAGTATTTTCCGAATTTATTAATTTTGTTGCTATTAGTTTTTTATGTTCTCTATCATGCACTGTATTTAAATCACTGTTATTCTGCAAGATGTCCTGTGACGAAGAAATCACTATATTACTTACTCTCTAAAAATGAATTTGTCAGAAATGTCATAGCGAAAAAGCAGCCACTAATAATTCTTGTCAACAGCAATTTGTATCCAGGACATTTGGCAGTCAATTCCTAGGAAATATTATTTGCTGAATCCGAAAATATCGTCAAAAGTTATAAAAGTAGAACAGTTTTTGAAATATAATCAATGGAATTGACTATATCTCAAAAACTGCCTAACTTTTAGTTTTTGACGGTCTTTTCGGACTTAGGGGCCAATTTTACATAAGAATTGGCTGGTAAATGTCCGGGATACAAATAGAGTAGGATATTGGACATATATCCAATAATAAAAATTTACATTTTTTACCAACCAATAATTGGACACTGGCCATTTTACTGTTTGTTTTCAGAATTAAAATTAAAACCCATTAAAGTGACAATGTTTAAACCATGAGGAATACATTTATACCACACACTGATCTGTACACTTTTTAGAAATATATTTTATTGTAATTTAAACACAGCCCTGCTCTTAACAAAAAAACAAAAATCTTACCACCAAAGTAACGTGCGAACTTTTTTGTCCTATATTGGACCCAAAATAAAGTAGTTCTATATTATTACCGACTGAGATAGTTATAATTATATACAGCGTCATCTAATGATTTGACTTTAAGGTAACTATTTATAGAACTCTTGTTTTTACAGTCCGATAACTGTCTACTATAGGTACTTTTTTTCATATTTTACTATACCATAAACTTTTTGACCTAACATTAATAGTCAAGTTTAAAAATCTAAAAACCCTCTAATTTTTAAAAAGACTTTTATTAGGTAAAATATGAACGATATAAACTGTTTTAACTGTCTAACAATTTTATGTTGAAATTAATATTTAAAAACTTTAAATACGTTTTAAAAGGAAGAAATAATAATTTATTCCTAAAACTTAAAAAATTAGGTACAAAATATTACCAAAACATCAAAAACAAAAAAGTAATCCCTGCGCATTCGCCATTTTTAATAAATTTTGCGTTTAAAACTCATATTTATCATAAAAATACAAAGCTAATAATTTTTGTTATTATTATTAATTCTTAAATATTTACTCTCAAAAACTGACATAGTAGGCCTTGTATTTTGTAAAAATATGTTGTTTTTTGCTCCAAAAATACAGTTTATCAAGATCTACACTTTAAAACAAATCCGGTTAAAATCGCACAATAAATAAATATTTTACAGGGGTGAGTCGCAAACAAATGGGCCACACTGTATGTTTACATGGAAAAGTTTTTTTAAAATCCTAGGAAAACACTCATGTTCGATTTTCATACAATTTACACTTTTTATTTATTCATAATAATTTTCTGCTCTTTTGATATTATTTTACGTATATTCTTTGCCAATAAAACATTCATTATAATGGGTATTTAAGGACAAAATATAATATTTTATGATGCGTTTAATTCATAATTAACTATTACTTGCTACAGCATAAATTCCAACAAAATAGTTCGTTTTGGTAAGCAAACTTTAATGATCTAGCTAGGTTCGTTAAAATTTAATATATCGACTCCATATCGAATATTGACTCAAAAAGCAATAATTCTACTTAATTAATCAAACAGAGGTCAAACATAAATAATAAGTGAAATAATGTATTACTAAACTTTTAACGACTCATGTATAATTCCAAAATTATTTTCAAAAGCTTTTTGAACATAATTCGTATACATAAATAAGGGTTTCTCTTTTTATGAATTAAAAATATTGCTTTCTACATATTTCCATAGAGCTTTGAAGTTCCATTAAATAAAATAAATGCTCCACCATTACTTATACTTTTAAATAAATCTACCCTTTGAATTCACTTTCTATTATTCTCCAGGAAAACATCATTCATCTTTTCAAGACAAAACAATGGGAAAATTTAGTTTTTATTATACAGGGGGGGCAACAAAAACGAAACATGAGTTGTCGCAACCCAAAGTCTATTTTCTCTTCACCACATATGTTTCCACCCGTACAAAACTGTTAAATATGTTTTCAGTATACCATAAAACCTGAATTTAATTTTAGAGCCTGAAAATAGTAAAATTTATGCCCTCTAACTTGGTTACAACCTGCGCGTTCGGTTAAGTTATGACTGAACTTAAATTTAAAATTGTAATGGATATAAAAAATGTACCACCTAAGGTACCTTTTTTATTAAATTTTCACTGTCTTATTGGGACAAAAACCTACGATTTGTCAAAGTAATGAGATTATTTTTATGTACAGAATAAACTTTTTTTACTGTTAATAAAATTCTCATTTACTATAATGAAGCAGCAATGTTGAGCTTTTATAAAAAAAATGTTCATCCAACAAAGTAATAGTTGTTATCATATTGTCATGGCAATAAGAAATACTTTATGTTTATATTAAATCTTTGTCGAACTTAAATTTTTTTTGTTAAATCTATGGTTGTGTGTGAATTGCGCTTATATAAAGTAATGCGCAGTTGTTATAGTAAAATTTGTCCATTTTACTATGGCATATTTGTCTTTTTTAAATTACTATCGTTGTAATTCAAATTAATTTTATTTCAGTTGGAAAATCTTTGTTAATGGCTTACATTAAGAACAATAACAAAAATATTTTATTGCTATAAAAAGACTTTTTTAATATTTTCTATTGTTTTGCAATGGTAACAAAATTTTTGTTATTTCCCTTAAAAAGAGGGGGAAAGGGCCAGCGCTCTCCTTGGTGAACATAACTTTATAATCCACAGTCTGTGTTATAATCTTATTGATTTCACTTGTGCGAGTGAAGTGTGGTAAAATCTAGTATTATAAAAATATCAAAAAGATCACTAAGAAAATTAAAAATTCGACGTTTTCTAAAAGAAATATTTAGGGTCTATTCTATTAACTTGTTGTTTAAAAAGTGAGTTTATATTTTAATAAATAATTTGTTTTAATGCCATGCAATTATTTAAAAAAAAACTACCCAACACCCAACAGTAGGTTGAAAATGTGTATTGTTACAATAAAAATATTTTATTGAATTAACAATTAATTTGTTGTTAAATTTACATAAATTTTATTAATATTATAAAAAAAGTTTTATTTTAAACGAAAAGGGATTTGTAAAATTTACAAAATTTCTATTAATAATACCATTAGGGTTTCATTAATACTACAAAACGTTTTTTAAACGGTATAGAATTGTTTTTTTGGACAAATAATAATAACTATATTTATCAATGCGTTTCTGCATCTGGAAGAGTGTTATTTTTATAAACATAACGCAAATTTACTTTATTATTAATGCAAATGCTATTACTGAAAGCAGCGTTTGTAGATAAATAATTTTTATAAAAATGATCTTTTTGCCGTAACAAAAGCAATTTTGGAAGAATCTTTACTTTATTAAAACAAACAACTTTTTTGTAATTTGACAATATTTATTATTTTCAGTCTCCAGAAGCATGTGAAAAATGCCTCTGACGTAGAGTATCCTGCTTACGGCGTAACAGGGCCCAACAAGGATTCTTCTCCTTCGGGAGACAGGCGGTTGGCCCAGTCAGCCCAAATGTACCACTACCAACATCAGAAACAGCAAATTTTAGCGATGGAAAAGTAAGTTTGCAATAAAGTTTTTTTAAATTTTTTTCTCGAATGAAAGAATATTTGAATTTTTAATATTGGTTTTATAAAAACATGCAAAAAAGTATAGTAATTGGACATTTTATATAGTAATTGGACACATGGACCATAGTTGTTGGACATACAATTTTTATATAAACATAACAACTTTACATCAAATAACATAAATTGTTAAATATTTTTTAAAGATAAATTGCTGTTTTAGGTAAATTTTTTAATTTCGTTTTTGTAAATATCATATAATTCATATATTTCTCTCTCGAATTCCTCATCCCTCTTCTGGATTCTGAAGGTAATTACCAATTCCTTGATGACTACTGAAATAGTTTGTTGCAAATATCATTAAGTGTGGTATCTCTAGTTTGTGAAGCATTTATAATGTTTAGGCCGGAACAGGATGATTTATATAAATCTAATATATTTTGGGTGGTATGTTAAAAGTATTTTCCGAATTTATTAATTTTGTTGCCATTAGTTTTTGTATGTTCTCTATGATGCACTGTATTTAAATCACTGTTATTCTGCAAGATGTCCTGTGACAAAGAAATCACTATATTACTTACTCCCTAAAAATGAATTAGTCAAAAATGTCAAAAAGCAGCCACTAATAATTCTCGTCAACAGCAATTTGTATCCAGGACATTTAGCAGTCAATTCCTATGAAATATTATTCGCTGAATCCGAAAATGTCGTCAAAAGTTATAAAAGTAGAACAGTTTTTGAAATACAATCAATTTTACATATAATATGGAATTGACTATATCTCAAAAACAGCTTAACTTTTATAGTTTTTGACGGTCTTTTCGGAATCAGGGGACAATTTTACATAAGAATTGGCTGGTTAATGTCCGGGATATAAATAGAGTATGATATAATAGAAATTTACATTTTTTACCAACCAGTAATTGGACACTGGCCATTTTACTGTTTGTTTTCAGAATTAAAATTAAAACGCATTAAAGTGACAATGTTTAAACCATGAGGAACACATTTATACCACACACTAATCTGTACACTACACAATATTTTTTGTTGTAATTTAAACACAGCCCTGCTTTTAACAAAAAAAAAATCTTACTACCAAAGTAACGTGCGAACTTTTTTGTCCTATATTGGACCCAAAATAAAGTAGTTCTATGTTATTACCGACTGAGATGGTTATAATTATATACAGCGTCATCTTTGATTTGACTTTAAGGTAACTATTTATGGAACTCTTGTTTTTACAGTATTAATGTTAATTGTCCAATAACTATAAAGTGTCCGATAACTGTCTACCTTAGGAATGTCTATATCTAAAAAGCAGCCACCAATAATGCAAATCAACGTAATTTGTATCTCGAACATTTAGCAGTCAATTCCTATGTAAATTTGTCAAAAAAGTCAGTCTATAAATATAAAATTGTTCCGTTTTTCACAAAAAATCATTAATTTTGTAAAGTTCGTCATATTTTCTAAAATTGATTAAATTATTTAAAAAAGCCATTTTTCAATTCAAAAATTTTCTCAAATGTCAACCTCTACTAAAATATATTGAATTATAAAAAAAAATATAATAAAATACAATCATCAGATATAAAAAAATTTCAGTCGTATACGCGGTTTGTCAAAAAATATTAATCTTACTCAAGAGTAAAGTACCTTTATATTGGAAAATATCGAAAATTCTTATTAAAAAAGTTGATCAGAACTAAAAACTACGTTAAAATATGCAATTACTTTCATTTACATTAAAAAAATATTTTTTTTGATTACAATAACAATGCAAATAAAACTGTAGTAACTACAAATAATTTGTTGATAGCAAGAAATGTTTGACATTGAATGTCAAAACATCAGAATTTACTTATTACTTTCTGAACGGAAGGGAAAGGTTATCATGTTTGTAATAAATAAAAAAGATAAATGTTCATTATCGGTAATTTCAGAAAAAAATTGTAAATTTTTTTTTTAAGTACTATGTACTATTTTTTTATTCCGAACAACTTTTCATAATTACAGTTTCTTATATTGTCACAAATAAAGGTACTCAGCCATTCCACGCTACTCGGGAATTTTTGTAGCGTCCGTTACAATAAAAAATTGTTAGTAAAACTACCGTAATTATTATGCTTATAAGTTTAAGCCTAATTATTACAAGCATAATAAACATGTTTGCAATATTAACTATTGTAACAGTATTTAATTTAATTACGGTAGCTTTTACTCACAATTTTTGATTGTAACGGACGCTACAAAAATTCTCGAGTAGCGTGGAATGGCTGTACTTTACTCTTGAACCGAATTCATATTTTTTGTCACACCTCGTATATGACTGAAAAAAATTGATATCAGATGATTTTATTAGATTTTAGAATATGCAGAACTTTTTATAAAGAATAACTTTTCTTATATAAAATTAATAATAAGATAGTTTCCCATATGTTACACACTCAAGATACATAAACCTTACACACTTTTTTAATTTCCAATGGGACACTGTATTTAGTGAATTTCTTAAGTTTACTTTGAAATTAGTATAAGAAAATGTTAATAGTTAATATCATGACAATTTTAAAATGTTCTATTTTAAATTTTTAATTACTAAAATAAAAAGTAGTTTTTATTTGTAACTTTGCGACATTGTTTATGTGTAGTTTTATAGCCTATTAATACCTCTAAGAAAATTATAAACTAAAGGTTTGATTTTTGAACTAAGAGTTCGTAAATTCTTTATTACATCCACATTGCCCGTTAAAATTTTACGAGGAACTTAAAAGATATTAACGCCGATTTTAAAACCCACATTTGGGTATTATTTGAGTAATAAAAGTATAGGGATGTATATAAATAAAGGAAGCATTGGTTTTTTATGAATATTGCATTTTCAGCAGTTACTTTGCTAAATTAAATTTTGCAAATTTCTAGTTCTAGACAGTATAGATAAATTTCAAGAAATATGTCCTTTATTTATATATTTGTAGGTTTTAGGACATGTTTAGAACCTTTTGGAGGATTTTCAGGTTTGGATTTTTTGACATTCTTAAAATTTTAAATTTAACTCAATAAAAAATAAACTTTCCCCAACAGTACAGAAAAGTAGCTGTTCCACTTGCAATAATATTTACTACTTAATGCTATTTAAACATCTTAGAGAAAGTAACATCCTCCTTTTTTTATAGTTGGGAATATATTCCAAGTATTACAGAAAAAGCCCATTTGTGGTAATATTTAAAAATACAGGTGGTTAAAATAACCCCTAAAGTTTGCCCCTTAATTTTGGTCCCCTAGGTCACGTCTCCTGGGTCACAGCTTTTATAAATGACCTTTTGAATTAAGCGCACATTTTTTGATGCTGCCCCCTTGTGGCAATTTTACAAGGAATCGAAAAATAAATTCAAATATAGGGTGATCCATTGAAAAAAAATAAACTTTTTGTTTTCCCCTGTATAATGATCAATTTTCCAATTTTCTTTATACGTAGAAAAAAAGTATTTTTTAGTTCCTACATAACCACCAATTTTTTGGGACACTTAAAATAAAAAAGTTAAAGGGGGGCGACATTATAGGGGATCACCTTGTACAAGAATTTTGAAAATGACCCACATACCGAATTGGAGAATATATTAGAATATAATTTAATGTTTTTTTGAATATAAACTAGCTTATAAATGCTGGAAACACCTTTTCAGAACTTAAAAGTTATTACACGAGACACCGATAAACTTTAACATTCTATTTTGCGAATACAAACAAGGCGCATGTTGTATCAAATTTACGCTGGAAGATCAGAAGACAAAACAAATTAAACGTTACACCTAACTGGTTTGAAACGAATGGAAGGATACATAATTCTGCAAGGACTTTGCCACGGTACATAATTCAAAGTACACAGTAAAAAATTTATATGTATATTTAACATATTTCTTGTGTCCCAGAAAGTCCACTCAATTTTTTTAGTTTTTTTGTATTTTTATTACTTATGTTAATTTTTAACACAATAGAATGTGTAAATAGTTATTTATGTCACGCGTAGTTGTAATTTAAACACAGCCCTGCTCTTAACAAAAAAACAAAAATCTTACCACCAAAGTAACGTGCGAACTGTTTGTCCTATATTGGACCCAAAATAATGAGTTCTATATTATTACCTACTGAGATAGTTATAATTGTATAGAGCGTCATCTAATGATTTGACTTTAAGGTAACTATTTATAGAACTCTTGTTTTTACAGTGTTAATGTTAATTGTCCAATAGGGTGAATCATTTCCGCAAAGTTTTTTTTTTTTCGGTGCTCAAGCAAAATATTAATCTACCTATAGAAAAAAAAATTTCACCAAGGTAGAGCTCTTAATATCAATTTTAAGTACTTGCAGTTTAAATTTAAAGTTTTCCCATTTAAAATGCATGTAAAAAAATGGTTTTTTTTCAAATTTCTAATGCTCGCCCGCTTTTTACAATATTGTGACTCGGTTTTATGGACCTTATAGGGAATTTCACGCTCTTCAAAATTGTCTTTGTGTTTTTTTGTGTAACTTGTAGTGGTTCGTCAGTAGGAGTCATCAAAGTTCAATCAAATAATTATCATTATTTTTTTACTTATGTTCGAATATGCCATCAAAATATTATTTAGTGCAATTATTCAAATAGCAATTTCCACTTATACAATATTGAAGCAAATGAATTTGACAATAAAAACAATTTACTTTTTCGTTAATTTAAGAATTTTGTTAAAAAAATTGAATAACCTTCATTTATATTTATTGCTATATTACGGAAATGTTGAAAAATTGCAGAATCTAAGTTGCAATTGTATATTTGTTGTTTTTTTTATAAATTAATGTGTTTTTTTATATTTATTATAAGTCAAAAATCATAATAACTCTGGAAAAGTTATTGTTGTAGAGAATTATATCGATAGTAAATAAGAAAGTTTAATTTAAATAGCATAATTAATATTTATCAATTACTTACGTTTTAAGATATAAAAATGGCCGTAAATTCATCAAATATTTGTTAAAAGACTATTTTTAACGATTCAGCTCTTTTTTTTCACTATTTTTTGCGAATTGTTAAAAAAAAATGCAAAAAAATGTTCATTCAAAAAATTGAACTTTGATGACTCCTACTGGCGAACCACTACTAGTTACACAAAAAAACACAAAGACAATTTTGAAGAGCGTGAAATTCCCTATAAGGTCTATAAAACCGATTCACAATATTGTAAAGAGCGGGCGAGCATTAGAAATTTGAAAAAAAAAAAAACATTTTTTTTACATGCATTTTAAATGGGAAAACTTTAAATTTAAACTGCAAGTACTTGATATTGATATTAAGAGCTCTACCTTGGTGAATTTTTTTTTTCTATAGGTAGATTAATATTTTGCTTGAGCGCCTAGAAAAAAAAAGTTTTTTGCGGAAATGAATCACCCTATTGTCCAATAACTATAAAGTGGACATGTCCGATAACTGTCTACTTTACCCTACTTCATTCGTAAAACTTGACACGCTACCGAGAGAGTCTCGGAGAGACATCCTTTGAATTAGTGCTTTTTTCAATTTGCACCATCAATTTTGTGGCTTATTACCTTGAACGTTTGTGTTGGCAAATTCCGATGATTTATCAAGGATTATTCGTCATTATTCCTTTTAGCTTTAACATTTTGCACCTGACGCGTCAAGGGCAACAAATTAATTATTAAGGCGACATATTTACCCACCCTAAGGGCAACTCCCTTGAGAAAATATTTTATAATGAAATACATAATTCTGGCCTGTATGCATAAAGGGAAGTTAAGTTTTAATGGCTCTAAAATTAACCTCGAAATAATAAATAAATATTGAAGAATGTAAATACCATTAATAAAAATATTTTACAATTTAAAATACCTATCTTGGATATTTAATTTTAAAGACATTTAACGTTGCTTAAAAGTTAAAAGCTGTTACCTACATTTGCTCGATAAGAAGTTTTTGCGAATTATATCTATGGTAATTAGTAGCTAACTTTTAACTTTTAATTTTCTGCCATGTTAAAAATGAAACATAGTATAACTATAACACGATTAAGTCTTAAAAGTCGGTTTTTTCGGGGATGTTGTTTATGTTTATTTTTAAAAACTTTTTTGAAATCAAGTAAGATAATGTTTTTCATGTTCTATAAATTTGTCAAAAATGGCGGATTCGCCGTTACTATACGCTAAAGAAGTATCGCTAGTAGCGCCACCACTCGGTTGTTACATCGTAACAAAAGTATAACTTTTAATAATCAGCTGTCAAACGCTTATGATACAAACGAGTGTTTTTGAAAATAAAGGCAAAAAATGTTAAAAAAATATCTAAATAAAACCGTGGCTCGATTTGTTGTGTTGTTGTGAGTATTTCGAGAGGAAATCCTGGGTTGAGTTTTTACCGGTTTTCCAATAAACAGTGTTCATCTGAATGAAGAAATAAATTGCATACAGTCTCTGTAAATATAAATTGTACCTATTATAATAGGTACAATTTATATTTACAGAGACTGTATGCAATTTATTTCTTCATTCAGATACAATAAATACACATTTTAGTGGTGATTAACGTGAAAAGTGTAAACATTTCAATTCAGTTAAAATCGTCAAACAAATAAGTTGTCTAAATTTAAACAGCATTTAGCATTATTAAAAGCGTTGCTTAAGAAAGTCTCCACTCAACGGTAAAATACCATTATATTATGTATTATATATAATATTATTTTGCCATGAATTCGTAGGTATATTTTGTTGTTTAAAATGCAGTTGTCGGCGTTTTTTAGAGAACTCAAACATAAAAATGGTTGATTTTAAGGTTATGTTTGTGCAAAAATTATATTTTACTAATTTCTTAAATATGTCAAAACTTAAATATAAATTATATTAGGTGAAGTTATCATTAGTTAATTCTGCACCCACAAATGTACTTACCGAATTGGATCCTTTGGCAAAACATGAAAATGCAACGATTTAGTTCATGAATTTTTTTACAATTAAAAACACAATAATTCACCATGATCCCTTTGATAAAATACACACACTAACGTAACTATATAAGAATTTAAGCGTTGAGTTCTTAATCAATGATATAAGGAATAATCAATCGAAATCGAGTACTAAAAAAGTTTTTTAATTTTTTCCTTGCATCGTAAAACACAAATAACGTGCGCGATTTAGCTGTGCATTTAAATAAAATTTGTCGATTATGACTCTTTTGTAAAAAAACTACCTATATATTTAAAAATGATACACATTAGGGTGTTTCAAAAAAATCCACTTTTCTTTTTCTTCAAATGGTCGGCAAATTCTTTCAGAGGATGTCAACACAAAGACCTCGTCAAAATTTGAGCTTTTAATTTGAAGATTTAGAGGTCGCGGATCGCAATTTTCTATTTCCCATTTAAATAACATGAAAAAACGACAAAATTCGATGGAAATCAAACTTTGGCCTCGAATAACTCTGGAAGAAATCAATTTATAGAAAAATTATAAGAGACATTTTTTATAGAGCGTTAAATTTACTATAAAAATCTAAGATGTTCCTTGCCATAAGTTGATTCGATATAGACGTATAAAATTCCAGTTAGAAGTTAAAAAAAAATTTCCTATGTTATTTAAATGGGAAATAGAAAATTGCGACCCGCGACCTCAAATCTTCAAATTAAAAGCTCAAATTTTAACAAGGTCTTTGTTTTGACATCCTCTGAAAGAATTTGCTGACCATTTGAAGAAAAAGAAAAAGTCGATTTTTTTGAAACACCCTAATACACATACAGTTCGTATGCTTTTAAATTTTAACAAATGTGTCTAAACTTTCCATAACTAATTTTTGTTTTTATTTTTTTCAGTAGAGCTGCGGCAACTGGCAGACATGGATCCGTATCGGAAGCTGACAGTGAAGAAGAAAACGAAGAAGGAGATTACACTGTCTATGAATGTCCTGGGTTAGCTCCAGTAAGTACAAAATTATAGTGAATAATATTAAATTATTACTTAATGACTTAATAAATTATATAAGGTAGCTTGGTCAGTCAAATTTATTGATTGGTTCGAACAGGTTTTATTTACAGACTAGGAGGTAAAAAACATCACCCGATTGGTCTTGATCTTTTGAAGTTCTTGACCTTCTTTTGTTTTTACGTTATTTCTGTTATTTATGGACGTATTTAAACAAAAATTCACTCATTTATTTAAATGGTCATTATTTCTTCTCAAACGTTTGACGTATGCGGGTTAAGTTGACGGCATGTAGCTAAAGCACGGAAACCGAAGATTTATTGAGATTGATAATGGCCGTTAACTTAACGCGCATCTTACAAATCTCTCGATAAGACGAAGCAAAAAAAATCCACTCTCACGTTTTGCTCTTCTGCAAGAGTTCGGGCTTTTGCAAATTTAATGATGTTAAAAGTTAAGTGCAAGGTCAAGTTTTTATCTTGTGGAAAATTTGGGGCATAATACCTACAGGGTGTTGACAAGTTGTAGATGCATATATTTTTATTTTCTATTTGATTATGTTACATTTAAAATAAAAAGTTATTAACTTTTCAAGTTAGCCAAATTTGCCCTGGGTTTTCTTAAGTAATTTCTTAAAAAATGTTAAACAATTGGTTAGTTCCTTAGGGTCCATAAAGAAGCAGTACGCCACTGACCGACTAGGCTAATCTGGTTGCCTATTTAACTCATTATGTTATAGTTGGTAGCAACCAGCGTTTCCAGATTCTGTCAAAAAAAGTTGCCAGATTTTGTTTAAATTTAGATTAATTACAAAAATGACAAAATCAACAATGAAAATTGTTAATTTGGCGTTTTTATTAATTATTGATTATGTCATTTTTGTAATGAAGGTAAATTTAAACAAAATCTGGCAACTTGTATGACAGAATCTAGTGCATTTCTTTCAAATTTTAGGTTATGTGCTCAAATTGTAAATATCTTAACTAAGTGAAGTGCTTTTGGATTTATTCACACAAATTGAATGTTTAAAGTTTAACCTGTAAACTTGTCCTAATTTCATCTGAGTAAACAGAAAGAAAAAAACCGATGAAAAAATTAATTTTGTGGTTATGGAGTTTTATAAATAGGTACTAAATTTTCTAATCATTGCTTAAGCTAATAGCTGGATGAGTAAATAAATACAGAGGGGTATTAGAGGTTTAAGGGCATAACACTTTTGTATTTATAAATTATAAATTAAAAACACAATATATTGTGTTTTTAATTTATGAATTTGTAAAAATGCCTATATGTATGTTTAGTAAAAGTCGTACATATTGTACTTTTCATATTAAAACAAAATTTATTATTTACCAAAACAATTTTTCTGTAGGTGGATCATAATATATTATAATATATACAATATTTATATTATGTATTATATGAATTATTTCATGCCAGGTATTTATATTGTAACGTTTTTATAACTGTTCGTAGTGTGAATTAAAACACGCACTGGTTTATTAACGAACTAAACTATTTATTTAATAACTTAATTACACTTAAAACACTAAGAAACCATAAAACTAACTAAACACTTAACTACTAATTATTTATATATCACTACTAGTCTATTTATTTGCACGTATATTTATTTGTTTCGACGCGAGTACCAAAACTGGACTGACTCTCGATGATGCGTCGTTCCTTATATATTCAGCGCCTAAGTCTTCTGGAACATTCCAGCGAGCTCCACACTCTCGATTATTCGAGCGCTGACTCACCGGCGATGACTCATCGGCGATGAGTCATCATTCCGAGATCCAGAGCCGTACTCGCTACAATATTTTGTATTTTTATTGCAACAATATTTACAAAAAAAGATAGACAGACTTCACTTTAGTAAATAAAACATATACCTTAGAACATACAACACAAATTAATAAAATACTGTTAATGTAAATCTTTTTTAATGTATTTTATTTTTCATTTTAGACTGGAGAAATGGAAGTCAAGAACCCAATGTTCCAAGACGACCCAACTCCAGCTCAAACCCCCCACGTGAAAACAAACAACTCCGAAGAAAAAAACTAAATGCATATTGACCAAGTTTATTTATAATTTAACTTATGTTTCCTTCTGTTAATTATGTCCAGCCAATTAACAAAAGGCAAACGAATTTTAACATGTCAATTATAAAAAAAATGGAGCGTCATTTTTTGTTTCAATGTTGTCACTTAAATTCGACAAAACTTCAATGTTTTGTTTCAATTTAAAATGTCAATCCTAATGTTGTACCCATCAAAATAAATTGTTAAAGCATTAAAATGTGTTTAATTTTAAATTTATTTTGATTGCGTACTTTTTTGTTTGTTTCCTTCAAGACTGACGTGCATTTTCATGCAGGGCCATGTAGTACATGTGACGTAAGTGGTACACAAGCAAATACCAAGACAAGCCTGGATTTTTGTTTTGAACATTTCCCAAAATTAATTTATCTTAAAAACTATTACACGAAAATTTTTGAAATTTGGTAACAAGTGTGGCAATGCTATACTTAAAAACGTGCCAAAATTTCAAATTTATATTAATTGTAGTTTTTAAAATACATATGATTTTATAATGCAATGTCCATGACAAACTTCCAAAGTTGTACATGAGATTTGTAAAAACAAAGAAATTGTACAGTGAGATTTTATTTAGTTTAGTAGGAAAAATATTTACATATGTACCACTTAAATTACGTATAAATCGTTCATTTTCAAAACTGCATTTTATTTACTTTTTTAAAATGAACGATTATTTTTGCTTTAAGAACAAAGATTAAATTTCCTAACCCATATTTATTATTTAAATGAATTATTATTATAGTCTAAATTTCGAAATATTTATTTATAATCTATCTATACTTGAAAGAATATATATTTACTCTATTTTAATATTGTGTATAATAAAATAAACTGTTAAACTTTATTTCCAATTTTATCAGAGCCCTATTAAATTGTTACTTAATTTTATACTAATTAATTTAAATATAAATATATTATACCATATACAATTTAATCTATAAATAAATACATATTATATATCTATGAAATAATAGAAACTAGAATTATATAACTAAACAAATTAGAAGGAAAAATAATTAGACGAAAAATTTATGTAGAAATGTAGAATTAAGCAGCACTTGTGTTTTATTTAATTTACCAATTTTTTTAACCTATGTCAAGAATTCTGCACACTATTCGTTAAATAAATAAATTTTATTTCGAAAGTTTTGCATTTTTAAACCATTTCCTTAGAAGCTTATAATCTTATACCTAATATAGTTTTTTAAAAAGATTATTTCAAGAAAAATATATGTTTTTCCACTAATGTAATATATTAAAAAGAACCTAAAACTTTTTTCTTCTAAATTCTAAAGACTAAAAATAATTTATAATAACCTACCAAAACGTACGCCACTGATCGACTAGGAACTGTAGGCTAATCTGGTTGCCTAATTTAATTTATTACCTATGTTAGCGTTTTCAGATTTCGTCAAAAAAGTTGCCAGATTTTGTTTAAATTACAAAAATGACAAAATCAACAATGCAAATTATTAATTTGACGTTTTTATTAATTGTTGATTATGTCATTTTTGTAATAAGTAAATTCAAACAAAATCTGGCAACTTATGACAGAATCTAGTGCATTTCTTTCAAATTTTAGGTTATGTGCTCAATAAATGTAAATATCTTAACTGGATTTATTTACACAAATTGAATGTTAACAAAAGAAAAAAACCGATGAAACAAATAATTTTGTGGTTATGGAGTTTTTAAAATAGGTATGTACTAAATTAATAAATCATTGATTAAGCTAATAGCTGGATGAGTAAATAAATACAGAAGGGTATTAGAGCTTTAAGGGCATAACACTTTTGTATTTATTGAGTTTTTATTTATTTTTTGCAAGAAAAATTGTTGGTAACAATTTTTTACCACTGGAAACTGGATATTATTCCAGTTTACAAAGAAAAAACGTTTTTTCGTCATATTTTTCACGAAAATGAGAAAAATAAACCACAATACATTATTATTGATGAGTTTTTAAACTTTGTTTAATTTGTATCTACTTTTCTATTTACTATTTTTATATTTGTATTTTTCTGACGTTTTAAACCTTTTAGTAATGGCACTAATAAATAATATTATTATTATTTTGTATAATTTCTTGAAAAGCAATTTTTGAAGAAAAAAAATGTTAAAATTTGACAGACCAGTGGCGCCAAATCAATTATCACATCATCGTGAATAATAATAAGCCTGCATTACCTCTTGTATAATAAAATACTTATTTTTTAAATTTATTTATTTAAAAAGAGGTTACAGTTTTTTTATTTTATTTTCTCAAAAGCGTTTATCATTATGGACAACTCAATATAAAATCCCTGCTGAAAATGACGGATTATTGCGGATATAAATTCTTCGTCAAAACCGCGGATAATAGCAGATGATTGTGGGTATAAATTCTTCGTCGAAGCCGGATAAAAGTAAATAAAAGCGGGTAAAAATATCATCTGATAACATCTGCTTTTGTCCGCATCGCTATATCCGCGTGGTTGTGTTTTATGTCCGGTTAGTGCACCCCCGCAATCATCTGCAATCATCTGTTTTTAACCGTCTTCACTGTGTGTCGTTTATATCTGAATTTGTCCGGAATCATCTGCAAACGTCTGCTTACGTCTGGTTTTATCCGCGATTACCTGCATTTTTTTTGTCTATTTTTGTCGGGTTTTATCTGCAAACGTCTGGTTTTACCCGCAAACGTCTGCCTAGTCCAATTTCACCCGCCAACATATGCTTTTATCCGCCAACATCCGCTTTTATCCGCGACCATCTGCTTTCATTCGCAAACATCTGCAATCACCCGCGAACAACTGCTTTTATCCGCGAACATCTGCTTTTACCCGCGAACGTCTGCTTTCATACGGCTTCACCCGCAAACATGCTTTTATCTGCGAAGGCCTGATATCATCCGGTTAGTGCATCCCCGCATTTACCCGCAAATATCTGCTATTATCCGCGAACATCTGCAATCATCCGCGAACATCTGCTTTTATCCGCGAACATCTGATTTATCCGCCAACATCTGCTTTTATCCGCGAACATCTGATTTCATCCGCTAACAACTGCTTTTATCCGCGAACATCTGCAATCACCCGCGAACATCTGCAATCACCCGCGAACATCTACAATCACCCGCGAACATCTGCTTTCATCCGCAAACGTCTGGTTTTATCCGCAAACATCTGCTTTCATACGGTTTCACCCGCAAACATGCTTTTATCTGCGAACGCCTGAGTTTATCCGGTTAGTGCACCCCCGCAAACATCTGCTTTTATCCGCGAACATCTGCAATCATCCGCGAACATCTGCTTTCATCCGCGAACATCTACTTTTATCCGCGAACATCTGCTTTTATACGGTTTCACCCGCAAACATGCTTTTATCTGCAAACATCTGATTTTATCCGCAATCATCTGCTTTTATCGGCAAACATTTGCTTTTATCCGCAAACATCTGATTTTATACGCAAACATCTGCTTTTATACGGTTTCACCCGCAAACATGCTTTTATCTGCAAACATCTGATTTTATCCGCAATCATCTGCTTTTATCGGCAAACATTTTCTTTTATCCGCAAACATCTGATTTTAATCGCAAACATCTGATTTTAATCGCAAATATTTGATTTTATCCGCAAACATCTGATTTTATCCGCAAACATCTGCATTTATCCGCAAATATCTGCTTTTATCCGCGAACATCTGCAAACATCTGCTTTTAATTGCAAACCTCTGCTTTCATCCGCGTTCGGTTTGCCTGCATTTCCTTTGTCCATTTCGGTCCTGTTTCGAACGCAAACGTCTGGTTTCATTCGCGCCTTTTGTTTTCCTTTTTCTCGTGTATACTTTAGTTTAGTTTACCTGCTTTGTCAAATTTTACTGAGCTTTAACTAACTGGTTGTTAGCCGTTCACATTAGGAATTATAACATCTTCAATTTGTATGGAATTTGTTTGAAAAATGCTTATTTCAGCGTAGAATTATTTATCTAACTTTATAAACTTTTTAATTTTGGCATAACCAATATTTTTAATATATATGTAAGAATTAATAGACTTATTATTTCTGTGGTACTCTTCACTATAGTATACCTGATTTTTAAATTTAATTCTGGTGAATATAATTAAATTATTTTCCCATTGGGAAAATGTCCTGTTGAATAAACTTATTTCCTTTACAGATTGTTTTTATTCAAATAATTCCTTTTAGAGTTAATTATAAAGTTGTGTGCCGTGAACGGCTAACAACCAGTTAGTTAAAGCTCAGTAAAATTTGACAAAGCAGGTAAACTAATTTGCGGATAAAATCAGATGTTTGCGGATAAAAGCATATGTTTGCGGATAAAATCAGATGTTTGCAGATTAAACTAGATGTTTGCGGATAAAAGCAGATGTTTGGAGATTAAAACAGATGTTTGCGGATAAAAGCAGATGTTTGCGGATAGAATCAGATGTTTGCGGATTAAAACAGATGTTCACAGATAAAAGCAGATCTTCGCGGATAAAAGCAGATGTTTGCAGGTGAAATCGGATGAATCAGGTTTTTGCGGACTAAATTAGATGTTTGTGGATTACAACAGAAGTTTGTGGATTAAAGCAGATGTTCAAAGATAAAAGCAGATCTTTGCGGATATAAGCAGATGTTTGCAGGTGAAATCGAATGAAGCAGACTTTTGCGGACCAAAGTAGATGTTTGCGGATGAAATCAGATGTTTGTGGATTAAAATAGATGTTCGCGGATGAAAGTAGATCTTCACGTATAAAAGCAGATGTTTGCAGGTGAAATCGGATAAATCAGACGAGGTATTTGCGGATGAAACCAGAAGAAAGCAGACATAGAACTAAATAGATAAAACCCGACGTTCGCGGATAATATGTATACCCGCAATTGCAGATAAAAACCGACATGTCGGGTAAAATCAGATATGTCGGATGAAAACAGATATAAATGGACATAAAACTAGCTTGGTTTTTTATCCGCAATCATCCGGTATTACCCCTTTTTTTCAGGAGGGAAAACCAATTAAAGTAATTAAAGTAGTGATTATATTTTAGAAATTCCCGACATGTTATATTGGCTAAAAATATTTTCTTAATGCCATTTTTGTTCATAATTATAACATTTTTTAGTCTCATTAAATCGTGTTTGAATTTTTAACTTTTTTGTTACCTACCTAGCTGATTACATGAGCTATAAAAGCAACGATTTTCTTTTATAAAAATATTAAATATTTAAACATGTTGTGTGAAAAATTTATCATTTTTGCCTTAATGATGCTCCTATACATTGGTAAGTTTTTAATTTATTATATTGTATTCGAAGACATTTAGTATTTCCCTGTATTGAAGTTAACATTCGGGAAAATCTTTTTACACGACTGTCGCGTTTGTACGAGTATCAAAAAATTTGAATCATCCCGTTTAAACCTTTTTTTTGGGATACTAAATAAGTTGAGTTTAAAACTACAAACAGTTATAATAGTCTAATTAAAAGAAAATATTTAGAAATGGCCTTTATTTTATATATTTCTATAGAAATTTTTGACTTATATTATCCCATTTAAAATTCAGTTTTGAAAAGATTTTGCAACTTATATACAGGGTGTACCAATTCAATTGGTCCAATTGATACATTATAACTATAATTTTAAAAAATCCTAAACATAATTATTTAATTTATTTTAGATTGTATGCATGCTTATAGAAATGAACTATTTAACGACTCTCCTAAAATAATGATGTAAGTTATTCATTTTTTGAAATAATATAGAAGAACGTCCTGATTTTAAAAGTAAATAAAAAGACTTTGGTTCGAGGAAAAATGCAAATGGTTTTAAGAAAAAATTGAACCTACACCTCGCCAACTTTTTTTGTTTTGAGTGCGTTCCATCAACTTCAAATACCGACACGACACTGTCGAGCAACTTGTAGTAGTGGAACACACCCAAAACAAAGAAATACCTGAGCTTATATAACATGGTTGGTAAGCCAACAGAGGCGAGATGTAAAAACATCAGGTGATTCACATCGTCAAACGACGTGGCCTTTATTGGTTTTATTTAAAAGCATATTTTATAAAATGTATACATATATGATTTAAACAAAATAAGTTCGGGCCTTCTTAATACTAAGCCTTTTATTACTAAAAATTAATGATTCCATTTTTGTTTAGAAAATATGAGGAAATTTGTAAAAAACTAGCAGAGAGATATAAGAAAACTAAAGACGATTTGGAGGAATATTATCAGGACGAGATTATGAAATGCGTGGAAGCAAACATTGATAGAGCAAAAGAGTATTATGATGTCGCGGATTTAATAACGTTTTGGACCTTGAGAGCAGCAGAAGGTATTTGGGATTCAAACAAACAAATACGAAAACTTTTGTATAGTTATTATGCAACTACCGAAGAGTGGGAAAACTTTTTAGTTTGCTTTGACAAGATTTAAAAAAATTTGGAAGTAATACAAATTTAAAATAAATACAGGGTGTTTCATTAATATTACCAAAACGCTTCAATTCCCAACTCTGATTTTTCCAAATAGGTGTGCCTGTTTTCATAAATAATGGTCAGCTTTTGATGTATTTAGATTGAAATATAAGCACATCTGAAAATATAAGAATAATTAAAAATATAAAATAAATATAATTAGTAAACAATTAAAATTTCGTTTTGTAACTATTTTTGTTGGAACAAACCAAAAAAAAATAATTCGAGATAGCAATAAAACTTTGATTGGCAGCACTGCGGTTTTAAACGGTTAAATGTTCCGACGTTGCCGGATTTCTTTACGAACTAAATAGGCTTCAATTGAATTAAAGGGTACCCAGCAAACACAACCGTAAAGGTTTTATAATGGCCCTTTATAAACGTGCCTTTAATGAACTTAATACGCAAACATCTGCTTTTATCCGCAAACATCTGATTTTATCCGCAAACATCTGATTTAAATCGCAAACATCTGATTTTATCCGCAAACATCTGCATTTATCCGCAAATATCTGCTTTTATCCGCGAACATCTGCAAACATCTGCTTTTAATTGCAAACCTCTGCTGTCATCCGCGTTTGGTTTGCCGAGGAAAACAAAAAGCGCGAATGAAACCAGACGTTTGCGTACGAAACAGGACCGAAATGGACAAAGGAAATGCAGGCAAACCGAACGCGGATGATAGCAGAGGTTTGCAATTAAAAGCAGATGTTTGCAGATGTTCGCGGATAAAAGCAGATATTTGCGGATAAAATCAGATGTTTGCGTATAAAATCAGATGTTTGCGAATAAAAGCAGATGTTTGCCGATAAAAGCAGATGTTTGCGGATAAAATCAGATGTTTGCGGATAAAAGCATACTACATTTCCTGAAAGTTTCAGATTTTTATTTTTTCCCCAACATAATGATTTCTGAATTAAGAATTATCAAGTTTCAATAATTTTTTTAATAAAGAAAATGATAGTCTAGAAACTTAAAATAATAGTTACGTTTTCTATTGTATAAGTACTTGATACCTGAAAAAAAATAACTTTTTAGATTTAGTAGAATAGGCACAGGAGCCAGACAAAAATCACAAAAATTGGCAAATTATCTTGAATCTTTAGTGGTTTACCATTCTTTTATGAGATTAACTAATTGGATAATAATAATTTATATCGAAAACACACTTACTGAACAGTAAAACAAAATTTTCATATTTTCATAGGGTGAATCGTCCAGTGAATGAACAATTAAGGACCGCTTCAACTTTAAAATTCAATTTTGCCCTTAGGAAACTAATTACAACGCGGTGCGAATTTTTTCTCGGTTATCCAAGCATTTTTAAGCGACTTAAATACAGCAAAATATGATTTAGAACCGCGAGCTTCTTTGTAGAAATTATTTATCATATAAAGTACCAAAATCCAGTGAATGAACAAAAAAATCTAGTTAATGAACCACACCTACCCAGTGAATGAACTGAACTAACTTTTTTGTTAAAATGTAAAAAAATCTCTCTATTGTATAAAAAAGTTTTATATTACGCCCAATTTATTTTTTTGACAAGTGACAGATGATAGGTGAGAAAAAAGTTTTATTTGACGTCTAAGATGATATGACATATGGCAGATTACAGATGTGATGTGATGACAGATTACAGGTGGGGGTTAATGAGCAAAGCTCGTAGGGGGCAAAGAACCCTAATATTAAAGAAATAGTTTTTCCACGTTTTATTATGTAGGTACTAGTTAAAACATTAACAAGATTTTACAAATATTGATTAAAAAACACCTAAATGTCAATCTTAATTCTGTAAAAGCCAAGAGTTTTGGATGGTTTCCCAATTTTTTTAACGATTTGGTTTCTGGTATACCAAATTTGATCCTCCACTTTAGGCCATTTCCATTTTTTTTCGGAAACTTTTTCCATCACTTTCACTTTATAGTCTTTTTTCCCAATAGATTTGATTAGGCCCGGATAAAACATATGGTCATACTCCACTATAACGTAATCCCCAATTTCTAAATGATCAGCGTCCCTATCATTTTCTTCTATTCGCTTCGATTTGGTCCCACTTTTCGTCATTCTTTTTGCACGCGATTGGCTCCAAGTCTTACTACAAGTTGCTATTGTCTCCAAGGCCGATTCTTCATTTTCAGTTTTCTCTTCTACATCCGTTGAGTCACAATCGTCAGTATCAGAGGTTTCATCTTTCTTTATCACTTTGTTTTTATCCGCACTGGCTTGCTTGTTGTCTGGTTTTTCTCTTCCTTTCTCAGTCAATTGGTCCACATCACTATCAGTTTCTTCCTTTTTCTCCGTTATGTTCGACTTTTTCTTCCTCAGCCTCTTCGATCGGGATTTGCCGACACTGTTGTCGCTAGTGATCTTCTTTGCTTTATTTTCGCGTTGTTTTTGTTTCTCCTCTTTTTTTGTTTGACTTGCACTAGCCTTCTCTTCCCTTTTTCTTTTTCTAACCGTCTTTTCTTCTTCCTTTTCCAATTTTGCTTTTTCTATCTGATCATAGTAATCTTTCCATTTCTCCGACGTTATGGCGTATGGCATTTTTGTTCCAATCTTACGTTTTTTAACATTTTTTAATAAATCCTGATCGGGCCAGTGTAAATGTTTGGAAAATAAGTCATCCGAACATTTTTTCTCTTGAATAACAATATTCGAATGAATCTGGATCTTCTTTGCAGTCTCAAAGTCACCTTCATTTGTCTCAGAAACAGTCGTAATAATACGGATATCAGTAGTCAAGTCTAATAGATTTTCAACTGTTGTGAAAACGCAGTCTAGAATTTTCTCTACAAGTCCAAATATAAAAGACTCTATTTCTAACGATTCCTTATTTTCCAAAGCAGGTGTATTGATTAGGTCACCAACAGCTTGTAAATCACATGCCAATAAGGTTGACCGATTAAAATATTCATCGGATAGGCTTGCAATCTCAGGTACTGAGAATGTATCGTCGGCACTCATTGCGGGATATACAATTCCATTTATCTCCAGAGGTAAATCATCTAGAAAGGATTCTGAATACTCGGCATACACTTCTGTTTTATCTATGTCATGGT
Organism: Brassicogethes aeneus; assembly: GCA_921294245.1. NCBI lineage: Eukaryota > Metazoa > Arthropoda > Insecta > Coleoptera > Nitidulidae > Brassicogethes > Brassicogethes aeneus. The sequence goes on along the minus strand of OV121132.1, from coordinate 2,517,622 downwards.
TAGTTTCTTTCTCATTTTTATCAGAATCTTTTTGGACACTTTCCTCTCGAGTTTTACAAAAATTCCACAATACATAGATGTCATCATCTTTTTTAGTAGCGTTTGTGGCTTCGTATTGCGAAATGGTTTCTGCTCCCACGACATGCTTAATCACTTTTAAACAGGAACTATAGTCCTGGGGAGTTAAGGTAACGTTTTCAGCACCCAATTCTGGTTTTGAAAAAAGCTCCTCTCTTCTGGTTTGTATACACTTAGAATAATCTACATTGTTTTGATTCAATGGGTAGAGACCACAGGATTTAAATCCCCTGATTATAGTAGCAGGGGTCGTCGCGTTATCAAATGCCTCTTTAAATAAAGGACAAAAATTATAACGAGTTATAGAAGCACCAGATTTTTGTTTTTGAGCGTGGCAACTCTTTTTCCATTCAACTTTCAAAGGTCTGAATATAGCAACATCGCACGGTTGGAGAATATGTGTCGAATTGGGATAGAGGCAATATAGAATTATGTTTTTTTCAGTGCAAAATTCATAAAGTTCGATGCTATAATGACTCTTATGCCCGTCGATGAACAAGATAACTGGAAATTTAATTCCTTTACGTAGAAGCCAATTGTAAAATACGTTTGCAACATATTCAAAAAATGTTGCTCCTGTCATCCACCCCGTATCTGACCGTCCAATTCCCCATTCATCTGGCACAGATCGAGCCAGATCTTTTGGTATTCTTTTATACGGAAAAACGACCATAGGTGGTACTGCGAGCCCGGAGGCGCTGTAGTTGCACAAAACCGTTAGTGATTCTTTTTCGTTACCAGAGGAAACTTCATACAAATTTTTAAAATGCTTTGAAATTGGACCTAACACTAACCCTGATTTAACGCATGTTCTGACCCCTGTTTCGTCCGCATTGTAGATTCTTGAAGGTTCTTCCATCATATCGAGTAGATCTCTTTCGGTTAAAAAGGTGATAAGATCGTTAAACCAGGTTCTGATCGCTTTTTCAGTAACTGCCGCACGCGATTTAGAAATAATTTCCGTATTACGTTTACCAATATTAGGGTGTCTTTGTAAAAACAATGTCATCCACTTATCGCCAGGCCGGCTGTCTTTAAATGGGTTCGGCCGACCACTGTCTGTCAAGATCTTTTGAACGGCGTCTTTAACTTCAGTCGGATGCATAGGGAACCCTAATTTTGCTTTAGCGTCAATCCAGTGTTCTATGCGTTTCTCCTCATTTTCGTTTAGCACTGGCTGAGGGCCCATTTTCCTAATATTAGGTGTTTTTCCTGTTCGTTTATTGTGAAGAGTCGATTTTGGAATGCCATATTTTACGGAGGCTGTTGTGATATTTTCAGTACCTTTTTGGATGTCTTCAAGTGCCGTAGCCAAATCCTCTTCCGTATATCGAAATCTAGCGTATTTTTTAAACACCCGTACTTGGTTCATCTGTAATAATTGATAAATATAAATAAAAAACCATGAAAAATTGAGTGTAGATTTGTATCTCCCAATGAATGTACACGATTTTCCAGTGAATGAACGCGCTATTAGAATGAAAACAATACGTTCATTTACTGGTTACCATCAATTTATTCCAAATATTCTATTACTAAACGTCAACCTTATGATGAGACGAGCTTAGGGTCGAATTTTGCGTGTTTTCGCGTTAACCTCAAAAAAACCAGTGAATGAACGCTCGGTTCATTCACTGGTTTTTAGGGATTTTTTTAAGCCAATGATCGAACTTAATTATTTGTTCGTTAAACAACATAGAAAAGTGAATGTATAAATAACAATCAGTTCCTACCTTTGTGTTTTTTCCCTTTTAACACTTCTAATATCACTTAAACAAACAACTTCAGGAAGAAGTACCCATTTAGCGAAAGGTGCTTGTTGCTTGCTATTATCAAAATGGCCGCCACTATTCGTTGAAGACTCGTGACCAATTGTTGATATTTTTCCCGCCGCATGGATACCAACATGATTGTATCTCAGTGATTTAAAAACATTGTGCGCATGTCAGCCCGCCCTTAGAGGAAGCTAACGTTGGTTTAGAGCAACATAATTCTTATTTTAGCCAAAACATCGGTGTTTTGTTCATTCACTGGTATACGTTCAATCACTGGACAATTCACCCTATTTGATACCTAAAAGATCATCCTAAATTTTTTTTATCAAAATAAAAAATCAAGCAGCGCACCCCAATTGGTGTTTTTATTTGGAATGACTCGTATTAAAAAAAAATCACTCATTCATTTAAATGGTAATTCTTTCTTCTCAAACGTTTGATCAACGTATGCGGGTTAAGTTGACGGCATGTACCTAAAGCACGAACACCGAAGATTTATTGAGATTGATAATGGCCGTTAACTTAACGCGCATCTTACAAATCTCTCGATAAGACGAAGCAAAAAAAATCCACTTTCACGTTTTGCTCTTCTGCAAGAGTTCGGGCTTTTGCAAATTTAATGATGTTAAAAGTTAAGTGCAAGGTCAAGTTTTTATCTTGTGAAAATTTTTAGTGTCCAAGGTTTTTTAAGTTAATAACTTTTTAAGTTAGCCAAATTTGCCCTTGGTTTTCTTAAATAATTTCTTAAAAAATGTTAAACAATTGACATGGAATCTTTTAAACAACCCAAGCAACAATTTAAGTATTTATTACGTTTATGGGACTATTGAAGAACCTTTAAAGTGTTGCGACAGTCGCCGGTCTCTTTATATTACTCTTTCATTACTAAGTTACGACTAAAGTGGGGAACAATCATAAAAATAATACTAGGAGTAGGAGTATTATTTCTATGGGAACAATTATTGAGTTCCAAAAAGGTAGCAAATATGTCACTAGCTTTAAACCCTGATATTATTTGGAACGTATCTGCTACTTTACTAGAACGTTTCAATATCGTTGCTAGAGCGTTATAATTACTTTTATTTATTTGTTTTTACTGTATTAACTGTCTTTATCAAACTTATATTAGATTATACTATCCCTCCTTTTTTAAATGGAACCACTACGGACTTGGCTTTTCAACGTCGTCGTTTATTAAATATGTACTGGTAGTTTATAACTTCCAGAATAACAATATAATGTTTATTTGGGCTGGTAAATTTATAAACCCTTTAAAATTTACTGTTGAATTTGTGAATTTAGTTTTTGTAAAATAAATGCGCTTCATCAATATTTAATTATAAACAAATTATTTAATTAATAATGTTTATAAATAAAAAAATGTTAATATTTATTATTAATTCTTTATTTAATTATTAATACCGTCTATTACCAACAAAATTACTATTTATTAAAAAGTAAACAACCATTTACCAAAACAAGTAGAATAATTATGTTATTTACATTACCACGTGGTAATGTACAGTAAAAAATGGCCGATAAGAAGCATTTTCCTTTGAAGTAGTTTTCGCTACAGTTTTTTTCACCTTAATTTACTTTACGGTAGTTTTGGTTAGTACCATAAACGTTCCAAATACAAAAATAATAACTTTTAAGTTATTAACTTTGTAATTTTTAACTCATGTTCCAGTTTCGAGATTTTAACTTGCAAAGGGACTACAAAGTAATAATAATTATAATGTAATCTTTAGGTAGCAACCGAAAGTAACTGCTACAAATTAAATTTACTTGAAAGTTTTTTTTACTTATTACATCTTTATTAAAGTTGAAAAGTGGGGGCAACCAAGTTTTACTTAAATGTTTATTACTTTATAGTAACCATTTAAGGAGAAAATGAAGTTTCTGCTACAAAATATTGCTATTTAAAGTTAGAATTACTTTTAAGTAAAAATTAAAGTAGCTGTTTAGTATACTTAACTAATTTAAAGTTATCACCACTTTGGTAATGGTTTTTGGAACCAAAAATGCTGCTTGGAATGTTTTAAGATTCCGTAAATTCCACCTCCATATGATATGGACCATATCCCAAAACATAATAACAAAAAAGTTATGAGCTATTTATGATTAACGCGCATTTTTAACGAAAAAAATTAATAACTCGAAAACTATTCAGTTTAGGTATAGGACATGGTATAGTAATTTTACTTGCCTTTATTAACTAAAGTTAGCAACAGGTTTTAAGTCACGGGCTGAAGTTAGTTTTAAGTTAGTTGACAGTTGTCAAATATCATACAATCGTTCAAATAAAGTGCCTTTCTTGTAAAATAATACTAAATGTGAAAAATATTTTATTATCTCAATACAAAAATACAAAAGTATTAAATAGTTTTTCAACGCCAATATTTGAAAAGTATATATGAACATTGTACTGACCTTTTAATTTCGCCGGCAGTAAACTATAACTTAAATTCGGGCACGGACTCCACTGTAAAGTGCTCATAAAACATTTTCTTTACTTTCACTGTGAAAAACTGTCAATTTTCAAGAAATACATTTCGATTTATAACGTTTATAATTGTGTTTATAAAATATAAAAATTTGACATTTGACGGTGACACACAGATTCCCCTATTGTTTCATAGATGGCGCTTTATACAAATTTTTGATTTAAATCATTTTAAGATATTACTAAGTGTTTATCGTAGAAAAAGTATAGTATGCACCTCGTTTATAACTTTTCTATACACTCATTAATTTAAGCACTCGCTCGCAAGCTTGCTGATGCCTAAATTAAATTCGTGTATAAAATTGCGTTTATTAAACTTGATACATAATATACTATATATTAGGTATTACTTATATGAATTATTTGATGCTAGGTATTTATATTTTGTATTTTTATTGCAATAATATTTACAAAAAAAGATAGATAGACTTCACTTTAGTAAATAAAACATATAGCTTAGAACATACAATACTTGGACACCCCAAAATATTTACCGTTTTTACAATTTGATAAAATGATGTTAATGTAAATCTTTTTAAATGTATTTTTTTTTTTATTTTAGACTGGAGAAATGGAAGTCAAGAACCCAATGTTCCAAGACGACCCAACTCCAGCTCAAACCCCCCACGTGAAAACAAACAACTCCGAAGAAAAAAATTAAATGCATACTGACCAAGTTTATTTATAATTTAAATTATGTTTATATCGACGTTTACTTCTGTTAATTATGTCCAGCCAATTAACAAAAGGCAAACGAATTTTAACATGTCAATTATAAAAAAAATGGAGCGTCATTTTTTGTTTCTCAATGTTGTCACTTAAATTCGACAAAACTTCAATGTTTTGTTTCAATTTAAAATGTCAATCCTAATGTTGTACCCATCAAAATAAATTGTTAAAGCATTAAAATGTGTTTAATTTTAAATTTATTTTGATTGCGTACTTTTTTTGTTTGTTTCCTTCAAGACTGACGTGCATTTTCGTGCAGGGCCATGTAGTACATGTGACGTAAGTGGTACACAAGCAAATACCAAGACAAGCCTGGATTTTTGTTTTGAACATTTCCCAAAATTAATTTATCTTAAAAACTATTACACGAAAATTTTTGAAATTTGGCAACAAGTGTGGCAATGCTATACTTAAAAACGTGCCAAAATTTCAAATTTATATTAATTGTAGTTTTTAAAATACATATGATTTTATAATGCAATGTCCATGACAAACTTCCAAAGTTGTACATGGAGATTTGTAAAAACAGTGAGATTTTATTTAGTTAAGTAGGAAAAATATTTACATATGTACCACTTAAATTACGTATAAATCGTTCATTTTCAAAACTGCATTTTATTTACTTTTTTAAAATGAAAGATTATTTTTGCTTTAAGAACAAAGATTAAATTTCCTAACCCATATTTATTATTTAAATGAATTATTATTATAGTCTAAATTTCGAAATATTTATTTATAATCTATCTATACTTGAAAAAATATATATTTACTCTATTTTAATATTGTGTAGGTATAATAGAATAAACTGTTAAACTTTATTTCCAATTTTATCAGAGCCCTATTAAATTGTTACTTAATTTTATACTAATTAATTTAAATATACCATATACAATTTAATCTATAAATAAATACATATCTATGAAAAAATAGAAACTAGAATTATATAACTAAACAAATTAGAAGGAAAAATAATTAGACGAAAAATTTATGTAGAAATGTAGAATTAAGCAGCACTTGTGTTTTATTTAATTTACCAATTTTTTTAACCCATGTCAACAATTCTGCACACTATTCGTTAAATAAATAAATTTTATTTCGAAAGTTTTGCATTTTGTTTTTTTCTAAATTCTAAATACTAAAAATAATTTATTATAACCTTTTTCCTACCAAAAAGTACGCCACTGATCGACTAGGAACTTTAGGCTAATCTGGTTGCCTAATTTAATTTATTATGTTATGGTTGGTAACAACCAGCGTTTTCAGATTTCGTCAAAAAAGTTGCCAGATTTTGTTTAAATTTAGCTTAATTACAAAAATGACAAAATCAACAATGCAAATTGTTAATTTGGCGTTTTTATTAATTGTTTATTTTGTCATTTTTGTAATGAAGGTAAATTCAAACAAAATCTGGCAACTTATGACAGAATCTAGTGCATTTCTTTCAAATTTTAGGTTATGTGCTTAATAAATGTAAATATCTTAACTGGATTTATTTACACAAATTGAATGTTAACAAAAGAAAAAAACCGATGAAACAAATAATTTTGTGGTTATGGAGTTTTTAAAATAGGTACTAAATTTTCTAATCATTGCTTAAGCTAATAGCTGGATGAGTAAATAAATACAGAAGGGTATTAGAGCTTTAAGGGCATAACACTTTTGTATTTATTGAGTTTTTATTTATTTTTTGCAAGAAAAATTGTTGGTAACAATTTTTTACCACTGGAAACTGGATATTATTCCAGTTTACAAAGAAAAAACGTTTTTTCGTCATATTTTTCACGAAAATAAGAAAAATAAACCACAATATTAATGTTAAAATTTTACAGACCAGTGGCACCACATCAATTATCACATCATCGTGAATAATAATAAGCCTGCATTACCTCTTGTATAATAAAATACTTATTTTTTAAATTTATTTATTTAAAAAGAGGTTACAGTTTTCTTCTTTTATTTTCTCAAAACGTTTATCATTATGGACAACTCAATATAAAATATTTTAAAACCAATTAAAGTAATTGTAGTGATTATATTTTAGAAATTCCCGACATGTAATATTGGCTAAAAATATTTTCTTATCGCCATTTTTGTTCATAATTATAACATTTTTTAGTCTCATTAAATCGTGTTTGAATTTTTAATTTTTTTGTTATCTCCTAGCTGATTACATGAGCTATAAAAGCAACGATTTTTTTTTATAAAAATATTAAATATTTAAACATGTTAGAAAAATTTATCATTTTTGCCTTAATGATGCTCCTATACATTGGTAAGTATTAAATTTATTATATTGTATTCGAAGACATTTAGTATTTCCCTGTATTGAAGTTAACATTCGGGAAAATCTTTTTACACGACTGTCGCGTTTGTACGAGTATCAAAAAATTTGAATCATCCCGTTTAAACCTTTTTTTTGGGATACTAAATAAGTTGAGTTTAAAACTACAAACAGTTATAATAGTCTAATTAAAAGAAAATATTTAGAAATGGCCTTTATTTTATATATTTCTATAGAAATTTTTGACTTATATTATCCCATTTAAGATTCAGTTTTGAAAAGATTTTGTAACTTTAATATACCAATTGATACATTATAATTATAATTAAAAAAAAATCCCAAACATAATTATTTAATTTATTTTAGATTGTATGTATGCTTATAGAGACGATGGAAAGGACACTCCTAAAATAATAAAGTAAGTTATTCATTTTTTTAAATAATATATTATGAAGGGTCAATAAGAACGTCCTGATTTTAAAAGTAAATAAAAAGACTTTGGTTCGAGGAAAATTGCAAATGGTTTTAAGAAAAAATTGAACCTACACCTCGCCAACTTTTTTTGTTTTGAGTGCGTTCCACCAACTTCAAATACCGACAGACAGCTGTTTCGACCTATATTGGGTCTCATCAGTGTCGGGCAACTTGGTGTAGTGGAACACACTCAAAACAAAGGACTCCCTGAGCTTATATATGCTCGGTTGGTAAGCCAACAGAGGCGAGATGTAAAAACATCAGGTGATCCACATCGTCAAACGACGTGGCCTTTATTGGTTTTATTTAAAAGCATATTTTATAAAATGTATGATTTAAACAAAATAAGTTCGGGCCTTCTTAATACTAAGCCTTTTATTACTAAAAATTAATGATTCCATTTTTGTTTAGAAAATATGTGGAAATTTGTAAAAAACTAGAAGAGAGATATGAAAAAGATGAACTCGATATGGATGATTTTAAAGACGAGATTATGAAATGCGAGAAAGCAAACCTTGAAAGAGCAAGTTGGGATGATGATGTCGCGGATATAGTACAGTATTCGACCTCGAAAGCAGTAGAAGGTATTTGGGATGCACGAAAACACATGAAAAAATTGTTGCTCAATGGATATTCAACTACCGAAGAGTGGGAAAATTTTTTAGTTTGTTTTGAGAAGATTTAAAAAAATTTGTAAGTAATACAAATTTAAAATAAATACAGGGTGTTTCATTAATATTACCAAAACGCTTCGATTCCCAACTCTGATTTTTCTAAATAGGTGTGTCTGTTTTCATAAATAATGGTCAGCTTTTGATGTATTTAGATATATAAATATAAGCACACCTCAAAATATAAGAATAATTAAAAATATAAAATAAATATAATTAGTAAACAATTAAAATTTCGTTTTGGAACTATTTTTGTTGGAACAAACCTAAAAAAAATAATCCGAGATAGCAATAAAACTTTGATTGGCAGCACTGCGGTTTTAAACGGTTAAATGTTCCGACGTTGCCGGATTTCTTTACGAACTAAATAGGCTTCAATTGAATTAAAGGGTACCCAGCAAACACAACCGTAAAGGTTCTATAATGGCCCTTTATAAACGTGCCTTTAATGAACTTAAGGCCCTATAAAGGCTCTCTAATGGAAGTGTACATATTATGTCGCTTTCACCTTTAATGGGCATGTAACGGCAGTCAATAAAGGCACTTACAAAAACCATTCCATTTTTTGATATGGCGTGCTAAATAATAATAATAATAATAATCTTTATTTGCCCAACAGAAATTAATCCTATTACAGGACAATAATTATAATAATAATAGATACAAATGCATTCATAAAAGAAACAACTAAAAATAAACCTAACTGTGTTTTAAAACAAAAGTTGATTACATATGTTATATAATTATATGATAAATAATTTACTATAATTGTAGAAATATCCTACATATTGCCAAAAGATCGCTTAACTTACAAAAGAATAAATCACAATCTAAGCTAACATTATTAAAGTTTAAGCACATTGTGTGTATCGAAGATTTTTTAAGTATGTTGGTAGAAGCACCTGTTTTGGCCACCGACCCCGTTGTGGCCAATTCGTTCGATTTTTTTTTAATATTAAGGGAACTGTTTGCAAATATCCCTGAATCTAATTTCCCGCCGAATCCTTGGGTTATTGTTTTTGCTTTAGTGCATTTAGTTTATTATGTTGGTATCATTGTAAAGAAATGGAGGTTGTGTAAAAGGTAATGTAATGTGTTGACATCCAATCTTTAGCAAAAACGTTAAGAAACGCAGGTAAGTTTTTTGATCAAAACATTTAATAGAATAGGAGCTTTAATATGATTGATGATTTTTTAAATTTTATAATGTTTAACAATGACAATAAAATAATGCTTATAAAGTTTAACCAACCGGTTTTGGGTAAAAAGCGGTGGCCAAAACAGGTCATAATAAAATGGTGATTTCTTCAGTTTTGGCCACTGCCTTGGCCAAAACGGGGGTAACGTTTTCCATTTTTGGCCACCATGGCCAAAAGTTATTTTATAGCCACTACTTTTAATCACCAAGCTGTTTTTAGGTACCTAGGTCCTAGCTACACTAAAGGCTTTAAGACAGATTATAGTAGGTACCTACTTAGCTTTTCAATCAGTACTTTTTGCTGCAGTTTTAAAATGGATACGACAAAGAAAATAAATTTAGCAACGCAAAAAACAAGGTACTTCTTTCAATACTAACCGGATCAACTGAAAAATGCCTTAGTGGCTATTTGAAACGGCCGGCGGCTAAATCTAGCAAAACATTCGGCGTTCCTTCACTCGAAAAATAAACAGAGGACTGGGATGCCAAGTGTTCTGACCTCTGAATCAGAGGCTCTGATAAGTGGCAGAAGCTAAGTAGAAGGAAAAGGAAACCTTGGAGGCAGAAAAACAAGAGAGAAAAAGGAAAAGAGAAAACAAGAAGCATACATATGTAGCGAAAAAAAGAAGAAAAAAGCAGACAAACCAAAAAAGAGTAAGTAAAGACTACAAAAGCAAAACCCACTGACAGACCCGTTTCCGCAAATGGGGGCAAATCCTCAGATGAAGATTCAAAGAAGGAAAATACAGCAACTAAAATAGAAGTATATAAAACCAAAGAAGAGATTCATAAGGGCACATTTGTCACTGACAAACCTGTTTCTGCAAATTATGCATGCGACAATAGAAACATCCCAGGAATGACCCTATTTTCCCACAGATATACCAGAAATGTTTCTGGCAATGACCATGTCGCCCTTTTTAACGTCCCTCGGCCATCCTTTTGGGATGTTTTGAGATCATCTTAGAATGTTGTAGGTATGTCTTTAAGACATTTTATATTTACTTTCAGAACATAACAGAAATGTTTCATACAAAACATTTATGAAATTTTTATAGGTTTTTTCCTTAAATAAAAAACATTAAATACTTTTATCATTTAATTAACATAAAACCATTAACATAACTGAAAATACGCATAAATAAAAATAAATAGATAAAAATTTACAAAACTCTTCATCGATGAATCCGCAAAAACTCGTTTGAGACATTTTTGACGAAATCGATTTTTTTTGCATAATTAAGTACTTACCTCATATCTACCCATACAACGAAGACTATTGTAACTCAGTTTTGATTGTAGACTAGAGTAACTCAACTAAGTTTTCGCCTGTAGGAATGTGGATTATTACACTTACTATACAGGGAAGTTGTTCACTGGTTGCCTATTGTTTCATGCATGACATGTCTGAGTTACTGTAATCTTCCACCAAATAGAGCTTGAAAAAATCTGTTGATGCCATATAGTAAGTCAAAACCCACGTTTTTTGAGTTACTATAGTCTTCGTTGCATGGGTCGATATAATAATGCACATGATTGTAAAACCTCTTATCTCCCAAGATAATCTCAAGACCCTTAAAAACAAATTAATTTGTCCTATAGGTATATTTAAAAAAAGCCAGATATGAGAGCTTTTAATGTTTTTTTCGTCTCCTGTAAAACTACAGTTTTTTTCATACGAGGTTTTGCGGATTCGACGAGTTATTACCTAAAACAGCTTTAGAAATCTTGGATTGGCTAAAATCTTTTTTGCCCTTTTTTCCAATAAAGGAAAACTGTTGTGCGACCTGGTCTGAAATAAAATCATACAGGTTATTGCCACCAATACCCACAAAAAATAAAACCTTAAAAAAGAAACTAATATAGAATTTAATTATAATAATATTTATATTATAAACATTAAATGTTTTCTTACCAAATCATCATAATTTACTTACCAAAAAAGACGCCTCAGGCCACCCACACAAAACAATAACTTAAAGTGTACAACTTAAAATTTAATTTAAGTCTTAAATTACTGTGATCACATTATAAAACGAGAAGAAAATTCTCGACACAGAACGTTCTCGATTTTCACGAAATGTCATTCTTGGCAATAAAACCCGCGAACCTACAGAGATGCCGTTGGTTACAAAACAAAATTCCCCAGGTAACAATCAATTAAAAAATATCTAGTATGACGACATTGTTCGCGGTCAATTTAAAAATTACAAAGTTATTGATAATATAAGAATTTGGTGGTTTTGCTAAATTGATAGGTTATTTTTTTTTAATAAAGTGTGTTATGTGTTTTGATCATATATCTATAGGTATACCTATACCTATACCTATATATATATATAGTTTTGATATAAATTTATTTAATATTTGTAACAAGTTGGTTACAAAACAAAACAAAATTCCCCAGGTAAAAATCACTTAAAAAGTAACTAGTACGAGGTCATTTTTCGCGGTCAATTTAAAAATTACAAAGTATAATAATTTGGTGTTTTGCTAAAAATTGATTGGTTATTTTTTTAATAGAGTGTGTTATGTGTTTTGATATAAATTTATTTTATATTTGTACCAATATCAGCTATTTAAAATGTTTATGCAACATCTTGGCGTTTTTGCTAAATTGATAGGTTATTTTTTTTAATAAAGTGTGTTATGTGTTTTGATATAAATTTATTTAATATTTGTAACAAGTTGGTTACAAAACAAAACAAAATTCCCCAGGTAACAATCACTTAAAAAGTAACTAGTATGACGTCATTGTTCGCGTTCAATTTAAAAATTACAAAGTATAATAATTTGGTGTTTTGCTAAAAATTGATTGGTTATTTTTTTAATAGTGTGTTATGTGTTTTGATATAAATTTATTTTATATTTGTACCAATATCAGCTATTTAAAATGTTTATGCAACATCTTGGGGAAATCACACCAGAAATGTTACTGAGGAAACATCGCAGGGATATACGATTTAAGTCCGAAACATTGGGGCATAAATAGTACATAAATTGTATGTTTCTGGCATGTATTGTGTTATCTGGGAATGTGTTGACATCCAATCTTTAGCAAAAACGTTAAGAAACGCAGGTAAGTTTTTTGATCAAAACATTTAATAGAATAGGAGCTTTAATATGATTGATGATTTTTTAAATTTTATAATGTTTAACAATGACAATAAAATAATGCTTATAAAGTTTAACCAACCGGTTTTGGGTAAAAAGCGGTGGCCAAAACAGGTCATAATAAAATGGTCATTTCTTCAGTTTTGGCCACTGCCTTGGCCAAAACGGGGGTAACGTTTTCCATTTTTGGCCACCATGGCCAAAAGTTATTTTATAGCCACTACTTTTAATCACCAAGCTGTTTTTAGGTACCTAGGTCCTAGCTACACTAAAGGCTTTAAGACAGATTATAGTAGGTACCTACTTAGCTTTTCAATCAGTACTTTTTGCTGCAGTTTTAAAATGGATACGACAAAGAAAATAAATTTAGCAAAGCAAAAAACAAGGTACTTCTTTCAATACTAACCGGATCAACTGAAAAATGCCTTAGTGGCTATTTGAAACGGCCGGCGGCTAAATCTAGCAAAACATTCGGCGTTCCTTCACTCGAAAAATAAACAGAGGACTGGGATGCCAAGTGTTCTGACCTCTGAATCAGAGGCTCTGATAAGTGGCAGAAGCTAAGTAGAAGGAAAAGGAAACCTTGGAGGCAGAAAAACAAGAGAGAAAAAGGAAAAGAGAAAACAAGAAGCATACATATGTAGCGAAAAAAAGAAGAAAAAAGCAGACAAACCAAAAAAGAGTAAGTAAAGACTACAAAAGCAAAACCCACTGACAGACCCGTTTTCGCAAATGGAGGCAAATCTTCAGATGAAGATTCAAAGAAGGAAAATACAGCAACTAAAATAGAAGTATATAAAACCAAAGAAGAGATTCATAAGGGCACATTTGTCACTGACAAACCTGTTTCTGCAAATTGAGGCACATACTCAGATGAAGATTCAAACAAGGAATATACGGAAACTAAAATAGAAAAATATAAAACCAAAAAAGATATTCATAAGGACACATTCGTCAGTGACACACCCGTTTCCGCAAATGGAGGCACATCCTCAGATGAAGATTCAAACATGTAAAATACGGCAACTAAAACTGAAGTATATAAAACCAAAGAAAAGGGGCACATTTCTCATTGTAAATAACGAGAAAAGTTACTTTCCTGAGATGGTTATAAAAAAAATGGGTGTATGGTTTCTTCTAAGGCTAAGGCTACATTTATTGGCCAGAAAGGAAAAACGAGTTGCTGTATGAATATGAGGATGTAATTGAAATGATATGAGGATGTAAAGAACCTGTTCAGAAAAACACGAGGGAGCATATTTAGTGGACAAAATGAAAAAAAAAATATTAGTTACCGAACTAAATGGGCGCACTGAAATATATAACTATACACTGAAATATATAACGCTCTGAAATATAAAACTCTATAGAGTTATATTTGTTTTTAAATGTATTTTTTAGAATGTATTGGTTTTTTAGAATATATTTTTTATATTTTTTAAACTTTTTTATTACAGAAAATAATAAAAACTGAATAAAAATCTCTTTATTTAATTGGTGGCCAAAACTGGGTCTTCCTATGGCCAAAAACGGTGTTTTCCTGGCCAAAACCGGTGAAATACGACTTTTTTAATATAAATTTATTTTTGGGCTACATACGTGCTTTCTCTTTTTATTCTATGTAGATATACTAAATTAACGATAGAGACAGAAACAGTTAAAATAGTTCATCCAAAGCTAGACTCTGTAAACGAATATTGGCAGCGCAGTAAACTCAAAATTTCTCTTAAAGTGGCCAAAACAGGTGCCTCTACATATTTTATATAATTATATGATAAATAATTTACTATAATTGTGGAAATATCCTACATATTGCCAAAAGATCGCTTAACTTACAAAAGAATAAATCACAATCTAAGCTAACATTATTAAAGTTTAAGCACATTGTATGTATCGAAGATTTTTTAAGTATGTTGGTCCTTGCGAAACCAGGATAGAATGTAAGAGTTTGGCGCAAGTTTACTCTAGGTACAAATAAATTTAATTTAGGTTCTGATATGGCATATGTGACAAGCTAAAGTTTATGATGTGGGGTGTTAATGATTATATAGTGGTTAATTATTTAAATAATAATTAATGGTTAAAGTATCTATTATGGAGGATTAAATGTGGTATGTAGGTATACAGGGTGGTCCAGGATTAATCTGAAAAATTTTAATGATCGATAGAGCCTGAAAAAACAATAAAAACAAACCCAAAAACATTTTTCAAAAATGCATACCTACTAACGGAGATATAGCCCTTCAAAATAATTTTTAAACCATTAAATCGATTCTTCTCAAATTTTGTGTAGGTTAAGCTTCCGTCGATAATATAATGAAAATTTTCTACAAAAGGCCCAGTGGCGGAGATTTTGGGAGGGGTTTCCCCTTTTTACCCTCATATTTTCGACTCCACTGGATTTTATTAGAAAATCATCAGATTTATTTTTATCCTTTTTCAATCTAAAAGCAAAACTTGTATGCAGCGGCGTAACTAGAAAAAGTGCCGCCCGGGGCAGCAGTGGCTGTCGCCCTCATGTTTTTTTTTTGGGGGGGGAAGAGAGGTTAGGTTAGGAGTCAGTTTTGAGGACCGTACGCAAAATTAAAAATATATAATTATATATATATTACATATATATATAACATTAAATTGTAATGTTTTAAGAATTAAAAACAAACAAAAATTCTTAGACCTAGGTAAAGAAAAACAACAAATAAAATGTGCTTTAACATAATTTATATGAAAAAAACAAAGAGATAAATTCTCAACCTTATGTAAAAGTACCTACAAAAAAAACTTAAACCTGAGTAATTGTATAAATCTCAAATCTATTGGAATTTGAATTATACCTATTATTTCGAAAGAGAATATTTAATTATCAAATATTTTTTTTATTTTTATATTCTGTCTTCCAGTTTTTTCGCATTTTCTCTCACGATTTTTGCCGCCCCAAGAAGTGCCGCCCGGGGCGGACCGCCCCCCCCCGCCCCCCCTAGTTACGCTACTGCTTGTATGATTATTTTTTATCACTGATAAAAAATAAATTATCAGATCAACGGAGATATTTCAGTTTAAAATTTCAAAAACACTGTGTACCCGGAACTTTTGTTATTATTTTAGTAATAAAAAAATATTTTTTTTCTGAACGATTGTATTGGGCCAATAAAAATTTACCAATGAAATAATGGAATAATCACTTTCAATAGGGTGGTTTTTGGGTTGGTTTGATTTTGTATTATAATCAATCAATCAGTAACAACTGCACGATGACTCCTGGACGCTAGTTCATTTTTATAATATTTTATAAACTGATAACGTGGCATAATTGTTACCAAGTTACCGATTTAAAATAAAATATGATAAAATTCCGTGTACTCGGTGTTTTTGAAATTTTAAAGTCTCCAAAACCACTAATCTTATGAAAATTTAACACACAAGTTTTGCTTCTAAATTGAATAAGAAATCTGATTATTTTCCAATAAAATCCAGTGGTTTCAAAATATGGGGGTAAAAAGTGGAAACCCCCCCAAAATCTCCGCCGCTGGGCCTTTTGTAAGAAATTTTACCTACACAAAATTTGAGCAGAAGTTATTAAAAAAAAACGTTTTTTTGCCTTTGAAGGGCTATTAGTGTGTTGGTGTGTAATTTAAAAAAATGTTTTTGGGTTTGTTTTTATTGTTTTTTCAGGCTCTATCGATCATTAAAATTTTTCAGATTAATCCTGGAACACCCTGTATATTTATTATATAAGGATATTCCACGATAATCAAATATTGTTATCCCTACCGTCACAAATTGTATTGTGACTAACAATACAATTTCTGACGGTCGGGATAAAAATTTCCGATTATCGTGGAATATCAGACCCAATAAATATAAACAAACCACATATAACCCACCATAATAAATACTTACATTAATTAATTAACACATTATCGTAAAATATATTAATAAAATATTCATAAAATTACAAAAAAACAAAGCAATGTGTTGTAATAAAGACCTGTATAAGTAAAACATACAAATTTTATTTTAAAAACTTTATGTATTAAATGGAATCCTTAATATTAAAAAAAAATTCAAAATCCTTAACTAAACTGCGCACCACTCAATGTGTCGCGACCAAAAAGTTCGTTCTTTTTCAAAACGACATAACTTTTTCGTTTCTTGAACGATTTTATTTTGGTCTGTGATGTCTCTTAGCCCCATCCTCTGGCAATTCATGATATATATATATGAAGCTTAAGGTTCTTCAAGTAAATTTCCTACAGGGTAATATGTTAAACGGTGAAAAATTTCAATAACTTCATCCAAGCACCGTTTGTAAAAAAAATAATTTTTTTCTCGTTTTTACTTTGAAATAATGAAGTATTATGTCTTACCTTGAAACATTTTTCAAATTTTTGGAGTTGGAATCTTGACAACGAAAATATGATTTTTTTTAAAAAAGAGTACATTTAAGGCTTTTTTGTAGGCAATTTAACAGCCGGGAATTGTTTTCGAATTTTGATTCTTAGTGATTTTGGTTTTATCTGAAACTTAAATTTGACAACTGAATCACAATCAGGAGGTCAAAATTATAAAGAAAACATGTAACGAACGTAAATATCGGTTCTGGATTAGTTTTCGCAAATTTTCACCAAAACGTCATTTTGAAAAAGTGGTATTTGCTTAGGCCCCTCTGAAAATAATGGAAGTTTGTTGCTTGTCGCTTGTTCAGAATTATTTAAGGAACAATCTTTCACCATCTAATCTCATTGTTCTTAAAACGACTGAGTGTATTACCTACCAAAAAGCCTTAAATATACTCTTTT